>CM066039.1:173783164-175072327 GCA_033557465.1 Ichthyophis bannanicus
AAGCTCCCTTGTAGGGGAGGATGCCACTGTTGTCCATATCTTGCATAAGGATGAGCTGCCATCTCTCATTACTCAAGCCTTGAAAATTGTAGAGGCCTGTCTGGTGGCCACAGGTCCTGTGAAAGGGACCCCTTTTTAGAACAGATCCTGAAGCTTCCTATGTCTTTCCCCTTTCACAGGGCCATAAACATAACATAAACATAAAACATAACTCAAATAATTGCCGCAAAGTGGGATACTCCAGATGCTGGCCTCAAAGTGGGCAGAACTACATTTAAGCTCTATCATATTCCCACAGATTAGAAGGAGAGATTGTGTATGCCAAAAGTGGATGCGCTGGTTATGGCTATTAAAAAGAGACAACCATCCCAGTTGAGGGGGATGCAGCACTCAAAGACCCACAAGATTAGAGGCTTGAATCGCAGTTAAAGCAGCTCTTTGTAGAGTCTGTGTTGGTCTTTGCAGACAACTCTCTTTGGGGCCTATGTGTCCAGGGCTTGCCTGAGGTGGACTTAAACTTCTGAAACAAGCTTTGTTGGAATCAGAGGGCTGTGTATGTGGCAGTATGCTTGGAGTCTGTTGGGCTTTTTGGCAGATGCTCTGTATGATTTGATTAGGACTTTGGCCAAAAGTCTGTTGTGGTTAAGAAATTGATCAGCAGATACTGCTTCAAAGGCATGTCAGAACAAACTTTAAAGCAGGGATTCTCAACCGAGTCCTTGGGACACACCTAGCCATTGTAGGTTTTCAGGATGACCACAATGAATATGCATGAGAGAGAACTGCATGCAAATCTGTATGATGCATATTCATATTATGAATATGCATTACAAAAGTGGAAAGACAGAGTATTTATTAAACCATAGACAACCCATTTTTTGCTGACAGACGGAATACAACCCTACAAAAGCAATTACCACGCAAAACACAGAAAACAATCCAAGGCGTGGTAAAAGTGGAAAGACAGTCTTTGGTTTAATAAAGACTCTGTCTTTCCACTTTTACCACGCCTTGGATGTGTTTTCCCTGATAACCTCAGGCCAGTGGATGTTGGAGGTATTTCATGAGAGCTATGCCCTTGAGTTAGCGTGGCCTCTATCAGATGCTTTTATGGTGTCTAACTGCAAGTTTTTAGTGAGAGTGCAGACAGTTCAGGCCACTCTTGAGTAGCTGCTTCATCTCAAGGCTGTGGTTCAGGTGCCTCTGGAGAATGCAGCTTAGAGCATTGTTCCATTTATTTGCAACCCATTCTGGAACTAAAGCCAGGTGAACAAAGAAAGGAGAGTACTTGATGTCCCTAGATGTGATGGAGGCTTATTTCCGTATTCTCATCCATCTGGAGCATCAGCAGTATCTGTTTTTTTGTGGTAATAGTGGGACATTTTCAGTTCAAGTGCTCCCCTTTGGCGCTGTTAGTCTCTACTCTCAGGACTCGTTCACCAAGGTGATGGTGGTCCAGTGGCAGCAGCCCTGAGGAGGAAGGGGATTCTGGTGCATTCATATCTCAAATGACTTGGTGCTGATTATGAACCACAAGTCTTACCGTAGCACCAGCAAAAGAACTGTCATTCACCACCAGACCCGGTATCAAGTGGTGCTTTTTTCTCCAGGATACTAGTGGGTCTGGTTATCGTTGAGCGAAATGAGCCACTATGTTTGAAAAACACTTAAGTCTATCAGTCCTGGGGGCCTCAGTTTTGCACACCAAAAGACAAGGCACCAGGCCTTACCTTTATCAGTACAGAGACGGGACAGGATTCACAAGTTGCGACAAGGCTTTCACGCCATTCAGAACGTCCCTGGTGGTGACTGCACGGCGGCGTAGGGCACAGAAACATTAACATCAACAACGTGGATTACTGTCTCCAACTTGGTAGGAAGCGGGTTCCTCTATCTGGCTTACTATCTCCTCTTACTGTTTTCTTTCTCAGCCCTTCGTTTCCCCTATCTCAGGTAGGTCTGGCCTCTCTCTCTTCCTCTTTCACTATACCATCTGCCGCAGTGGGTTGATAACTACCTTATGGCCTCTGTCCCTGTATTGTGGGGAAGCTGTCCTGTTCTTCTATTCATTTCCCCCCAGGCCCCCCCCGTACAGATCTCGTTCTTTTTTTTACCATTGCCCTGCCTAACCTTACTTTTGTTTGCTCATCTTCCACCCACACGAGCCTATCCTTCTTCATCCGATTACCGTAACTATTTCTCCAGGACCCAAGCAGGAAGTCAGTCCTCAATGATGGGTGACGTCGGCGCCGACGGAGCCCTCGCGGAGCAATTTTCCCCAGCTTTCAAAGAAAAGCCTTTGGGAATTGGCAGCGCGCCATGCGCGGTCCTCTTCCCGCCCAAGGGTGCCATCGTTAGCCAGTCTTCTGTTTTCCGCGGAGCCCTACAGACGTACCCGTCGTGTCCCCGTGGAAAAAGTTGATTATTTCTTCATAATTTACTCTTTTTTCCCTTCGGTGTCGACGCCCGCTGCCTGGGCCCGGATCATGAAGAAATGATCTGTGGAGCCTGTGGCAAGATGTCCGCGAAATCTTTGCGGAGTCGGCAGCATCAGCGGGAGAGAATCTTCTCTGACCCCAGCCGTACCCGGCCCTCGTCAGAAGCTTCGGTGTCCAGGGAATCTGGCTATGAACACCGTCGGAGCTCCTCTGAGAGGGGGTCTCCTACCCGGGAGCATCATCGGAGGAAGAAACCCGCGAGGACGGCGTCGGTGGACGCTCCTGTCTCCGCGAGGGCCCGGTCGCATAGCCCCGATAGCCGTCCCGGGTCTTTGGAGCTGGAGCGGCCGTCCAAACAGCCTCGTCTGGAGATGGACTCGTCTGCTCACGTAAGTCCTGTTGTCCTCGTGGACTCGCCTCCGAGGGGTCCGACGTCGGGCCCGACGCCGTCGGGGCCCGAGTCGGGGGCTGCTGGGTCTCCTGAGTTCGGACTCAGGTTGACGGCCTTGGAGAGCAGCCTGGCTGCCTTCATGGACCAGCAGTGGGCATTGATCGCTGGCCTCGCTAGCGCTTCTGCCCTGACCGCCGGGACGTCGACGTCTAAGTAGACCCCGGAGACCGAGCCGATCCTCGAGTCCATGCGGGCTCGAGTCGATCCTCGGTCGAGGTCCCCTTCGGCCTCCCGTTCGAGGCCGAGGTCGTCGACGCCGACTCCCTCGGCGTCGGGGCGGACGGCGTCTGTGCCCGCCCGGCCAGAGCCGCTCGACTCCTCCTCCGCGGAGTCCGCCTGGGAATCCGAGGTGGAAGAGTCGCCTGATTCTTTTCGGACTCGGTGTATCCCTTCGGACTCCCCCGAGTCCGAACCTCGGAGACAGTCCCCCCCGGAGGATGCACGGTTCTCGGACTTCGTGAGGGATATGGCCAAGGCCTTGGCCTTCCCTGCGGATCCCGAGGAGGAGCCTCGAGCCGAAGAGCTCGATGCCCTCCAGTATGACTCTCCTGCAAAGGAGCATTTTACTGTACCGGTTCCTCCGATGCTGGAACGACTTCTCTTCCGCATGTGGGAGAGCCCGGCGTCGTCGCCGGTATTAAGCAAGCGGGTCGATGCCATATATCGCGTCCGCAAGAGCCCTGGCTTCCAAAAAGCACAGCTGTCGCACCATTCCATGGTGGTAGAATCGGCCATGCATAGGCTCAAGAGCCAGAAGATGTACTCCTTGGTGCCTCCCGGCAGGGAAGCCCGCAGCCTGGATGGCATCGGTAAGAAGTGTTTCCAGGGCTCTATGCTTGCTTGTCGGGTCCAGACTTACCAGCTCTACATGGGCATGTATCTCAGGGACCTGGCTAAAGAAATAGCCGGCTTCTCTGCTGGTCTCTCCGAGGAACCTTTGCGGAGGTTCCTGGCCTTGTCCACCGGTATTCGGGAGTGCTCAAAGTTTATCTCTCGAGCAGCCTATGATGGCTTTGAGGCATCGGCTCGGGTAGCCGCAGCCGGCATCGGGGCCCGCCGACAGGCTTGGCTTCAGTCATCCGACCTCGAGCCCTGGGGGCAGGACAAGTTGGTCGATGTCCCCTGCAGAGGTGAAAACCTCTTTGGCAAACCTATGGACGAGAAGGCTGCACAACTCGAGACAGAGACTCTCACTAGGACTCGGCTCTCCAGGAAAACCTCTGCCCCTTCCCAGAAGAAGAAGGGCTCGGGGAAAAAGCCCTTTTACCCGAAGAAGGCGGCTGCCTATAAACACTACCCTCATTATCAGGCCTCCGCAGCTCCCCAACAGGGTCAGCAGGCCAAGGGACGGGGTAACGGGTCCCGTAGGCAGCAAGCCCCCAAGCCTGCGCCACCGGCCCCTGCTCCGCAGGGTGGGGTTTTTTGACTCTTTCAGCATAGCCTCTACCCTCCGCTGGTGTCTCTCAGCACGGGAGGTCGGCTGGTCCACTTTGCCCACAGGTGGTCCAACATCACGTCAGATACCTGGGTGCTCCACATAGTCCGAGAGGGCTATCTTCTACACTTCCACCAGGTACCTCCCCCCTACTTTCCAGGGGAGCCTCTGCGACCCCCTCTTCACCGGGACTTACTCCTTCAAGAGTTGGCAAGTCTTCTTCAGGAACAGGCGGTGGAACCGGTGCCCCACCACCTGAGAGGTCAAGGCTTTTATTCCAGGTACTTCCTGATACCAAAGTGTACTGGAGGCCTCAGACCCATCCTGGACTTGCGGAATCCTGCTGCCCTACCTCCGGCAGGGAGATTGGCTATGCTCCTTGGATCTAAAGGATGCCTACACTCACATCCTCATCCACCCAAGCCACCGACAATACCTAAGGTTTGTGGTGGCAGGCAATCATTACCAGTACAGAGTACTGCCCTTTGGCCTATCCTCCGCACCACGAGTCTTCACAAAATGTCTCGCAGTGGTGGCGGCTTATCTCCGGCTTCAAGGCCTCTTTGTCTTCCCTTACCTAGACGACTGGCTCATCAGAGCACCGTCCTCCACGGAGGCCACTCACGCCACGCAATGTACTGTGACTCTGCTCCAGTACCTGGGCTTTGTCATAAACTTCGAAAAGTCCACTTTGCTCCCCTCGCAGGATCTCGAGTTCATCGGCGCCAGGTTAAACACGCTTCAAGCGCGAGCCTTTCTGCCGCTCGACAGGGCACAACGGCTCATGGCTCTAGCCAGCCGCTTCTGCAGCCATTCCCGGGTCTCGGCCAGGCACTTTCTGAAACTGCTCGGCCATATGGCTTCCACGGTCCATGTGACCCCCAATGCCCGCCTGAATATGCGGCCTGCTCAATGGTGCCTTCGCTCACAATGGCGTCAGGCCTCGGGGAGACTAGCGGACTCAGTACGAATCTCCAGCCCGCTGGTCTTTTCTCTACGGTGGTGGCTTCATCTGCCCAACCTAGTGCTCGGAATGCCTTTTCAGTCCCCTCCGCCTGTTCAGGTACTGACGACCGACGCTTCTCTCCTGGGTTGGGGAGCACATTGCCAAGGGACATGTACTCAGGGTCTCTGGACCCCGTGGGAATCTGCCCAGCAGATCAACTTCCTGGAGCTCAGAGCGATCCGCCTGGCTCTCCGGGCCTTCTCCCACCTTACCACTCGCCAGTCCGTCCTCGTCCAGACGGACAATCAAGTGGCCATGTTCTACGTGAACAAACGGGGGCACGGGCTCCTTCCTTCTCTGTCGGGAAGCACAAAAGCTCTGCGCTTGGGCCGTCAGCCGAGGAATCCTCCTCAAAGCTGTCTGTCTCCCAGGTCAAGAAAACTACCTGGCAGACAAACTGAGCAGAATCCTACAACCACACGAGTGGAGATTGGACCCGTTGGTGGTTCAAAGGATCTTTCTCCAGTGGGGCCTCTCCACGCTGGATCTCTTTGCCAGTCCTCTGAACAGGCAACTTCCTCGGTTCTGCTCTCGGGAACCGCATCCCCTCCGAGTAGCGGCGGATGCTTTCCTGCTCTCATGGTCCACGGGCCTTCTGTATGCCTTTCCTCCCATGCCGCTGGTGTCTCGAACACTTTTCAAGGTTCTCCAGGACAGGGCTTCGATGATCCTGATAGCTCCCCGGTGGCCCAGGCAACCGTGGTTCCCGCTTCTGATGCAACTGGCGGTAGATACTCCGTTGCCTCTGGGGTTTCAACCCGATCTCCTGACCCAGGATCAGGGGTCTCTCCTACACCCCAACCTCAGATCTCTTCATCTGATGGCCTGGCTGCTGAAAGGGTAGTCCTTGCTCCCCTCCTGCTGCCTCCAGAGGTGGAAGAGGTCGTGCTAGCTTCCAGGCGACCCTCTACCCGGAAATCCTACGCCCTTAAATGGCGTCGCTTCTCCACCTGGTTTACTCAACAGTCTCAAGACCCCTTCTCCTGCTCGGTGTCGGTGGTCTTGCAGTACTTGCTTTCCCTCTCCAATCTTGGACTAAAGTCCAACTCGGTCAAGGTTCACCTCAGTGCTATTTCTGCACATCATGTGCTGGTGGAAGGCAGGCCTCTTTCCGGCCACCATCTCGTGGCACGGTTCTCCCGAGGTCTCCTTCTCCTTAAACCACCTTTGCGCCCCCCAGCCCCTGACTGGGACCTTAACGTGGTTTTACAGCGGATCACCTGTCCGCCTTTTGAACCCATGGCTACCTGTCCTCTCCGTTTTCTTTCTTGGAAAACTTTATTCCTGGTAGCCCTCACTTCCGCTAGACGCGTTAGTGAACTGCAGGCCCTAGTGTCTGATCCCCCTTACACTAGGTTCTACAAGAACAGGGTAGTCCTGCGGACTCACCCTAAGTTTCTTCCAAAAGTGGTCTCCCCTTTTCACATCAATCAGGAGGTGGTGCTTCCGACCTTCTTTCCCAGGCCACACTCCAGCCGAGCTGAAATGGTCTTGCATACCCTGGACTGTCGGAGGGCGTTAACCTTCTACCTTGATCGTACGCGGGAGCACCGTAAGACTATTCAGCTCTTCCTGTCTTACGACCCTAATAAATTAGGGCTCCCTGTCTCCAAGCGTACTCTGTCCATCTGGGTAGCTGACTGTATCGCTTGGACTTATGGGGCGGCAGGCCTCTCGTTGGAAAGTCGAGTCACGGCTCATCGGGTTAGGGCGAAGGCTGCGTCAGTGGCTTACCTCCGCTCTGTTCCATTGGCAGACATCTGCCGGGCCGCTACTTGGTCTTCGAGCCAGACTTTTGCAACCCATTACTGCCTCGAGAGGGAGTCCCGCAGGGACAGTGCTTTCGGACAGGCAGTCCTCCGTAATCTCTTCGAGGTTTAAGCAACTCCTACCCTCCATCCCGGATGTTGGGCTACCGGTTGGAGATTAGTCAGAGAAGATTCCTTCCTTCTGTGCTGCTGAGCTAGAGGGAGCTCATTTTTGTGCTTAGGGTCTCCGGTAGCCTTAAGCTTGGGCGTCCCATATGTGAGGACTGACTTCCTGCTTGGTCCTGGAGAAAGCGTAGTTACTCACCTGTAACAGGTGTTCTCCAGGAGCAGCAGGAATCAGTCCTCACAACCCTCCCTCCTCCCCGTGGAGTTGCAGTCATATGATTTAGTTTTTGCAAATTTTTTGCTGTCTTTTCGCTATGTTATCAGACTGGCCAAGATGGCACCTTTGGGCGGGAAGGGGACAGCGCATGCGCGCTGCAATTCCCAAAGGCTTTCTTTGAAAGCTGGGGAAAATTGCTCCGTGAGGGCTCCATCGGCGCCGACGTCACCCATATGTGAGGACTGATTCCTGCTGCTCCTGGAGAACACCTGTTACAGGTGAGTAACTACGCTCTCTCTTGCACCCCAACCTCCAGTCCCTTCATCTGATGGCCTGGCTGCTGAAAGGGTAGTTCTGGCTCCCCTACTACTGCTTAGAGAAGTGGAAGACGTAGTCTTAGCCTCTAGACGGCAATCCACGAGGAAATCCTACGCTCTTAAGTGGCATAGATTCTCCGCATGGTGTACTCAGCACAACGAGAATCCCTTCTCGTGCTTGGTAGCGGTAGTATTGCAATATTTGCTTTACCTCTCCAATCTAGGCCTTAAGTCCAATTCTGTCAGGGTTCACCTCAGCGCACCACTCGCTGGTAGACAGGAGGCCTCTTTCCAACCACCCTTTGGTGGCTCGTTTCCTCAGAGGCCTCCTCCTGCTTAAGCCTCCTTTACGTCCACCGGCCCCTGAGTGGGATTTAAATGTGGTCTTACAGCGGATTACTTGTCCGCCATTCGAACCTATGGCTACCTGTCCTCTCCGTTTTCTCTCCTGAAAAACCTTGTTTCTGGTAGCTCTTACCTCTGCTAGGCGAGTAAGTGAGCTTCAGGCGCTAGTGTCTGATCCCCCTTACACTAGGTTTTACAAGAATAGGGTAGTCTTACGGACTCACCCTAAGTTTCTCCCTAAGGTTGTCTCCTCTTTCCTCCTCAATCAGGAGGTGGTTCTTCCGACCTTCTTTCCCAGGCCGCATGCCAACCGGGCTGAGATGGTTCTGCATACCCTGGACTGTAGGAGGGCATTATCCTTCTACCTTGACCGTACGCGGGAGCATCGGAGAGCTGTTCAGCTCTTCGTTTCTTTTGACCCCAATAAGTTGGGGTTACCTGTCTCCAAGCGTACTTTGTCCATATGGTTGTAATTATGTAAAAAGTTTGATTACATCCACTCAATACAATTGGATGAAATTATTGTTTGCATGTCTTTTGATTGCATGTCCTTAATTATACTGTTAAATGTAAAAAGTTAAATCTGTTCCCTGTAAAACAACTAGGACATGATTATCCATGTACCTTAAATTTTTTCTGTTCTCTGTAAACCGCACTTGATACTTGGGAAAGAGCGGTATATAAATGTGTGCTAAATAAATAAATAAATAAATAAATATGGGTTGCTGACTGTATCGCCTGGGCTTATGGGGCAGCCGGCCTCTTGTTGGAGGGTCAAGTCACGGCTCATCGTGTCAGGGCGAAGGCTGCATCAGTGGCTCATCTCCGCTCTGTTCCGTTGGCAGACATCTGCCGGGCCGCTACTTGGTCTTCAAGCCAGACTTTTGTGGCGCATTACTGCCTTGAGAGGGAGTCCCGCAGGGATAGTGCTTTCGGATAGGCAGTACTCCATAATCTCTTTGTGGTCTAGGCAACTCTTTTCCTCCGGCCCTGATGTTGGGCTACCGGTCGGGGGCGTTCTCAGAGAAGATTCCTTCCTTATGTTCTGACGCTCTAGAAGGAGCTCATTTTTTCTGCTTGGGGCCTCCGGTAGCCTTAAGCTGGGGAGTCCCATATGTGAGGACTGACTTCCTGCTTGGTCCTGGAGAAAGAGTAGTTACTCACCTGTAACAGGTGTTCTCCAGGAGCAGCAGGAATCAGTCCTCACAACCCTCCCTCCTCCCCTTGGAGTTGCAGTCATATGATTTATTTTTGCTAATTTTTTGCTGTCTTTTAGCTATGTCATCAGACTGAGCAAGATGGCACCCTTGGGCTGGAAGGGGACCGTGCATGCGCGCTGCAATTTCCAAAGGCTTTCTTTGAAAGCTGGGGAAATGCTCCGCACGGGGGCTCCGTCGGCGCCGACGTCACCCATATGTGAGGACTGATTCCTGCTGCTCCTGGAGAACACCTGTTACAGGTGAGTAACTACTCTTACTCCACAGTGGCTCCTGCTTATGACTGATGCCAGCCTGGGGGGCACACTGCCTCAGCTGCACAGCCCAGGGGTCTTGGACGGCCCAAGAGTCCTCATGGACAATCAATCGGCTTGAAGCCCGGGCTGTCTGGCTAGCACTTCTGGCCTTCCACCCTCTTCTTCACGGTTGCGCAGTGCGAGGCGGGCCCGAGTTTGCCATCTCTTCTCTTTGTGGTGCGCTCGGTCAGCGGTCTTCCTGTGGAAAGTGGGAATACTGGTTATTCTTTTCTTTCTGCAGCAGGGATTTGAGAGGGGTTTATCCCTTAGCTCCCTGAAGGTTCAGGTCGCTGCCTTGACATGTTTTAGAGGTCCTGTCCGAGGCCATTCGCTCGTATCGCATGCGGATACTGCCAGATTTTTGCATGGGATTCCGTGCTCTCCGGCTTCCGGTTCGTCCAGTAGTACCTAACTGGAACCTTTCTCTAGTCCTCTGCTCTCTTACTAGGGCCCCATTTGAGCCGCTTTGTTCTTCTTCCCTGAAAGATCTCATGCTTAAGACAGCGTTTCTCGTGGCAGTTACGTCTGCTCAATGGATTTCAGAACTCCAAGCTTTATCTTGCCGGGATCCCTTCCTCCTCGGCAGAAGGGGTCACCCTTCGTACAGTACTGGCTTTCTTGCCTAAGGTCTTGTCTGACTTTCATCTTAATCAGTCCCTGTTTCTTCCGGCCTTCTTCCAGGATCAGTGAGCGGGTTCTCAGCGTTCTCTGCATCGGCTTGATGTTGGTCGCATTTTGCGTCACTACTTTAAGGTCACCAATCGGTTTCGTCTTTCAGATCAGCAGTTTGTGCTTTTGGCCAGTCCCCGGAAGGGGGCTGCTGCTTCTAAAGCGACCATAGCATGCTGGATCAAGTAGGCCATTGAATCAGCTTACATCCTCCAGAATAAACCCGTACCTATTGGACTTCAGGCTCATTTCACTCGGGCTCAAGCCACCTCATGGGCTGAAAGGTCACGGGTCCAACCGCTCGATATCTGCAGGGCAATGATGTGGTCGTCTGTCTACCTTTGCACGTCACTATCGCTTGGATCTCCAAGCCAGGAAAGCAGCTCATTTTGGGGCCACTGTTTGGCCACAGCAGTTTCTTCCCGCCCTACGGTGGGGTAGCTTTGGTACTTCCCACTTGTCTGGACTGGTCTAGTAGGATGATTTGGAAGGTGAAATTTGACTTAGCATTAATTTCCTTTCCTGGAATCCTGCTAGACCAGTCCAGGACCCGTCCTACTCTGTTCTCAGCCTTCTGCCGCCTTCAAGAAATTTCATGATATGTGGTGGAGACAGTCGTTTTCTCTTTGTCCTTGCTCGCATTTGGACACTTCACAGTTGATGCCTGTTCGGTGCTGAATCCTCGTTCTGGTTGTTCTGGTTTTTCGTTTCTTACAGTCTAGTTCTCTTTGCGTTCAATTGTTGTGGAGTTATGTGCTTGCCATAGTTATACTGAAGATTCCCTCTAGGGGTGTGTGCCTGTATACTGGTGATGATATCACAAAGCTTCTGTGATTTTCTCTGTCTCACCAATCTGCTGACAGGGGAGTACTACCCACTTGTCTGAACTGGTCTAGCAGGATTCCAGGAAAGGAAATTAACAGTAAGTAAAATTTCACCTTTCTTGGTGGCCATTGGTTCGAATAGATGGATGTCTGAACTGCAAGCCCTCTCCTGTGCAGACTTTATCAATTATTTTTTTGGGGGGAAAAATTTGGTTTCTGTGCACACGGTACATTCCTTTTTGCCTAAGATGGTTTCAGCCTTCCACTCATTTTGCCTTCTAGCATTCTCTAAGGAAGATCAGTGTAGCTGCTTTGCTCTTCATTCCTTGGATGTGTGCAGAGTCTTGATTCACTCTAGAGATTACACATTTTTTCACAAATCAGATCATCTATTTGTCTTCCACCGTGAAGCACATAAGGGTGAAGCAGTGTTTAAGGCCTCTTTATCTCGGTGGACAATGGAGTTAACCTATTGCCAGAGCCACAAGGAAGTTCCATCTCTACTGTGGGCACATTCCACAAGGGCATAGATGACGTCTTGGGCTGAAGCAAGTGTTGTGACCCCAGAGAATATTTGTAGGGCAACAATATTATTACACAGGTACACTAAAAAATTTTTTTTTAAACTGCCTCTAATGTTTCGATTGATTTTTACATTTTTTGGTGCGCTGAATCCAAATCTGGTAACCAATTTGCTCCATCACGTACAGATTTTTTGCTACATTGGGTTAGCAGTTTGAGGTGAACGTTTCAGATTGAGTGCGATCGAGATAAAAGTTTCTTGGATGAATTCTTTATACTAATTGTTTAGTAGTTATTCAAATAAGAATAAAGAAAATTGTAACAAGGCAGCACATAAGAATAGAGTAATGTCAACAAAACACACTGTGATGGTAGCAAAATTGTCTGCACTTAAAACAGCCACATACATGTGCACAAACATTGAGCATATAAGAGCGAGGTTAGACACAAAGCAAAGCAAAGAAATGTGCAAAAAATGTTGTACAGGTATGTATGTAAGAATAGAAAACGCAAACCGCACCATTGCAATACATGAAGACAAACACCCGATGGTGTGAAAATAAAATTCTAATAAATGAGATCCGACACTGTGGTAATAACTAGCAAATTTTTATTTCAAAGTTTAATAAAAACACGATATTTGTCAACACAGTTTAGATTTTAAAGTCATTCTTGGGTCAATCAATCTCCTGGTGGGCCCGTTTCTTCTTCCCCCGAATGCTTCTCTTGGTGCGCTGCTTGGCGTATTTTTCATCTGGGGTTTCCCGCAGCAGCAACCAGCAGAAATCAGCCATCATAGTGGTGGTCCATCTTCCTTGGTACCTTCTCTCTGCGTCCTTGATGTCCTGGTGAAACCTTTCACCTTGTTCTTCACTGTACGCCCCCATGTTTTCGGGAAAGTAGTTCACATGGGAGTGCAAGAAATGGACTTTCAGGCTCATGTTACAGCCTTGTTCTTTGAAGGCATTGAGCATCCTGGCAACAATATCCTTATAGTTCTCATCCCGCCTGTTCCCCAAGAATTTGAGAACAACATCCTTGAAGGAATCCCAGGCTTCTTTTTCCTTCTCAGACATCGTTTCAGCGAATGCTCCATCTGAAATGAGTTTCCTTATATCAGGGCCAACAAACACTCCTTCCTTTAGCTTTGCTTCAGAAAGTCGGGGGAACTTTGAGCAAAGGTACCGAAAGCACTCACCATCTTTTGGAAGGGACTTGATGAATTGCTTAATGAGACCCAACTTAATGTGGAGAGGTGGTAATAGAATTTTATCACGAGGTACCAAGCTCTCATGAAGAACATTTTTCTCACCGGGTCTCAAATACTCCCGAATTGGCCAGTCTTTTTTCCCCCAGTGTAGGTCGCGGGCCCGGCTATCCCACAAGCAAAGGAAGCAGGGATATTTGGTGAAACCGGATTGCTGCCCTAATAGCATGGATAGAATTTTAAAGTCTCCACAAATCATCCACTTATGCTCATCATAACGAATCTTCTGAAGAATCAGGGCCAAATTCTCATATTTTTCTTGGAGAATAACAGAGTGAGCAATAGGAACTGAAGCGAATGTGTTGCCATTATGAAGAAGAACACCTTTTATGCTGTCTTTTGACGAATCAATGAACAGCCGCCATTCAGCAGGATCATACTTGAGTTTAAACTTTTCCATCACTCCGTATATATCGTTGCAAAATACCAAATCTTCCTCTTTGCTGAAATACTTCAAAAATTGTGTCTCGCGGTTGCGGTACCAATAAAAAGTTGTTCCTGGTGACAATAGATTTTTCTGTTTAAGCCGAGAACCTAGCAGTTGGGCAGCATCTTTTGGGAGTCCTAAATCCCGGACTAAATCATTCAATTCAGCTTGAGAGAAAAGTTCAGGTTTCGGATCTGGTTCAGTTTCAAACTCGGAAGTACTGGACTCATCGGGAAAAGCCATCTGATGAGTCTCATCATGATCAGAACCGTCCACACAAATATGATCCAAAGATTTTGGTGGTTCAGGCACAGGTACTTTGTTGCTATGAGGCATAGGCCTAATTGCTGAGGGAAGGTTGGGGTAACTTATTACGTTCTTATTTTTTAAGTTGTATCCCTTCACAATGCAAGAGCAAAAATAGCAGTCACTGCTGTGGTCTCTTTGTTCACGCCACATCATAGGTATTCCGAAACGAAATGCTTGTTTTTTACCTTTCATCCATAAGCGTAGATCTTCCTCACATGTCTTGCACACTTTGTGAGGAGCCCACGGTTTGTCTTGATCGCCTAACTTCAAACCGAAATAGGCGAAATATACTTTTTTAATAAATGCAGAAATGTTCCTCTGCCGCTTTTTCACAGTATATTCCCCACAAATAAAACAAAAACTGTCCGGAGAGTTGACGCAACCTCTGGCTCTGTGAGCCATCACAAATACACAGCACTGCAAACTACAACTGTAGTGAACCACTTCGGAATAAAGCTGGATTACGACTGAGCAAACAAAAGGTAATAATGAACTTGCAAGAAACTGAAATTTGACAGGAACGTTCATGTCGCAACCACCGTGTTTGAGCGAGTGAACGAGGCGAGGCGAACAGGAAAGAACATGCGCCAGCGCGAGTACTGGATTTAGCCCCCCGCCTCCCAATTGTCCTGTTAATGTATAAAATGAATACAAAACACTCTAAAATATCATGAGGGAGTGTTTCTAGTTAGTTAACCATTACAACCTCTATTTTGGGCCAAGAAAATAAACTGCAGTCGGCTAAAAAGAAATTATGTGAACATTCCTTATATGGGTAAGAAATCTAATTTTGCAAGAAAACGTGACATGATGGAACATTTTGGCTATTTTTCCTGGATTCAGCACCCCAAAATCTATAGGAATCAGTTGCAAAACTGGAGGCAGTTTTTTGGTAGTGTACCTGTGGTGTTATTATTATTATTATTATTAATAATAATAATAATAATATTATTATTATTATTTATTACATTCTCAATTATTTATTACATTCTCCAGGAACAAGCAGGAAGTCAGTCCTCAGATATGGGTGACATCGGCGCCGAAGGAGCCCTCAAGCAGAGCAAATCCCAAGCTTTCTAAGAAAGCCTTTGGGAATTGCATCACGCATGCGCTGTCCCCTTCCCGCCCGAGTGCCATCTTGCTCAGTCTCCTTTTTTCTGCAGAGCCCAATGGACGTTGTTCTATAGTCCCTGAGAAAAAAGTGTTTTAAAGTTAGAAATTAACTTTTCTTTTCTACCGGTTCGACATTGGTTCCCCTTCCCGCCTTAGGCTCGGTACACCGGTATGGAGTTCAGCTAAAATGTTATGATTTTTATCCTTCGTGATTAGCGTTCACGTTCTTTTTCTTTTTCACTGGCAGCCCGGTCCTTTGACCTCGCAGGGGCTCTTTTTCCTCCGATGGCTGCCAGCAGGTTTAAAAAATGTGATCGATATACGAAGTTAATGTCCCTCACCGATACACATGACTGCTATCTCCGGTGCCTCGGGCCCGACCATGACCCGAAGGTCTGTGCCCCGTGTAGGAAAATGTCCTCTAAGGCCCTGCGTAGCCGCCAGCAGCAGCATGATAGGATTTTTCCTGAGTCCGTACCCTCCCAGGCCCGGACCTCGTCTGAGGCCTCGACGTCTCGGGAACTGTCTGAGCCTGAGCAGCGTCGGGTCTCCTCAGAAAGGGGGTCTCCCTCACGGGAACATCGGAGGAAGAAAAAATCCCTGAAGGCGGCATCGTTGGATGGTTCCGAATGGCCTAGTTCCTCGTGGGACCAGTTGCGGAGCCCCAGCCGCCGGCCCGGATCCTTGGAGTTGGAGCGTCCAGCAAAACCTCCTCAAAGGGACCCAGAGCAGCCGAGGCAGGTAACCACTGTCCTCGTTGAGGACTCTCCTCCGGGAGATCTGGTGTCGGGCCTGACGGCATTGGGGCCCGACCCGGGGGCTGCGGAGTCTTCTGAGCTTGGTCTCAGAATGGTGGCCTTGGAGTGCAGCATGTCTGCCTTCATAGAGCAGCAGCGGGCGCTGTTAGCTGGTCTCACCGGTCCTTCTGCCCTGACCACCGGGCCACCGACATCCAAGTCAACCCCGGAGGCTGAGCCGATCCTTGAGACCATGCGTACTCGAGTCAATCCTCGGCCGAGGTCTCCCTTGACCTCCCGTTTGGGACCGAGGTCGTCGATGCCGATTACACCGGCGTCGGTGCAGTGGAAGCCAAAGCCAAATTCCTCTTAGGAGTCATCGGGCTGGGAGAAGGAGGAGGAAGAGTCCCCGGACACCTGCCGGACTAGGGACGTCCCACCTGATTCCCCGGTGTCCGAACCTCGGAGAAGGTCCTCCCCGAGAGGACAGTCTGTTCTTGGACTTCGTAAGGGACATGTGAAAGGCTTTGGCATTCCCTGTGGAGGCCGAGAAGGAGCCTCGAGCCGAGGAGCTCGAGATCCTCCAGTATGACTTACCCCCTCAGGAAGCCCTTACTGTACCGGTGCCTTCGATCCTGGAACGGCTGATGCTCCGCATGTAGGAGACACCAGCGTCGATGCTGGTACTCAGCAGTCGGATCGACTCGATATATCGAGTCCGCAAGAGTCCTGGATTCCAGAAAGCACAACTGCCGCACAACTCCATGGTTGTGGAATTGGCCATGTGCCGGCTCAAGAGCCAGAAGACGCACTCCTCGGTGCCTCCTGGCAGGGAGGCCTGAAACTTGGTTGCCCTTGGCAGAAAGTGCTACCAGGGTTCTATGTTGACATGCCGGATCCAGGCATACCAGCTGTACATGGGCATGTACCTGCGAGACCTGGCAAAGGAGATTGCCAGATTCTCAGCTGGTCTCTCCGGGGGACCTTTGCAGCGCTTCAAGACCCTGTCCACTGGAGTCTGAGTGCTCGAAGTTTATGACTCGAGCAGCGTATGACGGCTTCGAGGCGTCGGCCTGGGTAGCCGCGGCTGGCATCGGTGCACACGCCAGGCATGGCTACAGTCGTCGGACTTTGAGCAATGGGTACAGGACAAGTTGGTCGATGTCCCCTGCCGTGGTGAAAACCTCTTTGGCAAGCCCATGACTGAGAAGACTGCTGAGATCGAGTCCGATTACATGACCAGGACACGGCTCTCGAAGAAGACTTCTGCCCCTTCCAAAAAGAAGGGCTCAGGTAAGAAGCCCTTTTTCCTGAGGAAGGGTAGTGCTTACTGCAACTACCCCCCATTTCAGGCCTCCCAGGCTCCCCAACAGGGGCAGCAGGCCAAGGGACAGAGGCATGGCCCGCGTAAGCAGAAAACCCCCAAACCCCAGGCACAGGCTCCAGCTCAGCCTGGGAGTGGCTTTTGACTCAAAAGGCATAGCCCCTCTCACCATAGGAGTAAGGCAATGCACAGGGGGAAGTCTTGCCCTGTATGCCCACAGGTGGCCGGCCATCACCACAGACACCTGGGTTCTTCAGATAATCCAGCAGGGCTATCAGCTACACTTGACCCAGTTACCTCCCCCTTACTTTCCAGGGGAGCCTTTCAGGCCTCCTCTTCACAGGGACCTTCTTTTGAAGGAGTTAGCAGTTATTCTCGAGGGTCAGGCAGTAGAACCTGTTCCCCACCACCTGCAGGGCAAGGGCTTTTACTCCAGGTACTTCCTCATACCAAAAAGGACAGGAGGCCTAAAACCCATCCTCGACTTGTGCAACTTGAACTTCTCCCTCAGCAGGAATTTGTCTAAGATGCTTTCCCTTGGAATATTGTTGCCTTATCTCTATGCTCCTTAGACCTAAAGGATGCATATACACACATCCTAATTAATCCAGACCACAGACAGTTCTACACTTTGTGGTAGGAGGAAACCACTATCAGCACAGGGTGCTTCCCTTTGGCCTAGCCTCTGTCCCCAGGGTATAAACAAAGTGTCTGGCAGTGGTGGTCGCCTTCCTGAGAATCCAAGGAATATTTGTCTTCCCGTACCTAGATGACTGGCTCATCAGAGCCACATCAGCCCTGGAAGTCCAACAGGCCACATCTCACACTGTTCAGGTGCTTCAACATCTAGGATTTGTGATCAATTACCCCAACTCTACTCTAGTCCCCATTCAAAGACTAGATTTAATTGGGGCAAGACTAGATACCCTTCAGGCAAGGGCTTACCTGCCAGTAGACAGGGCACAGAGACTCCTGGCCGTGGCACGTCAGGTGAGTTGCAGGTCCCAAATATCAGCAAGACACTTCCTGCGACTCCTCGGGCACATGACCTCCACGGTACATGTGACACCGAATGCCTGCCTCCACATGCGAACAGCCCTGGTCTCAGAGACCAGTGGACACAGGTCACAGGCAGACTCCGAGACACAGTCAAGGTATCCAAAAGACTGGTGCAGTCCTTGGCCTAGTGGCTTCAACCAAACAACTTGGAGGCGGGAGTGGATTTTCAGGCTCCTCTACAGACGAGGATCCTGACTACAGATGCATCCTTGCTGGGTTGGGGAGCCCATTGCCAGGGACTTTGCACTCAAGGCGTGTGGTTTCTGCAGGAGAGCACACAGCAGATCAATTTCCTGGAACTTCATGCCATTCACCTAGCTCTTTGAGCCTTCTGTCAAACTTTGGCTCATCAACCTGTCTTAATACAGACAGACAATCAAGTGGCGATATTCTATGTGAACAAGCAGGGAGGCATGGGGTCCCGCATTCTGTGTCAGGAAACCCTGGACCTGTGCTCCTATGCAGTCTGGCATGGCATGCATCTCAAAGCAGTTTATCCGCCTGGCCAGGAAAATTACTTAGCCGACAAGCTAAGCAGGATTCTCCAGCCCCATGAATGGCAGCTGGATATGAATATGGCCCAATGGCTCTTTCAGACCTGGGGACAACTGACAATAGATCTGTTTTCGAGCCCACACAATCACCAGTTGTCCCAGTTTTGCTCCAGGCAGCCACACTCAAACAGGGTGGCTGCGGATGCTTTTCTCATTTCATGGTCTGTGGGCCTCCTGAATGCGTTTCCTCCCACGTCTCTGGTGGCCAAGACGCTATTCAAGATCCTCTAGGACAAGGCCTCGGCCATTCTGGTAGCCCCCAGTTGGCCGAGGCAACCCTGGTTTCCGCTTCTACTTCAACTAGCGGTGGAGGCCCCTATCCCTTTGGGATCCTATCCCAACCTCCTATCTCAGGAGGGGGGCACTCTCCTGCACCCCAACCTCAAGTCCCTCAACCTGATGGCATGGCTGCTGAAAGGATAGTCCTCGCACCTCTCCTCCTCCCCCCCCAAAAATGTGGATGTTGCTAGCCTCAAGGAGGCACTCAACTAGACGGACCTATGCTTTCAAGTGGCATAGGTTTGAGGTGTGGTGTGAAAAGCAGAAAGAAAATCCTTTCTCCTGCCAGGTTGCAGTGGTACTTCAATATCTTCTTCATCTTTCAGATTTGGGGCTTAAGTCCAATTCTGTCAGAGTTCACCTTAGTGTCTTGGCTGCACACTACCTCCCAGTGGAAGGAAAACCTCTTTCTGCACATCCTTTGGTGTCCAGGTTCCTGAGAGGCCTACTTCTGCTGAAGCCCCCGGTTCGCCCTCCGGCAACCGAGTGGGATTTGAATGTGTCTTAGGGCAACTTACTCGTCCACCATTCGAGCCGATGGCAAACTGTCATCTACGCTACCTTTCTTGGTTGGAAGGTAGTTTTCTTGGTGGCATTCACGTCGGCTCAACGAGTGAGTGAGCTTCAAGCCCTGGTATCTGACAGGCCTTATACAAGGTTCTATAGGAACCGGGTGGTGCTCCGCACACACCCCAAGTTCCTTCCGAAAGTGGTCTCTTTGTTCCACCTCAACCAGGAGGTAATGCTACCTACCTTCTTTCCCAGACTGCATGCCAGTCGGGTAGAGACAGTTCTGCATACCCTGGACTGTAAGAGAGCGTTGGCCTTCTACATTGAGCGTACGCAAGACCATAGAAGAGCTTCTCAGCTCTTCGTATCCTATGATCCCAGTAAGCTGAGGATGGCTGTCTCCAAGCGTATGCTCTCCACCTGGGTAGTGGACTGTTTTGCCTGGGCATACAGGGCAGCCGAGCTTCCTTTGCAGGGTCGTGTTACGGCCCACCGGGTCAGGGCTATGGCGGCATCAGTGGCTCATTTCCGCTCTATTCCACTGGCAGACATCTGCCGGGCTGCCACCTGGTCTTCAGGTCAGACTTTTGCAACCCATTACTGCCTGGATAGGGAGTCCCACCGGCACAGTGCTTTCGGCCAGGCTGTACTCCATAACCTTTTCGAGGTCTAGGCAACTCCTACCCGCCAACCATTTGGTGTCAGGCTACCAGAGTATTATTCTCTCAGTTAGATTCCTATTATGGCTGCTTGCGGCTCTCGTAGAGGGAGCCTATTTTTCAGTTATGGGTTCTCGGTAGTCTATAGCTGGGGAGTCCTATATGTGAGGACTGGCTTCCTGCTTGTTCCTGGAGAAAACGTAGTTACTCACCTGTAGCAGGTGTTCTCCAGGGACAGCAGGAATCAGTCCTCACAACCCTCCCAACTCCCCTTGGAGTTGCAGTCCTATTATATTTTGTTCTTTTGCTGTCTTATAGCTATGTCATTTGACTGAGCAAGATGGCACCCTTGGGCGGGATGGGGACCGTGCATGCGTGATGCAGTTCCCAAAGGCTTTCTTAGAAAACTGGGGATTTGCTCCACACGAGAGCTCTGTCTGTGCCGACGTCACCCATATGTGAGGACTGATTCGTGCTGTCCCTGGAGAACACCTGCTACAGGTGAGTAAGTACGTTTTCCTATAATGCACATCTAAAACACTTGTGATATATTATGTAAACATACATTCCATATCATCTTGCGAGACCAGTCCAGACAAGTGGGTTGTGTTCCTCTACAATCAGGTTGGTGGAGACAAAGAATCAATGAAAAGCCCAGGTTTCAGTGACATCACTCCCATACTTCTATCTGCCTCAGCCACTAGAGGTTTCTTCAGTATTTATTTGTCTCCAGCAGATGGTGGATGGATTTTCTCTTCTCTGAAGAAAATTTTGAAGATTGAGAGGAAAAGAGTGATTAAACGCTTGTGAACGATCACCTTGAGGGTGACTCTCTCACTTGAGCAAGACGTGGGAGGCTCCACTAGACTGCAGTCTTTTCGGTAGCCATAGGAGCAAGGAAAATTGATTCAGCTCCATGTGCTTATCATAAAAGCCTGTTGAGCAGACAGAAATTGGAAGGAGCTGGAAGAGTGCAGCAGCCTCACACAGTCTCAATGCCTCCTCCTCCAATGTCTCCTCTCCCCCTGCTCACTTCCAAAGATTGCAGAAGGCACTGAGGATCTGTCTGCCAGCCACCTTAAATGCAGTGCTGCAAAAGCCAGTGTAGCGGTATCGGGGAAGTAGAGCTGAGCCCGGCACAGATCCTCTGCCTTGGGGCTCTCAGGGAGTGAGTACCAAGGCTTGACCTAGTCATTGTCCTTGTCCTTGTCGGGGGCTACCGATTTGTGTGGGACGCAATTCAGGGTAGACCGCTGGTGACCGTTGGCGCAGTGTGGGGTTTCCCGCTTTTTTCTGCGCACCCTAGTAACTTTTTCTCCTATTGTGCATCTGGAGGTCATGCAGTCTGTACGCGTGTTCAGCCCAAGCAGCTCCAACAGACTTTCCTACCGTAGTACCTGTAACGCTCGCTGCGGTAAAAGTGCAGTTAATGTGCGCCTTTAGGCCACTGTGGCCTTAGTATGCGCTGTTGTGATACTTGTGTTAACTGTTTTATGTCTTTTTTCAGTGGGAGTCATTTGGCCTGTGGCAAGCGTGGTGCCTCGCCTCCGGCTTCTGGACTTTGCTTCTCTAACATGGCTACTCCTGAGTTGTCCCTGGAAGGATTGCTCCTCATCTGTACTTCGGGGGATGCCGTTATTCTCCAGGAACAAGCAGGAAGTCAGTCCTCACATATGGGTGACGTCGACGCCGACCTCGTGCGGAGCAATTTCCTCAGCTTTCGAAGAAAGCCTTTGGAAATGCCTTACCGCCCAAGGGTGCCATCTTGCTCAGTCTTCTTTTTTCCGCAGAGCCCGACAGACGTCGTCCCATTTTCCTCAGAAAAAGTTGATGTTTTTTGAATATTCTACTGTTTTTGATACTGGTTCGACGCCAGTTCCTCTTCCCGCCTCAGCTCGGTACACCAGTATCGAGTTTGGCTAATTTTTTCATTTTTGTCCTTAGTAACTAGCGTTGACGCTCTTTTTCTTTTAACTGGCAGTCCGGTCTTTTGACCTCGCAGGGGCCCTTTTTCCCCCGATGGCTGCCAGCGGGTTTAAAACGTGTGATCAGTGCAAAAAACCTATGTCCCTCACAGACACCCATGACTGCTGCCTCGGACCCGACCATGACCCGGTGGTCTGCGGGTCCGTGTGGCAAGATGTCCTCCAAGGCGTTGAGGAGCAGGCAGCACCAGCGCGAGACTATTTTCTCTGAGTCTGGTTCCGTCCAGGCCAGGACCTTGTCAGAAGCCTCGATGTCTCAGGACTCTGAACCCGAGCACTGTCGGGGTTCTTCTGAGCGGGGGTCTCCCACCCAGGAGCACTGTAAGAAGAAGAAACCTGCGAGGACTGCGTCTCTGAAAGGCTCCGATCGGTCGGGGCCCTCGGGTACCAGGTCAAGGAGCGCTGAACGCTGTCCCGGGTTCGCCAAGTTGGAGAGGCCTGCCAAAATACCTCATACGGAGCCGGAGGCGTCGGACAAGGTAATGCCTGTTGTCCTCGTGGACTCTCCTCTGGGAGAACTGGCGTCGGTCCCGGCGTCGGGAACCGAGCCAGTGGCTGCGGAGCCTTCTGAGCTGGGTCTCAGGTTGGTGGCCTTGGAGAGCAGTGTGTCTGCCTACATGGACCAGCAGCGGATGCTGATAGCTGGTCTCACCCGTGCATCCGCCCCGACCACCGGGATCTCGACGTCTAAGTCGACCCCGGAGGCAGAGCCAATCCTCAAGTCCATGCAGGCTTGAGTCGATCCTCAGCCGAGGTCTCCCTCGACCTCCTGTTCGGGACCGAGGTCATCATCGCCGGGGCCATCGGCATCGGGACGGACGCACTCGAAGCCCTCGAGGCCGGAGCCCATCGAGTCCTCCTCGGAAGGCTCGGCTTGGGAGACAGAGGAGGAAAACTCGCCAGATACCCACCGGACCCAGTACGCCCAATCGGACTCGCTGGGTTCGGAACCTCTGAGACGGTCGCCACCGGAGGACACCAGGTTCTCGGACTTTGTTAGGGATATGGCCAAAGCTTTGGCTTTCCCTGCAGATGCCGAGGAGGAGCCTCGAGCCGAGGAGCTCGACACCCTCCAGTGTGACTCTCTTCCGAAGGAGGCCCTTACTGTACCGGTGCCTCCGATGCTGGAACGGTTGATGCTGCTCATGTGGGAGTCCACGGCCTCGGCGCTGGTCCTCAGCAAACGGGTCGATTCCATTTATCGAGTCCGTAAGAGCCCCGGGTTCCAAAAGGCACAGCTGCCGCACAACTCCATGATGTGGAATCGGCCATGCAAGGGCTCAAGAGCCAGAAGACGCACTCCTTGGTGCCTCCCGGCCAGGAGGCCCGTAACCTGGACGCCCTCGGCAGAAAGTGCTTCCAGGGCTCGATGCTGTCATGCCGTGTCCAGACATATCAGCAGCTGTACATGGGCAGGTACTTAAGAGACTTGGCAAAGGAAATTGCCGGATTTTCTGCTGGCCTCTCCGAGGAACCCTTGCAGCACTTCAGGGCCCTGTCCACTGGGATCAGAGAGTGCTCAAAGTTTGTCTCGTGCAGCCTATGACGGCTTCGAGGCTTCGTCCCGGGTAGCCACAGCCGGCATCGGTGCAAGGCGCCAGGTTTGGCTCATGTCGTCTGACCTCAAGCCATGGGTACAAGACAAGTTGGTCGATGTCCCCTGCCGAGGCGATAACCTCTTCGGCAAACCCATGACTGAAAAGGCTGCTGAATTCGAGTCCGAGTACTTGACCCGGACAAGGCTGTCGAAGAAGACATTTGCTCCTTCTCACAGGAAGAAGGCCTCGGAGAAAAAGCCCTTTTACCTGAGGAAGGGACAGGCTTACAGAAACTACCCCACTTACCAGGCCTCCCCAGCAAGGGCAGCAGGCCAGGGGACGGAGGAATAGCCCTTGTAAGCCTCAAACACCCAAGCCTCCAGCTCCTGCTCCTGCCCAGCAGGGAGGGGGTTTTTGACTCCCAGTGCATAGCTCCTCTCCCACCGGTTTGGCCCTGCACAGGAGGTTGGCTGTCCCTGTACGCCCACAAGTGGCCAGCCATTACATCCGATACTTGGGTTTTAAGGATAGTCCAAGATGGCTATCTTCTCCATTTCAGCCAAGTACCTACCTCCTATTTCCCAGGAGAGCATCTCAGACCCCTCTTACACAAGAACCTCCTCTTGCAGGAGTTAGCTGGTCTTCTCAAGGATCAGGCGGTGGAACTGGTGCTCCACCACCTGCAAGGGAAAGGCTTTTACTCCAGGTATTTCCTGATGCTGAAAAGACAAGGAGGCCTTCGCCCCATCCTGGACCTGCAAAATCTCAACAAGTTCTTGGTGAGGGAATAGTTCAAGATGCTTTATTTATTTATTTCTCTTATATACTGCACTCTTCAACATCAGTGCGGTTTACATAGAACATTTAGGTTTTTATGGTGCGGGTTACACCGTAATTACAGATAACAGGTAGCTCAACTTGGATAACCATAATTAACTATTTACACATATTTGAAACACATAGTAGTATTTACATATTATACAACATTTGAGGGATGGTTACAGTGGATATGGAGCTTATTTGTGGGTAGGTCGAGATGGTGCACCTTCATTTCACTTGGGATACTTCTGCCTTACCTCCAGCAGGGAGACTGGCTATGCTCCTTGGACCTAAAGGATGCATATACACACATCCTCGTACACCCAGACCACAGACAATACCTCAGGTTTGTGGTCGGAGGAAACCACTTCCAATACAGAGTGCTTCCCTTTGGTCTGGTTTCCGCTCCAAGGGTTTTCATCAAATGCCTAGCTGTGGTAGCGGCCTTCCTCAGGACCCAGGGGATCTTTGTATTCCCTTACCTAGACGACTGGCTCATAAGGGGCCAGTCAACCAAGGAGGCGCATTACCCAGAACTTGTAATTCATAGGGGCAAGGCTAAACACCCTGCAGACAAGGGCTTACTTACCACAGGACAGGGCAGGCCGCCTGCTGTCTCAGATATACATGGTGAGTCACGTATCCCACGTGTCAGCACGGAGGTTCTTATGCCTGCTCGGCCACATGGCCTCCACAGTTCATGTTACTCCTTTTGCACGCATGCATATGCGGACAGCTCAGTGGTCCTTGCAGGACCAATGGTCACAGGCCACAGGATGCCTGTCTGACAGAGTGGCAGTATCCAAACCCCAGGGGCAGTCCCTGCAGTGGTGGTCACAATCGGGGAACCTCCTGCGGGGGTACCGTTCCAGCTTCCCGTGCATACAAGGGTGCTGACCACAGATGCCTCCTTGATGGGCTGGGGAACCTATTGTCAGGGCTCTTGCACTCAGGGTCAGTGGACTCCTCAGGCGGCCACACTCGAGATCAACCTGTTGGAACTCTGAGCCATTCGCTTAGCTCTAAAAGCCTTTGCTCCTGTCCTCTCCAATCACTCTGTCCTGGTACAGACGGACAACCAGGTGGCTATGTTCTATGCGAACAAACAAGGCTGCACAGGATCGCGGATCCTTTGCCAGGAGTCTCTGAACCTCTGTTCCTTTGCAGTTCAGCACAACATGGCTCTCCATGCGGTTTACCGCCTGGCAGACAGACTGAGCAGGGTTCTTCAACCCCATGAATGGCAACTAAACAGGGAGGTCGCCCAGAAGATTTTAAACCACTGGGGCCCCCCATCCATGGATCTCTTTGCCAGTCCACAAAATCATCAGTTGCCCCGGTTTTGCCTGGAGCTACCATTGAATGAGAGAGGACGTGGGCAGCATCTCTGGAACATGGGGAAGGATCTCCTGAAGAAAGCCTTTTTGAAACGCCGTAATGGCGCCTGACTAGAGCGTCGGGATCCGTTTCACCGGTCAACACATCGGGTGATGCCCTTTAAGTTAAGTTAAAGTACCATATAAAGTTAAATCTCAATAGAAAAACACACTGGGGTCATTGATGTTAATCACGGCACAAGAATATCGGACGACAGTCCAGAGACAAGTGCTACGTGAATCTGAGACCTGTTAACAGTGGAGTGAAAGTAATAAAAGAGAGTCATTTATTCATTTATTTATTCTAATTTGCTTTTGAGTTGTAATTGAATGTAACCTCTATAGAAGAAACTCCGGTTTTGCTCCAGACAACTGCACCCCCTCAGGGTAGCGGCCGATGCTTTTCTTCTCCCTTGGTCAGGGAGCCTACTGTATGCTTTTCCGCCTACCCCGCTGGTAGCACGGACTCTCTTCAAGATTCACAGGGACAAAGCCTGGGTGATCCTAGTAGCGCCCACGTGGCCGAGACAGCCTTGGTTCCCACTTCTTAAACTGGCGGTAGAGACCCCTCTCCCCTTGGGGGTGCGACCTGACCTCCTCACCCAGGAGCAGGGTTCCCTCATGCACCCCCAATCCCAGATCCCTCAATTTGATGGCCTGGCTGCTGAGAGGGTAGGCCTTGAACCTCTTCTCCTACCCGAGGGGTAGAAGAAGTGTTGTTGGCCTCCAGAGGTCCGTCCACCAGAAAATCATACGCTTGTAAATGGCGCAGGTTCCAGGTGTGGTGTCACCAGCATACCGTGGAACCCTTCTCAGGTTCCCCAAGTATTACAGTACCTGCTTCATCTCTAGGAGGTGGGACGCAAGTCTAACTCAGGCAGGGTCCACCTGAGTGCCTTTTCGGCTAACCACTCCCCAATAGATGGTCAGCCTCTCTTGGTTCACCTCTTGGTAGCCAGGTTTCTCAGGGGCCTGCTCCTGCTGAAACCTCCCATCCACCCTCCAGCGATGGAGTGGGATCTCAATGTGGTCTTGTAGCAACTCAGTCGCCCTCCTTTCGAGCCGATGTCCACTTGCCATCTGGGCTTCCTCTCCTGGAAGGTGCTCTTTCTCCAGGACCAAGCAGGAAGTCAGTCCTCACAAATGGGTGTCATCGGCGCCGATGACGCCCCAGCGGAGCATTTCCCCAGCTTTCTATGAAACCCTTTGGGAATGCAGGCACGCATGCGCGGTTCCCTTCCCGCCTAAATGTGCCATCTTACCTCAGTCTCTTTTTTTCCGAGAAGCCCACCGGACGTGTGTCCTGTCATCCCGGATAAAAGTTGATTTTTTTTTTGGCGATATTCGCTATTTTTTCTCCCAGTTTGATGCTGGTTCCCCTCCCGCTGGGTTCGGTACACCGGTATCGAGCCCGATTCTTCTTTTTCGGTTTTTGCCCTTCGTGGCTGGCGTTCGCGCCCTTTTTTTGCTTTTTTCCCTGGAAGGCCGGTCCTTTGACCTCGCAGGGACTCTTTTTTTCCCCGATGGCTTCCAGCGGTTTCAAGAAGTGTGATCGATGTAAGAAATTAATGTGTCTCACCGACACACACGACTGCTGCCTTCGGTGCCTCGGTCCTGATCACGACCCTAAGTCATGTGGACCATGTGGGAAGATGTCTTCCAAAGCACTCCGAAGTCGCCAGCAGCAGAAAGAAAGGCTTTTCTCTGACTCAGCCTCCGGCCAGGCCCGGACCTCGTCTGAGGCCTCAACATCTCGGGATTCTGATCCCGAGCGCCGTCGTGGCTCCTCGGACAGGGGGTCCCCCGACTAGGAACGCAAGAGGAAGAAGCGGCTCGCGAGGGCGTCATCGGAAGAGGTCCCTGGTTCCTCGAGGGCCAGGTCTAATACCCCCGACCGTTGCCCTGGGCCCGTGGAACAAGAGAAGCCTGCCAAAGTTCCTCGCGTGGAGCCAGAGTCTGCTGGACACGTAAGCCCTGTAGTCCTCGAGGACTCTCCTCCCAGGGAGCCGACGTCGGGCCCGGCGCCGCTGGGGCCCGAGTCGGTGGCTGCTGCGTCTCCCGAGCTGAGTCTCAGGATGACAGCCTTGGAGAGCAGATTGTCTGCCTTCATGGAGCAGCAGCGGGCACTGATGGCCAGCCTGTCTGGCACATCTGCCCCGACCACCGGGACATCGACTTTGAAGTTGACCCCGGAGACCGAGCCGATAATCGAGTCCATCATAGCTCGAAGTCGACCTCGGTCGCGGTCACCCTCGACCTCCCGTTCGGGACCGAGGGCGTCGACGCCGGTGCTTCCGGCGTCGGGGCGGGTTCTCCAGGGCCCCGTGGGGTTGGACCCTGTCTCCTCGTCAGACGAGTCCGCCTGGGAGACGGAGGATGAGGAGTCCCCCGATACGTTCAAGACTCGGTGCGTCCCCTCGGACTCACCGCAGTCTGAGCCCCGGAGTAGATCCCCTCCGGAGGATACTCGGTTCTCGGAGTTTGTCCGGGATATGGCCACTGCCTTGGCTATCCCGGCGGACCCCGAGGAAGAGCCTTGAGCTGAGGAGCTCGAAGCCCTGCAGTACGACTCTCCTCCGAAGGAGGCCTTTACTGTCCCGGTTCCTCCGATGCTGGAACGGCTCCTCTTCCGGATGTGGGAGGCACCGGCCTCGGCGCCGGTTCTAAGCAAGCGAGTCGACTTGATCTATCGACTCCTGAAGAGCCCTGGCTTTCAGAAGGCACAGCTACCACACCATTCCATGGTTGTGGAATCGGCCATGCATCGTCTGAAGAGTCAGAAGATGCACTCCGCGGTGCCTCCCGGAACCTCGATGGTGTCGGTAGAAAGTGTTTTCAGGGCTCGATGCTTGCTTGCCGTGTCCAGTCTTACCAGCTGTACATGGGCATGTACTTGTGGGACCTGGCCAAGGAGTTGGCCGGGTTCTCTGCTGGACTCTCCGGGGAACCCTTGCAGAGATTCAAGTCCTTGTCCTCGGGGATTCGGGACTGCTCGAAGTTCATGTCCCGCGCAGCCTACGATGTCTTCGAGGCTTCGGCCTGAGTTGCGGCAGTCGGCATCGCAGCTCGACGCCAGGCATGGCTGCAGTCATCGGACCTCGGGCCATGGGTTCAGGATAAGTTGGTCGATGTCCCTTGCCGAGGTGAAAACCTTTTTGGCAAGCCCATGACCGAGAAGGCCGCCCAGCTCGAAACAGAGCACCTTACACGGACAAGGCTGTCTAGGAAGACCTCTGCCCCTTCTCATAAGAAGAAGGGCTCGGGTAAAAAGCCCTTTTACCCGAGGAAGGGCACTGCCTACAAACAGTACCCTCAGTATCAGGCTGCCCAAGCTGCACCCCAGGGTCAGCAAGCCTAGGGGCAGGGTAATGGGCCCCGTAGGCAGAGGACCCCCAAGCCTCCGGCCCCTGCTCCCACTCAGCAGGGTGGGGGTTTTTGACTCCTTGAGCGTAGCCTCTCCGTCCCTGCTATCCCAACCCTGCACAGGAGGTCGCCGCGCCCTCTTTGCCCACCAGTGGCCCCTCATCACCGGGGACAGTTGGGTGTTGGACATAGTCCACAGGGGCTATGCACTTCATTTTCACCAACTGCCTCCCCCATACTTTCCAGGGGAGCCTCCAAGGCCTTCCCTGCAAACAGACCTTCTCCTTCAGGAACTTCAAGGTCTGTTGGTGGACAGGGCGGTGGAACCTGTGCCTCCCCACTTGCAAGGTCGAGGGTTCTACTCCAGGTATTTCCTGGTACCCAAAAGAACCGGTGGCCTTCGACCTATTCTGGATCTCGGGAACCTAAACAAGTTCCTGGAGAAAGAAAAGTTCAAGATGCTTACTCTTGTAACACTTCTGCCCTACCTCCAGCAGGGAGATTGGCTATGCTCCTTAGATCTAAAAGATGCGTACACTCACATCCTCATTCATCCAGACCACAGAAAGTACCTCAGGTTCATTGTGGGAGGAAATCAATATCAGTACAGAGTAATGCCTTTTGGCCTGACCTCCGCTCCCAGGGTCTTTACCAAATGCCTGGCAGTGGTGGCGGCCTACCTGAGGGATCAGGGAATCTTTGTCTTCCCCTATCTGGACGACTGGCTCATCAAGGGTCAGACGTGCCAGGAGGCCAGCCAAGCCACCCTCAGAGCTATTGCTCTTCTTCAAAGCCTAGGGTTTGTCATAAACTTTGCAAAGTCCACTTTGCTCCCCTCCCAAAATTTAGAGTTCATAGGAGCAAGGCTGGACTCTCTCCTGGCAAGGGCTTTCTTGCCAGAAGACAGAGCACAACGATTGATTGCCTTGGCAAACTAGTTTCTCAACAGGTCGTTGGTCTCCGCCAGACTCTGCCTGAGGCTTCTAGGCTACATGGCTTCAACAGTTCATGTGACCCCCAATGCCAGGCTCCATATGAGGCCTGCACAGTGGTGCCTTCGGTCTCAGTGGTCACAGGCCACAGGCAGCCTCAGGGACAGGATAAGGGTGTCCAGACACTTTCTGAACTCCCTCAGCTGGTGGCTGCACCCACCAATTTACTAAAAGGAGTGCCCTTTCAGATTCCTGGGTTCAAGGTGGTACTGACCACCGACGCCTCCCTGCAGGGCTGGGGAGCTCATTGTCTAGACAAGTGCACCCAGGGCCTGTGGTCTCCTTGGGAGGCGGCACAGCAGATAAATCTCTTGGAACTCAGAGCTATTCGCCTAGCTCTCAAAGCTTTCTCTCCTGCCCAGACAGACAAACCAGGTGGCCATGTTTTATGTGAACAAACAGGGCGGAACTGGGTCCAGGCTTCTTTGTCGGGAAGCTCAAGACCTTTGATCATTTGCCCTAAAGCACAGCATGCGACTCATGGCTGTGTACCTTCCAGGCCAGGAGAACTACCTGGCCGACAAGTTGAGCAGGATTCTGCAGCCCCACGAGTGGCAACTGCATCCCCTGGTAGTTCAGAGGATCTTCCTGAAATGGGGTCTCCCTTGGATAGATCTGTTTGCCAGTCCACTGAACGCACAACTGCCAAAGTTCTGTTCCAGGTAACCGCATCCTTTGAGAATAGCACCAGATGCTTTTCTGATTCCCTGGTCTCAGGGCCTCCTGTATGCATTTCCTCCCACGCCCTTGGTGGCCCGAACTCTTTTCAAAATTCTTCAGGACAAGGCCTCGGTCCTGCTGGTTGCTCCCAGGTGGCCGAGACAACTTTGGTTTCCACTTCTACTTCAGCTGGCAGTGGATCCCCCACTGCCCCTGGGGTTGCAACCCGACCTTCTCTCTCAGGATCAGGGTTCCCTTCTGCATCCCAATCTCAAAGCTCTCAATTTGATGGCCTGGAGGCTGCAAGGGTAGTTTTGGCTCCCTGGGGCCTGCCTCAGGAAGTTGAGGAGGTTGTCCTAGCCTCTAGGAAACAGTCCACTAGAAAAACCTATGCTCTCAAATGGAGAAGGTTTTCTGTGTGGTGTCAGCTACGTATAGAGGATCCTTTCTCCTGTACGGTAACAGTAGTGCTTCAGTATTTACTACACTTGTCTAATCAGGGACTCAAGTCCAATTCTGTTCGGGTCCACCTCTCGGCTCTAGCAGCTCACCACTGACTGGTGGAGGGACATTCTCTATCGGTTCACCCCTTGGTGTCCCGCTTTCTCAGGGGCTTGCTTTTACTCAAGCCTCCCATCCGTCCTCCTGCCCCTGAGTGGGAGTTGAATGTGGTCTTGCAGCAACTGACTCGTCCACCTTTTGAGCCGATGGCTACTTGCCCACTACGCTTCCTCTCCTGGAAGACACTCTTTCTGATAGCCCTTACTTCGGCTAGGCGAGTGAGTGAGCTTCAGGCCCTGGTCTGTGATAGGCCTTACACCAGAATTTATAGGAACAGGGTAGTCCTCAGGACTCATCCTAAGTTCCTCCCAAAGGTTGTCTCCTCTTTCCACCTCAACCAAGAGGTGGTTCTTCCAACATTCTTCCCTAGGCCTCATGCAAGCCAGGCTAAAGCGGTTCTGCATACCCTGGACTGTAGGAGGGCCTTATCCTTCTACCTGGACCGTACACAAGGGCATAGAAGGGCTACTCAGCTCTTCATATCTTTTGACCCTAATAATTTGTGTTAGCTGTGTCCAAACATACCTTGTCCATATGGGTGGCTGACTGTATCACCTTGGCTTACAGGGCCGCTGACCTTCCTTTGCAGGGTCGGGTTACGGCCCACCGTGTCAGGGCAATGGCTGCCTCAGTGGCTCATCTCCGCTCTGTGCCCTTGGTAGACATCTGCAGGGCTGCAACTTGGTCTTCAAGCCAGACCTTTGTGGCCCATTACTGTCTGGAGAGGGAGTCCCGTAGGGACAGTGCTTTTGGCCAAGCAGTACTTCGGAATCTCTTTGAGGTTTAGGTAACTCCTGCCCTCCTGCCCTCTGTTGGGCTACCGGTGGAGGTTGTGTCCTTGAAAAGCCTTTCTTTGCTGCTGAGACTAGAGGGAGTACTCTTGTTCAGCCTGTGTTCCTCGGTAGCCCAGAGCTGGGGAGTCACCCATATGTGGGGACTGACTTCCTGCTTGGTCCTGGAGAAAGAGTAGTTTCTCACCTGTAACAGGTGTTCTCCAGGAGCAGCAAGAATCAGTCCTCACAACCCTCCCTCCTCCCCTTGGAGTTGCAGTTGTACATAGTTTATTTTTCATTTCTGTGTGCTGTTCTTAGCTATGTCATTTGACTGAGGTAAGATGGCACCTTTAGGCGGGAAGGGAACCGCGCATGCGTGCCTGCATTCCCAAACGCTTTCATAGAAAGCTGCGGAAATGCTCCGCTGGGGCTTCATCGGCACCGATGACACCCATATGTGAGGACTGATTCCTGCTGCTCCTGGAGAACACCTGTTACAGGTGAGTAACTACTCTTTCTGATGGCACTCACGTCGGCTAGACATGTGAGTGAGCTGCAGGCTCTAGTGTCAGATAGACCTACACACGGTTTTACAAGAACAGGGTGGTGCTCTGCACACACCCCAAGTTCCTCCCAAAAGTGGTTTCCTCGTTTCACCTCAACCAAGAGGTGGTTCTTCCAACCTTCTTTCCCAGGCCACACACCAGCAAGGCAGAAACCGTTCTGCATACCCTGGACTGTAAGAGGGCGCTCGCCGTCTACTTGGAGCGTACGCGGGGCATCGGAAGGCTTCTCAGTTCTTAGTCTCTTATGACCCTATTAAACTGGGTCTACCGGTCTCCAAGCGCACGTTATCCACCTGGGTGGCGGACTACATCACCTGGGCGTACAGGGCAGCTGACCTCCAGCTGCAGGGTCGTATCACGGCCCACTGTGTCAGGGCTAAGGCCACATCAGTGGCTAATCACTGCTCTCTTCCATTGGCAGACATCTGCCGGGCCGCAACTTGGTCTTCAAGCCAGACCTCTGCAGCCCATTACTGCCTGGAAAGAGAGTCCCGACGGGACAGCATTTTCGGTTAGACGGTACTCCGGAATCTATTCGAGATTTAGGCAACTCCGACCCTCTGGTGTGAGGCTACCGTGGGGGCTGCATTCTCGGAGAAAGTTCTCTTGCTGCTGTTGCTGCTCGCCTAGAGGGAGTCTTTTTTTCAGCTATAGGTTCTCGGTAGCCTGTAGCTAGGGAGTCCCATATGTGAGGACTGACTTCCTGCTTGTTCCTGGAGAAAGCGTAGTTACCTGTAACAGGTGTTCTCCAGGGACAGCAGGAATCGTTCCTCACGACCCTCCCTCCTCCCCTGGAGTTGCAGTTACTATTATTGATTTTTATTCATTTTGCCATCTTTTTAGCTATGTCATCTGATTGAGCAAGATGGCACCCTTGGGCGGGAAGGGGACCGCGCATGCGCAAGGCATTCCCAAAGGCTTTCTTCGAAAGCTGGGGAAATTGCTCCGCACGAGGGCTCTGTCGGCGTCGACGTCACCCATATGTGAGGACTGATTCCTGCTGTCCCTGGAGAACACCTGTTACAGGTGAGTAACTACGCTGTCTGGCCTTGCCTGCCTAAGGGCAGCAGGTGGCAGATGGTGCTGTGGGTAAGGATAACCAAGCCAGAGGTTCCGGTGACTGTGCTGTGCGCCATTCCCCGACCTCTCGGGGATGGATGGTGACTGTCCCCTGATGTAAGGGGGCTCATTTCCACAAGTAGAGCTTTCAGAGTCTAGCTTGTCCTCTCTGGAATTATTTTCCTTTTTACAGCAGGCCTAGTCATTCTGGCATGGAAATTTAGAACATGCAGCCTCTGGGTTCCCCCAAATGCAGTCTCATGAGGGGCAGGCTCAGAATGGAAGCCACGTTTACTTGCGTATGGCTAAGAGTCCCTGGCAAATGGGTGCTCCCTGGAGATGGGGATTAGCTGGGATCTGTCCGAGATTTGGACTGTGGCTTGGACTCATGATGTGGATAAAGATGTACTTTTGCCTTCAGAGGATTGTGAGGAGGCCAATATTATCCGCCTGTTCCAGACGAAGGAACTGGAGGTGTTGATTCCCAGGGTCTTATCCACCTTGAGTTTGGTGGATACTCCAGGCATGGAGCAGAAACCACAAATGCATTCACTCCTGCAAGGGGTGCGGATATCCACTACTATCTTCCCGTTCCTGGAGGTGCTCAAGGGCCTGTTCCAGTTTAAGTCTAACAAGATGCACATTCTCCCGGGTGAGGAGTGCATTGTGTGGCTTGATATTTCCAAGGTGGATGCGCAAGTCACAGCGGTTACCAGTCGGATCACCATTCCTGTGGAAGGCGGATTGGCCTTAAAGGATATTTGGGACTGAAAGGTGGACTCATGTTCTCCAGGACCAAGCAGGAAGTCCGTCCTCACTTATGGGTGACATCGGCGCCGATGGAGCCCCCGTGCGGAGCATTTCCCCAGCTTTCTAAGAAAGCCTTTGGGAATACTACACGCATGCGCGGTCCCCTTCCCGCCTAAAGGTGCCATCTTGCTCAGTCTCTCTTTTTACGTGGAGCCCTTCGGACGTTTTGTCCTAGTCACCCGGAAAAGTTGACATTTTTTCGAAGATTTCTTCGCCTTTTTCTTCGAGTTCGACGCCGGTTCCCCTTCCCGCCAGGTTCAGTACACCGTTATCGAGCCTGTTTAATATTTTTCTTTTTTTGTCCTTCGTGGCTGGCGTTCGCACCCTTTTTCTGTTTTCCCTGGAAGGCCGGTATTTTGACCTCGCGGGGGCCCTTTTTTCCCTGATGGCTTCCAGTGGTTTCAAGAAGTGTGATCGGTGCAAGAAACTAATGTCTCTCACCGACACCCACGACTGCTGCCTTCGGTGCCTCGGCCCAGATCATGATCCCATGATCTGTGGCCCGTGTGGCAAAATGTCCACCAAGGCACTTCGAAGCTGTCAGCACAAGAAGGAAAGGATTTTTTTGGACTGCCTCCGGCCGGGCCCGGACCTTGTCTGAGGCCTCGACGTCTCGGGAGTCTGATCTCGAGCATCGCCGGGGTTCCTCGGACAGGGGGTCCCCCGACCGGGAATGCAAGAGGAAGAAACGTCTTGCGAGGGCGGCGTCGGAAGAGGTCCCTGGTTCCTCGAAGGCCAGGTCTAAGACCCCCAACCGCCGTCCCGGGCCTTTGGAGCAGGAGAAGCTGTCCAAAGTACCCCGTGTAGAGCCAGAGACCGTCGGACACGTAAGTCCTGTAGTCCTCATGGACTCTCCTTTGAGGGAGCCGACGTTGGGCCCGGCACCGCCAGGGCCCGAGTCGGTGGCTGCTGAGTCTCCTGAGCTTGGACTCAGGCTGACAGCCTTGGAGTGCAGATTGTCTGTCTTCATGGAGCAGCAGCGGGTACTGATGGCCAGCCTTGCTGGTGCATCAGCCCCGACCACCGGGACATCGACTTTGACCCCGGAGACCGAGCCGATACTCGAGACCATGAAGGCTCGAGGTCATCCTCGGTCAAGGTCTCCCTCTACCTCCCGCTCGGAACCGAGGGTGTCGACGCCGGTGCCTTCGGCGTCGGGGCGGGTGCCACCTCGACCCGCGCGGTCGGAGCCCCTCGACTCCTCTTCAGATGAGTCAGCATGGGAGACGGAGGATGAGGAGTCCCCTGATACTTTCCGGACTCGGTGTGTCCCGTCGGACTCACCGCAGTCCGAGCCCCGGAGTAGATCCCCACCGGAGGACACTCGGTTCTTTGAGTTCGTGCGGGATATGGCCAAGGCCTTGGCGATTCCTGCGGACCCCGAGGAGGAGCCTCGAGCCGAGGAGCTCGAGGCCCTCCAGTATGACTCTCCTCCGAAGGAGGCCTTTACTGTTTCTGTTCCTCCGATGCTGGAACGGCTCCTCTTCCAGATGTGGGAGGCACCGGTCTTGAGCAAGCGAGTCGATTCCATCTATCGACTCCACAAGAGCCCTGTCTTCCAAAAGGCGCAGCTGCCGCACCATTCTATGGTGGTGGAATCGGCCATGCATCGTCTGAAGAGCCAGAAGATGCACTCTGCTGTGCCCCCCAGCAGGGAGGCCCGGAACCTGGATGCTTTCGGCAGAAAGTGCTTCCAGGGCTCGATGCTTGCTTGCCGTGTCCAGTCATACCAGCTGTACGTGGGCATGTACCTCCGAGACCTGGCAAAGGAGCTTGCCGGGTTCTCTGCTGGCCTCTCCAGGGAACCTTTGCAGAGGTTCCAGTCTTTGTCTTCAGGAATCCGGGACTGTTCCAAAATCATGTCCTGAGTGGTCTACGATGGCTTTGAGGCTTCGGCTCGTGTGGCGGCCGCTGGCATCGCGGCCCGGCGCCAGGCATGGCTGCAGTCATCGGACCTCGAGCCTTGGGTACAGGACAAGTTGGTCGATGTCCCTTGCCGAGGTGAAAACCTTTTTGGCAAACTCATGGCCGAGAAGGTGGCTGAGCTCGAGACCGAGCACCTGATCAGGACAAGGCTGTCCAGAAAGACTTCTGCCCCTTCTCACAAGAAGGAGGTCTCGGGTAAAAAGTCCTTCTACCCGAGAAAGGGTTTCTGCCTACAAACCTTACCCTCAGTACCAGGCCTCCACAGCTCCCCCTCAGGGGCAGCAGGCCAAGGGGCCAGGGACATGGGCCCCGTAGGCAGATGGGCCCCCAAGCCTCCGGCTCCTGCTCCTACCCAGCAGGGAGGGGGTTTTTGACTCCCAAGGCATAGCCTCTCCACCCCTGCTGCCCCATCCCTGTACAGGAGGTTGCTTAGCCCTATTTGCCCACAAGTGGCCACCCATTACAGGGGATGCTTGGGTCTTAAGCATCATTCACCAGGGCTATATGCTTCATTTCCAACAGCTACCTCCTGTCTATTTTCCAGGAGAACCTCTGAGGCCTCTCCTGCACACCAACCTCCTCCAAGAACTTCAGGGTCTGCTTCTGGACAGGGTGGTGGAGCCTGTACCTCCTCCCCTATAGGGGCACGGGTTCTACTCCAGGTATTTTCTGGTGCCAAAAAGAACAGGAGGCCTAAGGCCTATCCTTGACCTCAGGAACCTCAACAAGTTCTTGGTGAAAGAGAAATTCAAGATGCTTACTCTTGGAACACTTCTGCCCTACCTCCAGCAGGGAGATTGGCTATGCTCCTTAGATCTAAAGGATGCGTACACTCACATCCTCATTCATCCAGACCACAGAAAGTACCTTAGGTTCGTGGTGGGAGGAAACCATTACCAGTACAGGGTGCTGCCTTTTGGCCTAACCTCCACCCCACGGGTCTTTACAAGTTGTGGTGGCGGCCTACTTGAGGACTCAAGGGTTTTTTGTCTTCCCCTATCTGGACGACTGGCTCATCCGAGGTCAGACTTACCACCTTCAGGACTGTCACACTCCTTCAAGACCTAGGCTTTGTCATAAACTTCGCAAAGTCCACTTTGCTCCCCTCCCAGAACCTCGAGGTCATAGGAGCACGGCTGGACTCTCTGCAAGCAAGAGCTTACTTGCCAGAGGACAGAACTCAAAGGCTCATGCAGTTGGCATCCCGGTTTCTCAGTCTACCATGGGTTCCTGCCAGGCTCTGTCTGCAGCTCCTGGGGCACATGGCATCGACTGTGCATGTGACACCCAATGCCCGCCTCCACATGAGGCCTGCACAGTGGTGCCTCAGAACTCAGTGGAAGCAGGCCACAGGGAGCCTAGCAGACAAAGTAAGGGTATCAAAACCCCTCCTGAAGTGTCTTCAGTGGTGGCTACACCCCCCATCTTTCTGCAGGGGGTGCCTTTTCAGGTGCCTGCCCCCACGGTGCTGTTGACAACCGATGCCTCCTTGCAGGGCTGGGGTGCACACTGTCAAGAGAGCTGCACCCAAGGCCTCTGGTCCCCATGGGAAGCCACGCAACAAATCAACCTACTGGAACTGTGGGCTATTAGTTTAGCCCTCAAGGCTTTTTCTCACACCTTGGCCCACCAGTCTGTTCTAGTTCAGACGGACAACCAAGTAGCCATGTTCTATGTGAACAAAGAGGGCGGCACTGGGTCCAGGACTCTATGCCTGAAAGCATAGGCCCTTTGCTCTTTTGCCCTCAGGCACCAGATGTTGCTGAGGGCTGTTTATCTTCCTGGCCAGGAGAACTTTCTGGCAGACTGCTTAAGCAGAATTCTGCAGCCCCACGAATGGCAGCTGCACCCTTTGGTGGTTCAACAGATTTTCCTGAAATGGGGACTCCCATCCATGGATCTCTTTGCCAGTTCCCTGAATCACCAACTGCCCAGGTTTTGTTCCAGGCAACCGCATCCTCTAAGGGCGGCGGCGGATGCCTTCCTGATTTCTTGGTCCCAGGGCCTGCTCTATGCGTTTCCTCCCACGCCTCTGGTGGCCTGAATCTTGTTCAAGATTCTCAGGGACAAGGCCTCAGTACTTCTGGTTGCTCCCAGGTGGCCGAGGCAGCCTTGGTTCCCCCTGCTACTTCAACTAGCAGTGGAGACACCCATGTCTCTGGGATTCCAACCCGATCTTCTCTCTCAGGATCAGGGTTCCCTTCTGCATCCCAATCTCAAATCTCTCCATCTGATGGCATGGAGGCTGCAAGGGTAGTCTTGGCTCACTGGGGCATACCTCAGGAAGTGGAAGAGGTGGTCTTGGCCTCTAGAAAGCAATCCACCAGGAAAACATATGCCCTAAAGTGGAGGAGGTTCTCCTTGTGGTGTCAGCAATGCAAGGAAGATCCTTTCACCTGCACTGTGCCAGTAGTGCTCCAGTACCTATTGCACTTGTCCAATCAGGGCCTTAAGTCCAAGTCTGTTCGGGTCCACCTCTCTGCTCTGGCAGCTCACCACTCTCTGGTGGAGGGACACTCTTTGTCAGTTCACTCCTTGGTGTCCAGATTTCTCAGAGGCTTACTATTGCTCAAGCCTCCTCTCCGTCCACCGGACCCTGAGTGGGAGTTGAATGTGGTCTTTCAGCAACTTACTCCCCCACCTTTTGAACCAATGGCTACATGTCCTCTACGCTTCCTATCCTGGAAGACTCTATTCTTAGTGGCCTTGACCTCGGCCAGGCGAGTGAGTGAACTTCAAGCCCTGGTCTGTGACAGGCCATACACTCGCTTCTATCAGAACAGGGTAGTCCTTAGGACTCATCTGAAGTTCCTCCCTAAGGTTGTCTCCTCTTTCCATCTCAACCAGGAGGTGGTTCTTCCAACATTCTTCCCTCGGCCCCATGCCAGCCGGGCTGAGACAGTCCTGCATACCCTGGACTGTAGGAGGGCCTTATCCTTCTACCTGGAGCGTACGCAGGGGCATAGGAGGGCTACTCAGCTCTTCATATCTTTTGACCCCAATAACTTTGGGGTACCTGTGTCCAAGCGTACCTTGTCCATCTGGGTGGCTGACTGTATCACCTGGGCTTACAGGGCAGCTGACTTTCCTTTGCAGGGTCGGGTCACGGCCCACCATGTCGGGGCAATGGCTGCCTCAGTAGCTCATCTCCGCTCTGTACCGTTGGCAGACATCTTCAGGGATGCAACCTGGTCCTCAAGCCAGACTTTTGCGGCCCATTACTGCCTGGAGAGGGAGTCCCGCAGGGACAGTGCTTTCGGTCAGGCAGTGCTCCGGAATTTCTTTGAGGTTTAGGCAACTCCTACCCTCCAGCCCTCTGGTTGGGCTACCGGTGGAGGTATGTTTCAGTGAAATCCTTTCTCTGATGCTGAGGCTAGGGGGAGCGCATTTTTCAGCTCTGGGTCCCCGGTAGCCTGAAGCTGGGGAGTCCCATAAGTGAGGACTGACTTCCTGCTTGGTCCTGGAGAAAGAGTAGTTACTCACCAGGAGCAGCAGGAATCAGTCCTCACAACCCTCCCCCCTCCCCTGGGAGTTAGTTGTACATAGTTTATTTTTTCATTTTTGTGTGCTGTCTTTTAGCTATGTCATTTGACTGAGCAAGATGGCACCTTTAGGCGGGAAGGGGACCGCGCATGCGTGTAGTATTCCCAAAGGCTTTCTTAGAAAGCTGAGGAAATGCTCCGCACGGGGGCTCCATCGGCGCCGATGTCACCGATAAGTGAGGGCTGATTCCTGCTGCTCCTGGAGAACACCTGTTACAGGTGAGTAACTACTCTTTCATTTCAGTGGCTGCTATTCTTTAATTGCGGTATGTGCAGGACTGATGTCTCAAACTCTGCTCCAGTGGATTCCGTGTCTTCTGCCTGATGATTCTACCGCTCTTTTGGAGTCTGCCACGGCCTTCCTTTCTGATGCCATTTACGGCCTGGTATGTCTAGAAGCTAGGGATTGTGCCCTGCCGATGGTGACACGGTGTTGGCTTGGCTCTGACATGGGGCAGTGGGCTCATCTTCCAAAGCCCGGTTGCACATCTGGCTGTAGAGGGACACTTCTCTTGGGTCTCATTTGGAGAAGCTGCTGAAGGACCTAGGTGAGACAACATCTTACAGCTTTCTAGAAGACAGGTCCAAGGGGCCTGTGAAGTGGGAAGGAGTCCCTTTTCTGTAAGTCTCTGCCTGCTTCTTTGCTGGTGTGCTGGTCGATTCCTGTTGCTTCTGGCCTGGAAATCCATTCTTCCTCTCTGCTTATTTACTTTTCGTTCTCAGTACTTGGAGCGTTTGGACCCAGGGACCTGCCACATCCCTTTGGGAGCCTACTCGCTGATTCCCTAGGTTGGAAGCAGGCTTCGCCTCCTTCGGTTGGGAGCAGGCCTCACCTCTTCCTTCAGGAATGGGGCCAGGTTACCAAGGATTGCTGGATGCTAGTCCCCATTCAATACAGCTATTTTGTTAATTGCAAGAGCCAATCCTGGCCATTTTTGTCTTCTCCCCTTGTGGGGCTGCAAACAGAAGGGCTGCTGTGTAGATTTCCTTTGACAAGTTGTCTCTCCTGAAGGTAGTTGGGCCCTTTCCCCTGGATGATCAGGGCAAAGGCGGGTATTCCATCTGTTTCATGGTGCTGACACAAAAGGAACATTCCAGCCCATTCTGGACCTCAAATGTGTCAATAAGCGCTTGCACATCTGTGCTTCTGGATGGAGACTTTGAGATCCATGATTCAAGTGGTGTGCTGAGGGGAATTCCTGGCATCTCTAGATTTGGCTGAGCCATATTTTCATATCCCGATCCAGGGGATCAGCAAAGTATTTTTGTGTTGCCATGCATAGCTCTCACCTTCAGTTCACCGCCCTCCCATTCAAACTCTCCATTGTCCCAAGGACGTTCTCCAAGGTCATGGTGGAGGTGGCTGCGGCGCTGCAGCGCTACAGCGCCAAGGAATTTGTGTGCAATCATATCTGGGCTACTGGCTCATCCAAGCCCATTCACTTTCAGAGGCATCTCTGGTAGCTCCCTGTGTCCATTCTGATAAACTTCGGCTGGAAGACCACTTTGGTAAAGAAAAATTTGTTGCATTCCCAGTCCTTGGAATTCCTGGAATCACATTTCGATACTCAAGTGTGAGTGTCTTCCTGGCAAAAAAAAAAATCAAAGACTGTTGGATTGCCTAGTGCTGTTTTGTTTGCAGCAGGCTCTGAGTCTGGTATTGTTTTCAACTCGGATTGATGGCAGCAACAATCAAGATGGTGCCGTGGGTGCATGCTCTTTTGTGGCCGCTCCAACTGTCCTTGCTGACTCAGTAGTCCCCGAGTTCTCAGTGATTTGAGCTCAGGCTCTCGCTCCCAATGTTGATGATAGCCAGCTTGCAGTGGTGGCAGCAGTCCAGTCGCCTGAGGAAGGACATACTTCTGGACGATTGCTCATGGACCCTTCTGTCAACAGATATCAACCTCTTGGGCTGAGGAGCCTATTGCGAAGGCCGAATGGCCCAGGTCTGTTGGAAACACAGGGAAACCATGTGGTCCAGCAATTGCCTTGAAGCGAGGGCCATTAGGTTGGTTCTGCGTTTCCGACCCCTGGTCAAGGACCAGGTGGTTTGAGTGTTTTCGGGTAACGCTACAGTGGTGGCATATGCCAATTGGCAAAGCAGCATGAGGAGTGCCGGGGTAGCCCTGGAGATGGCTATCCTGTTTGCCTGGGCGGCGAAGAACCTCCAAGTTGTTTAGCTCTGCACACTGCCAGGATGGCTACTGTGGAAACAGATTTTCTCAGCCAGCAATCTCTGGTTTCCAGGAGAGTGGGAATTGAATCAGGAGATGTTTCACTTGTTTCTGCTCCACTGGAGTCACCTAGAAAGGGATCTGATGGCAACTTGCTCCAATGCCCAAGTGTGCTGCTTCTTCATTCATTACACAGAAATGGGATCTGAGGGCGTTGGCACCCTGGCTCAACCTTGACCAAGTCAACATCTGCTGTATGTGTTTCCTCTCTGGCCCCTGGTGGGGTGTGTGACTCGGTGTATGTCGCGCCACCCAAGAAGGATTATTCTGGTGGCACCAGTTTGGCCAATGAGATTGTGATTCAGGGATCTGATGCAGCTTCTGCAAGCACTACCTCTTTGTTTACCTGTCTCGGGACCTATTGTATCAGGGGCCACTTGTCCTGGAGGACACGGCTCCCTTCTTGCTGACAGCTTGGCTCCTGTAAGGAGACAATTAGTGCATACCGGCTACTCTCAGGCGGTGGTTTTTCCACTTTGCTCAGAGCCTGGAAGGAGGTCTACCAGCCTGGCATAAGTGTGGGTCTGGTGCCTTGATTGCTGAGTGATGCATGGCAGCTGGCTCCTGAGGCAGCCAAGGTGCCATTTTTTGTTGGCCTTTTCTGCAGGATAGTCTAGAGAAGGGCCTCCCTGAAGGTTCAGGTGGTAGCTTTGGCCTATTTCAGAGGTTCATTCGCTTATAAGTCTCTGGATGTTTCACGCCTTCATCAAGGGATTCGGTGTCTGCGTGTTCCCCCCCCTCCCCCACAGTTGGTGTTCCGTTCCTGGGATTTGTGTCTGTTGCTCGGGGCCTGATATCGGAGTCTTTGAGCCATGGAAGCATGCTACTCTGAAGGATTTGATGCTCAAGATGGTAGTCTTGGTTGTGAATTGTTCTGCAAGGAGGATTCTGAGCTGCTGGCTCTGCCTTTATTTGTTTTTTTTTTATACCGCTTAATCTTAAAATCTAGGCGGTTTATAGAGAATTAACATGGCTTATACATGGAACACAAGTGCAGTAAACTGTATACCAAAAGGGGGAGGCGAGGGGATGGAAGGCTACAAAATGAAGATGGTTGGGTACGAGTCACTAGAGCCTGCAGAATCAACACTTCAACTCCTCCAGCCCTTGAATTGAAGAACCAATATGGAGCCCTGGACATGGAGTAGGTGAAAGCATCTTAGGAAAGGGAAGAACCAGAGCTCTAGCATCCCAAAGTTGCAGAATCAGTGACCACAAGGAAGCGAAGGGTAGTGATAGTTGGTGACTATCTTCTGAGGGTATTGAGGCATCCACCTCTGACCAGACTTGATGTCCAGAGAGGTATGCTGTCTACCAGATGCCAAAATCCATGATGTTATAGAGAATTGGCCGAAACTCATCAAGCCTACTGACTATTATCTGATGTTGCTCATCCATGTCAGCACAAATTATACTGCTAGATATCCCTCTGAGCATATCAAAAGGGACTTCATGGCTCTGGGACCGAGGGTGAAGCAGATAGGTGCGTAGGTAGTAGTCTTTTCAATCCTTCTGTTGAGGGTAAAGGCCAAGGCAGAGACGTTCACATCCTGGGGATGAATGCATGTCTGCATGGATGGTGCCATCAAGAGCGTTTCTGTTTCCTGGACCATGGGATGATGTTACAAGGGCTGCAGAGCAGAGATGGTATTCATCTGTCCAAGAATAGTCAAAGTGTCTTCAGCAGCAGACTGACTAATCTACTGAAGAGGGCTTTAAACTAGATTCATTGGGGATGGGTGAAGAAAGCCCCCAGGTAAGTGAAACATTAAATACCTCTGTAGAAATGGGTAAAAGGGTTGACATCTGGAAAGCAGTGTGTATAAATGCTCGTAGCATGGAAAATAAGATTGCAGATGTTGAGGCTTTAATGGAAGAGACTGACTTGGATTTAGTGGTGGTTACGGAGACATGGTTCACAGACAACCATGACTGGGATGTAATTATACCAAACTATTCTTTATTCAGAAAGAACAGGGTAGGAAGAAGAGGAGGAGTAGCACTATATGTAAAAAATAATAGTAAAGCTATTGAATTGCAAGGCTTAAAAGGGAGCGAGGAGGCATTGTGGGTTAAACTAGACAGAGGGAAAGAGAAATCCATTTGTATTGGAGTGATATATACAGACCTCCCTCACAGGGAGAAGAAGTGGACAGAGATTTAATTGAAGACATACACAACATTGCCAGGAAAGGGGGAGTGCTACTGTTAGGGGATTTCAATATGCCAGATGTTGATTGGCATGTCCTTGCTGCGGTGTCATCTAGAAATAAGGTGATCCTGGATTTTCTACAGGGAGAATTATTCAGGCAACTGGTAACAGAACCCACATGTGAAGGGGCCATTCTATGGAAACAAGCAGGAATCGGTCCTCATATATGGGTGACGTTGGCTCCGACGGAGTCCTTGCGGAAACATCCCCCCAGCTTTCAAAGAAAGCTTTTGAGAGATGCCACCACACATGTGTGGTCCCCTTCCTGCCCAAAGGTGCCATCTTGCTCAGTCTCCTTTTTTTTGCGGAGCCCTTCAGAAACTTTCTGGCTTGTTCCTGGAAAAAGATGATTTTTCTCTCCGAGTTTCATACTCTGCTCTGGTATCGCACCGGTACTCTTCCCGCCTACCGACCTCGTCGCCTCGGGCTCGAGTTCAGTCCCTTTTTTGTAGTTTTTCATTCTTTTATTTTCCTGGTGTCGTCACACCTTTTTTCTTCTGCTGGGATACCTTTTTTCTTTGACCTCACAGGGATACTTTTTCCCCCCCATGGCTACCAGTGACTTCAAGAAGTGTGATCGGCGCTCTAAAATTGTCTTTGACCGACACACATAACTACTGTCTCCGCTGCCTGGGGCCAGATCACAACATGACAGCCTGCGGTCTCTGCAAGAGGATGTCCAGTAAGGGCCCTCAAGAGCGCCAGCAGTAGCACGATAAGTTCTTCCCCGAGTCCCCGGTGCCTCTGAAGGTGAGGGACTCGTTTGAGGTCCTGACATCTCGGGTGAAATCCTCTGAACCCGAGCCTTGTCTTGGGTCCTCAGAAAGGGGGTATCCCTTGAGAGAACCCAGGAAGAAGAAGAAACCCTCGAAGGCGGCATCCTTGGATGCTCCCAATCGGCCAGGGGCTCCCCGGGCCCAGTCCTGCAGTCCAAGATGTTTGTCCAAGGCATTGGAGAAGGAGCGGCCTCCAAAGGTCCCACAGAAGGATCTGACCCCGGACAGGCCTCGGTCCCCAGACACTATCCTTGTCGAGGATACCCCTTCGGGGTAGCCGTCATCTGGCCTAGTCCCTCGGTGCCCACGCTGAAGGCTGTGGAGCTTTCTGGTCTTGAGTCCAGAATGACGGCATTGGAGTGCAGTTTATCTGCCTTCATGGACCAGCTGCAGGCGCTGTTGTCCGGCACGACCCATTCATCCGCCCCGACCACCGGGCCTTCGATGTCTAAGATGTCCCGGGGGCTGAGCCGATCCTCGAGGTCCTTCGGTCTCAAGTCGATCCTCGGCCGAGGTCGCATTCTGAGCCCTGCTCGATGGGACCACAGTCATCCCCGGCAAGCCCCGAAGCCCGCTGAACAGCCCTCCTATGAGTCCTCGATGGATTATCCGAGAGGGAGATGGAGGTCTCCACCTGAGGATATGGGCTTCCTTGATTTTGTCAAGGACATGTCCAAGGCCCTGACGTTTCCGTCCAAGTCGGAGGAGGATCCTCGGGTAGATGAACTGGAAATTCTCTAGTACAAGGCCCCTCCGTGGGAATTGCTCATGGTGCCCATTCTTCCCATCCTGGAACAGCTGATGCTCCGAATGTGGGAGAGACTGGCTTTGATGCCGGTGGTGAGCAAACGGCTCGACTCAGTGTTTCGAGTCCGCCAGAGCCCGGGCTTCCAGAAGTCACAACTGCTGCATAACACCATGGTGGTGGAATTGGCCATGCATCGGCTGAAAAGTCCGGCTGGGAGGCCCACACCCTGGATGCCCTCGGCAGGAAGTGCTACCAGGGCTTTGATTCTCATCGGCTGCATCCAGGCTTACCAGCTGTACATGGGCATGTACCTGAGAGACCTGATGAAGGAACTTGCTGGGTTCACCGCTGGGCACTCCCAAGGAACCTTTGCAGTGGTTCCTGACCAAAGCAATCCGTGAATGCTCCAAATTCATGTCTCGGGCGGCCTATGATGGGTTCGAGTCGGTGGCTGGAGTAGCGGCGGCAGACATTGGTGTATGCCACCAGGCTTGGCTACAATCATCCGACCTCAAGCAGTTGGTTCAGGACAAATTGGTTGATGTCCCCTGCCAAGGAGAGAACCTCTTTGGCAGTCCCATGACCAACAAGGCTGCCGAGCTGGAGACAGTTTATGATGAGGACCAGGCTCTCTAAAAAGACTGCTGCCACCTCCCCGACAGAAGGGCTAGGGTAAAAAGCCCTTTCTTCTGAGGAAGGGAGCTGCTTACAGAAACTACCCACCTTATCAGGCCTCCCCAGCTCCCCAACAGGGTCAACAGGCCAAGGGACATGGGCATGGCCCACGTAAGCAGACTGCTCCAGAGCCCCAGGCACCAACTCTGGCCCAGCCAGGGGGGAGTTTTTGATTCCTTGAGCATAGCCTCTCTACCCCAAGGCGATCAGCAGCCCACAGGGGGACATCTGGCCCTCTGTGCCCAGAGGTGGGTGACCATCACCACCGATTTCTGGGCACTAAGGGTAGTCAGGGAGGGTTACCTCCTCCACCTGACTCAGACACCTCACCCTTATTTCTCGGGAGAGCCACTCACGTCTCCTCTCCACCAGGACCACCTTCTGAAGGAGTTGGCAGGTCTTCTCGATGACAAAGCAGTGGAACCGGTGCCCCACCATCTCAAGGGCAAGGGGTTCTACTCCAGATACTTCCTTGTGCCAAAGAGGACAGGGGCCGTAAGGCCCATCCTCAACCTGCGCAACCTCAACAAATTCCTGGTGAGGGAGTATTTCAAGGTGCTCTCCCTTGGAACATTGCTGCCATACCTCCAGCAGGGAGACTGGCTATGCTCCTTAGACCTCAAGGATGCTTATACCCACATCCTAATCCACCCCACCATAGGCAGTACCTGCGATTCGTAGTGGGGAGCAGACATTTTCAGTACAGGGTGCTCCCCTTCGGCCTAACCTCGGCCCTAAGGGTCTTCACAAAATGCCTGTCAGTCGTGACCGCCTTCCTCTGGCTCCAGGGGGTCTTCGTCTTTACCTGGACGACTGGCTCATAAAGGGAGGCACAGCTCTTAGAGGTGCAGCAGGCTTCCGCACGCACCATCCAGGTTCTGCAACACTTGGGCTTTGTCATAAACTACCCCAAGTCTCACCTACTCCCGACACAGTGTCTGGAGTTCATTGGGGCAAAGATCAACACCCTCCAGTCAAAGGCTTTCTTGCCCAGGGACTGAGACGATCGTCTCAGGTCTCTAGCCTGGAACATACAGTACCGTCTCTCAGTGCCTGCCTGGCTTCTCCTGCACTTCCTCGGGCACATGACCTCCACGGACCACATCACCCCAGATGCTGTCCTCAGCATGAGGGCGGCATAGTGGTGTCTCTGGGACCAGAGATCTCAGGCTACAGGCCGCCTCCGAGACAGAGTTTCTGTGACACACCAATTGGTGGACTTCCTGGTCTGGTGGCGGTTGCCCCAGCATCTCGAGACGGGCATGCCCTTTCAGGCCCCAAGCCCCTTGAAGGTCCTCACCATGGATGCCTCCCTACTCGGCTGGGGAGCCCACTGCGGAGATCTCTGCACCCAGGGCACCAGATGAGATCACCCAGCAGATCACCGTCCTGGAGCTCCGAGCCATATACCTAGTCCTAAGGGTCTTCCGTCACCACCTGCATCACCAGCTGGTTCTGGTCCATACGTGAACAAACAAGGGGGCACGGAGTCTTGTACCCTTTGTCAGGAGGCTCTAGCCCTCTTCTTGTACGCAATCCGACAGGGTATCCTAGGGGTAGTGTACCTGCCCAGCCAGGACAACCAGCGGGCTGACAGACTCAGCAGAGTTTTTCAGCCACACAAGTGGCAGCTGGACCACAAGGTAACTAGTCGGCTCTTCCGACTCTGGGGAGAACCCGTGATGGACCTGTTCGCCAGTCTGGACAACTTTCAGTTGCCCCGCTTCTGCTACCGGCAGGCTCACCCCTCCAGGGTGGCAGCTGACACATTCCTGGTCACATGGTCGGGAGGTCTCATGTACGCCTTCCCTCCTACTCTGCTGATCACCAAGACCTTGTTGAGGACCCTCTGCGACAGGGCCTGATAGCCCTTCAGTGGCTCAGGCAATCGTGGTTCCTGCTGCTTCTACAGTTGACAGTGGACACCCCCATCCTCTTGGGGTCTGCCCTGGGACTCCTATCTCTGGAGGGGGGCTCTCTCCTGCACCCCAACCTGGGGGTTCCTCTTGCTGACAGCGTGGCTGCTGAGAGTGTGACTCTGGCCCCCTTCAATCCTCCTGGTTGAAGTGGAGGGCATCCTGCTGGCCTCTCGCAAGGCCTCTACTAGGAAAGCTTATGCCCTCAAATGGTGCTGGTTCTCTGTTTGGTGTGCTGATCATGGTGCTGACCCTTTCTCCTGTCCAGTGGCTCTGGTGTTACAGTACCTTCTACATCTCTCTGTCTGGGCTCAAGTTGAATTCCGTCTGGGTGCAGCTCAGTGCCTTGGCAGCACATCACCATCCGGTGGATGGTAAGCCCATCTCGGTCCAGCCATTGGTGACCTGTTTTCTTTGGGGCCTGATCTTATCGAATCCCCCAGTTCACCCTCCGGCAACCGAATGGGACCTAAACGTGGTATTGGGGCAGCTCACTCACACACCTTTTGAACCTCTGGCTACCTGCCACCTCCGCTATCTCTCTTGGAAGGTGGTTTTCCTGGTCGTGCCTACCTCCGCTCGCAGAGTTAGCGAGCTCCAGGCCCTTGTGGCAGAGGCACCTTATACCAGGTTCTACAATAAGAGTGGTGCTTCGCACGCACCCCAAATTTATGCTAAAGGTTGTGTCGCCCTTTCATCTCAACCAGGAAATGGTGCTCTCTACCTTCTTTCCAAGACCTCACTCCAGTCGTGTGGAGACAGTCCTTCACTCCTGGACTGTAAGAGGACTTTGTCCTTCTATATCCAACGCACTCAGGGCCACCGCAAAGCTGCTTAGCTGGACTGTATCGCCATTGCTTATGAGCAGGCGAGGCTCCTGCTGGAATGCCACATCACGGTGCACCGTGTCAGGGCCATGGCAGCCTCAGTGGCAAACCTGCGCTCTGTCCCGATGGTGGACATCTGCCGGGCCACAACCTGGTCTTGTCCATACCTTTGCAGCCCATTACTGCCTGGAAAGAGAGACCCGACGGGACAGTGCTTTCAGCCAGGCTGTGCTCCATAACCTTTTCGGGGTTTAGGCAACTCCTACCCTCTGACCCTTCTGTGTTCAGGCTACTGGAGTGTGGGTTTTATCGGACACAGGGATCCTACTGTGGTCTGTGTACACAGACTAAATTGTTGCTGTTTGCGGCTCCCCATTGGGGAGCCCCTAATTTTGCTATGGGCTTTCAGTAGCCTTCAGCTGGGGAGTCCCATATGTGAGGACTGACTTCCTGCTTGTTCCCGGGGAAAGCGTATTTACTCACCTGTAACAGGTGTTCTCCGGGGACAGCAGGAATCAGTCCTCATAACCCTCCCTCCTCCCCTTGGAGTTGGTCCTTTACCATCTTTTATTTTTGCTGTCTTTTAGCTGTCATCTGACTGAGCAAGATGGCACCCTTGGGCAGGAAGGGGACCACGCATGCGTGGTGGCATCTCCCAAAGGCTTTCTTTGAAAGCTGGGGGGATGCTTCCGTGAGGGCTCCGTTGACGCTGATATCACCCATATGTGAGGACTGATTCCTGCTGTCCCCGGAGAACACCTGTTACAGGTGAGTAACTATGTTTACTGGACTTGCACCTAGGGAAGAACAACCCAAACTATGGTTACACGATGCAAGGTTCCACATTGGGAACCACCACCCAGGAAAAAGATTTAGGAGTCATCGTGGATAACATGTTAAAACCCTCCGCCCAGTGTGCAGCGGCAGCCAACAAAACAAATAAAATGCTAGGTATCATAAGGAAAGGAATGGTAAATAAAACAAAGGATATTATAATGCCTCTGTATCGTTCCATGGTACGACCGCACCTTGAATATTGTGTGCAATTCTGGTCGCCGTATCTTAAAAAGGATATAGCATTATTAGAAAAGATACAGAAAAGAACCACCAAAATGGTAAAGGGGATGGAAGGCTACTCCTATGAAGAAAGGCTACAAAGGTTGGGGCTGTTCAGCCTGGAAAAGAGACGGCTGAGGGGAGATATGATAGAGGTCTATAAATTAATGAATGGAGTGGAACGGGTAAACGTAGATCGATTGTTTACATTATCAGAATATAGAAAGACTAGAGGACATGTAATGAAGCTACAGGGTGATCTATTTAAGACAAATAAGAGAAAATATTTTTTCACTCAACATGTAATCAAACTCTGGAATTTGTTGCCGGAGGATGTAGTAAGAGCTATTAGTGTAGCTGGGTTTAAAAAAGGGTTTGGACAAGTTCCTGGAGGAAAGGTCCATAAACCATTATTAAAAAGGGACCCAGGATATCAATGCTTGACCCAATACAAGCATTGTGGAACCTGTGTCTCTTGGGGATACTGCTAGGTACGTATGACCTAGATTGGCCACTGTTGGAAACAGGATACTGGGCTTGATGGACCTTGGTCTGATCCAGTATGGCATATCTTATGTTCTTATGCCTTGGTGATTACCAATGTGGAGGAGTGGCCTAGTGGTTGGGGCAAGGTACTTCATGCCGTAAGGTCAGGGGTTCAAATCCCACTAGAGGACAGCGACCTTGGGCTGAAAGGACTGGGGTTTCTAGTCCCACAGGTGCTCCTTGTGGTCTTGGGCAAGTCACTTAACCCTCCATAGCCCATGTTCCCTGTAAAATAGTTATCTCCAAGTTATAATGCCCTGTTCAATGTAATTTCAGTTTGTTCAATGTAAACCGCACTGATGCAGAATAGCGCAGTATATAAGAGAATGTAAATAAATAAATAAATAAATTATTTCTGATGTCATAGTGGTAGATCATCTTGAATTCTATGATCACCACCAGATGGTGTGTTTTAGTATTAGTACTAGGGCTGATAAAATCCATTCAGAAGCAAGGGTCTTAGACTTTAGGAAAACTAACTTTGCCAAGATGGGACAATACCTCAAGATGTTAGCAGGATGGGAAGAGCGGGTTATGTAGAAAAACAGTGGGCAAAATTGAAAGGGGATATTTTAAGGTCAACAAACCTTTTTGTCAGAAAGGTAAATAAATGTAAAAGGAAAAGGAGGCCAGTATGCTTCTCAAAAGAAGTAGCTGAAAATGTGAAGAAAAAGAGGGAGGCCTTCAGGAAATATAAGTGATTACAGAGAGAGGAAGACAGGCATCTATATTTGGAAAAAGAGAAGCTAGCAAAGTAGTCAAGAAAGCAAAGATACAAAAAAAGAAGAAATAGCCAATACAGTAAAATGGGAGATAAGACATTTTTCAGATATGTTAGTGAGAGGAGGAAAGGCAAAAGTGGTATTGTCAGACTCAAGGGTGAAGGGGTGGAATATGTAGAAGCTGATGATAAAGTAAAATTGCTTAACAAATATTTCTGTTCTGTGTTCGCAGATGAAGGGCCAGGAGCAGGACCTCAGAAAACACCCACAAACAGGAACCAGAAGTGAAGGGAACTCGAACAATTTTTACAAGACTGTGTTCATGAAGAACTAGCTAAACTAAAAGTAGATAAAGCGATGGGACTAGATGGGATACATCCGAGAATACTGATAGAACTCTGGGACGTTCTAGTGTTAAGAAGTTCATAGACCTCTTCAATTATACCCTAAAGATTTTTGGTATTCTGTTACCTGACCATCCTTACAAGTGATGTCATCACTTGGTATATTTTTCTGGTGCAGCACTGAGAGAATCCAGTATTTTCTGCGTTCAGCAGGTGGCAAGATATGTGGATTAGTGCAGCAGTGCGGATAGGCTTGACTCTCTTAGACCACAATATGGTACAGAGGCTTCAGGATTGAGTCTAGAAGGGCCCAATCAACTGCTCAGAGTAAGGTACGCCCTTGACTTCAAGTGGATGTTATTTCCCATGGGTTACGAGCGCTTAATGGGCCTGAAGAAAAGCAGGCCTGACTCTTCTGCCTCACTATGGTGCAGAGGCTTCAGGATTGAGTCCAGGCAGTTCCAGTAGTGCTTACAGCAACGATATGCCCTTAACTCCTTAAGCGACAGCTGTCCAGGATCTAGTGCTATTTTCCATGGGTTAAGAGTGCTTAGTGGGCATGAAGAGGAGCAGAAAATCCCATGAGGGTGCTCCTGAGGGTGCCAGTAAGTTGGGTTCAGGCCCCCCCTTACTTCTTACTGTCATCTGCATGTCATGGTTTCCTTTTAAATGTTTTGGGATTTCTTTCTGTAATTTCTTTTTTGTCAGTTTTTTCCCTCCCATTGATTTCAATGGGCAGCCTCTGGCTCTGCTGCTTTAAATATAGCAGCTTAAAAAAAAAAGAAAAAACTAAAGACTTTAAAGCAGCCTCCCACGCCTATGAGGGCCTCTGGGGCTTCCCTATTCAGGTTTTCACTGTCTGGCCAAAAGGCCTCAGGATTCTGTTTTTTCACCGCAGCCATGTGATTTATTTTTTTTCATGGTTTCTTTTTTTTTCGGTCCTACTACTGTTTTCAGCCATGCAGCCCAATGCAGCCTTCAACCTCTTTATATACTTCAGCTGCTATTTTCTTGCACCCAGTGTGGCTGAGGAATCTGGGATCTTTGATAAACCTGTCTTTTAGAACAGCCTGGATCTCCAGGAACAAGCAGGAATGTAGTCTTCACATATGGGTATCGTCGGTACCGACGGAGCCTGCGCGGGAACGCTCCCCAGCATCCAATCAGAAAGCCTTTGGGAGCATCCCACAGCGCCTGCATGCTGCCTTCCCGCCTTTCCCAACTGTCTCTCTCCAGTTCTTCGTTTTCCATGGAGCCGGCAGGTCGCACTTCCTGTCACCGCAGAAAATATCCCATTTATTCTTCTTTTTTATTTATTTATTTATTTATTTACAGTTTCTTTTATACCGCGCTATTTGACATCAGTGCGGTTTACAATGAACATAAAACTACACGTCTCAAAAATTGATCTGTGCTTACAATGAACAGGACAATAAACTGGGTATACATTAAACAGGTTTCATGAACAGTGAAAACAGAGAACAGAGAACATGAGAACTATGTACAAAGCAACTATGTACAAAGCAACTAAATGCAGCTATATGTAGAGCTTAAATGAATCTAGGTAATTTCTTGATGAGAGGAGGTGCAAGGTGAGGTTGCAGTTCTACGGATTAAGACAATGGAGTGCATGGGTTTAATGTGTTGGCCTGGGGTGTAGAGGTGGGTTGGTATGGGAGGGTGTCTGAAACATCGTAGTGCTGCAAGAACAGGTGATGCTTCAGTGCCTTCCTGAACTGGGAGAGGTCACTGATGGTTCTGATGCTTGATGGTAGGGCGTTCCAACATGATGGTGCAAAGTAAGAGAAGGCTCTGGATCTAGTGACTTGAGAGCATTTCGTGATTGCCTTAGGTAGTACTAGAGAGTTGGAGGCAGTCGATCTCCTTGTGGTCGCGTCTGCCTTCCTTCGACGCTATACCGGTACCGCCAGTTCTTTCTTTTTCCTTGTAAAAAAAAAAAAAATGTTTTCCTGGAGTCTTCCAGCTTTTTTCTCCTCTGGTGCCACGCGCCATTTTGGGCACTAGGTCCAACTTTCCTCTACAATGGAAACACCCGCATCAGGTTTTAAAAAGTGTTCCAAGTGTGGCGGTACCATCTCCGTCACAGACACCCATGAGTGGTGCCTCAAATGTTTAGGTCCTGACCACTCTATCTCCGAGTGTGTTGCCTGTGGGATGATGTTGAAGAGGGGTCGGCAAAACCGAGCTGCTAAGCTTAGCACCCTTTTTCCCTCCAATGCAGCATCTGTGGCATCAACATCTTCCAGGGCTTCGTCTTCCTCCCATGGATCTCAGGTAACTAAATATAAGTCTAGCCAGTCCTCAAAGGGTAGATCTCCTTCTAAGTATCAGGATGCCTCTGGCGTTGCCCTTGAGGGACTCACACTGGCAAAATTGCCCCGGCGGGAGGCTTCGGCTTTCAAAACATCATCGGGGCTCCAGGATGTTCTCGAGGCCCCAACCTCGGCAGAACTACTGGTGCCATGCTCTGGGGTACCGGACGCTTTGTCTGGTACCGATACCCAGGCATTGGCGGCGTCGATAGACCAGAGATTCTTGGCTATTGAACGCAGTCTGGTGGCTCTTCTTTCGGCATCGATGCCCCCAAAACCGCTTCAGACAATTCAACCGGTACCGGCACCTACATCGGTACCGGGGCCAATTGCATCAACGTCGGCAGGTGGACTACCAGTACCGACGCATGCTGTGCCCTCCGGTACTGACAAGTCGATACCGGACCCTGTCGATACCGAATTTGATGGGTACCGGTATCGTGCGCTGCACGATTACCCGAACAGGAGATACTTTGGTATCGACAGAGCTGTCAGAGTCTTCAGACTCAGAGGATTCAGAGTACTTCTTCCTGAGGATTCTTCCTCTCCTAAACGTAGGATGTCTCCTCCAGAGGATATATCCTTCCAGGATTTTATCCGGGATGTGGCTCGAGGTCTTTCCGTCACAGTGGCTCCTGAAACAGAGCCTAGGGCAAAGGAATTGGAGATTTTACAGTATCCTAAAGCTCCCAAAGAGGCAGCTACTTTACCTGTTCATGAGATCTTGTATGATCTCATGCTAAGGATGTGGGAAACACCTCTCACCACTTCTCCTCATTCTCGTAGGCTCGATACCATGTATTGAGTTCCTCCCTGTCCTGGATTTCAAAAATCTCAGCTGCTCCACCATTCCATGGTGGTGGAATCAGCTATGAGAAGGATCAAGAGTGCAAAAAGACATGCATCTAATCCTCCAGGACGTGAATGTAGAACTCTTGATGCCTTTGGGCGTCGAACCTTCCAGGCCTCTATGCTTTCTGCCAGGATTAGTTCCTACATTTTATATATGGGAATGTTCCTTAAGGAAGTTACAGGAGATCTAGAGCTTATGAGCCCTCTCCTTCCTGATGATAAGAGACAAGATTATCTTGCACTTATCAAACATGCTCAGGATGTTTCCAAATTCGTAAATCGTGCAGCTTTTGATTGTTTTGAGTGCATAAGCAGAACTTCTGCTATTGCCATAGGCGCACGTAGGATTGCCTAGTACAGGATAAACTGGGGAATATTCCTTGCACAGCTAATGAGTTAGATGCTGATAATCTCACCTTGGATAGATTATTGGATAGACGTCGTACTTTCCAGGCTTCCAGGCCTTCTGCTAGGATCAGTTCATATATCCTATATATGGGAATGTTCCTTAACGAAGTCACAGGAGATTTAGAGGTGTTGAGCCCTCTTCTTCCTGAGGATAAGAAGCAGGTTTTTCTCACACTGGTTAGACATGTCCAGGATGTTTCTAAGTTTGTCAATTGTGCAGCTTTTGACTGTTTTGAGTGCATAAGCAGAACCTCTGCCATTGCCATAGGTGCACGTAGAATTGCCTTACTCCAGGCTTCCGATTTGGAGCTCTGGGTGCAGGACAAAACTGGGCAATATCCCTTGTACAGGTGAGAATCTATTCTGCAAAAATCGGCAAGAAAAAACCAATGAGTTGGATGCTGACAACTCCACTTTGGATAGATTATCCAAAGCCACAGCAGATCCTGTAAAGAAGAAATCTTTCAAGAAACCATTCTTCTCCAAAAAGAAGAGGTTTTATCCCTCTTATTCCCAGCAGGGACGTTCTGCGGGTCAGCCTGCCCGAAAGAGTCAGCAACCACCTAAACAAAGGAAAGCAAAGACTGCTAAGCCTCAACCGTCTCAGCAGTCTCAGCCTCCACAAGGCCTTTGACTTCCGTCTAGAGAACTTAGCCTTCCTGGCTCTCAATGGACCAGAGCCTTCCACCATTCCAGGAAGGTTGTGTCACTTTGCCCCCAGATGGGGGCAGATAACAGCAGAACATTGGACTCTCTCCATTATAAAAGAGGGGTACAAGCTTCACTTTCTCCGCATGCCCCCTCCCACAATGGTAAGACAGTTCAATACTCAGACCTCTCTCATCAACCTGTTAGATCAAGAGGTCACTATGCTTCTTGCCCAAGGGGCAATAGAAGAGGTACCCATTCCTCAACACGGTACAGGGTTTTACTCCCCCTATTTCCTTATCCCCAAAGAAAACAGGAGGACACAGACCTATTTTAGACCTCAGAGAATGGAACAAATTCCTGTTCAAAGAGAAATTCAAGATGATTTCTCTGGGAACTTTGCTGCCATACCTTCAGAGTCAGGATTGGCTTTGTTCTCTAGATCTCAAGGATGCGTACACTCATGTTGTCATCCATCCAACTCACCGAAGGTTTCTTCGCTTTCTATTTCAAGGGAAGCACTACCAATACAGAGTTCTTCCTTTTGGCCTGGCCTCGGCACCAAGAGTGTTCACAAAATGCATGGCTGTGGTGGCAGCATTTCTCCACACCCTAAAAATATCTTCCCTTACTTGGACGATTGCTCATTCGAGCCCCATCAGAGCCAGAGGCCAGGTTTTCTCTATCTTGCACAATGTGTATCCTTCAATATTTGGGACTTGTCATAAACTTCCCAAAATCCAACCTAGCTCCCACTCAGTCTCTAGAGTTCATAGGAGCCCTACTGGATACCAGACAGACAAGGGCCTATCTTCCACAGTCCCGCTGCCTTTGCATTGTGCAGTTAGCTTCCCAAGCAATGCTAAAGTCTCACCTCACTGCTCTGGAAATGTTACAATTGCTAGGCCACATGGCATCCACCGTGCATGTGGTCCCTTATGCCCGCCTCCATATGAGGGCAGCCCAGTGGACTCTATCCACTCAGTGGACTCAGGCGTCAGGTTGCCTGTCAGACAAAATAGCAACCTCAGATCATCTTACTTTGTCTCTCCAATGGTGGTGAAGTAGGAATCAACAGGCGGTAGTCTCTCACACCCTCGGAAGGAACACACAGACAAGCTAGTATGCAAACAAGATCTTTTATTGTGTACACAGTCTCAGACAGAGCCGGCACCCTGGACAAAAGATCTGAGCCCCAAAATGGCGTCCAACTCTGTCTTATATACAGAACAGTTTCCCTAAAACATGTCACCTTCTCATTTGTCTCAGATATCTCCTCCTCGCCAATCAGCAGCTCTTGGGGGGGCTTTCACAAAACCTTCCTGTGTAGTCTGTCTAAACCGGTATGCTCTGGTCTGCTGGTTTCAAGGGGAAAGGTTTGTGCTTACGTTTCGTTGCACTGTGGCAGCTCAGGCTCGGTGGGGGAGGGAGGGGTGTTTTCACTGCTGCCTTCCTGGCTGCCTCACTCCCCCCTTTTATTGTGTGACCTCAACCGTTATGGGCGGTAGAGGGCAGTACTACCAGGAGCAGGCTGTAGAGGGGTATATTGGGTCAGGGCCATGACAGAGGTAGCTGCCTTGTGCTCTACTAAGGTGTCAAGGGTGGTGGTGAGAAAACGGTAAAGAACAGGGATACAGCATGGTAAGAGGGCACATAGCAGGAAAAGGAGGAGAACCCCTATAGCTAGGGTTTTAAAGCTCCCTATCCAATCAAACAATTTTACAAACCATCCCGTCCCCGGTCCCTTGGACGGGTCTGCGATATGTTTTGCTAAGTCCCGTAGGTCTTGGATTGAACGTTCAATGGATACACTATTGTCAGTGAGGTTAAAACAACACATCCCCTCGAAGTCTTCACACCCATGGTTAAGGCGTAATAACAGGAAATCAATGGTCATCCTATTCTGTAGAACTGCCGTGCGTATGCCGGACATTTCATGATTCATGGTGGCCAGTATGGTTGAGGTCAGATTAAGGGATTTGGCTAGCGAACAAGTGAGCCGGCTTATCTCCATAGAGTTGTATAGGGCTAAACCGGGTGTCCCGACTATTGATAGCGACAGCCCCAGGGCTGTCTCATCACTGTAGGGTTCTACATTTGAGTCATAAGTCGGGGGCATAGAGACAGAGCAGGGACGTCTGGGACCGACCTTGGCTACGCTGGGCGTATGGAGGAAAGCGGCAGTCGTGAGCCTGCCAAATGTGCATGGACCACCGGTAGCATTTATGGGAACATAGGTGTAAGTCATTCTTCCATATATCAAAAATCAGCCTAAGGGAAGATACGTTTCTGAGTAAGCATAGTATACCTTTGTAATAGAGCTGCATGATAATTCAGCGTTAGACATATTAAATCCTCTTTCCTTGTCATTTACAAAAAGGAAACAATCAGTAGCATTAAGAGTGGAAACTACCTGCAAAGAGAAAGGAATCTGGTTAAAATAAGCTGAGGTAGGTCGAGTGACCCCAAGAAAGTAGAAAAATAAACTCCAGGCTGTTTACAGTTCAGATTATTAAGTATAGTAAAATTCTGCATTTCACATAAACTAGAAGGCACAGCATTGAGACAGGTTGACAGAAAAACCCCTGCTTGCAAAGAATTATGCAAAAAGTCTGTCATATTTAAGGCAGTTTGGGCGAGTAATATTGCTGTGTTAGTGGTCTTCATGCTTGGCTGGGAACAGGTCCACAACAAGGGTAGGAGAAAAGCCAAGGCACCTTTATTCATTCTGGTTTGGAGTATGAGGTGGTTAGTCTCCCAGGCAGTATAGAGTCCATCAGTTGTCCGATGACATCAATCTTTGGGCAGAAGTGTTCTTTTTAAGTTTTTTAAACGCAGGGTCTGGTTCGGAATCGGGATAGAGGTCCAGGCTGGAACGGATTCTGGTGCAGCAGCTCTGACACGGGTATGATGGATCCACGGAGCAATTTCGGCCACCTTGATAACCGTAGGGGTGGCCAGCAGAACAGTATACGGGCCTCGCCACTGAGGAGTCAGCGGGTTCTTCTTCCACTCCTTGACCCACACTCAAGAACCAGGTTGATGTGTATGGAGTGCTTCTGTCAGGTTGATGGGGAGTTGCTCCTGAACCCACTGGTGCAATTCCTGCAAAACAGAACTAAGAGCCAACAGTTCCTGTCTGGTTATTTCTGAGCCTATCTGATTGATTCAAGTCTCCATGGACGCCCTGTATAAGGGGTGCAGGGCGGCCATACACAGCTTCAAAATGAGAAACACCGATACCTTACGTGGGGCTGATCGTATACGAAGCAGGTTTACAGGGAGCAATTGGGGCCACTTCAGTGAGGTCTCCTGACACAGTTTCGCTAAATGCAATTTTATGGTATGGTTCATACGTTCTACCTTCCCTGAACTCTGCGGGCGGTAAGCTGTATGTAGCTTCCAATCAATCTGCAAGGCCTTGGCTACCTGCTGTACTATTTGGGCCACAAATGTAGGTCCATTATTGGATCCCATTACTACTGGAAGTCCAAAACAGGGAATGATTTCATGTAATAGTACCTTAGTTACCTCCCTGGCTTTTTCTGTACGGACAGGGAATGCCTCCACCCACCCCGTAAAGGTACAAACCAAAACTAACAGATACTGGTATCCATTTGCTCTAGGCATTTCTGAAAAATCAACTTGGATATTCCCCATGGGCGTGACCCCATAAGACTGAACTCCTGGGGGTTGGCAGGGACCCTGACGGGCATTATTCTTAGCACATGTGGTGCATTGCCTAACAGTTGCGGCAGCTATGGAGGATAAGCAGGAAACAGAGAAATGTGGGCGGAGGGCGGTTTCCATAGCTGTCTTGCCAAAGTGAGTAGCTTGATGAAAAGATGACAGGAAGGCTGGGGTAAGACTGTCCGGGATGACTATCACTGGAACTGTCCCCTTTCCAGGTAGCCTTATCCAGCCATCGGCGTGTAATACTCCACCCTCCTTCTGACAGAAGAAATCCATTTCCCGTGTGATGTATCTCGGGGCCCATTGGCTTAGCGAGACCGGGAACAGGGGGGCTTGTAGGTCTTGGGAGCCCTCTGGGACAAGGATGCAGTTGCAACTCGCCGGGCTTCTGCATCCGTCCATCTATTACCCTTGGCCACCTCACTATTTCCCTTCTGGTGGCCTCTACAGTGCATGACGGCTACAACTTTGGGATACCAGACTGTGTCCAGCAAGGCCAATATCTGGGGGCTGTTCTTTATCTCGGAGCCAGCTGCAGTGATTAACCCCCTTTCTCTGTATAGAGCACCATGGGCATGGAGAATGGTGAAGGCGTACTGGGAGTGTGTATATATTTACGTGAAGGTTAGTCCCAAGGGTCTGGGCTCGGGTAAGGGCAATGAGTTCCGCCTTTTGTGCGGATGTGCCAGAGGGCAAAGGCTGAGCTTTGACTATCACTTCCATCGTCACCACCGCGTACCCTGCACACCTATGGCCCTCCAGCACCAGATTGCTACCGTCCACGAAGTAGGTCTCATCTGGGTTGCTTAAGGGTACGTCTGTTAGATCAGGGCGACTGGAGAACACCAAATCCATTACTTCCAGACAGTCGTGATCAGGTGGTCCCAGGCCGATAGGCAGGAATGTAGCAGGATTTAGGGCTTGGCTAGTTGTTACTCGCACTCTGGGATTTCCCCATAACATGCTCTAGTATTTTAACATTCGGGAACCAGTAAACCAGTGATTTCCTTTATGTTCCAGTAAAGTTTGGACTGAATGTGGGACAGTAACTAAGAGGTCTTGGCCCATACACAATTTATCAGATTCTTCCACCAATAAGGCTGTTGCTGCTATTGCCCTTAAACAGGGTGGCCATCCCTTGGCCACCCGATCTAGCTGTTTAGACAGGTAGGCGACTGGACGTGGCCAAGATCCCAGTTGTTGAGTCAAGACCCCCAGCGCTGTTCCTGCTGCTTCGTGCACATAGAGAGTAAAGGGCTTAGTGACGTCCGGGAGGCCTAGGGCTGGTGAAGATAATAACGCCCTCTTCAACTGTTCGAAGGCCCTCTGTTGGTCTGGTCCCCATTCAAGGGGACTCGTCTCTGGGCCTCTTGTAGATTCATAGAGGGGCTTTGCAATCCTGGCGAAGTTGGGAATCCAGATGCGACAGTACCCTGCAGCCCCGAGTAAAGCGCGTACCTGCTTGCGAGTTGTTGGCACAGGGATCCGGCATACTTCCTCCTTCCGTTCTCTCCCCAACTGTCGATTTCCTTTGGAGAGATGGAATCCCAGGTATTTCACTTCCAGCTGGCATAACTGGGCCGCCGCCTTCGAAGCGCGGTAGTCTGCATCATACAATAATTGTAGAAGCTCTGTGGTTGCCAGTATACACTCAGCCTCAGAATCAGCTGCGATTAACAGATCATCAACATACTGCAGGAGTGCTCGCCTGCCGGGCTCCCCTGGGGGGAAACCAGCAAGATCCTGGGCCAGAGCAGTGCTGAAAATGGTGGGGGAGTTCTTGAACCCCTGTGGCAAGCGAATCCAGGTCACTTGGGTCTTCCTGCCCGTGGCAGGGTCCTCTTTCTCAAAGGCGAATAGGTGTTGGCTCTCAGTGGACAAACGTATACAAAAGAAAGCATCCTTCAGATCCAGCACTGAGAAATGGGGGGCTGCCGCCGGAATGAGATCCAGTAGTGTATAAGGATTTGGCACCACTGGATGCAGAGTCACAGCAGCCTCATTGACATGACTGAGATCCTGCACAGGTCGGTAGTCGGTAGTACCTGGTTTACGAACTGGCAGCAAATGGGTGTACCATGCTGATTGGCAGGGCCGCAGGATACCGTACTGTAGAAAGCCGTACCAGATGATGGATTCCTTCCACAGCTGCCCGTGGCAGCGGATACTGCCGCACGTGTACAGGGGAGGCTCCTGGTTTTAATTCAATACAAACAGGAGGGATATTGATGGCCATTCCAGGGGGGGGGGGGGGTTGCCTTCAGCCCATACTCCTGGGGGTACTGAATCCCATTTATCCAAGACAGTCACATCAGACTCAGGTTTATCCTCGTACAGCCGCCATTCTTCTTCCCGGGGGATGGACAATACCAAAACTGCTGGGGCCAGGCTGGGTATTTCAAGTTCAGCCTGGCCCTCGGGCCCGAAGGATATCTGGGCCTGAAGTTTAGCCAAGACATCCCTCCCCAACAGGGGTATAGGGCATTCAGGCATATACAGGAACTGGTGGGTGATAGTCTGTCCCCACCAATTGGCACTTGCCGTAGTGGCATTTGGAAATCCTGCTTCGTTAGCTTATCAGCAGTGGACCGTAGGCGTTCGGACAACTTGGTAGACGATTTAAGCTCAGCCCCAGGGGGTGAGACTGCGGCACTGGAGATAGTACTGGGAGTGGGAGGTGAGGAGGATGATGATGGACTCAGTCCATGGGACGCAGGGGTCTGAACAGGTGTATCACTGTGAGGAGAAGAATCTGAAGTAGAGCTGGAATCTGCAGAATCCTCCCTAAGCCCTGCACTATCTTCCCCAGGGGGAAGGTACATCTATCGGGGGCGGAACCTGTAGTGGCACGGGCGGGACAGGGAGATAAAGCAAATTGGAGGGGCGTGTAGGAACCTCTGGAGAGTCCCGCCCCTGGTAGATGGGGGCAGGCGTTTGTCCCTTCCGGCGGCTGGCAGCTGCCACCATTATCTTACACTGATCCTCATGGCAGCGCTGCAGCCATTTTGGCTGCTTCTGGCATACAGCCAGCCATGAATCAATGTAGGGAAACAGATCCGGGTGCTCCTTTACTACAATCTGGTGGACTAGGGACACAGTGGGCAGATCAGTGGACCCTTCAGGGGGCCACAGCTTCACTAAAGCGGGCCACTCCTGCCTACACAAAACAGATAACCGAGAGGCAGAAAGCGGAACCCCGTAATCCTCCCCGAATCCAGATTTAAAATTATGGAGCATACACTGCAAGGGTGTCTGCCCTTTGGAACCTCCCGACCCCATGCTCAATGCAGTAATACTGACAATATTTCCAGTTCACACAGGGTTAATCCGAAAAACAGACAGACACACTGAACACCGAACAGGACATTAAGAGGGAAAAAAAAAAAAAAGAAAAAGAAAGGAATGTCCGAACCTTAACTCCGCCTCCCCGAGGGGAGGAGGGAGTACTGAGAGAGCAGAGAGGAAAGTCCAGTCATGAGGGAAGGAAAGGGAATAAAGGGAACATAAGCATGTTAGCAACAAATACACATACCCATCCACCCCCAACCGCCACAGACTGGACGAGCGGTGGTTTCAGAACCCCTCCTCAGGGGCCCTTACTCGGACCGCTCGTACGGGTGATCAAGCCGTTACAGAATTATTCAGAACAGAATATGCAGAAGTACTCACCAGACCTCCGGCCGGACAAAGTTTGGATGCCAGTCTATCCTGACGGTTTCCAGGGGTAGGCAGCCCATCAGGACCGACCGCCAGACACGTCAAGGTGTCCTTCCGGAGCACAAGGGGTCCGGCGGCGCCGAGGACCGTCGACGACCCGGGAGCCGGTCCCGACCGGTCGAGCCCCGGTACAGCAAGATCGCAGAAGGATTCCTACCGTGGGTGCGAGGTGTAGGGGTTCCCGGCCAATGCACCAGGAAATGAAGCAGGAATCAACAGGCGGTAGTCTCTCACACCCTCGGAAGGAACACACACAGACAGGCTAGTATGCAAACAAGATCTTTTATTGTGTACACAGTCTCAGACAGAGCCGGCACCCTGGACAAAAGGTCTGAGCCCCGAAATGGCGTCCAACTCTGTCTTATATACAGAACAGTTTCCCTAAAACATGTCACCTTCTCATTTGTCTCAGATATCTCCTCCTCGCCAATCAGCAGCTCTTGGGGGGGCTTTCACAAAACTTTCCTGTGTAGTCTGTCTAAACCGGTATGCTCTGGTCTGCTGGTTTCAAGGGGAAAGGTTTGTGCTTACGTTTCATTGCACTGTGGCGGCTCAGGCTCGGTGGGGGAGGGAGGGGTGGTTTCACTGCTACCTTCCTGGCTTCCTCAGTGGCAGTCACCCCAGAATCTGTTGGTGGAGTCCCCTTTTCAGCAACCCCCATCTCAAGTAACTCTAACAACAGATGCCTCACAGGTGGGTTGGGGAGCCCATTTGCAAGGCCTCTCTACCTAGGGTTCCTGGACTCCACAGGAGACCGATCTACACATCAATCTCCTAGAGCTCAGAGCAATCTTTCTTGCTCTTCGAGTGTTTCATACCCAGCTCATCTACAAAACTGTCCTAATTCAAACGGACAGCCAGGTAGCCATGTTCTATGTGAACAAGCAGGGAGGAACAGGCTCTCTGTTGCTCTGCAACGAAGCTTTGCGACTTTGGGCCCTCGCCAGAGAGCATCAGATTCATCTCCTTGCAGTGTATCTTCCAGGCATTCAAAACTCTTGGTCAGACAGACTCAGTCGAGTTCTGCTTCCACACGAATGGTCTCTCCATGCAGACCAGGTGGCCACAATTTTCCAATTTTGGGGAACCCCGGGCATAGACCTCTTTGCAAGTCTGCTGAATGCCAAACATCCCCGGTTCTGTTCCAGAATTCCAGCTCAGGGTTGTCAGGCCAGGGATGCCTTCCTCCTCCATTGGGGTCGGAACTTTCTGTATGCCTTCCCACCCATTCCCCTAATTCCCAGAACTTTATTCAAGCTTCAGAGAGACAGAGGCCATGTGATTCTCATAGCCCCACATTGGCCACGACAAGTGTGGCACCGTCTGCTCTTACATCTCTCTCAAGCTCCATCTCTAGAGTTGGGATCTGCTCCAGATCTCCTATCCCAGGAGGACGGGATGCTGTGGCATCCCAATCCCCAGTCTCTACATCTCAGGGCCTGGTTGCTGAAAGCCTAGAAATTCATGGTCTTAACCTTTCTCAGCAAGTAAAGGATATCCTTTATGCTTCCAGGAAACCATCCACAAGACGCTCTTATGCTTTCAAGTGGAAAAGGTTTACTATATGGTGTTCGCAGAAAGGTCTTAACCCTCTTGCAATACCTCTGGAATCATTACTGGAATATCTCCTTCATTTGTCTAATGCAGGGCTTAAGACCAATTCAGTGAGAGTTAATTTGAGTGCTATTGCAGCTTCTCTCAAGCCTTTAAATGGGCAACCTATTTCCTTTCATCCTATCATAGCAAGATTTATGAGAGGCCTTCTTCTAACTAAGCCTCGTTAAGCCACCACCGGTGGCATGGGATTTAAATCTGGTTCTTGGCCAGCTCATGAAGCTGCCTTTTGAACCATTAGCTACTACACCTTTGAAATTCCTTTCCTGGAAGGTTATTTTTCTTATTGCAATCACATCAGCACGTTGCATCAGTGAATTGCAAGCTTTGGTGGCTGATCCTCCTTATACAAGGTTCCATCATGATAAGGTAGTCCTTAGGACTCATCCTCACTTTATGCCAAAGGTGGTTTCACCTTTTCATTTAAACCAAGCAGTTTACCTTCCTGTTTTTTTCCGAAGGCCTCATGCCTCTAATGCAAAAAGGAATTTTCATACTTTGGACTGTAAAAGAGATTTGACCTTTTACTTGCAAAGGACGCAGCAACATAGAAAGTCCTCTCAACTCTTTGTTGCTTTTGATCCTAGTCATTTAGAACTTCCAGTCTCCAAAAGGACACTATCCAACTGGATTGCACAGTGTATATCTTTTGCCTGTCAGAGTAAGAACCTTCCTCTTGAAGGCCATGTCACAGCGCACAATGTGAGAGCCATGGCAGCCTCTATGGCTCATCTTCACTCTGTGTCTATCGACGACATCTGTCGAGCAGCTACCTGGGCCTCGGTTCATACCTTCACAGCCCATTACTGCTTGGACAAGGAATCCCGCTGGGATGCCTTGTTTGGTCAGGCTGTTCTTCAACACCTGTTCCATACTTAATCAACTCCTACCCACCATCCCTGGTAGGATGCCAGAGATCCATGGGGGGAAGTGGAGCCCTTTCAAAAGGGCACACAACTTCTGGGGTTTCTCCCTGGCATCTGTAGCTAGGGAGTCCCCATATGTGAAGACTGCATTCCTGCTTGTTCCTGGAGATAGCATAGTTACTCACCTAAAACAGGTGATCTCTGGGAACAGCAGGAATTTAGTCTTCACAACCCACCCACCTCCCCTAGGAGTTGTATCTCTTTCTCTCTCTCTTTGTCTCAGCTTTAAACTCAATTGGAGAGAGACAGTTGGGAAAGGCGGGAAGGCAGCACGCAGGCACTGTGGGATGCACCCAAATGCTTTCTAATTGGATGCTGGGAAGCATTCGCACGCAGGCTCAGTCGGTACCGACGATACCCATATGTGAAGATTAAATTCCTGCTGTTCCCGGAGATCACCTGTTACAATGATGCAAACAGAGAAACAAATAAATAAACATTATTATCATTGATTCCTTTATATGTTGTAATAATGTCAGTTTTTTATACTGACTATGATGTGTATATGGTTTTTAATGTTTTAGCTCATTTATTTATTTATTTGTTTCTCTGTTTGCATCATTGTTGGGTTCTATTCAAGCTTTTTATGAATCACAAGATGTGTCCTTTAGCAACTATTTGTGCTGTGCTGATCTTTTTAATTGTTTTGTTTAACTATTTATTTATTTATTTATTACGTTTTGTTATTTATATTTTACATATGTTTGAAATGGAATTTATTTATGAATTTTTGCAATCATCCTTAGGTGTAACACGTTTTCATGTTTTTTATGGTTATCAATATGATTGTAGTAAACTTAATTATTATATTTTTAATGTTTTTTGATGTAGCCTGCCCTTGAAGAAGGCAACGAAACATGGCCTGTGTAGGGCCATAGGCCTTTACTGCTAATAAAGAACATCCTTCCATTGCTATCCACGTTTTCTGACTGGGTCTACATGGTGTTTGGTTCCATACTTTCCTGAGCTAGGTTCCTCACAAAGGAGAGCTCACCTATGCTTTAGCCAGCTCAGAACATGTGATGCTCAGTCAGCTGTACGGGCCTTGGACATTGCAGACCCTTATGTCCAGATTTCTACATTAGAGCCGGTTCCTTGAGTAAGGATATATGTGCACTAACTACAGAGTTACTTGCAAACCTTTGAGGTACTGTGTTTCCTGTCTGACCCTAGGAGATCAAGGAGCAGTTGAGGTGTCTGTTTAAGTTTTGCCATTTGATGGCCGGGGTACCATTGAAAACATTGGATGGCGTGTCTATCATCTTAGACCCAATCTGAAGGGCTGGGTGTGTGATGCCTGGTCCAGTTGGCCTGAGTATCTGGGCCCCTCGGGAGGCCTCCAAGGCAGTCTTTCATAGGGAGGTTAGAGCAAACAGCTTGGATCCTGGAGAAGTCCTTGTGGACAAAGCGGGCTGTATGTTTTTGGCTGCTACCTTGGCAGTGTCATGTGTCCACCAGCGAGACAGAGCTTGCAGGGTTAGAGCGGAACCACGAGGTCACAGAGCAGTATTGTTGGGCAAAGGAGCATCAGGTCCGCCTGACTACAGCGCACATCACAAGCTTTGACAAACTGCAGGCCTTCTTTCTACATCAGAATTGTGTAGGTCTGGGTGAAGTGAGAGCCGTGCTCTCCTGTATGAGACGTAGGTTAAAGTTGAGGCCTTCAAGTGCTCCACTTTATGACCACTCAGGTGGACACCAATAGGTAAAGCTATTCAGCCATTGGGAGGTTCCATGGATTATAGGCTTGGTTGCCCTACTTCTGGTATGACCCAAAAAGATTTGCTGTTTCGCTTCCCTCCCTGACTTTTGATGGACTGCCTTCTACACAGGCTTTAGGCTCATCTGGGCCTGAGGATTCTAGTGACTCTGGCTGGGCCTCACAGATTGTGGTGTGCACGTTCTTATTCTAGGGGATGTGGCTCTCTATCTCTTGCTACCCCAAGGGATGGGCCTATCATGGAGGGGGCTCCTAGCAATACAGATTCCTGCCCCCTTCTTGCTTAGGAACTAGGCCTTGTGGAATGTAGACTTTCAATAAGGGCTGCTCTAGAGTGGTGGTAATCTCCCTTCTTATGACCCAATAGGCCTTTATCTCCTTAGCTTATCAGAGCCCTTTTGAACCATTCAGCCTGGATCGAGGCTCAACCCTAAACTCTCAAGGTTCGGGCTGCAGAGTTACTTGGCAATGCACCTTGGTGTTGCCCTCTTCCTCAGGAGTGGAGCAGTTCTGGCTGCCCGAGTATTTGGTGTGCTTCGATGGTTGAGGGCAGTGACAGGGTCCTCCTCTAGGCCTAAATGTAAAGGTTGGCTCCTTATGGTGGCTTCTTGGAGACTCCAGCATCCACTAGGTGGTGCCCGCTCCGTGACCCTGTTTCTGACAGAGAATCATTCAGGTTTTTGATGGTGTCTTGCGCTTTAAGGGCCATGCCATCCTTCTCTCAACGGTGTTGCCTCCTTTTTCATTGTGGACCAGACATCCATCTTTCCTTCTCAGAGAAGAATTTTCTTGCATCATTTGGATGTGCATAGGGTGTTGTGCGGTTACATGACATTGCTAGTTCCTCCCGCTGGTTGGATTCTTTCCGGGCCTCCTCTGACGTTTGAGGAACAGCTGACAGAGTTCAAATCCTCTCTTCTCCGCTGACCTAAGGAGGCCACAGAGTTGGTGTGCATTCTGTAGTGGGTTCGGAGCTCACTTCCCTGGGCGCAGGCCGCCTAGACAGAGTCTGCTATGGTATCTCCAGGAAACCTCTCTAAAAAGGCTTCCTGGTCTTGGTTGAATTGCTTTAAGTCCTAAAGTGGGCATTGGTACAGTTAGCGCCTTTGGCAGCTATTCTGTCCTGAGCGTCATTGTCATCCTACCCTGGCAGGACTGGCGCAAGTATTGGAGGCATCCTTAATGGGCTCTCCATCCTGCTGACCCCATGGCCCCCCACCCTGATTGTTGTCGCTGCCACCCCTTTCCAGGGCCTGCAACAGCAGCAATAACTCCCAAATGATGATGCAGCAATTACTAACCCTCCTGCGCTGCATCACTGTTTCCTCCTGTTCACAATGTATCGTATCCGCCCCCTTCCAACGCCGCTTCCAGTTTTGGAGGGGGACAGAACAGCACATTGTGAACAGGAGGAAACCATGAGGCAACACATGTTTAGTAAGCGCTGTGTCAAGATTTGAGGGCTGTTGCCACTGCTGCAGGTGTTGAAGAGGGGTGGCCACTGCTGCAGGCCCTGGAGAGGGGCATCAGTGCCTGCAGTGGGTAATCTGAGGGCTAGCGCCCTAGGTTAACCTAATGGTAGTGCCAGCCCTGATGCTGGGTCATGATTGTTTGGGAACATTCCACTCATCTGAACTGGTCTATCAGGATGATAAGGAAGGATAAATTTTACATACATGACAATTTACTTTCCTTGAATCCTGCCAGACCAGTCCAGGACCAGCCCTGGAAGACTCCTATAGCAGGTTGGGAAGCCTGCTGCCTTTTTTAGTCTCATTGTCTGTATCTGTGTTGGGCAGGCTTTCTGCCATAGGGGAGCCTAGTCAGTCCTATGATCTAACTCCATTTTCTTCATGGCAAGAGCTAAAGGCTTACTCACGTTTTTTGTGGCAAAGTTGCTTGTGTGTGTTGACCTTTTCTGAGTTTTCAGTTTTGCTTACATAGTAACATAGCAACATAGTAAATGACGGCAGATAAAGACCAGTATGGTCCATCTAGTCTGCCCAGTATGGTGTCAAGAGTAGGTATACCTGCTGCTCTGTGCAGGCCCCCCTTCCCCATGTCTTTGTTTAGGGGTGATCCCACCACTCCATGTAGGGCATCCCTATTTGTTAAGGAATTAGATGGTTCAGATTATTTTGATATTTTCTTCTTGCTGTAAAGGGATCCACTGTGTGTGTCCCATGCCCTTTTGAACTCCGTCACCGTATTTGTCCCCACCACTTCCATCGGGAGCGCATTCCAAGCATCCACCACCCTTTCAGTGAAAAAGTATTTCCTGACATTGCCTTTCAATTTATCACCTTGTAGCTTCATGTTATGCCCTCTAGTTTTGCAGCTTCTCTGTCTTTGGAAGAGGTTTGTTTGTTCATTATTTCTCTTTAAGTATTTAAAGGTCTGAATCATATCTCCCCTGTCCCCCCTCTCCTCCAAAGTGTACATGTTTAGGTCTTCAAGTCTCTTCTCATAAGGCTTCTGACGCAGGCTCCAAATCATTTTGGTCGCCTTCCTCTGAACAGTTTCTAGTCTTTTTACATCATTTGCAAGATATGGTCTCCAAAACTGAACACAGTATTCCAAGTGAGGCCTCACCAGCGACTTGTACAGTGGCATAAGTACCTCTTCCTTTCTGCTGGTAATTCCTCTTTGTATGCAGCCTAACATCCTCATGGCTTTTGCCACCGCCCTGTTGCACTGTTTTGCCACCTTGAGATCTTCAGAAATAATCATTCCAAGCTCTTTCTCCTGATCCGTACACACCAATCTCTCGCCCCCTATCACGTACATTTCCCTTGGATTTCTGCTTCCCAAGTGCATGACTCTGCACTTCTTCGCATTAAATCTTAATTGCCAAGCATTAGACCATTCTTCCAGCTTTTGTCGATCTTTCCTCATGTTAACCACCCCCTCGGGGAAGTCCACTCTGTTGCAAATTTTTGTGTCATCTGCAAAAAGACAGACTTTTCCATGCAGTCCTTCAGCAATATCACTCACAAATACATTGAACAGTGCCGGGCCCAGAACCGACCCCTGGGGCACCCCGCTAATCACCTTCCTTTCATCCGAGTGAGCTCCTTGTACCATCACCTTCTGTTGTCTGTCAGTCAACCAATTTCTGATCCAATTTACCATCTTGGGATCTATCCCCAAACCACTGAGTTTATTGATAAGTCTCCTATGAGGAACAGTATCAAAGGCTTTGCTGAAATCCAGGTAGATGACATCCATCGCATGCCCCTGATCTAGTTCCCTGGTCACCCAAAGAACTCAATCAGATTTGTTTGGCAAGATCGTCCTTCGGTAAAACTATGTTGCCTCGGATCTTGCAACCTGTTGGCTTTGAGAAAGTTCACAATTCGCTCTTTCAGGAGCGCCTCCATTACTTTTCCTGCCACTGAGGTAAGGCTCACAGGCCTATAGTTTGACACTTCTTCCCTGTCACCACTTTTCTGTAGAGGTAGGACATCAGCCATTCTCCAGTCCTGAGGAACCTCTCCTGTTTCCAAGGATCTGTTGAAAACATCCTTTAACGGCCCTGCAAGAACTTCTCTGCGCTCTTTCAGTATCCTGGGATGTAGCTCTTCCGGTCCCATGGCCTTGTCCACTTTCAGTTTTGCAAGTTGTTTTAAAACCTCATGCTCTCTGAATGGTGTGGTATCTACCTCATTCCCATTTTTATATTTGGGAGTCACAGGTGGTCCTTCTCCAGGACTTTCCTTAGTAAAAACAGAGCAGAAGTATTCGTTTAGCAATTTCGCTTTTTCAATGTCACTTTCCACGAGTGCATTCCCAGCACTTCTGAGTCCTGCAATTCCACCTCTGATCTTCTTCCTTTCCCCAGTATACCTGAAGAAAGTTTTGTCGCCACACTTCACTTCTTTAGCCATCTTTTCCTCTGCCTTTGATTTTGCTATCCTTATTTCTCTCTTTATCTCTTTGAGTTTGATCCTGTATTCATTTCTGTGTTCCTCTGTTTACAAGCTTTTTAATTTTGAGAAAGCTGTGGTTTTTGCCTTTATTTGAGCAGCCACGTCTTTGGAAAACCAAATAGGTTTTCTTCTCCTCTTGTTTTTGTTTACTTTTCTTACATATTTATCCATTGCCTCTTTTATTGCCACCTTTAGTTTAGCCCATTTCAATTCCACTTCCCTTATCTCCTTCAACCCTGTGAGCTCCTCCTTTAGGTACTCGGCCATTTTATTAAACTCTGTGTTTTTGAAGTTTAGGACCTTGAGCTTGCTATGATTGGCCTGTACCATGGCTTTTATCTTACTGCTTGAGACATGTCCTACTGGATTCTCTCTGTGCTGTACCTGCATATATACCAAGTGATGATATCACTGAGAGTTGCTCAAGTCTGCCTCCACCTGCTGGCAAGGGAGCATAATTCATTCATCTGGACTGGTCTAGCAGGACTCAAGCAAAGCAAATTAGCAGGTAAGCTCAAATTTCATCTTTTTTCTTTCTCTAAATTTACTTTTTATTGAAACACTTTTCAAAATACAAACCCACCAATCTTAACCCAGCAATTCCTCTCACAGTGGTTGTCGCTACTCAATCTCAAGCTAATACAAAACGTACTCTGTTGCTCTCTCTTTACCAATCTACCTCTTTTCCCCTCTCCCATTCCCTTCTATACCCTATCTCCACCCACTCCCAGTGCAGCACGCAACACAAAATCCCTCAATCAACACGATCCCTCTCTGACCCAAAAGACCTAGTTTCCTAAAGACCCTAACCTCCATTTCTCAATATAGATGTCACACTGTGTTTATGTATGTTTATTAAAATTTGATATATTGCCCTTCAAATGAATTAACAAGGTGGTTTACAGTAAAAACCAGTAAAAGAAAATCAAAGAGGAAATAAACTCCAATGTCATAGACAGGAAAGGGTCACAAACATACTAAGAAAAGGCAGGAGAGAAAATAGGGAAGAGAGATGGTCGTCCACAGGGTTTGCTGGATCAGGTGATGGGGATGTCAAAGGCCTCATGAAACAGAGTTCTAAGATGGGTCTAGAGGCCACAACAGTCTTCCATCCCATTCCTGTCCTGTCATGGCAACCTCCCCTCCACTTACTTGCATGTCCAAAGACTGAACTCAAAAAATAAATTATACCAACATTCATACCAACCCATATAGGGTTTTCACACTCTCTCAAAACCCATCACACAGTGATTCTTATAAGCTGCTATCTTGCTGATGCAAAACACAGTGTCCAGTCTTTTAATCACCATGCTCCTCTTGAGCAAGTCTTATTTGCCTCCAAAACAAAACTACCTCCATCTGGGCCGGAAGTACACAAACCCTAACAGTTTACCCATAACCCCCCTCCCACCCTTCTGTTTGTTCATTTAACAAAGCTTGCTCAGGTTTAAGCTGCACCCTAAATGCCTGTGATTGCTGTAAATAATTTTGAACCATACACAGAACTCCTGCACCTTCAAGCAACCCCATAACAACCTACATTCCCTCCAACACAGAGGAATGTAACACTGTTCACCTGGTGTAATTGAAATACATCACTTTCAGACTGTGTTCAAGTAGTGCTCCTTCTTGCACCAGCTTCGTCCCACTAACATAAATATTTGACCGTCTACTCTCACCCCACTTCCCAGGAATCTCTTCCTCCCAATGCCTAAGATGCCATGGCTTTTGCTTCAGCTTGGGCACCAATAATAGATAAAGGTTTTTGATAGCAAACTCCTGAAATGGATATTCTTCTCCCACAGCTCCTCAAATGGAGGTAGTAATGGACCAAGCTCCCAAATCACCCCTTCCTCCAGTATAGTGGCTTAACTATAAATAATAGATTTTGTTCCCCTCCCTTAAATCAAATTCCGTCCTTACCTCCTCAGTGTTTTAAACTCTACTGACCTCTAATACTTGCCCCAACCTCACCGACCCCCTTTTTCCCCACACTCTGAACCTGCCATTGGGGTCAGGCCAACCATCAGGCACACCAGGTGATCACCCTAGGGCATCAGCTTTGAGGGAGGGGGAGCAATGAGCAGGGCATTCAAAGCTAAATAATAGATTTTGACAGCTAGAGGGTATAAGTCTGCCTAGGATGCCAACACTGTGAACCAACTTGGGGGCTGGCTCTGCCTCCCATAAAGGATACCTGGATGGAAATCCTTATTTCTGCATATGAATGAGAGCCAAGAGGAAACCCCCCCCCCCCCCGCCACTCCCATCAAGTCTTTCCTTACATGATTCCCACATCCTTAAGGTATTCACAGTCATTGGATTGCCCTGACCTTCTCGTGCTCCACCTCCCCACACCATCCCCTCCAATCCTATGACCCATTACCTCCTTTTACCAGAGGAGCCCACTGCTCTCCTCCCCCTTTTCCCTCCAGTCCAGAAGAACACTAACTGTTCTGTCTCTTAATAGGCTTGGAGACATGGATCCCCCAAACCCCCCTCTTTCCTCTTTTGGTATAGTATGTTCCTTGCAACCCTTAGTGATCTTTCCTCCCAAATATAATTCATGATCATAGATTGCAACTGCCTAATAAAGAAGTTTGCACCTCCCATGGCAAGAACATAAATAGAAATAATACCCTTGGGAGTACATTCATATTAACAATTGCCATCCACTCCAGCCAATAAATAAGAAATCCCTTCCACCTCCCCAAGTCCCTCTTTAGAGACTGCAGTAGGGGTCTGTAATTCTGAGCAAAGAGCTTGCCCTAGCTCACTCCCAAATTTATCTCCAAATACCTCCACATCTGATTCTCACATGGCACCATCTGCCATCTTTCCTCCCACACGGGGCTCCTGTTTTTCACCAGTGAAGGCAAACTCCTTTAAATCTGCCTTTTTTTGCTGCATTACCATTCCGACACTACAGTTATGCTTCGGAACACTTTGCTTGCACTATATTGCCATTGGGGGCGCTGAGAGGTGGAGGATAGACACCAAACAAGAGATCTTTTGCCACAGCTGTCTGCTCAGTCCGCCATAGGGATGTCACTTCCTCATCTTTTTTTCTTTTTTAATGTATATTTCTTATTGAAAGGTGAAGGCTGGTCAGCATCTGGAGGAGAATAAAGTGAGGGAACCTGCAACGACACTCAGAAGAATGCAAGAACCGACTAACTGTGTCCATGTGGAGCCCAGTATGAAAAGGTGGGTCCATGGGCCTTAATCTTGTGATGTCACACATACATTTATCAGTGCAACAAATAGCATACAATCTCCAGGAACAAGCAGGAATGTAGTCTTCACATATGGGGTATCGTCGATACCGACGAAGCCTGCGTGGGAACACTCCCCAGCGTCCAATTAGAAAGCTTTTGGGAGCATCCCACAGCGCCTGCGTGCTGCCTTCCCGCCTTTCCCAACTGCCTTTCTCCAGTTCTTTGTTTTCCGCGGAGCCAGCAGGTCGTGTTCCTGTCACTGCAGAAAATTTTCCTTCTTTTTTGTGGTCGCGTCTGCCTTCCTCGACGCTTTACCGGTACCGCCGGTTTTTCTTTCTTTCTTTCTTTTCTTTAAAAAAAAAATAAAATTCTTAGTACATTTTTCCCATTTTTTTCCAGGTGCACGCGCCATTTTGGGCCTTAGGCCCAAGATTTTTTCCTCAATGGAAAAACCCTCTTCGGGTTTTAAAAAGTGCACCAAGTGTGGCGGTACCATCTCCGTCACCGATACCCATGAGTCGTGTCTGAAATGTTTAGGTCCTGACCATTCCATCTCGGAATGTATGGCCTGTGCCATGATGTCCAAGAGAGGTCGACAGAACCGAGCTGCCAAGCTGAGTACCCTGTTTCCCTCTGATGCAGCTTCGGTGGCATCGACGTCTTCCAGGGCTTCGTCTTCCTCACGTGGATCTCAGGTTACTAAACACAAGTCTAGCCGGTCCTCAAAGGGTAGATCTACTTCTAAGCATCGAGATGCCTCTGGCGTTGCCCTTGAGGATTCTGCACCGGCAAAATTGCCCCGGCGGGAGGCTTCGGCTTCCAAAGCATTATCGGGGCTCCAGGACGTTCTCGAGGCCTCAACCTCGACAGAACTACTGGTGCCATGCTCTGGGGTACCGGTGATCTTCTCCGGTACCGACATCCAGGCATCGGCAGCGTCGATAGACCAGAGCGTCCTGGCTATTGAGCACAGTCTGGTGGCTCTCCTTGCGGCATCAACACCCTCGGAACCACGTCAGACATTTCAACCAGTACCGGCACTGACTCCGGCACCGGTATCGGTACCATTACTGATAGCATCGACATAGACATCGGTGTCCGCATTGCTGGCACCCAGTCATCCGATGCCTTCCGGTATCAATACTCCGGTACCGATTATTCCCGGTACCGACTTTGGTCGGTACAGGTATCGGGCTCTTCAAGAGCACCCGGACAGGCGGTACTTCGAGTCCTCAGAAGAATCTGAGGATTCTGATAGTTCTGTTGATGCAGGAATGCTTCTCCCAGAGGAGCCCTCCTCCCCTAAGCACAGGATGTCTCCTCCAGAAGATATTTCCTTTCAGGATTTTATCAGGGAGGTGGCTCGGGGTCTCTCCATTACTGTGGCCCCTGAAACAGAGCCCAGAGCAAAGGAGTTGGAAATTTTACAATATCCGAAAACTCCTAAGAAGGCAGCTACCTTGCCCATCCATGAGATCTTGCATGATCTCATGTTAAGAATGTGGGAGACACCTCTTACCACCTCGCCTCATTCTCGTAGATTGGATACTCTGTATCGAGTCCCTCCTTGTCCTGGTTTCCAAAAACTCAGCTTCCTCACCACTCTATTGTAGTGGAATCAGCTATGAGAAGGATCAAGAGTGCAAAGAGGCATGCCTCTGATCCTCCAGGACGTGAGTTCAGAACCTTTGGATGCTTTTGGACTTCGTGTCTTCCAAGCTTCCATGCTTTCTGCCAGGATCAGTTCCTATAGTCTATACATGGGAATGTTCCTTAAGGAAGTCACAGGTGATTTAGAGGCTTTGAGTCCTCTTCTTCCTGAGGATAGAAGGCAGGATTTTCTCAAGTTGGTCAAACATGCCCAAGATGTTTCTAAATTTGTCAACCGTGCAGCTTTTGACTCTTTTGAGTGCATAAGCAGAACCTCTGCCATTGCCATAGGTGCACGTAGAATTGCTTGGCTCAAGGCATCTGATCTGGAGTTCTGGGTACAAGACAGATTAGGAAATATCCCTTGTACTGGTGAGAACCTGTTTGGTAAAGATTGGCAGGAGAAAGCCAATGAGTTGGATGCTGACAACTCCACCTTGGATAGATTATCCAAGTCCACAGCTGATCCTGCTAGAAAGAAATCTTTCAAGAAACCATTCTCTTCTAAAAAGAAAAGATATTATCCTGCTTATTCTCAGCAGGGACGTTCTGCAGGTCAGCTTGTCGGGAAAGGTCAGCAACCACCCAAACAAAGAAAAGCAAAGATTGCTAAGCCTCAACCGTCCCAGCAGTCTCAGCCTCCACAAGGCCTTTGACGTTCAGCTAGAGAACTTAGCCTTCCTGGCTCTCTTTGGACCAGAGCCTTCCACCATTCCAGGAAGGTTGTGTCACTTTGCCCCCAGATGGGGGCAGATAACAGCAGAGCATTGGACACTCTCCATCATAAAAGAGGGGTACAAGCTTCATTTTACGAGCATGCCCTCTCCCACATTGATAAGGCAGTTCAATTCTCCGACCTCTCTCATCCAACTTGTTAGGTCAGGAGGTCTCTATGCTTCTTGCCCAAGGGGCAATAGAAGAAGTACCCATCCTTCAGCAGGGTACAGGGTTTTACTCCCCCTATTTCCTTGTCCCAAAGAAAACGGGGATACAGACCTATCTTGGACCTCAGAGAATTGAACAAATTCCTTGTCAAAGAGAAATTCAAGATTTCTCTTGGAACTATGCTGCCGTACTTTAAAGTCAGGATTGGCTTTGTTCTCTAGATCTCAAGGATGCGTACACCCATGTTCTCATCCATCCAACTCACAGAAGGTTCCTTTGGTTCCTTTTTCAAGAAAAGCACTATCAATACAGGGTGCTTCCATTTGGCCTGGCCTCAGCACCAAGGGTGTTCACGAAATGCATGGCTGTGGTAGCAGCATTTCTCCGCACTCTAGGGATATTCGTCTTCCCCTACGTAGACGACTGGCTCATTCGAGCCCCAACAGAGTCAGAGGCCAGGACTTCTCTATCCTTCACGATGCGTATCCTTCAGTATTTGGGTCTGGTAATAAACATCCCAGAATCCAGTCTAACTCCCACTCAGTCTTTAGAGTTCATAGGAGCGTTGCTGGATACCAAAAAGGCAAGGGTCTATCTCCCCAAGGCCCGTTGCCTTCGCATTGTGCAGTTAGCTTCTCAAGCAGTGCTAAAACCTCATTTCACTGCCCGAGAAATGTTACAACTATTAGGCCACATGGCATCTACTGTGCATATGGATCCTTATGCTCGCCTCCATATGAGGGCAGCCCAGTGGACTTTATCCACTCAATGGACCCAGGCATCAGGATGCTTGTCAGACAACATAGCAAACACAAGTCGCCTTATTTTGTCCCTCCAGTGGTGGAAGTTCACTCAAAACCTGTTGCTGGGATCCCCTTTTCAACAACTATTACCCCAGGCAACTCTCACAACAGATGCTTCTCCGATGGGTTGGGGAGCTCATTTGCAAGGCCTCTCCACCCAAGGCACCTGGTCTCCACAGGAGACTCATCTACACATCAGTCTCTTGGAGCTCAGAGCAATCTTCCTTGCTCTTCGAGTGTTCCACACCCTGCTCAGCTACAAGACAGTCCTCATTCATACGGACAATCAAGTAGCCATGTTCTACGTGAACAAGCAGGGGGGAACAGGCTCTCTGTCTCTTTGCAACGAAGCTTTGCGACTATGGGCCCTCGCCAGAGAGCATCAGATTCATCTCCTGGCAGTGTATCTTCCAGGCATGCAAAACTCTTGGGCAGACAGACTCAGTCGAGTTCTGCTTCCACACGAGTGGTCTCTACATGCAGACCAGGTGGCCAAGATTTTTCAAATTTGGGGAACCCCGGACACAGACCTCTTTGCAAGTCCGTGGAATGCCAAACTTCCCCGGTTCTGTTCCAGAATTCCAGCTCAGGGCTCTCAGGCCAAGGATGCTTTCCTCCTTCACTGGGGCCAAGGCTTCCTTTATGCCTTTCCACCCATTCCCCTAATTCCCAAGACCCTATTTTATTTATTTGCAAAACTTTTATATACTGCCAATTCCAAAGATCCTATTCAAGCTTCAGAGAGACAGAGGACGTATGATTCTCATAGCTCCACATTGGCCTCAGCAGGTGTGGTACCCTCTGCTTCTACGTCTCTCTCAAGCTCCCTCCCTGGAGTTAGGGTGTGCTCCAGATCTCCTATCTCAGGAGAATGGAATGTTATGGCATCCCAATCCCCAGTCTCTGCATCTCAGGGCTTGGTTGCTGAAGGCCTAGATCTCCATGATCTTAACCTCCCTCAGCAAGTAAAGGATATCCTTTATGCTTCCAGGAAGCCTTCCACAAGACACTCTTATGCTTTCAAGTGGAAAAGGTTTACCATATGGTGTTCGCAGAAGGGTCTTAACCCCCTTGCTATACCTCTGGAATCATTACTGGAGTATCTCCTTCATTTATCCAATGCAGGACTTAAGACTAACTCAGTGAGAGTCCATGTGAGTGCTATTGCAGCTTCCTTCAAGCCTCTAAATGGACAGCCTATTTCCTCCCATCCTCTTTTAGCAAGATTTATGAGAGGCCTTCTGCTAACTAAGCCTCCCATTAGGCCACCACCGGTGGCATGGGACTTAAACTTGGTTCCTGGTCAGCTCATGAAGCCACCTTTCGAACCCTTAGCTACTACCTCCTTGAAATTCCTTTCTTGGAAGGTTATCTTTCTCATTGCAATCACATCAGCACGTCGCATCAGTGAGTTGCAAGCACTAGTGGCTGATCCACCTTATACAAGGTTTCATCATGACAAGGTAGTCCTTAGAACTCATCCACACTTTATGCCAAAGGTGGTCTCGCCTTTTCATCTAAATCAAGCGGTCTACCTACCTGTGTTCTTTCCAAGGACTCATGCATCAAATGCAGAAAGGAATCTTCATACTTTGGACTGTAAAAGAGCTTTAGCCTTTTACTTACAAAGAACACAGCAACATAGAAAGTCCTCTCAACTCTTTGTTGCTTTTGATCCTTCTCATTTGGGACTTCCAGTCTCCAAGAGAACACTGTCTAACTTGATTGCTCAGTGTATCTCCTTTGCCTATCAGAGTAAGAACCTTCCTCTGGAGGGCCATGTCACAGCTCACAATGTGAGAGCCATGGCAGCTTCAATGGCTCATCTGCACTCTGTGTCTATCGACGACATCTGTCGAGCAGCCACCTGGGCCTCGGTTCATACCTTCACAGCCCATTACTGCTTGGACAAGGATTCCCGCCGGGATGCCTTGTTTGGTCAGGCTGTTCTCCAACACCTGTTCCATACCTAATCAACTCCTACCCGCCATCCCTGGGTGGATGCCAGAGATCCATGGGGGGAAGTGGAGCCCTTCTCAGGGACACACAACTTCTGGGGTCTCTCCCTGGCATCTAAAGCTAGGGAGTCCCCATATGGGAAGACTACATTCCTGCTTATTCCTGGAGATAGCATACTCACCTGTAACAGGTGATCTCCGGGAACAGCAGGAATTTAGTCTTCACAACCCACCCACCTCCCCTAGGAGTTGTATCTCTCTATCTCTTTCCCTCTCTCTCTCTCTCTTTGTCTCAGCTTTAGAACTCAACTGGAGAGAGGCAGTTGGTAAAGGCGGGAAGGCAGCACGCAGGTGCTGTGGGATGCTCCCAAAAGCTTTCTATTTGGACGCTAGGGAGCGTTCCTGCGCAGGCTCCGTCGTTACCGATGATACCCATATGTGAAGACTAAATTCCTGCTGTTCCCGGAGATCACATGTTACAGGTGAGTAACTATGCTTTACCCTTCTTATCCCCAGCCAACCTACCACCCACAACAGAAGCAGCAGGGGCCCAAGCAAGCCAAGAAGCACAGACTCGCTAAGACACAACCCCAAACTCAACCAGCTCCTGCTATATTGAGTTTTTGATTCCCAGATAGGGTACATAGCCAGTCCCTAGGAGACTCTGCAGTATCAGATAGCCATTTCAGGAAGACTCTGGCTGTTCAGCCAGACATGGCATACCATTACCACAGAAAACTGAACTCTCACCATCATACAGAAGGGGTATCAACTGAACTTTCGAGAGCTTCCCTCTCACTTTTTCAGAGGGGACTATCCTTCCAAACATCCCCTGGAGGCTATTCTCCAGCAGGAAATAAACATTCTCCAGGACCAAGCAGGAAGTCAGTCCTCACATATGGGTGTCATCGGCGCCGATGAAGCCCCAGCGGAGCATTTCCCCAGCTTTCCATGAAAGCCTTTGGGAATGCTGGCACGCATGCGCGATTCCCTTCCCGCCTAAAGGTGCCATCTTACCTCAGTCTCTTTTTTTTTCCGAGAAGCCCATTGGACGTGTGTCCTTTTCTCCCGGATAAAAGTGATTTTTTTCTTCGGCGATTTTCGCTATTTTTTTTCCGGTTCGACGCCGGTTCCCCTCCCGCCGGGTTCGGTACACCGGTATCAAGCCCGTTTTCTTCATTTTTCGGTTTTTGCCCTTCGTGGCTGGCGTTTGCGCCCTTTTTCCTTTTTCACTGGAAGGCTGGTCTTTTGACCTCGCTGGGGCTATTTTTTCCCCGATGGCTTCCAGTGGTTTAAAAAGTGTGATCGGTGTAAGAAAATTATGTCTCTCACCAACACACACGACTGCTGCCTTCGGTGCCTTGGCCCTGACCACGACCCAACGTCGTGTGGGCCATGTGGGAAGATGTCTTCCAAGGCACTAAAGAGTCGACAGCATCAAAAGGAAAGGTTTTTCTCGGACTCTGCCTCCTTCTGGGCCCGGACCTCGTCTGAGGCCTCGACATCTCGGGATTCCGATCCCAAGCGCCGTCGAAGCTCCTCGGACAGGGGGTCCCCCGACCGGGAACGTAAGAGGAAGAAGCGGCTCGTGAGGTCGGCGTCGGAAGAGGTCCCTGGTCCCTCGAGGGCCAGGTCTAAGACCCCCGACTGTCGCCCCGGGCCCGTGGACCAAGAGAAGCCTGCCAAAGTTCCTCGCGTGGAGCCGGAGTCTGCTGGACACATAAGCCCCGTAGTCCTCGTGGACTCTCCTCCCAGAGAGCCGACGTCGGGCCCGGTGCCGCCGGGGCCCGAGTCGGTGGCTGCTGCGTCTCCCGAGCTGAGTCTCAGGATGACAGCTTTGGAGTGCAGACTGTCTGCCTTCATGGAGCAGCAGTGGGCACTGATGGCCCGCCTGTCTGGTGCATCTGCCCCGACCACCGGGACGTCGACTTCGAAGTCAACCCCGGAGACCGAGCCGATACTTGAGACCCTCGCGGCTCGAAGTCGTCCTTGGTCGAGGTCTCCCCCGACCTCCCGTTCGGGACCGAGGGTGTCGACGCCGGTGCCCCCGGTGTCGGGGCGGGTGCCTCGGGGCCCCGCGGGGTCGGACCCTGACTCCTCCTCGGACGAGGAGTCTCCCGATACCTTTAAGACTCGGTGCGTCCCGTCGGACTCACCGCACTCTGATCCCCGGAGTAGATCCCCTCCGGAGGACACTAGGTTCTCAGAGTTCGTCCGGGATATGGCCGCTGCCCTGGCTATCCCTGCCGATCCCGAGGAAGAGCCTCAAGCCGAGGAGCTCGATGCTGTACAGTACGACTCTCCTCCGAAGGAGGCCTTTACTGTCCCGGTTCCTCCGATGCTGGAGCGGCTCCTCTTCCGTATGTGGGAGGCCCCGGCCTCGGCGCCGGTTCTAAGCAAGTGAGTTGATTCCAATTATCGACTCCACAAAAGCCCTGGTTTCCAGAAAGCACAGCTACCACACCATTCCATGGTTGTGGAATCGGCCATGCATCGTCTGAAGAGCCAGAAGATGCACATTCAGCTCCTGAGTGGGAGCTGAATGTGGTCTTGCAGCAACTGACTCGCCCACCCTTTGAGCCGATGGCTACTTGCCCTGTACGCTTCCTCTCCTGGAAGACTCTCTTCCTGATAGCCCTCACCTCGGCTAGGCGAGTGAGTGAGCTTCAGGCCCTGGTCTGTGATAGACCTTATACCAGGATTTATAGGAACAGGGTAGCCCTCAGGACTCATCCCAAGTTCCTTCCTAAGGTTGTCTCCTCTTTCCACCTCAATCAGGAGATGGTTCTTCCAACATTCTTCCCTAGGCTTCATGCTAGCCAGGCTGAAGCAGTCCTGCATACCCTGGACTGTAGGAGGGCCTTATCCTTCTACCTTGACCGTACGCAGGGGCATAGAAGGGCTACTCATCTCTTCGTCTCCTTTGACCCCAATAAGTTGGGGTTGGCTGTGTCCAAGCGTACCTTGTCCATCAGGGTGGCTGACTGTATCACCTGGGCTTACAAGGCGGCTGACCTTCCTTTGCAGGGTAGGGTCACGGCCCATTGTGTCATGGCAATGGCTGCCTCATCTCCGCTCTGTGCCCTTGGTAGACATCTGCAGGGCTGCAACTTGGTCTTCAAGCTAGACTTTTGCGGCCCATTACTGTCTGGAGAGGGAGTCCCGTAGGGACAGTGCTTTTGGCCAAGCAGTACTCCGGAATCTCTTTGAGGTTTAGGCAACTCCTGCCCTCCTGCCCTCTGTTGGGCTACCGGTGGAGGTTGTGTCCTTGAAAAGCCTTTCTTTGCTGCTGGGACTAGAGGGAGTTCTCTTGTTCAGCCTAGGTTCCTCGGTAGCCCAGAGCTAGGGAGTCACCCATATGTGAGGACTGACCTCCTGCTTGGTCCTGGAGAAAGAGTAGTTACTCACCTGTAACAGGTGTTCTCCAGGAGCAGCAGGAATCAGTCCTCACAACCCTCCCTCCTCCCCTTGGAGTTGCAGTTGTGCATAGTTTGTTTTTACATTTTTTTGTGTGCTGTTCTTAGCTATGTCATTTGACTGAGGTAAGATGGCACCTTTAGGCGGGAAGGGAACTGCGCATGCGTGCCAGCATTCCCAAAGGCTTTCATGGAAAGCTGGGGAAATGCTCCGCTGGGGCTTCATCGGCACCGATGACACCTACATGTGAGGACTGATTCTCCAGGACCAAGCAGGAAGTCAGTCCTCACATATGGGTGACGTCGGCGCCGACGGAGCCCTCGTGGAGCAATTTTCCCCAGCTTTCAAAGAAAGCCTTTGGGAATTGCAGCGCGCATGCGCGGTCCTCTTCCCGCCCAAGGGTGCCATCTTGCTCAGTCTTCTTTTTTCCGCGGAGCCCTACAGACGTTGCCTGTGAATCCCCGCAGAAAAGTTGATTTTTCTCTATTTTTCTCTGTTTTTCTTCGGTTTGACGCCGGTTCTTTTCCCGCCCGGACTCGCGACGCCGGTTTCGAGTCCGTCCTTTATTTTTCGGTTCTTTCTCCTTCGTGAAAGATTTCGCGCTTTTTTCCTTTTTCCCTGGCTGACCGGTCGTTCGACCTCGCAGGGGCCCTTTTTCCCCCGATGGCGGCCAGTGGTTTCAAAAAGTGTGACCTCTGTAAGAAACTTATATCTCTTACAGACACTCATGACTTCTGCCTCCGCTGCCTCGGCCCAGATCATGACCCCATGATCTGCGGGCCATGCGGCAAAATGTCCTCGAAAGCATTGAGGAGTCGGCAGCACCAGCGGGAGCGCATCTTCTCCAGGACCAAGCAGGAAGTCAGTCCTCACATATGGGTGACGTCGGCGCCGACGGAGCCCTCGCGGAGCAATTTTCCCCAGCTTTCAAAGAAAGCCTTTGGGAATTGCAGCGCGCATGCGCGGTCCCCTTCCCGCCCAAGGGTGCCATCTTAGCCAGTCGTCTTTTTTCCGCGGAGCCCTACAGACGTGGTCTTCTTGTCCCCGCTGAAAAAGTTGATTTTTCGTGATTTATTTCTCTTTTTTCTTCGGTTCGACGCCGGTCTCTTTCCTGCCCGGACTCGCGACGCCGTTGCGAGTCCTTCTCTTATTTTTCATTTTTTCTGATTTTCTGCCAGTTTCGTTTTCGGTTTTTCGCTGGCAGCTCGGTCCTTCGACCTTGCAGGGGCCCTTTTTCCCCCGATGGCTGCCAGTGGTTTCAAGAGGTGTGTTCAGTGTGACAGAAATATGTCACTCACTGACACACACGATAATTGCCTCCGCTGCCTTGGCCCGGATCACGAGGAACTGATCTGTGGGGCCTGCAGCAAAATGTCCTCCAAAGCGTTAAGGAGTCGGCGGCATCAGCGGGAACGAATCTTCGCTGATCCCACCCGTACCCGGACCTCGTCGGAGGCCTCGGCGTCCAGAGGCTCCAGCTCTGACCGTCGCCGGAGTTCCTCCGACAGAGGTTCTCCCTCCGGGGACCATCATCGGAAGGTGAAACCCGCGAGGGCGGTGTCGGTGGACGCTCCTGGTTCCGCGAGGGCCAGGTCGCATAGCCCCGATAGCCGTCCCGGGTCTTTGGAGAAGGAACATCTCCCGAAGCGACCTCGTCTGGAATCGGAGTTGCCTGCTCGGGTAAGTCCTGTAGTCCTCCTGGACTCGCCTCCGAGGGGTCCGACGTCGGGCCCTACACCGTCGGGGCCCGAGTCGGGGGCTGCTGGGTCACCTGAGGTCGGACTCAGGTTGACGGCCTTGGAGAGCAGACTATCTGCCTTCATGGACCAGCAGCGGGCACTGATCGCTAGCCTCGCTGGCGCCTCTGCCCCGACCGCCGGGACATCGACGTCTAAGTCGACCCCGGAGACCGAGCCGATCCTCGAGTCCATGCGGGCTCGAGTCGATCCTCGGTCGAGGTCACCCTCGGCCTCCCGTTCGGGACCGAGGTCGTCGTCGACGACGCCGACTCCCTCGGCGTCGGGGCGGCCGACGCCTCCGCCCACCCGGACCGACACCACCGATTCCTCCTCGGAGTCGGCCTGGGAGTCTGAAGAGGAAGAGTCACCTGATTCTTTTCGGACTCGGTGTGTCCCCTCGGACTCGCCTGAGTCCGAACCTCGGAAACAGTCCCCTCCGGAGGATGCCCGGTTCTCGGACTTCGTCAGGGATATGGCCAAGGCTTTGGCCTTCCCTGCGGATCCCGAGGAGGAGCCTCGAGCCGAAGAACTCGACGCCCTTCAGTACGACTCTCCCGCCAGGGAGCACTTTACTGTACCGGTTCCTCCCATGCTGGAACGACTACTCTTCCGCATGTGGGAGAGTCCGGCATCGTCGCCGGTATTAAGCAAGCGGGTCGATTCCATCTATCGAGTCCGCAAGAGCCCTGGCTTCCAAAAAGCACAGCTGCCGCACCATTCCATGGTGGTGGAATCGGCCATGCATAGGCTTAAGAGCCAGAAGATGCACTCCTCGGTGCCTCCTGGCAGGGAGGCCCGCAACCTGGATGGCCTCGGTAAGAAGTGTTTCCAGGGCTCTATGCTTGCTTGTCGGGTCCAGACCTACCAGCTCTACATGGGCATGTACCTTAGAGACCTGGCTAAAGAGCTAGCCGGATTCTCCGCTGGGCTGTCCGAGGAACCTTTGCGGAGGTTCCTAGCCTTGACAACTGGTATTCGGGAATGCTCCAAATTCATTTCTCGAGCAGCCTATGATGGCTTTGAAGCATCGGCTCGAGTGGCCGCAGCCGGCATCTGTGCCCGCCGACAGGCTTGGCTTCAGTCGTCTGACCTTGAACCCTGGGTACAGGACAAGTTGGTCGATGTCCCCTGCCAAGGTGAGAACCTCTTTGGCAAGCCCATGGCTGAGAAGGCTGCACAAATCGAGACGGAGACTCTCACCAGAACTAGGCTCTCTAGGAAGACCTCCGCCCCTTCCCGGAAGAAGAAGGGCTCAGGAAAGAAGTCCTTTTACCCGAGAAAGGCGGCTGCCTATAAACACTACCCTCATTATCAGGCCTCCGCAGCTCCCCAACAGGGTCAGCAGGCCAAGGGACGGGGTAACGGGTCCCGTAGGCAGCAAGCCCCCAAGCCTGCACCACCTTCCCCTGCTCAGCAGGGTGGGGGTTTTTGACTTCATCAGCATAGCCTCTCCCCCTCAGCTGGTTCCTCCCAGCACAGGAGGCCGGCTGGTTCACTTTGCCCACAGGTGGTCCAACATCACCTCAGATGCCTGGGTGCTTCAGGTTGTGAGAGAAGGCTATCTTCTCCACTTCCACCAGGTCCCTCCCTCCTATTTCCCGGGAGAACCTCCACGACTCCCTCTGCACAGGGACTTACTCCTTCAGGAGTTAGCAAGTCTTCTTCAGGAACAGGCTGTGGAACCGGTGCCCCACCACCTGAGGGGTCAAGGCTTCTATTCCAGGTATTTCCTAATACCAAAAAGAACAGGAGGCCTCAGACCCATCCTGGACTTGCGCAACCTCAACAAGTTCCTTGTCAGGGAGAAGTTCAAGATGCTTACCCTTGGAATCCTTCTGCCCTACCTCCAGCAGGGAGATTGGCTATGCTCCTTGGATCTAAAGGATGCCTACACGCACATCCTCATCCACCCAAGCCACCGCCAATACGTAAGGTTTGTGGTGGCAGGAAATCATTACCAGTACAGAGTACTGCCCTTTGGCCTATCCTCCGCACCACGAGTCTTCACAAAATGTCTCGCGGTGGTGGCGGCTTATCTCCGGCTTCACGGCCTCTATGTCTTTCCGTACCTAGACGACTGGCTCATCAGAGCATCGTCCTCTCCGGAAGTCACAAAAGCCACACACCGCACTGTGACTCTTCTGCAGTACTTGGGCTTTGTCATAAACTTCGCAAAGTCCACTTTGCTCCCCTCGCAAGATCTCGAGTTCATCGGCGCAAGATTGCACACTCTTCAGGCACGAGCTTTCCTGCCGCTCGACAGGGCTCAACGGCTCATGGACCTAGCCGGCCGCTTTCGCAGCCAGTCCCTGGTCTCAGCCAGGCGCTTCCTGAGACTACTCGGCCATATGGCTTCCACCGTCCACGTGACCCCCAATGCCCGCCTGAATATGCGGCCTGCTCAGTGGTACCTTCGCAAGCAGTGGCAACAGGCCACGGGCGGCCTAGCCGACTTAGTGCGCATCTCCGGCCCGCTGGCCTCTTCTCTACAGTGGTGGCTTCATCGGCCGAACCTGGTGCTCGGAATGCCTTTTCAGTCTCCTCCGCCGGCTCAAGTGCTGACGACCGATGCTTCTCTCCTAGGATGGGGAGCGCACTGCCAAGGGGCATGTACTCAAGGTCTCTGGACCACGTGGGAGTCTGCGCAGCAGATCAACTTCCTGGAGCTCAGAGCAATCCGTCTGGCTCTCAAGGCTTTCTCCCACCTGACTCCTCACCAGTCCGTCCTTGTCCAGACGGACAATCAAGTTGCCATGTTCTACGTGAACAAACAGGGGGGCACGGGCTCCTTCCTTCTCTGTCGGGAAGCACAGAAGCTCTGTTCTTGGGCCGTCAGCCACGGCATTCTTCTCAAGGCAGTTTATCTCCCAGGCCAAGAAAATTGCCTGGCGGACAAACTCAGCAGGATCCTCCAGCCGCACGAGTGGCGCCTGGATCCCTTGGTAGTTCCGAAACTTTTTCTGAAGTGGGGCCTCCCCACGATGGATCTCTTTGCCAGTCCTCTCAACCGGCAACTTCCTCGCTTCTGCTCTCGGCAGCCGCATCCCCTTCGAGTAGCGGCGGATGCTTTTCTGCTCTCATGGTCGAAAAGCCTTCTGTATGCCTTTCCTCCCATACCGCTAGTCTCTCGAACTCTTTTCAAGGTTCTCTGAGACAAAGCTTCCATGATCCTGATAGCTCCTCGCTGGCCCAGACAGCCGTGGTTTCCACTCCTGCTGCAATTAGCGGTAGAGGATCCGTTCCCTCTGGGGTTTCAACCGGATCTCCTGACACAGGATCAGGGGTCCCTGCTACACCCCAACCTCAGATCTCTACATCTGATGGCCTGGCTGCTGAAAGGGTAGTCCTCGCTCCCCTTCTACTGCCGGCAGAGGTGGAAGAGGTCGTCCTAGCTTCCCGGCGACCTTCTACCCGCAAATGCTACGCCCTTAAATGGCGTCGCTTTTCCGCTTGGTGTGCCCAGCAGTCTCAGGATCCCTTCTCCTGCTCGTTGTCGGTGATCTTGCAGTATTTGCTCTACCTCTCTAATCTGGGACTTAAGTCCAACTCCGTCAAAGTTCACCTCAGTGCTCTTTCAGCACATCATGTGCCGGTGGACGGCAGACCTCTTTCCAGCGACCCTCTCGTAGCGAGGTTTCTCCGAGGTCTCCTTCTACTTAAACCACCTCTGCGCCCGCCAGCACCTGACTGGGATCTGAATGTGGTTTTACAGCGGATCACCTGTCCGCCTTTTGAACCTATGGCTACCTGTTCTCTCCGTTTTCTTTCTTGGAAAACCTTATTCCTGATAGCTCTCACTTCCGCTAGACGCGTAAGTGAATTGCAGGCCCTCGTGTCTGATCCCCCTTACACTCGGTTCTACAAAAATAGAGTAGTCCTACGGACTCACCCAAAATTTCTTCCAAAAGTGGTCTCCCCTTTTCACATCAATCAGGAGGTGGTACTTCCCACCTTCTTTCCCAGGCCACACTCCAGCTGAGCTGAAATGGTCCTGCATACCCTGGACTGTAGAAGGGCGTTGAACTTCTACCTTGACCGTACGCGGGAGCACCGTAAAGCTGCTCAGCTTTTCGTGTCTTTTGACCCCAATTAATTGGGGCTCCCTGTCTCCAAGCGTACTCTGTCCATCTGGGTTGCTGACTGTATCGCTTGGGCTTATGGGGCAGCCGGACTCTCGCTAGATAGTCGGGTCACGGCTCATTGTGTTCGGGCGAAGGCTACGTCAGTGGCTTACCTCCGCTCTGTTCCATTGGCAGACATCTGCCGGGCCGCTACTTGGTCTTCGAGCCAGACTTTGGCGGTCCATTACTGCCTCGAGAGGGAGTCCCGCAGGGACAGTGCTTTCGGACAGGCAGTCCTCCGAAATCTCTTCGAGGTCTGAGCAACTCCTACCCTCCATCCCGGATGGGGGCTACCGGTGGGTAATAATTCAGTGAAGATTCCTTCCTTCTGTGCTGCTGAGCTAGAGGGAGCTCATTTTTGTGCTTAGGGTCTCCGGTAGCCTTAAGCTTGGGAGTCCCATATGTGAGGACTGACTTCCTGCTTGGTCCTGGAGAAAGCGTAGTTACTCACCTGTAACAGGTGTTCTCCAGGAATCAGTCCTCACAACCCTCCCTCCTCCCCTTGGAGTTGCAATTATCTGCTTTAGTTTTTTTGCAAATTTTTATGCTGTCTTTTAGCTATGTCATCTGACTGGCTAAGATGGCACCCTTGGGCGGGAAGGGGACCGCGCATGCGCGCTGCAATTCCCAAAGGCTTTCTTTGAAAGCTGGGGAAAATTGCTCCGCGAGGGCTCCGTCGGCGCCGACGTCTCACATATGTGAGGACTGATTCCTGCTGCTCCTGGAGAACACCTGTTACAGGTGAGTAACTACGCTTTCTCTGACTCCGGCCGGGCTCTGACCTCGTCAGAGGCTTCGACGTCTCGGGACTCTGGTCGTGAGCATCGTAGGAGTTCCTCTGAAAGGGGGTCTCCTACCCGGGAGCATCATTGGAAGAAGAAACCCGCGAGGGCGGGATCGGTGGACGCCCCTGGTTTCTCGAGGGCCAGGTCGCATAGCCCCGATTCCCGTCCCGGGTCCTTGGAGTCGGAGAGGCCATCAAAACATCCTCGACTCGAGGTGGACTTGCCCGCTCGCGTAAGTACTGTTGTCCTCATGGACTCGCCTCTGAAGGACCCGACGTCTGGCCCGACGCCATCGGGGCCCGAGTCGGGGGCTGCTGGGTCTCCTGAGCTCGGACTCAGGTTGACGGCCTTGGAGTGCAGTTTGTCTGCCTTCTTGGACCAGCAGCGGGCATTGATCGCTGGCCTCGCTGGTGCTTCTGCCCTGACCGCCGGGACGTCGATCTCCAAATCGACCCCGGAGACCGAGCCGATCCTCGAGTCCATGAGGGCTCGAGTCGATCCTCGGTCGAGGTCTCCTTCGGCCTCCCGTTCGGGACCGAGGTCGTCGACGCCGACTCCCTCGGCGTCGGGGCGGATGGCATCAGTGCCCACCCGGCCGGAGCCGATCGACTCCTCCTCCGAGGAGTCGGCCTGGGAATCTGAGGACGAAAAGTCACCTGGTTCCTTTTGGACTCGGTGTGTCCCTTTGGACTCCCCCGAGTCCGAGCCTCGGAGACGGTCCCCCCCCCGGAGGATACCCGGTTCTCGGACTTTGTGAGGTATATGGCCAAAGCCTTGGCCTTCCCTGCGGATCCCGAGGAGGAGCCTCGAGTCGAAGAACTCGATGCCCTCCAATATGACTCTCCCCCGAAGGAGGCCTTTATTGTACCGGTTCCTCCCATGCTGGAACAGCTTCTCTTCCGCATGTGGGAGAGCCCGGCGTAGTCGCCGGTGTTAAGCAAGCGGGTCGATTCCATTTATCGAGTCCGCAAGAGCCCCGGGTTCCAAAAGGCACAACTACCGCACCATTCCATGGTGGTGGAATCGTCCATGCATAGACTGAAGAGTCAAAAAATGCACTCCTCGGTGCCCCCTGGTAGGGAAGCCCGAAGCCTGGATGCCCTCGGTAGGAAGTGCTTCCAGGGCTCTCTGCTTGCTTGTCGAGTCCAGACATACCAGCTCTACATGGGCATGTATCTCCGAGACCTGGCTAAGGAAATAGCCGGGTTCTCTGCTGGTCTCTCCGACGAACCTTTGCAGAGGTTCCAATCCTTGTCTACTGGTATTCGGGAGTGCTCCAAGTTTATCTCTCGAGCAGCCTCTGATGGTTTTGAGGCTTCGGCTCGAGTAGCCGCGGCCGGCATCGGTGGACGCCGCCAGGCTTGGCTTCAGACGTCCGACCTCGAGCCCTGGGTACAGGACAAGTTGGTCGATGTCCCCTGCCGAGGTGATAACCTCTTTGGCAAGCCCATGGATGAGAAGGCTGCACAAATCGAGATGGAGACTCTCTCACCAGGACTCGTCTCTCAAGGAAGACCTCTGCCCCTTCTCAAAAGAAGAAGGCCTCGGGGAAAAAGCCCTTTTACCCGAGAAAAGGTGTTGCCTATAAATACTACCCTCAGTATCAGGCCTCACCAGCTCCCCCACAGGGAAAGCAGGCCAAGGGACGGGGTAATGGGTCCCGTAGGCAGCAAGCCCCCAAGCCTGCACCACCGGCCCCTGCTCAGCAGGGTGGGGGTTTTTGACGTTCTCAGCATAGCCTCTCCCCCTCCGCTGGTTTCTCTCAGCACGGGAGGCCGGCTGGTCCACTTTGCCCACAGGTGGTCCAACATCACCACAGATACCTGGGTGCTTCAGATAGTTCAAAAGGGCTATCTTCATTTTCACCAGGTACCTCCCTCCTACTTTCCAGGGGAGCCTTCCAGACTCCCTCTGCACAGGGACTTACTCCTTCAGGAGTTATCAAGTCTTGTTCAGGAACAAGCCGTGGAACCGGTGCCCCACCACCTGAAGGGTCAAGGGTTTTATTCCAGATACTTCCTGATTCCGAAAAGAACAGGAGGCCTCAGACCCATCCTAGACTTGCGAAACCTCAACAAGTTCCTTGCAAAGGAAAAGTTCAAAATGCTTACCCTTGGAATCCTGCTGCCCTACCTCCAGCAGGGAGACTGGCTATGCTCCTTAGATCTAAAGGATGCGTATACTCATATCCTTATTCATCCAGACCACAGACAATACCTCAGGTTTGTTGTGGGCGGACACCATTACCAGTACAGAGTACTGCCTTTCGGCCTATCCTCCACCCCCAGAGTGTTTACCAAATGCCTAGCAGTGGTGGCGGCCTATCTGAGACTTCAAGGTCTCTTTGTGTTCCCATACCTGGACGACTGGCTCATCAGGGCCCAGTCTGCCCCAGAAGCCACTCAGGCTACTCATCGCACTGTGGCTCTGCTCCAGCACTTGGGTTTTGTCATAAACTTCGCAAAGTCCACTTTGCTCCCCTCTCAAGATCTAGAATTCATCGGCGCCAGGTTGGACACTCTTCAGGCGCGGGCCTTCCTGCCTCTGGACAGGGCCCAAAGGCTCATGGATCTCGCCAGCCGCTTTCACAGCAATTCCCTGGTCTCGGCCAGGCAATTCCTGAGACTGCTCGGCCATATGGCTTCCACGGTCCATGTAACCCCCAATGCCCGCCTGAACATGCGACCTGCTCAATGGTGCCTTCGCAAACAATGGCATCAGGCCACAGGGAGCCTAGCGGACTCCGTACTGATCTCCGACCAGCTGGTCTCCTCTCTGTGATGGTGGCTTCATCTACCAAGCCTAGTGCTGGGGGTGACTTTTCAGCCCCCTACACATTCTCGGGTCCTGACGACCAATGCTTCTCTCCAGGGTTGGGGAGCACATTGCCAAGGGACTTGTACTCAGGGTCTCTGGACTCCTTGGGAGTCCGCTCAAGAGATCAACTTCCTGGAGCTCAGAGCCATCCGCCTAGCGCTCAAAGCCTTCTCTCACCTGATTTCTCACCAGTCGGTACTTGTCCGGACAGACAATCAGGTTGCCATGTTCTACGTGAACAAACAAGGCGGAACCGGCTCCTTCCTTCTCTGTCAGGAGGCACAGAAGCTCTGCTCTTGGGCCGTCCATCGCAACATCGTCCTCAAAGCTGTCTATCTCCCAGGTCAAGAAAACTACCTGGCAGACAAACTGAGCAGGATCCTCCAACCGCACGAGTGGAGATTGGATCCGCTTGTGGTTCAGCGGATCTTTCTCCGGTGGGGCCTCCCCACCATGGATCTGTTCGCCAGTCCTCTGAACCGGCAGCTTCCCAGATTCTGCTCTCGACAGCCGCATCCTCTCCGGGTAGCGGCGGATGCTTTTCTGATTCCATGGTCCACAGGCCTCTTGTATGCCTTTCCACCCATGCCTTTGGTGTCTCGGACGCTCTTCAAAGTTCTCAGAGACAAGGCGTCGGTGATCCTAGTGGCTCCCCGATGGCCGAGACAACCTTGGTTCCCGCTTCTGATGCAGCTGGCGGTGGACACCCCTATTCCTCTGGGGTTTCAGCCCGACCTCCTCTCTCAGGATCAGGGGATGCTCCTGCACCCCAACCTTCGGTCCCTTCATCTGATGGCCTGGCTGCTGAAAGAGTAGTCCTTGCTCCTCTCCAGCTACCTCCAGATGTGGAAGAGGTCGTCTTGGCCTCCAGGAGGCCTTCCACCCAGAAGTCCTACGCTCTTAAGTGGCGTCGGTTCTCCGTCTGGTGTACTCAGCAGTCGCAGGACCCCTTCTCCTGTTCAACATCAGTGGTCTTGCAGTACTTGCTTTCCCTTTCCAATCTTGGACTTAAGTCCAACTCGGTCAAGGTCCACCTCAGTGCTATTTCTGCGCACCACCTACCGGTGGATGGTAGACCTCTTTCCAGCCACCCTCTGGTGGCTCGTTTTCTCCGGGGCCTCCTACTCCTTAAACCACCTTTGCGCCCGCCAGCCCCGAACTGGGATCTCAATGTGGTTTTACAGCAGCTTACCTGTCCGCCTTTTGAGCCTATGGCTACCTGTCCCCTTCGTTTTCTTTCCTGGAAAACCTTGTTCTTGGTGGCCCTCACTTCTGCTAGATGCGTTAGTGAGCTGCAGGCCCTGGTATCTGATCCTCCTTACACTAGGTTCTACAAGAACCGGGTAGTCCTCCGGACTCACCCTAAGTTTCTTCCTAAAGTGGTTTCCCCTTTTCACATCAACCAGGAGGTGGTACTTCCGACCTACTTTCCCAGGCCACACTCCAGCCGAGCTGAAATGGTCCTGCATACCCTGGACTGTAGAAGGGCGCTGAACTTCTACCTTGACCGTACGCGGGAGCACCGAAGGGCTGTTCAGCTCTTCGTGTCTTATGACCCCAACAAGTTGGGGCTCCCTGTCTCCAAGCGTACTCTGTCCATCTGGATTGCGGACTGCATCGCTTGGGCTTACGAGGCTGCGGGCCTCGTGCTGGAAGGTAGAGTCACCGCTCATCGTGTTCGGGCGAAGGCTAGGTCAGTGACTTACCTCCGCTCTGTTCCATTGGCAGACATCTGCCGGGCCGCTACTTGGTCTTCAAGCCAGACTTTTGCAGCCCATTACTGCTTGGAGAGGGAGTCCCGCAGGGACAGTGCTTTCGGACAGGCAGTCCTCCGTAACCTCTTCGAGGTATAGGCAACTCCTACCCTCCATCCCGGATGTTGGGCTACCGGTTGGAGACGTATTCAGAGAAGATTCCTTCCTTCTGTGCTGCTGAGTTAGAGGGAGCTCCTTTTTGTGCTTAGGGTCTCCGGTAGCCTTAAGCTTGGGAGTCCCATATGTGAGGACTGACTTCCTGCTTGGTCCTGGAGAAAGCGTAGTTACTCACCTGTAACAGGTGTTCTCCAGGAGCAGCAGGAATCAGTCCTCACAACCCTCCCTCCTCCCCTTGGAGTTGCAGTTTTATGCATTCGTTTTTGCTAATTTTTGCTGTCTTTTAGCTATGTCATCTGACTGAGCAAGATGGCACCCTTGGGCGGGAAGAGGACCGCGCATGCGCGCTGCAATTCCCAAAGGCTTTCTTTGAAAGCTGGGGAAAATTGCTCCGCGAGGGCTCCGTCGGCGCCGACGTCACCCATATGTGAGGACTGATTCCTGCTGCTCCTGGAGAACACCTGTTACAGGTGAGTAACTACGCTTTCCTGCTGCTCCTGGAGAACATCTGTTACAGGTGAGTAACTACTCTTTCTCCTTACACAAGTTGCTGTATAACTAGTTCCTCTTCAGGAATGGTTCAAAGGCTTCTACTCCCCCTACTTCCTCATTCTAAAGAAGTCAGGAGGCCATAGGCCCATCCTGGACCTCAGAAATATAACAAATTCCTGGTAAAAGATAAATTCAAGATAATCTCCCTGGGGACCCTTCTTCCCTACCTCCAGGAAAATGACTGTTTTTTCCCCTAGACCTCAAAGAGGCCTATACACATATTCTGATACACCCAAGCTACAGGCAGTATCTCAGGTTCACATGTCAAGGGACCCATTATCAATACAGGGTTCTCCCCTTCGGCCTGACATCTGCACCAAGAGTTTTCACAAAATGCATGGCCGTAGTGGCGGCTCATTTTCGAAAACACAAAATCTGTTTTCCCCTACTTAGACAACTGGCTCATAAAGGCAGACTCTCCTGGAGATCTCTGCTCATCTCAGTAAAAGACCCTATCCCTTCTCCAATCCCTTTGGTTCATCATAAACTTTCCAAAGTCACACCTTGTTCCAACACAAAGGTTGGAATTCATAGGTGCCGTCCTAGATACCAAGTAGTGCAAAGCTTTTCTCCCTGTTAACCTCATGGACCGCTTAATAGCATTGGCTACAAGCATGCTACAAAGCCAAGAGGCTTCAGCACACTGCTTTTTAACCCTGCTAGGCCACATGGCCTCCATTGTGCATGTAGTTACATATGCCAGACTCCACATGCGTCAGACACAATGGACTCTCTCAGCCCGGTGGACTCGGACCACAGGGAGTCTACGGGATCTGATCCAAATAAAATCTCCCATGGCCAACTCCCTCCGGTGGTGGTGCATCCCAGCAAATCTAGCAGCGTCTCCTTTTCAGACTCGCCAGCCTCAGCATATGCTGGTGACTGATGCTTCCAAACAGGGTTGGGGAGCTCTCACAGATCCTCTCTGCACACAGGGTTTCTGGACAGCACAAGAATCCCAACAACAGATAAACCTGTTGGAGCTTTGAGCAATCATGAAAACTCTCCACGTTTTTCAGCATCAACCCTCCAACAGTCCAGTCCTCATACAGACAGACAATCAGGTCGCAATGTTCTATATCGGCAAACGGGGGAGAACATCTCTCCCCTTCTGTGTCAGGAAGCCTGCAAACTTTGGGACTTCGGCAACCAACACCACATATACTTACGTGCAGTTTACATTCCAGGAGAGAGCAATTTCCTGGCAGACCACCTGAATCGCATCCTGCAACCCCACGAATGGTCTCTCGATCAGATGAGGGCAACAGAATCATTCCATCTCTGGGGAACTCCATGGATAGATATCTTTGCCACCCCGCAAAACTCCATACTTCCCTGCTTCTGCTCCCAAATACCATCCAAACTCAGTCTGGCATCGGGCGTATTCATGATCCATTGGGGTCGGGGACACCTGTATGCATTTCCCCCCATCACCCTAATCTCAAAACCCTCTTCAAACTGAGGGCAGACAGGGAATCCATGATACTCATTGCCCCACACTGGCCTTGTCAACCATGGTTTTCCCTTCTATTATTACACCTGGCTCAAACCTCACTGATCCCGCTGGGATCCAAGCAAGTCTCCTCTCACAGGACAACAGAGCACTCCTCCACCCCATTCTCCGATCCCTTTGCCTAACAGCCTAGCTCCGGAAAGCATAGTTCTTCAGGATCTTCCTCTATCTACTGAAGGACATCCTCCTTTCCTCCAGGAAAACCCTCCACCAGAAGGGCTTATTCCTACAAGTGGCAAAGATATGCTACATGGTGATCTGAACCTCTATCATTATCCTCACTCGGACTTAAATCAAACTCTGTCCAAGTACACCTTAGTGTTATTTCAGCTTTTCATAACCCTGTTGACGGCAAACCAATCTTGTGGCACGATTCATGAGGGGTCTACTCCTCACCAAGCCACCTGTTCGCCTGCCACCAGTGGCATGGGATTTCAACGTGGTGCTAGCTCAACTCCTCCAAACGTCTTTTGAGCCGTTAACAACCACACATCTCTACTTATCTTGTAAAATGCTCTTCTTCATCGTCCTGACCTCTGCCAGGCACATCAGCGAGTTACAAACCTTGGTGGCTCACGCCCCCTATGCGCGTTTTCACCACAACAAAATAGTCTTATGGACACACCCCCACTTCCCCCCGAAAGTGGTTTCCACTTTTCACATAAATCAAGCTGTCATCCTCCCAGTCCTCTTTCCGAGGCTGCACGCCTCACGTGCTGAAGCAGCTCTGTATACCCTTGACTGCAAGAGAGCTTTGGCCTTTCTACCTCCAGAGAACACAAAACCTCACAGTTTGTGTCCTTTGACCCAGCACATTTGGGTCTCCCAGTGACTAAACGCTCCCTATCCCGCTGGATAGCGAACTGCATATCTTTCTCTTACGACAAAGCAGGACTTGCCCTCAAGAGACATGTCACTGCTCAGTGTCCAGACAATGTTGGCCTCTGTGGCCAACTTACGTATTGTACCCATTGCTGAGATTTGCCGAGCTGCTACATGGTCCTCCATCCATACCTTTTGGCCTACTACTGCTTGGAGAAGTACTCCCACAGTGTTGCAGCCTTTGGCCAGGCAGTCCTTCAGCATTTCTTTGGGATGTAGAGTCAACTCCAACCCCCCGCCCAGATCTCCGTGACAGGGACCTTGTCTGACATTATCTGTGTCCTCTGAGATCTGGGAGCTAGGGAGTCCCATATGTGAAGACTACATTCTTGTTTGTTCCTGGAGATAGCATGGTTGCGCACCTTTAACAGATGATCTCTTGGAATAGCAGGAATTTAGTCTTCACAATCTGCCCACCTCCCCGTGGAGTTGTAGGGTTCTCTTTATTCTCTTTTCTATACTCTCCTTTTTCTTCAGCTATATACTCAACTGAGGAGAGTATGCTGGAGGAACGGGAAGGCACCAGCGCAGCCGTGGTGGACTGCTCCCAAAGGCTTTCCTATTGGTAGCTGGGGAGCTTCCCGCGCGGCTTTCATCTGTACCCGATGTCACCCTTATGTGAAAACTGAATTCCTGCTGTTCGATCACTGTTACAGGTGAGTAACCATGCTTTCCTTGCCTATTTATTACCTGTTTATATTCTCTTAGATCTGAATGTGTCCTCAGTTCATAGAAGGTCTACTGGCCAGGGATACTTAAATTCCCACCCACCCTGGGTTGCATTGTCTGTATAGTCATCATATAGATTGACATCTGTTTTTCAATTAGTTCTAACAACACCTTTTCTCTTTATTCTAGAACTACTTTATAGTCATCTTAATCAACATGTCACGTATTCAATGGAATAGTTGTGGTGCCTTCATTCTAAGAAGAATCATTTAGAGCCTAAAAGCTTGCCCTACATGTATCAAGTTGTCTACCATGCATAAAGAAGAATTGATTCTATTAAAGCAGGGATGGGCAATTACGGTCCTGGAGGGCCGCAGATCAGTCAGGTTTTGATGATGTCCCTAATGAATATTCATGAGATCTATTTGCATCCACTGCCTTTAATTGTATGGAAATAGGTCCATGAATATTCTTTAGGGACATCATGAAAACCTGACTGGTCTGCGGCCCTTCAAGACCGGAATTGCCCACCCCTGTATTAAGGGAATAATTATCTGCAATTAAACACACCTCTAGGGTAAAAACTGAAAAAAGAAATCCACCACCACTCCCACAAAGAATCAAACAGCCCAGGAACAAATGTATCACGGTGGGCTCTGGTAGGTTGCGACCTGTAACACGGAGACACCCTTGCCGTCAAGAGATATCCCTGCATATAAAGCGTAGTTACTCACCTGTAACAGGTGTTCTCCAGGAGCAGCAGGAATCAGTCCTCACTTATGGGTGACGTCGGTGCCGACGGAGCCCTCGCGGAGCAATTTTCCCCAGCTTTCAAAGAAAGCCTTTGGGAATTGCAGCGCGCATGCGCGGTCCTCTTCCCGCCCAAGGGTGCCATCTTAGCCAGTCAGATGACATAGCTAAAAAAGACAACATAAAAATTTGCAAAAAAAGTAAAGCAGACGATTGCAACTCCAAGGGGAGGAGGGAGGGTTGTGAGGACTGATTCCTGCTGCTCCTGGAGAACACCTGTTTCAGGTGAGTAACTACGCTTTCTCCAGGACCAAGCAGGAAGTCAGTCCTCACTTATGGGACTCCCAAGCTTAAGGCTACCGGAGACCCTAAGCACAAAAATGAGCTCCCTCTAGCTCAGCAGCACAGAAGGAAAGAATCTTCGCTGAATTATTACCCACCGGTAGCCCACATCCGGGATGGAGGGTAGGAGTTGCTCAGACCTCAAAGAGATTACCGAGGACTGCCTGTCCGAAAGCACTGTCCCTGCGGGACTCCCTCTCGAGACAGTAATGGACCGCAAAAGTCTGGCTCGAAGACCAAGTAGCGGCCCGGCAGATGTCTGCCAGCGGAACAGAGCGGAGGTAAGCCACTGACGTGGCCTTTGCCCGAACGCAATGAGCCGTGACTCGACCGTCCAAGGAGAGTCCGGCTGCCCCATAAGCCCAAGAGATACAGTCCGCAACCCAGATGGACAGAGTACGCTTTGAGACCGGGAGCCCCAATTTATTGGGGTCAAAAGACACAAAAAGCTGAGCAGCTTTACGGTGCTCCCGCGTACGGTCAAGGTAGAAGTTCAAAGCCCTTCTACAGTCCAGGGTATGGAGGACCGTTTCAGCTCGGCTGGAGTGTGGTCTGGGAAAGAAGGTTGGAAGTACCACCTCCTGATTGATATGAAAAGGGGAGACCACTTTTGGAAGAAATTTTGGGTGAGTCCGTAGTACTACCCTATTTTTGTAGAACCGAGTGTAAGGGGGATCAGACACGAGGGCCTGCAATTCACTTACGCGTCTAGCGGAAGTGAGGGCTATCAAGAACAGTGTTTTCCAAGAAAGAAAACGGAGAGAACAGGTAGCCATAGGTTCAAAAGGCGGACAGGTGATCCGCTGTAAAACCACATTCAGGTCCCAGTCAGGCGCTGGCGGGCGCAGAGGTGGTTTAAGTAGAAGGAGACCTCGGAGAAACCTCGCTACGAGAAGATCGTTGGAGAGAGGTCTGCCGCCCACCGGCACATGATGTGCTGAAAGAGCACTGAGGTGAACTTTGACGGAGTTGGACTTAAGTCCCAGATTAGAGAGGTAAAGCAAGTACTGCAAGACCACCGACACCGGGCAGGAGAAGGGATCCTGAGACTGTCGGGTACACCAAACGGAAAAAAATCGACGCCATTTAAGGGCGTAGCATTTGCGGGTAGAAGGTCGTCGCGAAGCTAGGACGACCTCCTCCACCTCTGCCGGCAGGAGAAGGGGAGCGAGGACTACCCTCTCAGCAGCCAGGCCATTAGGTTGAGAGACCTGAGGTTGGGGTGTAGCAGAGACCCCTGATCCTGAGTGAGGAGATCCGGTTGTAACCCCAGAGGGAATGGATCCTCCACCGCTAATTGCAGCAGGAGCGGAAACCACGGCTGTCTGGCCCAGCGAGGGGCCACCAGGATCATGAAGGCTTTGTCTCGGAGAACCTTGAAAAGAGTCCGAGAGACTAGCGGGATGGGAGGGAAAGCGTACAGAAGGCTCCCCGACCATGAGAGTAGAAAAGCGTCCGCCGCAACCCGAAGGGGGTGTGGCTGACGAGAGCAGAAGCGAGGAAGTTGCCGGTTGTGAGGACTGGCAAAGAGATCCACCGTGGGGAGGCCCCACTTTAGAAAGAGCTTCTGAACTACCAAGGGATCCAGACGCCACTCGTGCGGCTGGAGGATCCTGCTGAGTTTGTCCGCCAGGTAATTCTCTTGGCCTGGGAGATAAACTGCCTTGAGGAGAATGCCGTGACTGACGGCCCAAGAGCAGAGCTTCTGTGCCTCCCGGCAGAGGAGGAAGGAGCCCGTGCCCCCCTGCTTGTTCACGTAGAACATGGCAACTTGATTGTCCGTCTGGACAAGGACGGACTGGTGAGAAGTCAGGTGGGAGAAGGCCTTGAGAGCCAGGCGGATCGCCCTGAGCTCCAGGAAGTTGATCTGCTGAGCAGACTCCCACGTGGTCCAGAGGCCCTGAGTACGTGCCCCTTGGCAATGCGCTCCCCAGCCCAGGAGGGATGCATCTGTTGTCAGCACCCGGGCCGGCTGAGGTGACTGGAAAGGCATTCCGAATATCAGGTTCGGCTGCAGAAGCCACCACCGGAGAGACGAGATCAGCGGCTCGGAGACGCGCACTAGGTCTGCTAGGCCGCCTGTGGCTTGTCGCCACTGCTGGCGGAGACACCATTGAGCAGGCCGCATATTCAGGCGGGCATTGGGGGTCACATGGACGGTGGAAGCCATATGGCCGAGTAGTCTCAGGAAGCGCCTGGCGGAGACCAGGGGCTGGCTGCGGAAAACGGTCGGCTAGGTCCATGAGCCGTTGAGCCCTGTCGAGCGGTAGGTACGCTCGTGCCTGAGGAGTGTGCAGCCTTGCGCCGATGAACTCGAGATCCTGTGAGGGGAGCAAAGTGGACTTTGCGAAGTTTATAACAAAGCCCAAGTACTGCAGAAGAGTCACCGTGCGGCGCGTGGCGTTGGTGACCTCCAGAGCGGACGTTGCTCTGATGAGCCAGTCGTGGAGGTACAGAAAGACATAGAGGCCGTGAAGCCTGAGATGGGCCGCCACCACCGCGAGACATTTTGTGAAGACTCGCGGTGCGGAGGACAGGCCAAAGGGCAGTACTCTGTACTGGTAATGATTCCCTGCCACCACAAACCTTAGGTATTGGCGGTGGCTTGGGTGGATGAGGATGTGCGTGTAGGCATCCTTTAGATCCAAGGAGCATAGCCAATCTCCCTGCTGGAGGTAGGGCAGAAGGATTCCAAGGGTAAGCATCTTGAACTTCTCCCGCACGAGGAACTTGTTGAGGTTGCGCAAGTCCAGGATGGGTCTGAGGCCTCCTGTTCTCTTTGGTATTAGAAAATACCTGGAATAAAAGCCTTGACCTTTCAGGTGGTGGGGCACCGGTTCCACCGCCTGTTCCTGTAGAAGACCTGCTAACTCCTGAAGGAGTAATTCCCTGTGCAGAGGGGGTCGTGGAGGTTCTCCCGGAAAATAGGAGGGAGGGATCTGGTGGAAGTGGAGAAGATAGTCTTCTCGCACGACTTGAAGCACCCAGGCATCTGAGGTGATGCTGGACCACCTGTGGGCGAAGTGAACCAGCCGGCCTCCGGTGCTGGGAGGAACCAGCGGGGGGGGAGAGGCTATGCTTAAGGAGTCAAAAACCCCCACCCTGCTGAGCAGGGGCTGGTGGTGCAGGCTTGGGGGCTTGCTGCCTACGGGACCCGTTACCCCGTCCCTTGGCCTGCTGGCCCTGTTGGGGAGCTGCAGGGGCCTGATAATGGGGGTATTGTTTGTAGGCAGCCGCCTTCCTCGGGTAAAAGGACTTTTTTCCCGAGCCCTTCTTTTTCTGGGAAGGGGCGGAGGTCTTCCTAGAAAGCCTGGTCCTGGTGAGAGTCTCCGTCTCAATTTGTGCAGCCTTTTCAGCCATGGGCTTGCCAAAGAGGTTTTCGCCTCGGCAGGGGACATCGACCAACTTGCCTCAACACTGGAGTCTATTTGTTCTATCACTTCCCCGTACAAACCCACAATAGTGCTAGGTGACTTCAACCTTAAATCCATTAACTGCAGAGACTCCGAGACCTTTCTTCAAGCAATGGGCTCACTAAATTTCACACAAATAGTCAAGAAACCTACACACATATATGGTTACTCGCCAGACCTCATCTTTGCCTCAAATGATTTGACCTTAGGAGGTCTAATTTCAATTCCTACCATTACCCCAGTTCCATGGTCAGATCACTACATAGTTAGTATGGAAATTTTATTACAAACAAAAATAATTTAAGACTAGATGACAAATGCTATCATAGACGTTTTAAAAAATTTGACAAAGATACATTTATACAGGATACCTTACCTCATCTATCTGACGATTCAGTAGAAATAGAGACACAAGTAAACAAATGGAATTACATAATTTCTAATGCAGCTAGAATGACAGACACAAGTCCAAGGAAATCAAGGATCAATAAGCTACATCACAAGCCATGGTATTCTAATGCTATACGTCTGATGAAAAGAGATCTCAGAAGAATAGAGCGTAAATGGAGAAGGAATAAGGTTTCAGAATTAAAGCAGATATATTTAACAAAACAAAAGCTATACGACGAACGTATTAAAGTCTCAAAGAAAGAATACCATACAAATATAATAAATAACTCCATCAACAAACCTAGAGAGCTTTTTGAAATTGTAAAGAGTTTAACAAAAGAGCAAAAAACAGAAGGTGAAGCTGAAATTGAACCGCAGAAGTATGCAGATTATATTAAGGAAAAATTCCACTCTAAGGTAAAAGATATATTTAGTCTCAACTTGAATTTGGTCTCAAATTTCAGGGTCTGGAATACATTCTCTTTTCCTTCTAAAGAGCAACTCTCGCACATTATCTCTTCCATAAACACATGCACTTCTCCAACCGATCCATGTCCTGTATCTTGGATAAAGTCCACAAAGTCAAATTTTATTCACATAATACAAAACATTGTGCATAATTCCCTCTCTCAAGGTAATTTACCAAAGCACTTAAAGCTTGCAACTGTTAGACCAATCCCGAAGAAGACAACGTTAGACAAGAATAACCCAGCTGCCTACCGGCCTATTTCCAGCATACCCTTTTTAGCGAAAATCATTGAAAAGACAGTGCAACTTCAACTCCAAGAACACATTGATATTCATGCGCCTTTAGACGATAACCAACATGGTTTTCGCCCAAACCATGGAGTTGAAACCTTAATGATTTATCTTTTTGATTACGTTCTCCGTACCATTGATGACATTAAAAAGGGTATTATAATGATTTTTATAGACATTTCGGCTGCATTCGATTCTGTAGATCACAATAGGTTATTACATAGATTAGAGGAGATTGATCTACATGGGGTCACATTAAAATGGTTTCAATCATATCTGACAGAGAGATTTTTACAAGTAAAGATTGGACAAAAAACTTCTCTGCCCATAAGAGTATTACAAGGTGTGCCACAAGGTTCCGCTCTTTCTTCGCTTCTCTTCAACATTTATTTGCAGCCAATTTGCAATATTCCATTAAAAAGTGGCATAAAGTATACAATTTATGCTGACGATATTATGATTTTCACAACTATCTCCATCGAGAAACCTGATTTTTCCAGCATCACAGATTGTCTATCACAAATGTCCACCTGGTGTAAAACCAACAATATGCAAATTAATTTTAGCAAGACAGAGGCATTATTTGTATCTCGTAACCAAAATTTTGCACATCCACCTGTCATCAAGATAGATAATTCAATTATTCCTATTAAATCAGAAGTGAAATATCTTGGAGTTACTCTAGACAAGGAATTAAATCTCAGATCACACATAAACAAGACGATTAGAAGCGCTTATTATAGAATGAAAATCATCAGAAGACTAAGGCCGCTTCTGGAAACTGTTCACTTCCGCAATGTTTGTCATGCTCTAATTACACCATTACTTGACTTCTGCAATCCAATATATCTGGGTCTAGCTAAGCAGTCACTGAAGCCTTTACAGTTAGCGCAAAACACCGCTGCTCGTATAATTTTTGGTCTATCAAGTAAAGAGCATATAACTCCTATCTTAAAGGAGCTTCATTGGTTACCAATATCATCTCGTATTAAATACAAAACAGTAATTTATATTTTCAAGATAAAGCAACAATGTTCTGCAAAAAGTCTGACGTATCTTATCCGGTCAGATATTAGCAACAGACCTAGGAGAAGTGTATCTGAAAATAGAATCAGCTCCTCAAATGACATCAGAAAAACACGCAAGGAGACCTCTGAGAGAGCTTTCTCGTTTGCTGCGACTTCCATCTGGAACTCCCTACCTAATGATCTGAGAGCAGCTCAGGACATCAAAGACTTTAGAAAACAACTGAAAACAGTTTTGTTTACGGAGCACTACGGTCATGCAATCAACTAATTAATTTTTAAGAAAGCAATTATTTATATATACATTGTACAATAGCTCACTTTATAGTATAGCTCACAATATATATAGTGCACCTTTTCCCAAGACATTCTATGTATATATTATCACAGATTTTTTCACTATTACTAATTTTCTCTTTTGTTAAACCGCTTTGATTGTATGATAAGGCGGTATAAAAATCCAATTAAATAAATAAATAAATAAATAAATAAACTTGTCCTGCACCCAGGGCTCAAGGTCAGACGACTGAAGCCAAGCCTGTCGGCGGGCACCGATGCCGGCTGCGGCCACTCGAGCCGATGCTTCAAAGCCATCATAGGCTGCTCGGGACATGAATTTTGAGCATTCCCGAATGCCAGTGGACAAGGCCAGGAACCTCCGCAAGGGTTCCTCGGACAAACCAGCGGAGAATCCGGCTAGCTCTTTAGCCAGGTCTCGGAGATACATGCCCATGTATAGCTGGTAGGTCTGGACACGACACGCAAGCATAGAGCCCTGGAAACACTTCTTACCAAGGCCATCCAGGTTACGGGCCTCCCTGCCAGGAGGCACCGAGGAGTGCATCTTCTGGCTCTTAAGACGATGCATGGCCGATTCCACTACCATGGAATGGTGTGGTAGCTGTGCTTTTTGGAAGCCAGGGCTCTTGCGGACTCGATAGATAGAATCGACCCGCTTGCTCAGGACCGGCGAGGTGGCCGGACTCTCCCACATGCGGAAGAGTAGTCGTTCCAGCATAGGAGGAACCGGTACAGTAAAGTGTTCCCTTGCGGGAGAGTCATACTGGAGGGCGTCGAGCTCTTCGGCTCGAGGCTTCTCCTCGGGGTCCGCAGGGAAGGCCAAAGCCTTGGCCATATCCCTGACGAAGTCCGAGAACCGGGCATCCTCCGGGGGGGACTGCTTCCGAGGTTCGGACTCCGGTGAGTCCGAGGGGACACACCGAGTCCGGAAAGAATCAGGCGACTCTTCCTCTTCAGACTCCCAGACCGACTCCGACGAGGACTCGGTGGGGTCGGCCCGGGCAGGGCGCGGCGCCTGCCTCCCCGACGCCTGCCTCCCCGACGCCGAGGGAGTCGGCGTCGGCGACCTCGGTCCCGAACGGGAGGCTGAGGGTGACCTCGACCGAGGATCGACTCGAGTTCGCATCGACTCGAGGATCGGCTCGGTCTCCGGGGTCGACTTGGACGTCGACGTCCCGGCGGTCGGGGCAGCGACGCCAGCGAAGCCAGCGAGCAGTGCCCGCTGCTGGTCCATGAAGGCAGACAGTCTGCTCTCCAAGGCCGTCAACCTGAGTCCGAGCTCAGGTGACCCAGCAGCCCCCGACTCGGGCCCCGACGGCGTCGGGCCCGACGTCGGCTGTCGCGGAGGCGAGTCCAGGAGGACCACAGGACTTACCCGAGCAGGCAGCTCCGACTCCAGGCGAGGTCGCTTCGTGAGGTGCTCCTTCTCCAAGGACCCGGGGCGGCTATCGGGGCTATGCGACCTGGCCCTCGCGGAGCCAGGAGCGTCCACCGACGCCGCCCTCGCGGGTTTCACCTTACGTCGATGGTCCCCGGAGGGAGAACCCCTGTCGGAGGAACTCCGGCGACGGTCCGAGCTGGAACCTTTGGACGTGGAGGCCTCCGACGAGGTCCGGGTACGGCTGGGGTCAGCGAAGATCCTATCCCGCTGATGCCGCCGACTTCTCAACGCTTTGGAGGACATTTTGCCGCAGGGCCCACAGATCATTTCTTCATAATCCGGGCCCAGGCAGCGGAGGCAAAAGTCGTGTGTGTCAGTTAGTGACATATTTCGGTCACACTGACCACACCGCTTGAAACCACTGGCAGCCATCGGGGGAAAAAGGGCCCCGGCGAGGTCAAAGGACCGGGCTGCCAGGGAAAAACCGAAAACGAAAACTGACTAAGTCAGAAAAACCGAAAGGAAAAAGAATAAAATTATGAAGAAATATCAACTTTTTCGCGGGGACACGACGGGGACGTCTGTAGGGCTCCGCGGAAAAAAGAAGACTGGCTAAGATGGCACCCTTGGGCGGGAAGAGGACCGCGCATGCGCGCTGCAATTCCCAAAGGCTTTCTTTGAAAGCTGGGGAAAATTGCTCCGCGAGGGCTCCGTCGGCGCCGACGTCACCCATAAGTGAGGACTGACTTCCTGCTTGGTCCTGGAGAATGCCTTCTCTGACTTGGAAAAGTTGAGTGCCCAAGTAGTGGAAACTGAAGTGCCCTTAAACGAGAAGGTTAATGCCCAGTCTGCTGATAATGCCCTAAATATGAAGAAACTGTCACAAAAGAGGAAACTACTACTAGGAGATTCCATCATCAGAGGTACCAACTTGGGAACACAGTTCAAAGGGGAGAAGATGTTCAAATGCCTCCTAGGCTCTTCAGCCAGCAGGAATACGAAGCAAATTGCTGGCATAGTTAGTGCGGAAAGTGAACACTCCAAAATTGATGTTATCATCCACTTGGGTACAAATGACCTGACTAGAAACAGTGCCTCTACATTCAGAGGGACTTCCATAATCTCCAGGAACAAGCAGGAATGTAGTCTTCACATATGGGTATCGTCGGTACCGACGGAGCCTGTGCGGGAATGCTCCCCAGCGTCCAATTAGAAAGCTTTTGGGAGCATCCCACAGCGCCTGCGTGCTGCCTTCCCGCCTTTCCCAACTGCCTCTCTCCAGTTCTTCGTTTTCCGCGGAGCCAGCAGATCGTCGTTCCTGTCACCGCAGAAATGTTTTTCCATTCTCCTTCTTTTTTGTGGTCGCATCTGACTTCCTCGACGCTATACCGGTACTGCCGGTTCTTTCTTTATTTAAAAAAAAAAAATTATTTTCCAAACTTTTCCTCCTCAGGTGCATGCGCCATTTTGGGCCTTAGGCCCAAAATTTTCCTTACCATGGAAAAGCCCGCTTCGGGTTTTAAGTGCACCAAGTGTGGCGGGACCATCTCCGTCACCGACACCCATGAGTGGTGTCTCAAATATTTAGGTCCTGACCACTCCATCTCGGAGTGTATGGCCTGTGCCATGATGTCCAAGAAGGGTCGACAGAACCGAGCTGCCAAGCTCAGTACCCTTTTTTCCTCCGATGCAGCCTCTGTGGCATCAACATCGTCCAGGGCTTCGACTTCCTCCCATGGATCTCAGGTAACTAAACATAAGTCTGGCCGGTCCTCAAAGGGTAGATCTCCTTCCAAGCATTGAGATGCCTCTGGTGTTGCCCTTGAGGGTTCTGCACCGGCAAAATTGCCCCAGCGGGAGGCTTCGGCTTCCAAAGCATTATCGGGGCTCCAGGATGTTCTCGAGGCCTCGACCTCAGCAGAACTACTGGTGCCATGCTCTGGGGTACCAGCTGCCTTCTCCGGTACCGATACCCAGGCATCGGCAGCATCGATAGACCAGAGGTTCCTGGCTATTGAACGCAGTCTGGTGGCTCTCCTTGCGGCATCGACGCCCTCGGAACTACATCAGACAATTCAATCGGTACCGGTACCGACAGCATTGGCATTGACATCGGTGTCCGCATTGCCGGTACCCAGTCATGCTGTGCCTCCCAGTGCCAATACACTGGTACCGATTCCCCCTGGCACCAACTTCAGTTGGTACGGGTATCGAGCTCTACAAGAGCATCCAGACAGGAGGTACTTTGAATCCTCCGAGGAATCGGAGGATTCTGACAGCTCTGTCGGTACCGGAGTACTCCTCCCAGAGGAGCCTTCCTCTCGTAAACGTAGGATGTCTCCTCCAGAAGATATCTCCTTTCAGGATATTATCAGGGAGGTGGCTCGAGGTCTGTCCATTACTGTGGCTCCTGAAACAGAGCCCAGGACAAAGCTCCTAAGGAGGCAGCTACTTTGCCTATCCATGAGATCTTGCATGATCTCATGTTCAGGATGTGGGAAACACCACTTACCACCTCTCCTCACTCTTGTAGACTGGATACCATGTATCGAGTCCCTCCTTGTCCTGGCTTCCAGAAAACTCAGCTTCCTCACCACTCTATTGTAGTGGAATCAACTATGAGAAGGATCAGGAGTGCAAAGAGGCATGCCTCTCATCCTCCAGGATGTGAGTGTAGAACATTGGATGTCTTTGGACGTCGTACTTTCTACGCTTCCATGCTTTCTGCCAGGATCAGTTCCTATATTTTATATATGGGAATGTTCCTTAAGGAAGTCACAGGAGATCTAGAGGTTTTGAGTCCTCTTCTTCCTGATGATAAGAGGCAGGATTTTCTCACACTGGTTAAACATGCCCAGGATGTTTCTAAGTTTGTCAACCGTGCAGCTTTTGACTGCTTTGAATGCATAAGCAGAACCTCTGCCATTGCCATTGGTGCATGTAGAATTACCTGGCTCCAGGCATCTGATTTGGAGCTCTGGGTGCAGGACAAACTGGGCCATATCCCTTGTACAGGTGAAAATTTATTTGGAAAGAATTGGCAAGAGAAAGCCAATGAATTAGATGCTGACAACTCCACTTTGGATAGATTATCCAAGGCCACAGCTGATCCTGCAAGAAAGAAATCTTTCAAGAAACCGTTCTTCTCCAAGAAGAGCTTTTATCCCTCTTATTCCCAGCAGGGACGTTCTGCAGGTCAATCTGCCCGTAAAGGTCAGCAACCACCTAAACAAAGGAAAGCAAAGACTGCTAAGCCTCAACCGTCTCAGTCTCCACAAGGACTTTGATTTTCATCTAGAGAACTTAGCCTTCCTGGCTCTCAGTGGTCTAGAGCGTTCCACCATTCCAGGAAGGTTGTGTCACTTTGCCCCCAGATGGGGGCAGATAACAGCAGAACATTGGATACACTCCATTTTAAAAGAGGGGTACAAGCTCCACTTTCGGTGCATGCCCCCTCCCGTAATGGTAAAACAGTTCAATTCTCAGACCTCTCTCATCAACCTGTTAGGTTAAGAGGTCACTATGCTTCTTGCCCAAGGGGCAATAGAAGAAGTACCCATGCATCAACAGGTTAGAGGGTTTTACTCCCCCTATTTCCTTATCCCAAAGAAAACAGGGGGACACAGACCTATTTTAGACCTCAGAGAATTGAACAAATTCCTGTTCAAGGAGAAATTCAAGATGGTTTCTCTGGGAACTCTGCTGCCATACCTTCAGAGTCAAGATTGGCTTTGTTCTCTAGATCTCAAGGATGCATACACTCATGTTCTCATCCATCCTACTCAGAGAAAGTTCCTTCGGTTCCTTTTTCAAGGAAAGCACTACCAATACAGGGTGCTTCCTTTTGGCCTGGCCTCAGCACCAAGGGTGTTCACGAAATGCATGGCTGTGGTAGCAGCATTTCTCCGCACTCTAGGAATATTCGTCTTCCTCTACTTAGACGACTGGCTCATTCGAGCCCCATCAGAGTCAGAGGCCAGGATTTCTCTATCTCGCACAATGCGTATCCTCCAGTATTTGGGTCTGGTCATAAACATCCCAAAATCCAGTCTAACTCCCACTCAGTCTTTAGAGTTCATAGGAGCTTTGCTGGATACCAGAGAAGCAAGGGCTTATCTTCCTCAGGCCCGTTGCCTTCGCATGGTGCAGTTAGCTTCTCAAGCAGTGCTAAAGCCTCATCTCACTGCTCGAGAGATGTTACAACTACTAGGCCACATGGCATCTACCGTGCATGTGGTTCCATATGCTCGCCTCCATATGAGAGCAGCCGATTGGACTTTATCCACTCAATGGACCCAGGCATCAGGGTGCCTGTCAGACAAAATAACTAACACAAATCGCCTTATTTTGTCCCTCCAATGGTGGCAGTCCACTTAAAACCTGTTGCTGGGGTCCCCATTCCAACAACCTTTACCCCAGGCAACTCTCACAACAGATGCTTCTCCAATGGGTTGGGGAGCTCATCTGCAAGACCTCTCCACCCAAGGCACTCTTCTTTGCTCTTCGAGTGTTCCATACCCTACTCAGCTACAAGACAGTCCTCATTCATACGGACAATCAAGTAACCATGTTCTACGTGAACAAGCAGGGGGGAACAGGCTCTCTGTCGCTTTGCAACGAAGGTTTGCGACTATGGGCGCTCGCCAGAGAGCATCAGATTCATCTCCTGGCAGTGTATCTTCCAAGCATACAAAACTCTTGGGCAGACAGACTCAGTCGAGTTCTACTTCCACACGAATGGTCTCTGCATGCAGACCAGGTGGCCAAGATTTTTAAATTTGGGGAACCCCGGACATAGACCTCTTAGCAAGTCCGTGGAATGCCAAACTTCCCTGGTTCTGTTCCAGAATTCCGGCAGAGGGCTCTCAGGCCAGGGATGCTTTCCTCCTTCACTGGGGTCAAGACTTCCTGTATGCCTTTCCACCCATTCCCCTAATTCCGAAAACCCTATTCAAGCTTCAGAGAGACAGAGGTTGTATGATTCTCATAGCTCCAGATTGGCCAAGGCAAGTGTGGTACCCTCTGCTTCTACATCTCTCTCAAGCTCCCTCTCTGGAGTTAGGATCTGCTCCAGATCTCCTGTCTCAGGAGGACGGGATGTTATGGCATCCCAATCTCCAGTCTCTGCATCTCAGGGCTTGGTTGCTGAAGGCGTAGATCTCCATGATCTTATCCGATATCCTTTATGCTTCCAGGAAGCCTTCCAGAAGACGCTCTTATGCTTTCAAGTGGAAAACGTTTACCATATGGTGTTCGCAGAAGGGTCTTAACCCCCTTGCGATACCTCTGGAATCATTACTGGAGTATCTCCTTCATTTATCCAATGCAAGACTTAAAACTAACTGAGTAAGAGTCCATTTGAGTGCTATTGCAGCTTGTTTCAAGCCTCTAAATGGACAACCTATCTCCTCCCATCCTCTTATAGCAAGATTTATGAGAGGCCGCCTTCTTACTAAGCCTCCCATTAGGCCTCCACCGGTGGCATGGGACTTAAACCTGGTTCTTGGTCAGCTCATGAAGCCACATTTCAAACCTTAGCTACTACCTCATTGAAATTCCTTTCTTGGAAGGTTATCTTTCTCATTACAATCACATCAGCACACCGCATCAGTGAGTTGCAGGCTCTAGTAGCTGATCCACCTTATTCTACAGGACCAAGCAGGAAGTCAGTCCTCACATATGGGTGACGGCGCCGATGGAGCCCCCGTGCGGAGCATTTCCCCAGATTTCAAAGAAAGCTTTTGGGAATGCAGCGCCCATGCACGGTCCCCTTCCCGCCCAAGGGTGCCATCTTGCTCAGTCTTCTTTTTTACGCGGAGCCCGACGGATGTGTTTTCGTTTAACCCGAGGAAAAAGTTGATTTTATTCTGTGTGAAACCGTTTTCTTCGGTTCGACGCCGGTTTCCCTTTCTCACCTGGGCCCGATACATCGGTATCGAGCCCGGACCTCTTTTTTCGTTTTTTGTCCTTAGTGACTAGCGTATGTGCCATTTTTTCTGTTTTCACTGGCAGCGCTGTCTTTTGACCTTGCAGGGGTCCTTTTTCGCCCGATGGCTGCCAGTGGGTTTAAAAAGTGTGATCGGTGTAAGAAACTCATGTCTCTCACCGATACACATGACTGCTGCCTCCGGTTCCTCGGACCCGATCATGACCCGATGATCTGTGGTCCGTGTGGGAAAATGTCCTCTAAGGCGTTGAGGAGTCGGCAGCACCAAAAGGAAAGAATCTTTTCTGACTCCGCGTCCGGTCGGGCCCGGACCTAGTCAGAGGCCTCGATATCTCAGGACTCCGGCCCCGAGCAGCGTCGAGGCTCCTCTGAAAGGGGTTCTCCCTCATGAGAGTATCGCAAGAAGAAAAAAACCCGTGAGGGCGGCATCGGTGGACGCACTTGGCTCCTCGAGGGCCAAGTCGCATAGCCCCGAGCGCCGTCCCTGGTCTTTGGAGTCGGAGAGGCCTGCAAAACAACCTTGTGTGGAGATGGAGTCCCTGGGTCACGTGAGTACTATAGTCCTCGTGGACTCTCCAGGGGAGCCGACGTTGGGACCGGTGCCGCTGGGGCTCGAGTCGGGGGCTGCTGAGTCTCCTGAGCTTGGACTCATGTTGACGGCCTTGGAGAGCAGCTTGGCTGCCTTCATGGAACAGCAGCGGGCACTGATCGCCGGTCTCACCAGTGCATCTGCCCCGACCACCGGGACATCGACGTCCAAGTCGACCCCGGAGGCCGAGCCGATCCTCGAGTCCATGCGCGCTCGAGTCTATCCTCGGCCAAGGTCTCCCTCGGCCTCCCGTTCGGGACCTAGGTCGTTGACGCCGGTACCCTCGGCGTCTGGGTGGATGGCATCGGTGCCTGCCCGACTGGAGCCACTTGATTCCTCCTCCGAGGAGTCCGTCTGGGAGACGGAGGATGAGGAGTCACCTGAGACCTTTCGGACCCGGTGCGTCCCTTCGGACTCACCTGAGTCCCTTCGGACTCACCTGAGTCCGAGCCTCGGAGAAGGTCCCCACCGGAGGATACCCAGTTCTCGGACTTCGTGCGGGATATGGCCAAGGCCTTGGCATTCCCCGCTGATCCCGAGGAGGAGCCTTGAGCCGAGAAGCTCGAGACCCTACAGTATGACTCTCTTCCGAAGGAGGCCTTTACTGTTCCGGTTCCTCTGATGCTGGAACGGTTGCTCTTCCGCATTTGGGAGGCGCCGGCATCGACGCCAGTTTTAAGCAAGTGGGTCGATTCCATCTATCGAGTCCGCAAGAGCCCCGGGTTCCAAAAGGCACAATTACCGCACCATTCCATGGTTGTGGAATCGGCCATGCATCGTCTGAAGAGTCAGAAGATGCACTCCTTGGTGCCTCCCGGCCGGGAGGCCCGGAACCTGGATGCCCTCGATAAGAAGTGCTTCCAGGGCTCTATGTTTGCTTGCCGTGTCCAGACCTACCAGGTGTACATGGGCATGTACCTTCGAGACCTGGCAAAGGAGATTGCCGGGTTCTCTGCTGGTCTCTCCGAGATACCTTTGCAGAGGTTCAATGCTCTGTCGTCAAGTATTCGTGAGTGCTCGAAGTTTATTTCTCGAACAGCCTATGATGGCTTCGAGGCTTCGGCCCGAGTAGCCGCGTCCGGCATCGGTGCACGCCGTCAGGCCTGGCTACAGTCATCGGACCTCGAGCCATGGGTGCAGGGCAAGTTTTTCGATGTCCCCTGCCGAGGTGAAAACCTTTTTGGCAAGCCCATGGCTGAAAAGGCTGCAGAACTCGAGACAGAGACTCTTACCCGGACTAGGCTGTCCAGGAAAACCTCTGCCCCTTCTCAGAAGAAGAAGGGCTCGGGGAAAAAGACCTTTTACCCGAGGAAGTCATCTGCCTATAAACAGTACCCTCATTATCAGGCCTCTGTAGCTCCCCAACAGGGTCAGCAGGCTAAGGGGCAGGGACATGGGCCCCTTAGGCAGAAAGCCCCCAAGCCCCCACCACCGGCTCCTGCACAGCAGGGAGCGGGGTTTTGACTCCAGTGGCATAGCCTCTCCTCCTTAGCTGGCCATCAGCACAGGAGGCCGGCTGGCCCTGTTTGCCCACAGGTGGTCAGCCATCACAAGGGATACCTGGGTGCTCAGTATAGTCCACAGGGGCTATTTTCTCCACTTTCACCAGGTACCCCCCTCCTATTTTCCAGGGGAGCCTCCAAGACTCCCTCTGCACAGGGACATACTCCTGCAGGAGTTGGCAAGTCTTCTAAAGGCCTTGAAATATCCAACCAGTTGCCACTCTCATAAATGCCTTTTAATATCCTCCTGTTTTTGTCGGGAACAACCAACGTGAGAGGCGGGAAGTTGTAACGGCCTCCCCGTGTTGGAGGAACCCTTTTATTCAAGAGAGCCGTAGCCCTCACAATATAATAGTGTGAACCCACAGCTGAAACCGGGTGAAGGAAATTTTCAAATCCAAATATATCCCACTTATTTACCAAAGGCAAAAAAACTTCAAACCGTGCTGGAACCGAGGCGGTTGATAGCTGAACTGTCTCGCCATGTTAATCCACCAGCAAACGTCACGACATGCATGTTTCGGACCAACTCCAGGCCCTGTATCAAGTGAATACGTTCCTTCATAGAAGTTGCAAACTTCAGGGCCTGGAGTTGGTCCGAAACCTGCATGTCGTGACGTTTGCTGGTGGATTAACATGGCGAGACAGTTCCTTCAGTAATCTCAGTCTCCAAGCAGCTGGAGAGGCGTGAGCCTAGAGGTTCGGGGCTCACTGAGAGGAATAATTAAGAAGGTTTTTTTTTTAGTATAGTTTATTTAGGATACTAATTTAATTGGTTAAAAAAAAGAATTCTGAGAAAAGAAACAGGGGTATACCCCTTTAAATTAAATTAATTTCAAAGCCAAGTTGGTTCTCAGAAGGGCTTTTGAATTTCCTAAGGCTGCAGGTATCCCCCCCTCTCCCCCTGCCCTGGAGGTGCTGAGAGCAGGGTAGTGTGTGGGAGAGGTGTAGGGGCCTCCGACTCCCGAACCCGCTCTTTGGGTGAGGAGCGTTGAGAGCAGCTACGGCGCTGACTGAGTCAGAGGCGGACAGAGGTTGAGTCGGTCAGTCTCCTGCAGCCGCAGAGTCGACCGGGACAGCGCAGGTACCGGAGCGGATGGCTCCGAGGCAGTGGAGAAAGCTGAGGTGAGAAGGGCTGGGCGTGGGTTGCTGCCGGGGCTGCTTTTCTCTGATGGGACGAACAGGCGGACAGACGCATAGGCCGCACGGCGCCTCTAAATTGAGAGTGCAGACAGGAGCACACCGACAGGCCCATGGCACGTGGAGTCAGCGTGGGAAGCAGCGCGAGGCTCCGTTGTCCTGCAGTTCCCTGTTCGGGCTTCAGTTTCAGAGGCAGTTTTAGTGGTGCTTTTGTAGGCAGGCTGCTACTGCGGTTTTTTGAGCCCAAGTATATTGGGGGGGGGGGGGGGGAAGAAGGAAAGGAGAATATAACAGAATCAGGTTTGTTCCTTGACCAGTGCAGTAGGTCTTGAGTGGTGCCTGACTGACAGCATTATGCCTGCCAAGCCTCTGTGTTTAATGTGTGGGGCCAGAAGAGGATCGGTCTCCGAGGATGGTGTGTGCCGGAGCTGTGCACAGGGGGCTTTGGCAGGGAGTGCAGAGGTGGAAAGCGAAGTGCATCGGGGGGAGGCTTCGGTCTCTCCGGAGTCCCTCTCTCCGGCCTTGCCGCCTTTGGAGCCGGTGCCAGGTCTGTCCTCGGCGTCAGAGGCCGCCACTTTCCAACCTTTGCTACCGAGGGGACTGGCAGCAATATTCTCGCATGATTTTATGGCTCTGTTACAGTAGGCACTTGGGGGGAAAAGAGGGTCTGCTGAAGCAGAGGGAGTGTTAGGTCTCAAGCGCCCTGGGGCTCCCCAGGACGGAGTAGGGGATAGCATACCTTGTAAAAAGTCTAGGCTAGGGAAAGACAAGGGTAGAGCTGGTGGTCTCCGATCAGTCGGAAGATTTAGACAACTCGGAAGCTGACGTAGACCTAGAAGAGGGCAAGATAGCGGAGCATGAGGACCAGGCAAGGGTTGTCAGGGTGTTTAGGCGAGAGGAGCTTTCAGCTCTTATCTCCAAAATGATGAAAGCATTAAACATGTCAGTAATGGAACAAATGGGGGATTCCTCTTTGGAGGATCCTTTATTACAGGTGGTTTGAAAATCCCAGAGAGCCTTCCCGGTCCATAGAGTATTTAGAGAGATGATTCAGGAGGAATGGGACGCGCTGGAGGTAGGAATGAAGGGTTCCAGAGTTATGGCGCGTCTTTACCCATTGCAGGATCCGGATAAGGAGCTCTTCAAGTCTCCTAAGGTAGATGCAGCTGTGTCAGCAGTTACTTAGAAAACGACTATCCCAGTGGAAGGCTGTGCCGCTCTTAAAGATGCACAGGATAGGAGATTAGATACCTTGTTGAAACAGGTTTTTGATGTCAATGCCACCTCCATGCAGGCTGCCATTTGTGGAGCATGGGTGGCAAGAGCGTGCCTGCGTTGGTCCCAAAAGATGTAGGGGAACCAGGAAGACGAGATGAGCGAGGAGCCGGCCTGGCTGGAATCGGGTGCAGCTTATTTGGCAGATATACAGTATGACCTGATTCGAGGGTTGGCGAAAAGTATGGCGTCTGTGATAGTGGCGCGCAGAGATACCTATGGCTCCGGAACTGGGCAGCGGATGCTGCTTCTAAAGCACGGCTAGCAAAGCTGCCCTTTTGGGGTAAACTCCATTTTGGGGAGGACGTGGACAAGTTGGTCAAGGATCTTGGGGAGTCCAAAGGAGGACGATTGCCGGAGGATAAGTTGAAGCAGGGTCATCCTCTGGCTCCCTCTAAGAGCCAGCAAAGGGAATTTTGTAGATTTCGTCCATCAAGATATGGCCAGTTTCAAAGGGGACGTTTCCGATATAGATCCCAGGGGTTTCGAGGATTCAGAGGAGCAGGTAGAGGTTTTGGAGCCTCCGCTTCCTCGAACTTCAAAAAGTCACAATGAAGCGAGGTGGGCCCAGGCGGTATTAGAACCCATAGGAGGGTGACTGAGGGATTTTTATCCGGCCTGGGCCCAAATTACGTCGAATCAGTGGGTTTTGGAGATCATTCAGAAGGGTTATGCTCTCGAGTTCCAGCGTCCGGTGACCGACGCCATTGTACAGTCTCCATGCAGGACACTTTCCAGACGACGAGCTGTGCAGCAGACTCTGGAAAGACTAATAGCCCTCAAGGCAGTAAGGCCAGTTCCGGTAGACCAGAACGGATGCGGTCGATGCTCAATATATTTTGTAGTGCCAAAATAGGACAGGGCTCTGAGGCCAGTCTTAGATCTCAAGGGGGTAAACGAGTGTCTCGGGGTGTCACATTTTTGCATGGAAATGTTGAGATCAGTCATAGTGGCAGTCCAACAGGGAGAGTTTCTCACTTCTTTGGACCTCTCGGAAACGTATCTGCATAACCCAATTTGCGTGGAGCATCAGCAGTACCTTCGCTTTGCAGTGCCCATGGGGCATTTTCAGTTTCAGGCTTTGCCATTCGGCTTGGCGACCGCGCCGTGCACGTTCACCAAGATGATGGTGGTGGTAGTGGCGGCATTGCGCAGAGACGGAGTGTTGGTGCACCCTTACCTGGACGATTGGCTAATTCGGGCAAAGTCAAAGAGCGAAAGCGAGGCAGCTACCTGCCGGGTGGTGCAGTTTCTGCGGAGCCTAGGGTGGGTAGTGAATATAGCAAAGAGCAAGTTGGTCTTGGCCCAGGAGTTGGAGTACCTAGGAGCCCGGTTCGACACGAAGAGAGGCCGGGTGTTTCTTCCGCACTGCAGGATCCAAGGGCTCAGGCAGCTGGTGTGTGGCTTCTTAGAAAATAGGGCCCCCTTGGCGTGGCATTATCTGCAGCTATTGGGGACAATGGCAGCTACGCTCGAGGTGGTCCAGTGGGCCAGAGCGCATATGATGCCGTTGCAGAGAGCGCTACTCAGGAGATGTCGCATCAGTCGGATCAGTTGTCTCAGAAGCTCATTTGTCCGTTGAAGACAAGACAGGCACTGCAGTGGTGGCTCGCTCCGGGTTGTCTAGAGAAAGGAATGCTGTTGGAAGCGCCAGATTGGCGGCCGCTGACGACGGATACAAGTCTGTTCGGCTGGGGGGCGCACTTCAAGCGGGAGTTCGCCCAAGGCCAGTGGTCAGACCTGGAAAAGAGGTGGTCGATCAACAGGTTGGAATTAAGGGCGGTAACTCTAGCGCTAAGAGCCTTCCAGCAGCTGTTGCAGGGCAAAGCAATCAGACAACACCACAGCGGTGGCCTACATCAGTCGGCAAGGAGGCACCAGCAGTATGGCTCTCGAGGAGGAAGCGGAGGAGCTTCTCAGTTGGGCCGAAATGCATCTGGAGGCACTATTGGCAGCGCATGTGGCAGGAGTGGACAATGTCACAGCCGACTTCTTGAGCCGCGTCAAGGTGGACCCAGGGGAGTGGGTCCTTCATCCGGAGGTGTTCGGTTTGTTGGTTCAGCGCTGGGGGTCTTCGGTGATGGATCTGATGGCGACATTCGAGTCGGCGAAGGTAGGAAGGTTTTACAGCAGAAGAAGAGAAAGGATATCCGAAGGCCTGGATGCAGTGATACAGAGGTGGCCAGAGGATCAGCTGCTGTATGTGTTTCCACCGTGGGTGTTAATAGGTTGCGTTCTGCAGCACATAGAGAGACACAGGGGTCAGGTGATCTTAATTGCACCGGATTGGCCAAGAAGGCCATGGTATGCCAATCTAGTACGGCTCCTGGTGGAGTCGCCATGGAAGCTGCCGGCCAGGAAGGATCTCCTAATGCAGGGTCCGCTGCATATGCCTCAGGTGGATCGGTTCTTGCTTACGGCTTGGCTCTTGAAAGGGCAAGGTTGACGGCAAGGGGTTACTCATCAGCAGTCGTTGCTACCTTATTGCGATCGAGGCGTAGGTCCACCTCGATGGCGTATGTGCGAATTTGGCAGCTGTTCGAGTCATGATGTACCGAGAGGCGAGTACAGGCATTGAGAGCCGCGATACCACAAATTCTGGCTTTTCTTCAGGCTGGTTTTGATAAAGGGCTGGCGGCAGCATCTCTACGGGTTCACTTAGCAGCCCTCTCTTGTTATCGCGGGAAAGTGCAGGGAAAGGTGCTGGGGTCTCATCCGGATGTTAGGAGAAACTAAAACAGATATTTCCCCCCCTTCCCTCTCCCCCTATTTCCCCCCCCCCTTCCCTCTCCCCCTATTTCCCATTCCTCCACTTCCCCCCTTTCCCTCCTTTCCTTCCTTTTACCCCTGTGCAGTTTGTTTTGTTGGAAAGTTTACTGATTTATCATTGTTTGGAACAATATCTGTTTTAGTTTCTCGTTGTAACTCTCATGCATTATTTGTCTTTGAAGTACTATTACATTCATCTCAAATTACGTCCTGTAATTGTTCTGCTATACAGACAATCCTTGTAAGTATTTATTTTCTTTCTTTTTTAGTTTCTATTCACTATTTTTTTAGCAGTATAAGTTTTTATCCTTTCTTGTTGCCCTGCGTTTTTTATTTATTATTTATTCATTTTTTATCTTCTAGCTTAATCATTGTAATACAGTCTTGATTATGATTATCTCATTTTTTATATGTTTGACATTGGCAAATGTTGCTTTACATGGCCTTATTTATTTATGTTTATGATGTTTTTGTTTTAATTATTTTGTTGTTTAAGCTGTATGCCCCCTGAGGAATACGTGTGCCGAAACGCATTGGGGTCCTTTTCAATAAAATCATCTTTGACCACCATACGTCTTTTGCTCCCTGTGATCTCCTGGACGTTACTGCAAGAACGCGTGCTCTTTTTTGTGTTTTATCGTGTCGGGAGCCATTCTTGTCCTTCTATGAAAACAAGGTGGTATTGCGAACAGTGCCTTCGTTCTTACCCAAGGTGATGTCATTGTTTCATGTGAATCAGGTGGTGTCTTTGCCTATGTTCCTGAACTCTGACAAGGATACGTCCAATGGTCGATTACATCGCTTGGATGTTAGTCGGGTATTAAAGGCATATTTGAAGAGAACAGCTGTTTTCCGCAAAACGGATAGATTGTTTTGTTTGGGGGGCCGAAACAAGGGGAGCCGGCGGCAAAGTCCTCTATTGCAAGGTGGCTGAAGGAGGCTATTGTGTTGGCATATATCCTAAAGGGCAAGGCAGTTCCAAAGGGGTTGCGAGCCCATTCGACTAGGGCACAGGAGGCTTCCTGGGCGGAGTGCAGTCTAGTGCCTGCGGTTGAGATTTGTAAGGCGGCGACGTGGTCATCGTTGTCTTCTTTTGTCAAGCACTATCGGATTGATGTGCAAGCGGAGGGGAACGCTAGGTTTGGATCTGCAGAACTTCAGGCTAGTCTAGCAGGTCCCTCCCGTTGATTGTTACTGGTCTGTTACATCCCCAGATGTTCGGGACTAGACTGGAGGGCCGCTAAGGAAGGTTAAATTAGACTTACCTGCTAATTGTTGTTGTTTAAGGAACTCCAGTCTAGTCCCGTATCCCTCCCTGCTGTAGTATGTGGGACAGTAGCCTGAAGTACGATAAAATTTATTTTTTGGCTGCGGGAATGGCTGAATTGGCTGCGGTCTTTGATGGGAGGACGGGGGTGAAAAGGACTAACAAGCTGTGCAGTACCTGCTAAGGGGTTTGTCAGAGGGGGGACGAAAGCCTAAGCAGGAAGTTTCAAAGGAGTGGCCTGGCTCAATGACTGGGTACCTAGTTATGTACAGTTATGCTTTTATTGAGTTGAAAAGTTTTATATGAAGTTTGTTAACCATATCTACTTATTGCTCTGGTGAGTCTGCTTTGTCAATAGGTTACTGAAGGATGTGGGCAGTCTCTGGATTATTTATACTGGTGTCACCAAAAAGGGTGACGTGCTCAGTCTCCAAGCTGTGGGAGGAGTTGCTTAAACCCAGATGTTTGGGACTAGACTGGAGTTCCTTAAGGAACAACAATTAGCAGGTAAGTCTAATTTAACCTTATCCTAGCTGCAATATGTTCTAATTGGCGTTGTCTTAGTGTTTGTTTTGTTATGCCCTGGAGGGTGGTGTTGGTAAAGTCAAAGTGGGGAGTGATGATTGCTTGGACGACGGATTTGAAGTCATTGAGGTGGAGTACTGGGCGGAGTAGTTTCAGCATTCTCCAGGACCAAGCAGGAAGTCAGTCCTCACATATGGGTGTCATCGGCGCCGATGAAGCCCCAGCGGAGCATTTCCCCAGCTTTCCATGAAAGCCTTTGGGAATGCTGGCACACATGCGCAGTTCCCTTCCCGCCTAAAGGTGCCATCTTACCTCAGTCTCTTTTTTTCCGAGAAGCCCATCGGACGTGTGTCCTGTTCTCAAGGATAAAAGTGATTTTTTCTTCGGCGATTTTTCGCTATTTTTCTCCGGTTCGATGCCGGTTCCCCTCCCGCCGGGTTCGGTACACCGGTATCGAGCCCGTTTTTGTTTTTCGGTTTTTGCCTTTCATGGCTGGCGTTCGCGCCCTTTTTTCATTTTTTCCCTGGAAGACTGGTCTTTTGACCTCGCAGGGGCTCTTTTTTCCCCGATGGCTTCCAGTGGTTTCAAAAAGTGTGATCGGTGTAAGAAACTTATGTCTCTCACTGACACACATGACTGCTGCCTTCGGTGCCTCGGCCCTGACCACAACCCCAAGTCGTGTGTGCCATGTGGGAAGATGTCTTCCAAGGCACTCAAAAGTCGACAGCATCAGAAGGAAAGGTTTTTCTCGGACTCTGCCTCCGGCCGGGCCCGGACCTCGTCTGAGGCCTCGACATCTCGGGATTCCGATCCCGAGCGCCGTCGAAGCTCCTCGGACAGGGGGTCCCCCGACCGGGAACGCAAGAAGAAGAAGCGGCTCACGAGGGTGGCGTCGGAGGAGGTCCCTGGTCCCTCGAGGGCTAGGTCTAAGACCCCCGACCGCCGTCCTGGGCCCGTGGACCAAGAGAAGCCTGCCAAAGTTCCTCGCGTGGAGCCAGAGTCTGCTGGACACATAAGCCCCGTAGTCCTCGTGGACTCTCCTCCCAGAGAGCCGACGTAGTCGGTGGCTGCTGCGTCTCCCGAGCTGAGTCTCAGGATGACAGCCTTGGAGTGCAAATTGTCTGCCTTCATGAAGCAGCAGCGGGCACTGATGGCCAGCCTGTCTGGTGCATCTGCCCCGACCACCGGGACGTCGACTTCGAAGTCAACCCCGGAGACCGAGCCGATACTCGAGACCCTCGTGGCTCGAAGAAGTCCTTGGTCGAGGTCTCCCTCGACCTCCCATTCGGGACCGAGGGTGTTGACGCCGGTGCCCCCGGCGTCGGGGCAGGTGCCTCGGGGCCCCGCGGGGTCGGACCCTGACTCCTCTTCGGATGAGTCCGCCTGGGAGACGGAGGACGAGGAGTCTCCCGATACTTTTAAGACTCGGTGCATCCCGTCGGACTCACTGCAGTCTGAGCCCCGGAGTAGATCCCCTCCGGAGGACACTAGGTTCTCGGAGTTCGTCCGGGATATGGCCGCTGCCTTGGCTATCCCTGCCGATTTCGAGGAAGAGCCTCGAGCCGAGGAGCTCGATGCTCTACAGTACGACTCTACTCCGAAGGGGACCTTTACTGTCCCGGTTCCTCCGATGCTGGAACGGCTCCTCTTCCGGATGTGGGAGGCACCGGCCTTGGTGCCGGTTCTGAGCAAGCGAGTCAATTCCATCTATCGACTCTGCAAAAGCCCTGGTTTCCAGAAAGCACAGCTATCACACCATTCCATGGTTGTGGAATCGGCCATGCATCGTCTGAAGAGCCAGAAGATGCACTCTGCGGTGCCCCCTGGCAGGGAGGCCCGCAACCTCGATGGCGTCGATAGGAAGTGCTTCCAGGGGTCTATGCTTGCTTGCCGTGTCCAGTCTTACCAGCTGTACATGGGCATGTACTTGCGAGACCTGGCCAAGGAGTTGGCCGGATTCTCTGCTGGTCTCTCCGGGGAACCCTTGCAGAAATTTAAGACCTTGTCCTCGGGAATTCGGGAATGCTCAAAGTTCATTTCCCGCGCCGCCTACGATGGCTTCGAGGCTTCGGCCCGAGTAGCAGCTGCCGGCATCGCGGCTCGACGCCAGGCATGGCTGCAGTCATTGGACCTCGAGCCATGGGTTCAGGACAAGTTGGTCGATGTCCCCTGCCGAGGTGAGAACCTTTTTGGCAAACCTGTGACCGAGAAGGCCGCTCAGCTCGAGACCGAGCACCTTACCCAGACAAGGCTGTCGAGGAAGACCTCTGCCCCTTCACATAAAAAGAAGGGCTCGGGTAAAAAGTCCTTTTACCCGAGGAAGGGTACTGCCTACAAACAGTACCCTCAGTATCAGGCTGCCCAAGCTGCCCCCCCAGGGTCAGCAAGCCAAGGGCCAGGGTACTGGGCCCCGTAGGCAGAGGACCCCCAAGCCTCAGGCCCCTGCTATCACTCAGTAGGGTGGGGGTTTTTGACTCCTTGAGCGTAGCCTCTCCTCCACTGCTCCCACAACCCTGCACAGGAGGTCGCCTCGCCCTCTTTGCCCACCAGTGGCCCCTTATCACCGGGGACAGTTGGGTGCTGGAGATAGTCCACAAGGGCTATGCCCTCCATTTTCACCAACTGCCTCCACCTTATTTTCCAGGGGAGCCTCCAAGGCCTCCCCTGCACACAGACCTTCTCCTACAAGAGCTTCATGGTCTGTTGGTGGACAGGGCGGTGGAGCCTATGCCTCCCCACTTGCAAGGTCACGGATTCTACTCCAGGTATTTCCTGGTACCCAAAAGGACCGGTGGCCTTCAACCCATTCTGGACCTCAGGAACCTCAACAAGTTGGAGGAGTGGCCTAGTGGTTGGGGCAAGGTACTTCAGGCCGGAAGGTCGGGGGTTCAAATCCCACTAGAGGACAGCAACCTTGGGCCGGAAGGACTGGGGTTTCTAGTCCCACAGGTGCTCCTTGTGGTCTTGGGCAAGCCACTTAACCCTCCATAGCCCATGTTCCCTGTAAAATAGTTATCTCCAAGTTATAATGCCCTGTTCAATGTAATTTCAGTTTGTTCAATGTAAACCGCACTGATGCAGAATAGCGCGGTATATAAGAGAATGTAAATAAATAAAATAAATAAAAAAAGTTCCTAGAGAAAAAGAAGTTCAAGATGCTTACTCTTGGGACACTTCTGCCCTACCTCCAGCAGGGAGATTGGCTATGCTCCTTAGATCTAAAGGATGCGTACACTCACATCCTCATTCATCCAGACCACAGAAAGTACCTCAGGTTCATTGTGGGAGGAAACCATTATCAGTACAGAGTATTACCTTTTGGCCTGATCTCCGCTCCCAAGGTCTTTACCAAGTGCCTGGCAGTTGTAGCGGCCTACCTGAGAAATCAAGGCATCTTTGTCTTTCCCTATCTGGACGACTGGCTCATCAGGGGTCAGACATTCCTGGAGGCCAAAGCCACCCTCAGAACCATTGCTCTGCTTCAAAACGTGGGCTTTGTCATAAACTTCACAAAGTCCACTTTGTTCCCTCCCAGAACTTGGAGTTCATAGGGGTTGGATTCTCAACTGGCAACGGCATTATTGCCAGAAGACAGGGCCCACAGGCTGATGGACGTGGCCAAACAGTTTCTAAACAAACCCCTGGTCTCCGCCAGACTCTGCCTCAGACTTCTGGGCCACATGGCTTCGACAGTGCATGTGACTCCCAATGCCAGGCTCCAAATGAGGCCTGCACAGTGGTGCCTTCGGACTCAGTGGTCTCAAGCCACAGGCCGCCTAATAGACAGGATAAAGGTGTCCAGACCCCTTTTAGCCTCCCTCAGCTGGTGGCTACATCCACCCAGTCTGCTGAAGAGGATGCCCTTCCAAATGCCAGAATACTCGGTGGTCCTCACCACCGACGCCTCTTGGACAAGTGCACTCAGGGCCTCTCGTCTCCCTGGGAAGCAGCCCAACAAACCAATCTCCTGGAACTTCGAGCTATCCGCTTGGCTCTCAAGACTTTTTCTCCGGCCCTGGCTCACCGCTCAGTCTTGATTCAAACAGACAACCAGGTAGCCATGTTTTATGTGAACAAACAGGGCGGGACTGGGTCCAAGCTCCTTTGTCGAGAGACTCAGGACCTTTGTTCCTTTGCCCTGAAGCACAACATACTTCTCAAGGCGGTGTACCTTCCAGGCCAGGAGAACTGCCTGGCCGACCGGTTGAGCAGAATTCTACAGCCCCACGAGTGGCAGCTGCATCCCTTGGTCGTTCAAAAGATCTTCCTTAAGTGGGGTCTCCCTTGGATAGATCTTTGCCAGTCCACTGAACAAGCAACTGCCCAAGTTCTGCTCCAGGCAACCGCATCCTTTGAGGATAGCACCAGATGCTTTTCTGATGTCCTGGTCTCAGGGCCTCCTGTATGCGTTTCCTCCCACGCCCTTGGTGGCCCGAACTCTTTTCAAGACTCTTCAGGACAAGGCCTCGGTCCTGCTAGTAGCTCCAAGGTGGCCGAGGCAGCCTTGGTTTCCACTTCTGCTTCAGCTGGCATTGGATCCCCCACTACCTCTGGGGTTACAACCCGACCTTCTCTCACAGGAGCAGGGTTCCCTTCTGCACCCCAATCTCAAAGCTCTCAATTTGATGGCCTGGAGGCTGCAAGGGTAGTTTTGGCTCCCTGGGGCCTACCTCAGGAAGTTGAAGAGGTTGCCCTAGCCTCTAGAAAACAGTCCACTAGGAAAACCTATGCCCTCAAATGGAAGAGGTTTTCTGTGTGGTGTCAGCTACGTACAGAGGATCCTTTCTCCTGTACTGTGCCAGTAGTGCTTCAGTACGTACTGCACTTGTCCAATCAGGGACTTAAGTCCAATTCTGTTCGAGTCCACCTCTCATCTCTTGCAGCTCACCACTCACTGGTGGAGGGACATTCTCTGTCAGGTCACCCCTTGGTGTCTCGCTTTCTCAGGGGCTTGCTATTGCTCAAGCCCCCCATCCGTCGTCGTCCTCCTGAGTGGGAGCTGAATGTGGTCTTGCTGCAACTGACTCGCCCACCCTTTGAGCCGATGGCTACTTGCCCTCTACGCTTCCTTTCCTGGAAGACTCTCTTCCTGATAGCCTTCACCTCGGCTAGGCGAGTGAGTGAGCTTCAGGCCCTGGTCTGTGATAGGCCTTACACCAGGATTTATAGGAACAGGGTAGTCCTTAGGACTCATCCAAAGTTCCTCCCTAAGGTTGTCGTCTCCTTCCACCTCAACCAGGAGGTGGTTCTTCCAGTATTCTTCCCTAGGCCTCATGCAAGCCTGGCTGAAGCAGTCCTGCATACCCTGGACTGTAGGAGGGCCTTATCCTTCTACCTTGACCGTACGCAGGGGCATAGAAGGGCTACTCAGCTCTTCGTCTCCTTTGACCCCAATAACTTGGGGTTGGCTGTGTCCAAGTGTACCTTGTCTATATGGGTGGCTGACTGTCATCTCCGCTCTGTGCCCTTGGTAGACATCTGCAGGGCTGCAACTTGTCTTCAAGCCAGACCTTTGCGGCCCATTACTGTCTGGAGAGGGAGTCCCGTAGGGACAGTGCTTTTGGCCAAGCAGTACTCCGGAATCTCTTTGAGGTTTTGGCAACTCCTGACCTCCTGCCCTCTGTTGGGCTACCGGTGGAGGTTGTGTCCTTGAAAAGCCTTTTCTTTGATGCTGTGGCTAGAGGGAGTTCTCTTGTTCAGCCTGGGTTCCTGGTAGCCCAGAGCTAGGGTGTCACCCACATGTGAGGACTGATTTCCTGCTTGGTCCTGGAGAAAGAGTAGTTACTCACCTGTAACAGGTGTTCTCCAGGAGCAGCAGGAATCAGTCCTCACAACCCTCCCTCCTCCCCTTGGAGTTGCAGTTGTACATAGTTTGTTTTTACATTTTTGTGTGCTGTTCTTAGCTATGTCATTTGACTGAGGTAAGATGGCACCTTTAGGCGGGAAGGGAACCGCGCATGCGTGCCAGCATTCCCAAAGGCTTTCATGGAAAGCTGGGGAAATGCTCCGCTGGGGCTTCATCGGCGCCGATGACACCCATATGTGAGGACTGATTCCTGCTGCTCCTGGAGAACACCTGTTACAGGTGAGTAACTACTCTTTTTGAGTTTACAGAAGATCTTTTTTTTGTTGTGTATTATATATGGGGTGCCATGTTGAGGGTACGGTCGATGAGGACCCCGAGGTATTTTATTTTGTTTTTAACTAATATGTTTGTTTCTTGTATTTTGATCGATGTTGGAGGGGTGAAGCTATGGTTTCTTGTTGCGTGCATTGCCTCGGTTTTCGTGATATTCATCTTGTGGTTTGTGAGCTATTCTGCGCTTAAGGGTGCGTGGGGAGCACTTCCAATACAGGGTGCTCCCCCTTCGGCCTTTCGTCTGCCCCTTGGGTCTTCACAAAGTGCCTCTCCGCGGTCGCTGCCTCCATCAGGCGTCAGGGTGTATCGGTCTTCCCCTACCTCAACGACTGGCTCGTCACGGGCTCTTCGATGGCGTCATGCACGATCCTCCTGCTTAAGCACCTGGGGTTCTTGGTCAACTATCCCAAGTCCCTCCCTGAACCGGTGCCCACCCTAGAATTCATTGGCGCATTCCTCGATACTCAGCGGGTGAACGCTTTTCTGTCGACGGATTGCGCCGACTGCCTCCGAGTCCTGGCAGCCCAGGTCCAGAGCACCCCTCGGGTCACAGCCCGAGCTATGCTCTGCCTCCTGGGCCACATGGCCTCTACTGTCCATGTGATTCCCCACGCCCGCTTGCACATGCGGACAGCTCAGTGGTGCCTCAGTGCACAGTGGAGCCTGTCTGTCAGCCACTTCAGGGATCCCATAAAGGTCTCCCACAGCCTTCACCTGTCCCTGGGCTTGTGCAAAACCCCCGCAACCACTGGGGGTTGCCCTTCCAGACCCCACAGCACGAGATAGTGCTGACAACGGATGCCTCCTTGCTGGTGTGGGGAGCCCACTGTGGTGCGTTGTGCACACGGGCAGTGGTCGCCAGAGGAATCTCAACAGCAAATAAACTTGCTCGAGCTCCGGGTGGTTCGGTGGGCCCTGAGAGCCTTTGAGGATCACCTCGGGGGGAGGTCAGTCCTCGTGCAAACCGACAACCCCGTGGCAATGTTCTATATCAACAAGGAGGGGGGTGCCGGATCATGCTCCCTCTGCCGGGAAGTGGTCCTCCTCTGCTCTTTCGCCTTTTGCTGGGGGGTGACCCTCAGAGCGGTCTATCTCCCGGGTCATGAGAATGTCCTGGTGGGCAAACTCAGCAGACTCCTTCGCCCTCATGAATTGTGACTGGATCCGGAGGTGGCCGGCTGGCTGTTCCATCAGTAGGGAACTCCGGCCATGGACCTATTTGCCAGCCCATTGAATGCACAGCTCCCCCGCTTCTGCGGCCCTATGTCGCACCCGAGCAGGGAGGGACCGGATGCGTTCCTTATGAGCTGGTCCTCCGGCCTGCTCTATGCGTTCCATTCCATTCCTCTCATTGCGAGGACCCTCCACAAAGCTCAGCAGAAACGGGCACCCGAACCTGGCCTCGTTATCCCTCACAGTCTGGCGGCTGAACGGGTCTCCCGAGCCCCGCTAAATCTTCCGAAGGAAGTTGATGAGGTCCTCCTCGCATCGAGGAAGACCTTGACTAGAAGAGCTTACACCGTCAAGTGGCCGCGCTTCTCGGTCTGGTGCTCAGGGCTCCAGATCAACCCATTCTCTTGCCCCACTCAATGGGTCCAGTACCACCTCCATCTCTCAAGGGAGGGTCTGAAATCAAACTCCGTCAGGATGCATTTGAGCGCCATCTCGGCAAATCACCACCTTGTTGAGGGAAAGCTCCTCTTGGGGCAGCCCTTGGTCTCCTGCTTTATGCGGGGTTGTCTAAGCTGCCCATCCGGCCTCCCCCGGCGGAATGGGGGACCCGAACATAGTGCTCATGCAGCTTACGTGTCCACCTTTCGAGCCGATGGTGACGTGCTCGCTTCAGCATCTATCCTGGAAGGTGGTCTTCCTGGTGGTGCTGACCTCGGCCTACTGAGTCAGTGAGCTCCAGGCTCTCATGGCTGATGCCCCTTACACCAGGTTCTATAGGAATAGGGTACCCGCCCTAAATTCCTACTGAAAGTTGTCTCGGATTTCCATCTCAATCAGGAGATAGCGTTACTGAGTTTCTTCCCGAGGCCTCATGCAACCAGGCGTCGATGGCTTTTCATACTCTCGACTGCAAGAGGGCTCTTGCCTTCTATCTGCAGCTCACCCAGACTCATCGCAAATCTGTCCGACTCTTTGTGACTCACGATCCCAATCGACTGGGGCAGGCAGTCAACCTATTTGGGTGGCAGACTCCATCGCCTTCGCCCATATGAAAGCGGGTGCCCCTTTGAATCGACGAGTCACCGTGCACGGTGTCCGAGCCAAGGCGGCTTCGGTGGCCTCGCTGCATTCAGTGCCCCTGTGGGACATTTGCCGGGTGGTGACATGGTCTTCAGTGAACAACTTAGCTGCACACTACTGCCTGGAGAGGGAGTCCCGTCGGGACAGCGCCTTCGGCCAGGTCGTACTCCATATCTGTTTGGGGTATAAGATTACACGATTCACGACCACATCACTCCCATACTGTACCACATACACTGGCTCCCAATCAGCTCTAGAGTCCAATTCAAAGTATTTCTACACATATTTAAAATACACAACCTCTCAGCAGACAGCCTACGTCCTCTCATAAAAACCGATGACAACAAGAGACCAAGAAGAAAAGGAACCTCAGACACCATCAGAACACCAAAGGAATTTGCTAAAACAAGGCTGGCCACATCAAGGAGGGCACTCTCCCTGGCAGCACCCGCTATATGGAACTCCTTCCCAGACTACATAAGATCAACCAAGAACCTCAAGGACTTCAGAAAGCTTCTTAAGACTGCTCTATTTACAGAACATTTCAAGGACCTCACATAAATGGCTCCTATTTTCTACCTTCAAGACATTACAGGATCTCAATCCTAGCACACCTCTCAAACAGCCCCATCATTGTATATATGTGTATAGCTCATTATGTAAATAGTTTACCGATATAATCTAACACACTGCTCCACACACCACTCTTCTCAGTTCTCCCACTGCATGCTACAGAACACACATTATTATTGATTTTGATTGATGTGCCAAACCGCCTTGATTTAACAATAAGGCGGTATACTAAATCCTTCTAAATAAATAAATAAAATAAGCAACTCCTGCCCTCTGACCCTTTTTCACGGCTACTGAGGGCTTCGCCCCGAGAACCCGAGATATCGGGCTCCTGCGGGCATTGGCTTCTGCTCATGACCTCGCGGAGGCGTTTTTTGGTTACAGGTCTGGTAGCCTGTAGCTGGGGAGTCCCATAAGTGAGGAGTGACTTCCTGTTTGTTCCTGGAGATGGCGTAGTTACTCACCTGTAACAGGTGTTCTCCAGGGACAGCAGGAATCAGTCCTCACTACCCTCCCACCTCCCCTGATGAGTTGCTGAATTTTTATCCTTCCCTTGCCATCTGCTTGGTAAGGCTCGAACCTGACTGAGCAAGATGGCACCCTTGGGCGGGAAGAGGACCATGCATGCATGGCAGCAATCCCAGAGGCTTTCTTTGAAAGCTGGGGAATTGCTCCGCACGGGCTCCGTCGGTACCGACGTCACCCATAAGTGAGGACTGATTCTTATTGTCCCTGGAGAACACCTGTTACAGGTGAATAACTACGCTGTATGTCCCCATCAGGCCACCACATCCAGCCTTTGGGTTTTTAAGACTGACCCCGGGGAATGTAACTTTCAGTGGGTCACATAAATCTGCAGCCCATAGCAGTGTGTTGTATGTGGAGGACGGCTGTGTCTTGGCACAGGCCATCAGAGGTTATGTACAATGTCATATTAAAGTGTTATGAAATGTATGTATAGCATCACTGTACCAATGGAAGGTGAACCTCTAGCCCACTCCCAAGCCTCAGGTAGGATGAGATAGGTTAGTGACATACACAGTGCATCGAAAATGTATGCACCCCTGCTGTCTCATCCATTATTGTGAGACAAACAATATTTATGTATGTTTACAACAACGTCTGGGGATTGTAGGACGACCTGTTGCTTCATTTTCAGCTGCAAGTCTCCTGGGGTTTGTGACCATTAGCCTACCACATGTAGCCACTGTGAGCGCCAGCCATTCCCAGGGCCAAATTGATCAAGCACCCTCAGGTGTGATGTGGTGCCTCGGAGTACAGCAATTCACAGCTTGTTGTTGTTAAATGCTGTCGAGTCGGTGTCTACACATGGCAACCCTCTGAATAGTTGTTCTAAATTGTGTTCGTTCTTCAGTCAGGCGGCTCATTGTTGACAGACTGGTACTCGTAGCTGCTGTTATTGTATCGATCCATCTCATTGCTGGCCTTCCTCTTTTGCGTTGACTACCTATCTTGCCAAGCATGATGTCTTTCTCTAATGATCTCTCTCTTCGCATGATGTGTCCAAAGTATGAAAGTTGAAGTCTTGTCATCTGAGCTTCTAAAGAAAGCTTAGGTTTGATTTCTAGTACCGACTGGTTTGTTCTTCGGGCAGTCCATGGTATACACAGTATTCGTCGCCAGCACCATAATTCAAAGGCATCAATTTTCTTCTTGTCTATCTTTTTCACTGTCCAGCTTTCACATCCATATGATGTTATTGAAAATACCATGGCTTAAACAAGTCTTATCTTTGTATGGAGAGAGTCATCTCTGCTCTTGAGAGTCTATCTAGGTCTTTCATAGCCATTCTGTCAAGAGCAATGCGTCGTCGGATTTCTTGACTGCTTGTTGCTTCTTTATTGATAGTTAACAACTTTAACCTACTTGGATCAACTATTTCAATTTCTTTTCCTTCAACGATGAACCTGTTGATTTTGCCAGTTGTCATGAACTTTGTCTTCATTACATTAAGGTGCAGGCCCATTTTGAGACTATGTTCTTTGATTGTGAGAAGCAAATGTTTCAGATCATCTTCACTTTCAGCCAGTAATGTGGTATCATCAGCATAGCGAAGGTTGTTGATGAGTCTTCCACCAATCTTCACACCTCTGTCGTCTTCATACAATCCTGCTTCTCTGATAATTTGTTCTGCATATAAATTAAACAGGTAGGGAGAAAGTATGCAGCCTTGTCTTACACCTTTGCTTATTTTAAACCATTCTGTTTCTCCTTGTTCCGTTTGAACTGTTGCTTCTTGATCAATGTACAGATTGTGCAAGAGAACGATCAGGTGAATAGGTTATGGTGACATTTAGTTCAAGGTGGATCCTGTTATAATGCTGTTGTGCCATTTATAGGATCCAAAATGTTCTATGAATAGGAATGTTTTTAGTCTTTCTGAAGTCGTGGATGTTTTTCGTGGATTTTGTTTTCTGGGAGGGGGGTTCATAGTGATGGCGCATATAGGGAGAAAGCCCTGTTGCACATCGTTTGCTTGCTTTTTGTTTTGATGTTTGGAATGACCAACATGTTTTTGTTATTGGTTCTTAGTCTGTTTTCTGGATCTTTTTAGATAGTGATTGAAAGATATCTGATGTCTGGTGTAGGATTTTGAATACGATAAGTAGTGTGTTGAATTTGATGCATGTCTTTATTGGGAGCCAGTGTAATTGTTTTAGGATGGGTGTTATGTGGTTGTGCCTTGTGGTTCCTGTTATATATGCTGCTGTGTTTTGGGCCATCTGTAGGGAGTGTATTGTGTGCTTTGGGAGGCCTTGGTAGATCGGGTTGCAGTAGTCCATGATCAGTGTTGGTGTTGCTTGGCATACTCTTCGGAAATCGTTGTTGCTGAGTAGCAGTGTTAATTTTTGTATGATGCTCATTTTGTAGTATGCTGTTTTTGTTGTCCTACTGATATGACTGAAGGTTCAGGTTTTGGTCCAGTATGACTCCCAGGTATTTTACTTCATGCTTGACTGCTAGATCGTTGTGTGATATTCTTATAGTTGTTGGTGGGGTGAATGTTGTGTTCCTGGTGATGTGGAGGATTTCTGTTTTCTTGTAGAATGTTTTAAGGGCAGATTTAAATTTTGTGTATGAGGATTCAAGGCACAGATCAGATGGTAATGAATTACACAGGTACACTACCAAAAAACTGCCTCCAGTTTTGCAACTGATTCCTATAGATTTTGGGGTGCTGAATCCAGGAAAAATAGCCAAAATGTTCCATCACATCACGTTTTCTTGCAAAATTAGATTTCTTACCCATATAAGGAATGTTCACATAATTTCTTTTTAGCCGACTGCAGTTTATTTTCTTGGCCCAAAATAGAGGTTGTAATGATTAACTAACTAGAAACACTCACTCATGATATTTTAGAGTGTTTTGTATTCATTTTATACATTAACAGGACAATTGGGAGGCGGGGGGCTAAATCCAGTACTCGCGCTGGCGCATGTTCTTTCCTGTTCGCCTCGCCTCGTTTGCTCGCTCAAACACGGTGGTTGCGACATGAACGTTCCTGTCAAATTTCAGTTTCTTGCAAGTTCATTATTACCTTTTGTTTGCTCAGTCGTAATCCAGCTTTATTCCGAAGTGGTTCACTACAGTTGTAGTTTGCAGTGCTGTGTATTTGTGATGGCTCACAGAGCCAGAGGTTGCGTCAACTCTCCGGACAGTTTTTGTTTTATTTGTGGGGAATATACCGTGAAAAAGCGGCAGAGGAACATTTCTGCATTTATTAAAAAAGTATATTTCGCCTATTTCGGTTTGAAGTTAGGCGATCAAGACAAACCGTGGGCTCCTCACAAAGTGTGCAAGACATGTGAGGAAGATCTACGCTTAAGGATGAAAGGTAAAAAACAAGCATTTCGTTTCGGAATACCTATGATGTGGCGTGAACAAAGAGACCACAGCAGTGACTGCTATTTTTGCTCTTGCATTGTGAAGGGATACAACTTAAAAAATAAGAACGTAATAATTTACCCCAACCTTCCCTCAGCAATTAGGCCTATGCCTCATAGCAACGAAGTACCTGTGCCTGAACCACCAAAATCTTTGGATCATATTTGTGTGGACGGTTCTGATCATGATGAGACTCATCAGATGGCTTTTCCCGATGAGTCCAGTACTTCCGAGTTTGAAACTGAACCAGATCCGAAACCTGAACTTTTCTCTCAAGCTGAATTGAATGATTTAGTCCGGGATTTAGGACTCCCAAAAGATGCTGCCCAACTGCTAGGTTCTCTGCTTAAACAGAAAAATCTATTGTCACCAGGAACAACTTTTTATTGGTACCGCAACCGCGAGACACAATTTTTGAAGTATTTCAGCAAAGAGGAAGATTTGGTATTTTGCAACGATATATACGGAGTGATGGAAAAGTTTAAACTCAAGTATGATCCTGCTGAATGGCGGCTGTTCATTGATTCGTCAAAAGACAGCATAAAAGGTGTTCTTCTTCATAATGGCAACACATTCGCTTCAGTTCCTATTGCTCACTCTGTTATTCTCCAAGAAAAATACGAGAATTTGGCCCTGATTCTTCAGAAGATTCGTTATGATGAGCATAAGTGGATGATTTGTGGAGACTTTAAAATTCTATCCATGCTATTAGGGCAGCAATCCGGTTTCACCAAATATCCCTGCTTCCTTTGCTTGTGGGATAGCCGGGCCCGCGACCTACACTGGGGAAAAAAGACTGGCCAATTCGGGAGTATTTGAGACCCGGTGAGAAAAATGTTCTTCATGAGAGCTTGGTACCTCGTGATAAAATTCTATTAACACCTCTCCACATTAAGTTGGGTCTCATTAAGCAATTCATCAAGTCCCTTCCAAAAGATGGTGAGTGCTTTCGGTACCTTTGCTCAAAGTTCCCCCGACTTTCTGAAGCAAAGCTAAAGGAAGGAGTGTTTGTTGGCCCTGATATAAGGAAACTCATTTCAGATGGAGCATTCGCTGAAACGATGTCTGAGAAGGAAAAAGAAGCCTGGGATTCCTTCAAGGATGTTGTTCTCAAATTCTTGGGGAACAGGCGGGATGAGAACTATAAGGATATTGTTGCCAGGATGCTCAATGCCTTCAAAGAACAAGGCTGTAACATGAGCCTGAAAGTCCATTTCTTGCACTCCCATGTGAACTACTTTCCCGAAAACCTGGGGGCGTACAGTGAAGAACAAGGTGAAAGGTTTCACCAGGACATCAAGGACGTAGAGAGAAGGTACCAAGGAAGATGGAACACCACTATGATGGCTGATTTCTGCTGGTTGCTGCTGCGGGAAACCCCAGATGAAAAATACGCCAAGCAGCGCACCAAGAGAAGCATTCGGGGGAAGAAGAAACAGGCCCACCAGGAGATTGATTGACCCAAGAATGACTTTAAAATCTAAACTGTGTTGACAAATATCGTGTTTTTACTAAACTTTGAAATAAAAATTTGCTAGTTATTACCACAGTGTCGGATCTCATTTATTAGAATTTTATTTTCACACCATCGGGTGTTTGTCTTCATGTATTGCAATGGTGCGGTTTGCGTTTTCTATTCTTACATACATACCTGTACAACATTTTTTGCACATTTCTTTGCTTTGCTTTGTGTCTAACCTCGCTCTTATATGCTCAATGTTTGTGCACATGTATGTGGCTGTTTTAAGTGCAGACAATTTTGCTACCATCACAGTGTGTTTTGTTGACATTACTCTATTCTTATGTGCTGCCTTGTTACAATTTTCTTTATTCTTATTTGAATAACTACTAAACAATTAGTATAAAGAATTCATCCAAGAAATTTTTATCTCGATCGCACTCAATCTGAAACGTTCACCTCAAACTGCTAACCCAATGTAGCAAAAAATCTGTACGTGATGGAGCAAATTGGTTACCAGATTTGGATTCAGCGCACCAAAAAACGTAAAAATCAATTGAAACATTAGAGGCAGTTTAAAAAAAAATTTTTTTAGTGTACCTGTGTTATTTAAAGCTAGAGCAGCAAAGAAAAATGAAGAACATCTGGTGGATTTGAAAAGTGCATGAACCACAGGTGGCATGCACAAGTAAATTATCTTATTTGGATCGAAGAAAACATGAAAGGATGTCAAGTGCAAGAAACATAGATAAGTAATGGGGAATGCCTATGTAAAAAGCTTTGAGTCAACCGAAGAATCTTGAACCTGATTCTGTAATGAAGAAGAAGCCAGTGTTTTTTCAGTGAAAAATAGTGACATGATCAAACTTAAGTTGCATAGTAATTTGATGAAAATATTTTGGATGGTCTGATGTTGTTTGAGTAGATAGAGTTGCAATAGTCCAGCTGGGATATAACTATGATGTCAATGAAAATGTGCAGTGCAGAGGAATCTCTAAAGTGTTTAACTGACTAGATGTGACTTATGGTAAAAAAAGAAGACTTGATAACTGCGGAGATCTGTAGGCTTAAATCTAAGTGGCTGATAAAGGACCACTAGTATCCTAATAGTAGTCACTAGTGGGGCTGGAAATACTAGGATTTTAGGCAGGAGATTGTTAGAGAGGACCTCCCCAAGATCCACATAGCTGTGGATTTAGTTGAGTTTAGCTGTAGCCAGTGGCTAGTGAGCTGGTGGATTAAGGCATTGAGGCAAGAATTTAATAGAGCGAGACAGAGGGCAGTGAGATCAATGTAGGTGATTGAGTGTTGTTGGTGTAGTAAAATGCACTGATCTCATGGCCTGGCCAGTGGACTCATAAAGAGGTTAAAGAGACCAGGAGTGAGGATGGAAGCTTGTGGGACCGTGCATTGTAGAGGGTTGGGTGACAACAGAGAGGGAGTCCTGGGAAACTTGGAAATCAGGTAGGAATGAAGAGAACTATATCTAATACCTGGCCACTTAGGCCAAGTTTGGCCAAAAAGGATAATAAGAGATTGTAGTCTACCAGATCAGACATGGAAGATGAATCCAGTGCAGCAGTAATGGTCATCTTGTTTTGGTCTAGAAAGCGCTTGATTTCACTGAATAGGGCAGTAACAATGAGTCTTTACTATGGTCTTTTCAACAATCACTGATTGCTAGAGATCCTGAAAGGAGAGTTCGAAGAAAAGCAAACAAGAACTAACTACTCAACTCATCTTTAAAAATCAAAGCTAAACAGGATACCTGCAACAGAGCATTTTCTCTCTTTGCCTCTACACTTTGGAACGCTCTCCCTAAATGTATAAGAACTATTAAAGACTTAATGGATTTCATTAAGGCTCTGAAAACTCATCTGTTCCTAGAACATTGTGACAGAAATCAATGACATTTATCTGACTAAGTGGTATAGCCTTTCCTTTCCCACATTCCATATCTCCAGGAACAAGCAGGAATGTAGTCTTCACATATGGGTGACGTCGGTACCGACGGAGCCCGCGCAGGAACACTCCCAAGCGTCCAATAGGAAAGCTTTTGGTAGCATCCCACTGTGCCTGCGTAGCTGCCTTCCTGTGTTTTTTCATTTTTTTTGCAGTTCGCATCTTCCTTCCTGTCGACACTGGTACCGACCTCCGTCAAAGGAAAAAAAAAATCTGTGAAGAAAAGAATTATTTTTTTCTTCAGGCGCATCGTCCACCATCTTAGGCCTAGGCCTTCCATTTTGTCACAGACACAATGGAGAAACCATCCAGTGGTTTTATTTTATTTATTTATTTATTTGAAAACTTTTATATACCGCCACTTCCCAAGATCAGTGGCGGTTTACAGAGAACAGTGGTGAAAAAATACGTGGAACATTATGCAACATTGCAACTATATACAAAAAACAGTATAAACAATAATAATTATTTACAGCTCATAAAAGGAACCTTTGGCAAATTTAGGCAATGTAATTATTTACAAATTACAATAACAAGTTCTTAAATATTTACAAACTGCGAAATTTACAACTCATGTCATCAATCAGCTTTGGATAGTGTTAAAATGTGCGTGGGTAGTTTGGTAGATTTTATGAATGAGCTATGGGGGGGGTGGGAGGCCAGATCTGAAAATTGGTAGTAATGTTGGGTGAATAAGTATGTTTTTAGTTCCTTTCTGAATGTTTGGAGCTATTTTATCTCCCTTAATTGGTCAGGGAGGTTATTCCATTGAGTAGGTGCTACGTATGAGAAGGTGCTGTTGCTTGTTATTTGCTTTGTCTTTCTTATTGTATCTGGTACTTGCCATGGTATTGAGATTTCTCCTTCTTAGTCTACTATCTGAAGGTCTATGGGTAAGGGTAGATAGATATGATGGGGCGATGTTGTTAATTAATTTAAATGTAGTCCGTATAATTTTATATTGGATCCTGCTGGCAACGGGGAGCCAATGTAAAGAGTATAGCAGCGTTTTTCAACCACTGTGCCGCGGCACACTAGTGTGCCGTGAGATATTGTCTGGTGTGCCGTGGGAAAAATTCCAATTTCATCCGTAACATGTGGCCTCGGCTCACAAATTAGGGTTGCCAACCGGCCGGTTTTCAGCCGGCCTGGCCGGTTTTTCTATGGCCAGGCCGGCTGCCGGCACAGTTGTAAAACCGGCCATTGAAAAGCCGGTTTTTTGCTCTGGCCGCAAGATCGGGAGCGGCCAGAGCAAAAAAACGGCTTTTGTGCCGAAGTCCGCGGCGCGAACGCGATCGCGATTCCCTATAGCAGTGCAGCCGCTGGTTCTGCTTTGTACAGAGCAGCGGCTGCACTACACTTACATTGAAAAGTAAAGAGAAACTGTGTCAGGAGCCCTCCGATCATGCAGAGCCCGAGGAAGTGATGTCATGGGGGCGGGCTCCTCACAGGCTGTCTTTCCTTTTCAAATTAACTTTAGCTGCAATAAAGTTAATTTGAAAAGGAAAGACAGCCTGTGAGGAGCCCGCCCCCATGACATCACTTCCTCGGGCTCTGCGATGACCGGAGGGCTCCTGACACAGTTTCTCTTTACTTTTCAATGTAAGTGTAGTGTAGCCGCTGCTCTGTAAAAAGCAGAAGCAGCAGCTTGGGCAGAGGGGGGGGGGGGTGTGTGAGTGAACCAGCAAGGGGGTAGGGTTACCAACTGGCCGGTTTTTCCATGGCCAGGCCGGCTGCCGGCGCAGAGGCAAAACCGGCCCTTGAAAAGCCGTTTTTTTTGCTCTGGCCGCAAGATCGGGAGCGGCCAGAGCAAAAAAACGGCTTTTCTCCCCCGGAGGGCTTCAGAGGGAGCCGGGGAAGCCCGCGCGAGGCCCCGGCTCTCTCTGAACAGCCGCCAGCGTGAAGAGCCTTTACCTTCACGCTGACGGCTGTTCCTGTGAAGCCGCGATTGGTGGGAAAGGTTAAAGGCAATGCCCTTTAACCTTTCCCAGCATTCGCGGCTTCACAGGAACAGCCGCCAGCGTGAAAGAAAAGGCTCTTCACGCTGGCAGCTGTTCAGAGGGAGCCGGGGCCTCGCGCGGGCTTCCCCGGCTCCCTCTAAAGCCTCAGACAGCCGCGGTTTTGGGGGGGGGGAGGCCAAGGACTGCATGGGCTGTGATGGGGGGAGGGGGCCTGGACTGGAAAAGGGCTAGGAGGGTGGAATTTGACTGGAAATGGGTTGTGATGGGGGGGGGGACCTGGACCTGGACCGGAAAAGGACTATGGGGGGGGGACGGGGGACTTGGACTGGAAAGAAACGGGCTGTGATGGGAGGGGACCTGGACTGTAAAAGGACTATGGGGGGGGGGGGACATGGCCTGGTAAAGGGTTGTTATGGGGAGGGGTACCTGGAAAGGAAAAGGGCAATGGGGGGGGAACCTGGACTGGAAAAGGGCTGGGGGAGGGGGAACTTGGACTGGAAATGGCCTATGGTGGAGGGAGGGGGAACGGACTGGAAATAGGCTGTGATTAGGGGGACTTGGACTGGAAATGGGTTGTGAAGGGGGGGGGGGACCTGGACTGGAAAAGGGCTATGGGGGGGCATTGGACTGGAAAGAAATGGGCTGTGATGGGGAGGGTGACCTGGACTGTAAAAGGGCTATGTGGGGGGACGGGACATGGACTGGAAATGGGTTTTGATGGGTACGGGACCTGGACTGGAAAAGGGCTATGGGGGGGGGGGGGACATGGACTGGAAATGGGTTGTGATGGGGAGGAGGACCTGGACTGGAAAAGGGCTATGGGGGGGGGGGGGACTTGGACTGGAAATGGGCTATGGTGGAGGGAGGGGGAACTTGGACTGGAAATGGGCTGTGATTAGGGGGGCTAGGACTGCAAATGGACTGTGATGGTGGGGGGGGGGTAGGACTGCAAATGGGCTGTGATGGTGCGGGGGGACTCGGACTGGAAATGGGCTGTGATGGGGGGGCTAGGACTGGAAATGGTCTGTGATGTGAGGGCTAGCACTGGAAATGGGCTGATGAAGAGCTGGAATAGGACTGGAAATGGGCTGATGTGGGGCATGGGAGAATGGGCTTAGAAGGGAGTGGATGCTGGGTGGGTCTAGAACTATAAGGGAACTGATTTTGGGGGAGGACTAGAATAGATGGGGAATGAGAATGGAGAGGGGAAAAAATATTTTGTGTGGAAGAAAAGTCTATGATGGGCTGGGTATTGGGAGAGTGAGGGGCTTGAGAATGGAAGGGTGAAATTTAAATGGATGATAAAGGAATAAGGAAAGAATTGGGGGAAAGAGCAAAAGGGAAACAATCAGTATGTTAAAGCAGAAATAGAGAGAGAATGGAAAACATCTAAAAGAGAAGAAAGGACAAATGGATAGCTCGCAGAAGACACGAAGAAACCAGAAGAAAGTGACTGGAGCAATTGCAACTGAAAAATAAAACGCCCAAACAGAAGGTAGAAAAATACTTTTTATTTTGAATTTATTAGCTGGAATATGTTTGGTCTGGGAAGTGTGTATTGATAACATCTTTGCGTTTTTGTTTAGTGCAAGAGGAAATTACTTTATAGTTTTATTTCTCCAGTGTTGTACATTTCATGTTTGGATTTTGGGGTTCCCAGTTTAATTATTATCTGACCAAGGAAGTTAGCCTACACGTATCCTCGGTAATTTTTGTGGGTGGGGCTGGGGGCGTGGCAGGGGTGGGACTAGGGGCGGAGAATGGGTGGAGCATGGCGAGCCACAGGTGTCGGGTTTTTCTCGGTGAAAAAGTTGGTAACCCTACAAGGGGGGGGGGAGTGTGAGTGAACCAGCAAGGGGGGGGGGAGTGTGAGTGAACCAGCCGTGGAGGGGGGGGGGTGTGAGTGAACCAGCAAGGGGGGGGGCGATGGTGTGAGTGAACCAGCAGCGGGGGGGGGTAAGTGAGTGAGTGACCCAGCAGGAGGGGTGAGTAAGTGACAGGGGGGTGGGTGAGTGAACCAGCAGTGGAGGGGGGGGGGGTGGTGTGAGTGAACCAGCAGGGGAGGGGGGTTGGTGTGAGTGTTTGATTCCTATTCAAGAGAATTACTTTATATATAGGCACAGAGGTAAATTTTTTTAACATTTTCTAATGGTGGTGTGCCTCGTGATTTTTTTCATGAAAAAAGTGTGCCTTTGCACAAAAAAGGTTGAAAAACACTGGAGTATAGAATGGGAGATATGTGATCAGATAATTTAGCCCTGGATATTATTCGTGCGGTAACATTCTGGGCCATTTGGAGTATATTTTGATTTTTCTTTGTTATGCCTTTAAGGATACCATTGCAATAGTCAAGGTGAGGTGTTATTAGAATTTGAGTAATGGTCCCGAAGTCAGCACTTTCAATAAATGGTCTAAGCTGCTGGATAGTTCTAAGGGGTATGTTTACTAAACCGCACAATTGTGCGGGGCGCACTTGAGCGTGCGCTAAGGTACCTTAGCGCACGCTAATAGTGTGTTTCTGGGCCCCGCACACGTGCGCGCTGCACTAACGGGCCCGCACAAGTGCGCGGCGCGCTGAAGTGCGATAGAGGCGTGGAAAGGCATTCTGAGGGCGGAGGAAGGCTCCCGAGGGGCGGGGAGACGGGGTCAATGGGTGGAGAGTGGGAGGGGCTCCCCGCACAGGAGCAGGGCTGAAATTAGATCAAAAAATACCGCGAGTGAAAACCTCGCGTTAGAGCCGATTTAAAGGGAAGAAAAACCATTTCCGTCAGCAATGTACAGCAAAACCGGGGAAAACTTGCAAAACGTGAGCAGTGTGATACATGTGCACAGAACAAAATAGCAAATATAAATTGAAAATGACCACAACAAAATCCTAAAAAATTATAATCCAGCTGGGCAACAGTGATATTAATGGGCAACCATAAAAAACACTCCCAGGAAAGCTCCAAAAAAAAAAGAAATGATTTTTGTAAGGGTTTACGGAGCGTAGACCCTTCCAAAGAACATTTCCTTTTTTTGGAGCTTTCCTGGGAGTGTTTTTTATGGTTGCCCATTAATATCACTGTTGCCCAGCTTGGTTATGTTTTTTCCCCTTTTTTCGAGGTCATTATTGGGGTTTATTTGCACTTTTGTCTCCATACAAGGTGAATGAGCCCACAGTAAAAATGTGCAGAGCAGGGTTTCTGACTCTTTCGGCTAGGTTTCCTATCTCCAGGGACTGCACTGTCTCTGTGGCCACAGTGTGGTGCAGTGGACACAGCCAGTGCCTGTAGGACCCAGAGGGTCACAGGTTCAAATCCCAGCTGGGGCTCCTGCCAACCCAGTCCCCATATTTTACCCACCACTAAACAGAGATAGTAAAGACACTCCTTTATTGCAGAGAACATAAGCATGGTTCAAACATCTATATTTTACCCTACACCGCACACACACCATAACAATGGGCATTACCTACAGCCGAGTCCCCCAAATGCAGTCCTGGAGTGCGACAACTCAGTCAGGTCATATGCTTTTTCCAAGATAAGGACATGTCAGCATGTTGGCGGAAGGGTACAGGTGGTGGAGGGGGCAGTGGCTGCTAGCCACAGCAGACAGTGGCCTAGCCATGTGCAGGCTGGCACCGTCCACTGCAACAGACAGGACCTGTTGGATGTACAGTCATGGACTCCCCAGGGAATGCAGCCTATCTGTGGCAACACGGTGGTGCAGTGCACACAGACAGTGTGTGCAAGAACAGGAGGTCACAGGTTCAAAGCCCAGCTGGGGCTACTGCCAATCCATTCCACATATTTTTCCAACAACTAAACCGTGATAGTAAGGACAAACCTTTATTGCTGAGAACATACGCATGGTTAATACGCCTATATTTCACCCCACCAAGCACAGACACCATAGACAGGCGCATTACCTAGAGCAGAGTCTCCCAAATGCAGTCCTGGAGGGCCACACACCATTCAGGTTCCATGCTGCCTCTAATAAAGATGCCTGTGCTGCATATCTATGCACCACCCCCATGGTATGCAGATGTAGCTCATGCATATTCATGAGGGACAGCATGAAAACCCGAACAGTGTTTGGCACACCAGGACTGGAGTTGGGAACCTCTGCCGTAAAGCAGCAGCCAACAGGGGCAGACACACCCACACCCACACCCACAGGCCTCATTGGCCAATGCCTCCTGGAGAGGCAGGACATTGGGCCCTGCGTGCATCTCCCAATACTAGCACTTGCATACCTTAGCAATGCAACCCTACACCTGGATATACGGTACACAGCTCTCAAACGTTTGCTTATGAGTACTGGCAGATAGAACTTCCTACGTTAAGCACAGTTTGCTGATTGAGCTCCATCATAACAATCATTCTGATGTCTGCAGTGTGTGCTTCAGGTCTGGTCTCTGACAGTGTTTACCACCCTGGGGAGTGACCCCCAACAGTATTGCGTACCATATCCATGCCTGTACTGTGCCCAGGACTGGTGTGGTGGGCATGGCTGCTGAACTCCTCTATAGTAGCACAATGCTGGCATAGGTGTCAGAGTGTGTGTCTGTCTAGACAGTGTGTGGTGGCTGCAAACACCTTCCACAGCCCACACTGCCAGCACTGTTGCCAGTATTGGCCTGCCAATGTGCATAATGAGGAGCAAGGTACCATGGGTATAGCCTGGACAGGGTGGCCTGGCCAGGGTGCATCTGCACAGGGCATAGGGCACTGACTGGGACATTTCAGTGCCCGGCCACCACCTACACAGACAGGGTGACCTCAGTATGTCCTGCAGGGAGATCACTCTCACCCTGACTGTGCAGTGACCAACAGCATGGCTAGGCACCCCCATAGTGCTATATAGTATTTCTCTCATGTGATATTTATGGGTTTCCTTTTGGGGCCCAGTCACTGATTTATCTGCTTGTTGTGTATGCTGACATCCCAGTTCTGGGTGCATGCATTTCCACCAGGAACATGCACTATGGACTAGCTAGCAGACTGTTTGCAGCTGGTATGTGTCTTGATGGAGCGGCTTGCAGGGTGCAGCGGCTGAAGACTTGCTGCAGGACAATATCAGATAGTGTGGGGGTGTAGCTTAGCATATCCAGGCCTAATGTCTGTCTGCTATTGCATTATGGATGTGTACAGAGCTGCATTGACTGCCCTGTAGGGTGTCTGTTCCCTAACATTATCGGGGTTGATGGTCCCCTCTACTGCCACCATTGCAGGGAGGTAGAATGTGGATCTTTTGATGGGAGACCCTGTTTGCCACCCTCAGCCCTGGAGGAGGAGGGTGGTGGTACATAATCCTCCTAGGGTTCCATAGGGGCAACACCTGACTGAGACAGACAGAGATATCCAAGGTTTCTCCAGGACCAAGCAGGAAGTCAGTCCTCACATATGGGTGACGTCGGCGCCGATGGAGCCCTCGCGGAGCAATTTTCCCCAGCTTTCAAAGAAAGCCTTTGGGAATTGCAGCGCGCATGCGCGGTCGCCTTCCCGCCCAAGGGTGCCATCTTAGCCAGTCTTCTTTTTTCCGTGGAGCCCTACAGACGTACCCGTCTTGTCCCCGTGAAAAAGTTGATTTTATTCATAATTTTCTCTTTTTTCCTTCGGTTCGACGCCGGTCTTTTTCCCGCCCGGACTCGCGACGCCGGTCACGAGTCCTCTTCTTCTTTTCGTTTTTTTCTGATTTAGTCAGTTTCGTTTTTGGTTTTTTTTCACTGGCAGCCCGGTCCTTTGACCTCACAGGGGCCCTTTTTCCCCCCGATGGCTGCCAGTGGTTTCAAGCGGTGTGGTCAGTGTGACCGAAATATGTCACTAACTGACACACACGATAATTGCCTCCGCTGCCTGGGCCCGGATCATGAAGAAATGATCTGTGGGGCCTGTGGCAAAATGTCCTCCAAAGCGTTGAGAAGTCGGCGGCATCAGCGGGATAGGATCTTCGCTGACCCCAGCTGTACCCGGACCTCGTCGGAGGCCTCGGCGTCCAGAGGTTCCAGCTCGGACCGTCGCCGGAGTTCCTCCGACAGGGGTTCTCCCTCCGGGGACCATTGACGGAAGGTGAAACCCGCGAGGGCGGCGTCGGTGGACGCTCCTGGCTCCGCGAGGGCCAGGTCGCATAGCCCCGATAGCCGTCCTGGGTCCTTGGAGAAGGAGCACCTCTCGAAGCGACCTCGCATGGAGTCGGAGCTGCCTGCTCGGGTAAGTCCTGTGGTCCTTCTGGACTCGCCTCCGAGACCGCCGACGTCGGGCCCGACGCCGTCGGGGCCCGAGTCGGGGGCTGCTGGGTCACCTGAGGTCGGACTCAGGTTGACGGCCTTGGAAAGCAGACTGTCTGCCTTCATGGACCAGCAGCGGGCACTGCTCGCTAGCCTACCTGGCGCCGCTGCCCCGACCGCCGGGACGTCGACGTCTAAGTCGACCCCGGAGACCAAGCCGATCCTCGAGTCCATGCGAACTCGAGTCGATCCTCGGTCGAGGTCACCCTCGGCCTCCCGTTTGGGACCGAGGTCGCCGACGCCGACTCCGTCGGCGTCGGGGCGGCCGACGCCGCGGCCTGCCCGGGCCGACCCCACCGATTCCTCGTCGGAGTCGGTCTGGGAGTCTGAAGAGGAAGAGTCACCTGATTCTTTTCGGACTCGGTGTGTCCCCTTGGACTCACCTGAGTCCGAACCTCGGAAGCAGTCCCCCCCGGAGGATGCCCGGTTCTCGGACTTCGTCAGGGATATGGCCAAGGCTTTGGCCTTCCCTGCGGATCCCGAGGAGGAGCCTCGAGCCGAAGAGCTCGACGCCCTCCAGTATGACTCTCCCGCCAGGGAACACTTTACTGTACCGGTTCCTCCCATGCTGGAACGACTACTCTTCCGCATGTGGGAGAGTCCGGCATCCTCGCCGGTCCTGAGCAAGCGGGTCGATTCTATCTATCGAGTCCGCAAGAGCCCTGGCTTCCAAAAAGCACAGCTACCACACCATTCCATGGTAGTGGAATCGGCCATGCATCGTCTTAAGAGCCAGAAGATGCACTCCTCGGTGCCTCCTGGCAGGGAGGCCCGTAACCTGCATGGCCTTGGTAAGAAGTGTTTCCAGGGCTCTATGCTTGCGTGTCGTGTCCAGACCTACCAGCTATACATGGGCATGTATCTCCGAGACCTGGCTAAAGAGCTAGCCGGATTCTCCGCTGGGTTGTCCGAGGAACCTTTGCGGAGGTTCCTAGCCTTGTCCACTGGCATTCGGGAATGCTCAAAATTCATATCCCGAGCAGCCTATGATGGCTTTGAAGCATCGGCTCGAGTGGCCGCAGCCGGCATCGGTGCCCGCCGACAGGCTTGGCTTCAGTCGTCTGACCTTGAGCCCTGGGTGCAGGACAAGTTGGTCGATGTCCCCTGCCGAGGTGAAAACCTCTTTGGCAAACCTATGGACGAGAAGGCTGCACAACTTGAGACTGAGACTCTCACCAGGACTAGGCTTTCTAGGAAGACCTCCGCCCCTTCCCAGAAAAAGAAGGGCTCGGGAAAGAAGTCCTTTTACCCGAGAAAGGCAGCTGCCTATAAACACTACCCCCAATATCAGGCCCCCGCAGCTCCCCAACAGGGCCAGCAGGCCAAGGGACGGGGTAACGGGTCCCGTAGGCAGCAAGCCCCCAAGCCTGCACCACCAGCCCCTGCTCAGCAGGGTGGGGGCTTTTGACTCCTTCAGCATAGCCTCTCCCCCTCCACTGGCTCCTCCCAGCACCGGCGGCCGGCTGGTTCACTTCGCCCACAGGTGGTCCAGCATCACTTCAGATGCCTGGGTGCTTCAAGTCGTAAGAGAAGGCTATCTTCTCCACTTCCACCAGGTCCCTCCCTCCTATTTCTCGGGAGAACCTCCACGACTCCCTCTGCACAGGGACTTACTCCTTCAGGAGTTAGCAGGTCTTCTACAGGAACAGGCGGTGGAACCGGTGCCCCACCACCTGAGAGGTCAAGGCTTTTATTCCCGGTACTTTCTAGTACCAAAAAGGACAGGAGGCCTCAGACCCATCCTGGACTTGCGCAACCTCAACAGGTTCCTCGTGCGGGAAAAGTTCAAAATGCTTACCCTTGGAATCCTTCTGCCCTACCTCCAGCAGGGAGATTGGCTATGCTCCTTGGATCTAAAGGATGCCTACACGCACATCCTCATCCACCCAAGCCACCGCCAATACCTAAGGTTTGAGGTGGCAGGAAATCATTACCAGTACAGAGTACTGCCCTTTGGCCTGTCCTCCGCACCGCGAGTCTTCACAAAATGTCTCGCGGTGGTGGCGGCCCATCTCCGGCTTCACAGCCTCTGTCTTTCCGTACCTCGACGACTGGCTCATCAGAGCAGCGTCCGCTCCGGAGGTCACCAACGCCACACGCCGCACGGTGACTCTTCTGCAGTACTTGGGCTTTGTCATAAACTTCGCAAAGTCCACTTTGCTCCCCTCACAGGATCTCGAGTTCATCGGCGCAAGACTGCACACTCCTCAGGCGCGAGCTTTCCTGCCTCTCGACAGGGCTCAGCGGCTCATGGACCTAGCCGACCGTTTTCGCAGCCAGCCCCTGGTCTCCGCCAGGCGCTTCCTGAGACTGCTCGGCCATATGGCTTCCACCGTCCATGTGACCCCCAATGCCCGCCTGAATATGCGGCCTGCTCAATGGTGTTTTCGCAAGCAGTGGCAACAAGCCACAGGCGGCCTGGCAGACCTAGTGCGCGTCTCCGAGCCGCTGGCCTCGTCTCTCCAGTGGTGGCTTCATCGGCCGAACCTGGTGCTCGGCATGCCTTTTCAGTCACCTCAGCCGGCCCAGGTGCTGACGATAGATGCGTCCCTCCTGGGTTGGGGAGCACATTGCCAAGGGGCACGTACTCAGGGCCTCTGGACCACGTGGGAGTCTGCTCAGCAGATCAACTTCCTGGAGCTCAGAGCGATTCGCCTGGCTCTCAGGGCTTTCTCCCACCTGACCTCTCACCAGTCCGTCCTTGTCCAGACGGACAATCAAGTTGCCATGTTCTACGTGAACAAGCAGGGGGGCACGGGCTCCTTCCTTCTCTGTCGGGAAGCACAGAAGCTCTGCTCTTGGGCCGTCAGTCACGGCGTTCTTCTCAAGGCAGTTTATCTCCCAGGCCAGGAAAATTGCCTGGCGGACAAACTCAGCAGGATCCTCCAGCCGCACGAGTGGCGCCTGGATCCCTTGGTAGTTCAGAAGCTCTTTCTAAAGTGGGGCCTCCCCACGATGGATCTCTTTGCCAGCCCTCTCAACCGGCAACTCCCTCGCTTCTGCTCTCGTCAGCCACATCCCCTTCGAGTTGCGGCAGACGCTTTTCTACTCTCATGGTCGGAGAGCCTCCTGTATGCTTTTCCTCCCATACCGCTAGTCTCTCGAACTCTTTTCAAGGTTCTCCGAGACAAAGCTTCCATGATCCTGGTGGCCCCTCGCTGGCCCAGGCAGCCGTGGTTTCCACTCCTGCTGCAATTAGCGGTAGAGGATCCATTCCCTCTGGGGTTTCAACCGGATCTCCTCACTCAGGATCAGGGGTCTCTGCTACACCCCAACCTCAGATCTCTCAATCTAATGGCCTGGCTGCTGAGAGGGTAGTCCTTGCTCCCCTTCTCCTGCCGGCAGAGGTGGAGGAGGTCGTCCTAGCTTCTCGGCGACCTTCTACCCGCAAATGCTACACCCTTAAATGGCGTCGCTTTTCCGTTTGGTGTTCCCAACAGTCTCAGGATCCCTTCTCCTGCTCGGTGTCGGTGATCTTGCAGTACCTGCTCTACCTCTCTAATCTGGGACTTAAGTCCAACTCCGTCAAAGTTCACCTCAGTGCTCTTTCAGCACATCATGTGCCGGTGGATGGCAGACCTCTTTCCAGCGACCCTCTCGTAGCGAGGTTTCTCCGAGGTCTCCTTCTACTTAAACCACCTCTGCCCCCGCCAGCGCCTGACTGGGATCTGAATGTGGTTTTACAGCGGATCACCTGTCCGCCTTTTGAACCTATGGCTACCTGTTCTCTCCGTTTTCTTTCTTGGAAAACATTGTTCTTGATAGCCCTCACTTCCGCTAGGCGCGTAAGTGAATTGCAGGCCCTCGTGTCTGATCCCCCTTACACTCGGTTCTACAAAAATAGGGTAGTCCTACGGACTCACCCAAAATTTCTTCCAAAAGTGGTCTCCCCTTTTCACATCAATCAGGAGGTGGTACTTCCGACCTTCTTTCCCAGACCACACTCCAGCCGAGCTGAAATGGTCCTCCATACCCTGGACTGTAGAAGGGCATTAAACTTCTACCTTGACCGTACGCGGGAGCACCGTAAAGCTACTCAGCTTTTTGTGTCTTTTGATCCCAATAATTTGGGACTCCCGGTCTCCAAGCGTACTCTGTCCATCTGGGTTGCGGACTGTATCACTTGGGCTTATGGGGCAGCCGGACTCTCCTTGGATGGTCGAGTCACGGCTCATTGTGTTCGGGCAAAGGCTACGTAAGTGGCTTACCTCCGCTCTGTTCCGCTGGCAGACATCTGTCGGGCCGCTACTTGGTCTTCGAGCCAGACTTTTGCGGTCCATTACTGTCTCGAGAGGGAGTCCCGCAGGGACAGTGCTTTCGGACAGGCAGTCCTCCATAATCTCTTTGAGGTTTGAGCAACTCCTACCCTCCATCCCGGATGTGGGCTACCGGTGGGTAATAATTCAGCGAAGATTCTTTCCTTCTGTGCTGCTGAGCTAGAGGGAGCTCATTTTTGTGCTTAGGGTCTCCGGTAGCCTTAAGCTTGGGAGTCCCATATGTGAGGACTGACTTCCTGCTTGGTCCTGGAGAAAGCGTAGTTACTCACCTGTAACAGGTGTTCTCCAGGAGCAGCAGGAATCCGTCCTCACAACCCTCCCTCCTCCCCTTGGAGTTGCAATCATCTGCTTAAGTTTTTTTGCAAATTTTTATGCTGTCTTTTTAGCTATGTCATCTGACTGGCTAAGATGGCACCCTTGGGCGGGAAGGCGACCGCGCATGCGCGCTGCAATTCCCAAAGGCTTTCTTTGAAAGCTGGGGAAAATTGCTCCGCGAGGGCTCCGTCGGCGCCGACATCACCCATATGTGAGGACTGATTCCTGCTGCTCCTGGAGAACACCTGTTACAGGTGAGTAACTACGCTGTTTCTGCAGAAACTACCTATCTCACACATTAACATTGCTTTGGACCTCGAGCATGGCTTCTTTCAGCCATGGAAGGTGCTGTGGACCTGGTGCTGGGCGCCTCACCGCACCCTCAGGGTGAGCACAGTACCCTCACAATGTGACGGTGTGTAGCTACTCTGTGCCAGTAACACACACGGTCAGTACCCCCTACCAGGCCGAGATGCTGTGGGGGTGCACATGGTCACTTTCCCCTACCAGGCTGAAGTGCTGTAGGGGTGCATACCCCATCTTGTGTTTATCTGTGGACAGCTGATTTGCATGTGCAGTGCATCATGGGTACGGGTGGGCTAACCCTATCCTGGTGACCACAACAGACTGTCTGTATGGTGACGTGCAGGCTCTCTGCAGCCAGCCAGGGGCTTGCTAGCAGCTATAGAGCTGTAGCCAAATGGTTACTTCACTGCCTGTGAAGCCAGAGATCATGGGTTCAAATCCACAGTGGGGTTATTTGATAGGGCTGGCTGAAGCATTAAATATTTTTAATGTACGTTTTTGCTGCCAGCAAAAACACCCTCAGCGTACTGTACCCATAAGGTGCCTTTGAGGGCACTTTATAGGGCGCCCTATAGGGCACCTTATGGTTCCCGTCCATATGAGGTGCACTATACATTATCCTGTGACGCAACTTATAGGGTGCCCTATAGGGGACATTTTAGGGTGCCGTGGCGGACAGTGCACTTTATAATGTGCCCTATGGAGTGCCTTATAGGGTGCCTTATACGGCACCTTCAATTACGGCATGTGAGGGTGTGTTTGCTGGCAGCAATTAATAAAATAAAAATAAAGTGCTGCAGGAAACAAAATGTACATTGCAAAGCTGATGCCTCAGCCAGCCTTACGTATTAGGCACCCTGGGGAGCAAACTCATAACCCCTGTATCAGCAGTCAGTGCCTTAACCATTGTGCTCCACTGCTGCTCCTCCTTGCATGTCAGCGCACCTACTTATGCTTTTCATTCCTTAAACTTCACAGTGCTGCCATCAAGAACAGTACTCTGACCTTGCGGTACCTTATACGGCACCCTATAAAGCGCCCTATAAGCAACATTCTAGGGTGCCTTGGCAGACAGTGCACTTTAAAATGTGCCTTATGGGGCACCTTATGTTAACACGCTTTGAGAGTGCGTTTGCTAGTAGTGATAATTAAAATAAAAATAAAATGCCTCCTAAAGCAATCTTCCCCATAATAGGTAATGCCTCAACCAGCCTTGTTCATTGGGCACTGTGGGGGATTGAACCCCTGATCCCTGCACCATTGGTCAGTGTCTTAACCATTGTGCTGTGGTTCTGTTCCTGTACTTGCACATCAGCGCGCCACTTATGCCTCCCGCGCAGCTTTCTCATGCGCTAATGTGCGGGGCGCACATGGGCGCCGCGCACCTTAGCGCATATGTAAATCCCGGTTTTTCTTTTTCACAAAGAAATACCCACTCCTTATATGGCACCTGCACACTAGCACGGCCCACACTTTACCGGGGTTTTAGTAAACATGCCCCTAAGTTTGTAGAAGATTGTTCTGGCTATTTTCTTAATGTGGGAGGTGAAACTGAGAGTTATATCAAGAGTGACTCCCAAATATTTTATTTCCTGCTTCACTGGGAGGGAGAAGTTATGTAGTTTGATTTCTGGTGGAGGTGAGAAGTTGGGGTTTCTCGAAGTAAACAGTATTTCAGTTTTCTTAAAATTAATGTGCATATTCTTTGAGCGAAGCCATAGTTCAGCTTCGGCGAGGCAGGTTAATAGGTTATCATAGTTAGGGTCATTTGCGTTAATCATAGAAACATAGAAACATGATGACAGAAAAAGACCACAAGGCCCATCTAGTCTGTCCTTCCATAACAACTACAACAGTCCACTTTTTACCTTTAGAGATCCTCTGTGTTGGTCCCATGCTTTTTTGAATTCAGTTACTGTCCTCATCTCTACCAACTCCACTGGGAGACTATTCCACGGATCCACTACTCTTTCCGTAAAGAAATATTTCCGCATATCACTCCTGAATCTATCTCCCTTCACCCTCATCCCATGTCCCCTCGTCGCAGAACTTGCTTTCAATTGAAAGAGGCTCTCTCCCTGAACATTTATGCCACGGAGGTATTTAAACATCTCAATCATATCACCTCTATCCCGCCTTTCCTCTAAGGTGTACATATTAAGATCCTTAAGTCTGTCCTCATATGCTTTATAATGAAGACCACTAATCATCTTAGTAGCAACCCTCTGCACCGACTCCATCCTGTTAACATCCTTTTGAAGGTGCGGTCTCCAGAATTGCACACCATACTCCAAATGAGGTCGCACCAAAGACTTATACAGAGGCATTATCACCTCCTTTTTTCTGCTAGCCATTCCTCTCCGTATGCACCCAAGCATCCTTCTAGCTTTTGCCGTCGCCTTTTCTACCTGTTTAGCTACTTTAAGATCATCAGACACAACTACGCCTAGGTCCCGCTCTTCTTTAGTGGACAAAAGTACTTCACCTCCTATACTGTATTGCTCCCTTGGATTGCTGCAGCCCAAATGCATGACCTTACATTTTTTAACATTAAATCCCAGTTGCCAAATTCTAGACCATTCTTCAAGCTTAGCCAGATCCCTCCTCATGTTATCTACACCTTCCTGGGTGTCTACTTTATTGCAGATTTTGGTATCATCCGCAAAGAGGCAAACCTTACCCGACAGCCCTTCCGCTATATCACTAACAAAGATGTTAAAAAGAATCGGACCAAGGACAGATCCCTGGGGCACACCACTGGTAACATCCTTCTCCTCAGAGTGAGCTCCATTTACTTGTACTCTTTGTCGCCTCCCACCCAACCAATTTCTAACCCAAGCAGTAACTTTAGGGTCCATCCCTAGGGTGCTCAGTTTGTTTATAAGTCGCCTGTGAGGAACAGTGTCAAAGGCTTTACTGAAATCTAAATACACCACATCTAGAGCTCTCCCTCTGTCCAACTCCCTGGTCACCCAGTCAAAGAAATCAATCAGATTTGTCTGACAAGACCTGCCTCTGGTGAATCCATGCTGCCTCGGATCCTGTAATCCGCTGGACTCCAGAAACCTCACTATTTTCTCTTTCAACAGCGTTTCCATTAATTTACTCACCACTGAAGTTAAACTAACCGGCCTGTAGTTTTCAGCCACATCCTTACTTCCGCTTTTGTGTAAAGGCACCACATGAGCCTCTCTCCAGCCTTTGGCACCACTCCCGACTCCAACGAGGCATTGAAAAGGTCAGTCAGTGGAGTTGCTAGAACGTCCCCAAGTTCCCTCAGTATTCTAGGGTGTATCCCATCCGGTCCCATCGCTTTGTCTACTTTAAGTTGAGCTAGTTTCTCACGAACACAGTCTTCTGAAAATTGTTCAAGATGTCCCTCGCTTCTGTTCTTATTTGTGGGTGTTTTCTGAGGTCCTGCTCCTGGTTCTTCATCTGTGAACACAGAACAAAAATATTTGTTAAGCAATTCCGCTTTATCCTTATCAGCTTCTACATATTCCCCCCCTGTACCCTTGAGTCTGACAATACCACTTTTGCCCTTCCTCTTCTCACTAATATATCTGAAAAATGTCTTATCCCCCCATTTTATTGCATTGGCTATTTCCTCCTCCTTTTGAATCTTTGCCTTCTTGACTACTTTGCTAGCTTCTCTAAGTTTTTCCAAATACAGATGCCTGTCTTCCTCTCTCTGTGATCTCTTGTATTTCATGAAGGCCTCCCTCTTTTTCTTCACTTTTTCAGCTACTTCCTTCGAAAACCATAGCGGTCTCCTGTTCCTTTTGCCTTTATTTACCATTTTAACAAAAAGGTTGGTTGCCTTTAAAATACCCCCTTTCAGTTTTGTCCACTGTTGTTCTACATCCCCCAGCTGTTCCCATCCCACTAATGACTCCCTGAGGTATTGGCCCATCTTCGCAAAGTTAGTCTTCCTAAAGTCTAAGATCTTCACCTTGGAATGGATTCTAACAGCCCTAGTCCTAATACTGAACCACACCATCTGGTGATCACTGGATGCAAAATGATCTCCCACTACAACATCAGAAACACTTTCACCATTGGTAAGCACCAAGTCCAGTATGGCCCCTTCACGTGTGGGGTCTGTTACCAATTGCCTGAATAGTTCTCCCTGTAGAGAATCCAGGATCTCCTTACTCCTAGATGATACTGCAGCAGGAATGTGCCAATCAATATCTGGCATATTGAAATCTCCTAGCAGTAGCACTTCCCCTTTCCTAGCAATGCTGCGTATGTCTTCAATTAACTCTCTGTCCACCTCTTCCTCTTGTGAGGGAGGTCTGTATATCACACCAATGCAAATAGATTTCTCTTTCCCTCTTTCTAGTTTAACCCACAATGCCTCCTCTCTCCCTTTTAAGCTCTGTAATTCCAAAGCTTTAATAGTAGTTTTTACATATAGTGCTACTCCTCCTCCCCTTCTTCCTACCCTGTCCTTTCTGAATAAAGTATAGCCAGGTATAGTTACATCCCAGTCATGGTTTTCTGTGAACCATGTTTCTGTAACTGCCACTAAATCTAAGTCAGCCACTCCCACCAAAGCTTCAACTTCAGAGATCTTATTTCTCATGCTACGGGCATTAATACACACTGCTTTCCATATGTTACCCCTGTTACCCATTTCCATAAAGGTATTTAATGTATCACTTACCTGGGGGCTTTCTTCACCCATCCCCAACGAATCTAGTTTAAAGCCCTCTTCAGTAGATTAGCCAGTCTACTACCAAAGATGTGTTGACCTTTCTTGGACAGATGGATGCCATCTCTGCTCTGCAACCCTTGGAACAGCATCCCATGGTCTAGGAAACCAAAACGCTCTCGAAGACACCATCCACGCAGCCATGCATTAATCTCCAGGATGCGAGCCTCTCTGCCTTGGCCTTTACCCTCAACAGGGAGGATTGAAGAGAACACCACCTGTGCACCTACCTGCTTCACCCTCTGTCCCAGAGCCATGAAGTCACTTTTGATACGTTCCGAGGTATACCTGGCAGTATCATTTGTTCCAACATGGATTAGCAACATTGGGTAATAGTCAGTGGGCTTGATGAGTCTCGGCAAACTCTCCGTAACATTTTGGATCTTGGCACCAGGCAGACAGCATACCTCTCTGGACATCAAGTCTGGTCGGCAGATGGACGCCTCAGTACCCCTCAGAAGAGAGTCTCCAACCACCACTACCCTTCGTTTCCTTCTGGTCACTGATTCCGCAACTATGGGGTACTTGAACTCTGGTTCTTCCCTTTCCTCGATCGGGGTGTATAACATAATATCATCTGCATAAATGTGGTAATTTATATTATGTCTTTTAAAGATGGTGCATATTGGTTGTAGATATAGGTTAAATAATAGGGCAGAAAGCGATGAGCCTTGTGGGATTCCCTGTTCTTGTGGAAATGGTGGTGATGCATCTTGATCTATTTGTACATATTGTGAACGGTCAGCTATATATGATTTAAACCATTTGAGAGCTACCTCTTTTATACCTAATTGGCTAAGTCTAGAGATTAGAATGTTATGGCTTACACTGTCAAATGCAGCGGAGAAGCTGAAGCTGGATTTGGATAACTTTTTCAATGATTTTAGTCAGGAAGGGGATACTAGCTATAGGTCTGTACGATGATGGATCTTTGTTATCTAGTAAGTTGTTTTTCAATAGTGGGCGGATTGCTGAGAGTTTGAGTTCGTTTGGTAGTATACCCTGTTGTAAGGATTTATTTACTATATCTAAGATGTAGGGGGCTAATTCTAGTTTTGTTTTCTTAATCCATGCTGCTGGGCATGGGTCTAAGAGGGATGTGGTTGTATTGAGTTTTGTAATTATATTTAGTAGTTGATTTCTATCTATGAGGTGGAAAGATTTCCATTTACTGAGGACATTTATTGTTGTGGGAAAGGGATCAGGTACAGATGGAACATTTTGCTTGAGTTTGCCAGCAAAATAGTTTGCTAGTGTTTGGGGGTTAATAGGGATCTTGTGAATGTTAGTAGCCCCCCTACTAACATTCACAAGATCCCTATTAACCCCTTTAGATAATGATTTTATAATTTCAAATAGTTCTCTTGGTCGATTAATAGCTTTAGATAGGATTGTTGTATGATATTGTTTCTTGGCGTTATTTGTAGCTAGTTTGTAAGAGCTAAGGGTTGAAAAATATAGCTCCCGCAATTCTGGGTTTTTTTTAGCTCTCCATTTAGCCTCTAATCTTCTTAGCTCTTTTTTATAGTTAGCTAATTCAGCTGTATACCATTTTTCAGATGTTTTTTTTTATGGGGTCTTTTAGTTTTAGTAGGTAATGGTTTGGCAGCTGCTTCTATTGTAGTGTTCCAGTTAGCAATAGTCTTGTCAAGACTGTCTAGTTTTTTGTCCAGCTGAGGTATAATTGTTTCAATAAACATTCCTGGTTTAAACGGTCTAAACCTCGGACCGTGATGTAATGTAGTGTGATGAGCATTAGGGGTATGAGGAATGTGAATGGAGAATTGAATTAAATGATGGTCGGACCATGGGATTTGAGTTATGCTAGGGGTGGTGTATTGGGGTATTCTGATTAAGTGTTCAGGAAAGAAAACTAGGTCAAGCGTGTTTCCTTTAATGTGTGTAGGGTATGTGATTGTTTGTTTAAAGCCCATTTCGTCCATAGAGTCAAGGAATGTTTTTGATTGGTTATTATTTAGAGAAGCCAGATTGAAGTCTCCAAGGATAATATGGGGCTTATTCATGGAAGCTTTACATGCAAATTCTAGAACAGAGGTTATATTTTGTGGGTCTGATATGGGAGGTCTATAGAAGAGGCAGATGGCTATGTTTTGGTTTTCTATCTTTAGTATATTCATGCCCTCTTGGTTACTACAAATGGTTGGTGTGCAGTTAAGGGTAGACTTTGCTATTATGAGTATTCCTCCTCCTTTCTTTTTATCCCGGTTGCAGTTGAACAGGGAGTATCCGTTTACATTTAGTTGATTTAGAATAATGGTTTCTGATTCAGTTATCCAGGTTTCTGTGATGCAGAGAAAATCAGGTTTCTCATCTGTAATGAGGTCTGTTATGAGGGGGATTTTATTTCTAACTGATCTAGTGTTAATGAGAACAATTTTTAGATTCTGAGATTGGTTATATGTTCTTTTAATTGTATCCTCTGGTGTTAATTTTATTTGTATTAACCTTTTAGTTTGACTTTTTAGGTTCGACTGGGAAAAGTATTTATAAGCGAATGGGAGTGTGTTGTAATGGTTAGGGTATTCTTGTCTAGGGAGAAGGGGAATGATATGGATGTTAGCGGAATTAAGGAGGTTCAGGGGGGTGGAGAGTGTATGTAGGTTGGGGATGGGTGTAAGAAGTAGGACACAAGAGAAACATAGTACATTTAGTAATAACGAGGTTAGTGTCTTGAGCCTCATTTTGATTTAGGTTAGTAGTTATAGTGTTGCAATTATGAAGTCAAATAGTCTGTAGGGACTAAAACGGTTAGATTGTTTCAAGTATACAGTGGGATAAATTGTAACGGTTTCGGATAACAATTCGCAACTTTCAGATATGTTCAATTTCCTGTTCTTTGTAAACTCAATGTTTGTATACATTGTAGTATGCTTGTTTGATGTACACCGCGCTGATTTTAATAGCGCGGTATAGAAGCAAATGTTAAATAAAATAAATAAATAAATTAGTTGCTACAAAAGAAATATTTGTTACATTTGTTGTGAGCGAACATGAAACTTAAAATGACTATGTTTATTAGTGTGGTGGTAGACGAGGTAAAGGAGGTCTACTTTATCTCTAGATTCTTAATGTAGCTAGCAGATTAAAAGATTAAATATCTTAAAGGCTAAGGTTCTTGAGATAGATGGCAACTTAAAGACTAATGAATCATACCTTGAGGCTCTGGGCTGGTATTGTAGAGATCTTTAGGCAATGTCCCTGCGGGCTCCGCCTAAGGGCCACGCCAAAGGGCCCTCTGGCGAGGCCCTCAGGCGTGGGCATGCCTATTGCGTGCTGTTTTTAATGCTCGCTCACCTCTGCCGGCGATGATGCTGTGGGCGGAGCGGCAGACCGCGTGTTAGCGATCGGGGAGAGAGGAGCAGTTCAAAAGGCTCACCTCCGCTATAGTAGTTCTTGCTGTGAGCTCCCTGGTGCGGTGATGTAGACTCTCCAGTGCTGTGGCTGCTTGAGGAGGATGAGGGACAGTGCCCCAGGTGGAATCGGAGCCCAGGTGGAGTCAGAAGAGGGGGATCCTGTGGAAGCGTGCTGCTTTTAATGCTCGCTCACCTCTGCCGGCGATGATGCTGTGGGCGGAGCGGCAGACCGCTTGTTAGCGATCGGGGAGAGAGGAGCAGTTCAGAAGGCTCACCTCTGCTATAGTAGTTCTTGCTGTGAGCTCCCTGGTGCGGTGATGTAGACTCTCCGGTGCTGTGGCTGCTTGAGGAGGATGAGGGACAGTGCCCCAGGTGGAATCGGAGCCCAGGTGGAGTCAGTTTTAAGAAGTGTTCCAAATGTGGCTGTACCATTTTTGCCACAGACACCCATGACTGGTGTCTAAAATGCTTAGGAATGGATCATCAACTGTCAGAATGTCCTCTCTATAGGAAGATGATAGAGAGGCCTACCGAATCGAGCTGCAAAGCCGGACATCCTCTTTGCCTCCTTAGTTCTTTGTTTTCCGCGGAGCCGACAAGAAGCAATTCCTGTCACTGAAGAAAATTTGTCCTTTCTTATTTTTTTGTGGTTGCGTCTGCCTTCCCGTTGACACTGGTACCGACTCCAGTCAGTACTTTCTTTTCTTCTTTCTTTCTTTTAAAAAAAAAAAAAATCTGTGAGGGAAGGAATTTTTTCTTCCTTCAGGCACATCGACGCCATCTTAGGCCTAGGCCTCCCCTTTTGTCAATGACAAAATGGAAAAACCATCCAGTGGTTTTAAAGTGTGTTCTAAATGTGGCAGTAGCATTTCGGCCACAGACACCCACGACTGGTGTCTAAAATGCTTGGGTCCAGATCATCTACCATCAGAATGTCCTCTTTGTAGAAAGATGACAGAGAGAGACCTACAGAATCGAGCTGCAAAACTAGGCACCTTCTTTGCCTCCGATGCAGTATCTTTAACATCGACATCATCAAGAGCTTCATCTTCATTCCAAGGATCTCAGGTATCGAAGCCTAGGTCTTCTTCGAAGACTGGTCAGCCCTCAAGGGTAGATCTCCTTCTAAGCATTGAGATGCCTCTGGCATTGCCCTGGATGGGGACACATCGGCCAAACAAACATGGTGGGAGGAACCTCCCATCAAAGCCTTAGTGGGGTCCCAGGATGCTCCAGAGGCCTCCACCTCCAGAGAATTCCTGGTGCCATGCTCAGGGATCGTGGCCTGCAATTCAGATACCGATACCCAGGCATCAGCAAGCTCCATGGATCAATGTATCCTGGCCATTGAGCGGAGCTTAATGGCCTTACTGGCGGCCTCGGTACCAGTAAAACCCTTACAGTCAGTTCCGCAGGCGTTTGTATCGGCTTCGGTACCTATACAACCTGCATCAAATTTTGCCGCTTTCCACACTACTGCCCATGCCGGCCCTCTAATCCATTTCCGGTACTGAGGTTCTGACCCTGCCCATTGAGTTTCGGTTTCCAATTCATCAGATGATGAATCGGCCAATACTTGAGAAATAAGAAATATCCTGGAAGACCCATCTCCGTCTCCACAACGTCACATGTCCCCCACCAGAGGACATGTCTTTTCAAGACTTTGTTCGCGATGTTGCTATGGGTCTGTCCATCAAAAGTAACACAAAAGCCTTCCCCCTGAGCTCCAATAAATAACAAAACAACAAAAAACCCAGTAGAAAAAAATAATTATACAAAGTAATTTTTTGTCGGAATGGCCAGCACAGTAGAAAGGAAAAACACCTACTACCACCGTGGCCCGTCCTTTTTAATCATTTTGAAAATCAATTTAAAACAGCACTTATTCAAAAAAATGGCTGGTACTTAGCTTTTGAAGAAAAATAGGCTATAGAAACGCTGTAGTCAACAGTAGGTCAAATGTACGACGTGCCACGTTTCGGGGGTATACACATAAGCCCCCTGCTTCAGGTCAGACCACTGTATAGGCTAACGTTCACTATACAGTGGTCTGACCTGAAGCAGGGGGCTTATGTGTATATCCCCGAAACGTGGCACGTCGTACATTTGACCTATTGTTGACTACAGCGTTTCTATAGCCTATTTTTCTTCAAAAGCTAAGTACCAGCCATTTTTTTGAATAAGTGCTGTTTTAAATTGATTTTCAAAATGATTAAAAAGGACGGGCTACAGTGGTAGTAGGTGTTTTTCCTTTCTACTGTGCTGGCCATTCCGACAAAAAATTACTTTGTATAATTATTTTTTTCCACTGGGTTTTTTGTTGTTTTGTTATTTATGGGTCTGTCCATAACAGTGACATTGGAGAAAGAACCTAGGGCCGAAAAACTCTAAATTCTTCAATACCTTACAGCTCCGAAGGCATGCTTTGTATTTGGGAGACACCTCTTACTGTTTCTCCCCATACCTGGCGACTCGATACCATGTACCAGGAACCGGAGTGTCCCGGTTTCCAAAAGATTCAATTGCCACACCATGGTAGTGGAATTGGCAATGCATTGAATAAAGAGTACTAAGACACATTCCTTGAACCCTTCAGGTAGGGAATTGAGAACCCTTGATGCCTTTGGTCGACGTTGTTTTCAGACCTCCATGCTATGAATGAACAAATGAATGATGAAATGCTCAAAGAAATCAAGGAAGCTAACAAAGGTTACAGCACAGTAATAATAATAATGGGTGATTTCAATTACCCCGGTATCGACTGGGTCAGTGTAATGGCAGGACATGCTAAAGTTCCTAGATGAAATAAGTGACTGCTTCTTGGAGCAGCTGGTTTATGAACTGACCAGAGAGAAGCCATATTGGACCTAGTCCTTAGTGGAACACCAGATCTGGTGCAAGAGATAAGGGTGTTGGGGACACTCGGCAAAAGTGATCATAGGATGATCGTGTTTGATCTAATTAGTGAAGGAGGGATGGTAAGGAAATCCACAGTACTAGCTTTTAACTTTCGAAAGGTAGACTATGATAAAATGAGGGAAATAGTTAAGAAAAAAACTAAAAGGAGCAGTTGCAAAGGTTAAAGACTTACATCAAGCTTGGGTGTTGTTTAAAAATACTATCTTGGAAGCCCAGACTAGTTGCATTCCACGCTTTAAGAAAAGTGGAAGGAAGTCCAAAACACTGCCAGCATGGTTTAAAGGTGAGGTCAGAGAGGCTGCTGTTGCCAAAAAAGCATCTTTCAGGAAATGGAAAGAAGAGCCAAACGACGAAACCTGGGGAAACAGCATAAGCATTGGCAAGTTAAATGCAAGGCATTGATAAGGCAGGCAAAGGGAGGATTTGAGAAGAAGCTTGCTGCGGAAGCAAAAACGCGTAATAATAACTTTTTCAAGTACATTCGTAACAAAACACCTGTGAGAGAGTCAGTTGGTCCATTAGATGATAGAGGGGTTAAAGGGGCACTAAGAGGGGACAAGGCGATAGCTGAGAAACTGAATGAATTCTTTGCTTCGGTCTTTACTGAGGAAGATGTAGAGATGTTACCCATGACTGAAGTGGTATTTAAAGGTGCAGAAGAATTGAAGGAAATATCGATACATCAGGAAGATATATTACAACTATTAGATAAACTGAAGAGTAGCAAATCATCTGAGCCGGATGATATACATCCAAGGAAAGAACTGAAATATGAGATTGCAGACCTACTATTAGTAATCTGTGAACTATCATTAAAATCATCTGTAATACCTGAAGATTGGAGGATGGCGAACGTAATGCCAATTTTTAAAAAGGGTTCCAGGGGTGATCTGGGAAACTACAGACCGGTGAGCCTGACGTCAGTACCGGGTAAAATGGTAGAAACCATCATAAAGAACAAAATTACTGAATATGTAGATAGTCATGGCTTAATGGGAGACAGCCAACATGGCTTTAGACAAGGAAGATCTTGTCTTACTAATCTGTTATGTTTTTTTGAAGGTGTGAATAAACAGGTAGACAAAGGTGAGTTGGTTGATATAGTGTATTTGCACTTTCAGAAAGCCTTTGACAAGGTCCCTCATCAGAGACATTTGTCAAAACTAAAGAGTTATGGGATAGGAGGCAGTGTACTATTGTGGATCAGGAACTGATTAAAAGATAGAAAGCTGAGGGTAGGGCTAAATGGCCAATTTTCCCAATGGAGAAAGGTGAATAGTGGTGTACCCCAGGGATCTGTGCTGGGTCTGCTGCTTTTTGACATATTCATAAATGACCTGGAAAAGGGAATAACGAGTGAGGTTATCAAATTTGCAGATGACACAAAACTATTTAAAGTTGTTAAAAAGCAAGAGGATTATGGAAAATTGCAAGAGAATCTTGATAAATTGGAAGACACGGCATCCAAATGGCAGATGAAATTTAATGTGGACAAGTGCAAAGTTATGCACCTAGGGAAGAACAACCCAAACTATGGTTACACGAGGCAAGGTTCCACATTAGGAACCACCACCCAGGAAAAAGATTTAGGCGTCATTGTGGATAACATGTTAAAACCCTCGGCCCAGTGTGCAGCGGCGGCCCAGAGAGCAAATAGAATGCTAGGTATCACAAGGAAAGGAATGGAAAAATAAAACAAAGGATATTATAATGCCTCTATATCGTTCCATGGTGAGACCGCACCTTGAATATTGTGCGCATTTCTGTTCGCCGTATCTTAAAAAGGATATAGCGTTATTAGAAAACGTTCAGAGAAGAGCCACCAAAATGACAAAGGGGATGAAAGGATACCCCTAAGAAGAAAGGCTAAAAAGGTTAGGGCTCTTTAACCTGGAAAAGAGACGGCTGAGGGGAGATATGATAGAAGTCTATAAATTAATGAACGGAGTGGAACGGGTAAACGTAGATCGATTGTTTACGTTATCAGAATATAGAAAGACTAGGGGACATGCAATGAAGCTACAGGGTAAACTATTTAAGACTAATAAAAGAAAATGTTTTTTCACTCTACTTATAATCAAACTCTGGAATTTGTTACTGGAGGATGTAGTAAAGGCTGTTAGTGTAGCTGGGTTTAAAAAAGGTTTGGACAAGTTCCTGGAGGAAAGGTCCATAACCAATATTAAGAAGGGACCCAGGATATCACTGCTTGACCCAATACAAGCATTGTGGAACCTGTGTCTTTTGGGGAAACTGCTAGGTACGTATGACCTAGATTGGCCACTGTTGGAAACAGGATACTGGGCTTGATGGACCTTGGTCTGACCCAGTATGGCATATCTTATGTTCTTATGCTATCTGCCAGGATTATTTCCTACATACTCTATCTGGGTATGTTCCTTAGAGAAGTGGCTGAGGATTTGGAATTAATGGCTCCTCTTCTCCCCGATGACAAGAGAGCAGATTATCTCAACCTTGTAAAGCATGCTCAGAATGTTTCAATATTTGTAAGCAGAGCAACTTTTGAGTGCATCAGGAGGACTTCATTCATCTGCATCGGTGCACGCAGGATTGCTTGGCTTCAAGCAGATCTGAACAATGGGTTCATGATAAGCTGGGTAATATTCCTTGCACTGATGAAAATCTTTTTGATGAGGATTGGCAGGACAAGGCCTCTCAGTTAGAAACTGAGAACACTACGCTCAATAGGCTATCCAGATCCTACTGCCAACCCAGCTAGGAAAAAAGCAGCAAAGAAAGCTTTTTTCAATAATAAGTAGTACTATCCTTATACCCCTGCTATTAAATGTCAGCATTATGCTCCTTAGAAGGGGCAGCAACCACCAAAGCAGCAAAAGAAGACTCAGACTCCTAAGTCATAGCCACCTCAGCAGACCCAGACTGCTCAGGGTCTTTGACTCCTTTTTAGAGAAAATAGTTGTCCTGCATCTGGAGAATCCAGATCCCATCCACATTCCTGGCAGACTCTGTCACTTTGCCCACAGGTGGCATCTCATCACATCAAAGCAGTGGACATTGTCCATAGTACGGGAGGGGTACAAGCTTCATCTACAAAGTCTACCCCCCAGATTTCTCCAAGAGAGTTCAGCTCTCAGCCCCCTCTCACTGCTCTTTTGCTACAAGAGGTCATCTCCATTTGATTGCAGGGTGCAATAGAAGAGATTCCATCATCCCAGCAGGGAATGGGCTTTTATTCTCCATACTTCCTTGTTCCAAAGAAGACAGGGGGATAGAGGCCCATTCTGGACCTCAGAGAACTGAACAAGTACCTACTATGGGAGAAATTCAAAATGATCTCCTAGGGACCCTTCTCCCCTATCTCCAGAGTCAGGATTGGCTCTATTCTGTAAATATAAAGGAAGCGTACACTCACATACTTATTCATCTGCAGCACAGAAAGTTCCTGTGCTTCATGTTCCAAGAAAGACATTGTCAATACAGAGTCCTGCCTTTCGGCCTCGCTTCTGCCCCAAGAGTCTTCACAAAATGCATGGCAGTAGTAGCCGTATGCCTAAGGACTCTAGGGATATTTGTCTTCCCTTACTTAGATGACTGGCTCACTCAAGCAAGCACCTTTCTAGAGGCCAGCCTATCCCTCTCACGTACCATGCAGGTGCTACAATACTTGGGATTTATAATAAATCTTCCAAAGTCCCAACTCATCCCCTCTCAAACTCTAGAGTTCATAGGGGCTCTCCTAGACACTCAGCAATTGAGGGCATTTCTGCCACAGCTCCGCTGCGCACAACTCAATCAGTTAACATCTCAAGCATGCCTCAAGAACTTTCTCAGTGCTTGAGAAATGCTGCAGTTTCTGGGCCATATGGCATCAACGGTGCAAGTTGTTCCATATGCTCACTTACATATGCGCACAGCCCAATGGACACTGGTATCCCAGTGGTCTCAGGCATCGGGTCGCCTGGGAGACAAGATTACGGTATCTACCGTGCTAATATCGTCTCTCCAGTGGTGGCAATCCCCAGGAAACCACCTTGTAGGGTCACCTTTTCAGGTGCTAGCACATCAATGTACCCTAACGACAGATGCGTCCATATTGGGCTGGGGAGCTCATCTCTCCACTCAGGGACTGGTCTCATCAGGAGTCACAGCTCCACATAACTCTGCTGGAACTCGGAGCCATTCTCAATGCTCTCAAGGTGTTCCAGGACCATCTTTGTTGCCGTAGAGTCCTAGTCAGAAGGACAATCAAGTAGCCATGTTCTACGTGAGCAAAGAGGGCGGAACAGGCCCTTGGCCCTCTGCAGCGAGACTCTACATCTCTGGTCCTTTGCCTTACATCATCGCATTCACCTACATGCGGTGTATCTTCTGGTCTTGAGTTGAATCCTTCTCCCCCATGAGTGGTCTCTTCATGTAGACAAAGTCTCTCAAATCTGGGGGACTCCAGAGATAGACCTTTTCGCAAGTCCTCAGAATGCCAAGGTTCCCCGCTTCTGCACCAGGACTCCTGCACTGGACAGCCAGCAGGTGGATGCTTTTCACCTACACTGGGGTCAGAGCTTCCTATATGCCTTCCCTCCCATACCCCTAATTCCCAAAACTCTTCAAACTCCAGAGAGACAAGGGCTCCATGATACTCGTAGCCCCACGCTGTCCACGCCAACCTTGGTACCCTCTCCTTCTATGTCTGTCTCAGGCTCAACCGATAGATCTCGGGTCTGTTCCAGATCTCCTCTATCAAGAGGAGGGAGACGCTGCTCCATCCCAATCTGCAGTCTCCATCTCACAGCATGGCTGTTGAAGGCATAGCCTTCCAAGACATTAACCTTCCCCAGGAGGTTAAGGACATTTTATTTATTTATTTTATTTATTTACATTTCTTATATACCGCACTATTTGCGATCAGCGCGGTTTACATAAAAACAAACAGTATCCGACAATAAAATATCCTCTTAACTTCTAGGAAGCCATCCACCAGACGGTTCTATGCTTTCAAGTGGCGAAGGTTTTCTTTCTGGTGCTCTCAGAAGAATCTCAATCCCTTCTCAGCTCCGGTGGAGGCACTGCTAGAGTACCTCCTTCACCTATCATCTTCTGGACTCAAAACCAATTCAGTGAGAGTACACTTAAGTGCAATTGTGGCCTCTCACCTGCCCTTAGATGGCCAGCTCATCTTTTCTCAGCCGCTCGTAGCACGCTTCATGAGGGGCCTTCTGTTAACCAAACCTCCCATTAAGCCGCCTCCAGTGGCATGGGACCTTAATGTGTCCTAGGAAAGCTTCTCAAGCCTTTTAACCTCTAGCTACTACTCCACTTAAGTTTCTTACATGGAAGGTCATCTTCCTTATTGCCCTCACTTCAGCAAGGTACATTAGTGAGCTCCAGGCTTTGGTGGCTGACCCTCCTTATACATGGTTCCACCATGATAAGGTTGTTCTTAGGACTCATTCTCACTTCATGCCAAAGGTGGTCTCACACTTCCATTTAAACCTGTCAGTCTACCTTCCTCATTCCTCTAGGGCAGAGGCAATCCTCCACACTCTGGATTGCAAACGTGCCTTAGCTTTTTATCTCCAGAGAACTAGAGAGCACCGAAAAACTTCCCAGCTTTTCATTTCCTTTGACTCGTGTCACCTTGGCTTGCCAGTATCCAAACAAACTGTCTCCAAGTGGATAGCTGACTGCATCACTTTTGCCTATGAGAAGGCAGGACTTTCTCTCGAGGGTCAAATCACTGCCCACAATGTTCAAGCTATGGCTGCCTCTATGGCAAATCTACGCTCTGTAGCTATTGACGAGATATGCAAAGCAGCAACTTGGTCTTAGGTCCACACTTTTGCTGCTCACTATTGCCTGGACATGGACTCCTGCCGGGATGCCTTGTTTGGCCACGCTGTTCTCCAACATCTTTCAGACTTAGTGCAACTCCTATCCTCCATCCCGGTTTTGGATACCAGACATCCATTTAGGATACATGACCTCTTTAGGCATACGTGTGCGATCCACAGCAGATTCTGAGGTCATCTCTCTGGCATCTCCTAGCTAGGGAGTCCCATATGTGAAGACTACATTCCTGCTTTCCCTGGAGATAGCGTAGTTACTCATCTGTAACAGGTGATCTCCGGGAACAGCAGGAATTTAGTCTTCACAATCCACCCTCCTCCCCTAGGAGTTATTGGTCTTCTTTTCTTCTTCTCCTTTTATTTCAGCTACAAACTCAGGAGGGGAGAGCTGGAAAGGCGGGAAGGCAGCTATGCAGGTGCAGTGGGATGCTTCCAAAAGCTTTCCTATTGGACGCTGGGGAGCATTCCCGCACGGGCTCCATCGGTACAGACGTCACCCATATGTGAAGACTAAATTCCTGCTGTCCCCGGAGATCACCTGTTACAGGTGAATAACTACGTTTTACCAACTGATGCAGTTAATTTATGATCCGTAATACCCCCATCCATCCTCGCACTAAATAATCCTTGCCCTCATAATACACTCTCTGCTTCATACAACTGCTAACCCTCCTACATTTTCATCCACCATTAATGTTAGGTCCCCCCTTTTAGTTATCCAAGTTTAATTACGTGTTCAATGTAAAGTTCCAGTTGTTATAAAGTAAACTGCTTTGAATGTAAGATAAAACGGTATAGAAAACCTGTTAAATAAATAAAGGTTGAAGAGTTGATTAAAAAGATGGCGGAGATTAGAAATGGGTCGATTGATTCAACACCAAAGTTTCTTTAGAGTGGGATGAACAGTAGCTTCCAGGACTGTAGCATGGAACTGGAACTAAGAAGAGAGGTCTAATTCTTTGATGGCATTGGATTGGAAGAGCAAGTCATGAGTCTGGTGGAGGAGAGAATGTTGTCAAGTTCAAACTCAGACAAAGCTCAGTCCAAGATATCTAACAAGACAATAAGGCAGGCTGGTGAGAAAATCTTGAGAAGTGGGTGATATGATCTTGCTAGAGCTCACAGAACATCTGAAGAAAAAAGGAGACCCTTATGTGCATATCACTGATCTTGGCAGAAAAGCATTATGCTGATGACAGTGTGGAACAAGAGTGAATATGATGAACTTGGTTACCATAGAGAATAGACTCCTAGGGTGGTTATCACATGCATTAATAAGATTGGAGCTGTATTCTTTTTAGAAAATAATAAACTCCTCCTATAGTAATGATACCGATCTTTACAGCCTTGAAAATTAGAGAGTGATTTGTCCTGCTCCATTCACCAGACAGTGGCTTGCCAGTCAATTCTATTTCATCTGGACAGACTGAATGAATGGTTCCAGTTACAAAGACGCAGTATGGCCCGGATAACTGCAAAGCTTATTATACTAGATGTGGAAACTCAAGAGAACATGAATGAATCCTTGTTTACAACTGTAATCCTTGCGTATTTTTGTTTTTCAATAATGTACCTGAGCCTGCCCATGAAACAACAAGTAAGCTATTGTAAGGATGGCAAGAGGTCAGCTGAGGTTCAAAGCTATGTATCAGGAGTGAAACTGGGTTGACTAGATGGACCTTATGGTTCTTATCTACCATCATTTTCTATCTAAGTAACCAAGCCAAGCTAAAGTTCAGCACTGTTTCTTTGTGAAAGATGTGTTTTATGAGTCTAGCTGTCAGGTTATTATTTCCTTTTTTACTTCCTATTTTAGAGCTGGACCTGAAATTTCAACCCATCTTCTCAAAGACCCGAAGCCCTGGGCTGGACATGGAGAGGTAAAGTTTACTGCATAGCAGGTATCTTGTATGTAAGTGGCTCACTGATTCTTCACGAAGAATAGGGTTGCCACTTCAACTAGGTCAACCTGGAGAGATTGATACCAGTCTTGGTTTTAACTCACTGAATGCATGGGAAATTCTTTTTTAAGGGAGCTCAGAACTGCAAGTCCATGCACCTAGGTGAGGTGGCAACCCTGAAAGTGCTTTTCAGGGTGGATAAAAATCAATGATCTGAAAAAAAAATACCGGTGCTTTTCAGGGTGGATAAAAATTGATGATCTGAACAAAAAATACTGGGTAATATTGAGCTTGCTGCATTCAGCATATATTTTGAACACCAGATGCTTAGGATAAAAAAAATACAAATATTCAGCAACATTGTTCAGGTAGTGGCTGCTGCTGCTGCTGAACATCCAGATGGAGAGGTGACATGCCAGCCCTGTCTGGAGGCAATATTCAGCAGCTCTCAGGATGTAGGATAACGTTTTTGCTGTCCTATGTTATCTGGATAGCAGCGTTGAAAATTTCCACTGTTAAGATAACATAAGTGTCTGCACCTGAACCATCCCCAGGACTATCTGGCTAGTGCTGAGGCAATCTGTGGAATAACCCTCTCATCTGACTGTTTCTGGTTAGCAGTGCTGTAAAGCGAGTAAAACAGTTTCAGGGAGTGGAGCTGAGCCCAGTACAGATTCTCTGCCGGTGTCTCTCAGGGAGCGAGTACCAAAGCTTGATCTTGTCATTATCCTTGTTGGAAGTTCCCAATTACGTTTTCCTGGGATGCAAATTGGGGTGGACCGCTGGTGACCGTTGGCGTGGTGTGTGGTGTCCCACTATTTTCTGCACACATCAGTAACATTTTTGCCTATTGTGTGCCTGGTGCCATGCGGTCCTAGTGCGTGATTCCGCCCAAGCGGCGTCAATACATGTTCCTTCCCTACTGCCTGTAATGTGTATTGCAGTAATAGTGCAGTTAACGTGCGCCTTATAGGCCATCGCGGCCTTAGTGTGGGCTATTGTGATACTTGCCTTAACTCTGTCTTCTTTCAGGAAAGATTGTTTGACCTATGGCAAGCGAGGTGCCTCATCTCCGGATTTGAGACTCTGCTCTTCTTGTATGGCCACTTCGGAGTCATCCCTGGAGGACCTGTTCCCCCACTCTCAGCGGGCGATGCAGTTAGTCCATCCTTTTCTGCCTCAGGACAGGAAGTGACGGATGGCACTATGGGTAAGGATATCCAGTCAGCTGGAGGAACCAGCAACTGCTGTGAGATGCTCCTCGTTCTCTAGGGTGTTTGTGGCAGCTATGCCCCCTAGTATTGGGGCGTCATTTCCGAGAGAAGAGCTTCTGGACCCCAGATTGTTCTCCCCAAAATTCTTTACTTTTTTGCAGCAGGTCTGGTCCTTCTGGCATGGAAATTCACACTCTGCAGTCTTTGGGTGCCCCCAAGCGCAGTCTCATGCAAGGCAGGCTGAGAGTGGAAGCCCTGTTCAATTGCCTTTGGCTAAGTGTCCCTGGCGAGGGACACTCCTTGGAGATGGGGAACAGCTGGGAGTTGTTCAAGATTTTGATTATGCCTTGGATTCAGATGGCTTGATACTGGCTCTAACGTGGATGAAGAAGTACTCTTGCCTTCAGAAGACTGTGAAGAGACTGGAGTGATCCGCCTATTTTGGAAGGAGGGGCTGACAGCATTGATTGCCAGGGTCTCATCTGCCTTGAACTTGATAGATGTTTCTGGCATGGAGCAGGAGCCGAAGATGCACCTACTCTTTCAAGGGGTGCAGAAGTACACTACTATCTTCCCATTCTCAGATGCGATCAAGGATATGATCCGGTCAGAGTGGGACTCTCCCGACTCCCCACCCAAGGGGTTAAGGGAGTGTGTTGAGTGGTTTGGTATTTCCAAGGTGGATGTGCAGGTCATGAAGGTTACCAAACAGACCACCATTCTTGTGGAAGGCAGATTGGCCTTAGATTTTCTGGACCATAAGGTGGCTTCATTGTTGAAGAGCCAGTTTACTGTGGCGGCTACTATTCTGAAGCTGGTGATATGTGCCAGCCTAACATCTCAAGCTCGGATTCAGTCTCTTCTGCTGGATGATGTTGTTGTTGTTGTTGTTAAGTACCATTGAGTCAGTGTCAACTCATGGCGACCCTCTAGATAGTTGTCCTAAATTGTGTTCGGTCTTCAGTCAGTTGGCTAATTGTTGTATCGATCCATCTCATTCCAGGCCTTCTTCTTTTGCGTTGACCTAAGCATGAGGTATTTCTCCAGTGATCTCTCTCTTCGCATGATGTGTCCAAAGTATGAAAGTAGAAGTTTTGTCATCTGAGCTTTTAAGGAAAGCTTAGGTTCAATCTCCTCTAGTAGTGACTGATTTGTTCTTCAGGCAGACCATGGGATATACAGGATTCGTCGCCAGCACCATAATTCAAAGGCATCGATTTTCTTCCTGTCTTTCTTTTTCACTGTCCAACTTTTGCATCAATATGACATTATTGAAAATATCATGGCTTAAACAAGTCAAATCCTTGTATGGAGAGAGACATCTCTGCTCTTGAGAATCTTGTCTAGGTCCTTCATAACCATTCTGCCAAGAGCAATGCGTCATCAGATTTCTTGACTACTTGTTATTTCTTTATTGATAGTTGTTCCAAGTAGGTTAAAGTTGTTAACTATTTCAATTTCTTCTCCATCAATGATGAACTTATTGATTTTGACAGCTGTAAGGATCTTTGTCATCTTTACATTAGGTGCAGGTCCATTTTAAGACTATGTTCCTTGATTTTGAGAAGCAAATGTTTCAGATCGTCATTGCTTTCAGCCAGTAATGTGGTATCACCAGCATAGCGAAGGTTGTTGAGTCTTCCACCAATCTTCACACCTCAGTTGTCTTCATACAGCCCTGCTTCTCTGATGATTTGTTCTGCATCTTTGGAGTCTGGTGTGGTGCCAGAGGACTGGAGAGAGGCACATGTGGTCTCTTTACATAAAAGTGGAAGTAAGACTGTGGTTGAAAACTACAGGCTGGTTAGTCTAATCTCTGTGGTGAGTAAATTATTGGAAACGCTGCTGAAAGAGAAAATAGTGAGGTTTCTGGAGTCTGGTGGATTACAGGATTGGCAGCAGTATGGATTCGGAAACCACAGAAGAAGAAGGTATCCGCAAAGGCAAGCCAAACCAGAAGCAGACCACCAAGGACCAGGCATCCACACAGGTGTGGTAATATGCAAACACAATTTATTAGAAGACCCACCTAAAATGTTTCGGCCTGAGGCCTTCTTCAGGGGTCTAAAACAAAATAAAACATAATATTAAAATATACATTCATAAAAAATATGTCATATACAAAACATAAAAACTTTTTAATAGTCAAAATAGATATATACATACATGGGATTAAAACAAAACCGAAACAAGAAAATTTCCATTTAAAATTACCAACTGTGCATGGAAGTACAGAGCAAAAAATAAAAATGATTGTGAAAGGACACACATAATAAAGGAGAATACATTACCGCAAAGAGAAGCAACAACATGTAAAGAGGCAGAAAGCTCTCCTCAATCTGTATGAATTGGAAAAAAGCACAGGAGTGTTAACAATAAAAGATATAATCCCTATTGAATTAACAACAAAACATATTATAAATTAAGGGAAGTAAAAGTATGCAAACTAAGGGACTAGAAAGGATAACAATGGCTAATTCATGACAGGACATCCAAAAGCTGTTCCCTATTTCTTTTGTTATGCCGCTTGCGTGTGTGTGTCTTTGAGATGCCGACTGATTCCTCAGTCATTTTCATTTTCATTCATACTCGTTTTTATCAGTTTTTAAGCCCTTTCAATTGTGTACACATGTTTAATTTAATGAAATGGTTTGTTCTTTCATAGCTTGTCATACATCAACTTTAGTTGCAGTCAGGTTGTCCCTTATCGATGTTATTTTATTGTTTCTTATTATAGCATTTATGTTTTGGGCCAAAATATTTTCCTGTTTGTCAAATGTGACCAGCTATTTTTACTCCCTTATGGTTTTAATGTGCAATCTGTTTAGTTTCAATTATTCTAATTAATGTATTCCAATATGGCTACATTAAGCTAGCTTACAGCTTTTGGATGTCCTGTCATGAATGAGCCATTGTTATCCTTTCTAGTCCCTTAGTTTGCATACTTTTACTTCCCTTAATTTATAATATGTTTTGTTGTTAATTCAATAGGGATTATATCTTTTATTGTTAACACTCCTGTGCTTTTTTTCCATTTCATACAGATTGAGGAGTGCTTTCTGCCTCTTTACATGTTGTTGCTTCTCTTTGCGATAATGTATTCTCTATTATTATGTGTGTCCTTTCACAATCATTTTTATTTTTTGCTCTGTACTTTCATGCACAGTTGGTAATTTTAAATGGAAATTTTCTTGTTTCGGTTTTGTTTTAATCCCATGTATGTATATATCTATTTTGACTATTAAAAAGTTTTTGTTTTGTATATGACATACTTTTTATGAATGTATATTTTAATATGTATGTTTTATTTTGTTTTAGACCCCTGAAGAAGGCCTCAGGCCGAAACCTTTTAGTTGGGTCTTTTAATAAATTGTGTTTGCATATTACCACACCTGCGTGTAGGCCTGGTCCTTGGTGGTCCACCTCTGGTTTGGCTTGTCTTTCAGGATACCTTCTTCTCCTGTGGTTTCCGACTTCATCCCTTGAAGTTCCCCATGGCCTACACGCAATGGGACAACATCTACAGTTATTCTGTGGATCACTTGAATCATCTCCTCAAGGAACCTCCCTTGGTGGAAGATGAATCTGAAGATACTAGTCTTGCTGATCGTTGGATCGACCTAATTCGTACCAAAAAAGCTGCCATTCGATATGAACTACATTTTGCTAGCGTACTACAATATTGCAGGGTTAAACGGATCCCAAGAGGTTTGAGGATGACCAGAAAACCGAACATGTTTCGGGACGATAAACTTTTTATGGACAGGTGGTGTGCCATCTTGAATAAGTGCTCTCTCGACCTTTTGGTCTTGTTAGCTGAGACAGCTAAGAAAAAGGCTGAGAAAATTCGTATAGAAGCTGAGAAGAAAATGGATTTCTTAAGATCTGAAGACAGACATTTTGAGAGATTACTTGGAGATTACAATAAGAAATTAGAAGAGTATCGCAGAGAGATCAAAAGGATGAAGCTTGACAAACATAAACGTGATGAACTTGACTATAAAAATAATAATGTGTATTTATGGTTGAAGCCTCGGGCCCCTTTTAATGGTCCACGCCAAGTTAGCTTCAAGGATGACAATTCCAGTAATCGTAATAATGATAATTTTAGACGATATGATTATTCTCATAATCAACATCGTAGATATGAGAGAAATGATAATTAGAATGGTCATTATTCGAAAAGATCTGAACTTTTTACTCATAGATTTGATGACTCTAGTAATTTTAGAAAATGAGATTCTCCAATGAGTAAATACGATGATACACAAGAAAGAAACAAAAAACGTATTCAGAGTGAGTCAGAAGAACTCTTCGCCTCTCCTGTTTCCACTCCCCTTCGTAACTCCCCTGGTACATCTAAGGATTTTTTATTCGAGGATTTGTGGGAAAAAAAGAATCGGCACAACGCAAGGCCAAAAAATCACTCCCCCCTCGGTTAGAATTCAGAGGAAGAGGAAGGAGCAGGGGCTATACATCTCGACCACCGCAAAATCACCCCCACGAATCCTATTGAATCATGATGTCTCAATAGCCACACAAAGCTCGATACAATTTGACTTACCTGTTATTAACCTTTCTAATGTCACCCTCACAAAAACTGAACTTGACCCCATAGAGAAAGGGTTGTCCTTTGTTCCTACAGCACGTTATGACGCATTTCAGACTCGTGTAGACCTCCATAAATTTTCTCGTAAATTACAAATTAAAAATTTTTTTTCTGAAAAATCTTGTTCTTCAACAGACCTTTCTGTGGTGCGTGCTAAATCCCGTTGGTATCCTCCTGGCCCGGTTGATCCTCTTATTCACAGTTTCATGAAATATGTTTTAAGGGATATACAACACATGGAAAAGAAACTTGTATGTAGATATTCTAATCTCACACGTCAAGAAAGAGCCGCTATATCCAATTTGAACAACCGATCAGATATTATTATAAAGCCAGCTGTCAAGGGGGGTGGTATCGTGATTTTAGACCGTATGTATTATATTCAAGAACTGTCTAGCCAACTTGATGATAGAGATTTTTATCACGTTTTGCCTTGTGATCCCACATCTTCTCTCAAATTAGAAATTAATTCCCTCTTGCTATATGGTTTACAGGCTGGTTTCCTCACCTCACGAGAGCATGCCTTTCTGGTGGTCAAGCACCCAGTTATTCCGACAATATATACAATTCCCAAAATTCATCAGTCCCTTACCGCTCCCCCAGGGCGTCCCATAGTTTCTGGTATAGGTTCTGTTTTGGAACCTCTTTCAAAATGTATTGGCGTTTTCTTACGTCCCTTCATCCCCTGTATTGCTTCCTATGTTAGAGATGCCGCTGATGTGATTTCTTTTTTAGATACTTTTGACATTGACATCTCTTCTATTACTCTTGTGACGTTGGACATTGAGTCATTGTACACAAATATACCACAGAAAGAGGCTTTATTGGTTCTCACTAAATATTTGGACTCACGCCCTTTACCTGTCCGTACACCTACTCATTTTCTTATTGAGTTGGCTCAGTTTGCTTTAACACGCAATTATTTTCTTTTTAACGGCACTTTTTATCAACAGATTAAAGGTACAGTCATGGGTGCGTCCATGGCACCGGATATAGCTAACCTATATGTGGCCGAATTTGAGGCTACTCACCTCGTTGATTGCCCCTTTTCTTCCTTGATTTTATCTTGGAAGAGATACATTGACGATATTTTAATTTTATGGCAAGGCACTCATGGTCAGCTTCTTGAGTTTTACGATTGGCTCAACACTCTTGATACTAATCTAAAATTTAAAATGCAATCCAGTACCACGGACCTCCCCTTTTTGGACCTTCTTATTAAGAAATCCACTTCTGGGTTCAAAACTACTATTTTTCGCAAACCCACTGATAAAAATAAACTTTTGCGGTTTGATAGTTTTCATAATAGCCACATCAAAAAGAATTTACCTGTTTCACAGTTTTTACGTCTCCGTAGATTATGTATGGAATTCTATGATTTTGTAAGCAAATCTACTGATATGGCAGCACGTTTTAAGGCCAGAGGTTATCCCATGGAGTGTATCAATAAAGGTTTCCATCGCGCCTGTTCCTCCAATAGACAAGTATTATTTTTACCCAAAAATAGATCTTCAGATGACAAGTTTGTTTGTGTCCTAAAATTTTCACACCTCGCATGGAAGATACAGAAAATTCTTAGAGCTCACTGGCATATCCTTCAAACTAGTCCCTGTTTTTCCAATCAACACCTTATTATTGCTCACAACAGAGGATGTAATTTGGCTGACAAACTAGTTTCCTCCTACATGCCCCCCTGCCCAAACTCTGTTGTCAAAGATAAAGGACATTTCAGATGCAATGGTTGCTCTGTGTGTAAGCATGCTATTGTACTTTATTTATTTATTTATTTAAAGGGTATTTGTATCCCGCCTTATCCTTTAATCAAGGCGGTGAGCACAGCAAGCAATCAGTATAAGTGTTGTGTGTCAGGTGAGCTTTATGTACAGTGTGTGGGTGCGTGTGTGCGAGTGTTTTGATTTGGGTGAGCTATTTACAGTGTGCGCTATGTACAGTATATACATGGGTTTCTGGGTCCAGGTTTGGTGGTTTCCGTGAGCTGTCATTAGTCCAGATTGGATCCGGTTTGTAGATTCAGGTTAAGCATTTGGGCCGTAGTGTTCTGTGAAGAGTACAGTCTTCAGGTGCTTCCGGAAGTCCTTCAAATCTTCAGTTGATCATAGGTCGTGAGGGAGTGAGTTCCATATTGATGGGGCTGCCAAGGAGAGTGCCCTTTGTGTGGTGGCTTTGCATGCTTTTGTGTAGTTGTTTGGGTGCTGAGTGTGTCTGTTGTGGCTTTTCTTCTTGGTCTGTTGCTGGTTTTTTCACATCCTGCTTCTCATGTACAATATAAGTTGCAGACTAGAACCGACTGTAATTCCACGCATGTAGTGTATGTCATTATTTGTCCCTATCCCCTTCTTTATGTCGGTAAGACTGTACGACCGGTTAAGATAGTGTCCAGGAACACAAAAGTTGTATAAGAAGAAAAATCCTCACAGCTCCCTTAGTTGAGCATTGGTCTACATTCCAACATACTCTTGATGACCTAAAGCTTTTTGTTGTCACACAAATCAAGAAACCTCCGCGAGGTGGAGATTGTGACCGTCAGTTAATTCAAGAGGAACAGCGTTATATCTTTTCATTTGATACAGTTGTACCGCAAGGTTTAAACAAAGAGATTGAATACCATCATTTTTTGTGATCTATAGTACGTCACTCATATTTTTTTTAAAATTTTAAATTTTATCATTATGATTATTTATTATATCCTTTTATTATCATCTCTGCAGTTTTGATGTAGCACATTTGCATCAGCATGTCTTACAAGTTTCTCTGTGTCATATTGCTGTTAGTATTATATTTTGTATAATAAGCAGCATAGTTGTGGGTTACAGCCTTGGGTGTTTAGTGTAGTTCAAATAATTTTATTTGCACTCTTATGGTAATTTTCATCCCTTTCCCCTCCCCTTCCCCCTTTTTCCCTCACCTCTCCCCTCCCCCTCCCCCCCCCCCTACCATTGGTTAGGAAAAAGACTTAGATTGTAATGTTTTAGCAGAATGATTTCTTGTAGTTCTTGTATGTCTAGTTCAATACAAGTAGCATACACACTTAAAAATGTTAAGGTTCAGCAATTATTTAAAACAGCTCTATCTTTCACTTCTGAAATGATCCCTTACATAAACAACAGTAGTCTCCTTTTGGAGCTATTTAAATACCCTATCTGCTTCTGCGTGGCATTTTCCCGTGCATAGCAACGACGCTGGTAATGTTGCAAGTCCTTTTGTTTAGAGCTACTTTATCCTTATTTTACACTCCGTTTATCTATACATCACAATGTTTTTTGCATGATATCTTTTATCTGTCTCTTGTTGATAGCGATCTAAGGTTTGCTTTTTTTGCTAGTTTTTGTCACAGTTGATACTTTTACAACACATATTTTATCCCTATGTTTGGCTTGGCTGTTTGCCGCGGTATGCCTTGGCCCTTTCACTGTTCTCAAAAATACCTTTATGTATCCTTTGTTGTGACACATCCACTGTCTTCATTACAATTCATGGTGGTTTGTACGGTTTTCGTCTTTACCATTGCCTATTTTTATTGCGATGTCCCTCCCCTGTTTAATCTAACCGTCAATTTTAACTATTTACATTTTTCAAGCTTTCTTATTTGAGTATGTGTGTTTCATGAAAAGTTTTTTCTTGTCCCTTTTGTTTTGCTGCTTGCGCGGGTGCGCTTTTTAGATGCCGATTGACCTAACAGTCACTTTCAACCATTCATAATTCTTTTAAGCTCTCCTATTATGTGTATGCATGTTCAATATAATGTTTTTTCTTTTATTCCTTCTGGTATGCTACTTGCGCTGGCGTGCTTTTTAGATGCCGATTGTCCTATTAATCATTTTATTTCTTATAATTTTTAAGCTCTTATATTTGCGTATGCATGCTTAATGGAACGGTTCCCTTTTTATCCCTTTGTCAGGTCGTTTGTGTGGTTGTGTCTGAGATGCCGATTGACCCTACAGTCAGTTTGTACTTTTTTCACCTTACCATTGTTTATTTTTATTGCGATTCCCCTTTTAACCTAACAGTCAGTTTTAATTTTTAAGTCTTCTCATCAGTGTATGCATGTTTTCTGGAATGGTTTTTTTCTTGTTCCTTATGGTGTGCTGTTTGCGCAGGTGCGCTTCTTAGATGTTGACTGACCTAACAGTCACCTTTAAGCTTTCCTATTTGTGTATGTATGTTCAATGGAATGGGTTTTCTTTTTTCCTCTTTTTTCCTCTTGTTATGCTGCTTGCGCTTTTTAGATGCTGATTGTCCCAACAATCATTTCTAATTATTTATATTTTTAAGCTCTCTTATTTGTGTATGGTTTTCTTTTTATTCCCTATTTCTTTTGTTATGCCGCTTGCGTGTGTGTGTCTTTAAGATGCCGACTGATTCCTCAGTCATTTTCATTTTCATTTTCATTCATGCTCATTTTTATCAGTTTTTAAGCCCTTTCAATTGTGTACACATGTTTAATTTAATGGAATGGTTTGTTCTTTCATAGCTTGTCATACATCAATTTTAGGTGCAGTCAGGTTGTCCCTTATCGATGTTATTTTATTGTTTCTTATTATAGCATTTATGTTTTGGGCCAAAACATTTTCCTGTTTGTCAAATGTGACCAGCTATTTTTACTCCCTTATGGTTTTAATGTGCAATCTGTTTAGTTTCAATTATTCTAATTAATGTATTCCAATATGGCTACATTAAGCTAGCTTACAGCTTTTGGATGTCCTGTCATGAATGAGCCATTGTTATCCTTTCTAGTCCCTTAGTTTGCATACTTTTACTTCCCTTAATTTATAATATGTTTTGTTAATTCAATAGGGATTATATTTTTTATTGTTAACACTCCTGTGCTTTTTTCCAATTCATACAGGTTGAGGAGAGCTTTCTGCCTCTTTACATGTTGTTGCTTCTCTTTGCGGTAATGTATTCTCCTTTATTATGTGTGTCCTTTCACAATCATTTTTATTTTTTGCTCTGTACTTTCATGCACAGTTGGTAATTTTAAATGGAAATTTTCTTGTTTCGGTTTTGTTTTAATCCCATGTATATATATATCTATTTTGACTATTAAAAAGTTGTTATGTTTTGTATATGGCATACTTTTTATGAATGTATATTTTAATATGTACGTTTTATTTTGTTTTAGACCCCTGAAGAAGGCCTCAGGCCGAAACTTTTAGTTGGGTCTTCTAATAAATTGTGTTTACATATTACCACACCTGCGTGTAGGCCTGGTCCTTGGTGGTCCGCTTCTGGTTTAGCAGTATGGATTCACCAGAAGCAGGTTTTGTCAGACAAATCTGATTGATCTTTGACTGGGTGACCAGGGAGTTTGAGCAAGGGAGAACCCTAGATGTGGTGTACTTGTATTTCAGTAAAGCCTTTGATACCGTTCCACACAGGCAACTTGTCAACAAACTGAGCACCCTAGGGCTGGACCCTAAAGTTACTGATTGGGTAAGAAATTGGTTGATGAGGAGGCAACAAAGGGTGAAGGTGAAGGTAAATGGAGATCTCTTGCCGCCTTGCTGGGCAGAATAGATGGACCATACTGGTTTTTATCTCCCGTCATATACTATGTTAGTCTGAGGAGAGGGAGGATCTCCAGGAACAAGCAGGAATGTAGTCATCACATATGGGTATCGTCGGTACCGACGGAGCCTGCGTGGGAACGCTCCCCAGCGTCCAGCTTTTGGGACCATCCCACAGCACCTGCGTGCTGCCTTCCCACCTTTCTCAACTGCCTCTCTCCAGGAACAAGCAGGAATAAGTCCTCACATATGGGTACGTCGGTACCGACGGAGCCTGCATGGGAAAGCTCCCCAGCTTCCCAGAAGGAAAGCTTTTGGGGCCTCCCACTGCGCATGCGCGCTGCCTTCCCGCCTTCCTGACCAGGTGAGAATCTGTTTGGTAAGGAGTGGCAAATCAAAGCCACTCAAATGGATGCAGAAAATGCTGCATTAGATAGACTTTCTAAGTCTACCTCTACCCCTGTCAAGAAAAAATCTTTCAAAAAGCCTTTCTACAAGAAGGCCAGATTTGCCACAAATACTGGCCAACAATCTTCTGCAGCTCGCTTTACTCCTAAGCGTCAGCAGCCTAAACAGGCCAGGGCTAAACCTGCAGGGGCTGCTACAGCCCAACAGTCCCAACCCCCTCAGGGTTTTTGACTTAAATCTAGAGAACTTAACCTTTCTGGCTCTAAAACCAGAACCTCTCACCATTCCAGGAAGGTTAACTCTTTTTGCTCCCAGATGGGAGCAAATCACATCAGAACAATGGACCCTCTCTATCATCAGAGAGGGCTACAACTACATTTCTCCAACCTTCCTCCCCATACCATGGTGAGAAGTTTCAATTCTCCCCCATCTCTCCTAGACCTGTTGAGTCAGGAGGTGACCACTCTTCTCGCCCAAAAGGCAATAGAAGAGGTTCCTCTTCCTCAACAGGGATCAGGTTTTTACTCCCCTTATTTTCTCATTCCCAAGAAAACAGGGGGGTACAGACCCATTCTGGATCTCAGAGAATTGAACAAATTTCTATACAAGGAGAAATTCAAGATGCTTTCTCTAGGTACTCTCCTTCCATACCTACAGAGTCAGGATTGGCTTTGTTCTCTAGATCTCAAGGATGCGTACACACATATACTCATCCATCCATCCCACAGAAAATTCCTACGGTTTCTGTTCCAGGGAAAACATTTCCAGTACAGAGTACTTCCCTTCGGTCTAGCCTCTTCTCCAAGGGTATTTACCAAATGCATGGCAATAGTAGCTGCATTTCTACGCGCCCTGGGAATTTTTGTCTTCCCATACCTGGACGACTGGCTCATCCGAGCTCCGTCTCAGTCCGAGGCTCAGACTTCCCTGGATCGCACCAGACACATCCTGTGATCAATTTGCCAAAGTCTCAACTCACCCCTACGCAATCCCTGGAGTTCAAAGGGGCCTGGTTGGATACCACCACTGCAAAGGCCTATCTACCTCAGGCCCGTTGCCAACGTCTAGTGCACTTAGCATCTCAGACTCAGTCCAGAAGCCACTTGACTGCCAGAGAGATGCTACAACTATTAGGCCACATGGCCTCCACAGTGCATGTGGTGCCTTATGCTCGCCTACATATGAGAGCAGCTCAATGGACTTTATCCACCCAGTGGACTCAAGCATCAGGAGCTCTCTCAGACCAAATAGCAAACTCCAATCGTCTCTCTTGGTCTCTCCAATGGTGGATATCCACTCAAAATCTGTTGTTGGGGGCCCCCTTTCAACCATTGTTGCCCCAAGCAACCCTCACAACAGATGCCTCCCAAACGGGTTGGGGGGCTCATCTCAAAGATCTCTCCACTCAGGGCACTTGGTCTCCACAGGTGACCACCCTTCATATCAACCACTTGGAACTTCGAGCAATCTTTCTGGCTCTCAAAGTTTTTCATACCCTCCTCAGCAACATGACAGTCCTTATTCACACAGACAATCAAGTAGCCATGTTTTACATAAACAAACAAGGAGGGACTGGCTCTCTGTCGCTTTGCAACGAAGCTCTAAGATTATGGGCCTTCGCCAGAGAGCATCAAATCCATCTCCTGGCAGTATATCTTCCAGGAATCCAAAACTCTTGGGCAGACAGACCCAGTCGAGTTCTGCTTCCACACGAATGGTCCCTGCACATGGATCAGGTACTCAGAATCTTCCAGAAATGGGGAACTCCGGACATAGACCTCTTGGCAAGTCCGTGGAATGCCAAACTTCCCCGGTTCTGTTCCAGAATTCCGTGTCAGGGAGTTCAGGCCAAGGATGCCTTCCTCCTGCATTGGGGTCAGGGCTTCCTGTATGCCTTTCCTCCCATTCCTTCAATTCCCAAGACTCTGTTCAAACTTCAAAGGGATCAAGGGTCCATGATCCTCATAGCTCCACGCTGGCCACGCCAAGTGTGGTACCCTCTACTTCTGCATCTCTCCCAAGCCCCCTCCCTGAACTTGGGAGTGGCTCCAGACCTTCTGTCTCAGGAGGAGGGGACTTTGTGGCACCCAAACCCCAAGTCCCTTCACCTCAGAGCTTGGTTACTGAAGGCCTAGACCTTCACCACTTCAATCTTTTGCAGCAAGTGAAGGATATCCTACATGCCTCTAGGAAACCTTCCACTAGGCGTTCTTACGCTTTTAAATGGAAAAGATTTTCCATTTGGTGTGCTCAAAAGGGTCTTAACCCTCTAGCACTCCCATTGAATTCTCTTTTGGAATATCTCCTGCATCTCTCCAATGCAGGACTCAAAACAAATTCAGTAAGAGTCCATTTGAGTGCTATTGCGGCATCACTTAAGCCCATCAATGGACAACCTGTTTCCTCTCATCCTCTTATTGCAAGATTCATGAGAGGCCTGACCTTAACTAAACCTCCCATTCGACCTCCTCCGGTGGCATGGGACTTAAACTTGGTTCTTGGTCAGCTTATGAAGCCACCTTTTGAACCCTTAGCCACTACCTCCTTGAAATTTCTTTCCTGGAAGGTTATTTTTCTTATTGCAGTCACCTCAGCTCGCTGTATCAGTGAACTGCAAGCTCTAGTGGCTAATCCACCTTATACAAGGTTCCATCATGATAAGGTGGTCCTTAGGACCATTTCCCACTTTATGCCTAAAGTGGTCTCCCCTTTTCATCTTAATCAAGAGGTATATTTACCTGTCTTTTTTCCAGCTCCTCATGCATCCAGTGCAGAGAGGAACCTTCATACTCTAGACTGTAAAAGAGCTCTTGCCTTTTACCTCCACAGGATACAGCAACATCGAAAGTCTTCTCAGCTTTTTGTTGCTTTTGATCCTTCTAATTTCGGACTTCTAGTCTCCAAAAGAACACTCTCCAATTGGATTGCTCAGTGTATCTCTTTTGCTTACCAGAGTAAGAACCTTTCTCTGGAGGGCCATGTCACCGCTCACAACGTGAGGGCCATGGCCACCTCTATGGCTCATTTAAACTCTGTGTCCATTGACCAGATCTGTCGAGCAGCCACCTGGGCCTCGGTTCATACCTTTACAGCCCATTACTGTTTGGACAAGGACTCCCGCCGGGATGCCTTGTTTGGTCAGGCTGTCCTCAGACACCTGTTCCATTCTTGAACAACTCCAGCCCACCTTCCCTGAATGGATGCCTGAGATCCATAGGAAGATGAGGAACCTTTCAGGGTCTCATACCCTTCAGGGGATCTCCCAGGCATCTTAGCTAGGGAGTCCCCATATGTGAGGACTTATTCCTGCTTGTTCCTGGAGATAGCACAGTTACTTACCTGTAACAGGTGATCTCTGGGAACAGCAGGAATTAGTCCTCACAACCCACCCGCCTCCCCTAGGAGTTGTATCTATCTCTCTCTTTCCTTTCCTCTCTCTATTGTCTCAGCTTTAAACTCGAACTGAGGAGAGTTGGTCAGGAAGGCGGGAAGGCAGCGCGCATGCGCAGTGGGAGGCCCCAAAAGCTTTCCTTCTGGGAAGCTGGGGAGCTTTCCCGTGCAGGCTCCGTCGGTACCGACGTACCCATATGTGAGGACTAATTCCTGCTGTTCCCAGAGATCACCTGTTACAGGTAAGTAACTGTGCTTTCTTCGTTTTCCGTGGAGCCAGCAGTTCGTGTTACTGTCACCGCAGAAAATTTTCCTTCTTTTTTGTGGTCGCGTCTGCCTTCCTCGACGCTTTACCGGTACCACAGTTTTTTCTTTCTTTCTTTTAAAAAAAAAAAAAAATTCTTAGTACTTAGGCCCAAGATTTTTTCCATAATGGAAAAACCCTCCTCGGGTTTTAAAAAGTACACCAAGTGTGGTGGTACCATCTCCGTCACCGACACCCATGAATGGTGTCTGAAATGTTTAGGTCCTGACCATTACATCTCAGAGTGTATGGCCTGTGCCATGATGTCCAAGAGAGGTTGACAGAACCGAGCCGCCAAGCTCAGTACCCTGTTTCCCTCTGATGCAGCTTCGGTGGCATCGACGTCTTCCAGGGCTTCGTCTTCCTCTCGTGGATCTCAGGTAACTAAACATAAGTCTAGCCGGTCCTCAAAAGGTAGATCTCGTTCTAAGCATCGAGATGCCTCTGGCGTTGCCCTTGAGGATTCTGCACCGGCAAAATTGCCCCAGCGGGAGACTTCGGCTTCCAAAGCATTATCGGGGCTCCAGGATGTTCTCGAGGCCTCGACCTCGGCAGAACTACTGGTGCCATGCTCTGGGGTACCGGCGGTCTTCTCCGGTACCGACATCCAGGCATCGGCAGCGTCGATAGACCAGAGAGTCCTGGCTATTGAGCGCAGTCTGGCGGCTCTCCTTGCAGCATCAATGCCCTCGGAACCTCATCAGACTTTTTAACCGGTACCGGCACTGACTCCGGCACCGGTATCGGTACCGGTACCGATAGCATCGACATCGGTGTCTGCATTGCCGGCACCCAGTCATCCGATGTCTTCCGGTACCGATTACTCCTGGTACCGACTTCGGTCGGTACGGGTATCGGGCTCTTCAAGAGCATCCTGATAGAAGGTACTTCGAGTCCCTCAGAGGAATCTGAGGATTCTGACAGTTCTGTCGATGCATGAATACTTCTCCCAGAGGAGCCTTCCTCCCCTAAATGTAGGATGGCTCCTCCAGAGTAGCACTGTAGGAAGCAGGACTACCACGTAGATAAGAAGAAACAAGTCCAAACGTGGAGTAGGGAAAGGCCAATCTTTATTACGTGTGTGACTGGGACTACCCACCACAGGCCGTGTTTCGTTGATTTAGAGGCTTGGAGTCCTCTTCTTCCGGAGGATAGAAGACCGGATTTTCTCACGTTGGTCAAACATGCCCAAGATGTTTCTAAATTTGTCAACCGTGCAGCTTTTGACTGTTTTGAGTGCATAAGCAGAACCTCTGCCATTGCCATAGGTGCACGTAGAATTGCTTGGCTCCAGGCATCTGATCTGGAGCTCTGGGTACAAAATAAACTGGGAAATATTCCTTGTACTAGTGAGAACCTGTTTGGTAAAGATTGGCAGGAAAAGGCCAATGAGTTGGATGCTGACAACTCCACCTTGGATAGATTGTCCAAGTCCACAGATGATCCTGCAAGAAAGAAATCTTTTAAGAAACCATTCTTTTCTAAAAAGTATTATCCTGCTTATTCTCAGCAGGGACGTTCTGCAGGTCAGCTTGTCAGGAAAGGTCAGCAACCACCCAAACAAAGAAAAGCAAAGACTGCTAAGCCTCAGCCGTCCCAGCAGTCTCAGCCTCCGCAAGGCCTTTGACTTTCAGCTAGAGAACTTAGCCTTCCTGGCTCTCATTGGACCAGAGCCTTCCACCATTCCAGGAAGGTTGTGTCACTTTGCCCCCAGATGGGGGCAGATAACAGCAGAGCATTGGACACTCCATCATAAAAGAGGGGTACAAGCTTCATTTTTCAAGCATGCCCCCTCCCACAATGATAAGGCAGTTCAATTCTCCGATCTCTCTCATCAACCTATTAGGTCAGGAGGTCACTATGCTTCTTGCCCAAGGGGCAATAGAAGAAGTACCCATCCATCAGCAGGGTATAGGGTTTTATTCCCTCTATTTCCTTATTCCAAAGAAAACAGGGGGGATAGAGACCTATCTTGGAACTCAGAGAATTGAACAAATTCCTTGTCAAAGAGAAATTCAAGATGATTTCTCTTGGAACTATGCTGCCATACCTTTAGAGTCAGGATTGGCTTTGTTCTCTAGATCTCAAGGATGCGCACCCATGTTCTCATCCATCCAACTCACAGAAGGTTCCTTCGGTTCCTTTTTCAAGAAAAGCACGACCAATACAGGGTGCTTCCATTTGGCCTGGCCTCAGCACCAAGGGTCTTCACGAAATGCATGGCTGTGGTAGCAGCATTTCTCGGCACTCTAGGGATATTCGTCTTCCCCTACTTAGACAACTGGCTCATTCGAGCCCCAACAGAGTCAGAGGCCAGGACTTCTCTATCCTGCACGATGCGTATCCTTCAGTATTTGGGTCTGGTAATAAACATCCCAGAATCCAGTCTAACTTCCACTCAGTCTTTAGAGTTCATAGGAGCTTTGCTGGATACCAATAAGGCAAGGGCCTATCTCCCCCAGGGCAGTTGCCTTCGCATGGTGCAGTTAGCTTCTCAGGCAGTGCTAAAGCCTCATCTCACTGCCCGAGAAATGCTACAATTACTAGGCCACATGGCATCTACTGTGCATGTGGTTCCCTATGCTCACCTCCATATGAGGGCAGCCCAGTGGACTTTATCCACTCAATGGACCCAGGCATCAGGATGCCTGTCAGACAAAATAGTAAACACAAGTCGCCTGATTTTGTCCCTCCAGTGGTGGAAATCCACTCAAAACCTGTTGCTGGGGTCCCCTTTTCAACAACCCTTACCACAAGCAATTCTCACAACAGATGCTTCTCCGATGGGTTGGGGAGCTCATCTGCAAGACCTCTCCACCCAAGGCACCTGGTCTCCACAGGAGACTCATCTCCACATCAATCTCCTGGAGCTCAGAGCAGTCTTCCTTGCTCTTCGAGTGTTCCACACCCTGCTCAGCTACAAGACAGTCCTCATTCATACGGACAATCAAGTAGCCATGTTCTACATGAACAAGCAGGGGAGAACAGGCTCTCTGTCGCTTTTCAATGAAGCTTTGCGACTTTGGGCCCTCGCCAGAGAGCATCAGATTCATCTCCTGGCAGTGTATCTTCCAGGCATACAAAACTCTTGGGCAGACAGACTCAGTCGAGTTCTGCTTCCACACGAGTGGTCTCTGCATGCAGACCAGGTGGCCAAGGTTTTTCGAAATTGGGGAACCCCGGACATAGACCTCTTTGCAAGTCTGTGGAATGCCAAACTTCCCCGATTCTGTTCCAGAATTCCGGCTCAGGGGGCTCAGACCAGGGATGCTTTCCTCCTTTACTGGGGTCAAGGCTTCCTGTATGCCTTTCCACCCATTCCCCTAATTCCCAAAACCCTCTTCAAGCTTCAGAGAGATAGAGGCCGTATGATTCTCATAGCTCCACATTGGCCACGGCAAGTGTGGTACCCTCTTCTTCTACATCTCTCTCAAGCTCCCTCCCTGGAGTTAGGGTCTGCTCCAGATCTCCTGTCTCAGGAGAACGGAATGTTATGGCATCCCAATCCCCATTCTCTGCATCTCAGGTCTTGGTTGCTGAAGGCCTAGATCTTCATGATCTTAACCTTCCTCAGCAAGTAAAGGATATACTTTATGCTTCCAGGAAGCCTTCCACAAGACGCTCTTTTGTTTTCAAGTGGAAAAGGTTTACCATATGGTGTTCGCAGAGGGGTCTTATCCCCCTTGCGATACCTCTGGAATCATTACTGGAGTATCTCCTTAATTTATCCAATGCAGGACTTAAAACTAACTCAATAAGAGTCCATTTGAGTGCTATTGCAGCTTCTTTCAAGCCTCTAAATGGACAGCCTATTTCCTCCCATCCTCTTATAGCAAGATTTATGAGAGGCCTTCTTCTAACTAAGCCTCCCATTAGGCCACCACCGGTGGCATGGGACTTAAACCTGGTTCTTGGTCAGCTCATGAAGCCACCTTTCGAACCCTTAGCTACTACCTCATTGAAATTCCTTTCTTGGAAGGTTATCTTTCTCATTGCAATCACATCAGCACGTCGCATTAGTGAGTTGCAGGCATTAGTAGCTGATCCACCTTATACAAGGTTCCATCATGAAAAGGTAGTTCTTAGGACTCATCCACGCTTTATGCCAAAGGTGGTCTTGCCTTTTCATCTAAATCAAGCGGTCTACCTACCTGTGTTCTTTCCAAGGCCTCATGCATCAAATGCAGAAAGAAACCTTCATACTTTGGACTGTAAAAGAGCTTTAGCTTTTTACTTACAAAGAACACAGCAACATAGAAAGTCCTCTCAACTCTTGGCTGCTTTTTGATCCTTCTCATTTGGGACTTCCAGTCTCCAAGAGAACACTATCTAACTGGATTGCTCAGTGTATATCCTTTGCCTACCAGAGTAAGAATCTTCCTCTGGAGGGCCATGTCACAGCTCACAATGTGAGAGCCATGGCAGCTTCAATGGCTCATCTACACTCTGTGTCTATCTACGACATCTGTCGAGCAGCCACCTGGGCCTCGGTTCACACCTTCACAGCCCATTACTGCTTGGACAAGTACTCCCACCGGGATGCCTTGTTTGGCCAGGCTGTCCTCCAACACCTGTTCCATACCTAATCAACTCCTAGCCACCATCCCTGGTAGGATGCCAGAGATCCATGGGGGGAAGTGGAGCCCTTCTCGGGGACGCACAACGTCTGGGGCCTCTCCCTGTCATCTAAAGCTAGGGAGTCCCCATATGTGATGACTGCATTCCTGCTGGTTCCTGGAGATAGTATGGTTACTCACCTGTAACAGGTGATCTCCGGGAACAGCAGGAATTTAGTCCTCACAACCCACCCACCTCCCCTGGGAGTTGTATCTCTCTATCTATCTCTTTCCCTTTCCCTCTCTCTCTCTTTGTCTCAGCTTTAAAACTCATCTGGAGAGAGGCAGTTGGGAAAGGCAGGAAGGCAGCACGCAGGCGCTGTGGTATGCTCCCAAAAGCTTTCTAATTGGACGCTTGAGAGCGTTCCCACGCAGGCTCCATCGGTACCGACGATACCCATATGTGAGGACTAAATTCCCGCTGTTCCCGGAGATCAGCTGATCTCCAGGAACAAGCAGGAATAAGTCCTCACATATGGGTACGTCGGTACCGACGGAGCCTGCGCGGGAAAGCTCCCCAGCTTCCTTGAATGGAAGCTTTTGGGACCTCCCACTGCACATGCGCACTGCCTTCCCGCCTTCCTGAACAGCTCTCCTCAGTTTCTCTTTTTCCGCGGAGCCAGCAGGTCGTGTATCCTGTCACCGCTGAAGAAATTGTAGTTTTTTGTTTTGTTTCTTTAGACCGCGTACCTGCCTTCCCATACCGATACCGGTATCGCCGGTCTTCCTTTTTCTTTCTTAAAAAATTATTTTCTTTTATTATTTTTTCAGCACTTGGTCACTTCAGTTAGGCCTTCAGGCCTACTTTAATTCTCCACATGGAGAAGCCAGACCCTGGATTTAAGAAGTGTACCAAGTGTACTGCTGTAATATCAGTCACAGACACCCATGAATGGTGTCTGAAATGTTTGGGGCCTGACCACTCCATTCCGGACTGCCCTTCCTGCTCCCAAATGTCTAAGCGTGGGCTGCAGAACCGGGCCAACAAATTCCATGTGCTGTTTGCTTCAGAGAATCCAACATCACAGTCATCCAGGTCATCATCCCCGGATGGATCTCAGGTAACCAAACCTTCTGTGGGCAAGTCCTCAAAGAGCAAATCTCCTTCAAAGCATCGAGAGGCTCTTAGTTTTGAGGACCCTGCCCCAGCCAAACAGCCCCGGCGGGAAGCCCTACCTTCCAAAACGCCAATACAGGGGCTACAGGTTGACATCGATGGCACGGCCTCGACAGATCACCTGTTGGACTGCTCTGGGGTACCGGCCCATACCGGTACCGACATCCAGGCAGCCGTGGCGTCTATGGGCAATACTGTCCAATCCATGCAGCAGGCCGTCATGGCTTTCATTAAAGCTGCAACGCCATCGGTACCGCTTCCAGCGGTTCCGGGCCCGGTTCCGGTTCCGGTATCGTCCGCCATGCCGGAACCCAGGCCTTCCTCTTCTAAACGCAAATTGGTACCGTATGGGCTTTCGCTCCATACCGCTTCCATACCCGGTACGCCCGATGTCGATACCGATCGGTATGCGTATCGTGCGTTGGAGGAAACTAAAGAATACACCGATTCCTCTGAGGATTTTGTCTCCTCTGATGAGTCTGCAGAGCTCTCCCTTGACCTTCCTGAGGAACCTTCTTCTCCAAAAAGGAGAATGTCTCCTCCAGAGGATTTGTCCTTTCAGGACTTTATTTTAGAAATGGCTAAAGGCCTTTCTATCACTACCTCCTCTGAAAGGGAACCAAGGTCAAAAAGATTGGATATTTTAGGATACTCTAAGTCTCCTAAAGAAGCAGTTACTCTGCCTATCCATGAAATCCTTCAGGAACAATTGATGGATTTCTGGGAGAACCCTTTAACTCTGTCTCCTTATTCCCGTAGGTTGGACACCATGTATCGGGTCCCTCCTTCTCCTGGTTTTCAGAAAACTCAATTGCCTCACCACTCCATTGTGGTAAAGTCTGCAATGAAAAAGATCAAGAGTACTAAAAGGCACTCTTCTACACCTCCAGGAAGGGAATGTAAGACACTGGACTCTTTTGGTAGGAAAATCTTCCAGGCTAGTATGCTTATAGCCAGGATTAATTCCTACAGCCTCTATATGGGCATGTTCCTAGGGGAACTTGCCAAGAAAGTACGGCATTTTGCCTCCCTTATCCCTGAGGATAAACAGGAGGACTTCCTTTCTGTTGTGAAACAACTTTTAGATGTTTCTAAGTTCTCCAACAGAGCTGCCTTTGATTCCTTCGAAGGAGCCAGCAGAGCTTCTGGCATTGCTATCGCAGCCAGACGTCTGGCCTGGCTCCAGGCTTCTGATCTGGAACCCTGGGTTCTAGATGGCTTACGGAATCTGCCCTGTACAGGTGAGAACTTATTCGGTGCAGAGTGGCAGGTTAAGGCCACTCAAATGGACGCTGAAAATGCCACCTTAGAGAGACTTTCTAAGTCCACTTCTACTCCCACTAAGAAGAAGTCTTTCAAGAGGCCTTATTATAAGAAGGCCAGATATGCTTCCAATACTGGCCAGCAATCTTCTCAACCTCGTTTTGCGGCTAAACGTCAGCAAACGAAACAAGCAAGAGCAAAGCCTGCAGCAGCTACTGCAGCTCAACAGGCTCCACCCCCTCAGGGGTTTTGACTTGCCCCTAGAGAACTTGCCATTCCTGGTTCTGGACCAACCAGAACCTCTCACCATACCTGGAAGGTTAGCTCACTTTGCTCCCAGATGGGAACAGATCACAACAGAGCAATGGACCCTCTCTATCATCCGAGAGGGTTACAAACTTCATTTCTCCAGCCTTCCTCCTCATCACATGGTGAGACCCTTCAATTCTCCATCTCCTCTCCTAGCCCTGTTGGATCAGGAGATCTCTTCTCTGCTTGCCCAAGGGGCCATAGAAGAGGTTCCTCTTCATCAACAGGGGTCAGGTTTCTACTCCCCCTATTTTCTCATTCCAAAGAAGACAGGGGGATTCAGACCAATCCTAGATCTGAGAGAATTGAACAAATTTCTGTACAAGGAGAAATTCAAAATGCTCTCTTTGGCCATTCTCCTTCCATACCTTCAGAGTCAGGACTGGCTTTGTTCTCTAGACCTGCAGGATGCGTATACACATCTACTCATCCATCCCTCCCACAGAAAATATCTTCGCTTTCTGTTCAGGGGAAGTCATTACCAATACAGAGGACTTCCCTTCGGTCTCGCCTCTGCCCCAAGAGTCTTTACCAAATGCATGGCAGTCGTAGCCGCATTTCTCAGAAGCATGGGGATTTTCGTATTCCCATATCTGGACGACTGGCTCATTTGAGCTCCAACTCAGTCGCAGGCCCAGATTTCCCTAGACCGCACAAGGAACCTTCTGCAGTATCTGGGGCTGGTGGTAAACCTTCCCAAGTCTCAACTCAGCCCTACTCAGTCTCTAGAATTCATAGGGGCCCGGTTGGACACCACCACTGCAAGAGCCTACCTTCCACTGGTTCGGGGTCAGCGTCTGCTGAGCTTGGCCTCCCAAGCCCAGTCCAGTACTCACTTGACAGCCAGGGAAATGCTACGCCTCCTGGGCCATATGGCCTCCACAGTACATGTGGTGCCCTATGCTCGTCTTCATATGAGAGCAGCTCAATGGACCCTGGCCACCCAGTGGACTCAGGCGTCGGGAGCACTCTCAGACCAAATACAAACCTCAAACCGTCTGTCTTGGTCCCTCCATTGGTGGATATCCACCAAGAATCTGTTGTTGGGGGCTCCCTTTCAGCCCTTGCTACCCCAAGCAACCCTCACAACAGATGCCTCCCAATTGGGGTGGGGAGCCCATCTGCTAACTCTCTCCACTCAGGGCACTTGGTCTCCACAGGAGGCCACCCTTCATATCAACCTCCTGGAACTGCGAGCAATTTACCTTGCCCTCAAGGTCTTCCATACCCTCCTTGCCAACCTGACTGTCCTGGTTCAGACAGACAATCAGGTGGCCATGTTTTACATAAACAAACAAGGAGGAACGGGCTCTCTGTCGCTTTGCAACGAAGCTCTCAGATTATGGGCCTTCGCCAGAGAGCACTAAATTCATCTGCTAGCAGTGTACCTTCCAGGAGTTCAAAACTCTCGAGCAGACAGGCTCAGTCGAGTTCTGCTGCCACACGAGTGGTCCCTACACGTGGACCAGATAACCAGAATCTTTCAGGAATGGGGGACCCCGGACATAGACCTCTTTGCAAGTCCGTGGAATGCCAAACTTCCCCGGTTCTGTTCCAGGACTCCGTGTCAGGAAGCTCAGGCCACGGACGCCTTTCTCCTCCATTGGGGTCAGGCGTTCCTATATGCCTTTCCACCCATTCCGCTGATTCCCAAGACTCTGTTCAAACTCCAGAGAGATCACGGCTCTATGATCCTCATAGCTCCACGCTGGCCACGCCAAGTGTGGTTCCCTCTGCTTCTACAGCTCTCCCAGGGATCCTCCCTGGACTTAGGAGCTGCACCAGACCTTCTGTCTCAGGAGGATGGGACTTTGTGGCACCCAAACCCCAAATCCCTACATCTCCGAGCTTGGTTACTGAAGGCTTAAGTCTTCAGGACTTTAATCTTTCTCAACCTGTGAAAGATATCCTTCATGCCTCTAGGAAACCTTCCACGAGGCGGTCTTATGCTTTCAAATGGAAACGTTTTTCCATTTGGTGTGCTCAGCAGGGCCTTGACCCTCTGGCACTTCCTTTGAATTCCCTCTTAGACTATCTCCTGCATCTTTCCAATGCAGGCCTTAAGACGAATTCTGTAAGAGTCCATTTAAGTGCTATTTCAGCATCCCTGAAACCTGTAAATGGACAACCTATCTCCTCTCATCCTCTTGTTGCAAGATTCATGAGAGGCCTGACCCTTACTAAACCTCCCATCAGACCCCCCCCCGGTCGCATGGGATTTGAATCTAGTGCTTGGTCAGCTTATGAAGCCACCTTTTGAGCCGTTATTTTCTACCTCCTTGAAATTTCTTTCCTGGAAGGTATTATTCCTAATTGCAGTCACTTCCGCTCGTCGCATCAGCGAACTGCAGGCTCTAGTGGCTAATCCACCTTATACAAGATTTCATCATGACAAGGTGGTCCTTAGGACGAATCCCCACTTTATGCCTAAAGTGGTCTCGCCTTTTCATCTTAATCAAGAGGTATATCTACCTGTATTTTTTCCGGCTCCTCATGCCTCCAGTGCAGAGAGGAACCTTCATACTCTGGATTGTAAAAGAGCTCTAGCCTTTTACCTTAATAGGACTCAGCCACATCGAAAGTCTTCTCAACTTTTCGTGGCTTTTGATCCTTCACATTTGGGACTTCCAGTCTCCAAGCGTACACTTTCCAATTGGATTGCTCAGTGTATTTCCTTTGCTTACCAGAGTAAAAACATTTCTCTGGAAGGCCATGTCACAGCTCACAATGTGAGAGCCATGGCAACTTCTATGGCTCATCTGCACTCTGTTTCCATTGATCAGATCTGTCGAGCCGCTACCTGGGCCTCGGTTCATACCTTCACAGCCCATTACTGTTTGGACAAAGACTCCCGCCGGGATGCCTTGTTTGGCCAGGCTGTCCTCAAACACCTGTTCCATTCTTAGACAACTCCTGCCCACCTTCCCAGGATGGATGCCTGAGATCCAAACGAAGATGGCGAACCTTGACAGGGGATCCCACGCATCTAAGCTAGGGAGTCCCCATATGTGAGGACTTATTCCTGCTTGTTCCTGGAGATAGCACAGTTACTTACCTGTAACAGGTGATCTCTGGGAACAGCAGGAATTAGTCCTCACAACCCACCCACCTCCCCTAGGAGTTGTATCTTTTATCTATCTATCTTCCTGTCCTCCCTCTATTGACTCAGCTATAAACTCGAAACTGAGGAGAGCTGTTCAGGAAGGCGGGAAGGCAGTGCGCATGTGCAGTGGGAGGTCCCAAAAGCTTCCATTCTAGGAAGCTGGGGAGCTTTCCCGCGCAGGCTCCGTCGGTACCGACGTACCCATATGTGAGGACTAATTCCTGCTGTTCCCAGAGATCACCTGTTACAAGTAAGTAACTGTGCTTTACAGGTGAGTGACCATGCTTTCCCAGAGATCACCTGTTACAGGTGAGTAGCTATGCTGTACTGCATTTGCCATAGGTCAGTGTAGTTTACCTGGAGCAATTTAAAGTTAACATTACATAGAACAGGGAATATTAACATTGAATGGTAACTTTTAAAATTAAACAGGGAATGTTAATATGAAATGAGCTTTTTTACAAGTGCTAAATCATATGAGGTAGGCTGTAATACATAGTTGTGTGTATATAGTGCAGTGATGTTTGAGGGCGGTAGTTGCATGTCATTGAAATGAGGTGATTAGATGTTCATATGAGTCATAATGGGTATGGATTCTGATTGTGCAGTGTTTGCTGTATGCATATCCAAGTACATGAGCAGAGGATTGCCTCGTATGAAATTGTGTTATGTTTTGTCCTCAAAGTGCTCTTTGAATAACAGTGTTTTAAGTCCTTTTCTGAATTGGCAGATGTCTTCTATGTGTCGTAGTTTTGTGGGATGGTTATTCCAGATTCCAGGTGCGTACAGTGAGAAGGCCCTTGCACAGGTTGTTTGATTAAATTTTCGTTTTTCTATGTATGCTTATCATGTTTTGTGAACCTAGTTTCCTGTGTGGGGGTCTTTTTAGCATGTTTTGTAGGTGAGTGGCTGTCATGTTGTGTAATGCTTTGAAAACAGTTGTGATTATCTTGTATCTTATGCGACATGGAAAGGGGAGCCAGTGTAACTTTTTTAGGATGGGGTTATATGTTCCATTCCTTATCACTTCTCCGGGCCAGTCCAGGGAAACGCTAGGGTAGTCAATCCCCTTCAGCAGCTGAGGACTGAATACTTCAAGTTTTCTTGAGAGCCTAAGCCACTCCCCGTGAGGTCAATACTCCAGTCTTTCAGTCCTCAGCAGCTGAAGAGGATCGATGTTAGCCATCTCCCTGTCAAAGATTCAATTTGTTGTTTTTGTTTTCCTAGGTTATATAGCGCTTTAGTCCTAGCAGGGCTGATAGTGGCTATATTCTCAGGGGCTTATTGAGGATCTATTTTTTTCATAACAACAACAACAAAAAAAGTGGAAACAGCTCCTGTAGCGGTGTAGACGGCCCTTGCCTGCCTGTCTAGGGGGCGGAGGGGGGTAGAGCCTGCCTTTCCTCGGGCGTCTGCATCTTCCTCGATAGTTTGGTTCTGGGAGCCCCAGTTAACCTCTATCGTTCTGTGCCGCCGAGTGATCGCACTCCCGCTAGCAGCAGGACGTCGATCTTCGGGCAGCGCTGTTTGCTTCACTCAGGTGAGCTTGTGCTGAGGGGAGACGCTTGCCTTCTGCGCGGTTTCGTTTTCGCAGCTGTATGGGAGAGTGATTTCGCTGTTTTTTGAGAGTGCCGGATCACGGTTGTTTTTTCTTCCGGGAGTTCTGTTTGGATCGGGATGGAAGGCAAGCTCTCCTCTGATTCTGAGCGGTCCTTGTTAGTCACGGGAACGGCGGCCATTTTGAAGGAGCCGTCCGTTCCTCCCGCGGGCCTTCAGAAGCCTGGAAAGCGCAAATCTAAATCTTCTAAGGAGTCTCCGGTGGCAGTGAAAGTTCCCCGTGCTCTTCCTGAAGCTCAGGAAGGTGTACCTGCCTTTTTTTCGCCAGAGTTTATTCTGGCAATGCATAAAGCATTTTTGTTGAAGTCTTCTCAGTCAGAACCTGGGTCCTCCGGTTCCCCTACTTTGGAGGGACTTCGGGCTGCAGATATTGCAGGTGATCCTGGTGAGGGTCCTTCCCTAGCGGGGCTGGCGGCTCCGTCAAGTTTAGACCCCTTGGGGCCCCTGGTAGCTGATGCCCAGCTGGGGGAGGACGGGGAAGTCCTGTCAGATGCAGGGGTCGATCCTTGGCCAGGGGAGCTTAAAGAGGGTGAGATAGCGCCGGGCAATAATCCTAATGTGTTTCGGGTGTTTCGGAAGGAGGAGCTGGGCACCCTTATTTCTCAGTCCTTGGCGGCTTTGAATCTCCTCTTACCCTCGGGTTCTCAGGAGCCTTTGGAGGATCCGTTGTTGCAGGGCTTTAAAGCCGAACAATGCTGTTTTCCGGTGCACCGGGTTATAAAGCAGATGATTGAGTCCGAGTGGGAGTGTCCGGAGGCCTCCCTGAGGGGTGGTCGTGCCTTAGCTCGCCTCTACCCCGTTCCGCAGGATGAGCGAGACTTATTGCGGATGCCTAAGGTGGATGCCTTAGTTTCTGCGGTCTAAATGTTTAAGGTCTAATCTTTTGAGAGGATTCAGCTGATTACTAGATATACAAAATACAATCCTCAACGGCATCTAAGGCTATTACTAAATTAGTTGCGGAGCTTTCAAGCTACTGGCTTCTTCTCACATTTGAGCGGTACTTAACCACTTATTTTCTTTAAATCTTATTGATAGATTAATAAGAACTGGGTCTCAGACTGTTACCAGCACATTTCATGGGATTGTCTCCCAGTCGTGCTAACTTCGCATCAGTGACCACAGTTCATAAGTTTCATGCTAACATTCAGTCCAGATTGATCTCTATGTTTGGCTTCTTAAAGTCAATACTGTTTTAATACTTATGCGGGTGCAGTAAAGAACTGAAACTTATCTTGTAATCATCTGTATTTTAGATGTCTTTTAACTTATCCCCATCTGTGTGTATCGCTTGTCTTTCCCCGACGCCACCATCCGGCACCGTATTTGCGTTTCACATTTGTTTCATCAGGGGTTCAAATGCTGCAAATAAACACATCTTCATTGTAATGCCAAAATATAACCATCTATCTTGTGTAAATCCTATGAATAAGCTTATGCCCACCTTATGAAAGTTGCAGGTGTTACTCCTGCTAGCGCTGTCCTGCGTATGAAGTATCAAATGAATCAGACTTCAAAAAAACGCCGCGCATGCGGAGTATTGCTATTCAATCAATTTAAAGAGATCCAGCCCTCAACATATGACGTGTAACACATCCCGTCCAATCTACAGACATGCCCCCCATTCTATAGCAGAGTTGAGACCACCTGGGGATACAGTGCCTAAGCGATGTATCCAGCGCTGTTCTCTTATAATCAGTGACTGCTCTATTGATTTTCCATTTTGTCCTGTAAAGACTCTGTCAATGCAAAAGCATCGAAGATGTTCAAAATCATGGTCAAATTGTAGGCAATGCGCTACGATCGGAGCCTCCTGAACTTTACATCGCAGACGACTGCGATGCTCGCCCATACGGATCTTAAAGGCTCTAATCGTCTTGCCAACGTACAATAATTGACATGGACACTTTATACCATAAATGACAAAACTGGTGATGCAAGTAGTACGGTGCCGTAGATGATATGTAACACCGTGATACTCAAAGTCCTTAATACTTTCTGTTATACAACAAATGTTGCACTCACCATATGGATAGTGCCTATAGACTATAAGCAACAAGCATGTAAATTAATACAAGATTTTCAACAACGCGGATACCCTAAGCACGTAGTCAAGTCAGCGTATAAGAGAGCTTTGTATAATAATCGAGCGTTGTTCCTGAATACTAGTCGAGTGAAAGTAATAGATGATAAGAACATCAATCTCGTCACGAAGCACTCTCCCTACAGTAGAGAGATTAAACAAATAATTAGCAAACACAGTAATGTCATCAGCACCTTGCCAGGGCTTGAACGAAAGAAGATTAGATGTGTCTGGACTAGACACCAGAACTTCAAAGAAAAACTCAGCCCCACCGTACTCAGACCTTTGGCGGACAGCAATATTCCAAATGAGACCGGGCACTATCCATGTGGTGAGTGCAACATTTGTTGTATAACAGAAAGTATTAAGGACTTTGAGTATCACGGTGTTACATATCATCTACGGCACCGTACTACTTGCACCACCAGTTTTGTCATTTATGGTATAAAGTGTCAATGTCAATTATTGTATGTTGGCAAGACGATTAGAGCCTTTAAGATCCGTATGGGCGAGCATCGCAGTCGTCTGCGATGTAAAGTTCAGGAGGCTCCGATCGTAGCGCATTGCCTACAATTTGACCATGATTTTGAACATCTTCGATGCTTTTGCATTGACAGAGTCTTTACAGGACAAAATGGAAAATCAATAGAGCAGTCACTGATTATAAGAGAACAGCGCTGGATACATCGCAGGCACTGTATCCACAGGTGGTCTCAACTCTGCTATAGAATGGGGGGCATGTCTGTAGATTGGACAGGATGTGTTACACGTCATATGTTGAGGGCTGGATCTCTTTAAATTGATTGAATAGCAATACTCCGCATGCGCGGTGTTTTTTTGAAGTCTGATTCATTTGATACTGCATACGCAGGACAGCGCTAGCAGGAGTAACACCTGCAACTTTCATAAGGTTGGGCATAAGCTTATTCATAGGATTTACACAAGATAGATGGTTATATTTTGGCATTACAATGAAGATGTGTTTATTTGCAGCATTTGAACCCCTGATGAAACAAATGTGAAACGCAAATACGGTGCCGGATGGTGGCGTCGGGGAAAGACAAGCGATACACACAGATGGGGATAAGTTAAAAGACATCTAAAATACAGATGATTACAAGATAAGTTTCAGTTCTTTACTGCACCTGAATAAGTATTAAAACAGTATTGACTTTAAGAAGCCAAACATAGAGATCAATCTGGACTGAATGTTAGCATGAAACTTATCATGAACTGTGGTCATTGATGCGAAGTTAGCACGACTGGGAGACAATCCCATGAAATGTGCTAGTAACAGTCTGAGACCCAGTTCTTATTAATCTATCAATAAGATTTAAAGAAAATAAGTGGTTAAGTACCGCTCAAATGTGAGAAGAAGCCAGTAGCTTGAAAGCTCCGCAACTAATTTAGTAATAGCCTTAGATGCCGTTGAGGATTGTATTTAGTTTCTGCGGTGACTAAAAAGACCACGATTCCGGTGGAAGGTGCTGTGGCACTTAAGGATCTGCAGGATCGTAAGTTGGAAGCGCTCTTGAAGCAGGCGTTTGATTCGAGCGCTCTTGCGCTGCAGGCTTCTGTTTGTGGTGCCTATGTCTCCAGAGCTTCCATCCGCTGGCTCCAAGGGGAGGTCTCTGCGGATCCAGGGACTTCGGCTCCGGCGGAAGTTGCGAAGTTGGAGTCGGCGGCAGCTTACTTGGCGGATGCTTTCTATGACTTGGTGCGAATTGCTGCCAAGTCTATGGCCTCGCTGGTGGCGGCCAGGCGCTTTCTTTGGTTATGTAATTGGTCAGCGGACGTTTCGTCTAAGTTGCGCCTTAGTAGACTCCCCTATAAGGGTAAGTTACTGTTTGGGGAGGCTCTGAAGAAGATTGTTAAAGACCTCGGGGACTCTAAGGGCGGTCGTTTGCTGGAGGATAAGCCGAAGGCGGCTCGAGGACTGCCCGGGCAACGCGGTCAGGTTAAAGATACTCGTAGGTTTCGAGGAGCCCGATTTGCCCCCTATCCCAGATTTGCCCGATTTGCCCCCTATCCCAGAGCTATCGAGGAGCCCGATTTGCCCCCTATCCCCGATTTGCCCGATTTGCCCCCTATCCCAGAGCTCGAGGATTCGGTAGGCCCTACTTTAATGCTCAGCCATCCGCTGCTAAAAAGTCGCAATGAAGGTTTGCTGGTCCAGGCCCCGATCCCTATCGGGGGTCGTCTGCAGGAATTTTTCTCGGCCTGGACCGCGATAACCTCAGACAAATGGGTGCTAGAGATTATTCAAAAGGAGTATGCGCTAGATTTCGTTTCCCCTTTGACAAACGCTTTTCTACAGTCTCCCTATGCTCCTGGTCCGAAGTCGCAGGCAATCTCCGATACGCTGCCGCGCCTGTTGAGTCTGCAGGCAGTAGTTCCGGTGCCTCGCGACCAGTACGACTTCGGTCGGTACTCGATTTATTTTGTGGTTCCCAAGAAAGAAGGTTCTTTTCGTCCGATTCTAGATCTCAAGCATGTAAATCGCACCTTACGCGTTCCACATTTTCGCATGGAGACGCTGCGCGCCGTTATTCGGGCGGTTCGGCCGGGAGAGTTTCTCTCGGCCATAGATCTCACGGAGGCTTATCTGCATATACCCATCAGGGAAGCTCATCAGCAGTTTTTGCGCTTCGCCCTTCCAATGGGTCACTTTCAGTTCCGAGCTTTGCCCTTTGGTCTAGCCACTGCCCCTCACACCTTCACGAAGCTGATGGTGGTGGTGGCGGCGGCTCTGCGGAAGGACGGTATTCGGGTACATCCGTATCTTGACGACTGGTTAATCAGAGCGGATACTTGGGCGGCTTCAGTCGAGGCGACGGCTCGGGTAGTGCAGCTGCTAGAGCGGTTAGGTTGGGTCATCAACCATGCGAAGAGTCACTTGCAGCCAGTGCAGCAACTTACTTATCTCGGAGCTTTCTTTGACACAACACGAGGATTGGTCTTTCTGCCAGAGAGCAGGGTGTTAAAAATCTTGGAGCAGGTGCGAGCGTTTTTGCTGAGTCCGGCTCCTTTGGCGTGGACCTATTTGTAACTCTTGGGGTCCATGGTGGCAACATTGGATCTGGTCCCGTGGGCCAGGGCTCATATGAGGCCTCTGCAGCAGGCATTACTTTCCAGGTGGTCTCCTCAGCTTCATCCTCTCTCGCGGAGACTAGTCTGTCCGGAGCTCATCCGTCAAAGTCTGGTTTGGTGGTTGAATCCCGCACATCTCAGGGCAGGGGTGCCCTTGCAGGATCCGCCGTGGGTGCTAGTGACCACGGACGCCAGTCTATCCGGCTGGGGAGCTCACTGTCAGTCTCAGGTGGCGCAGGGTTGCTGGTCCCCGAAGGAAGCCTCGTGGTCGATCAATCGGTTAGAGCTCCGGGCAGTGCGTCTCGCTCTTCGTCATTTCAAGCGCTTGATCGAAGGCGCGGCAGTTCGAGTATTTTCTGACAATGCGGTGACGGTTTCCTATATCAATCGACAGGGCGGTACCAAGAGTGTGCCCTTGCTCCTCGAATGCCAGGACTTGTTCGTTTGGGCGGAGTACCATCTCATGGCGTTATCAGCGGCGCACGTGGCTGGCAAGGACAACGTGCAATCCGATTTTCTCAGTCGCCATGTCCTCGATCCGGGGGAATGGAAGCGGAATGCGGTGGTTTTTCACGAGTTGACGCTGCGCTGGGGGCGGTCGGTGATCGATCTAATGGCCACTCTCGGCAATGCCAAAGCGCCTCGGTTCTTCAGCAGGCGCAGGGAGCACATGTCGGAGGGACTGGATGCGCTAGTCCAGCCCTGGCCCTTGGACGCTCTTCTGTACGTGTTCCCTCCATGGCCAATGCTGGGACGGATCATTCAGCGTATAGCGACTCACCGAGGCACGGTGATTCTCATTGCACCGGATTGGCCTCGGCGGCCTTGGTATGCCGATCTGGTGCGGCTCTTGATAGATTCTCCTTGGCGGCTTCCGGTCTGGATCAATTTGTTAAGTCAGGGTCCAGTTCTTATGCCACAGGTGGATCGCTGCTTGCTTACGGCTTGGCTCTTGAAGGGCATCGATTTAAAACGCAAAGGTTACTCGGATTCTGTAGTGGCTACCTTGCTTCGGTCGAAGCGTTCCACGACTTCACTAGCATACGTTCGCATCTGGCTGGTTTTTGAGAATTGGTGTACTCAGCGGACTCTTCGGCCTATGTCTCTACTTTACCGCAACTGCTTTTGTTTCTCCAAGATGGCTTGGATAAGGGCTTGGCTCTCAGTACATTGAAGGTGCATTTGGCGGCTCTGACTTGTTTTAGAGGTCCGGTGCAGGGTCGCCGTCTCTCAACGCATGGCGACGTGCAACGGTTTTTTCGAGCGGCCAGGCTTTTTAGACCTCCGTTACAGCAGGTGGTGCCGTCTTGGGATTTGAATCTGGTTTTGGAGGCCTTGTCGCGCCCACCGTTTGCTGTGGCTTCCTCGGATCGGGTGAAAGAATTTTCTTGGAAAACAGCCTTCCTATTGGCCTTGTGTTCGGCCAGATGGATTTCCGACTTACAAGCTCTTTCCTGTCGCGAGCCCTATCTTCAATTCTTGCCTGAGAAGGTCCTTTTGCGGACGGTGCCTTCGTTTCTGCCTAAGGTGGTATCGGCTTTTCATGTTAATCGGTGGCATTGCCGATTTTCTCCAATCTTTCCGGTTTGCCCATGGATCGTTCTCTCCGTAGATTGGATCTGGGACGCGTCTTGAACAGTTACCTGAAGATTACAAAGCCTTTTCGCAGGTCCGATCGGTTATTTGTTCTGTTCGCAGGTCCGAAGAAGGGCCAGGCAGCTTCCAAAGCCTCGATCGCTCGATGGGTGAAGCAGGCTATTGCAGCAGCTTACGAAGTCGGAGGGAAAGCGCCTCCTGATGGGCTGAAGGCTCATTCCACTCGTTCTCAAGCTGCTTCCTGGGCGGAGTATGCGTTTGTGCCTCCGGTGGATATTTGTAGGGCGGCGACGTGGTCTTCTTTGCATACGTTCGCAAAACATTACAGATTGGATGTTCAGGCCCGAGAGGATGCGAAGGTTGGAGCTTCGGCGATTATCGCTGGTCTTGCGGGTCCCTCCCGGATTTAGGTACTGCTTTGGTACTGCCCTAGCGTTTCCCTGGACTGGCCCGGAGAAGTGATAAGGAAGGTGAAATTAGGTCTTACCTGCTAATTACCTTTCCTTGAGCTCTCTCCGGGCCAGTCCAGGGCCCACCCCTTCTTTGGTTCGTCTACCGGAGCGCAAGACTGCTAGAAGATTACTTTTTTTCTTCGGTTAGGCGTAGCTTTGGGGTTTCTTTACCTGTGGGCGGAGGAGTTGTTTCTCCTGTTTGTTTATTTCAATTGCAAAATGAAAAATATAAAAAAAAAAAAATAACAAAACAAAGAGAACATTAAGAAGGTGACATACGTTTGTGTGGTTCATGCCTAGAGAATATGGCTGTTTATCAGTTCCTCTGTTCTGGCCTTTTTTCGTTTCAGACATTGAGTTAGCTGCTTTGTCAGACGTAGATTGGAGTATTGACCTCAGAGGAGTGGCTTAGGCTCTCAAGAAAACTTGAAGTATTCAGTCCTCAGCTGCTGAAGGGGATTGACTACCCTAGCGTTTCCCTGGACTGGCCTGGAGAGAGCTCAAGGAAAGGTAATTAGCAGGTAAGACCTAATTTCACCTTCTTGATGCTCTTTCCAGAAGTCTGGCTACTGTGTGCTGGGCCATTGGTATTGGTTTTAGCATATATTTAGGAAGATGATATTGCAATAGTCTATGTGCAGGAATATGATAGCTTGAAAGACTGTTTGGACGTCATTGGCTTTGAGCAGAGGTCATAGGTGCTGGAGGGTTTTTATCTTTTGGTAAATCATTCTTGTATTGTTGATGTGCTTTTGTAGTGTAAAATGTTGGTCGATCGTTATCCCTAGGTACTTGATCTTTTGTAACCTTGAGCTCTGCATCATTGACCTTTAGAACTGGTGGTGAGAAATTTTTGTCTCTCGTTATGAAGAGTACTTCAGGTTTTTTTGTAATTTATTTTGATGTTGTGCTGTAGTAATCAGTTTATTTATTTATTTAGTTACATTCTCTTATATACCGCGCTATTCTGCATCAGTGCGGTTTACATTGAACAAACTGAAATTACATTGAACAGGGCATTATAACTTGGAGATAAAGCACAGTTACTTACCTGTAACAGGTGATCTCTGGGAACAGCAGGAATAAGTCTTCACATATGGGTATCGTCGGTACCGACGGAGCCTGCGCGGGAACGCTCCCCAGCGTCCAAAAGGAAAGCTTTTGGGAGCATCCCACAGCGCCTGCGCGCTGCCTTCCCGCCTTTCCTAACCGCCTCTCTCCAGTTCGAGTTTTAAAGCTGAGACAAAGAGAGAGTGTGGAAAGGAAAGAAAGATAGAGAGATAAACCTCCTAGGGGAGGTGGGTGGGTTGTGAAGACTTATTCCTGCTGTTCCCAGAGATCACCTGTTACAGGTAAGTAACTGTGCTATCTCCAGGAACAAGCAGGAATGAGTCTTCACATATGGGGACTCCCCAGCTAGAGATGCCTGGGAGATCACCCAGGTTGTGAGTCCCTGGGAAGGGCTCTACCTCCACCCATGAATCTCAGGCATCCAGCCAGGGATGGAGGGTAGGAGTTGGTTAGGTATGGAACAGGTGTTTGAGAACAGCCTGACCAAACAAGGCATCCCGGCGGGAGTCCTTGTCCAAGCAGTAATGGGCTGTGAAGGTATGAACCGAGGCCCAGGTGGCCGCTCGACAGATCTGGTCGATGGACACAGAATTTAGATGAGCCATAGAGGCTGCCATGGCCCTCACATTGTGAGCTGTGACATGGCCCTCCAGAGAAAGGTTCTTACTCTGGTAGGCGAAAGAAATACACTGAGCAATCTAATTGGACAGAGTTCTCTTAGAGACTGGAAGTCCTAAATGAGAGGGATCAAAAGCAACAAAGAGTTGATAGGACTTTCTATGTTGCTGTGTCCTTTGTAAGTAAAAAGCAAGAGCTCTTTTACAATCCAGGGTATGAAGATTCTCCAGGACCAAGCAGGAAGTCAGTCCTCACATATGGGTGACGTCGGCGCTGACGGAGCCCTCGTGCGGAGCATTTCCCCAGCTTTCAAAGAAAGCCTTTGGGAATTGCAGCACGCATGCGCGGTTCCCTTCCCGCCCAAGGGTGCCATCTTGCTCAGTCTTCTTTTTTCCGCGGAGCCCGACGGACGTAGTTCGTTTTTCCCAGAGGAAAAAGTTGATTTTCCCTATTTTTCTCTTTTTTCTCCGGTTCGACGCCGGATCCTTTTCCCGCTCGGACCGATACGCCGATATCGAGTCCTTTTCTCTTTTTTTCGTTTTTTGTCCTTTGTGACTGGCGTTCGCGCCTTTTTTCTTTTTTCCCTGGCAGCCCAGTCTTTTGACCTAGCAGGGGCCCTTTTTCCCCCGATGGCTACCAGCGGGTTTAAGTAGTGTGATCGGTGTAAGAAACGTATGTCTCTTACCGACACACACGACTGCTGCCTCCGTTGCCTCGGACCCGATCATGACCCAATGATCTGTGGTCCGTGTGGCAAAATGTCTTCGAAGGCGTTGAGGAGTCGGCAGCACCAGAAGGATCAAATTTTTTCTGACTCTGCGTCCGGCCGGGCCCGGACCTCGTCAGAGGCCTCGATGTCTCGGGACTCCGGCCCCGAGCAGCATCGGGGTTCCTCTGAGCGGGGGTCTCCTTCGCGGGAACATCGCAGGAAGAAGAAACCCGCGAGGGCGGCGTCGGACGCTCCTGGTTCCTCGAGGGCTAGGTCGCATAGCTCCGATAGCCGCCCCGGGTCTTCGGAGTTGGAGAGGCCTGCCAAGCATCCTCGTGTCGAGATGGAGTCTCCTGGACATGTAAGTGCTGTTGTCCTCGTGGACTCTCCTCCGAGGGAGCCGACGTCGGGCACTGCTGGGTCTCCTGAGCTCGGACTCAGGTTGACGGCCTTGGAGAGCAGCTTCGCTGCCTTCATGGAACAGCAGCGGGCATTGATCGCCGGTCTCACCGGTGCATCTGCCCCGACCACCGGGACCTCGACGTTCAAGTCGACCCCGAAGGCTGAGCCGATCCTCGAGTCCATGCGGGCTCGAGTCGATCCTCGGCCGTGGTCTCCCTCGACCTCCTGTTCGGGGCCGAGGTCGTCGACGCCGATACCCTCGGCGTTGGGGCGGAGGGCATCGGTGCCCGCCCGACCGGAGCCGCTCAATTCCTCCTCCGAGGAGTCGGGCTGAGAGACGGAGGACGAAGAGTCACCCGACACTCATTGGACTCGGTGTGTCCCATCGGACTCGCCCGAGTCCGAACCTCGGAGACGATCCTCACCGGAGGATACCCGGTTCTCGGACTTTGTGCGGGATATGGCCAAGGCCTTGGCCTTCCCCGCGGATCCCGAGGAGGAGCCTCGAGCCAAGGAGCTCGAGGCCCTCCAGTATGACTCTCCCCCGAAGGAGGCCTTTACTGTTCCGGTTCCTCTGATTCTGGAGCGGCTGCTCTTCCGCATGTGGGAGACCCCGGCCTCGACGCCGGTGTTAAGCAAGCGGGTTGATTCCATCTATCGAGTCCGCAAGAGCCCCGGGTTCCAAAAGGCACAATTACCGCACCACTCCATGGTTGTGGAATCGGCCATGCATCGACTGAAAAGTCAGAAGATGCACTCCTCGGTGCCTCCCGGCCGGGAGGCCCGGAACCTGCATGCCCTCGGTAAGAGGTGCTTCCAGGGCTCTATGCTTGCTTGCCGTGTCCAGACTTACGAGCTCTACATGGGCATGTACCTCCGAGACCTGGCAAAGGAGATTGCCGGGTTCTCTGCTGGTCTCTCCGAGGAACCTTTGCAGAGGTTCCAGGCCTTGTCCACCGGTATTCGAGAGTGCTTGAAGTTTATCTCTCGAGCAGCCTACGATGGCTTCGAGGCTTCGGCCTGAGTAGCCGGGGCCAGCATCGGTGCCCGCCGACAGGCTTGGCTACAGTCATCCGACCTCGAGCCATTGGTCCAGGACAAGTTGGTCGATGTCCCCTACCGAGGTGAAAACCTCTTTGGCAAGCCCATGGCTGAAAAGGCTGCAGAACTCGAGATCGAGACTCTGACCAGGACTAGGCTTTCCAGGAAAACCTCTGCCCCTTCTCAGAAGAAGAAGGGCTTGGGAAAAAAGTCCTTTTACCCGAGGAAGTCGTCTGCCTATAAACAATACCCTCATTATCAGGCCTCTACAGCTCCCCAACAGGGTCAGCAGGCCAAGGGGCAGGGTCAAGGGCCCCGTAGGCAGAAGGCCCCCAAGCCACCTACACCGGCCCCTGCTCAGTAGGCTGGGGGTTTTTGACTCAAACAGCATAGCCTCTTCTCCTCAGCTGGCTTCTCTCAGCACAGGAGGCCGGCTGGCCCACTTTGCCCACAGGTGGTCAGCCGTCACATCAGATACCTGGGTTCTAAATATAGTCCAAAAGGGCTATCTTCTCCATTTTCACCAGGTACCTCCCTCCTATTTTCCAGGGGAGCCTCCAAGACCCCCTCTGCACAGGGACCTACTCCTTCAGGAGTTAGCAAGTCTGCTAAAGGATCAGGCTGTGGAACCGGTGCCCCACCACCTGAGAGGTCACGGCTTTTATTCCAGGTACTTTCTGGTACCAAAAAGAACAGGAGGCCTCAGACCCATCCTAGACTTGCGAAACCTCAACAAGTTCCTGGAGAGGGAAAAGTTCAAGATGCTTACCCTTGGAATCCTGATGCCCTACCTCCAGCAGGGAGACTGGCTATGCTCCTTAGATCTAAAGGATGCGTATACTCACATCCTTATCCATCCAGACCACAGACAATATCTCAGGTTTGTTGTGGGAGGAAACCACTATCAGTACAGAGTACTTCCCTTTGGCCTGTCCTCCGCTCCCAGGGTGTTCACCAAGTGCCTGGCAGTGGTGGCGGCCTACCTGAGGCTTCAGGGTCTCTTTGTGTTTCCGTACCTGGACGACTGGCTCATAAGGGGCCAATCTTCCCAAGAGGCCAACCAGGCCACCCTTCGCACTGTGGCTCTGCTTCAGCACTTGGGGTTTGTCATAAACTTCACAAAGTCCACTTTGCTCCCTTCCCAGAACTTAGAATTCATAGGGGCCAGACTAGACACTCTTCAAGCCAAGGCTTTTCTGCCTCTGGACAGGGCCCACAGGCTAATGGATCTGGCCAGCCAGTTTCGCAGCAATTCCCTGGTCTCTGCCAGGCAATTCCTGAGACTACTCGGTCATATGGCTTCCACGGTTCATGTCACCCCCAATGCCCGCCTGCACATGCGACCTGCTCAGTGGAGCCTTCGCACTCAGTGGCATCAAGCCACAGGGGGCCTAGCGGACTCAGTGAGGATCTCCGACCTCCTGGTCTCCTCTCTACAGTGGTGGTTTCATCTTCCGAATCTGGTGCTTGGAGTGGTTTTTCAATCCCCTCCGCATACTCGGGTGCTGACAACCGATGCCTCTCTTCTCGGTTGGGGAGCACATTGCCAAGGGACATGTACTCAGGGTCTCTGGACCCTTTGGGAGGCCACTCAACAGATGAACTTCCTGGAGTTCCGGGCGATACGCCTAGCTCTGAGAGCCTTCTCCCACCTCGCCTCTCACTAGTCTGTACTGGTTCAGACGGACAATCAAGTTGCCATGTTCTATGTGAACAAACAAGGAGGCACAGGCTCCTTCCTTCTTTGTCAGGAGGCACGACGACTGTGCTCTTGGGCTGTCAATCACGGAATCCTTCTCAAGGCTGTCTACCTCCCAGGTCAGGAAAATTGCCTGGCAGACAGACTGAGCCGGATCCTGCAACCACACGAATGGAGATTGAACCCATTGGTGGTTCAGCAGATCTTTCTCCGGTGGGGATTCCCCACCATGGATCTTTTCGCCAGTCCTCTGAACCGGCAACTCCCAAGATTTTGCTTCAGACAACCGCATCCTCTCAGAGTAGCAGCGGATGCGTTTCTGATCTCGTGGTCCACAGGCCTACTGTATGTCTTTCCTCCCACACCACTAGTGTCCAGAACGCTGTTCAAAGTCCTCCGGGACGGGGCTTCATTGATTCTCATAGCCCCCAGGTAGCCGAGGCAACCGGGGTTCCCGCTTCTGCTACAGCTGGCGGTGGACACACCTCTTCCTCCGGGGTTTCAACACGATCTCCTGTCTCAGGATCAGGGGACTGACTCTCTTGCACCCCAACCTCCAGTCCCTTCATCTGATGGCCTGGCTGCTGAAAGGGTAGTCCTGGCTCCCTTACTACTACCTCGAGAGGTGGAAGACGTAGTCTTGGCCTCTCGGCGTCAATCCACCAGGAAATCCTATGCTCTTAAGTGGCGTAGATTCTCCGCATGGTGTGCTCAGCACAGTGAGAATCCCTTCTCGTGCTTGGTTGCGGTAGTGTTGCAATATTTGCTCTACCTCTCCAATCTGGGCCTTAAGTCTAACTCTGTCCGAGTTCACCTTAGTGCTCTCTCAGCACACCACTCGCCGGTGGACGGCAGGCCTCTTTCCAACCACCCTTTGGTGGCTCGTTTCCTCAGAGGCCTTCTTCTGCTTAAGCCTCCTTTGCGTCCACCGGCCCCAGAGTGGAATCTGAATGTGGTCTTACAGCGGCTTACTTGTCCGCCTTTTGAACCTATGGCTACCTGCCCTCTCCGTTTTCTCTCCTGGAAAACTTTATTTCTGGTAGCTCTCACCTCTGCTAGGCGAGTGAGTGAACTGCGGACACTAGTGTCTGATCCTCCTTACACTAGGTTCTGCAGGAATAGGGTAGTCCTACGGACTCACCCTAAGTTTCTTCCTAAGGTTGTCTCACCTTTTCACCTCAATCAGGAGGTGGTTCTTCCGACCTTCTTTCCCAGGCCGCATGCCAACCGGGCTGAGATGGTCTTGCATACCCTGGACTGTAGGAGGGCGTTATCCTTCTACCTTGACCGTACGCGGGAGCATCGGAAGGCTGTTCAGCTTTTCGTTTCTTTTCACCCCAATAAGTTGGGGCTCCCTGTCTCCAAGCGTACGTTGTACATATGGGTCGCTGACTGTATCGCCTGGGCTTATGGGGCAGCCGGCCTCTCGTTGGAGGGTCGAGTCATGGCTCATCGTGTCAGGGCGAAGGCTGCGTCAGTGGCTCATCTCCGCTCTGTTCCGTTGGCAGACATCTGCCGGGCCGCTACTTGGTCTTCAAATCAGACTTTTGCGGCCCATTACTGCCTTGAGAGGGAGTCCCGCAGGGACAGTGCTTTCGGACAGGCTGTACTCCATAATCTCTTTGAGGTTTAGGCAACTCCTACCCTCCGGCCCTGGTGTTGGGCTACCGGTCGGGGACGTTCTCAGAGAAGATTCCTTCCTTCTGTGCTGACGAGCTCGAGGGAGCTAATTTTTCCACTTGGGGTCTCCGGTAGCCTTAAGCTGGGGAGTCCCATATGTGAGGACTGACTTCCTGCTTGGTCCTGGAGAAAGAGTAGTTACTCACCTGTAACAGGTGTTCTCCAGGAGCAGCAGGAATCAGTCCTCACAACCCTCCCTCCTCCCCTTGGAGTTGCAGTCATATGATTTATTTTGCTAATTTTTTGCTGTCTTTTAGCTATGTCATCAGACTGAGCAAGATGGCACCCTTGGGCAGGAAGGGGACCGCGCATTCGCGCTGCAATTCCCAAAGGCTTTCTTTGAAAGCTGGGAAATGCTCCGCACGAGGGCTCCGTCGGCGCTGACGTCACCCATATGTGAGGACTGATTCCTGCTGCTGCTCCTGGAGAACACCTGTTACAGGTGAGTAATCATTCTTTCCTCTCTACACTTGAAGCATGAGGTCCTGGAAAAAAGACAGGTAAATAAACCTCCTGGTTCAGATGAAAAGGTGAGACCACTTTAGGCATAAAATGTGGATTAGTCCTGAGGACTACCTTGTCATGATGGAACCTTGTATAAGGAGGATTAGACACCAAGGCTTGCAGCTCACTGATGCGGCGAGCTGAAGTGACTGCAATGAGAAAAATAACCTTCCAGGAAAGGAATTTCAAGGAGGTAGTGGCTAAGGGTTCAAAGGGTGGCTGCATAAGCTGGCCAAGAACCAGATTCAAGTCCCATGCCACTGGAGGTGGTCTGATGGGAGGTTTAGTTAAAAGAAGGCCTCTCATGAATCTTGCTATAAGAGGATGAGAGGAAATAGACTGTCCATTGAGAGGTTTAAGGGATGCTGCAATAGCACTCAAATGGACTCTTACTGAATTCGTTTTAAGGCCTGCATGGGATAAATGCAGCAAATACTCTAGTAAAGAATTCAGAGGTATTGCAAGAGGGTTAAGACCCTTCTCTGCACACCAAATGGTAAACCTTTTCCATTTAAAAGCATAGGAACGTCTAGTGGAAGGCTTTCTGGAAGCATGAAGGATATCCTTCTCTTGCTGAGAAAGATGCAAATCTTGAAGGTCTAGGCCTTCAGCAACCAGGCTCTGAGGTGAAGAGACTGGGGATTTGGGTGCCACAACGTTCCCTCCTCCTGGGACAGGAGGTCTGGAGCAGATCCCAAGTCCAGGGAGGGAGCTTGAGAGAGATGCAGAAGTAGAGGGTACCACACTTGGTGTGGCCAATGTGGTGCTATGAGGATCATAGACCCCTTGTTTCTCCAGGACCAAGCAGGAAATCAGTCCTCACATATGGGTGACGTCGGCGCCGACTGAGCCCTCGCGGAGCAATTTCCCCAGCTTTCAAAGAAAGCCTTTGGGAATTGCAGCACGCATGCGCGATCCCCTTCCCGCCCAAGGGTGCCATCTTGCTCAGTCGTCTTTTTTCCGCGGAGCCCTACAGAAGCTGTTTGTGATCGCTGCTGAAAAAGTTGATTTTTATTATTTTTCTTTTCTCGGTTCGATGCCGGATCCTTTTCCCGCCCGGACTTGATACACCGGTGTCGAGTCCTTTCAAAATTTTTTCGGTTTTTGTCCTTCGTGACTAGCGTTCGCGCCAATTTTTCCATTTTCACTGGCAGCCCTGTCTTTTGATCTCGCAGGGGCCCTTTTTCCCCCGATAGCTGCCAGCGGATTTAAAAAGTGTGATCGGTGTAAGAAACTTATGTCTCTTACCGACACACACGACTGCTGCCTCCGCTGCCTCGGACCCACTCATGACCCGATGATCTGTGGTCTGTGTGGCAAGATGTCCTCTAAAGCGTTGAGGAGTCGGCAGCAACAAAAAGAAAGAATCTTCTCTGACTCCGGGTCTGGCCGGGCCCGGACCTCGTCAGAGGCTTCGACGTCCCGGGACTCCGGTCCTGAGCATCGTCGGAGTTCCTCTGAGCGGGGGTCTCCTGCCCGGGAACATCATCGGAAGAAGAAACCCGCGAGGGCGGTGTCGGTGGACGCTCCTGGTTCCCCGAGGGCCAGGTCGCATAGCCCCGATAGCCGTCCCGGGTCCTCGGAGTCGGAGAGGCCTTCGAAACATCCTCGTCTTGAGTTGGAGTCTCCTGGACACGTGAGTACTGTAGTCCTCGTGGACTCACCTCCGAAGGAGCCGACGCCATCGGGGCCTGAGTTGGGGGCTGCTGGGTCTCCTGAGCTCGGACTCAGGTTGACGGCCTTGGAGAGCAGTTTCACTGCCTTCATGGACCAGCAGCGGGCATTGATCGCTGGCCTCGCCGGTGCTTCTGCCCCGACCACCGGGACCTCGACGTCCAAGTCGACCCCGGAGACCGAGCCGATCCTCGAGTCCATGCGAGCTCGAGTCGATCCTCGGGTCGCGGTCTCCCTCGGCCTCCCGTTCGGGACCGAGGTCGTCGACGCCGACTCCCTTGGCGTCAGGGCGGAAGGCATCGGTGCCCGCCCGACCGGAGCCGCTCGATTCCTCCTCTGAGGAATCGGCCTGGGAGACAGAGGACGAAGAGTCCCCTGGTACTTTTCGGACTCGGTGCGTCCCATCGGACTCGCCCGAGTCCGAACCTCGGAGACGGTCCCCCCCGGAGGACACCCGGTTCTCGAACTTCGTGCGGGATATGGCCAAGGCTTTGGCATTCCCCGCGGATCCCGAGGAGGAGCCTCGAGCCGAAGAGCTCGATGCCCTCCAGTATGACTCTTCCCCGAAGGAGGCCTTTACTGTACCGGTTCCTCCGATGCTGGAGCGACTTCTCTTCCGCATGTGGGAGAGCCCGGCGTCGGCGCCAGTGTTAAGCAAGCGGGTCGATTCCATTTATCGAGTCCGCAAGAGCCCCGGGTTCCAAAAGGCACAACTACCGCACCATTCCATGGTGGTGGAATCGGCCATGCATCGACTCAAGAGTCAGAAGATGCACTCCTCGGTGCCTCCCGGCCGGGAGGCCCAGAACCTGGATGCCCTCGGTAGGAAGTGCTTCCAGGGCTCTATGCTTGCTTGTCGGTTCCAGACATACCAGCTCTATATGGGCATGTATCTCCGGGACCTGGCAAAAGAAATTGCCGGGTTCTCTGCTGGTCTCTCCGAGGAACCTTTGCAGAGGTTCCAAGCCTTGTCCACTGGTATTCGAGAGTGCTCAAAGTTTATCTCTCGAGCAGCCTACGATGGCTTCGAAGCATCGGCTCGAGTGGCCGGAGCCGGCATCAGTGCCCGCCGACAGGCTTGGCTTCAGTCATCCGACCTCGAGCCATGGGTACAGGACAAGTTGGTCGATGTCCCCTGCAGAGGTGAAAACCTCTTTGGCAAAGCCCATGGCTGAAAAGGCTGCACAGATCGAGACCGAGACTCTGACCAGGACTCGACTGTCCAGGAAAACCTCTGCCCCTTCTCATAAGAAGAAGGGCTCGGGGAAAAAGCCCTTTTACCCGAGGAAGGCAGCTGCCTATAAACAATACCCTCATTATCAGGCCCCAACAGCTCCCCAACAGAGTCAGCAGGCCAAGGGACGGGGTAATGGGTCCCGTAGGCAGCAAGCCCCCAAGCCCACAACACCGGCCCCTGCTCAGCACTGTGGGGGTTTTTGACTCCATCAGCATAGCCTCTTCCCCTCCGCTGGTTTCTCTCAGCACAGGAGGCCGGCTGGTCCACTTTGCCCACAGGTGGTCAGCCATCACATCAGATACCTGGGTGCTTCATATAGTTCAAAAAGGCTATCTTCTTCACTTTCACCAGGTACCTCCCTCTTACTTTCCAGGGGAGCCTCCAAGACTCCCTCTGCACAGGGACTTACTCCTTCAGGAGTTGGCAAGTCTTCTTCAGGAACAGGCTGTGGAACCGGTGCCCCACCACCTGAGAGGTCAAGCTTTTATTCCAGGTACTTTCTGATACCAAAGTGAACAGGAGGCCTCAGACCCATCCTGGACTTTCGAAACCTCAACAAGTTCCTGGCCAGGGAAAAGTTCAAGATGCTTACCCTTGGAATCCTGCTGCCCTACCTCCAGCAGGGAGACTGGCTATGCTCCTTAGATCTAAAGGATGCCTATACTCACATCCTTATTCATCCAGACCACAGACAATATCTCAGGTTTGTTGTGGGAGGAAATCATTACCAGTACAGAGTCCTGCCCTTTGGCCTATCCTCCTCCCCCAGGGTATTCACCAAATGCCTAGCAGTGGTGGCGGCCTATCTAAGACTTCAAGGCCTCTTTGTTTTTCCATAACTGGACGACTGGCTCATCAGGGCCCAGTCTTCCCAAGAGGCCACTCAAGCCACTCATCGCACTGTGACTCTGCTCCAGCACTTGGGATTTGTCATAAACTTCGCAAAGTCCACTTTGCTCCCCTCTCAAGATCTCGAATTCATCGGCGCAAGGTTGAACACACTTCAGGCGCGAGCCTTCCTGCCTCTGGACAGGGCACACAGGCTCATGGATCTAGCCAGCCACTTTCGCAGCAATTCCCTGGTCTCCGCCAGGCAATTTCTTAGACTTCTCGGCCATATGGCTTCCACGGTCCATGTTACCTCCAATGCCCGCCTGAACATGCGGCCTGCTCAATGGTGCCTTCGCACTCAATGACATCAGGCCACAGGTGTCCAACCTGCTGGTCTCTTCTCTGCGGTGGTGGCTTCATCTACCAAACCTGGTGCTGGGAGTGGATTTTCAATCTCCTCTGCCTTCTCAGGTGCTGACAACCGATGCTTCTCTCCTAGGTTGGGGAGCACATTGCCAAGGGGCATGTACTCAGGGCCTCTGGACTCCCTGGGAATCTGCTCAACAGATAAACTTCCTAGAGCTCAGAGCCATCCGCCTAGCTCTGAAAGCCTTCTCCCACCTCACTTCTCACCAGTCTGTGCTGGTCCAGACAGACAATCAAGTTGCAATGTTCTACGTGAACAAACAAGGAGGTACAGGCTCCTTCCTTCTCTGTCGGGAGGCACGGACACTCTGCTCTTGGGCCATCCTTCACGGCATCCTGCTCAAAGCTGTCTATCTCCCAGGTCAAGACAATTACCTGGCAGACAGACTGAGCAGGATCCTCCAACCACACGAGTGGAGATTGGATCCGTTAGTGGTTCAGCGGATCTTTCTCAAGTGGGGCCTCCCCACCATGGATCTCTTTGCCAGTCCCCTGAACCAGCAGCTTCCCAGATTCTGCTCTCGTCAACCGCATCCTCTCAGAGTGGCGGCGGATGCTTTCCTGATTCCATGGTCCACAGGCCTCTTGTATGCCTTTCCTCCCATTCCACTGGTGTCTCGGACGCTCTTCAAAGTTCTCAGAGACAGAGCCTCGATGATTCTAGTAGCTCCCCGGTGGCCGAGACAACGCTGGTTCCCGCTTCTAATGCAGCTGGCGGTGGACACTCCTCTTCCTCTGGGGTTTCAACTCGATCTCCTGTCACAGGATCAGGGGACTCTCTTACACCTCAACCTCCGGTCCCTTCATCTGATGGCCTGGCTGCTGAAAGGGTAGTCCTTGCTCCCCTCCTGCTGCCTCGTGAGGTGGAAGAGGTGGTCTTGGCCACCAGGTGGCCCTCCATCCGGACGTCCTATGCTCTTAAGTGGCATAGGTTCTCCATGTGGTGTGCTCAGCAGTCTGAGAATCCCTTCTCCTGCTTGGTGGCAGTGGTCTTGCAATATTTGCTTTACCTCTCCAATCTGGGCCTTAAATCCAACTCTGTCAGAGTCCACCTCAGTGCTCTCTCTGCACATCACACACCGGTGGATGGCAGGCCTCTTTCCAACCACCCTTTGGTGGCTCGTTTTCTCCGAGGCCTCCTTCTCCTTAAGCCTCCATTGCGCCCACCAGCCCCTGAATGGGATCTGAATGTGGTCTTGCAGCGGATTACCTGTCCGCCCTTTGAACCTATGGCTACCTTCCCTCTTCGTTTTCTTTCCTGGAAAACCTTGTTTTTGGTAGCCCTTACCTCTGCTAGGCGCATTAGTGAACTGCAGGCCCTAGTGTCTGATCCTCCTTACACTAGGTTCTACAGGAATAGGGTAGTCTTACGAACTCGCCCTAAGTTTCTTCCTAAAGTGGTTTTCCCTTTTCATCTCAACCAGGAAGTGGTTCTTCCAACCTTCTTTCCCAGGCCGCACTCAAGCCGGGCTGAAATGGTCCTGCATACCCTGGACTGTAGGAGGGCCTTGTCCTTCTACCTTGACCGTACGCGGGAACATAGGAGGGCTGTTCAGCTCTTCGTTTCTTTTGACCCCAATAAGTTGGGGCTCCCTGTCTCCAAGCGTACTTTGTCCATATGGGTTGCTGACTGTATCGCTTGGGCTTATGGGGCAGCCGGCCTCTTGTTGGAGGGTTGTTTCACGGCTCATCGTGTTAGGGCGAAGGCTGCGTCAGTGGCTCATCTCCGCTCTGTTCCGTTGGCAGACATCTGCCGGGCCGCTACTTGTTCTTCAAGCCAGACTTTTGTGGCCCATTACTGCCTGGAGAGGGAGTCCCGCAGGGACAGTGCTTTCGGTCAGGCAGTCCTCCATAATCTCTTTGAGGTTTAGGCAACTCCTACCCTCCGGCCCTGATATTGGGCTACCGGTCGGGGGCGTTTTCAGAGAAGATTCCTTCGTTCTGTGCTACTGAGCTAGAGGGAGCTCATTTTTCTGCTTGAGGTCTCCGGTAGCCTTAAGCTAGGGAGTCCCATATGTGAGGACTGACTTCCTGCTTGGTCCTGGAGAAAGAGTAGTTACTCACCTGTAACAGGTGTTCTCCAGGAGCAGCAGGAATCATTCCTCACAACCCTCCCTCCTCCCCTTGGAGTTGCAGTCATATGATTTATTTTGCTATTTTTTTGCTGTTTGTTAGCTATGTCATCAGACTGAGCAAGATGGCACCCTTGGGCAGGAAGGGGACCGCGCATGCGCGCTGCAATTCCCAAAGGCTTTCTTTGAAAGCTGGGGAAATTGCTCCGCAAGGGTTCCGTCGGCGTCGACGTCACCCATATGTGAGGACTGATTCCTGCTGCTCCTGGAGAACACCTGTTACAGGTGAGTAACTACTCTCTCTCTGAAGTTTGAAGAGTGTCTTGGGAATTAGGGGAATGGGTGGAAAGGCATAGAGGAAGTCTTGCCCCCAATGGAGGAGGAAGGCATCCCTGGCCTGAACTCCCTGACACGGAATTCTGGAACAGAACCGGGGAAGTTTGGCATTCCACGGACTTGCAAACAAGTCTATGTCTGGGGTTCCCCAAATTCGAAATATCCTGGCTATCTGGTCCCCATGGAGGGACCATTCGTGTGGAAGCAGAACTCGACTGAGTCTGTCTGCCCAAGAGTTTTGAACCCCTGGAAGATACACTGCCATGAGATGAATTTGATGCTCTCTGGCGAAGGCCCACAATCTCAGAGCTTCGTTGCGAAGCGACAGAGAGCCAGTCCCGCCCTGCTTGTTCACGTAGAACATGGCTATTTGGCTGTCCGTGTGGATGAGGACTGTCTTGTAGCTGAGCAGGGTGTGGAAGACTCTGAGAGCTAGAAAAATTGCTCTGAGCTCTAAGAGGTTGATATGTAGAGATGTCTCCTGTAAAGACCAGATGCCTTGAGTGGAGAGATCTTGAAGATGAGCTCCCCAACCTCTTGGAGAGGCATCTGTTGTAAGGGTTGCTTGGGGTAACACCTGTTGAAAGGGGTACCCCAGCAACAGATTTTGAGTGGACTTCCACCACTGGAGGGACCAAAAGAGGCGACTGGAGGTTGCTATTTTGTCTGACAGGCAACCTAATGCCTGGGTCCATTGGGTGGACAGAGTCCACTGAGCTGCCCTCATGTGAAGGCGAGCGTAAGGAACCACATGCACAGTGGATGCCATGTGGCCTAACAGTTGTAACATCTCTCGAGCGGTTAAATGGGATTTTAACTGAATTTGTGAGGCTAACTGCACCAAGCGTAGGCAACAGGCCTGGGGAAGATAGGCCTTTGCAGTTGTGGTATCCAGCAAGGCCCCTATGAACTCTAGAGACTGATTAGGGGTGAGATGGGATTTTGGAAAGTTTAATCTCCAGGAACAAGCAGGAATAAGTCCTCACATATGGGTACGTCGGTACCGACGGAGCCCGTGCGGGAAAGCTCCCCAGCTTCTTAGAATAGAAGCCTTTGGGACCTCCCACTGCACATGCGCACTGCCTTCCCGCCTTCCTGAACAGCTCTCCTCAGTTTCTCTTTTTCCGCGGAGCCAGCAGGTCGTGTTCCTGTCACCGCTGAAGAAATTGTTATTTTATTTGTTTCTTTAGACCGCGTACCTGCCTTCCCCATACCGATACCGGTATCGCCGGTCTTTTCTTTCTTTCTTTAAAAAAAAATTATAATTCTTTTTTCTTATTTTTTAGCTTTTTGGTCACTTCAGAGAGGCCTCTCGGCCTACTCAATTTCTCCTCATGGAGAAGCCAGCCCCTGGATTTAAGAAGTGTACCAAATGTAATGCTGTTATTTCAGTCACAGACACCCATGAATGGTGTCTGAAATGTTTGGGGCCTGACCATTCCATACCGGACTGCCCATCTTGCTCCCACATGTCTAAACGTGGGCTGCAGAACCGGGCCAACAAATTCCATGTGCTGTTTGCTTCAGAGAATACAGCATCACAGTCATCCAGGTCTTCTTCTCCGGATGGATCTCAGGTAACCAAACCTTCTGTGGGCAAGTCCTCAAAGAGCAAATCTCCTTCAAAGCATCGAGAGGCTCTTAGCTTAGAACTTGAGGGCCCTGCCCCAGCCAAACAACCCCGGCGGGAAGTCCAACTTCCAAAAACGCCAATTCAGGGGTCTCAGGTTGATATCGATGCTACGGCCTCGACAGATCACCTGTTAGCCTGCTCTGGGGTACCGGGTCACTCCGGTACCGACATCCAGGCAGCTATGGCGTCCATGGGCGATACTGTACAGTCCATGCAGCAGGCCGTCATGGCTTTCATTAAAGCTGCAACGCCATCGGTTCCGCTTTCAGCGGTTCCGGGCCCGATACCGGTATCGTCCGCCATGCCGGTATCGAGGCCGTCCACCTCTAAACGCAAGTCGGTACCGTATGGGCTTTCGCTCCATACCGGTTCCATACCCGATACGCCCGATATCGATACCGATCGGTACGCGTATCGTGCGTTAGAGGAAAGCACCGATTCCTCTGAGGATTTTCACTCCTCTGATGATTCTGCTGAGTTTTCACTCAACTTACCTGAGGAGCCCTCTTCTCCTAAAAGGAGAATGTCCCCTCCAGAGGATTTGTCCTTCCAGGACTTTGTTTTAGATATGGCTACAGCCCTTTCTATTACCACATCCTCTGAAAGGAACCCAGATCCAAAAAACTGGATATTTTGGGATACTCAAAGGCCCCTAAGGAGGCAGTTACCCTGCCTATCCATGAAATCCTTCAAGAACAACTGATGGATTTCTGGGAAAATCCTTTGACTTTGTCTCCTTATTCCCGTAGGTTGGACACCATGTATAGGGTCCCTCCTTCTCCTGGTTTCCAAAAGACTCAATTGCCCCACCACTCTATTGTGGTGAAGTCTGCAATGAAGAAGATTAGGAGTACCAAAAGGCACTCTTCCACCCCTCCAGGACGGGAATGTAAGACTTTGGACTCTTTTGGTAGGAAAATTTTCCAGGCTAGTATGCTTATAGCCAGGATTAATTCCTACAGTCTCTATATGGGCATGTTCCTGGAGGAACTTGCCAAAAAGGTGCGGCATTTTGCCCCCTTTATCCCTGAGGATAAAAAGCAGGGATTCCTTTCCCTAGTGAAACAACTCTTAGAGGTTTCTAAGTTCTCTAATAGGGCAGCATATGATTCCTTTGAGGGAGCCAGTAGGGCTTCGGGCATTGCTATTGCAGCCCGACGTCTTGCTTGGCTCCAGGCCTCTGATCTGGAACCTTGGGTTCTAGATGGCTTACGGAATCTGCCCTGTACAGGTGAGAACTTATTTGGGGAGGAGTGGCAAATCAAAGCCACCCAGATGGATGCTGAAAATGCCACCTTGGAAAGACTTTCAAAGTCCACTTCAATTCCTACTAAGAAAAAGTCTTTTAAAAGGCCTTACTATAAGAAGGCCAGAGTTGCTTCAAATACTGGCCAGCAGTCTTCTCAACCTCGCTATACTGCTAAGCGTCAGCAATCCAAACAAGCACGAGCTAAGCCTGCAGCAGCTACTGTAGCTCAGCAGGCTCCAACCCCTCAGGGGTTTTGACTTGCTCCTAGGGAACTTGCCACTTCTGGTTCTAACACAACCAGAACCTCTCACCATACCCGGAAGGTTGGTTCACTTTGCTCCCAGATGGGAACAAATCACAACAGAACAATGGACCCTCTCTATCATTCGAGAGGGTTACAAACTTCATTTCTCCAGCCTTCCTCCCCATCATATGGTGAGACCATTCAATTCTCCCCCATCTCTCCTAACCCTGTTGGGTCAAGAGGTTTCCTCTCTTCTTGCCCAAGGGGCCATAGAAGAGGTTCCTCTTCCTCAACAAGGGTCCGGTTTCTACTCCCCTTATTTTCTCATTCCAAAGAAGACAGGGGGATTCAGACCAATCCTAGATCTGAGAGAATTGAACAAATTTCTCTTCAAGGAGAAATTCAAAATGCTGTCTCTCGGCATTCTCCTTCCTTACCTCCAGGGTCAGGACTGGCTTTGTTCTCTAGACCTACAGGATGCGTATACACATATACTCATCCATCCATCCCACAGAAAGTATCTTCGCTTTCTGTTTCAGGGAAAACATTTCCAATACAGAGTACTCCCCTTCGGTCTAGCCTCTGCTCCAAGAGTATTCACAAAATGCATGGCAGTCGTAGCCGCATTTCTAAGAGGCATGGGAATCTTTGTCTTCCCATATCTGGACGACTGGCTCATCCGAGCTCCAACTCAGTCACAGGCCCAGATTTCCCTGGACCACACAAGGAGCCTTTTGCAGTATCTGGGACTGGTAGTAAACCTTCCCAAGTCCCAACTCATCCCTACTCAATCTCTAGAATTCATAGGGGCCCAGTTGGACACCATCACTGCAAGGGCCTACCTTCCACATGTTCGAGGCCAGCGCCTCCTGAGTTTGGCCTCCCAAGCTCAGTCCAGCACTCACTTGACAGCCAGGGAAATGCTACGCCTACTGGGTCATATGGCCTCCACAGTGCATGTGGTGCCCTATGCTCGTCTTCATATGAGAGCAGCTCAATGGACCCTGGCCACTCAGTGGACTCAGGCGTCAGGAGCGCTCTCAGACCAAATACAAACCTCCGATCGTCTGTTTTGGTCCCTCCACTGGTGGACTTCCACCAAGAATCTGTTGTTGGGGGCTCCATTTCAACCATTGCTACCCCAAGCAACCCTCACAACAGATGCCTCCCAAACAGGGTGGGGAGCCCATCTGCAAACTCTCTCCACTCAGGGCACTTGGTCTCTACAGGAGACCACCCTTCATATCAATCTTCTGGAACTGCGAGCAATTTACCTTGCCCTCAAGGTCTTCCACTCCCTCCTAGCCAACCTCACTGTCCTAGTTCAGACGGACAATCAGGTGGCCATGTTTTACATAAACAAACAAGGAGGGACGGGCTCTCTGTCGCTTTGCAACGAAGCTCTAAGACTATGGGCCTTCGCCAGAGAGCATCAGATTCACCTGCTAGCAGTGTATCTCCCAGGAGTTCAAAACTCTCGGGCAGACAGGCTCAGTCGAGTTCTGCTGCCACACGAATGGTCCCTACATTTGGACCAAATAAACCGAATCTTTCAGGAATGGGGGACCCCGGACATAGACCTCTTTGCAAGTCCGTGGAATGCCAAACTTCCCCGGTTCTGTTCCAGAACTCCGTGTCAGGGAGCTCAGGCTACGGACGCCTTTCTCCTGAATTGGAGTCAGGCATTCCTATATGCCTTTCCACCCATTCCTTTGATTCCCAAGACTCTGTTCAAACTCCAGAGGGATCATGGAACTATGATCCTCATAGCTCCACGCTGGCCACGCCAAGTGTGGTTCCCTCTACTTCTACAGCTCTCCCAGGGATCCTACTTGGATCTGGGAGCTGCGCCAGACCTCCTGTCTCAGGAGGAGGGGACTTTGTGGCACCCAAACCCCAAATCCCTTCACCTCAGTGCTTGGTTACTGAAGGCTTAAGCCTTCAAGACTTTCATCTTTCCCAACCAGTGAAAGATATCCTTTCTGCCTCTAGGAAACCCTCTACCAGGCGTTCCTATGCTTTCAAATGGAAACGTTTTTCCATTTGGTGTGCTCAGCAGGGTCTTGACCCTCTGGCACTTCCTTTGAATTCTCTTCTTGATTATCTCCTGCATCTATCCAATGCAGGCCTCAAGACGAATTCGGTAAGAGTCCATTTAAGTGCTATTGCAGCATCCTTGAAACATATAAATGGACAACCTATCTCCTCTCATCCTCTTGTTGCAAGATTCATGAGAGGCCTGACTCTCACTAAACCTCCCATCAGACCACCCCCGGTCGCATGGGATTTGAATCTAGTGCTCGGTCAACTTATGAAGCCACCTTTTGAGCCAATGTTTTCCACCTCCTTGAAATTTCTTTCCTGGAAGGTCATCTTCCTCATTGCAGTCACTTCGGCTCGCCGCATCAGTGAGCTGCAGGCTTTAGTGGCTAATCCACCTTACACAAGATTTCATCATGATAAGGTGGTCCTTAGGACGAATCCCCACTTTATGCCTAAAGTGGTCTCTCCTTTTCATCTTAATCAAGAGGTATATCTACCTGTCTTTTTTCCAGCTCCTCATGCATCCAATGCAGAGAGGAACCTTCATACTCTGGATTGTAAAAGAGCTCTCGCTTTTTACCTTAATAGGACTCAGCCACATCGAAAGTCTTCTCAACTTTTTGTGGCCTTTGATCCTTCCCATTTGGGACTTCCAGTCTCCAAGCGTACACTTTCCAATTGGATTGCTCAGTGTATTTCTTTTGCTTACCAGAGCAAAAACATTTCTCTGGAAGGCCATGTCACTGCTCACAATGTGAGGGCCATGGCAACTTCTATGGCTCATCTGCACTCTGTTTCCATAGATCAGATCTGTCGAGCCGCTACCTGGGCCTCGGTTCATACCTTCACAGCCCATTACTGTTTGGACAAGGACTCCCGCCGGGATGCCTTGTTTGGCCAGGCTGTCCTCAAGCACCTGTTCCATTCCTAAACAACTCCTGCCCACCTTCCCAGAATGGATGCCTGAGATCCATACGAAGATGGCGAACCTTTACAGGGGATCCCATGCATCTAAGCTAGGGAGTCCCCATATGTGAGGACTTATTCCTGCTTGTTCCTGGAGATAGCACAGTTACTTACCTGTAACAGGTGATCTCTGGGAACAGCAGGAATTAGTCCTCACAACCCACCCACCTCCCCTAGGAGTTGTATCTTTTATCTATCTATCTTCCTGTCCTCTCTCTGTTGACTCAGCTATAAACTCGAAACTGAGGAGAGCTGTTCAGGAAGGCGGGAAGGCAGTGCGCATGTGCAGTGGGAGGTCCCAAAGGCTTCTATTCTAAGAAGCTGGGGAGCTTTCCCGCACGGGCTCCGTCGGTACCGACGTACCCATATGTGAGGACTAATTCCTGCTGTTCCCAGAGATCACCTGTTACAGGTAAGTAACTGTGCTTTACAAGTCCCAGATACTGAAGGATACGCCTTGTGCAGGTTAGAGAGGTCTGGGCCTCTGACTGGGATGGAGCTCGGATGAGCCAGTCGTCCAGATATGGGAATACGAATATCCCTAGAGTGCGTAGAAATGCAGCTATTACTGCCATGCATTTTGTGAACACCCTTGGTGCAGAGGCCAGACCGAAAGGAAGCACTCTGTATTGGTAGTGCTTCCCTTGATAAAGGAACCGAAGGAACCTTCTGTGTGTTGGATGGATGAGGACATGGGTGTACGCATCCTTGAGGTCTAGAGAGCAAAGCCAATCCTGACTCTGAAGGTATGGAAGGAGAGTACCGAGAGAAATCATCTTGAATTTCTCCTTGCATAGAAACTTGTTCAATTCTCTGAGATCTAATATGGGTCTGTAGCCTCCTGTTTTCTTTGGGATAAGAAAGTAGGGGGGAGTAGAACCCTGAGCCCTGTTGAAGAAGGGGTACTTCTTCTATTGCCCCTTGGGCAAGAAGGGTAGCAATCTCCTGACCCAGAAGGTCGAGGAGAGATGTCTGAGAATTGAACTGTCTCACCATGGTGTGAGGAGGAAGGTTTAAGAAATGAAGCTTGTACCCCTCCCTTATGATGGAGAGGGTCCATTGCTCTGCTGTGATTTGTTCCCACCTGGGAGCAAAGTAAGCCAACCTTCCTGGAATGCTGAGAGGCTTTGGATGTTCTAGAGCCAGAAAGGCTAAGCTCTCTAGTTGTAAGTCAAAGGCCCTGAGGAGGCTGAGGCTGTTGGGCCGTAGCAGTCCTAGCAGCCTTAGGCTTGGCCTGTTTCGGTTGTTGCTGTCTCTTTGTAGCAAAACGACCTGCAGAAGATGACTGCTGACCATAAGCAGAATAATATTTCCCTTTTTGGGGAAAAAACCCCTTTTTGAACAACCTTTTCTTAAAAGGAGCAGAAGTAGACTTTGAAAGTCTAAAGCAGAATTTTCAGCATCCATTTGGGTGGCCTTTGCTTGCCAATCTTTGCCAAAAAGGTTTTCACCTGTACAAGGAAGGTTTCCTAGTCCATCTTGAACCCAGGGTTCCAAATCAGAAGCTTGTAACCAAGCAACTCTGCGTGCACCTATGGCAATGGCCGAGGCTCTGCTGGCACCTTCAAAAGAGTCAAAGGCTGCACGGTTGGAAAACTTGGAAATATCCTGGGCATGTTTGAGCCAGGTGAGGAACTCTTCCCTTTTATCTTCTGAAATAAAAGGAGATAAAGTTTGCAGGTGATCTGTAACTTCTTTTAGAAACATCCCCATATAGAGACTATAGGAGTTGATTCTGGCAAAAAGCATACTGGCCTGGAAAATTCTCCTGCCAAAGGCATCTAAGGTTCTGCATTCTCTTCCTGGAGGAGCAGAAGAGTGCCTTTTTGTACTCTTTATCTTCTTCATAGCAGACTCTACCACAATGGAGTGGTGAGGAAGCTGAGTCTTATGGAAGCCAGGACAAGGAGGAACACGATACATGGTGTCCAATCTGCGAGAATGAGGGGAAGTGGTGAGAGGAGTCTCCCATATGCCCAACATGTGATCATAAAGAATCTCATGTATTGGTAAAGTGGCTGCCTCTTTAGGAGTCTTAGGATATTGTAAAATATCTAATTTTTTGGCTCTAGGCTCTGTCTCAGGGGCCACTGAGATGGAAAGGCCCCTGGCCACTTCCCTAATGAAGTCTTGAAAAGACGTCTTCTGGAGGAGACATTCTCCTTTTTGGAGAAGAGGGCTCCTGAGGATGGATCACCAATGCTTCGACAGAGACCTCTGATTCATCAGAGTCTTCAGAGGAATCGAAGTATCGCCTGTCTGGATGCTCCTGCAGAGCCCGATACGCGTACCGGGTGGTATCGACATCGGGAGTGATCAGTACTGATTCGGTACCGATGGGCATCACAGAACAGTGTACCGCTGCAGTCGACACCGAAGCGGATGTCAATGCAATCGGTACCGGCACTGGAACCGATGTCGGTACCGGCAACGGAGTTTGTTGCGGTATCGAAGGCGTCGCAGCTTGTATGAATGCCGTGATGGCACGCTGCATGGTCAGGATATTCTGATCCATCGACGCAACCAATGTCTGGATGTCGGTACCAGTGGGAACCACCAGTACCCCAGAACATGACAACAGGTGATCGGTCGAGGCCGAGCCATCAATGTCAACCTGTGACCCCATAGATAAAGCTTTGGAAGCCGGAGCCTCCCGCCGGGGTAGTTTTGCCGGTGCGGATTCCTCGAGGACAAGCCCGGAGGCATCTCAATACTTAGAGGGAGATTTACCCTTCAAGGACCGGCTGGATTTAAGTTTGGTTACCTGAGATCCATGTGAGGAAGAAGCAGCCCTGGAAGACGTCGATGCAACTGAAGCTGCATCCGAGGGAAACAGGGTTCTGAGTTTAGCTGCTCGATTCTGTAGACCTCTTTTAGACATCATGGAGCAGGACTCACAATCTGCAATGGAGTGGTCAGGACCTAAACATTTTAGACACAATTCATGGGTGTCGGTGACAGAAATAGTGCCGCTGCACTTCGTGCATTTTTTAAACCCAGAGGCGGGCTTTTCCATGAGGAAAAATTTCCTAGGCCTAAGGCCAAAGAAGAAAATGCACTGAAGTGAGTAAAACAGTAGGTTTTTTTTTTGTTTTGTTTTTAGAATAAAGAAAGAAAAGACCGGCGGTACCGGTGTAGCGTCGAGAAGGCAGACGCGCGACCAAAGAAATAAAATAAAACACAGAAATTCTTCAGCAGTGACAGGAACACGACCTGCTGGCTCCGCGGAAAAGAAGAACTGGAGAGAGGCGGTTAGGAAAGGCGGGAAGGCAGCGCGCAGGCGCTCTGGGATGCTCCCAAAAGCTTTCCTTTTGGACGTTGGGGAGCGTTCCCGCGCAGGCTCCGTCGGTACCGACGATACCCATATGTGAAGACTCATTCCTGCTTGTTCCTGGAGATCTATTTTACAGGGAACATGGGCTGTGGAGGGTTAAGTGGCTTGCCCAAGACCACAAGGAGCACCTGTGGGACTAGAAACCCTAGTCCTTCCTGCCCAAGGTTGCTGTCCTCTAGTGGGATTTGAACCCCCGACCTTCCGGCCTGAAGTACCTTGCCCCAACCACTAGGCCACTCCTCCACTCCAGTTGGAGACTGCATTGAAACAATCTATTAAGGGAGTGTAGCTGCTGTTCCTTGTCGTCCCTCCAGTCTAGTCCTGACATCTAGGGTTTAAGCACCTCCTCCAGCAGCTATGGAGACTGAGAAACGTCACTCTTTTGATGATACTGGTACAAATACTCCTGGGGCCGCCTCTTCTGTCCAGTAATCTCAGTCTCCATAGCAGCTGGAGGTTGGTGAGCCTGGAGGTTGAAAGCTCACTGGAGAAACATTTAAGGAGAGTAGTTTAGAGAGAATAGTGGTTGTTGTTAAATGTATTGAAATTGAAAAAGAATATATATAGAGAGGAAACGTTTACCTCTGAGACGAGAAGCTTTGCTGAGGCCCCTTTCCTGTCTCTCTCCTGCTCTTTTCAGTCAGGCAGCAGGGGAGGAAGGTACTTGTGGAAATATGCAGGGCCGGGCTCCGATTCCCGAACCCACGGTAGGGTGAGGAATCGTCAGCTTGAACAAAAGAGCACAGCAGGGGTCTCCAGCGATCGTCACGGGAACACGCGGCAAGACCGCTGGCCCCAAAAGTACCGGCTCCTCAGAGTGCGATTCTCTCCCGTCATGGAAGCCGCTGTTCGGTTGAGCGCGGGGAGAATCGATCGGTGAAGGCAGAGACTGCTTGAGTGGAGGTAAGCGGCTTGCCTTTTCAGTGCTCCACAGGCAGGGAGACCGATGTGAAGATACGTTCAGTTCCAGTGAGCCGCGGCTGTGTGGCAGAAGCACGGGAAGACCGCGGAGATGTCAGCCCTGCAGGAAATCCCGATGTGAAGTTTTTTTCTTTTGTGATTGTTACTTTGGGATTCCAGCACTACAGGGGGTGAAAAGGAGAGAGTTTACTCAGCGGTTTCATTTTTGAGGTAAATAGAGGTTATCTTGAGCTATGTAGATGTAGTGCTACGGTAGTGATATATATATAGTGGTGGATATACATATATATACATAGATAACTATAGATATATATCATTGTATGGTGGCACTATTGTTTTATTTATATATAGATATATATAGATATAGATATATATTTATATAGTTAAACGGATTACTTTGCTGTGGCACGGTGAATAGTCTCCCTCTATTGTTAGAAAAGGTAGCCCATTCTGTTAGGCTACAAAATAGAGGAGAGATACCTTCTAAGCCACTTTGTTTGCTTTGCGGTCTTAGAAAGGGCTCAGTTTCAGACACGGGGTCTGTAAAACCTGCACTTAGGAAGCAATCTCTATGGAGCCGGTTGTAGAGGTTGCTGGGGAGAGCCCGAAAGGGGTTTTACCAGCAGCTGGATCTCCCTCCGTTTCGTTGCAGGAGCCGGTGGCTGGGCCCTCCTCAGCTTCAGATAAGCCGAGTTCCCAACCGACTTTGCCAGGGGGGCTAGGAGCAATTTTTTCCCAGGATTTCGTGGCTCTGTTGCAACAGGTCTTAAAGTGCAGTAATAAAAACACTGAAGCGACTTCACTGGAAGCGAACTTAGGCGAAAAGCAGCCTGGGGCTCCTCTGGACTTGGGGCTTATGGAGGTGCCGTCCAAGAGGTCAAAGAAGGGAAAGAATTTGCAGCAGCAGTCTAGCCTCGGAGAGTCCGTTTTCAGAGGACAGAGAGCAGGACATGGAGGTACAGGATGAGTTAGAAGAAAGAGTTAACAGAACACGAAGATCAAGCGAGAGTGGTCAGCGTCTTTAGACGGGACGAGTTACCAGCTCTAATAGGGGAAACTCTAAAAGCATTAACTATGCCTGCTGCAGGACCGGCAGAGGATACGTCATTAGAGGATCCCTTGTTACAGGCCTTTCGTAAGACACAAAGAGTCTTCCCAGTTCATCGAATGATGTGAGAGATGATTCAGGAGGAATGGGACATGCCGGAAGCGGGGCTTAAAGGTTCCAGGATTATGTCTCGCCTATACCCATTGGTAGATCAGGATCGGGAATTGTTTAAGTCACCGAAAGTAGATGCGGCAGTCTCAGCAGTGACCAAAAAGACTACCATCCCAGTAGAGGGTAGTGCAGCTCTTAAGGGTGTACAAGATAGGAAGCTAGATACCTTGTTGAAACAGGTATTCGACATCTGTGCACTTTCCTTACAGGCATCGGTTTGTGGGGCCTAGGTGTCTCGTGCCTGTCTCCGTTGGTCACAGCATGTTCAGGGAGACCAATTGGACGAGAGTGAAGGGGAAGCATCCAAGTTAGAGTCAGGGACTGCTTACCTAGTGGACATTCATTATGACCTTATTAGGAGTCTGTCTAAAAGTATGGCATCAGTGATAGCAGCCAGGCGTTATCTTTGGCTGCATAATTGGACTGCTGATGGTTCCTCAAAAACGAGATTGAGTAAGTTACCTTTTAGGGGTAAGCTACTATTTGGAGAAGTTTTAGATAAGTTGGTAAAAGATTTAGGGGAATCTAAGGGAGGTAGACTCCCAGAGGACAAGCAACAGCAGAGGAGACCTTTGCCATCTAACAGGAATCAGCAGAGAGAATTTTGCCGTTTCTACCCTACTCGGTTTGGACAATTTCTAAGGGGGCGTTTCGCCTATAGGAATCAAGGGTTTCGAGGTTTTCGAGGGGCAAACAGAGGTTTTGCAGCTCCCTCTCCCTCGAGTGTTAGAAAGTCACAATGAAGCCAGGAGGGCCCAAGGGGAAGTGGTAGCCGTAGGAGGATGGTTAAGGGAGTTTTATCCTGCTTGGGCCTGACTTACTACTGACCGGTGGGTATTGTAAATCATTTGAGAGGGCTATGCTCTCGAGTTCCGACACCCGGTGGCTGATGCTTACGTTCAGTCCCCATGCAAAACGCCTCTGAAGGTCCAGGCGGTGCGAGAGACGTTGGAGCGACTACTGAGACTCAACGCGGTGGTTCCGGTACCAAAGGAACAGTGCAGGTGCGGTCGATACTCCATTTATTTTGTAGTACCAAAAAAGGAGGGATCTTTTCGTCCGATCTTGGATCTCAAAAAGGTAAATCGGTGTCTCCGCATTTCACATTTTCAGATGGAAACTCTGCGGTCGGTGATTGTAGCTGTAAGGGCAGGGGAGTTTCTCATCGCTCTGGATTTGTCAGAGGCTTATCTTCACATACCCATTCGGCAGGAGCATCAGAAGTTCCTCAGATTTGCACTGCCAATGGGGCAGTTTCAATTCCGCGCATTACCGTTCAGGTTGGCAACGGCACCTCGGACGTTCACCAAAGTCATGGTAGTAGTCACGGCGGCATTGAGGAAAGAAGGAATTCTGGTACACCCATATTTGGACGATTGGTTGGTACGGGGAAAGTCCAGGGAAGAGAGCAAGTTGGCAACTGCCAGAGTGGTGGAATTCCTTCAGAGTCTAGGCTGGGTGATCAACAGAGCAAAAAGCAGACTAGAGCCTTCGCAAAACCTGGAGTATCTCGGAGCACGTTTTGATACACAGATGGGGAAGGTGTTTCTGCCTCATTTGAGGGCACAGAGCTTGAGAAACCTGGTCAGGACTTTTCTAAGCCGAAGGATTCCCATGGCATGGCATTATCTGCAGTTGCTAGGTACAATGGTGGCGACGCTCGAATTGGTCCCGTGGGCAAGGGCACATATGCGACCACTTCAGAGGGCATTGCTCAGGCGATGGTCGCACCAGAACGATCCTCTATCTCGGATACTTCCATGTCGGCCGGATACGAGGCAGGCTCTGCAATGGTGGTTAAGGCCAGGGGTGCTGGAAAGGGGAATGCCCCTAGAGGCTCCCTTCTGGATATCTCTTACGACGGACGCCAGTCTCTTGGGATGGGGGTCGCACGTCGAACAAACTTTTGCCCAGGGACAGTGGACCGACGTGGAGAAGACATGGTCCATCAACAGATTAGAGTTGAGAGCGGTTGCACTTGCGCTAAGGGCTTTTCAGCCGTGTCTCGAGGGCAAAGCGGTGCGCATATTCTCCGACAATGCAACAGCGGTGGCCTACATCAATCGTCAGGGCGGAACCAGCAGTGCGACACTCGAATCCGAGGCCGATCGCCATTTGGAGAGGGCCGAAACACATCTGGTGGCGCTGTCGGCGACTCATGTAGCAGGAGTAGACAATGTGACGGCCGATTTTCTGAGTCAGGTCAAAGTGGACCCAGCAGAGTTGATGCTGCATCCGGAGGTCTTCGAGTTGATAGTGAGCCGCTGTGGGCAGCCAGTAATGGATCTAATGGCGACATTAGAGTCAGCAAAGGCAAACAGATTTTTCAGCAGAAGAAAGGAAAGAATGTCGGAGGGCCTCGATGCTCTCATTCAAAGGTGGCCGAAGCGGCAGCTTCTTTATGTTTTCCCCCCGTGGGTTTTAATAGGTCGAGTGCTGCAGAGGATAGAGGTTCACAAAGGAACGGTGATTCTGATAGCGCCGGATTGGCCTAGAAGGCCGTGGTACGCGGATCTAGTCGGACGTTTGGTGGATCGGCCCTGGCGTCTGCCAGTTGGGAAGGACCTCTTGTTCCAAGGTCTTATACTCATGCCCCAGGTGGATCGATTCTCGCTTACGGCTTGGCTCTTGAAAGGGCGAGGCTGAGAGCATCGTCATTTGCACGATGTTAAAAGCTAGGAGAAGATCTACGTCGTTGGCGTATGTGCGTATCTGGCGGATCTTTGAAGCATGGTGTACAGACAGGAAGATTCAGGCTTTGAGTGCGACGGTGTCACATGTGCTAGCTTTCTTGCAAGATGGTTTTGACAGCTGCCTCCTTGCGGGTGCAGGTAGCAGCGCTGGCATGTTACAGAGGAAAGGTAAAAGGGGAGATGCTGGGGATGCATCCAGAGGTTAAACGGTTTTTGCGAGCAGTGTCTCTTCTAAGGCCGCCTTGTAGAGCTCCAGTTCCTCGGTGGGATCTGGCTTTGTTATTAGACGCATTAACGCACGAACCGTTTGAACAGTGGGTGAAGGCGTCGGATAAAGACCTGATACTCAAGACAGTATTTTTGGTGGCAGTTTCTTCAGTGCGTAGGATTTCGGAGCTGCAGGCGCTATCGTGTCAGAAACCCTTTTTGTCCTTTTATGATAATAAGGTGGTTTTGAGGCCAGTGCCGTCTTTCTTGCCAAAGCTAGTATCAGCTTTCCATGTCAATCAATCCATGTCTCTTCCGGTATTTGTCGAGACAGGAGGAAAGTCTAGCTCTGGTTCCTCCCACTCTCTGGATGTTCGACAAGCGCTGAAAAGGTATCTTCCGAGAACGGCAAGTTTCAGAAGCACAGATAGGCTTTTTGTCCTTTTTGGGGGGACACGAAAGGGGGAAGCGGCTAGTAAAGCTTCCATTGCGCGATGGCTTAAAGAAGCAATAGCGTCAGCTTACATTCTAAAAGGAAAGTCTGTTCCTGAAGGCATTAGGGTGCATTCGACAAGGATGCAAGCAGCGTCGTGGGCAGAGTACAGTCTAGTGCCAGCTATTGAGATTTGTAAGGCCATCGTTTAATACATTTGTTAAGCATTACCGTCTCGATGTGCAGGCGGAAAGGGATACTGTGTTTGGCGCAGCGGTGCTTCAGGCTGGTCTGGCGGGTCCCTCCCGGTAAGAAAAAGGTTTCACTGCTCTGTTACATCCCTAGATGTCGGGACTAGACTGGAGGGACGATAAGGAAGATGAAATTAGACTTACCTGCTAATTGTTGTTCCTTTAGGAACTCCAGTCTAGTCCCGTATCCCTCCCTGGTTATTCTCTGCTGTTGGCCTGAAGCACGATATTTCCGCTAAGGCTGGAAAGAGAGGGATCCGGGGGACGTCTGGATTCTTCAGGGAGCAGGGAAGTGTGGTCTTCCTTAGCACAGGTTCCTAAACGTAAGTAGAATCATTTAGTTCAAATGAATGATAACAGGAGTGTTTGTTTCCTGTTAGTTAGTTAGTTAATTAAGTTTACATGGACTTCCATTTGTTATGTTCTTACTACTTGATTGTTGCTCGGGTGAGTCTGCTTTGTCAATAGATTACTGGACAGAAGAGGCAGTCCCAGGAGTATTTGTACCAATGTCATCAAAAAAGTGACGTTTCTCAGTCTCCATAGCTGCTGGAGGAGTTGCTTATACCCTAGATGTCGGGACTAGACTGGAGTTCCTAAAGGAACAACAATTAGCAGGTAAGTCTAATTTCATCTTTGTTGTGAATAGCATGTAAATCATGATGTCATCAGCATAGATGTAATATAAGATGTTGTAGCCTTGCATAATGCTGCAGACTGGTTGCAGCTAAATATTGAATAATGAGGAGGATAGCGCTGATCCTTGTGGAATCCTGGGTTAGCGTGAATGGGGAAGATTTAATGTTCACTATTTTGACATGTAGCTGATATTGTGTTAGAAAGGAGCGCAACCATTCTAACGCAGATCCCTGAACTCCAACATCTTGTAGACATATGAGTAGTAGATTGTGTGATATTGAAGCGAATGCAACGTTAATATCAAGGAATATAAGATAAATCCTTGTCGCAGGTTCCGAATGCCTTTTGTGGTGATGTCAGAAAGGGAAGTGATAAGTGTTTCCAGTTCATCCTATTAGACCAGTCCAGACAAGTGGGTTGTGTCCCCCTGCTAGCAGATGTTGGAGACAGAGAAAGTGTCAGAAGCTTCAGTGAATCAGCCCTGGCATATATAGTGATTCCTCTAGGGGTTGCTTTCAGTATTTCTGTCTCCAGCAGATGATGTTTGTTCTCTTCTGTATTCCTGACACTTCACTCTGTGCGTGTTGGGCCAGCGGGTTTTTTCAGGCTTCTGGGTTGAGCATCTGATCAGGAGGATCAGTATTGCTTCCCACGAAACAGGGGGCAGGCTCCTGATCACGAGGATCAGCGTATCCTGGAGTGGCTGGAGGACAAGCCTTCAGTGTCTCTGGTCTAGCAGTGAACTGCAATAGTTTTTATTTTATTAGAGTTTTAAAAAAACAAAAAACCTCAAAAACCAACCCTTGATAGAAAGCTCTTCAGGCTACAGTCAAGCAGCACAGATCCACACACACCAGCTGAGGACATCGCAGTGAGTGTATCTCCTCCACCCCCCGTAATCACCATGGGCCACACTTCTTCTTTACTTACCAAGGACTTGGCTGGGTGGTTAGGGAAAAAAACTCCACTGATGCAGTCTTCATTTCCTTCCTGCTGTTTTTTGCCTTCATTGTTGTGGCGGCCTTCCACCTGCTATCGCTGGTAGAGATCTTCGGCTGCAGACTCCCTTCTCGCAGTTCAGGGACATTTTCCACTTCAGGGACTTCTGCAGGGATTGCTGGCACAGATCCTCCCACCTTCCTTGCTGCGGTGGGCAGCATTGTGACTCCTGCTGCTGGCAGTGGCCATTTTGCAAGTTTCCCACCCTACTGCGGTTGCCTACAGCCTTGGATGCCCATCTCTTCAGCAACAAAGGCTGATCTTCATTGCCTCCCTCGCTGTTTGGCCTGCGGGCATAAGCACCGGTATTTAGCTGTGTGCTGCCTGTGGTTGTGACCCTGATGAGACCTCCACAGCCGACCATGCTCCTCCAGAACCAGATTGGGATGCCCCAGGAGAACCAGCTCAACTTCTTCCCCTCCACCTCTGACTCCCAGTCTAATGTCCCTACCTATGGGGGGCTTTCCCCCTGGCTACTTCCCCCAGCAACAGGTTACAGAGGACCCTTTACAGACGGCCTCTGCTGTGGACTCAGACCAATTTATGGCTCTCTTTAGAAAAGCCTGGGAGCTCTAGAGAAAGAGAGCCAGTGCCATCGTGGGCTACGATGCCCCCTGCACGCTCTCATGAGGCGCCCGCCTCCTGTAAGAAGCCCAAGAAGTCCAAAAACAGGGAGTGTTCATCTAAAGTGGTCTCTTCGGCTGTTGATGAGGGGGATTCCTCCTCTTTGGATGATCCTGATCACACTTCCTCTGATGATAGCTTAGACAGTACGTCAGACTGCAAGGATGAGGAATGCTCGCCGCAGTAGATCCTGGAGGAAGACCACGACTCTCAAGATGTCCATTTGTTCCTTAGAGATGAGCTTCCTACGACAAACACCCAAATCATAGAGGTGCTGCAGCTCTCCGTAACCCCAGACCCACCACCCGAACAATCTAAATCCCAGGCAGACTCTATCCTGGCGGATATAAAAAGAAAGCCCTCGAAGGCCTTCCCATTTCCTTTGGAAGTCCAACAGATGATGTCCCTCGAGTGGGATTCTCCGGAGGCATCCCTGCGCATGGGAAGTGCTTGGGCTGCCATTACACCTGGTCTCCCACGGATCTGGATAAATGGCTCCGCTACCACACAATGGATGCTGTAGTCACTGTGGTTACCAAGCATACCACCATTCCAGTAGAAGACGGTGTGGCCCTTCATGATCAACATGACTGCAAGGTTGAGGGTCTACTGAAGACGGCAGTTTCTTCTTCCTCCTTGGCCCTCTCAGCCGCCGCATGTTGCAGCTTGGTGGCTCGAACCCTCTTGTGCTGGCTTCAGTTCTTGCCGAGGATCCGGCATCCGCTCACATGGAATCAGTCGCAGTGTTCTTGGCGGACACCCTGTATGACCTTTTATGTTTGGCTGCCCGTTCAGTGGCGGCTGCCATGGCGGCACACCAATAGCTTTGGCTTCGGTAATGGTTCGGGGATATGGCATCTGAGGCTCGCATCGTGAAGCTCCCTTTTAGGGGATGGCTTCTCTTCATAGAGGACCTTGAAAAACTGGTCAAGGACTTAGGAGAGGTTAAGCGCCATTGTCTACCCGACGACAAGCCACAGGCATCCTCTTGCCATTCAGACTCCAATGCTTGCTTCGCCACTTCCTCCCGGTCTTGATTTTCGGACTCAAAGCGTTATTGGCCTGGTGACCCCTCTGCTGCCTCCTCCAACAGATCTGAGGCAAAATCACAACCCTTTCGGGGGTTCTGTAGGACTAAAGACTCTTTCTTCAGGACCAAGCAGAAAGTCAGTCCTCACTTATGGGTGACATCGACGTCGATGGAGCCCCCGTGCAGAGCATTTCCCCAGCTTTCTAAGAAAGCCTTTGGGAATACTGCACGCATGCGCGGTCCCCTTCCCGCCTAAAGGTGCCATCTTGCTCAGTCTTTCTTTTTCCGTGGAGCCCACCGGACGTCTGTCCGTGTCACCCGAAAAAGTTGATTTTTTTTCTTGCAATTTCATCGTGTTGTTTTCTCCGGTTCGATGCCGGTTCCCCTTCCCCGCCGGGTTTGGTACACCGGTATTGAGCCAGTCTTCTATTTTTCGGTTTTTGCCCTTCGTGGCTGGCGTTCGTGCCCTTTTTGTCTTTTTCCCTGGAAAGCCGGTCCTTTGACCTCGCGGGGTCCTTTTTTCCCCGATGGCTTCCAGTGATTTCAAAAAGTGTGATCTGTGCAAGAAACTGATGTCTCTCACCGACACACACGACAGCTGCCTTCGTTGCCTCGGACCATATCATGATCCTAAGGTCTGTGTCCCGTGTGGCAAAATGTCCACCAAGGCGCTACAAAGCCACCAGCATCAGAAAGAACGGATTTTTTCTGACTCTGCCTCCGGCCGGGTCCGGACCTCATCCGAGGCCTTGACGTCTCAGGAGTCTGACCCCGAGTATTGCCAGGGTTCCTCGGACAGGGGGTGCCCCGATCGGGAACGTAAGAGGAAGAAACGGCTCGTGAGGGTGACGTCGGAGGAGGTCCCTGGTTCCTCGAGGGCCAGGTCTCGGACCCCCGATCGCCGCCCCGGGCCCTTGGAGCAGGAGAAGCCGTCCAAGATACTTCGTGTGGAGCCGGAGCCCGCCGGACACGTAAGTCCTGTTGTCCTCGTGGACTCTCCTCCGAGGGAGCCGACATCAGGCCCGGCGCTGCCGGGGCCCGAGTCGGTGGCTGCTGAGTCTCCTGAGCTTGGACTCAGGCTGACAGCCTTGGAGTGCAGATTGTCTGCCTTCATGGATCAGCAGCGGGTACTGATGGCAAGCCTCGCTGGTGCATCTGCCCCGACCACCGGGACATCGACGTCTAAGACGACCCCGGAGACCGAGCCGATACTCGAGACCATGAAGGTTCGAAGTCGTCCTCGGTCACGGTCACCCTCGACCTCCCGCTCGGAACCGAGGGCGTCGATGCCGGTGCCTTTGGCGTCGGGGCGGGTGCTACCGAGGCCCGTGCGGTCGGAGCCCCCTCGACGACTCTTCGGATGAGTCCGTGTGGGAGACGGAGGACGAGGAGTCCCCCGATACTTTTCGGACTCGGTGCATCCCTTCGGACTCACCGCAGTCCGAGCCCCGGAGTAGGTCCCTTCCGGAGGACACCAGGTTCTCGGAGTTCGTCAGGGACATGGCCAAGGCTTTGGCGATTCCCGCGGACCTCCAGGAGGAGCCTCGAGTCGAAGAGCTCGAGGCCCTCCAGTATGACTCTCCTCCGAAGGAGTCCTTTACTGTGCCTGTTCCTCCGATGCTGGAACGGCTCCTCTTCCGGATGTGGGAGGCACCGGCCTCGGCGCCGGTTTTGAGCAAGCGGGTCGATTCCATCTATCGACTCCGTAAGAGCCCTGGTTTCCAGAAGGTGCAGCTGCCGCACCATTCCATGGTGGTGGAATCGGCCATGCATCATCTGAAAAGCCAGAAGATGCACTCTGCAGTGCCTCCCCGCATGCTTTCGGCAGAAAGTGCTTCCAGGGCTCGATGCTTGCTTGCCGTGTCCAGTCTTACCAGCTGTATATGGGCATGTACCTACGAGACCTGGCGAAGGAACTTGCCGGGTTCTCTGCTGGCCTCTCTGGGGAACCTTTGCAGAGGTTCAAGACCTTGTCCTCGGGAATCCGGGAATGCTCAAAGTTTATGTCCCGAGCGGCCTACGATGGCTTCGAGGCTTCGGCCCGTGTAGCGGCAGCCGGCATCAGGGCCTGACGCCAGGCATGGTTGCAGTCATCAGACCTTGAGCCCTGGGTGCAGGACAAGTTGGTCGATGTCCCTTGCCAAGGTGAAAACCTTTTTGGCAAGCCCATGGCCGAGAAGGCGGCTGAGCTCGAAACCGAGCACCTGACTGTGGGACAAGGCTGTCCAGAAAAACTTCTGCCCCTTCTCAGAGGAAGAAGGGCTCGGGTAAGAAGTCCTTTTACCCAAGGAAGGCAGCTGCCTACAAACCTTTCCCTCATTACCAGGCCCCCCCAGCTCCCCAGAAGGGTCAGCAAGCCAAGGGGCAGGGACATGGGCCCTGTAGGCAGAAGACCCCCAAGCCTCCAGCTCCTGCTCAGCAGGGAGGGGTTTTTTGACTCCCACAGCATAGCCTTTCCACCTCTGCTGTCCCATCTCTGCACAGGAGGTTGTCTAGTCCTGTTTGCCCACAGGTGGTCACCCATTACAGGAAATGCTTGGGTATTAAGCATAGTCCACAAGGGCTATATGCTCCATTTCCAGCAGTTGCCTCCTACCTACTTCCCAGGAGAGCCTCCAAGACCTCCTCTGCACACAGACCTCCTCCTTCAAGAACTTCAAGGTCTGCTTCTAGATCAGGCGGTGGAGCCGGTACCTCCCCACCTGCAAGGTCACGGGTTCTACTCCAGGTACTTCCTCGTACCAAAGAGAACCGGGGGCCTCAGGCCTATTCTCGACCTCAGGAATCTCAACAAGTTCTTGGAGAAAGAAAGGTTCAAGATGCTTACTCTTGGAACACTTCTGCCCTACCTCCAGCAGGGAGATTGGCTATGCTCCTTAGATCTAAAGGATGCGTACACTCACATCCTCATTCATCCAAACCATAGAAAGTACCTCAGGTTCATTGTGGAGGAAACCATTACCAGTACAGAGTACTGCCCTTTGGCCTGACCTCCGCCCCAAGGGTCTTTACAAAGTGCCTGGCGGTGGTGGCAGCCTACTTAAGGACTCAGGGTGTTTTTGTCTTCCCCTACCTGGACAACTGGCTCATCAGGGGTCAGACTTCCCAGGAGGCCGGGCAAGCCACCCTCAGAACTGTCTCCCTCCTTCAACACCTAGGTTTTGTCATAAACTTTACAAAATCCACTTTGCTCCCCTCCCAGAACCTCAAGTTCATAGGGGCAAGGCTGGACTCCCTGCAAGCAAAGGCTTACTTGCCAAGAGACAGGGCTCAAAGGCTCATAGACTTGACAAACCAGTTTCTGAGCAGGCCACAGGTCTCCGCTAGACTCTGTCTAAAGCTCCTGGGCCACATGGCATCGACAGTGCATGTGACCCCCAATGCCCGCCTCCACATGAGGCCTGCACAATGCTGTCTCTGAACTCAGTGGAAACAAGCCACAGGAAGCCTCACAGACAAAGTGCGGGTGCCCAAACCATTCCTGGACTCCCTACAGTGGTGGCTGCACACCCCCCCCCCCCCCCCAAGCTTATTACAGGGGGTGCCTTTTCAGGTGCCTGTTTCACAGTGGTGTTGACGACCGATGCCTCCTTGCAGGGCTGCGGTACACATTGCTTGGACAGGTGCACCCAGGGCCTGTGGTCTCCATGGGAGGCCACACAGCAGATCAACCTTCTGGAACTCCGGGCTATTCGCTTAGCCCTCAAAACCTTCTCTCACACCTTGGCTCACCAGTCTGTTCCGGTTCAGACGGACAATCAAGTGGCCATGTTCTATGTGAACAAACAGGGAGCCACGCCGTCCAGGCTCCTGTGTCGAGAGGCACAGGCCCTTGCTCTTTTGCTCTCAAACACAACATGTTTCTCAAGGCTGTTTGTCTCCCTGGCCAGGAAAACTTCCTGGCAGACAGGTTGAGCAGGATTCTGCAACCCCACGAGTGGCAACTACACCCCTTGGTGGTTCAGAAAATTTTCCATCCATAGATCTCTTTGCCAGTCCCCTGAACCGGCAGCTGCCCAGGTTCTGTTCCAGGCAACCACACCCCCTGAGGTTAGCAGCGGATGCCTTCCTGATTTCTTGGTCCCAGGGCCTCCTGTATGCGTTTCCTCCCACACCTCTGATGGCCCGAACCTTGTTCAAGATCCTAAGGGACAAGGCCTCGGTACTTCTGATAGCTCCCAGGTGGCCGAGGCAGCCTTGGTTTCCACTTCTGCTTCAGCTAGCCGTGGAAACACCACTACCTCTGGGGTTGCAACCCGATCTTCTCTCTCAGGATCAGGGTTCCCTTCTGCACCCCAATCTCAAATCTCTCAATTTGATGGCCTGGAGGCTGCAAGGGTAGTGTTGGCTCCCTGGGGCCTACCCCGGGAAGTGGACGAGGTGGTCTTGGCCTCTAGAAAGCAGTCCACCAGGAAAACCTATGCCCTGAAGTGGAGAAGGTTCTCCATGTGGTGTCAGCAGCGCAAGGAGGATCCTTTCGCCTGCACTGTACCAGTAGTGCTTCAGTATCTACTGTACTTGTCCAATCAAGGCCTTAAGTCCAATTCGGTTCGGGTACACCTCTCTGCTCTAGCAGCTCACCACTCACTGGTGGAAGGACACTCTCTGTCAGTTCACCCCTTGGTGTCCAGGTTTCTCAGAGGCTTGCTCTTGCTCAAGCCTCCTCTCTGTCCACCGGCCCCTGAGTGGGAGTTGAATGTGGTCTTGCAGCAACTGACTCGCCCACCTTTTGAGCCGATGGCTACCTGTCCTCTCCGCTTCCTTTCTTGGAAGGCTCTATTCCTTGTGGCCCTGATCTCGGCCAGGTGAGTGAGTGAGCTTCAAGCCCTGGTCTGTGACAGGCCTTACACTCGCTTCTATAGGAACAGGGTAGTCCTTAGGACTTATCCTAAGTTCCTCCCGAAGGTTGTCTCCCCTTTCTATCTCAACCAGGAGGTGGTTCTTCCAATGTTCTTCCCTAGGCCCCATGCCAGCCGGGCTGAGACAGTCCTGCATACCCTGGACTGTAGGAGGGCCTTATCCTTCTATATTGAACGTATGCGGGGGCATAGGAGGGCTACTCAGCTCTTCGTATCTTTTGACCCTAATAACTTGGGGTTACCGGTCTCCAAGCGTACCTTGTCCATCTGGGTGGCTGACTGTATCACCTGGGCTTACAGGGCAGCTGACCTTCCCTTGCAGGGTCGGGTCACGGCCCACCGTGTCAGGGCAGTGGCTGCCTCAGTAGCTCATCTCCACTCTGTACCGTTGGCAGACATCTGCAGGGCTGCAACTTGGTCCTCAAGCCAGACTTTTGCGGCCCATTACTGCCTGGAGAGGGAGTCCCGTAGGGACAGTGCTTTTGGTCAGGAATCTCTTTGAGGTTTAGGCAACTCCTGCCCTCCAGCCCTCTGGTTGGGTTACCGGTGGGGGTATGTTTTCAGTGAAATCCTTTCTCTGATGCGGCTAGAGGGAGCTCATTTTTTCAGCTCTGGGTCCCCGGTAGCCTGTAGCTGGGGAGTCCCATAAGTGAGGACTGACTTCCTGCTTGGTCCTGGAGAAAGAATAGTTACTCACCTGTAACAGGTGTTCTCCAGGAGCAGCAGGAATCAGTCCTCACAACCCTCCCTCCTCCCCTGGGAGTTGCAGTTGTACATAGTTCATTTTTACATTTTTCTGTGCTGTCTTTTAGCTATGTCATTGGACTGAGCAAGATGGCACCTTTAGGCGGGAAGGGGACCGCGCTTGCGTGCAGTATTCCCAAAGGCTTTCTTAGAAAGCTGGGGAAATGCTCCGCACGGGGGCTCCATCGACGTTGACAACAGAGCATTCTCTCATGCAGCCCCAATAGCCTGGAATTCCCTCCCAGAAGAACTAAGAATGCTAACAGAGATTAAAGAATTCCGCAAAAAATTGAAAACCCATCTATTCACAATACACTACAATAGTAAAGACATCCACTCAAAAGAATTAGATATAGGCTAACAGTTCTTTGTCTGACATCTCACTACAACATAAAAAGAAAACTCTCCCTATCAGATTCTGAACTTCTCTCCATGATTATACCCCACATAATGTCTATATGTAAATAATGTATATAAGTTGCACTGTTCTGTGCCATTCAGTTTAATATTACTCTGTTTATTTTATATTGCTTATAGTTATCTGATGTTATATGTAAAACAAACTATGCTTTGTTGAATGTTGTTATCTGTAAACCGCAGCTGAACTATGGAAGCAGCGGTATATAAGTTCTTGTTAAATAAATAAATAAATAAATGTCACCCATAAGTGAGGACTGATTCCTGCTGCTCCTGGAGAACACCTGTTACAAGTGAGTAACTACTCTTACACTGCCTTAAAAAAGTTCTCCGGACACAACCACTCTCCCGCTGATGCCATAAAGACCCATGCAGTGATGCTGCCGGTGGACAGATGCCTATTTCTTTTCTACGCAGAGTGGCCTCACATCACTACTGATCATTGGGTCTTAAGCATCATCCATCGTGGCTACACACTAGAATGTGCCGCTCCTATCAAAGACTCCTTCCTGGTTTCACCTTGCGGATCGCCCCAGAAGCAAATAGATGTGCACAGCACAATCCAGCGTCTGCTCCAGCTTCAGACCATTTGTTCAGTCCCTCCTACCAAACGAGAGTCAGGCGCTATTCCATCTATTTTGTGGTGCCCAAAAAGGACAGTTCCTGGCTCCCATTCTAGACCTCCAAGGCATCAATTGCTCCCTTCTTGTACTACATTTTTGCATTGGTACACTTGGGTCAATCATCCTGGCCATCCGCAAAGGGGAGTTCCTGGAATCTTTGGATTTCGCCGAGGCCTTCTTCCACATTCCCATCTCCAGTGAGCATCAGTGCTTCTTGTGTTCTGCCGTACTTGGACAACACTTCCAGTTTCAGGCCCTGCCCTTCGGACTGGCCATGGTGCCTCACACCTTTTCAAAGGTCATGGTCGTGGTTGCCGCTGCCTTGCGTCGGCATAGGCATTCGCGTCCATCCCTGTCTTGACGATTGGCTTATTAGGGCAAAGTCACACACGGATGCACTCGTCGCAGTCTCCCAGGCGGTGGTCTTCTTGGAGTGTTTTGGATGGATAATCCTAAAAAAAGTTGCCTGCAGCCCTCTCAATGTTTAGACTTTTTCGGAACTTGGTTCAACACCAGAGTGGGGCAGAGTCTTTCTTACCAGAGAGCGCTTCCACAAGTTCACTGGTCAGCTTCATGCCTTTTTGATGCAGGTCCGCCCTAGAGTGTGGGACTATCTCCAGATCCTGGGCACCATGGCTGCCACGATCTAGGTGGTCCCATGGGCTCGGGCACACATAAGACCCCTAGAGCATACACTTCTGTCTCGGTAGTCTCCAGTCTCCCATGAGTTCCAGGTCAGACTTCCACTCCTGCACCCGATTCGTTGCAGTCTTCGATGGTGGCTCGACCCAAACAATCTTCTCCAGAGAGTCCCGCTGGAAAGCCCACGCTGGATTGTGGTGACAACCAGTGCCAGTCTCACTGGCTGGGGGGCCCATTGCTTAAGCAGGGTTCCTGGATTCGGCGGGAGTCCACATGGACCATCAACAGACTCTAGGTCTGGGTGGTCCACTTAGATCTCCTAGCCTTCTTGTCGCTGCCCCGCAGGCAGGCAGTCCATATCACTTGCAGCAACTCCACAACGGTGTCCTGCCTCAACAGACAAGGGGGCACCAAGTGTCTTGGAGTGGCGAGGGAAATGACACTTCTTTTTTCTTGGGTGGAGAGGCACCTGCTCATGATCTCAGCCCAATACATTGTGGGCGTCGACAATGTCCAAGCCGACTTCCTCAACCACCATGCTCTAGACTCTAGAAAGTGGGTGCTCTCATCCTGGGCATTCCAGAGGATAGTGGACCAATGGGGCCTGCCATTGGTCAACCTGATGGCGACCTTGTCCAACACCAAGGTGCCTAACATTTCCAGTTACTTTGCAGGACTACAGCTCCGCAGGGCTGGATGTGTTGATCCTACCATGGCCCGAGTTGTAGCTTCTCTACCTGTCCCCCCAGGCAATGATCAGCAGAGTTCTCTGGCGAAGTGATTCACACTCAGGACCGGTGGTCCTCATAGCCCCTGACTGGCCTCGCTGGCCGTGGTATGCTAACTTGGTGCAGCTACTGACTGCGCCTCCCCGGCCCTAGGCTCACGCAAGGGTTCCTGAGGCACGGACTAGTCTGGTGGATGACCCGGCGCTCTACTTGCTTACGGCTTTGCTCCTGAGAGATGATGGCTAGCGTGCAAGGGCTATTCACAGCGTGCTGTAGACACCCTTCTCAAAACCCGTGGACCCTCCACCTCCTTAGCTTACACAAGGCTCTAGCATCTCTTCGAAGCCTGGTGCTCACAATTCCACCTTTCCCCCTGGTGGGTTCAGATACTGGATATTTTCACATTCTTACAGAACAGCTATGGCAAAGGTCTCGCCTTAAACTCCCTGCACATCCAAGTGGCCACACTCACTTGTTTCCGGGGACCCATTGCAGGGCGTTCCATCACCTCGCATTCTGATGTCAGCCAGTTTCTCCATAGGGTTTGGTTTCTGTGCCCACTTGTCCAGCCGGTTGTGCCTCAATGGGACTTGATGCTTGTCCTGAACTGCCTCATGAAGCCTCCCTTTGAGCCACTCAAGCTCATCACCCTCCAGGATTTGTCCCTGAAGACAGCGTTGCTAGTCGCTGTCTCCTCAGCACAGTGTGTCTCGGAGATCCAAGCTCTTTCCTGTCGAGACCCCTTCCTATCCTCCTCCTCGGAAGGTGTGTCCTTTGTACAGTCCCCTCATTCTTGCCCAAGGTGGTATCGGCCTTCCACGTCAATCAGGCCATTCTGCTGCCCTCCTTCTCTAAGGAACAGTGCTTGGGCAGTGATAAGGAACTCAAGGCGGTTGATGTCAATCGGGTTCTCCGGCATTATCTCAAGATGACCAACTCCTTTTGAAACTCTGACCACTTCTTTATTCAGTTTGTGGGGCCTTGCAAGGGACTCGCTGCCTCCAAGGTGACCATCACATGCTGGATTAAGCGTACGATCGAATCCACATACATTCTGCATAACAAGCCTGTGCCTTTCGGGCTCACTTCACACAAGCTTATGAAACGTCTTGGGTGGAACAGTTGCATGTTGTTTCCCCTCGACATCTGTCGAGCGGCTACATGGTCTCCCTTCTCCACCTTTGCGCAGCATTACCGCCTTCATCTCCAAGCGAGAGATGCAGAGGCGTTTGGGGCTCGAGTAGTGGCGGTGGCTGTTTCTTCCTGCCTTAGGGTGGGGTTGCTTTGGTATTTCCCACTTACCTAGACTGGTCTAGCAGGATGAATTGGAAGGAGAAATTTCACTTGCCGTAAATTTCCTTTCTCCAGGACCAAGCAGGAAGTCAGTCCTCTCAAATGGGTGACATCGACGTCGATGAAGCCCTTGCGGAGCATTTCCCCAGCTTTCCATGAAAGCCTTTGGGAATGCAGGCACGCATGCGCGGTTCCCTTCCTGCCTAAAGGTGCCATTTTACTCCAGTCTCTCGTTTTCTGTGAAGCCCGCCGGACGTGAGTCCTCGTCATCCCGGAAAATTGTTTGACTTTTTTGGCGATTTCGCTATTTTTTCGTCTCCGTTTCGATGCCGGTTCCCCTCCTGCCGGGTTCGGTACACCGGTATCGAGCCCGATCTTCTTTTTTTGGTTTTTGCCCTTAGTGGCTGGCGTTCGTGCCCTTTTTTCTTTTTCCCTGGAAGGCCGGTCCTTCGACCTCGCGGGGACTCTTTTTTCCCCGATGGCTTCCAGTGGTTTTAAGAAGTGTGATCGGTGTAAGAAACTGATGTCACTCACCGACACACACGACTGCTGCCTCCGGTGCCTCGGTCCTGATCACGACCCTAAGACGTGTGGACCATGTGGGAAGATGTCTTCCAAGGCACTGCGAAGTCGTCAGCACCAGAAAGAAAGGCTCTTTTCTGACTCTGCCTCCGGCCGGGCCCGGGCCTCATCTGAGGCCTTGACATCTCGGGAGTCGGATCCCAATCACCGTTGGGGCTCCTCGGACCGGGGGTCCCCCGACCGGGAACGCAAGGGGAAGAAACGGCTCATGAGGGCGTCATCGGAAGAGGTCCTCGAGAACTCGGTCTCAGAACCCCGACCGTCGCCCCGGGCCTGTGGAACAGAAGAATCCTCGACTGGAGCCGGAGTCTGCTGGACACGTAAGTCCTGTAGTCCTCGTGGACTCTCCTCCCAGGGAGCCGACGTCTGGCCTGGCGCCACCGGGGCCCAAGTTGGGAGCTGCTGAGTCTCCTGAGCTGAGTCTCAGGTTGACAGCCTCGGAGAGCAGACTGTCTGCCTTCATGGACCAGCAGCGGGCACTGATGGCCAGCCTGTCTGGCGCATCTGCCCCGACCACTGGGACATCGACCTCAAAGTCGACCTCAGAGACCGAGCCGATACTCGAGACCATGAAGGCTCAAGGTCGACCTCTATCGCGGTCTCCCTCGACCTCCCGTTCGGGACCGAGGGCGTCGACGCCGATCTCCAGGAACAAGCAGGAATGAGTCTTCACATATGGTGTACATCGGTACTGACGGAGTCTGTGCGGGAACGCTTCCCAGCGTCCCATCAAAACGCTTTTGGAAGCATCCCACCACGCCTGCGTGCTGCCTTCCCGCCTTACCAACTGCCTCTCCTCAGTTTTCGTTTTTCCGCGGAGCCGGCAGGACGTCCTCCTGTCACCGCAGAAAATTCTTCTTTTATTTTTTAGTTTTCTTGTGGTCGCGGCTGCCTTTCCCGACGCCACCAGTACCACCGGTGTTTTTCTCTCCTTTTTTCTTGTAAAATTTCCTTTTTAAGGAATATTTTTTTTTTCTTCTTAGTGCCTCACGGTTTTCTTAGGCTTGCTAGGCCTACTCACTTTCCTTCATGGAACTGCCAGTCACTATTCCCAAGAAATGTTCAAACTGCGGCGGTACAAAATTAACTTTAGACACCCCTAATTGGTGTCTGGCCGGTTTGGGTCCTGACCATTTTCCTCCGGAGTGTCCCTCCTGCAGTAGTATTGTCGGAAGAAGTCTTCAGCATCGGGTTTCCCTCGATACGCGGTCCCCATCCAGCTTCAGGGCACCGACCACTTCTTCTTCTACACGGAATCAGGTAACCCAAAAACAGTCTGTTAAGACTAGCCAGTCCTCGAGTGGTAGATCTCATGCACAGCATAGAGATGCCTCTGGCCTTACCCTCGAGAACATACTGGTTTTAAAACCCCGGTGGGAGTCTTCGGCCTCCAAAGCCTGTGTGGGGTTTCAGGTTGTTCCTGAGGTTCACCCCTCAGAAAACATACCTGTGCCATGCTCGGTGGTGGCATCCGCTTCGAGCGGTACCGATACCCCGGCATCGGCAATGGTGTTGGATGAAACATTCCTCACCAAGGATCGTTGTCTGGCGTCCTCGGTACCTACGGGACCGTTGGATACGCTCCAGGCCGACCCTCCAGTATCGGTATCGATCCCGGTACCGATACTAGTACTGACGTCAGTACCCTCCAGATGTGCTTTGATAGACTCGCTTCCTTCGATGCTGAGTCTGGAATCGATCTCCAGTCTGGAGGACTGGGTACCAACTCGCCTTGGTACCGACATCAAACGGTACCAAAGGCACGGTTCCGATGATCCATGTCCGGCACTCTCGGTTTCTTCCATACCGATAGAGTTGTCACCGGCTGGCCTTCATCCACTGGTACCGGATACGGTGCCGAAGTCGGTACTGGTATCCACATTACCATGGCTGTCGGTGCCTTCCATGCTTCCCTCTTCAGGCTTGCTTCCCTCGATACCGAGTCTGGAATCGCTCCCTAGCATGGACGATATGCTACCGACTGTTGCTGGTCCCGACCCCCTGCGGTACCAGCGACCATTCTCTAGGGATCTCCACCATTCAGGATCTTATATTCCTATAAGGTTGGATAGATCCTCCGGTGCCAATGCTAGTTCTTCAGCAGACCTAGCCTATCCAAAAGAATTTCCCTCTGGGGATTTTTCTTTTCAAGCTTTTCTCATGGATATGATGAGATCACTTGCCATTTCTATGCCTGGACAGGATCCTATACAAGGCAATGCAGAATCCCTGTATATTCCTGGGACAGCAAAGGATACCATCATGCTTCCTTTGCATCATTCCTTGCAGGATCTCCTTCTACGAATGTGGGAAGCTCCTTTAACGGTGCCCCCACCTTCTAGGACAACTGATCTTCTATATCAGGTGCCTCCCTCTCCAGGTTTTCAGAAGACTCAACTTCCTCATCATTCCATTGTTGTTGAATCAGCAATGAGGCGGGTGAAGAGTACTAAAAAGCACTCTTCTTATCCGCCAGGTCGTGAGTCTAAGACTTTAGATGCCTTTGGACACCAAACCTTCCAGGCATCCATGCTTTCAGCAAGAATTCTCTCATATATTTTCTATATGGGATTATCTCTTGATGAGGTCACAAAGGAATTACTATCTTTGACTCCTTTTCTTCAAGAGACTATAAGTGCAGACTATTCCTCTCTGGTTAGTCATGCTCAAAATATATCTAGGTTCCTTATTCGTGCTTCCCTGGACTCCTTTGAGTCTGTTAGCAGAACCTCTGCTATAGCTATAGGGGCACGACGTAAAGCCTGGCTCCAGGCTTCAAGCTTAGACAAATGGGCTCAAGAAAGACTGGGAAATACTCCTTGCACTGGAGAAAATCTCTTTAATAAGGAGTCTTTACTCCAGGTTGCTCAGTTAACTAACACTGACATTCCTGTTTCCAGAGGCTGTTCTACGCCTTCCTCTTTCCCAGTTGGTAGGAAATGTCCTACCCAACTTTCTTCCCCTATGGGGAAAAAGTTTTATTCTTCTTCTGCCCATCATTCAGATGTTCCCAAACAGGGGAAACATCACCCTAGTCTGAAGAAACCACAACCTCAACAGGGTCCACAAACCCAGCAGTCGCAGGATTTTAAATAAGTCATTTTTCCCCTTGTGTTGCTGGTTACAGGGGCAGTCTACTTCTTTTTGCTGAAGTATCTGCACTAAATTTATCCTAACTTTTTTTTCCTTTACTCTAAGAGTCTTCATGATGATCATGCCCTCACTTGACAGGTTTCTCTTCCTTTTCGGGAAAAGAGAAATGACAACTATTAATAAGACAGTTGTTTCCCTGTACTGGCATGTATCATCTTACCTTTCAGAGACTTCCTTCATAGTCAGTCTCCTTCACCTCTGTCTTACCTCCCTCTTGCTACAGCATCTGGTTTGTAAGAGTGGCTCTTTTACACTGGTAAGCCCCTATGGTCCTCTACCTGTTCCACGGGGGGATTCTCCATTTAAGAGTTGTCTCCCCCTTTATTTCCTTAGGGCAGCTCATCAGACACTAGATAGTCCTACTATGTCTGTTGTCTCTTTTTTCCAATCTAAAAAAGATGGGAAAAGACATTTTTCGCCCGCTGCCCTGGTAGTTGCTGCAGATACACTAATTCCTAGTGGTTAAGCCATTGGTTCTGTTCACCACACAACGGGCTTCTACTCCACTAGCTATTCTTCTAGCTTCAGTGCTAAACCCCAAACAGGTTATCAACCTCGTTTGGGAAACCCTATTATCACAGACTGCTTGGTTAACTTCTATTCTTTGCCCCTTGTCCTGTGCATAATAGTTCTTACCCACTGGCTTTTAACAGCCAGTTTTTTCTTCTAACTAACCTGCAGCATGCTCTCTGCAACTCTACAGAGTAGCTTTGCACTATGGGCCCTTGCTAGAGAGCATCATATCTTGTCTAGCAGATAACCCCAGAGGGTTAGGAGGGGTTTCCCCAGTCATATTTTTCATGTCTGGTAGGTGTTCCCTACCCCTACCATCTCATCTAAAATCTTTTGAGACCTGAGGCTCAGGCCTTTTCTTCACGTGACAACCTGAAGAATGGCAAATTCCCTGGCTTGGTCCATATCCCCTTGGTGGTCTTGCCAGAGATTTTTTTGTTTCAGTGGCAGTTAAAGGACGCCTGATACCCATCTGCCCTTGTAGACAGGTCACTATGGTATCTTCCTCCAGTGACGTCCTCTATCCATTCTCCATACTAGGGTTCTGGAGAAATCTGGACTTGCTGCCTGCAGACTGAAGTTATCCTCTGCCTTTTTCCACGTAGGCCATCCTGGTTATTTAAGAGCTCAAATTCTGAAATGGATTTAGACTCTCTTTTGTCAGGGACACTATTCCCCTGACTTTTTCATTCATAACCAGGGAAGGAAGATTCTTGATGCATCTATTCAAGCGGGTATCACCCTCCTTGCTGTTAGATGAATCTTTTCTTTCCCCATACTCCTATGGGGATCAATTTCTATAGACATTTCTTCATCCACATACCTGGAGACTTCTGTCTACATGCCTACATATTCATATGCATATATATATATATTTATTTATATCTATCTGTGTATCTTCTGCCTATACAGGTCTCTCCGTATATATATGCATATATACTCTATATGTGTATAACTTTAGGAATGTATGTATGTATATATATATCTATATATCTATAGAGATATATCTTTTAGGTAGATATGTATCCACATACCTAACTGTCTGTTTACATTCAGATATTCATACATTCCTATATGATCCTGACAGATGGGCACCACCCCTATTAATGCTGTACCAGCATACTTAGGGTTCTACACACATAACCACTTCCTGTGGTGATCAACAAACCTTTTCTTACCATAACCTTTCAGGGTTAGGTACCCCTGAAGTTCTCCATGTACTCTTTTTCTTTCCTTAACCCATTCAGGGAAGACATTGAGGAACTTCAGTTTATCTAAAGCTTAGCGCTACCTAAGTCTGTCCTTAACTTCTTATCAGATACAGGGGTTTCCACACCCTTTCTCTCCTACATGGACTGTTTCTACTGCCAGTCCAGCTGGGTCAGACTCTTTTTTTTCTTTTGGTCCTAGGATTGGATTTTTCTTGGACCAACACAGCTTAAGCTTTCTTAATGGTACCTTCTGCGTCTTCGGCTGAAGTCCTACCTCTCTTTCCCTACCCCAGTTTCTCCGTGGGGCTATTTCTCACCTTGAGGGGTTCTGACCTCCACTTGTTTTTCTACTTTTCTTACCTCTACTTCTCAGTGAGGTACTCCTTGAGGTTTTCCAATGGTTCTTCTAACAGATCCATATCAACCTCAGTAGACTTGCAATGCCAACAAGGGAGGCCCATATCTCAATTTTTACCACTAGATCTCCTCTCTACAGGGTTCTTCTCTGTAGAGGTCCTGTTCTAGTTCAGCTGTTCCACAGCACCTTTTCTGTATTCAACTCCTACCCTCCATCCCCAGGATGCCTGAGGTTCTGGGGAGTAGCATGGCTCTTCTACATCCGCAACATGTTAGGACTCCCTCTGGGCATCTCAGCTTGGGAGTCCCCATATGTGAAGACTCACTCCTGCTTGTTCCTGGAGATAGCACAGTTACTTACCTGTAACAGGTGATCTCTGGGAACAGCAGGAATAAGTCTTCACAACCCACCCACCTCCCCTAGGAGTTGTATCTCTCTATCTATCTTTCCTTTCCTCTCTCTCTCTTTGTCTCAGCTTTAAAACTTAACTGAGGAGGGGCAGTTGGGAAGACGGGAAGGCAGCACGCAGGCGTGGTGGGATGCTTCCAAAAGCGTTTTGATTGGACGCTGGGAAGCGTTCCCGCGCAGACTCCGTCGGTACCGACGTACCCCATATGTGAAGACTTATTCCTGCTGTTCCCAGAGATCACATGTTACAGGTAAGTAACTGTGCTGTGCCCTCGGCATCGGGGCGGGTGCTCGCAGGCCCCGCAAGGTCGGAACCCGATTCCTCATCGGACGAGTCCGCATGGGAGACGGAGGACGAGGAGTCTCCCAAAACCTTTAAGACTCGGTGCGTCCCATCGGACTCACCGCAGTCTGAGCCCATGAGTAGATCCCCTCCGGGGGATAACCCGGTTCTTGGAGTTCATTCGGGATATGGCCATTGCCTTGGCTATCCCTGCGGACCCCGAGGAGGAGCCTCAAGCCGAGGAGTTCGAGGCCCTGCAGTACGACTCTCCTCCGAAGGAGGCCTTTACTGTCCCGGTTCCTCCGATGCTGGAACGGCTCCTCTTCCGTATGTGGGAGGCACCGGCCTCGGCGCTGGTTTTAAGCAAGCGGGTCTTTTCGATCTATCGACTCCGGAAGAGTCCTGGCTTTCAGAAGGCGCAGCTACCACACCATTCCATGATGGTGGAATCGGCCATGCATCGCCTGAAAAGTCAGAAGATGCACTCCGCGGTGCCCCCTGGCAGGTAGGCCCGAAACCTCGATGGTTTTGGTAGAAAGTGCTTCCGGGGCTCGATGCTTGCTTGCCGTGTTCAGTCTTACCAGCTGTACATGGGCATGTACTTGCGAGACCTGGCCAAGGAACTGGCCAGGTTCTCTGCTGGTCTCTCCGGGGAACCCTTGCAGAGGTTCAAGTCCTTCTCCTCGGGGATCCGGGAATGCTCTTAGTTTATGTCCCGCGCTGCCTACGATGGCTTCGAGGCTTCGGCCCGGGTTGCGGCAGCCGGCATCGCGGCTCGACGCCTGGCGTGGCTGCAGTCATCGGACCTCGAGCCATGGGTTCAGGACAAGTTGGTCGATGTCCCTTGCCGAGGTGAGAACCTTTTTGGCAAGCCCATGACTGAGAAGGCCGCACAGCTCGAGACCGAGCACCTCACACGTACAAGGCTGTCTAGGAAAACCTCTGCCCCTTCTCAGAGGAAGAAGGGCTCGGGTAAGAAGTCCTTTTACCCGAGGAAGGGCACTGCCTACAAACAGTACCCACAATATCAGGCTGCCCAAGCTGCCCCTCAGGGATAGCAAGCCAAGGGGCAGGGTAATGGGCCCCGTAGGCAGAGGACCCCCAAGCCTCCGGCCCCTGCTCCCACTCAGCAGGGTGGGGTTTTTTGACTCCTTAGGCATAGCCTCTCCGTCCCTGCTCTCCCAGCCCTGCACAGGAGGTCGCCTCGCTCTGTTTGCCCACCAGTGGCCACTCATCACTGGAGACAGTTGGGTGTTAAGCATAGTCCACAGGGGCTATGCACTGCACTTCCAACAACTGCCTCCTCCATACTTCCCAGGGGAGCCTCCAAGGCCTCCCCTGCACACAGATCTTCTCCTTCAGGAGCTCTAGGGTCTGTTGGTGGACAGGGCGGTGGAGCCTGTGCTTCCCCACTTGCAAGGTCGAGGGTTTTACTCCAGGTATTTCCTGGTACCCAAAAGGACTGGTGGCCTTCGACCTATTCTGGATCTCAGAAACCTCAACAAGTTCCTAGAGAAGGAAACGTTCAAGATGCTTACTTTTGGAACACTTCTGCCCTACCTCCAGCAGGGAGATTGGCTATGCTCCTTAGATCTAAAGGATGCGTATACTCACATCCTCATTCATCCAGACCACAGAAAGTACCTCAGGTTCATTGTGGGAGGAAATCATTATCAGTACAGAGTACTGCCTTTTGGCCTCACCTCCGCTCCCAAATGCCTGGCAGTAGTGACGGCCTACCTGCGCAATCAGGGAATCTTTGTCTTCCCATATCTGGACGACTGGCTCATAAGAGGCCAGACATGCCAGGAAGTCCGGCAAGCTACTCTCAGAATTATTGCTCTTCTTCAGAGTTTGGGGTTCGTCATAAACTTCGCAAAGTCTACTTTGCTCCCCTCCCAGAACTTGGAGTTCATAGGGGCGAGATTAGACTTTCTGCTTGCAAAAGCATTCTTGCCAGAAGACAGGGCCCAAAGGCTAATCAACTTAGCAAACCAGTTTCTCAGCAGGTCACTGGTCTCCGCCAGACTCTGAGGCTTCTGGGCCACATGGCTTCGACAGTGCATGTCACCCCCAATGCCAGGCTCCATATGAGGCCTGCACAGTGGTGCCTTCGGACTCAGCGGTCACAGGCCACAGGCAGCCTCAGAGACAGGATAAGGGTGTCCAGACACTTGCTGCACTCCCTCAGATGGTGGCTGCACCCACCCAGTCTGTTAAAAGGAGTACCTTTTCAGAGTCCTGCGTTCACAGTGGTCTTGACCACGGATGCCTCCCTGCAAGGCTGGGGGGCTCATTGTCTAGGCAAGTGCACCCAGGGCCTGTGGTCTCCCTGGGAAGCTGCACAGCAAATCAATCTCCTGGAACTCAGAGCTATTCGGTTAGCCCTCAAGACTTTTTCTCAAACCCTGGCTCATCAGTCTGACCTAGTTCAAACAGACAACCAGGTAGCCATGTTCTATGTGAACAAGCAGGGCGGAACTGGGTCCAGGCTCCTCTGTCAGGAGGCACAGGACCTTTGCTTGTTTGCTCTCAGGCACAACATGCTCCTCAAAGCAGTATATCTACCTGGCCAGGGGAACTTCCTGGCGGACAGGTTGAGCAGGATTCTGCAGCCCCACGAGTGGCAGCTCCATCCTTTGGTAGTTCAAAAGATTTTCATGAAATGGGGACTTCAATCCATAGACCTGTTTGCCAGTCCTCTGAACAAACAGCTGCGAAAGTTCTGCTCCAGGCAACCAATTCCTCTGCGGATAGCAGCAGATGCTTTTCTGATTCCCTGGTCTCAGGGCCTCCTGTATGTGTTTCCTCACACGCCCTTGGTGGCCCGAACTCTGTTCAAGATTCTTCAGGACAAGGCCTCAGTCCTACTGGTGGCTCCCAGGTGGCCCAGACAGCCTTGGTTTCCACTTCTGCTTCAGTTGGCAGTGGATCCCCCTCTGCCTCTGGGGTTGCAACCCGACCTTCTCTCTCAAGATCAGGGTACCCTTCTGCACCCCAATCTCAAAGCTCTCAATTTGATGGCATGGAGGCTGCAAGGGTAGTTTTGGCTCCCTGGGGCCTACCTCAGGAGGTTGAGGAGGTTGTCCTAGCCTCTAGGAAACAGTCCACTAGGAAAACCTATGCTCTTAATGGAAAAGGTTTTCTGTGTGGTGTCGGCTACGTACAGAGGATCCCTTCTCCTGGACTGTTCCTGTAGTGCTTCAGTACCTGTTGCACTTATCCAATCAGAGACTTAAGTCCAATTCTGTTCGGGTCCACCTCTCAGCTCTAGCTGCTCACCACTCACTAGTGGAAGGACACACTCTGTCGGTTTACCTTTTGGTGTCCTGCTTTCTCAGAGGCTTGCTTTTACTCAAGCCTCCAATCCGTCGTCCTGCTCCTGAGTGGGAGTTGAATGTAGTCTTGCAACAATTGACTCGCCCACCTTTTGAGCCGATGGCGACTTGTCCTCTACGCTTCCTGTCCTGGAAGACTCTCTTCCTGATAGCCCTAACCTCGGTCAGGCGAGTGAGTGGGCTTCAGGTCCTGGTCTGTGACAGGCCTTACACCAGAATCTATAGGAACAAGGTAGTCCTCAGGACTCATCCTCCCGAAGGTTGTCTCCTCTTTCCACCTCAACCAGGAGGTGGTTCTTCCAACATTCTTCCCTAGGCCTCATGCAAGCCAGGCTGAAGCAGTTCTGCATACTCTGGACTGTAGGAGGGCCCTATCCTTCTACTTGACCGTACGCAAGGGCACAGAAGGGCTACTCAGCTCTTCATATCTTTTGACCCTAATAATTTGGGGTTAGCTGTGTCCAAACGTACCTTGTCCATCTGGGTGGCTGACTGTATCACCTGGGCTTACAAGGTGGCTGACCTTCCTTTGCAGGGTCGGGTCATGGCCCATCGTGTCAGGGCAATGGCTGCCTCAGTGGCTCATCTCCGCTCTGTACCGTTGGTAGACATCTGCAGGGCTGCAACTTGGTCTTCAAGCCAGACTTTTGCAGCTTATTACTGTCTGGAGTCCCGTAGGGACAGTGCTTTTGGCCAGGCAGTACTCTGGAATCTTTTTGAGCTTTAGGCAACTCCTGCCCTCTGTTGGGCTACCGGTGGAGGTTCGGTCAGTGAAAAGCCTTTCTTTGATGCTGGGACTAGAGGGAGTTCTCTTGTTCAGCTTGGGTTCCCTGGCAGCCCAGAGCTAGGGAGTCACCCATATGTGAGGACTGACTTTCTGCTTGGTCCTGGAGAAAGAGTAGTTACTCACCTGTAACAGGTGTTCTCCAGGAGCAGCAGGAATCAGTCCTCACAGCCCTCCCTCCTCCCCTTGGAGTTGCAGTTGTACATAGTTTATTTTACGTTTTTGTGTGCTGTTCTTAGCTATGTCATTTGAAGTAAGATGGCACCTTTAGGCGGGAAGGGAACCGCGCATGCGTGCCTGCATTCCCAAAGGCTTTCATGGAAAGTTGGGGAAATGCTCCGTAAGGGCTTCATCGACGTCAATGTCACCCATATGTGAGGACTAATTCCTGCTGCTCCTGGAGAACACCTGTTACAGGTGAGTAACTACTCTTTCCTGGAATCCTGCTAGACCAGTCCAGGAACCGCCCTCTCTGCGTTCTCTTCAACAGCTGTTTCCAGGAGCGTCACATATTTTCAACTGGTCGTCTGCTTTCTTCAAAGAGTTTTTGTGTATTGCTTAACTTCTTTATTAACTTCAAACATCACACAAATGTTACATCGTGCGTGATATAAACTATCATCAGTTTAACATATTATCTCCAGGAATAAGCAGGAATATAGTCTTCACATATGGGTATCGTCGGTACCGACGGAGCCTGCGTGGGAACGCTCCCCAGCATTCAATTAGAAAGCTTTTGGGAGCATCACACAGCGCCTGCGTGCTGCCTTCCCGCCTTTCCCAACTGCCTCTCTCCAGTTCTTCGTTTTCTGCGGAGCCAGCAGGTCATCGTTCCTGTCACCGCAGAAAGTTTTTCCATTCTCCTTTTTTGTGGTCGCGTCTGCCTTCCTCGACGCTATACCGGTACCGCTGGTTCTTTCTTTCTTTATTTTTAAAAAAATTTTTTCTTTTTCCAAACGTTTTCTCCTCAGGTGCATGCGCCATTTTGGGCCTTAGGCCCAAAATATTTCCTTACCATGGAAAAGCCCGCTTCGGGTTTCAAGAAGTGCACCAAGTGTGGCAGTACCATCTCCATCCCCGACACCCATTAGTGGTGTCTCAAATGTTTAGGTCCTGACCACTCCATCTCGGAGTGTATGGCTTGTGCCATGATGTCCAAGAGGGGTCGACAAAACCGAGCTGCTAAGCTCAGCACCCTTTTTCCCTCCGATGCAGCCTCTTTGGCATCGACGTCATCCAGGGCTTCGTCTTCCTCCCATGGATCTCAGGTAACTAAACATAAGTCTGGCTTGTCCTCAAAGGGTAGATCTCCTTCCAAGCATCGAGATGCCTCTGGCGTTGCCCTTGAGGGTTCTGCACTTGCAAAATTGCCCCGGTGGGAGGCTTCGGCTTCCAAAGCATTATCGGGGATCCAGGATGTTCTCGAGGCCTCGACCTCGGCAGAACTACTGGTGCCATGCTCTGGGGTACCGGCTGCCTTCTCTGGTACCGATACCCAGGCATCGGCAGCGTCGATAGACCAGAGGTTCCTGGCTATTGAACGCAGTCTGGCGGTTCTCCTTGTGGCATCGACGCCCTCGGAACCATGTCAGACAATTCAACCAGCACAGACTCTGGCACTGGTATCGGTACCGGTGCCGACAGCATCGACATCAACATCGGTGTCCGCATTGCCGGTACCCAGTCATGCTATCCCTCCTGGTGCGGATACACCGGTACCGATTCCCCCCGGCACCGACTTCGGTCGGTACGGGTATCGAGCTCTACAAGAGCATCCAGACAGGGGGTACTTTGAATTCTCCGAGGAATCAGAGGATCCTGACAGCTCTGTCGGTACCGGAGTACTCCTTCCAGAGGAGCCTTCCTCTCCTAAACGCAGGATGTCTCCTCCAGAAGATATCTCCTTTCAGGATTTTATCAGGGAGGTGGCTCGAGGTCTGTCCATTACTGTGGCTCCTGAAACAGAGCCTAGGGCAAACGAGTTGGAGATTCTACAATAGCCCAAGGTTCCTAAGGAAGCAGCTGCTTTGCCTATCCATGAGATCTTACATGATCTCATGTTGAGAATGTGGGAAACACCTCTTACCACCTCTCCTCACTCTTGTAGACTAGATACCATGTATCGAGTCCCTTCTTGTCCTGGCTTCCAGAAAACTCAGCTTCCTCACCACTTTATTGTAGTGGAATCAGCTATGAGAAGGATCAGGAGTGCAAAGAGGCATGCCTCTAATCCTCCAGGATGTAAGTGTAGAACATTGGATGCCTTTGGACGTCATACTTTCCAGGCTTCCATGCTTTCTGCCAGGATCAGTTCTTATATTTTATATTTGGGAATGTTCCTTAAGGAAGTCACAGGAGATTTAGAGGTTTTGAATCCTCTTCTTCCTGATGATAAGAGGCAGGATTTTCTCACACTGGTTAAACATGCCCAGGATGTTTCTAAGTTTGTCAACCGTGCAGCTTTTGACTGTTTTGAGTGCATAAGCAGAACCTCTGCCATTGCCATAGGTGCACGTTGTCACGCCCTTAGCCCCTTACAGACAGTGTGGAGGGGCGTTCTTTTCATAGGAGAGATTCACCATTTAGCCTTTACCTGACAGGCTGCCTTGTAATGCCTCATGGGAAAGGTAGTTCAGTCAGTAGGTACTTGGCTTCAGGTAAAAAAAACAAACAAACATTTGTAGTTGGCTTGAGTGGTAAGGCTTTGACAGATATTTATTTATGGGGTAACGGAAAGTTCACAAAATAACACCTTTAGATTGCTTCTCCAGGATTCTTTCAGAAATACATCAGGATATAACTGAACTGAAAACAAAACAGCTTATAATTTTCTTCAGCATAAAGAAAAGTCCTTTCAACAGCTAATGCTACCAGACATGGCTAGCAGTGCTGTTTTAAAACAAACAGAAACAGCTTTTCCTAGAACAGGTTTCTTTTCTCTCAATCCAGAACACTTCCCAGCTGTTTGTCTCCTTAAGCACAGGAAAACTTTCAACAAGAAGTTAAACTCTTCATAGGCAAACAATTCTCTATGCAAGGTTTTTAGGAATAGTGAAAAACAAAATCAAAGCTTTTCTTACTTTCACCATCAGCACGGCTTCAGGCTGTGCACTGCACTGGCTAGCAGCTGTTTAACAAGTTGTAATTAGACAGCTGCAGTTTGCTCAGCAAAGGTATTTCTCCTTTAATACAGGACTTTCACAAGTTATCTACAGGCTCTCAGGGTTACCGGACTCTGGAGGTTTTCCTTACGGTTGACTCCCTTCCAAACCCTCTGTATTTGAAGATTGGCATAAAGAGCAATCCATGTATGAGTCGTCGTCTTCTACAGCTAGGTCTTGTTCACCCAGTTGCATAGGCTCTACCTTCAGGTCTGGCTCAGAGGGCTTGGCTGACTGCCTCCCGTTAGGGCAAAAGCTGTCTCTTGCAACTCTGTAGTGCTCCAAATTAGACAAGCTTCTAATGCTACTACCTGGGTCAAGGCTTGTATCAGCTTCTCCTCTCTCATGCTTTGGCCACCATTCACCTGAGCTTCCTCGTCCTGTCCTCCAACTTGTGTTCCTGGTTCCTGCTGTTCTTACTCTTCCAGCTCCATTCCTCTTCCAGTAAGCATTCCTACTCCTCTCCCCTCTGGATAATCTGACCTAGTCTTAAACCATTCAGGTTCCAGCCCCACCCCTTCTCCTCTCAGGTGTTGGAGATCAAACTGCCTCGTGGCAGCTGAGCAATTGGGGAATTCAGTGACGTAAGGGTTCCTCACCCTGGGCCTGTATTCCCTCTCCTTTTCTCCACTAGGGGCATTCTGCAACCTATTGCAGCTAGGAAATACCTGCTTTCTAGGTGTAAATGGAGTTTTCTGTCTCTGACCTTGTAAAATAGGTCCTTTGATAAGGGTGAATACCTTCTCTTTATCCCTGTCTCCTGGGTCCTGATAAGCTTCCTTATCACAGCGTAGAATTGCCTGGCTCCAGGTATCCGATTTGGAGCTCTGGGTGCAGGACAAACTGGGCCATATCCCTTGTACAGGTGAGAATCTATTTGGAAAGAATTGGCAAGAGAAATCCAATAAATTAGATGCTGACAACTCCACTTTGGATAGATTATCCAAGGCCACAGCTGATCCTGCAAGAAAATCTTTCAAGAAACCGTTGTTCTCCAAGAAGAAGAGGTTTTATCCCTCTTATTCCCAGCAGGGACGTTCTGCAGGTCAATCTGCCCATAAAGGTCAGCAACCACCTACACAAAGGAAAGCAAAGACTGCTATGCCTCAACCGTCTCAGCAGTCTCAGCCTCCACGAGGCCTTTGACTTTCATCTAGAGAACGTAGCCTTCCTGGCTCTCAGTGGTCTAGAGCCTTCCACCATTCCAGGAAGGATGTGTCACTTTGCCCCCAGATGGGGGCAGATAACAGCAGAACATTGGATACACTCCATTATAAAAGAGGGGTACAAGCTCCATTTTCGGTGCATGCCCCCTCCCATGATGGTAAAACAGTTCAATTCTCAGACCTCTCTCATCAACAGATCCAAGAGGTCACTATGCTTCTTGCCCAAGGGGCACTAGAAGAAGTACCCATTCATCAACAGGGTACAGGGTTTTACTCCCCCTATTTCCTTATCCCAAAGAAAACAGGGGGACACAGACCTATTTTAGACCTCAGAGAATTGAACAAATTCCTTTTCAAGGAGAAATTCAAGATGGTTTCTCTGGGAACTCTGCTGCCATGCCTTCAGAGTCGGGATTGGCTTTGTTTTCTAGATCTAAAGGATGCGTACACTCATGTTCTCATCCATCCTACTCACAGAAAGTTCCTTCGGTTCCTTTTTCAAGGAAAGCACTACGAGTACAGGGTGCTTCCTTTTGGCCTGGTCAGCACCAAGTGTGTTTACGAAATGCATGGCTGTGGTAGCAGCATTTCTCCGCATTCTAGGAATATTCTTCTTCCCCTACTTATTATTATTTATTTATTATTATTTATTACAATCTCTTATATACCGCGCTATTTGGCATCAGCGCGGTTTACATTATAACACAACGACCATAACAACATGCTGTTTGGTTTTACATCGAACAGGTGATCAAACTTGGATAACAGGGGTAACTATATACATGAGATATTTACATGGTGAGGAGTAACTTGTATAACAGGGGTCAATTATGATATACATGAGATATTTACATGGTAATGAGTAAAATTATCATAGTGAACGTAGGTAATCTCTTCAGAGGGGATGTCTAGGTGCCATTGGTGGTTGGGTAGTATTGGAGGAAAAGGTGGTATTTGAGTGCCTTCCTGAACTGCGATAGGTCGGCAATAGCCCTAATGTCAGGGGGTAGAGCATTCCAGCATTTAGGTACATAGTAACTGAACGCCCTGTTTGTGGTTGATATGTTGCACTTTGATGATTCCTTTGGTAATACTAGTTGGTTTATGGCTATTGCTCTTCTAGATCTGTTGGGGGGCAACATGTGAATAAGATCTGTGAGTGAAAGGGATGAAATACCTTTGATTGCCTTGAATGCTAGGAGTAGGGTTTTAAAGATGATTCTCCCATGGATAGGTAACCAGTGAAGTTGACTGGCTCATTCAAACCCCATCAGAGTCAGAGGCCAGGATTTCTCTATCTCACACAATGCATATCCTTCAGTATTTGGGTCTGGTCATAAACATCCCAAAATCCAGTCTAACTCCCACTCGGACTTTAGAGTTCATAGGAGCTTTGCTGGATACCAGAGAAGCAAGGGCCTATCTTCCTCAAACGCGTTGCCTTCGCTTGGTGCAGTTAGCTTCTCAAGCAGTGCTAAAGCCTCATCTCACTGCTCAAGAGAAGTTACAACTACTAGGCCACATGGCATCTACCTTGCTTGTGGTTCCTTATGCTCGCCTCCATATGAGAGCAGCCCAGTGGACTTTATCCACTCAATGGACTCAGGCATCAGGGTGCCTGTCAGACAGAATAGCGAACACAAATCGCTTTATTTTGTCCTGCCAATGGTGGCAGTCCACTCAAAACCTGTTGCTGGGGTCCCCATTCCAACAACCTTTACCCCAGGCAACTCTCACAACAGATGCTTCTCCAATGGGTTGGGGAGCTCATCTGCAAGACCTCTCCACCCAAGGCACTTGGACTCCACAGAAGACTCGTCTACATATCAGTCTCTTAGAGCTCAGAGCAATCTTCCTTACTCTTCGAGTGTTCCATACCTTAATCAGCTACAAGACAGTCCTCATTCATATGGACAATCAAGTAGCCATGTTCTACGTGAACCAGCAGGGGGGAACAGGCTCTCTGTCGCTTTGCAAGGAAGCTTTGCGACTATGGGCCCTCGCCAGAGAGCATCAGATTCATCTCCTGGCAGTGTATCTTTCAGGCATCCAAAATTCTTGAGCAGACAGACTCAGTCGAGTTCTGCTTCCACACGAATGGTCTCTACATGCAGACCAAGTAACCAAGATTTTTCAAATTTGGGGAACCCGGACATAGACCTCTTTCCAAGTCCGTTGAATGCCTAACTTCCCCGGTTCTGTTCCAGAATTCCGTCTCAGGGCTTTCAGGCCAGGGATGCTTTCCTCCTTCACTGGGGTCAAGACTTCCTGTATGCTTTTCCACCCATTCCCCTAATTCCCAAAACCCTAGTCAAGCTTCAGAGAGACAGAGGCCATATGATTCTCATAGCTCCAAATTGGTCACGGCAAGTGTGGGTACCCTCTGCTTCTACATCTCTCTCAAGCTCCCTCTCTGAAGTTAGGGTCTGCTCCAGATCTCCTGTCTCAGGAGGACGGAATGTTATGGCATCCCAATCCCCAGTCTCTGCATCTCAGGACTTGGTTGCTGAAGGCCTAGATCTTCATGATCTTAACCTCTCTCAGCAAGTAAAGGATATCCTTTATGCTTCCAGAAAACCTTCCACAAGACGTTCTTATGCTTTCAAGTGGAAAAGATTTACCAAAGGTGCTCGCAGAAGGATCTTAACCCCCTCGCGATACCTCTGGAATCATTACTGGAGTATCTCCTTCATTTATCCAATGCAGTACTTAAGACTAACTCAGTAAGAGTCCATTTAAGTGCTAGAAGGCCTAGATCTCCATGATCTTAACCTCCCTCAGCAAGTAAAGGATTTCCTTTATGATTCCAGGAAGCCTTTCACAAGAAGCTCTTATGCTTTCAAGTGGAAAAGGTTTACCATATGGTGTTCGCAGAAGGGTCTTAACCCCCTTGCGATACCTCTGGAATCATTCTCCAGGACCAAGCAGGAAGTCAGTCCTCACATATGGGTGACGTCGGCGCTGACGGAGCCCCGTGCGGAGCATTTGCCCAGCTTTCATAGAAAGCCTTTGGGGATGCAGCACGCATGCGCGGTACCCTTCCCACCCAAGGGTGCCATCTTGCTCAATCTTCTTTTTTCCGCGGAGCCCGACAGATGTGTATTCGTTTCACCCGAGGAAGAAGTTGATTTTCTCTGCGTTAACCTGTTTTTCTTCGGTTCAACGCCGGTTTCCCTTTCCTGCCTGGGCCCGATACGTCGGTATCGAGCCCGGATCTCTTTTTCAGTTTTTGTCCTTAGTGACTAGCGTTCGCACCATTTTTTCTTTTTTCACTGGCAGCCTTGTCTTTTGACCTTGCAGGGGCCCTATTTCCCCCAATGGCTGCCAGTGGGTTTAAAAAGTGTGATTGGTGTAAGAAACTTATGTCTCTCACCAACACACATGACTGCTGCCTCTGGTGCCTCGGACCCGATCATGACCCGATCTGTGGTCCGTGTGGGAAGATGTCCTTTAAGGCGTTAAGGAGTCGGCAGCACCAAAAGGAAAGAATCTTCTCTGACTCCGCGTCCGTTAGGGCCCGGACCTCGTCATCTTGGGACTCCGGCCCCGAGCAGCATCGAGGCTCCTCTGAAAGGGGGTCTCCCTCGCGGGAGCATCGTAAGAAGAAAAAAACCCGTGAGGGCGGTGTCGGTGGACGCACTTGGCTCCTCGAGGGCCAAGTCGCATAGCCCCGAGCGCTGTCCCGGGTCTTCGGAGTCGGAAAGGCCTGCAAAACAACCTCGTGTGGCGATGGAGTCCCCGGGTCATGTGAGTACTGTAGTCCTCGTGGACTCACCTCCAGGGGAGCCGACGTCGGGCCCGGTGCCGCCGGTGCCCGGGTTGGGGGCTGCTGAGTCTCCTGAGCTCGGACTCAGATTGACGGCCTTGGAGAGCAGCTTGGCTGCCTTCATGGAACAGCAGCGGGCACTGATCGCCGGTCTCACTGGTGCATCTGCCCCGACCACTGAGACATCGACGTCCAAGTCGACCCCGGAGGCCGAGCCGATCCTCGAGTCCATTTGAGCTCGAGTCGATCCTCGGCCAAGGTCCCCCTCGGCCTTCCGTTTGGGACCGAGGTTGTCGATGCCGGTACCCTCGTCGTCGGGGCGGATGGCATCGATGCCTGCCCGACCGGAGCCGCTCGATACCTCCTCCGAGGAGTCCGGCTGGGAAACGGAGGATGAGGAGTCGCCCAACATCTTTCGGACTCGGTGCATTCCTTCGGACTCTCCCGAGTCCGAGCCTCAGAGAAGGTCCCCCCGGAGGACACCCAGTTCTCGGACTTCGTGCGGGACATGGCCAAAGCTTTGGCATTCCCCGCGGATCCCGAGGAGGAGCCTCGAGCCGACTCTCCTCCGAAGGAGGCCTTTACTGTTCCGGTTCCTCTGATGATGGAACAGTTGCTCTTCCGCATGTGGGAGGCGCCGGCATCGATGCCGGTTTTAAGCAAGCGGGTTGATTCCATCTATCGAGTCCGCAAGAGCCCTGGGTTTCAAAAGGCACAGTTACCGCACCACTCCATGGTTGTGGAATCAGCTTTAAAATGAGCGGTTTCCTGAAGTACAAGTAAGAAGGGATCGTTGAGATGCGTCTGGGTTTCCTGGCCGGTGTACTTGATTTTATAACGGATTATCACAGTGCACATTAGTATTTAAGAGGTAACCAGCAGTTTTTATTATTTTTGATTTGGTTCTTTTGTGTTTTATATAGAGAAGGCGGCTAGTCGGCTCTCATAGAGAATCATTTTAAAACAGTGCCCATTGAACATACAAACGGGTATGGTACTTTTATTCATTTATTTAAGTTATTTATTAAATTTCAGTGATACATACAAGTGTCATACATTAAGTTTTAAATGCATATATTTTAAGGTAGCAGGTTTTTAACTCTACTATGCACAGAAATGCAAGGAAGTTATTTTTATGCCACTCCCGCGTTGTTTCTAATACAAAGGTTTTACATGAGAATGATATGTATTATAAGGTATTATTCACTTTTAGGTTTTTAATTATTTATGTATTTAATTATTTATTATTTTGATTTTAGTAACTTATTATGTCTTTTGGTCAGCTCGCTCACTCCTGTCTCCCATTAGGTTACACATAGCCTTATATGTTTAAAGTATTGTGTCATCTACATACCCCTTCAATACTTTTGTGGTAATGATGACAAAGGATGTTTTAGATTCTTATAATTTTGTGTATATACACGTTTTCACATTATTTAGTTTTATATATTTGAACTATAATTCTATTTATTGGTCATTTAAATTCAGGTTCTCATTGGTTTTTATGTTTCTTTTTTCTTTTATATATGCATGAAATATGATTTTAAGTTTTTTTATAGATGTTTGAAACATGATTTTATATTTTTAATGTGTTTGAATGTATTACAATATTTATGGTTGTTATTCGCAGCAAACCTGAATCCCCTGAGGAAGTAGAAAACGAAACACGGCCTGTGTCGGGCTCTCAGGTTTTCACAGTTATTGAATAAAAGTATCCTTTCAAACAAACCAACACGTGTTATTGACTGGGTATCTCTTGAGCAACGTGGTGTGGTGCTTTTCTTGGTGGACCAGACCTACCAGCTTTACATGGGCATGTACCTTCGAGACCTGGCAAAGGAGATTGCTGGGTTTTCTGCTGGTCTCTCCGAGGAACCTTTGCAGAGGTTCAATGCTCTGTCCTCGGGTATTCGTGAGTGCTAGAAGTTTATCTCTCGAGCAGCCTATGATGGCTTCGAGGCTTCGGCCCGAGTAGCCGCGGCGGCATCGGTGCACGCTGTCAGGCTTGGCTACAGTCATCGGACCTCGAGCCATGGGTGCAGGACAAGTTGGTCGATGTCCCCTGCCGAGGTGAAAACCTCTTTGGCAAGCGCATGGCTGACAAGGCTGCCGAACTCGAGACCGAGACTCTTACCCGGACAAGGCTGTCCAGAAAAACCTCTGCCCCTTCTCAGAAGAAGTGGTGCTCGGGAAAAAAGACCTTTTACCCGAGGAAGTCATCTGCCTATAAACAGTACCCTCATTATCAGGCCTCTGTAGCTCCCCAACAGGGTCAGCAGGCCAAGGGGCAGGGTCATGGGCCCCGTAGGCAGAAGGTCCCCAAGCCTCCTGTTCCAGCTCCTGCTCAGCAGGGAGGGGTTTTTTGATTGCATTGGCATAGCCTCTCCTCCTCAGCTGGCCCCCATCAGCACTGGAGGCAGGCTGGCCCTGTTCGCCCACAGGTGGTCAGCCGTCACAAGGGATACCTGGCTTCTAAGTATAGTCCAGAAGGGCTATCTCCTCCACTTCCACCAGGTACCCCCCTCCTATTTTCCAGGGGAGCCTCCCAGACTCCCTCTGCACAGGGACTTACTCCTGCAGGAGTTGGCAAGTCTTCTGAAGGAACAGGCTGTGGAACCTGTGCCCCACCACCTGAGAGGTCACGGCTTCTATTCCAGGTACTTCCTGGTACCAAAGAGAACAGGAGGCCTCAGACCCATCCTAGACTTGCGAAACCTAAACAAGTTCCTGGAGAGGGAAAAGTTCAAGATGCTTACCCTTGGAATCCTGCTGCCCTACCTCCAGCAGGGAGATTGGCTATGCTCCTTAGATCTAAAGGATGCTTATACTCACATCCTTATTCATCCAGACCACAGACAATATCTCAGATTTGTAGTGGGAGGAAGCCATTATCAGTACAGAATACTGCCTTTTGGCCTTACATCCGCCCCCAGGGTATTCACCAAGTGCCTGGCGGTGGTAGCGGCCTACCTCAGGGCTCAAGGCCTCTTTGTCTTTCCATATCTGGAAGATTGGCTCATCAGGGGTCAATCACCGCAAGAGGCCAATCAAGCCACCCTTCGTACTGTCGCTCTGCTTCAGCACCTGGGGTTTGTCATAAACTTCGCAAAGTCCAGTTTGCACCCCTCCCAGAACATGGAGTTCATAGGAGCTTGACTAGACACCTTTCAGGCAAAGGCCTTTCTACCAGTGTACAGGGCCCACAGATTGATGGCTCTAGCCAGACTATTCCACAGCAATTCTCTGGTCTCTGCCAAACAATTCCTGAGGCTGTTAGGCCACATGGCATCCATGGTCCATGTGACTCCAAATGCCCGTCTACAGATGAGGCCAGCTCAGTGGGGCCTCAGGACTCAGTGGCACCAGGCCACAGGAAGCCTCGCGGACAAAGTGAGGGTGTCCAGACTGCTACAGTCTTCTCTGCAATAGTGGCTTCATCTTCCGAATCTAGTGCAAGGGGTGCCTTTTCAGGCACCTCCACACTCTCAGGTGCTGACAACCGATGCTTCTCTAGAAGGTTGGGGTGCACATTGCCAAGGGGCATGTACTCAAGGCCTGTGGACTCCTTGGGAAGCCGCACAGCAGATCAATCTCTTAGAACTGAGAGCTATCCGCTTAGCCCTGAGAACTTTCTCTTATCTCATTTCTCACCAGTCCGTCTTAGTTCAGACAGAGAATCAAGTGGCTATGTTCTATGTGAACAAACAAGGGGGCACAGGGTCCCGTCTTCTCTGTCAGGAGGCACAGAAACTGTGCTCCTGGGCAGTCGATCATGGCATTCTTCTCAAAGCAGTCTACCTCCCAGGTCAGGAGAATTACCTGGCGGACAGATTGAGCAGGATTCTGCAGCCGCACGAATGGCAGTTGAACCCTTTAGTGGTTCAACAGATCTTCCTGAGATGGGGTCTTCCAACCATGGATCTCATTGCCAGTACTCTGAACCGTCAACTTCCCAGGTTCTGCTCCAGACAACCGCATCTTCTCAGAGTAGCAGCGGATGCGTTTCTTATTCCATGGTCTACAGACCTCCTATATGCGTTTCCTCCCACGCCTCTAGTGTCCAAGACACTATTCAAGGTGATCTGGGACAAGGCCTCAGTGATTCTGGTGGCCCCCAGGTGGCCAAGGCAGCCCTGGTTCCCACTACTGTTGCAACTAGCGGTGGACACTCCTCTTCCTCTGGGGATGCAACCCGATCTCCTGTCTCAGGAGCAGGGATCTCTCTTGCACCCCAATCTCCAGTCCCTCAATTTGGTGGCCTGTCTGCTGAAAGGGTAGTCCTAGCGCCTTTACTACTGCCTAGGTAAGTGGAGGATGTAGTCTTGGCCTCTAGGAGACAGTCCACCCGAAAGTCTTATGCCCTTAAGTGGCATAGATTTTCTGCCTGGTGTACTCAACACAACGAGAATCCCTTCCCATGCCTGGTACCAGGTGGTGCTGCAGTATTTGCTTCACCTGTCCAATCTAGGCCTTAAGTCCAATTCTCTTAGAGTTCATCTTAGTGCTCTTTCAGCACACCACTCACAGGTGGAGGGTCAGTCTCTCTCCAGTCATCCTTTGGTGGCGCGCTTCCTCAGGGGCCTGCTTTTGCTTAAGCCTCCAGTGCGTCCACCTGCCCCTGACTGGGATTTAAATGTGGTCTTACAACGGCTTACTTGCCCACCATTTGAAGCTATGGCTACTTGCCCTATGCGTTTTCTGTCTTGGAAAACACTATTTCTAGTAGCCCTTACCTCAGCTAGGCGAGTGAGTGAGCTTCAGGCCCTAGTTTCAGAAGCACCTTATACTAGGTTCTATAAGAACAGGGTAGTCTTACGGACTCACCCTAAGTTCCTTCCAAAGGATGTCTCCTCCTTCCACCTCAATCAGGAGGTGGTTCTTCCGACTTTCTTTCCCAGGCTTCATGCTAGCCGGGCTGAGATGGTCCTGCATACCCTGGACTGTAGGAGAGCGTTGTCCTTCTACCTTGACCGTATGCGGGAGCACCGGAGGGTGGTTCAGCTCTTCGTCTCTTATGACCCCAATAAGTTGGGGTTGGCTGTCTCCAAGCGTACCTTGTCCATATGGGTAGCTGACTGCATCGCCTGGGCTTACAGGGCAGCCGGCCTCTCATTGCAGGGTCGAGTTATGGCTCACCTTGTCAGGGTGAAGGCTGCGTCAGTGGCTCATCTCCATTCTGTTCCGTTGGCAGTCATCTGCCGGGCTGCTACTTGGTCTTCAAGCCAGACTTTTGCGGCCCACTACTGCCTTGAGAGGGAGTCCCACAGGGACAGTGCTTTCGGGCAAGCGGTACTCCACAATCTCTTTGAGGTCTAGGCAACTCCTACCCTCCGGCCCTGGTGTTGGGCTACCTGTCGGGGGCGTTATCAGAGAAGAATCTGTTCTTGCATGCTGAGGCTCTATAGGGAGCTCATTTTTCAGTTTGGGGCCTCTGGTAGCCCTAAGCTAGGGAGTCCCATATGTGAGGACTGACTTCCTGCTTGGTCCTGGAGAAAGAGTAGTTGCTCACCTGTAACAGGTGTTCTCCAGGAGCAGCAGGAATCAGTCCTCACAACCCTCCCTCCTCCCCTTGGAGTTGCAGTCATATGATTTATTTTTGCTATTTTTGCTGTCTTTTAGCTATGTCATCAGACTGAGCAAGATGGCACCCTTGGGCGGGAAGGGGACCGCGCATGCGCGCTGCATTCCAAAGGCTTTCTATGAAAGCTGGGGAAATGCTCCACACGAGGGCTCTGCCAACGCCGACGTCACCCATATGTGAGGACTGATTCCTGCTGCTCCTGGAGAACACCTGTTACAGGTGAGTAACTACTCTGTCTAACTCAGGAAGCTCTCCAGTCGGGGGATAAAGCAGGCGGAAGCCAGCTCCACCGTTCAGCTGCCCCTCCACCGCTGCCATCAGAGCTGCTCGGCCCAATCGGGGCAGGCAGCTCCAGGGATATAAGCCGAGCGCCTCGGACGCTTCTTTCTTCAGGAGGCTCTCCAGTCGGGGGATAGAGCAGGCGGAAGCCAGCTCCACCGTTCAGCTGCCCCTCCACCGCTGCCGTCAGAGCTGCTCGGCCCAATCGGGGCAGGCAGCTCCAGGGATATAAGCCGAGCGCCTCAGGCGCTTCCTTCTTCAGGAGGCTCTCCAGTCGGGGGATAGAGCAGGCGGAAGCCAGCTCCACCGTTCAGCTGCCCCTCCACCGCTGCCGTCAGAGCTGCTCGGCCCATTCGGGGCAGGCAGCTCCGGGGATATAAGCCGAGCACCTCGGGCGCTTCTTTCTTCAGGAGGCTCTCCAGTCGGGGGATAGAGCAGGCAGAAGCCAGCTCCACCGTTCAGCTGCCCCTCCACCGCTGCCGTCTGAGCTGCTCGGCCCAATCGGGGCAGGCAGCTCTGGGGATATAAGCCGAGCGCCGTCAGGCGCACCCGCGCCTGAGGGCCTCGCCAGAGGGCCCTTTGGCATGGCCCTTAGGCGGAGGACCTTAGGCTGAGGCCCTCTTACCGAAAGATCAGCGACAAAGACACCCAGCACTGAAGAGCTGGAGATTAAATCTACACACTAACGCTTCCACTCAGTCTAGTCGGTGCCATCTCGGAATTACCAGACGAACTCATCTTGAGCTCCCCTAGTTGATTTGAGCTCGCTAACCCGGGACAGCAACTGTCAAGCAAATAAGAAGGTAACACAAGCCCTACACAACACTCAGAGAACTGATCCCCTGAATATTTATCTAACTGTACGTCCTTGCAACAGTAGTCAAGGAGAATCTTTATCCTAGACAAGTAATTTTGTAGCGAATTTGTATCTTAGTCAAGTATCTGTAGCACCGACAAGCTATGTGCAACTTATTATCTAAGAACCCCACCCAATAGCACTAACAGGATATTTCCTCAGATTCAGCATCACAATGTCTCTCATTAAGTGTGTTCTTATATTATATTGCTACCTAACATTTGCATTGTATTTATCTGATGCTCTCTGCAACGAAATCCTACTCTACTACACGCCTTACATATGGTTCCCAGTGTTTTACTATACCCCACTCAATTTACCCATTCACATACATCACGGTCATATCAACACTGCCCACAAAAAAGATACACCACATCTCAACCTGAGGCCTCCCAACATGGCCCCCACCACTAACACCTCAAAACAAACGAAACCACATAAGGCTAAGAATAAAGTAAAACATAATTTCTTTCTGCAACCTAACACCCCTTCACAATCACAATTCTCATGCATTCTAATAAACGCAAGGTCCATAAGGAACAAGACCCACATCATACACAACATTACTGATGAAAAGCCTGACCACCTGTGCATCACTGAAACTTGGCTTTCCAACACCGACGCACTATGGTGAACCAAATAAACAAACCAGGCTATGTGATATTCAACTGTCCACGCACACACAAAAAGGGAGGAGGAGTCCTAATCCTTGCAAAGGCCGCACTCGGACTGACAAACACATCAAAAGTTACTACCCAAGGAATCGACATTCTCAGAGTGGAGAACAGGACCTTGTCAATATGCCTATTGTATAGACCTCCAACACCGCACCACGAATCCCTCGCAGATGCATTGGAAACCATCTCCACCACTGCAGTTAAGAAGTACCAGATAATTCTGGGAGACTTCAATCTTAACTCAATCCCACAAATGCAGGCAACCTCCTTCTTAGAAGCCATGGACGAGCTCGGGTATAAGCAGTTAATACAAGAGGAGACCCATAATAAAGGGAACACCCTGGACATGGTATTCCTACCTAAGAAGCCACTGTAATTAGAAGGGAAGCAACCAAAAACTCGCGTAACTCAAATTCCATGGTCCGATCACTACCAAATTCAGCTCACCCTATATCTATGCTCCATAACAGAAAAGATAGAACCTGGCTCAGCTAAACAATATCGAAGAAGGTTCCAGCATCTAAACAAGGAAACTCTAATAAACGCTCTGGAGGAGCACATAACCTCCAACAACACAGACATCGAGGACCTAATTCAACAATGGACTTCGACAATAGAAGCCAACTCTGAGCCAACTTGGAAGTCATCAACTGGAGCGACTAAAACAAGAACAGAACCTTGGTACACACCACCACTGCACAAAATGAAGAAGGAATTAAGAAAATTGGAGAGAAAATGGAGACGAACTAAGAATGATTCACACAAGATGGAATACCTGGCGCTCCTAGCCAAATACAAAAATGAGATCAACCTTGCCAAAAAAGCGCACCACACCAACGTACTCAACAAGGCCATTAACAGACCCAGAGAGCTGTTCGAGCTAGTCAAGTTGCTCACAAAACCCGTGCATGATCATAACTGCAATGGCAAAATAAAGGCCCAAGACTTGGCTGATCATTATGCTATCAAACTTAATCCCTCTATCCTTACACTCCAACATCTGGATGTGAACACAACGTGCACCAGTCAGCTAAACTGCGAGAACTCAAGCTCTAAACTGAAAGAAGGTTGGTCTACTTTCCAGACAGTTGATGAGAAACTAATCATAAATACCATCTCAAACCTAAATACAACAACCTCGCTTCTAGATCCATGTCCAGCAGAGTGGATCAAATCTACTAAACAAGAAATTGCGCATCTTATATTGCACATAGTAAATCAATCTCTGCAGCAAGGTATCATGCCCGCCCAACTTAAGAGATCTCTAATCAGGCCTATATTAAAAAATAAAGCTCTCAACAAGGAAGATCCAACCTCCTACCGTCCGATATCAAGCATATCCTTCCTTGCAAAGATCATCGAGAAAGTAACCCAACAGCAACTTCAGGACCACCTAGACGAAAACCAAATCCTTGATGACCATCAATACGGTTTCCGACCGCACCATGGAGTAGAAACCTTACTCATAGCGCTTCTAGACAACTTCCTCAAGGGCCTGGAAAACAAAAACATGATGTACATACTCATATTCATAGATATTTCAGCAGCATTCGACACAGTACATCATCAGACCCTCTTGAACAGACTTGCGACCATAGGTATAGCAGGAACCCCGTTAAAGTGGTTCGAGTCCTACTTAACAAATAGAATGCAACAGGTACGCTACAATAACGATCAAGCAAAGCCTTTCCCCCAAACCCAAGGAATACCTCAAGGATCAGCTATCTCCTCCCTGCTATTCAACGTTTACATCCAGCCAGTATGTATGATCTTTCAAAAGCACAATATCAGCTACCACTTATATGCGGATGATATTATGTTGTACACACAACTTGATGTAAACAATCCTAATTACAACCAATTAGAAGAATGCCTACATGAAATGCAAAATTGGCTCCAATGCAACAATATGTCAATAAACCACAAAAAAACTGAAGTAATGTTTATATCAGGAAATCAAGACTTCGATCCCCCTGCAACCATCACCCTGAACAACAACACGTATCACTCGAAAAATGAGATCAAATATCTAGGCGTACTGATTGATGCTAACTTGAAAATGGACAAACACCTCCGGATAACCAACAGAACAATATTTCACAAACAGAGTTCTACAACCTCTACGCAGCATCATTGACCACTCGGACTTCAGAACAGTAGCTCTAGCTCTTATTCCCCACCTTGACTACTGTAACGCCATCTTGCAAGGTCTACCGAAGAAAACCTTAAACATCCTACAAATGGCACAAAATGTAGCAGCCAGGATTATCATGAATAAAAACCTGGTAGATCACATCACACCAGTCCTGATTGAGCTTCACTGGCTCCCCATCTCTGCACGAATATTATACAAAGTACTAGTAACAACATACAAAATCATCCACAAAATATCCCCCTCATTCCTCGCTAACCTCATCACCACACAACCCCCCAACAGAAGCAGACGGACCGCTAACCTGAACACCCTCTACGTACCAAGCAGCATAAGAGCAGTCAAAGAACGAACGAGCAACCGGGCCTACACATATTCTGCACCCATTCTCTGGAACCAGCTACCCCATGAGTTACGTCTGATCAAAAACCTAAAGGACTTCAGGAAAAAGCTTAAGACCCACCTTTTCCAAACTCATTATGGCATTACCTAGGCAGATTCATCTCATATCTTATCCCACCTTGCCTACCTACCCCCTAAACATCCTGGTCATAGAAGACTATATTCATTGTTAATACTCATGCATCTATGGCGCTGTAAAATTGTATATATGTATATATTCCAACCCCCCTGCCCTTTCTGTAATTTTATTTTACCCCCCTCTGATCAATTGTATAACTGTACCATATGTAATTTGATGTGTAATCCTTCCTGTAATCATACTGTATGTTTAAATTGTATTGTACATCCTCCCTTGTTTGTTTCACATGTAGACTGCTGCTGATCGCTGGAAGTAGTGGTATACAAATTTATGCCAAATAAATAAATAAATAACTCTGTTTGGGTCCACCTCAGTGCTTTGTCAGCGCACCACTCACCGGTGGAAGGACAGTCTCTGTCGGTTCACCCTTTGGTGTCCAGATTTCTCAGAGGTCTGCTTCTACTCAAGCCTCTGGTTTGTCCACCGGCGACTGAGTGGGATTTGAACGTGGTCTTGCAGCAACTTACTCGCCCACCGTTTGAGCCAATGTCTACTTGCCATTTGTGCTTCCTCTCTTGGAAAGCGCTCTTCCTGGTGGCTCTTACCTCGGCCAGATGCGTGAGTGAACTACAAGCACTGGTTTCTGATAGACCGTACACACGGTTCTATAGGAACAGGGTGGTCCTACGGACCCATCCCAAGTTCCTCCCAAAACTGGTCTCCTCTTTCCACCTCAATCAGGAGGTGGTTCTTCCGACCTTTTTTCCCAGGCCGCATACCAGCCGGGCTGAAACAGTCTTGCATACCCTGGACAGTAAGAGGGCGTTGTCCTTTTACATAGAACGTACGCGGGAGCATCGAAGGGCTCCTCAGCTCTTCGTCTCGTTTGACCCTAATAGTATGGGGTTACCTGTCTCCAAGCGTACGTTGTCCACTTGGGTGGCAGATTGCATCGCCTGGGCTACAGGGCAGCCGACCTCCCCTTACAGGGTTGGGTCACGGCCCACCGTGTCAGGGCGAAAGCCGCGTCAGTAGCTCATCTCTGCTCTGTTCCATTGGCAGACATCTGCCGGGCCGCAACTTGGTCTTCAAGCCAGACACTTGCAGCCCATTACTGCCTAGAGAGAGAGTCCCGGCGGGACTGTGTTTTCGGCCTCTTTGAGGTTTAGGCAACTCCTACCCTCCGGCCCTTGTGTTGGGCTACCGTACAGGGTGCATTCGCAGAGAATATTCTTATCACGGATGCTGAGGCTCTTGAAAGGGAGCCATTTTTTCAGCTCTTGGTTCCTGGTAACCTAGAGCTGGGGAGTCCTATATGTGAGTACTGATTTCCTGCTTGGTCCTGGAGAAAGCGTAGTTACCTCCAGAAGCAGCAGGAATCAGTCCTCACGACCCTCCCTCCTCCCCTGGAGTTGCAGTCATATACTTCATTTTGTTTTTTGCTGTCTTTTAGCTATGTCATCAGACTGAGCAAGATGGCACCCTTGGGTGGGAAGGGGACTGCGCATGCGCGCTGCATTCCCAAAGGCTTTCTTTGAAAGCTGGGGAAATGCTCCGCATGAGGGCTCCGTCGGCGCTGACGTCACCCATATGTGAGGACTGATTCCTGCTGCTCCTGGAGAACACCTGTTACAGGTGAGTAACTACGCTTTCACAACCCGTCCTGCTCCCCTAGGAGTTGTAGGGTTTTCTCTCTTACTTTCCTTTTTCTCATTTACAAACCCAACTGAAGAGAGGGAGTTGGGAAGGCAGTGACACAGGCGGAGTGGAGTGCTCCCAAAGGCTTTCCCATTGGACACTGGGGAGCGCTCCTTTGGTACCGATGTCATCCATATGTCAAGACTAAATTCCTGCTGTTTTCGAAGATCACCTGTTATAGATGAGTAACTATGCTTTCTACGTACCCACCTATGCTTCTTGCCCAAGGTAGTCTCTGCTTTCAACCTCAATCAGTCTGTGGTCTTGCCCACCTTTTTTCCCAGGCTGCATGCCAACAGGGCAGAAGCCCAGCTGCACATGGACTATAAATGAGCGCTGGCTTTCTACCTCGATCATACCAGACCACACAGTCATTCTGCACAGCTCTTCTTCTCCTTTGACCCCAGCAAGCTGGACATGACTGTCTCCAAACATACGCTGTCCATTTGGTTGGCGGATTGCATTTCCTTCACCTGTGCTCAGACAGGTCTGAGCCTCGAGGGCCATGTCACAGAATGTCCGGTCCATGGCTGCATCCGTAGCCACTCTGGAGATTTGCAGGGCTGTCATGTGGTCCTCTCCCCTTACCTTTACAGTTCACTACTACCTGGAGGCAGATTCCTGGTGTGACAGTAATTTCGGCCAAGCCATACTCCGGAATCTGTTTGGGACAGATTGAACTCCTTTCCTCCGGCTCTTTTGTCCATCCAGGCTACCGAAAGAGTCGTCCTGATGTAGATATCTGCCATGGGCATTGAATCGGTTGAGTCCCAAGGAGGGACTACGCATGCTATTTCTTATGGTTCTGTTGCCCCAGTTGGGCTATTTTTTTGTGTTTGGTTCCCTGTAGCTTGGGAGTCCCATACATGAGGACGTCTGCCTGCTTGTTCATGGAGAAAGCATAGTTACTCACCTGTAGCAGATGTTCTTTGTGAACAGCAGGAATAAGTCCTCAACCCTCCCACCTACCTGTGGCGATTTTGGCTACTAGCTTTTGTATCTTACTGAGGATAAGATAGCGCTGTGGCCGGCAGGAAGTCAGGTGTGCATGTGCGACGGAGGCTCCCAAAAACTTCCAATGGAAGCTGTTGAGTGTTCCCGTGTGGGGTTTCATCAGACACATCACTCATACGTAAGGACTTATTCCTGCTGTTCATTGAGAACACCTGCCACAGATGAGTAACTATGCTTTCTCTCTCTTTTATTCCCCCACCTCTGGTGCTGTGCTCTCTCATTACATGCTGCACTCTCTCATTCCATGCTGCACTGATGCCTCTTTCTTCCCCGTTCACTGATACCATTCTCTGTTCCCTCACTTCTGCTAGTATGTTTCTCTCTGTCCCCTAACCTGTTGCCTTTCTCTGTCTCTCCCTCCTGTGCCGCAACAGATCAGCCAGCCTTCTTGCCTGTGGCAACCTCATTTTGCTGACTTCAATCTTACATCATGGCCTGAATTTGTGCATCCCAATGAGCCTGAGGGAATTAGATGACCTTACAGACTTCCGCAAAGACCTCAAAACATTCTTATTTATAGAAACATATGAGCATTCAGGCAGCATCCCCTACCTAAACAGATACACTACTTCCCCCGGTCAACTAAGCACCTATCCATACACACAAGTTTATCATACTAAGTTATTAAATACTCCCCTGTAAAATGTTAACCATCAATTGTACTATCTAAATACTGTTAAGTGTACTATCTAAATGTTTGCTGTTAAGTGTACTGTCCAAATGTTTACACGTAACCTAATGTTAAATGTAACCCTCCAATTGTGATGTGACGTGACCACCTTGATTGAAGGATAAGGTGGCATACAAATCTGTCTAAATAAATAAATAAAGTGTCAGATGGAAACTGGCAGAGAAATCAGACGTATGTAAACATTGCTGCTGTCTTTCATCACTTGCTGGCAGAAGGGAGAAAATTTGCAGATGTGAGAAAGGAAGAAAATATAGCATGTGAGTATCCTTCCAGAGGAGCAGGCCAGGGTTGCCAGCAGGGCCATACCGAGCCAGAATCGCGCCCTGTGCGACTTGCACATCGGGCGCACACCCCCCTCCCCATACCACCACCCAGCCGCTGCCTGTTCCTGCCTTGCTGCTGCCGCCCTCTGTTTTCTCCATGGCGGTGCTGGCAGCAGGGCAAAAGCAGGGCAAAAGCAGGCAGCACTGGATGGAGGTATGGGGAGGGGGTAAGTTGTGCAAGTTGCGGCAACAGTAGATCTGATCCCTCCCTGCTCTGACATTGCATCAGAGCAGGGAGAGATCAGACCTGCAGAAAGACCCACATTTCGGCTGCCTGCTGTTGCCCTGCTGCCTCTGAGAGAACAAAAAGTGGCAGCTGCAGGGCAACAGCAGGCAGCTGAAATGTACCCCCTAAGCTTTTGCGCCTTGTGTGGCTTCTCCGCTCACACAGGGCTTGGTATGGTACTGGTTGCCAGTACCACGGCATAGGAGGAACTTTGCCACAACAAACTATTTGAGTAGCAGTGGGTTAGGGTGTCATTGGCTGAACAGAGGTATTCACACTTGTTTCATTCCCACATTATAGAAACTGAAAAGAGGTGTAACATGCTCTAATTTTAAACTTACATATTTTTGATTCGCCTAGGGTCTTTTGACAGATACTCAGAATGAAAACTATCAGGATGCTCATGTTTGTAACCACCGGGGCACACGTAAGTAGCAAATGTATTAAAACATTATAAGACCAGTTCAGAGTGTGTTCTGTATTTTTCTGCGAAAGACTTTCTTCTAAGCATCTTCACGTGTTTGGGCTGACCCAACTCTCATTTAAGAGCTTCTAACAGCAAGTTAAATTCCACTGGTCTACCGTTTTTTAAGTTTTCTCTTCAGAGACAAAATTTGAAAATTCTTATGGATTCTGAAGTGCTGAATTCAAAAATGGCAATTAAAGCCGCTGATTGGCTACTATCTCGAAAATATCTAAGCTTTTCCATTTTACGTGTATATATAGTGTGTTGGAAGTAGAGTTTTAATCACAAATTATAAACCTAGGTCTTTTCATGTGTTTATGGTTGCTTATATATATAAACTTGATAATATTTCACCTGTTGTCTTTGTTTAAAGTTTAAAAATCAGCTAAAGGGTTATTTAAATACAATTTATTAAAAAGGTTATTATGAAACAAAGCAAGAAACGACTATGTATGCATTAGTATTCATTTTAGACCTTATTCAGTATCTACTTTACGTTTCTTGGCTTGCTTGTTGTATTCTGTAAATGGAGTATCTTTTGTCACTGTGCAGCAGTAGTCTGCAAGCATTGACGGGCACCATTTGCCTTGATATCTTTTCTCCATCGCTGCAATGTCCTGATAAGTGTTCACTATGTTCATTGCTCACTGATCTGCAGTTTGGTGGGAAAAAATCAAGATGAGAGTGCAATTCTCCAGGACCAAGCAGGAAGTCAGTCCTCACATATGGGTGTCATCGGCGCCGATGAAGCCCCAGCGGAGCATTTCCCCAGCTTTCTGTGAAAGCCTTTGGGAATGCAGGCACGCATGCGCGGTTCACTTCCCACTTAAAGGTGCCATCTTACCTCAGTCTCTTTTTTTCCGTGAAGCCCACCAGACGTGTGTCCTGTTCTCCCGGTTAAAATTAGATTTTTTTCGGCGATTGTCGCTATTTTTTCTCCCGGTTCGATGCCAGTTCCCCTCCCGCCGGGTTCGGTACACCGGTATCGAGCCCGATTCTTCTTTTTCGGTTTTTGCCCTTCGTGGCTGGCGTTCGCGCCCTTTTTTCCCTGGAAGGACGGTCTTTTGACCTCGCGGGGGCTCTTTTTTCCCCGATGGCTTCCAGTGGTTTTAAAAAGTGTGATCGGTGTAAGAAATTAATGTCTCTCACCGACATACACGACTGCTGCCTTCGGTGCCTCGGCCCCGACCACGACCCTAAGTCGTGCGGGCCATGTGGAAAGATGTCTTCCAAGGCACTCCGAAGTCGACAGCAGCAAAAAGAAAGGCTTTTCTCGGACTCAGCCTCCAGCCAGGCCCGGACCTTGTCTGAGGCCTCGACATCTCGGGATTCTGATCCCGAGTGCTGTCGAAGCTCCTCGGACAGGGGGTCCCCCGACCGGGAACGGAAGAGGAAGAAGCGGCTCGCGAGGGCGTCATCGGAGGAGGTCCCTGGCTCCTCGAGGGCCAGGTCTAAGACCCCCGACCGTCGCCCCGGGCCCGTGGAACACGAGAAGCCTGCAAAAGTTCCTCGCGTGGAGCCGGAGTCTGCTGGACACGTAAGCCCCGTAGTCCTCGAGGACTCTCCTCCCAGGGAGCCGACGTCGGGCCCAGTGCCGCCGGGGCCGAAGTCAGTGGCTGCTGCGTCTCCTGAGCTGAGTCTCAGGATGACAGCCTTGGAGAGCAGATTGTCTGCCTTCATGGAGCAGCAGCGGGCACTGATGGCCAGCCTGTCTGGCGCATCTGCCCCGACCACCGGGACATCGACTTCGAAGTCGACCCTGGAGACCGAGCCGATACTCGAGTCCATCGTGGCTCGGAGTCGACCTCGGTCGCGGTCTCCCTCGACCTCCCTTTCGGGACCGAGGTCGTCGACGCCGGTGCCTCCGGCGTTGGGGCGGGTGCTCCAGGGACCCGTGGGGTCAGACCCTGACTCCTCCTCGGACGAGTCAGCTTGGGAGACGGAGGACAAGGAGTCTCCTGATACCTTTAAGACTCGGTGCGTCCCGTCGGACTCACCGCAGTCTGAGCCCCGGAGTAGGTCCCCCCCCCCCGGAGGATACTCTGTTCTCGGAGTTCGTCCGGGATATGGCCACTGCCTTGGCTATTACGGCGGACCCCGAGGAGGAGCTGAGGAGCTCGAGGCCCTACAGTATGACTCTCCTCCGAAGGAGGCCTTTACTGTTCCTGTTCCTCCGATGCTGGAATGGCTCCTCTTCCGTATATGGGAGGCACTGGCCTCGGCGCCGGTTCTCAGCAAGCGAGTCGACTTGATCTATCGACTCCGAAAGAGCCCTGTTTTTCAGAAAGCACAGCTACCACACCATTCTATGGTTGTGGAATCGGCCATGCATCGTCTGAAGAGCCAGAAGATGCACTATGCGGTGCCCCCCGGCAGGGAGGCCCGGAACCTCGATGGCGTCAGTAGAAAGTGCTTCCAGGGCTCGATGCTTGCTTGCCGTGTCCAGTCCTACCAGCTGTACATGGGCATGTACTTGCGGGATATGGCCAAAGAGTTGGTCGGGTTCTCTGCTGGTCTCTCCAGGGAACCCTTGCAGAGATTTAAGTCCTTGTCCTCGGAGATTTGGGACTGCTCGAAGTTCATGTCCCGCGCCACCTACGATGGCTTCGAGGCTTCGGCCCGAGTTGCGGCAGCCTGCATCGCGGCTCGACGCCAGGCATGGCTGCAGTCATCAGACCTCGAGCCATGGGTTCAGGACAAGTTGGTCGATGTCCCTTGCCGAGGTGAAAACCTTTTTGGCAAGCTCATGACCAAGAAGGCCGCTCAGCTCGAAACAGAGCACCTCACATGGACAAGGCTGTCTAGGAAGACCTCTGCCCCTTCTCATAAAAAGAAGGGCTCGGGTAAAAAGCCCTTTTACTCGAGGAAGGGCACTGCCTACAAACAGTACCCGCAATATCAGGCTGCCCAAGCTGCCCCCAGGGTCAGCAAGCCAAGGGCCAGGGTAATGGGCCCCGTAGGCAGAGGACCCCCAAGCCTCAGGCCCCTGCTACCACTCAGCAGGGTGGGGGTTTTTGACTCCTTAAGCGTAGCCTCTCCTCCACTGCTATCCCAACCCTGCACAGGAGGTCGCGTCGCCCTCTTTGCCCACCAGTGGCCCCTTATCACCGGGGACAGTTGGGTGTTGGACGTAGTCCACAAGGGTTATGCCCTGCATTTTCACCAACTGCCTCCACCATATTTTCCAGGGGAGCCTCCAAAGCCTCCCCTGCACACAGACCTTCTCCTGCAAGAGCTTCAAGGTCTGTTGGTGGACAGGGCGGTGGAGCCTGTGCCTCCCCACTTACAGGGTCACGATTTCTACTCCAGATATTTCCTGGTGCCCAAAAGAACCGGTGGCCTTCGACCCATTCTGGACCTCAGGAACCTCAACAAGTTCCTCGTGAAAGAGAAGTTCAAGATGCTTACTCTTGGAACACTTCTGCCTTACCTCCAGCAGGGAGACTGGCTATGCTCTTTAGATCTAAAGGATGCCTACACTCACATCCTCATTCATCCAGACCACAGAAAGTACCTCAGGTTCCTTGTGGGAGGAAACCATTATCAATACAGAGTGCTGCCTTTCGGCCTCACCTCCGCCCCCAGAGTCTTCACAAAGTGCCTAGCAGTGGTGGCGGCCTACCTGAGAAACCAGGGCATTTTTGTCTTCCCCTATCTGGACGACTGGCTCATCAGGGGTCAGACAAGCCACCCTCAGAACTATTGCTTTTCTTCAAAGTCTGGGGTTTGTCGTCAACTTCGAAAAGTCCACTTTGCTCCCCTCCCAGGACTTGGACTTCATAGGAGCAAGGCTGGACTCTCTGCTGGCAAAGGCTTTCTTGCCAGCAGACAGGGCCCAAAGGTTGATGGCCTTGACAAATCAGTTTCTCAGCAGCTCACTGGTCTCCACCAGACTCTGTCTGAGGCGTCTGGGCCACATGGCTTCGACAGTACATGTGACCCCCAATGCCAGGATCCATATGAGGCCTGCATAGTGGTGCCTTCGGTCTCAGTGGTCACAGGCCACAGGCAGCCTCAGAGACAGGATAAGGGTGTCCAGACCATTTCTGCACTCCCTCAACTGGTGGCTGCACCCACCCAATCTACTGCAGGGGGTGCCTTTTCAGATTCCAGGGTACACAGTTGTGCTGACCACAGACGCCTCCCTGCAAGGTTGGGGAGCTCATTGTCTGGGCAAGTGCACCCAGGGCCTGTGGTCTCCTTGGGAAGCTGCACAGCAGATCAATCTCCTCAAACTCAGAGCTATTCGATTAGCACTCAAAACTTTCTCTCCTACCCTGGCTCACCAATCTGTCCTGATTCAGACAGACAACCAAGTAGCCATGTTTTATGTGAACAAACAGGGCGGGACTGGGTCCAGGATCCTTTGTCGGAGACTCAGGACCTTTGTTCATTTGCCCTCAAGCACAACATGCTCCTCAAGGCTGTGTACCTTCCAGGCCAGGACAACTACCTGGCAGACAGGTTGAGCAGAATACTGCAGCCCCACGAGTGGCAGCTGCATCCTTCCGTTGTTCAGAAGATCTTCCTGAAATGGGGTCTCCCTTTGATAGATCTCTTTGCCAGCCCAATGAACAAGCAACTGCCAAAGTTCTGCTCCAGACAACCGCATCCTCTGCGGATAGCAGCGGATGCTTTTCTGATATCCTGGTCTCAGGGCCTCCTGTATGCGTTTCCTCCCACGCCCTTGGTGACCCGAACTCTCTTCAAGGATCTTCAGGACAAGGCCTCGGTCCTGCTGGTAGCTCCCAGGTGGCCGAGACAGCCTTGGTTTCCTCTTCTGCTTCAAGTGGCGGTGGATCCGCCACTACCTCTGGGGTTGCAACCCGACCTCCTCTCACAGGAGCAGGATTCCCTTCTGCACCCCAATCTCAAAGCTCTCAATTTGATGGCCTGGAGGCTGCAAGGGTAGTTTTGGCTTCCTGGGCCTACCTCAGGAAGTTGAGGATGTTGTCCTAGCCTCTAGGAAACAGTCCACTAGGAAAACCTATGCTCTCAAATGGAAAAGGTTTTCTGTGTGGTGTCAGTTACGTACAGAGGATCCTTTCTCCTGTACTGTACCAGTAGTGCTTCAGTACTTACTGCACTTATCAAATCAGGGACTTAAGTCCAATTCTGTTCGGGTCCACCTCTCAGCTCTAGCAGCTCACCACTCACTGGTGGAGGGACATTCTCTGTCTGGTCACCCCTTGGTGTCATGCTTTCTCAGGGGCTTGCTTTTGCTCAAGCCTCCCATCCGTCGTCCTGCCCCTGAGTGGGAGCTGAATGTGGTCTTGCAGCAGCTGACTCGTCCACCTTTTGAGCCAATGGCTACTTGTTCACTACGCTTCCTCTCCTGGAAGACACTCTTCCTGATAGCCCTTACCTCGGCTAGGCGAGTGAGTGAGCTTCAGGCCCTGGTCTGTGATAGGCCTTACACCAGGATTTATAGGAACAGGGTAGTCCTTAGGACTCACCCCAAGTTCCTCCCTAAGGTTGTCTCCTCTTTCCACCTCAACCAGGAGGTGGTTCTTCCAACATTCTTCCCTAGGCCTCATGCTAGCCTGGCTGAAGCAGTCCTGCATACCCTGGACTGTAGGAGGGCCTTATCCTTCTGCCTTGACCGTACGCAGGGGCATAGAAGGGCTACTCAGCTCTTCGTATCCTTTGACCCCAATAGGTTGGGGCTGGCTGTGTCCAAGCGTACCTTGTCCATCTGGGTAGCTGACTATCTCCAGGAACAAGCAGGAATGAGTCTTCACATATGGGTACGTCGGTACCGACGGAGCCTGCGCGGGAACGCTCCCCAGCTTCCCAAAAAGGAAAGCTTTTGGGAGCATCCCACAGTGCCTGCGCGCTGCCTTCCTGCCTTTCCTAACCACCTCTCTCCAGTTCTTCTTTTCCGCGGAGCCAGCAGGTCGTGTTCCTGTCACCGCTGAAGAAGTTCTTTATTTTATTTTATTTCTTTGGTCGCGCGTCTGCCTTCTTTGACGTCGGACCGGTACCGCCGGTCTTTTCTTTCTTTTTCTTCAAAAAAAAAAAAAGAATACTTTCCGTTCCACTTCAGTGTATTTTTCTTCGTTGGGCCTTAGGCCTAACAGAAAATTCCTCATGGAAAAGCCCGCCTCCGGGTTTAAAAAATGCACTAAGTGCAGCGGTACCATCTCTGTTACCGACACCCATGACTGGTGTCTTAAGTGTTTGGGTCCTGACCATTCCATCACGGATTGTCCGTCCTGCTCCATGATGTCTAAAAGAGGTTTACAGAACCGAGCAGCCAAGCTCAGTACACTGTTTCCCTCTGATGCAGCTTCGGTGGCATCGACGTCTTCCAGGGCTGCTGCTTCCTCCTATGGATCTCAGGTAACCAAACATAAGTCCAGCCGGTCCTCGAAGGGTAGATCTCCCTCTAAGCATCGAGATGCCTCCGGGCTTGCCCTCGAGGATCCTGCACCGGCAAAAGTACCCCGGCGGGAAGCTCCGGCTTCCAAAGCTGCTCCTATGGGGTCACAGGTTGACATCGATGGCACGGCCTCGACCGATCACCTGTTGCAATGTTCTGGGGTACCGGTGGAATCCGCCGGTACCGACCTCCAGACATTCATGGCGTTGATGGATCAGAATGTTCTGACCATGCAGCGTGCCATTACGGCATTCATACAAGCTGCGACGCCGCTGGTACCGCAACAACCTTCGTTGTCGGTACCGGCTCCGACACCAGCTCCGATATCGGTTCCGGTGCCGGTACCGGTTGCATCGACATCGGCTTCAGTGTCGACTGAAGCGGTACCCTGAACGATGATGCCTATCGGTACCGATCCGGTACCGATGACTCCCAATGTTGATACCACCCGGTATGCGTATTGGGCTTTACAAGAGCATCCAGACAGGCAATACTTCGATTCCTCCGAAGACTCTGATGCATCGGAGGCCTCTGTCGAAGCATCGGTACTTCTTCCTCAGGAGCCGCCTTCTCCAAAAAGAAGAATGTCCCCTCCAGAAGACTTGTCTTTTCAAGACTTCATAAGGGAAGTGGCCAAGGGGCTTTCTATCTCAGTAGCCCCTGAGACAGAGCCTAGAGCCAAAAAATTGGATATTTTGCAATATCCCAAGGCTCCTAAAGAAGCAGCCACTTTGCCAGTTCATGAGATCCTTTATGACCACATGATAGGCATATGGGAGACTCCTCTCACCATCTCTTCTCATTCTCATAGGTTGGATACCATGTATCGTGTCCCTCCTTGTCCTGGATTTCATAAAACTCAGCTTCCTCACCATTCTATTGTGGTGGAGTCTGCTATGAAAAGGTTAAAGAGTGCAAAGAGGCACTCATCTGCTCCTCCAGGAAGAGAATGTAGAACCTTAGATGCTTTTAGCAGGAAAATTTTTCAAGCCAGTATGCTTGTTGCCAGAATCAACTCCTATATCTATATGGGGATGTTTCTGAAAGAAGTTACAGATCATCTGCAAACTTTCCTCCCTTTTCTTCCAGAAGATAAAAGGGAAGACTTTCTTACCTGGCTTAAGCATGCCCAGGATGTTTCCAAATTTTCTAACCGTGCAGCCTTTGACTCTTTTGAGGGGGCCAGCAGAGCCTCGGCCATTGCCATAGGTGCACGCAGAATTGCTTGGTGCAAGCTTCTGATTTGGAACCCTGGGTCCAAGATGGATTAGGAAATCTTCCTTGTACAGGTGAAAACCTGTTTGGCAAAGATTGGCAAGCAAAGGCCACTCAGATGGATGCAGAAAATTCTGCTTTGGATAGGCTTTCAAAGTCTACCTCTAATCCTGTCCAGAAAAGGTTGTTCAAAAAGACATATTTTCCCAAGAAGGGAAGATATTATCCTGTTTATGGTCAGCAGACATCTTCTGCAGGCCGTTTTGCTACAAAGCGTCAACAACCTAAACAGGCCAAGGCTAAGGCTGCAAGGCCTACTGTGGCCCAACAGCCTCAGCCTTCTCAGGGCCTTTGACTTGCACCTAAAGAACCAGAGCCTCTCTCCATTCCAGGAAGGTTAGCTCACTTTGCTCCCAGATGGGAGCAAATCACAGCAGAGCAGTGGACCCTTTCCATCATAAGGGAAGGGTACAAACTTCATTTCTTAAACCTTCCTCCCTACACCATGGTGAGACAGTTCAATTCTCCAACATCTCTCCTCGGCCTTCTGGGTCAAGAGATTTCTACCCTTCTTGCCCAAGGGGCAATAGAAGAAGTGCCTCTTCTTCAACAGGGCTCAGGGTTCTACTCCCCCTACTTTCTGATTCCAAAGAAAACGGGGGGGTTACAGACCCATATTAGATCTCAGAGAATTGAACAAATTCCTATGCAAGGAGAAATTCAAGATGATTTCTCTGGGTACTCTCCTTCCATTCCTTCAGAGTCAGGATTGGCTTTGTTCTCTAGATCTCAAGGATGCGTATACCCATATACTCATCCATCCAGCACACAGAAGGTTCCTTCGGTTCCTTTATCAGGGAAAGCACTATCAATACAGGGTGCTTCCCTTTGGTCTGGCCTCTGCTCCAAGAGTGTTCACAAAATGCATGGCAGTAATAGCTGCATTTCTACGCACTCTAGGAATATTTGTATTCCCATATCTGGACGACTGGCTCATTCGAGCTCCATCCCAGTCAGAGGCCCAGACTTCCCTAGCCTGCACAATGCGTGTCCTGCAGTATCTGGGACTAGTTATAAACATCCCAAAGTCCCAACTCACCCCTACTCAGTCTCTAGAGTTCATAGGGGCCTTGCTGGATACCACAACTGCAAGGGCCTATCTTCCCCAGGCCCGTTGCCTACGCTTAGTGCAGTTAGCCTCTCAGATTCAGTTAAAAACCCATCTAACTGCTCGAGAGATGTTACAACTGCTAGGCCACATGGCATCCACGGTGCATGTGGTCCCTTATGCTCGCCTTCACATGACGGCAGCTCAATGGACTTTGTCCACCCGTTGGACCCAGGCATCTGGAAGTCTGTCAGACAAAATAGCAACCTTCAGGCGCCTCTTTTGGTCTCTCCAGTGGTGGACGTCCACTCAAAATCTGTTGCTGGGGTCCCCCTTCCAACAGTTGTTACCCCAAGCAATCCTTACAACAGATGCCTCTCCAAAGGGTTGGGGAGCTCATCTTCAAGACCTCTCCACCCTGGGCATTTGGTCCCCACAGGAGACCTCCCTACATATCAACATCTTAGAGCTCAAAGCAATCTTCTTGGCTCTCAGAGTCTTCCATAGCCTTCTCAGCTACAAGACAGTCCTCATTCACACGGACAACCAAGTAGCCATGTTCTATGTGAACAAGCAGGGAGGGACTGGCTCTCTGTCGCTTTTGCAACGAAGCTCTGAGATTGTGGGCCTTCGCCAGAGAGCATCAAATTCATCTTCTGGCAGCATACCTTCCAGGAGTTCAAATCTCTTGGGCAGACAGACTCAGTCGAGTTCTGCTTCCACACGAATGGTCCCTTCATATGGACCAGATAGTCAGAATCTTTCAAATTTGGGGAACCCCGGACATAGACCTCTTTGCAAGTCCGTGGAATGCCAAACTTCCCCGATTCTGTTCCAGAATTCCGTGTCAGGGAGTTCAGGCCAGGGATGTCTTCCTCCTTCATTGGGGTCAAGACTTCCTGTACGCCTTTCCACCCATTCCCCTAATTCCCAAGACCCTGTTCAAGCTTCAGAGAGATCAAGGGACTATGATTCTCATAGCTCCACGTTGGCCATGCCAAGTGTGGTACCCTCTACTTCTGCATCTCTCTCAAGTTCCCTCCCTGGACTTGGGGTCTGCTCCAGATCTCCTGTCTCAGGAGGGAGGAACTAGACGTTCCTATGCTTTTAAATGGAAAAGGTTTACCATTTGGTGTGCTGAGAAGGGTATTAACCCTCTAGCAATACCTTTGAATTCTTTACTAGAGTATCTCCTGCATCTTTCCCATGCAGGACTCAAAACAAATTCAGTAAGGGTCCATTTGAGTGCTATTGCAGCATCCCTCAAGCCTCTCAATGGACAACCTGTCTCCTCTCATCCTCTTATTGCAAGATTCATGAGAGGTCTTCTTTTAACTAAACCTCCCATCAGACCACCTCCAGTGGCATGGGACTTGAATCTGGTTCTTGGTCAGCTGATTAAGCCACCCTTTGAACCCTTAGCCACTACCTCCTTGAAATTTCTTTCTTAGAAGGTTATCTTTCTTATTGCAGTCACCTCAGCTCGCCGCATGAGTGAACTGCAGGCCTTAGTGGCTAATCCACCTTATACAAGGTTCCATCATGATAAGGTAGTCCTTAGGACCAATCCACACTTTATGCCTAAAGTGGTCTCACCTTTTCATCTTAATCAAGAGGTGTATTTACCTGTCTTTTTTCCAGGTCCTCATGCATCAAGTGCAGAGAGGAATCTTCATACCTTGGATTGTAAGAGAGCTCTTGCTTTTTACTTACAAAGGACACAGCAACATAGAAAGTCTTCTCAACTCTTTGTTGCTTTTGATCCCTCTCATTTGGGACTTCCAGTCTCTAAGAGGACACTGTCCAATTGGATTGCTCAGTGTATTTCTTTCGCCTACCAGAGTAAGAACTTTTCTCTGGAGGGCCATGTCACAGCTCATAATGTGAGAGCCATGGCCTCCTCTATGGCTCATCTAAATTCTGTGTCCATCGACCAGATCTGTCGAGCGGCCACCTGGGCCTCGGTTCATACCTTCACAGCCCATTACTGTTTGGACAAGGACTCCCGCCGGGATGCCTTGTTTGGTCAGGCTGTTTGGTCACCTGTTCCATGCTTAATCAACTCCTACCCTCCATCCCTGGTTGGATGCCTGAGATCCATGGGAGGAGGTAGAGCCCTTCTCAGGGTCTCACAACCTTGGGGATCTCCCAGTCATCTCTAGCTGGGGAGTCCCCATATGTGAAGACTCATTCCTGCTTGTTCCTGGAGATAGCACAGTTACTTACCTGTAACAGGTGATCTCTGGGAACAGCAGGAATAAGTCTTCACAACCCACCCACCTCCCCTAGGAGTTGTATCTCTCTATCTATCTTTCCTTTCCTCTCTCTCTTTGTCTCAGCTTTAAAACTCGAACTGGAAAGAGGCGGTTAGGAAAGGCAGGAAGGCAGCGTGCAGACGCTGTGGGATGCTCCCAAAAGCTTTCCTTTTTGGGAAGCTGGGGAGCGTTCCCGCACAGGCTCCGTCGGTACCGACGTACCCATATGTGAAGACTTATTCTCCAGGACCAAGCAGGAAGTCAGTCCTCACATATGGGTGACGTCGGCGCCGATGGAGCCCTCGCGGAGCAATTTTCCCCAGCTTTCAAAGAAAGCCTTTGGGAATTGCAGTGCGCATGTGCGGTCCTCTTCCCGCCCAAGGGTGCCATCTTGCTCAGTCTTCTTTTTTCCGCGGAGCCCTACAGACGTTGTTTGTGAATCCCCGCAGAAAAGTTGATTATTTCTCTTTTTTCTTTCGGTTCGACGCCGGTTCTTTTCCCGCCCGGACTCGCGACGCCGGTTGCGAGTCCGTTCTTTATTTTTCGTTTTTTTGTCCTTCGTGACAGATTTCGAGCCTTTTTACTTTTTCACTGGCAGCCCGGTCTTTCGACCTCCCAGGGGCCCTTTTTCCCCCGATGGCTGCCAGCGGCTTTAAAAAGTGTGACCTCTGTAAGAAACTCATGTCTCTTACAGACACGCACGACTTCTACCTCCGCTGCCTCGGACCCGATCTTGACCAGATGATCTGTGGTCCGTGTGGCAAAATGTCCTCTAAAGCGCTGAGGAGTCGGCAGCATCAGCGGGAACGTATCTTCTCTGACTCCGGCCGGGCTCGGACCTCGTCAGAGGGTTCGACGTCTCGGGACTCTGGTCCTGAGCATCGTCGGAGTTCCTCTGAAAGGGGGTCTCCTACCCGGGAACATCATCGGAAGAAGAAACCCGCGAGGGCGGGATCGGTGGACGCTTCTGGTTTCTCGAGGGCCAGGTCGCATAGCCCCGATTCCCATCCCGGGTCCTCGGAGGTGGAGAGGCCTTCAAAACATCCTCGTCTCGAGATGGACTTGCCCGCTCACGTGAGTACTGTTGTCCTCGTAGACTCGCCTCCGAAGGAGCCGACGTCGGGCCCGACGCCGTCGGGGCCCGAGTCAGGGGCTGCTGGGTCTCCTGAGCTCGGACTCAGGTTGACGGCCTTGGAGAGCAGTCTGACTGCCTTCATGGACCAGCAGCGGGCTTTGATCGCTGGCCTCGCTGGTGCTTCTGCCCTGACCGCCGGGACGTCGACCCCGGAGACCGAGCCGATCCTCGAGTCCATGAGGGCTCGTGTCAATCCTCAGTCGCGGTCTCCTTCGGCCTCCCGTTCGGGACCGAGGTCGTCGACGCCGACTCCCTCGGCGTCGGGGCGGATGGCATCGATGCCCGCCTGACCGGAGCCGCTCGACTCCTCCTCCGAGGAGTCGGCCTGGGAATCCGAAGACGAAGAGTCACCTGGTTCCTTTCTGACTCGGTGTGTCTCTTCGGACTCCCCCGAATCCGAACCTCGGAGACGGTCCCCCCCGGAGGATACCAGGTTCTCGGACTTCGTGCGGGATATGGCCAAGGCCTTGGCCTTCCCCGCGGATCCTGAGGAGGAGCCTCGAGTCGAAGAACTCGATGCCCTCCAATATGACTCTCCCCCGAAGGAGGCCTTTATTGTACCGGTTCCTCCGATGCTGGAACGACTTCTCTTCCGCATGTGGGAGAGCCCGGCGTCGTCGCCGGTATTAAGCAAGCAGGTCGATTCCATTTATCGAGTCCGCAAGAGCCCCGGCTTCCAAAAGGCACAACTACCGCCACCATTCCATGGTGGTGGAATCGGCCATGCATAGACTTAAGAGTCAAAAAATGCACTCCTCGGTGCCCCCCGGTAGGGAGGCCTGAAGCCTGGATGCCCTCGGTAGGAAGTGTTTCCAGGGCTCTATGCTTGCTTGTCGAGTCCAGACCTACCAGCTCTACATGGGCATGTATCTCCGGGACCTGGCTAAAGAAATAGCCGGGTTCTCTGCTGGTCTCTCCGACGAACCTTTGCAGAGGTTCCAAACCTTGTCAACTGGTATTCGGGAGTGCTCAAGGTTTTATCTCTCGAGCAGCCTATGATGGTTTTGAGGCATCGGCTCGAGTAGCCGCAGCCGGCATCGGTGGACGCCGCCAGGCTTGGCTTCAGACGTCCGACCTCGAGCCATGGGTGCAGGACAAGTTGGTCGATGTCCCCTGCAGAAGTGAAAACCTCTTTGGCGATCGAGACCGAGACTCTCACCAGGACTCGTCTCTCAAGGAAGACCTCTGCCCCTTCTCAAAAGAAGAAGGGCTCGGGGAAAAAGCCCTTTTACCCGAGGAAGGCGGCTGCCTATAAATACTACCCTCAGTATCAGGCCTCAGCAGCTCCCCCACAGGGTAAGCAGGCCAAGGGACGGGGTAATGGGTCCCGTAGGCAGCAAGCCCCTAAGCCTGCACCACCGGCCCCTGCTCAGCAGGGTGGGGGTTTTTGACTTCATCAGCATAGCCTCTCCCCCTCAGCTGGTTTCTCTCAGCACAGGAGGCCAGCTGGTCCACTTTGCCCACAGGTGGTCCAACATCACCACAGATACCTGGGTACTTCACATAGTTCAGAAGGGCTATCTTCTTCACTTTCACCAGGTACCTCCCTCCTACTTTCCAGGGGAGCCTCCGAGACTCCCTCTGCACAAGGACTTACTCCTTCAGGAGTTAGCAAGTCTCCTTCAGGAACAGGCTGTGGAACCGGTGTCCCACCACCTGAAGGGTCAAGGGTTTTACTCCAGGTACTTTCTGATACCAAAAAGAACAGGAGGCCTCAGACCCATCCTGGACTTGCGAAACCTCAACAAGTTCCTTGCAAAGGAAAAGTTCAAGATGCTTACCCTTGGAATCCTGCTGCCCTACCTCCAGCAGGGCGACTGGCTATGCTCCTTGGATCTAAAGGATGCGTATACTCATATCCTTATTCATCCAGACCACAGACAATATCTCAGGTTTGTTGTGGGAGGAAATCATTACCAGTACAGAGTACTGCCCTTTGGCCTATCCTCCGCCCCCAGGGTGTTCACCAAATGCCTGGCAGTGGTGGCGGCCTATCTAAGACTTCAAGGCCTTTTTGTGTTCCCATACCTGGACGACTGGCTCATCAGAGCCCAGTCTTCCCAAGAGGCCACTCAGGCCACTCATCGCACTGTGACTCTACTCCAGCACTTGGGATTTGTCCTAAATTTCGCAAAGTCCACTTTGCCCCCTCTCAAAATCTCGAATTCATCGGCGCCAGGTTGGACACTCTTCAGGCGCGGGCCTTCCTCCCTCTGGACAGGGCCAAGCGGCTCATGGATCTCGCCAGCCACTTTCACAGCAATGCCCTGGTCTCGGCCAGGCAATTTCTGAGATTGCTCGGCCATATGGCTTCCACGGTCCCATGTGACCCCCAATGCCCGCCTGAACATGCGACCTGCTCAATGGTGCCTTCGCACACAATGGCATCAGGCCACTGGGAGCCTAGCGGACTCCGTACAGATCTCCGACCGGCTGGTCTCTTCTCTACAATGGTGGCTTCATCTGCCAAACCTAGTACTAGGAGTGACTTTTCAGCCCCCTCCGCATTCTCAGGTCCTGACGACCGATGCTTCTCTCCTGGGTTGGGGAGCACATTGCCAAGGGACATGTACTCAAGGTCTCTGGACTCCTTGGGAGTCTGCTCAGCAGATAAACTTCCTGGAGCTCAGAACCATCCGCCTAGCGCTCAAAGCATTCTCTCACCTGGTTTCTCACCAGTCGGTGCTGATACAGACAGACAATCAGGTTGCGATGTTCTACGTAAACAAACAAGGCGGAACCGGCTCCTCCCTTCTCTGTCAGGAGGCGCAAAAACTATGCTCTTGGGCCATCCACCACAGCATCATCCTCAAAGCTGCTTATCTCCCAGGTCAAGAAAATTCCCTGGCCGACAAGCTCAGCAGGATCCTCCAGCCACACGAGTGGAGGCTGGATTCGATGGTGGTTCAGCGGATCTTTCTCAAGTGGGGCCTCCCCACCATGGATCTGTTTGCCAGTCCTCTGAACCGGCAACTTCCCAGATTCTGCTCTCGACAACCGCATCCTCTCAGAGTAGCGGCGGATGCTTTTCTGATTCCATGGTCCACAGGCCTCTTATATGCCTTTCCTCCCATGCCGCTGGTGTCTCGGACACTCTTCAAGGTTCTCAGAGACAAAGCATCGATGATCCTAGTGGCTCCCCGGTGGCCGAGACAACCTTGGTTCCCACTTCTAATGCAGCTGGCAGTGGACACCCCTCTTCCTCTTGGGTGTCAGCCCGACCTCCTGTCACAGGATCAGGGGACTCTCCTGCACCCCAACCTCCGGTCGCTTCATCTGATGGCCTGGCTGCTGAAAGGGTAGTCCTTGCTCCCCTCCGCCTGCCTCCAGATGTGGAGGAGGTCGTTTTGGCCTCCACCCGGAAGTCCTACGCTCTGAAGTGGCGTCGGTTCTCCGTCTGGTGTGCTCAGCAGTCTCAAGATCCCTTCTCCTGTTCAGCGTCAGTGGTCTTGCAGTACTTGCTTTCCCTCTCCAATCTTGGACTTAAGTCCAACTCGGTCAAGGTCCACCTCAGTGCTCTTTCTGCGCACCACATGCCGGTGGAGGGCAGACCTCTTTCTAGCCACCCTCTGGTGGCTCGTTTTCTCAGAGGCCGCCTCCTCCTTAAACCACCTTTGCGCCCACCAGCCCCGGACTGGGATCTCAATGTGGTTTTACAGCGGATTACCTGTCCGCCTTTTGAACCTATGGCTACCTGTCCTCTTCGTTTTCTTTCTTGGAAAACCTTGTTCTTGGTGGCCCTCACTTCTGCTAGACGCGTTAGTGAGCTGCAGGCCCTGGTGTCTGATCCTCCGTACACTAGGTTCTACAAGAACCGGGTAGTCCTACGGACTCACCCTAAGTTTCTTCCCAAAGTGGTTTCCCCTTTTCACATCAACCAGGAGGTGGTGCTTCCGACCTACTTTCCCAGGCCACACTCCAGCCGAGCTGAAATGGTCTTGCATACCCTGGACTGTAGAAGGGCGTTCGTTGACCTTCTACCTTGACCGTACGCGGGAGCACAGAAGGGCTGTTCAGCTCTTCGTCTCTTATGACCCCAATAAGTTGGGGCTCCCTGTCTCCAAGCGTACTCTGTCCATCTGGATTGCTGACTGTATCGCTTGGGCTTACGAGGCAGCCGGCCTCTCTTTGGAAAGTCGAGTCACGGCCCATCGTGTTCGGGCGAAGGCTACGTCAGTAGCTTACCTCCGCTCTGTTCCATTGGCAGACATCTGCCAGGCCGCTACTTGGTCTTCAAGCCAGACTTTTGCGGCCCACTACTGCCTGGAGAGGGAGTCCCGCAGGGACAGTGCTTTCGGACAGGCAGTCCTCCGTAACCTCTTCGAGGTATAGGCAACTCCTACCCTCCATCCCGGATGTTGGGCTACCGGTTGGAGACGTATTCAGAGGCGATTCCTTCCTTCTGGGCTACTGAGCTTGAGGGAGCTCATTTTTGTGCTTAGGGTCTCCGGTAGCCTTAAGCTTGGGAGTCCCATATGTGAGGACTGACTTCCTGCTTGATCCTGGAGAAAGCGTAGTTACTCACCTGTAACAGGTGTTCTCCAGGAGCAGCAGGAATCAGTCCTCACAACCCTCCCTCCTCCCCTTGGAGTTGCAGTTCTATGCTTTCGTTTTTTTGCTAATTTTTTGCTGTCTTTAGCTATGTCATCAGACTGAGCAAGATGGCACCCTTGGGCGGGAAGAGGACCGCGCATGCGCGCTGCAATTCCCAAAGGCTTTCTTTGAAAGCAGGGGAAAATTGCTCCGCGAGGGCTCCGTCGGCGCAGACGTCACCCATATGTGAGGACTGATTCCTGCTGCTCCTGGAGAACACCTGTTACAGGTGAGTAACTACGCTTTCCTGCTGTTCCCAGAGATCACCTGTTACAGGTAAGTAACTGTGCTGTATCACCTGGGCTTACAAGGCGGCTGGCCTTCCTTTGCAGGGTAGAGTCACGGCCCATCGTATCAGGGCAATGGCTGCCTCAGTGGCTCATCTCCGCTCTGTACCCTTGGTAGACATCTGCAGGGCTGCAACTTGGTCTTCAAGCCAGACTTTTGCGGCCCATTACTGCCTGGAGAGGGAGTCCCGTAGGGACAGTGCTTTTGGCCAAGCAGTACTCCGGAATCTCTTTGAGGTTTAGGCAACTCCTGCCCTCCTGCCCTCTGTTGGGCTACCGGTGGAGGTTGTGTCAGTGAAAAGCCTTTCTTTGCTGCTGAGACTAGAGGGAGTTCTCTTGTTCAGCCTGGGTTCCTCGGTAGCCCAGAGCTGGGGAGTCACCGATATGTGAGGACTGACTTCCTGCTTGGTCCTGGAGAAAGAGTATTTACTCACCTGTAACAGGTGTTCTCCAGGAGCAGCAGGAATCAGTCCTCACAACCCTCCCTCCTCCCCTTGGAGTTGCAGTTGTACATAGTTTATTTTTCATTTTTGTGTGCTGTTCTTAGCTATGTCATTTGAGGTAAGAGGGATTTTCACCGGCTGCAAATCTCACATGACTACATGCAGGTTGAGCCCCTCTAAGTTGAGCTCACTCATACCTTACACGAAGGACTTCCTGATCACACCTCTGCCTACATAGTCACACAGCCGCACTACCCAATCGGGACTGCATCTCAGTCATAATAGAGAGACAAAGGACCGTCAAATCGCAGCAAGTATAATTCAACCCAAGCAAAAACTTCTACTTTTCTGGTGTAATATTGCAAATTACTCTAAAATTTCATAACAAAATCTCCGGTTAATATATTCTTTATCTCATCTGTAACTACATCGAAACTGAAAACTCAACCTATAATATTAATTCTGAAAATGTACCTACAATTAGCTCTGCTAGTAATATAGTACTGCTGTCAGTATTTCAAGCTTTAGCACATTGCTAGTAATATAATACTGTTGTCAGTATTTCAAGCTTTAGCTGCAAACAACATTGCTAGTAATATAGTACTATTGTCAGTATCTCAAGCTTTAGCACATTGCTAGTAATATAGTACTGTTGTCAGTATTTCAAGCTTTAACTGCAAATAACATTGCTAGTAATATAGTACTGTTGTCAGTAGGCCAAAACTGCACTTATACTCACTTTAAGCCGAGCCAAAAAACTGAAAATGCTTCACCCTAACAACATGCTTATAAGAGTATCATACTCCTGTATATTATTAACAATAATAATAATCGACCTATCCCTATGTTTAAACCACAAAGACCATATGACTATACCTATAATACATACATACAATCGAAATGATTGCCATATGGGGCACACTCATCAAAACTACCAAAAATTAATTATCACAGACTAATTCACATACAACAAACAAATACACAACAAATAGACAAGAAAATCTGTTCTAACTACTCTTCTTCTCTATCATGCATCCTCATTAACGCACGATCAATGAAGAATAAATTGCCCATATTTAACGACATGATAGCTGACTTAAAACCTGACATTTTATGTGTCACTGAGACATGGCTCACTGAAACAGATACAGTCTATCTAAACCAACTTGATAAAGAGAACTACGATACATTCTACAAACACAGACCTAATAAAAAAGGTGGTGGAGTTCTAATGATGACAAAAAAAACACTAAACGCCAAGCCAATCCAATCAAATATCAATACTAACATAGACACATTATTAATAAGAATCAGCCACATAAAAATTTGCTTAATATATAGACCCCCAGATAATAAATCAGATGGCCTGGATTCTCTTATTGAACTCCTCAGTTCATCTACTGACCAAAATCCTGTGATCATGCTAGGTGATTTTAACCTTCCGTCACTCCCAACACTAGACTCTAAATTATTCCTAGACACCATAGCAGACATAGAGTACCATCAAATAATTAAAACTGCAACACATATCAAAGGAAGAACACTAGATTTGGTTCTACTCCCCGAAATACTCTTCAAGCTAGTACACTCTAATTCCATTGAATGCACGGAGACACCTTGGTCTGATCATTCTATCATCAAAATAAATATCCCATATCCCATCCCCAGCATCAATAATTACATAAGGAGTACTCCCACTACAAAATTCAAAAAGTTTAATGAAACAGACTTCCTTGACTTAACAATCCCCTACTTCTTATCAACATCTAATCTGGATGATGCTGTTAACAACTGGAATGATACTATCATAATGCAGCTAAAAATAATCAACCTAACAAAAAGACAATATACACCAAATCAAATAGTTCACCATGGTTTAATAGCACTCTAAGACAAATGAAAAAAGAACTAAGAAAACTTGAAACAAAATGGAGAAAATCCAAGCTGACTGTACACAAAGAAATATTCAATAACTATCTATCAAAATACAAGGAAACAATTGACAACACAAAGAAAAACTATTATGCAGCAATCTTAACAAAATCATACAATAGACCAAGAGAGTTATTTTCTATAGTCAGAAAATTAACTAATAACGAGCAAACTTCCAGCAACGAAATCACAGAAATCTCAGTTCAAACCCTAGCTAATCATTACAAAAGCAAATCTAAGAAACCTTCCATGCACGCAGATAATATCAACATCACTTATCAACCTGTAGATGTATGGTCAGAATTTTACCCCATTTCAAAAGCATCATTAAAAACAATCATCTCCAACCTAAATACCACAACTTCGTACTTGGATCCATGCCCAGTTTCATGGATAAAAAACACACTGCAAACTCTAATATCCTATATTCTCCCAATAGTAAACCTCTCACTCACCCAAGGATTCCTTCCATCCCCGCTCAAACATGCACAAATACGCCCAATTTTAAAGAACTGCAAACTAGACAAAACATTGCCAACATCATATAGGCCCATATCTAGCATACCATTCTTGGCCAAAGTAATTGAAAAGGTAGTGCAACTTCAGACACAGGAATTCATAGACTTATCTTACCCATTTGATGAACAACAATATGGTTTCAGACCTCGCCACGGAGTAGAAACACTCCTAGCAGTATTAATAGACACACTCCTAAAAGGAATTGACAATCACAAACAGGCATTCATTCTCCTTTTCATTGACATATCAGCAGCTTTTGATAGCGTGCATCACTCAATACTGCTCAACAACTTAAAACAGTTAGGCATAAATTCCACCGTACATAAATGGTTCACCTCATATTTACATAACAGAACACAAAATGTAAGAATAGGTAATCAAACATCAAACACATACAAACAAGAAATAGGTTTACCACAAGGTTCAGCACTGTCAGCCCTACTCTTTAATATCTATATAAAACCGGTTTGCAATATTTTTAAAAAATTTGGAGTACAATATCACCTTTATGCGGATGATATCATGATGTACATACCTTTCACAATTCCTAACCTACCGATTCAACTTCTATCTGACTGCTACAATGAAATTACATACTGGCTAAAAACCCAAAACCTACATATAAACCATTCTAAAACCGAAGTCTTAATCGTAACAAAAAACCAAACGTTCACCCCGCCAACTCACATAATACTACAGAACCAAGAAATTAAAATAAAAAATGAAATAAGATATCTAGGTGTCATTTTAGACACACACCTTACTATGGAAACGCACATCAGAAATACCTTGAAGAAAATCTACTTCAAACTTAAAATCCTCAAACAATTACGCCCCCTTGTATTTATACAAGATTTTATCAATATAACACAGGCTACCATAACTCCACACTTCGATTTCGCCAACTTAGTACTTATAGGCATTTCAAAACAAAAACATCAAAAGGATCCAACTCGCGCAAAATGCTACAGCCAGAATCATATTAAAGATAAATTCACTCCAACACATTACACCGATACTAGCATCCCTTCACTGGTTACCAATACAAAGCAGGATAACATACAAAACAATTATAACTACATTCAAAGCCCTAAAAGACATGGCCCCGAAGACACTCTGTAATCTAATAAGCAAAGAACCACCTAAGCCTACTTATAGAAAAGGACAATCAAATAAACTTAAGATGCCAAAAGAATATATAAGAACTCAAAAATTAACAAATAAAAGAGCCTTTTCCCACGTAGCCCCAACAGTCTGGAACTCTTTACCAGAGGACTTACGATCACTAACAGAGATAACAGAATTCAGAAAAAAATTGAAAACCTATCTATTCACTAAACACTATAATACCATAGAAAACCCTCCAATCAACTTAGATAAAGGCTAAACAAGAACCTGTCTAAATTCAAGGTTATACTCCCTATTACAATAATACATACAACTTAAATGAATAATCATTCCATTCCAATGCATCAACACCCCACTTGTATATAGTTAAAATTGAGTTAGAAACAGTACTTCAGTTTAAATTGTTACACAATCTGTGTTAGTTGATTTATTGAACTATTCCACATAGTTTTTACATACACTTTGATGTTCAAGTTAAGATGTTCATTGTAAAAAGTTATAACTGTTCTATGTAAAACAAGCTCTGCATTGTTAATTGTTGTTAAATGTACACCGCAACTGATCGCTGGAAGATGCGGTATATAAATAAGTGTTAAATAAATAAATAAATAAGATGGCACCTTTAGGCAGGAAGGGAACCGCGCATGCGTGCCTGCATTCCCAAAGGCTTTAATAGAAAGCTGGGGAAATGCTCCGCTGGGGCTTCATCGGCGCTGATGATACCCATATGTGAGGACTGATTCCTGCTGCTCATGGAGAACACCTGTTACAGGTGAGTAACTACTCTTTATGAACACTTTCAAGAGTATACACAGCATAACTGCTGGCTGCTTACAGTCCCTCATACACACATCCTCAGACAGCAGACAAGAAGGGACCAAACCACAAACCTACTTAAAGTCCCTAGGCATAAAACATCCAGCATGCAAGAAACATGCCAGCACATCTTTTCCATCTACGGACCTACCTTATGGAATACCCTCCCAAGCAAATTGAGAGCTATAACAGACCTGAAGGAATTCAGAAAGAATCTTAAAATACACATTTTCCAAGAATGTTATGGAACAAATTGTTAAATTCCTCTCCTCACAGCCAAATGTGGCAAAACAGTGCAACAAGGCGGTGGCAAAAGCCAGGAGGATATTGGGCTGCATACAAAGAGGGATTACCAGCAGAAAGGAAAAGGTACTTATGCCACTGTACAGGTCGCTGGTGAGGCCTCACCTGGAATACTGTGTTCAGTTTTGGAGACCATATCTTGCAAAAGATGTAAAAAGACTGGAAACTGTACAGAGGAAGGCGATCAAAATGATTTGGAGCCTGCGTAAGAAACCTTATGAGAAGAGACTTGAAGACCTAAATATGTACACTTTGGAGGGGAGGAGGGATAGAGGAGATATGATTCAGACCTTTAAATACTTAGAGGAACGATGAACAAACAAACCTCTTCCAAAGGCGACGAAGCTGTAAAACTAGAGGGTATAACATGAAGCTGCAAGGTGGAAAATTGAAAGGCAATGTCAGGAAATATTTTTTCACTGAAAGGGTGGTGGATGTTTGGAATGCTCTCCCGATGGAAGTGGTGGGGGCAAACACGGTGATGGAATTCAAAACAGCATGGGACAAGCACAGCGGATCCCTTTACAGCAACAGGATAAAAACAAAATAAACTGAACCATCTAACTTCTCAACAAATAGGGGTGTCCTACATGGAGTGGTGGGTCCACCCCTAAACAAAGACATGGGGAGGGGTGGCCTGCACAGAGCGACAGGTGCACCTACTCTTGCCATATCTTGCTGGGAAGACTGGATGGACCATGCTGGTCTTTATCTGCCGTCATTTACTATGTTACACTCAGAGCCAGACCCAATGTTGCTCAGACTGTAAATAGTTAAATGCATTCAAACTAATCCTACCCCCTGTTACTTATTATCTATATAGCAATAACTAACCACTGTTCTCATGCAAGTAGTACACATATTCCGATGTAACTTATATTCAGTTGGGTTCAATGTTAACCGCCTTGATACTTCTCAAAGGCGGTATATAAGAAATGTTAAATAAATATATAAATTAGCACCTCTTCTTCCCGATGACTAACAAATGCATTCCAAGCCCTAATCAGGCAGAATCAAAATACAACCCAATTTCTTACCAGAGCATCTTTCGATGCCTTCGAGTCATCCAGCAGAGCTTCAGCAATCTGCATCAGTGCGCACAGATGGCCTGGCTCCAAGTATCAGATCTTGAACAATGAGTCCAAGACAAATTAGCTAATATTCTCTATTCTGGAGAAAACCTCTTCATAAAGGGTTGGATAGAAAAGGCTGGAGAGATTGAGACAAATGATCTCACTCTTAAGTGCCTTTCAAGAAAGACAACGGACCCCTCTAAAAGAGAACTAATCCAAAGAAGTCTTTCTATCCAGAAAAGAAGAGATTATCATTATTATCCTCCTGTAGCTGCTTACCTGCCTCAACAGCAGCGCCAATAGGGCCCTCGTCAACCCAAGAAGCCTAAGGCTCCTAAACCCCAACCAGCTGCACAGCCACAATCAGCACCTGGTTGTTGACTCCTTCCTGGAGAATATAGCCACTCTATCTCTGCAGGATTCCCAACCCCTACACATAGCAGGCAAGCTCTGTTCCTATGCCCACAGGTGGCACCTCATAACATCAGAGCAGTGGACTCTCAGCATCGTCCGAAGGGGCTATCTGCTTCATTTCGAAAGCTTACCCTCCACCACGCTCATAGAAGATTATCCCAGAAACCCGCTCCAGATAAATCTCCTATCAGAAGAGGTGTCCGTCCTGTTAGCTCAGGGGACCATTAAAAGGGCTCCTCTATCTCAAGATAGCATGGGCTTCTACTCTCTTTATTTTCTTATGCCCAAGAAAACAGGAGAGTTCAGTCCCATCTTAGATTTAAAGAACCTAAACAAATACCTTGTTCGAGAAAAATTCAAATGATTTCCCTCGGCACTGTCCTGCCATACTTTCATGGGGATGACTGGCTGTGTTTTCTAGGCCTCAAGGAGGCATACATGCATTTCCTGATCTACCTTCAGCACAGATAATATCTGCGTTTTTGGTTCCAGCAGAACCATTACCAATATCGGGTGCTTCCCTTCGGCTTAGCCTCTGCACCCCGAGTATTCACAGAGTGCATGGCAGTGGTTGAGGCCTACCTTCACACTTTGGGAGTTTTCGTCTTCCCCTAATTAGATGACTGGTTAATCGGGGGAGAATCTCCACAAGAGGTAAAGCTCTCCCTTCATCACACCGTCATGGTGCTCCAACATCACCCAATGACTCAAGTTCATTGGAGTACTTCTGGACACTCAACAAGCCAGAGCTTTCCTCCCCCTGGATCGCACTACATGGCTCATCCAGCTAACTCACAAAAGAAGTCACACTTGCGTAACAGCTTGAGAGATGCTACACCTTTTGGGGCACATGGCCTCCACAGTCCATGTAGTCCCCTATGCCCACCTGCACATACGACAAGCCCAGTGGGCACTTTTGTCTCAATGGACACAGGCAGCCAAGCGTCTCTCAGACAAAATATGCATCACACCTCCACTTAACTCCCTTCAGTGGTGGTGCTCTCCTCAAAACCTACTCGGGGGGGGGGGGGGGGTTCACCTTTTCAGATGCCTCCACCTCAGTGCACCCTGACAACGGATGCCTCCAAGCTTGGTTGGGGAGCACATCTGAACAATCTTACCACACAGGGTCAGTGGACACACCAGGAATCGCTTTCAGATAAACCTCCTAGAATTACGTGCACTTACAAACACCCTTCGGATTTTCAACCTCAACTCTCAGGCCAACAGTTCTTAGTCAGAACAGACAACTAGGTGGCCATGTTCTATGTGAACAAGCAGGGGGGGAACAGGATCCTATCCCCTCTGCCAGGAGTTGCTTCGCCTCTGTTTTTTCACAATTGCACACCACATTCACTTCAGAGCGGTGTATCTCCCAGACAAAATCTGTCTCCTTGTGGACAGACTCAGCTGTATCCTACGTCCATACAAGTGGAGCTTCAATCGCGAAATAGCATCTTGGATCTTCCAAGTGTGGGAGACCCCACTCATCGATCTGTTCACCACCCAGGAGAACACACAACTCCATTGTTATGCTTATGGCTTCCCTCCCTGCACAGACAGGCAACTGATGCCTTCCGTATCCACTGGGACACGGTCCACACTATGCATTCCCATCCATCCCCTTGATACCAAAGGCCCCTTCAAACTAAAGGTCAACAAGGGCTCCATGATTCTCCTAGCCCCTTTCTGGCTCTGTCAGCTGTGGTTTTCTCTGCTGCTTCGACTAGCACAGACTCAACCTCTCAGTCAGGGACATGTGCCCCAGGATCTCTCTCAGGATCAAGGGACACTTATCCATCCCAATCTACAGGGCCTCTGCCTCACGGTTTGGCACCTGAAGGCGTAATCCTTGCTGACCTTGACCTCCCACAAAAGGTCAAGGATATCCTACTTGCATTACGCAAACCGTCTACCAGACGTTCATATACCTTCAAATGGCGAAGGTTCACACACTGATGTTTCCCAAAGCAAATTGAACCTTTTACCTGCTCGGTGGAATTTCTTCTACAGTATCTCCTCCAGTTGTCCTCGTCAGGTCTCAAACCACCATTGGTGGCCTGGGACCTCATTGTGGTTCTAGCTCAACTTCTAAAGCCTCCCTTTGGGCCTTCAGCTACCGCTTCATTCAAGTTTCTCACATGGAAGGTACCCTTCCTCATTGCTCTGACCTCAGCTCGCCACATCAGTGAACTGCAAGCTTTAGTGGCGGATGCCCCGTACACTCAGTTCCACCATGACAAAGTGGTTCTCCATACCCATCCGCACTTCCTTCCAAAAGTAGTTTCAGCCTTCCACCTGAACCAGTTGGTATTCTTGCCAGTCTTCTTCCTGAGATCACATGCCTCTCGGGCCGAAGCAGCGCTACACACTCTAGACTGTAAACGAGTGCTGGCTTACTACTTGGATTGGACCAAGGCTCACAGGAAATCCTCACAACTATTATTTCCTTTGATCCAAGTCACCTTGAACTTCCAGTAACAAAGTATACCTTGTCCAAATGGATAGCAGACTGCATTTCTTTTGCAAAGGCAGGACTCTCCCTTGAGAGTCACGTCACCGCTCACAACATGTGAGCCATGGCAATCTCAGTGGCCAACCTCTGTTCTGTCTCCATTGACGAGATCTATCGGGCAGCTATCTGGTCCTCCATTCATACCTTAACTGCACAGTACTGCCTAAACAGGGGCTCCTGTCAGTATGCTGTCTTTGGCCATGCTGTACTCCAGCACCTTTTTGGGACTTAAATGTGACTCCTACCCCTCCGTCCCAGACTTCATTCTGGCACCAAACCTCCATTAGAGGTGGTCTAGCTGACTACAGTCAAGTCCAACAAGGCAACATCGTATCCACACCCTCTTGGCTCTATGCTTTAGCCTCGGGGATACCAAAGCTACCCACTTCCAGTCTGGTACCTGGGAGCTAAAGAGTCCCATATGTGAAGACTGCATTTCTGCTTATTCCTGGAGATAGCATTGATCTCCAGGAACAAGCAGGAATCTAGTCATCACATATGGGTATCGTCGGTACCGACGGAGCCTGCGCGGGAACGCTCCCCAGCGTCCAATCAGAAAGCTTTTGGGAGCATCCCACAGCGCCTGCGTGCTGCCTTCCCGCCTTTCCCAACTGCCTCTCTCCAGTTCTTCTTTTTCCGCGGAGCCAGCAGATCGTGTTCCTGTCACCGCAGAAGAATTTCCTTATTTCTTTATTTCTTTTTGTGGTCGCGTCTGCCTTCCCCGATGCTCTACCGGTACCGCCGGTATTAATTTTTTTTTTTTTTTAAAAGAAAAGAAATGTATCCATTTTTTCCTTTCTTCAGGTGCACCCGCCTTTTTTGGGCCTTAGGCCCCAAAAATTTCCTTAACATGGAAAAACCTGCTTCAGGTTTTAAAAAGGGCACAAAATGTGGTGGTACCATTTCCGTCACCGACACACATGAATGGTGTTTAAAATGTTTAGGTCCTGACCACTCCATCACAGATTGTGTGTCCTGTGCTATGATGTCTAAAAGGGGTCGACAGAACCGAGCTGCTAAGCTCAGTACCCTGTTTCCTCTGATGTGGCTTCGGTGGCATCAACGTCTTCCAGGGCTGCTGCTTCTTCCCGTGGATCTCAGGTAACTAAACATAAATCCAGCCGGTCCTCGAAGGGTAGATCTCCTCCTAAGCATCGAGATGCCTCTGGCATTGCCCTCGAGGATTCTGCACCGGCAAAATTGCCCCGGCGGGAGGCTTCGGCTTCCAAAGCACCATCATCGGGGTTCCAGGATGTTCTCGATGGCTCGGCCTCGACAGATCTCCTGGTGCCATGCTCTGGGGTACCGGCGGTTCCCACCGGTACCGACTTCCAGGCATTGGCAGCGTCTATGGACCAGAGAATTCTGTCCATATAACGCAGTCTAGCGGCTTTCCTTGTGGCATCGACGCCCTTGGTACCGCGACAGACAACTCCACCGGTATCGGTATCGCAACCGGTACCGATAGCATCGACATCGGCATCGATGCCTGCTATGCTGGTACCCTGTCCTTCGATGCTTGCCGGTACCGATTCCCCGGTACCGGTTATTCCCGATACCGATTTTGCTTGGTACGGGTATCTGACTCTGCAGGAGCATCCAGACAGGCGATACTTCGATTCCTCAGAAGAATCTGAGGACTCGGAAAGTTCTGTCGATGCAGCGATGATACTTCCACAGGAGTCGTCCTCCCCTAAACGCAGGATGTCTCCTCCAGAGGACATGTCTTTCCAAGACTTCATCCGAGAGGTGGCTCGGAGCCTGTCCATCACTGTTACCCCTGAGACAGAGCCAAGGGCCAAGGAGTTGGATATTTTACAATATCCCAAAACTCCTAAGGAGGCAGCTACCCTACCCATTCATGAGATTCTTTGTCTACATATCAATCTCTTGGAGCTCAGAACAATCTTCCTTGCTCTGCAAGTGTTCCACACCCTGCTCAGCTACAAAACAGTCCTTATTCATACGGACAATCAAGTAGTCATGTTCTATGTGAACAAGCAGGGGGAACAGGCTCTGTGTCGCTTTGCAAAGAAGCTCTGCGACTGTGGGCCCTCGCCAGAGAGCATCACATTCATCTTCTGGCAGTGTATCTTCCAGGCGTTCAAAACTCTTGGGCAGACAGACTCCATCGAGTTCTCCTTCCACACGAGTGGTCTCTGCATGCACACCAGGTGGCCAAAATTTTTCAACTTTGGGGAACCCTGGACATAGACCTCTTTGCAAGTCCGTGGAATGCCAAACTTCCCCGGTTCTGTTCCCGAACTCCGGCTCAGGGAGCTCAGGCAAAGGATGCTTTCCTCCTTCACTGGGGTCAAGACTTCCTCTATGCCTTTCCACCCATTCCCCTAATTCCCAAAACCCTTTTCAAGCTTCAGAGAGACAGAGGCCACATGATTCTCATAGCACCACATTGGCCACGGCAAGTGTGGTACCCTTTGCTTCTACATCTCTCTCATACTCCCTCCCTGGATTTAGGGTCTGCTCCAGATCTCCTATCTCAGGAGAACGGAATGTTATGGCATCTCAATCCCCAGTCCCTGCATCTCAGGACTTGGTTGCTGAAGGCCTAGATCTCCAAGATGTTCTTTATGCTTCTAGGAAACCTTCCACTAGACGTTCTTATGCTTTCAAGTGGAAAAGGTTCACTGTTTGGTATTCAGAAAAGGGTCTTAACCCCCTTGCCATACCTCTAGAATCTTTAATGGAGTATCTCCTCCACTTGTCTAATGCAGGCCTTAAGACAAATTCAGTAAGAGTCCATTTGAGTGCTATTGCAGCTTCTCTTAAACCTCTCAATGGACAACCTATTTCCTCTCATCCTCTTATAGCAAGATTCATGAGAGGCCTCCTTCTAACTAAGTCTCCCATTAGACCACCTCCGGTGGCATGGGACTTGAATCTGGTTCTTGGGCAGCTCATGAAGCCACCTTTCGAACCCTTAGCTACCACCTCCTTGAAATTTCTTTCTTGGAAGGTTATCTTTCTCATTGCAATCGCATCAGCGCGCCGCATTAGTGAATTGCAAGCACTAGTAGCTAATTCACTTTATACAAGGTTTCATCATCACAAGGTAGTCCTTAGGACTCATCCACACTTTATGCCTAAAGTGGTCTCGCCTTTTCACCTCAACCAGAAGGTCTAACTACCTGTCTTTTTTCCAGGACCTCATTCATCAAGTGCAGAGAGGAATCTTCATACCCTGGACTGTAAAAGAGCTCTGGCTTTTTACTTACAGAGGACACAGCAACATAGAAAGTCCTCTCAGCTCTTTGTTGCTTTTGACCCTTCTCATTTGGGACTGCCAGTCTCCAAGAGAACACTATCCAACTGGATTGCTCAGTGTATTTCTTTCACCTATCAGAGTAAGAACCTTTCTCTGGAGGGCCATGTCACAGCTCAGAATGTGAGAGCCATGGCAGCCTCAATGGCTCATCTGAACTCTGTGTCTATTGACGACATCTGTTGAGCAGCCACTTGGGCCTCTGTTCATACCTTCTCAGCCCATTACTGCTTGGACAAGTACTCCCGCCGGGATGCCTTGTTTGGTCATGCTGTTCTCAAACACCTGTTCCATACTTAAACAACTCCTACCCACCATCCCTGATAGGATGCCGGAGATCCATGGGGGAAGTGGAGCCCTTCTCAGGGACACACAACTTCTGGGGTCTCTCCCTGGCACCTAAAGCTAGGGAGTCCCCATATGTGATGACTAGATTCCTGCTTGTTCCTGGAGATAGCATAGTTACTCACCTGTAACAGGTGATCTCCGGGAACAGCAGGAATTTAGTCCTCACAACCCACCCACCTCCCTAGGAGTTGTATCTCTCTATCTATCTCTTTCCTTTCCCTCTCTCTCTCTTTGTCTCAGCTTTAAAACTCAGCTGGAGAGAGGCATTTGGGAAAGGCGGGAAGGCAGCACGCAGGCGCTGTGGGATGCTCCCAAAAGCTTTCTGATTGGACGCTGGGGAGCGTTCCCGCCCAGGCTCCGTCGGTACCGATGATACCCATATGTGAGGACTAAATTCCTGCTGTTCCCGGAGATCACCTGTTACAGGTGAGTAACTATGCTTTACTTACCTGTAACAGGTGATCTCTGGGAACAGCAGGAATCAGTCTTCACAGCCTGCCCTCCTTCCCTAGGAATTATAGGGTGTTCTCTTTTTTCCTCTGTCTCTCAGCTACAAACTCAATTGAGGAGAGGACTTGGGAAGGCAGATGCTCAGGCGCTTTGGATTGCTCCCAAAAACTTTCCAATTGGACACTGGGGAGCGTTCCCATGTGGGTCCGTCAATATTGATGTTACTCATATGTGAAGACTGATGCCTGCTGTTCCCGGAGATCACCCGTTAGAGGTGAGTAACAACGTTTTCCTTCATATGGACTGTGTGACCAACTGGAATCAATAGCAAAACATTGCCATTCTGCCGCAAAATAGCTTTAAGTCTCCACTCATCTGAATGATTAATGATGAGTGCTGTCATTAGACCATTGATGTTGCAGACTACAAGATCACCTTCCATGAAGAAGAATGTAACAAGATTTTTTTGACGTTCATGGAACATAGAAACCCTAACATCTCCTGACAGGAGATTCTACTGCTGCAGTCTAGAGCCCATCAGTTCTGCCTTATTCTTAGGTAGTTCCAAATCCCTGACAAGGTCATTCAGTTCACCTTGTGTTATGAGGTGTGGTTCAGAGGAGGATGGGAGAAAATCTGGGCCACGTGACATTGATGGTTTGGGACCAGAAGTTTCATATTCTTCCTCTTCCTTGTCTGACTCAAGTGCAAATGATTCTGGAGCATCAGGAACTGACAGTTGTTCTCTGTGGGGTACTGGGCGTACAGCTGATGGAATGTTTGGATACTGCACAGTCTACTGTTTCTTCTTCAACAAACCTTTCCCAACAGGAGGCACCATGCAGAAGTAACAAATGCTGATATGATCTGTCGGGTTTCTCCAAATCATTGGCACTGCAGAAGGCATGGATTTCCTCTTTCTATTCAACCACTGGTGAAGATTTGTTGCACAAGTGTTGCAGTGTATGTGTGGCACCCAGATCTTGTCCTGATCTCCAATTTTGCAGTTAAAGTAAAGGTGGTAGGCTTTCTTAATCAAAGTGGTTATACTGCATTTTTGTGATGCAAAAGCCACTTCACCACAAACTTAGCAGATGTGATCTACGTTGTTTAATTATGAGACATCTCTCACTTTGGCTAAACGTAAAAAAATCAAGTACTGAGAAGACTGGGTTACAGCCAAAGTACTACTGGCATGTCATGTCCATTAAAAAAAAAAAAAAAGTTTTGCGGAATTTCTTCTGCAGAGTTAAATTAAACTAAGGGGTATGTTTGCTAAATGGCGGTAGTGGCTTCTGTGCGATAATCACCATTTAGTAAATATACCCCTTAGTATGGGTCGCAGCTCTGATATCGCATGGAAGCCGCTACCGCCATTTAGTAAACATACCCCTAAGTTAGGATTGTTTCATCTATGACTTCTAGGCATAACATGATGCAATTCATAGCATGTCCCTGAGCCTGCCTGCTGCCTGAGACTACTATGCAATAGCACCTTCAAATTGCACCATTCATTAATTGTTTTGCCTGAAAAGCAAGTACTGTCTAAAAAAAACAGATTTATCACAAATCCAGTCAAAGGTATGCATATATTTTAGTAATTTATGGTTTAAATTGAAATCCCTTCCTATTATAACTTGCATAAATAGAGCTAATAGAAACTTTTAAGCACCATTTTCGTTCTCAGCGACCCCTAACTTAGTAAAATGTGATTGAATTTATTTCGTAAGTATTTTGGCTGTAGAACAGTGTTCTTTTTCTCTAGACAAACCTCTCCTGAAACAGGTACATAGAGAAGATTTGCTTGTCTTTTCAGATATTAATTTAAATTGTAAACCGCTTTCTTGTTCTTGAAAGGCGGTATATATTATATTTAAATAAACAAAACTAAAATATTAATACTTGGGGACATTCCATAATACTAGTAAGTAGCACTTTTTAAAAATAAGTGGAGGAAGTATTTTATCACTCAACACACTATTCCTTATCATTCTGCTAGACCAGTCCAGACAAGTGGGTTATGCCTCTCAACTAGCAGATAATGGAGACAAAGAAAATGAGAACTTTCCAGTGATGTTATCACTGGTATAAAGAGTGGTGTAATTAGAGAACTTGCCAGTATTCTCGCTCTCCAGCAGATGGTGATGGATGGACTGGGACAGCAGGTTTCCCTATTTTTCTCATAAGGCCATGGCCTGAGGACAGGTTTCCCCAGTGGAGCTAGACTTTTTTCTGGCTCTTATGATCTCCAGGAACAAGCAGGAATGTAGTCATCACATATGGGTATCATCGGTACCGACGGAGCCTGCGCGGGAATGCTCCCCAGCGTCCAATTAGAACGCTTTTGGGAGCATCCCACAGCGCCTGCGTGCTGCCTTCCCACCTTTCCCAACCGCCTCTCTCCAGTTCTTCTTTTTACGCGGAGCCAGCAGGTCGTGTTCCTGTCACCGCAGAAGAATTTTCTTTTTCTTTATTTCTTATTGTGGTCGCGTCTGCCTTCTTCGACGCTCTACCGGTACCACCTGTCTTTCTTTTCCTATTTCTAAAAAAAAAAAAATAATAAATATCTCTTTTTTTTCTATTTTCTTCAGGTGCACCCGCCTTTTTGGGCCTTAGGCCCAAAAACTTTCCTTAACATGGAAAAACCTGCCTCAGGTTTTAAAAAGTGCACCAAGTGTGGCGGTACCATTTCCGTCACCGATACCCATGAATGGTGTTTAAAATGTTTAGATCCTGACCACTCCATCACGGATTGTGTGTCCTGTGCCATGATGTCTAAAAGAGGTCGGCAGAACCGAGCTGCCAAGTTCAGTACTCTGTTTCCCTCTGATGCAGCTTCAGTGGCATCAACGTCTTCCAGGGCTGCTTCTTCCTCCCGTGGATCTCAGGTAACTAAACATAAATCCAGCCGGTCCTCGAAGGGTAGATCTCCTTCTAAGCATTGAGATGCCTCTGGCGTTGCCCTCGAGGATTCTGCACCGGCAAAATTACCCCAGCGGGAGGCTTTGGCTTCCAAAGCATTATCGGGGTTCCAGGATGTTTTAGATGTCTCGGCCTCAACAGATCTCCTGGTGCCATGCTCTGGGGTACCGGTGGCTTCCACCGGTACCGACCTCCAGGCATTGGCGGCATCCATGGACCAGAGAATTCTGACCATGGAACGCAGTCTGGCGGCTTTCCTTGTGGCATCGATGCCCTTGGTACCGCGACAGACATCTCCACCAGTACCGGCACTAGCATCGGTATCGGTATCAGCACCGGTACCGATAGCATTGGCATCGGTGTCTGCTATGCCGGTACTCTGTCCTACGATGCCCTCCGGTACCGGTTATTCCCGGTACCGACCTTGGTCGGTACGGGTATCGGGCTCTGCAGGAGCATCCGGACAGACGATACTTCGAGTCCTCAGGAGAATCTGAGGATTCTGAAAGTTCTGTCGATGCAGCGATGCTTCTCCCAGAGGAGTCCTCCTCCCCTAAACGCAGGATGTCTCCTCCAGAGGACATGTCTTTCCAAGACTTCATCAGAGAGGTGGCTCGGTGCCTGTCCATCACTGTGGCCCCTGAAACAGAGCCAAGGGCCAAGGAGTTGGAAATTTTACAATATCCCAAAACTCCTAAGGAGGCAGCTACCTTATCCATTCATGAGATTCTATATGATCTCATGTTGAGGATGTGGGAAACACCTCTTACCACCTCTCCTCATTCTCGTAGGTTAGATACTATGTATCGTGTCCCTCCTTGTCCTGGGTTCCATAAGACTCAGCTTCCTCACCACTCTTGTGGTGGAGTCAGCTATGAGAAGGATTAGAAGTGCAAAAAGACATGCCTCTAATCCTCCAGGACGTGAATGCAGAACCCTGGATGCTTTTGGACGTAGAGTCTTTCAAGCTTCCATGCTTGCTGCAAGAATCAGTTCCTATAGTCTCTACATGGGAATGTTCCTAAAGGAGGTCACAGATAATTTACAGACTTTAAGTTCTTTCATTTCTGAGGATAAAAGACAGGACTTTCTCACTTGGGTCAAACATGCCCAATATGTCTCTAAATTCTCCAACCGTGCAGCCTTTGACTGCTTTGAGTGTATAAGCAGAACCTCGGCTATTGCCATAGGTGCACGTAGAATTGCTTGGTTCCAGGCATCTGATTTAGAGCTCTGGGTACAAGATAAATTGGGAAATATCCCTTGTACTGGTGAGAACCTGTTTGGTAAAGATTGGCAGGAAAAAGCCAATGAAATGGATGCTGAAAATTCCACCTTGGATAGACTATCCAAGTCCACTGCTGATCCTGTTAGAAAGAAGTTGTTTAAGAAAGCATCTTTTTCTAAAAAGAAAAGATTTTATCCGGCTTATACTCAGCAGGCATCTTCTGCAGGTCAGTTTTCAACCAAACGTCAGCAACCACCCAAAAAGAAGAAAGCAAAGGCTGCTAGGCCTCCACCGGCCCCGCAGCCTCAGCCTCCTCAGGGCCTTTGACTTTCAGCTAGAGAACTTAGCCTTTCTGGTTCTGGAAGGACCAGAACCGTCCACCATTCCAGGAAGGTTATGTCATTTTGCCCCCAGATGGGGGCAAATAACAGCAGAGCATTGGACACTCTCCATCATAAAGGAGGGGTACAAACTTCATTTTTCAAGCATGCCCCCTCACACAATAGTGAAGCAGTTCAATTCTCTGACACCTCTCATCAACCTCTTAGATCAGGAGGTTGCCATCCTTCTTGCCCAAGGGGCAATAGAAGAAGTGCCTCTTCATCAACAGGGCACAGGGTTCTATTCCCCTTATTTTCTTATCCCAAAGAAAACAGGGGGATACAGACCTATCTTAGATCTCAGAGAATTGAACAAATTCCTTGTCAAGGAGAAATTCAAGATGATTTCTCTCAGTGCTCTGCTTCCATACCTTCAGAGTCAGGATTGGCTTTGTTCTCTAGATCTCAAGGATGCGTACACCCATGTACTCGGCCATCCAACCCACAGAAGGTTCCTTTGGTTCCTTTTTCAAGGAAAGCACTACCAATACAGGGTGCTTTCTTTTGGTCTGGCATCTACTCCAAGGGTGTTCACGAAATGCATGGCTGTGGTAGCAGCATTTCTCCGCACTCTGGGAATATTCGTCTTCCCTTACTTGGACGACTGGCTCATTCGAGCTTCAACACAGTCAGAGGCCAAGACTTCTCTGTCCTGCACAATGCGTATTCTCCAGTATTTAGGGCTGGTAATAAACATCCCGAAATCCAGTCTGACTCCCACTCAATCTTTAGAGTTCATAGGAGCTCTTCTGGATACCACAAGGGCAAGGACCAATCTTCCCCAGGCCCATTGCCTTCGCTTGGTGCAGTTAGCTTCTCAAGCAGTGCTAAAGCCTCATCTAACTGCTCGAGAAATGTTGCAATTGCTGGGCCACATGGCATCCACCGTGCACTTAACTCTCACGTGGAATCTACTAATACTCTTCACCCTCGTCAAGCCGGCTTTCATCACGGACATAGTACGGAAACGGTTCTTCTTGCACTCCTGAATGACTTGCATGTTGCTCATGATCACGGGGATATCACTCTTCTTGTTTCCCTCGATCTTTCCGTGGCTTTTGACCTGATTGACCACCGAACTCTTCTTTCTCGTTTGTCTGACGTGGGGCTCCATGGTATAGTCTGTCAGTGGTTCTGTTCCTTCCTCACAGCTCATTCTTTTTCTGTTTACTCTGATGGTCAGTCCTCCGCTTCTCTCCCTCTTGCTTATGGTGTGCCGCAGGGTTCTGTCCTCTCCACGCTTTTGTTCAACATCTTTCTAGCCCCTTTACCCTTGCTGATCCAACAGTTCCCTGTGTCATTTTACATGTATGCTGACGATATTATCCTGTTTTTTCATACCTCTCCTCTAACTTTGGATATCTCACAGCTTAATCTTTGTCTCTCTCAAATTTCCTCCTGGTTAGCCCACAATTTCCTGCACTTGAATCCATCTAAGTCTACAGCTATGTGGGTCTCACTGAGTGGTTCCTGCCCTACTTTAGCCCCCTCGATTGGCTCTGTTTCTCTCCCTCTTGTGTCATCCTTCCGCTATCTTGGAGTAATTCTTGATCCTACACTCTCCTTCCATCAACACCTTACTTCCCTTATTCGTCGTTCTTTTGCTGCTTTGCGACAGATTAGGTCTGTCCGTTCCCTCCTTCCCTCCTCTTCCTTAGTCACTCTTGTCCTAGCCTTAGTCATAAGCCGCTTAGATTATTGTAATGTTTTTCTTGCCAACCTCCCAAAATTTCAGCTCCAACGTCTTCAACGTATTCAGAATGCTGCTGCCCGTCTCGTTACGTTCTCTCATCGTTTTGATCATATCACTCCTATTCTTTTCCGTCTACATTGGTTACCTCTCTGTTTTCGTTTCCACTACAAGTTTCTTATTCTGATTCATCGTGCTCTTTACACCAATACTCCTCTATATCTTGCAGATCGGATCTCTCTTCACACTCCTTACCGTCAGCTCCGTTCTATACATGCCAACCGTCTATCCCTTCCTTCCCCGTCACAAGCTCACCTTGAGCAAACCCGCCATGCAGCTTTTTTCTTTCTAGGTCCGGTACTATGGAATGCACTACCACCACTTCTCCGATTGGAATCTTCATATCCACAATTCAAAGAATCACTCAAAACCCATCTGTTTCAGCAAGCCTTTCATCTCTCTCCTGATGGTCCTCCCTGATGTACTTATTTGTTATGTCCTTCTGTTTGCTCATACATTTGTCCTGTCACGTACTTTGTCTACCCGTAGTTTGTTTTGTCTCCCCCTACATGGGCCTACTATTGCGTTGTACTCTTATGTTTTATTACTCTTATGTTCTTAAATTATTGGCCCTTTGGTTTTGTTTTATCTATTTTATTTGTCTATGCTTTTATACTTTCACTTTCCTATCTTATTTTGGCGTTCCTTTTCCTTGTCTTTGCATTGCCAACCTTTTATTGTACACCGCTTTATGTTTCAACGGAAAGCGGTTTATCAAATTTTAAATAAAGATAAAGATATGCTTGCCTCCACATGAGGGCAGCTCAGTGGACTTTATCCACCCAATGGACCCAGGCATCAGGGTGCCTGTCAGACAAAATAGCAAACACAAGTCGACTCATTTTGTCCCTCCAATGGTGGACGTCCACTCAAAATCTGTTGCTGGGGTGCCCTTTTCAACAACCCTTACCCCAAGCAACTCACAACAGATGCTTCTCCAAAGGGTTGGGGAGCTCATCTGAAAGACTTCTCCACCCAGGGCACCTGGTCTCCACAAGAGAGTTGTCTGCATATCAACCTCTTGGAACTCAGAGCAATTTTCCTGGCTCTGCGAGTGTTCCACTCCCTGCTCAGCTACAAGACAGTCCTCATTCATACGGACAATCAGGTAGCCATGTTCTATGTGAACAAGCAGGGGGGGACAGGCTCTCTGTCGCTTTGCAACGAAGCTTTGCGACTATGGGCCCTCGCCAGAGAGCATCAGATTCATCTGCTGGCAGTATATCTTCCAGGCATTCAAAACTCTTGGGCGGACAGACTCAGTCGAGTTCTCCTTCCACACAAGTGGTCTCTGCATGCAGACCAGGTGACCAGGATATTTCAACTTTGGGGAACCCCGGACATAGACCTCTTTGCAAGTCCGTGGAATGCCAAACTTCCCCGGTTCTGTTCCAGAATTCCAGCTCAGGGGGCTCAGGCCAGGGATGCTTTCCTCCTTTACTGGGGTCAAGACTTCCTGTATGCCTTTCCACCCGTTCCCCTAATTCCCAAAACTCTCTTCGAGCTTCAGAGAGACAGAGGCCACATGATTCTCATAGCACCACATTGGCCACGGCAAGTGTGGTACCCTCTGCTTCTACATCTCTCTCAAGCTCCCTCCCTGGAGTTAGGGTCTGCTCCAGATCTCCTATCTCAGGAGAACGGAATGTTATGGCATCCCAATCCCCAGTCTCTGCATCTCAGGGCTTGGTTGCTAAAGGCCTTGATCTCCAAGATCTTCATCTTTCTCAGCAAGTGAAAGATGTTCTTTATGCTTCCAGAAAACCTTCCACTAGACATTCTTATGCTTTCAAGTGGAAAAGGTTTACTATTTGGTGTTCGGAAAAGGGTCTTAACCCCCTTGCGATACCTCTGGAATCTTTACTGGAGTATCTCCTCCATTTGTCTAATGCAGGCCTTAAGACAAATTCAGTAAGAGTCCATTTGAGTGCTATTGCAGCATCTTTTAAACCTCTAAATGGACAACCTATTTCCTCTCATCCTCTTATAGCAAGATTTATGAGAGGCCTCCTTCTAACTAAGCCTCCCATTAGACCACCTCCAGTGACATGGGACTTGAACCTGGTTCTTGGGCAGCAAATGAAGCCACCTTTCGAACCGTTAGCTACCACCTCCTTGAAATTTCTTTCTTGGAAGGTTATCTTTCTCATTGCAATCACATCAGCACGCCGCATTAGTGAATTGCAAGCACTAGTAGCTAATCCACCTTATACAAGGTTCCATCATGACAAAGTAGTCCTTAGGACTCATCCACACTTAATGCCTTTTCATCTCAACCAAGAGGTCTACCTACCTGTCTTTTTTCCAGGACCTCATGCATCAAATGCAGAGAGGAATCTTCATACCTTGGACCGTAAAAGAGCTCTAGCTTTTTACTTAGAAAGAACACAGCAACATAGAAAGTCCTCTCAACTCTTTGTTGCTTTTGATCCTTCTCATTTGGGACTTCCAGTCTCCAAGAGAACACTATCTAACTGGATTGCTCAGTGTATTTCTTTCACCTATCAGAGTAAGAACCTTTCTCTGGAGGGCCATGTCACAGCTCACAATGTGAGAGCCATGGCAGCCTCAATGGCTCATCTGAACTCTGTGTCTATTGACGACATCTGTCGAGCAGCCACTTGGGCCTTGGTTCATACCTTCACAGCCCATTACTGCTTGGACAAGGACTCCCGCCCGGATGCCTTGTTTGGTCAGGCTGTTCTCAAACACCTGTTCCATACCTAATCAACTCCTACCCACCATCCCTGGTAGGATGCCAGAGATCCATGGGGGGAAGTGGAGCCCTTCTCAGGGACACACAACTTCTGGGGTCTCTCCCTGGCACCTAAAGCTAGGGAGTCCCCATGTGTGATGACTAGATTCCTGCTTGTTCCTGGAGATAGCATAGTTACTCACCTGTAACAGGTGATCTCCGGGAACAGCAGGAATTTAGTCCTCGCAACCCACCCACCTCCCCTAGGAGTTGTATTTCTCTATCTCTCTCTTTTCCTTTCCCTCGCTCTCTCTCTTTGTCTCAGCTCTGAAACTCAACTGGAGAGAGGCGGTTGGAAAAGGCGGGAAGGCAGCATGCAGGCGCTGTGGGATGCTCCCAAAAGCGTTCTAATTGGACGCTGGGGAGCGTTCCTGCGCAGGCTCCGTCGGTACCGATGATACCCATATGTGAGGACTAAATTCCTGCTGTCCCCGGAGATCACCTGTTACAGGTTATTTATTTATTTATTTAAAGTCTTTTCTATACCGCGCTTTTCAAATTCAGCTCGGTTTACAAGAAACATTAACTTTGTCCAGTCGTGGAGGTCCGTACTGGACTTACAGAGGACAGGGTGTATGAACTGGGTAAACTATATACAGGTTTTAGGCTAGGTATTTACATTCTAGGTTATTATAAACATTCTTAGATACTATGTACATGGTCCTGGTCAGTTGAGTAACTATGCTGTGCCAGCCTCATAATAGAGCGTGATCCATGCTGTCTCCCAGAGCCCAGCAAAGCTGGGCAGGGGAGCTCCTCAGTGTGTTTCACACGCAAGGTAATTGCTCTCCCCAAGAAAGTCTCTGTCAGATCAACTTTTTGCAACTATATGCCATAGCAAAAGCTCTAAAGCAGGGGTCTCAAACACGCGGGCCGCATGCGGCCCGCGAGAGACCTTTGTGCGGCCCGCGATGCATAGGGGGAAAAAAAAAAACACCCCGGCTTCTGCTGCTGCTGCCGCCGCCGCTGCCGTGGCCGGCAATAGCAGCAATATCGCAAGTCCCGCGGGCTCCGCTCCCCTCCCCCCCCTTCCTTCCTGCTTGCCTGCCAGTTCTCCGCTTCCGCTTCGGCTTCGCCTTTCAGAGCCGCGAAGGGAGAGCTTCTCCCTCGCGACTCTGTTCAGCCCGCTGGGGCAGATGGGAAATTTCCCATCTGCCCCAGCGGGCTGAACAGAGTCACGAGGGAGAAGCTCTCCCTTTGCGGCTCTGAAAGGCGAAGCCGAAGCGGAGAACTGGCAGGCAAGCAGGAAGGAAGGAAGGGGGGGGGGGAGCGGAGCCCGCGGGACTTGCGATATTGCTGCTATTGCCGGCCACGGCAGCGGCGGCAGCAGCAGCAGCAGAAGCTGGGTTTTTTAAAAGTTTAATTTTCCCGGGGGGGGGGGGAGGGAGGGTGGGAGGAGGACGTGTGGGGGGGGGAGAGCAGGACTTGATGGGGGGGGAGAGCAGAACTTGATGGGGGAGTAGGACTGGGGGAGAGCAGGACTTGATGGGGGGGAGCAGGACTGGGGGGGGAGCAGACTTGATGGGGGGGGGAGCAGGACTGGGGGGGAGCAGGACTTGATGGGGGGGGAGCAGGATGGGGGGGGAGCAGGACTTGATGGGGGAGAGCAGGACCTGGGGGGGGAGCAGGACTTGATGGGGGGGAGAGCAGGACTGGGGGGGGAGAGCAGGACTGGGGGGGGAGCAGGACGGGGGGGGAGCAGGGGGGGGGAGCAGGACGGGGGGGGAGCAGGACGGGGGGGGAGGACTTGATGTGTGGCTGGGGGGGGAGCAGGACTTGATGTGTGGCTGGGGGGGGTAGTACTGAAAATGGGGTGATGGGGGTTAGGACTGGTAATGGACAGATGGGGGTTAGGACTGGAGGTGGTCTGATTAGGGGGCTAAGACTGAAATGGGGTTATGGGGGGGCTAAGAATGAAGATAGGGCGATGGAAGGGTTAGGCCTGGAAGTGGGCTGTTGGGGGGCTTAGGACCGATAATGGGCTGGGGGGGGCTAGAACTGGTAATGGACTGGGGGGGTGCTATGACTGGAAATGGGCCGAGTAGAAGGGGGAGCTTGAACTGCAAATAGCTGATGGGGACAGGGTCTTGGAATGGTAATGGGCTGAGTGGAAGGGGGCTTGGAATGGAAATGGGCTGATGGGGAGGGGGGCTTGGAAAGGAAATGGGCTGTGAGGGGAGGGAGCTAGGACTGGAAATGGGCTGATGATGCGGGGACTAGAAGGGAGCGGATGCTGGGTGGGGCAGGAGCTAGAAGGGAGTTGATGTTGGGGGACGATTAGAATGGGATGGGGCTGGGAGAATGAAATGGAGAGGGGAAATATATTTTGTGTGGGAGGGAAGAAAAATCTACAATTGGCCGGGTATTGGGAGAGTAAGTGGGGATTGAGGATGGAGGGGTAAAATTTGAGTGGATGAAATAGGAATGAGGAAAGAGCAAAAGGAGAATGATTAGTATGTTAAAGCAGATGTAGAGAGAATGGAAAAAAACTAGGAAAGAAGAAAGGACAAATGGACAGCAGACGATGGAGAGTTAGCAGAAGACACAAAGAAACCAGAAGAAAGTGAATGGAACAATTGCAACTGAAAAAAAAATGCACAAAAGGTAGAAAAATATCTCTTTATTTTGAATTTATTAACTGAAATATGTCAGCTCTTGGAAATGTGCATCTTTAACGTCTGCACTTTATTTAATACAAGAGGAAATCAATGTATAGTTTTATTTCTACAGTGTTGTACATTCTAAGTTTGGCTTTTGGGGTTCCCAGTTTAATTGTCTTCCTGTTTCTAAATTGTGATTCCTTGTTTGGTGATGGTGTATGTTCTGCATGTGTAACTGAGCTGAGGTATTCTGTTTATGTAATTCCTATTTGACATTGCCACTTGTTCTCTTTCCCGAGTAGGTCATGTATTGTTATTCTCTGAAATGTGTTGATTTAATATTTGCAGTGTTGCCTTTTGATAGTTAGGGTATGGTGCTTTGTGAGTCCTGGTAGTGCTGTTAGGACACGGCAGGTTTGCTATGGGTTCTAAATGAGCAGTGTTTCTAGTAGTTCCTAATGTGCCTGGCGGTTGGCACTGGTTTATAGTAATGTAGAAATCTTTTAGTCTTTCTTTATCCATACACTCATTAAGAGGCATGTTTACTAAAAGTTAGTGTATGGTAACATTATGCAAATATTTATGCAAATGATGCCCTTATGCAAATGATGCCCTTATGCAAATGAGGCCTGCGTCTTGTGCGGCCCCCGGGTTACTCTACAAGTCCTCATTTGGCCCTCAAAGCAATTTGAGTTTGAGACCCCTGCTCTAAAGCTTTCAAAGATTGGTTGTCCAACCAAATTGTTCTAATTCAGACCGACCATCAAGTCGCAGTATTCTACATCACCAAGTAAGGAAGAATAGTCTCGTACTTCCTGTGTTGGGAAACAGTCAAGTTAGTGGACTTTTGCCATTTCTCGCAGGATGGAGTTGAGGGCCACTTTGTTACCTGGTGAACAGAATGTTTTGATAGGCAGACTGAGCTCAGTAGCTTCATGAGTGGATGCTGGACAGGGAGGTGGCACTTCAAATCTTTCGGGAGCGGGTACCCCCTTGTTAGACCTTTTTGCCACTTCTCAGAATTCTCAGGAGAACGAAATGATGTTGCATCCCAATATCACGTTCCTAGTCCTCACAGCTTGGATATTGCGAGGCTAACTTTGTCTACTGTCATTCTGCCTTTTGGTGTCATCAGTGTCCTTTTGGCATCCAGGAGGGCCTCAACAAGAAGGTCTTACACTTTCAAGTGGAAGAGGTTTTCAGTCCAGCGTGGGGAGCAGTCCGTAGATCCTTTCACCTGTCCCACACAAACACTGCTTGAATACCTTCTGCACCTATCTGAGTCTGGACTCAAGTTCAACTCTGTAAGGGTTCACCTCACAACATAAGAAATGCCATACTGGGTCAGACTAAGGTCCATCAAGCCCAGTATCCTGTTTCCAATGGTGGCCAATCCAGGCAACAAGTATCTGTCATATTCCCAAAAAGGTACACAGATTCTACAGTGCTTATGCAGAGGTAAGCAGTGGATTTCCCTGGTCCTCTTTAATATTGGTTTATGGACTTTTTCTCCAGGAACTTGTCCAAAGTTTTTTAAACCCAGCTACACTAACAGCTTTTACTATATCCTCTGGTAATGAATTCCAGAGTTTGATTACTTGTTGAGTGAAAAAATATTTTCTCTTTTTAGTCCTAAATGGGCTGCATTGTAGTTTCATTGAGTGTCCCCTGGTTTTTCTGCTTTTTGAAGGAGTAAACAACTGATCTAGGTTTACCCGTTCTACTCCATTCATTAATATAAAGACCTATCATATGTCCCCTCAACCATCTCTCTTCCAAGTTGTAGACTCATAACCTTTTAAGCCTCTCCTCATAGGGATATCCTTCCATCCCCTTTACCATTTTGATGGCTCTTCTCTGTATCTTTTCTAATAACGCTATATCCTTTTTAAGATATGGCAACCAGAATTGCACACAACATTCAAGGTGCGGTCACACCATGGGACAATACAGAGACATTATAATATCCTTGGTTTTGTTCTCCATTCTTTTCCTTATATTTCCTAGCATTCTATTTGCTTTCTTGGCCACCGCTGCACACTGGGTGGAGGGTTTCAACATGTTATCCATGATGACACCTAAATCCTTTTCCTGGATGATGTTTCCTAATGTGGAACCTTGCATCGTGTAACCATAGTTTGGTTGTTCTTCCCTAAGTGCATAACTTTGCATTTGTCCACATTAAATTTCATTTTTCATTTGGAAGACTTGACATACAAATGGCAGATGAAATTTAATGTAAACAAGTGCAAAGTTATGCACTTAGGGAAGGACTACCCAAACTGTGGTTACACGATGTAGTGTTTCACATTACTATTACTACTACTACTACTGAGCATTTGTATAGCGCTACAAGTCATACGCAATGCTGCACAGACATGTAAGAGACAGTCCCTGCTCATCAGAGCTTACAATCTAATCAAGACAGACAACACAGAAGGTGTAGGCAGGGCTAAAACAAGGGGAAAGAAAAAGGAGATCAAGTGAGTCAAGATCCAAAAGCAGCAGCGAAGAGGAGGTGAGTTTTCAGCCTGGATTTGAAGAGGGTTAGAGAAGGTGCCTGGCGTACAGACACATGTAGTTTGTTCCAGGCGTAAGGTGCAGCAAGGTGAAAAGAGCGAAGTCTGGAGTTAGCAATAGAAGAGAAGGGCACAGATAGAAGCAGTTTGCTAGAAGAGCGGAGTTCCCGAGGGGGGTTGTAAGGAGAGATAAGAGAAAAAAGGTAGTGAGGAGCCGCAGAGTGAATGCATTTATAGGTCAGCAGGAGAAGTTTGAACTGGATGCGGAAACGGATAGGTAGCCAATGAAGTGTCTTGAGAAGAGGAGTAATATGGGCATGACGAGGCTGGCGGAAGATTAGCCGTGCAGCAGAGTGTTGAACAGATTGACGGGAAAGAGATGATTCAAAGGGAGACCAGCAAGGTGTAGGTTACAGTAGTCAAGATGGGAGGTGATCAAGGAGTGGATAAGCGTCTTAGTAGTGTGTTCAGAAAGGAAAGGGTGGATTTTGCTGATGTTATAGAGAAAGAAACGGCAGGTCTTAGCTACGAGATAGATGTGTGGAGAAAGAGAGAGAGGAGTCAAAGACAACCTCAAGATTGTGGGCCGAGGAAACAGGAAGGAGTACAGAGTTATCCACAGAGACTGAGAAAGGAGGAAGAGGAGGAGAGGTTTTGGGGGGAAGATAAGAAGTTCAGTCTTGACCATGTTGAATTTCAAGCGGTGGTGAGACAACCAGGCAGCAATGTCAGAAAGGCAGGCAGAGATCTGGGTCTGGATTGCCGGAGAGATTTCAGGCGTAGAGAGGTAGATCTCGGAGTCATCAGCATACAGATGGTACTGAAAGCCATGGGAAGAGATAAGCACACCAAGGGACTGGGTATAGAGAGAAAAAAGAGCAGACCCAAGACAGATCCTTGGGGTACACCAACTGGGAGTGGGATAGCAGAGGAGGAGCTGCCACCAGAACACACACTGAAAGAGCGATGGGAGAGATGGGAGGTGAACCAGGATAGTACAGATTCCTTAAAACCAAGCGAGGACAGGATATCGAGAAGGTTGTGGTCAAAAGTGCCAAAAGCAGCAGAAAGGTCAAGAAGGATGAGGACAGAGTAAAGGCCTTTGGATTTTGCCAGGAACAAGTCACTGGAGACTTTGGCAAGAGCCGATTCAGTAGAGTGTAAAGGACAAAGCCAGACTGTAAAGGATCCAGGAGGGCATGAGAGGAGAGGAAGTCGAGGCAGCGGCGGTGAACCTCACATTCAAGTAGTTTAGAAATGAAGGGAAGGAGGGAGATGGGTCGAGAAGGACAGGTGGGATCAAGTGAGGGTTTCTTGAGGAGAGGTGTAACCACAGCATGCTTGAAGTCTTCAGGGACTGTTGCAGTGGAGAGCGATAAGTTGAGAATATTAGAGATGGAAGGGACAACAGTGGAGGAGATGGGGCTTAGGAGACAGGTGGGGATAGGATCAGAGGAGCAGCAGGTGAGTTTGAAGGAAGAATGAAGGTGTGCAGTTTCCTCGTCAGAGATCACAGGAAAGGAAGAGAGGATAGCAGAGGTGGGGGGAAAGTTGGAAGTGAAGAGGGGGAGGAGGGGAAGTAGCTGACTTTGTGGAGAATTGGAGGGTGATCTTGTGAATTTTGTCATGGAAATAGCCAGGGTTTGGGCAGAAAGGGAGGGAGGGATCAGAGGCGGAGGTAGGTACTTTGAAGAGAGAGCTGAGAGTAGTAAAGAGACTGCGAGGGTCAGAGGCAAGAGAGTTAGTCAAATGGACATAATAATTATGTTTATGTTTATTTGCTTAATATACCGCTAAACAGTAACATCAAAGCGGTTTACAAAAATAGAAGTACAGAAAGCCAAAGGTGGAAAGTGGAAAGGAAGTTACAATAATGGATAGGAAAGCAAAATAGCGAAGTCATACAACGAGGCAAAAGAGGAGAGGAAGTGGAGGGGGGGGCAGAGAGAGTAAGATCACACAGAAGGGGTGGGGAGGTCGAAAGCAATGGTAAAGAGATGGGTTTTCAGACTGCTCTTAAAGGTGGCGTGGCGTTGTTCAAGCCGGATAGAGGAGGGTATAGAGTTCCAGAGGGTGGGACCAATGAAAAAGAAGGCAGAGGAGCGGGTGGACTGAAGGTGGGCTCGTGAAGGGGAGGGAAGATGTAAACGATTGAGATGCAATGATCGTAATGTGCGAGTAGGGGTATGGAAATGTTTTGTTTGGCAAGAGCTATGGCTGACTGGAAAGAGATAAGCATGAATTTGAAGTGTAGAAATTCTGCAAGGGAACGGGATTTGAGCCAAGCACACTCAGCAGAACGGGCACAGGAACGTAGATAGCGGGTAGTGGATGAAAGCCAGGGCTGGGGTGCAGAACGTCTCACAGGACGTGGCATGGGCAGAGCGAGAGCATCCAGAGCAGAGGACAGTGCAGCATTATAAGACGTTACTGCCTCATCAACAGACTTGGATGACATAGTGGAAGAAAGAGATGAAGAAATAGTGGAAGAGAGAACCAAGGGGATTAATAGCATGAAGATTTCTAAATAGGTTGGAGGAGACAGGATGAGGTTGAGGCGGCAGGTGATGAAGATTAAAGCTTAAAAGGTGATGGTCAGATAAGGGAAGAACTGAGCTACAGAAGTTCGAAGGAACCACCACCCAGAAAAAGGATTTAGGAAATTGGAGCTTATCACCGTGGTGTTGAGGTAAACTCTTCCCTGTACAGTTGTTCATTTCATGCAGGGTTTTCTTCTTCTGAAACCTCCCCATAAGCCACCCTCAGTATCTTGGTACCTCAGCCTGGTTCTAACACAGTTAATGAAAGCTCCATTTGAGCCTCTCAGTACCTATCCTCTGAAATTCTTGACCGGGAGGGTTTATTTCTGGTGGGAGGGGTCATTTCAGCATGCATAGTGAGGGAGCTCCAGGCTCTAGTAGTCCATCCACCTTTCACTAAATTCTTTCACAACAGTGGTGCTTTGCACCCATCCCAAGTTCCTTCTGAAAGTGGTGTTGGACTTCCATCTTAACCAGTCAATCGTCCTGCCAACATTTTTCTCAAAACCCCATTCTCACAAGGGAAGCTGCACTGCACATATTGGACTGCAAACCAGCCTTAGCTTTCTACTTGGAATGGACAAAAGCACACAGAAAGTCAGTCCAGCTTTTTGTTTATTTTGGACTCCAGCAAGGTAGGAGCTGCTTTCTCCAAACTCATCTTATCAATTTGGCTCATAGACTGCTTCTCTTTCACTCATGCCTAGACAGGCCTAAGCCTTGAGGGTCATCACAGCTCATAGTATCAGAGCCATGACTGTGTCAGTGGCTCACTTGTGCTTGGTCTTCATGGAAGAAATATGTAAAGCTGCAACATGGACCTCAGTTCACAGGTTCACCTCTTGCTACTGTTTGGATGGACATTCCCAATGCGACCTTAGATTCAGCCAGTCAGTACTGCGGAATCTTTTTGGGGACAAGAATCCAACTCCATCCCTCCTAGGGCCATTTCTTTCTGTTCAGGTTGCCTTTCAAAAAAAACAAAGGAAAGAAATTGCATAAAAGGCCTGAGCCACCCCAAAAAAGAAAAATGCTTTTGTTAGCCATAGTTGGGCATCATATTATCCCCTTTATATAGGTCAAGGCAGCTTGTAGCTAGGGATTCACAGATATGAGGACTTTTTTCCTGCTTGTCCACAGTAAAGCATAGTTATTCACCTGTAGCAGATGTTCTTTGTGCACAGCAGGAAAGGTCCAAACAACCCTCCCTCCCCCCATTGGAAATGTATTATTCTCAGCTTGTATAGGAACTGAAGCTAAGATGGCACTCCGGTGGCAGACAGGAAGGCCACGCAGTTGTGGTGCTGCTTACAAAAGCTGCTAGAATAAGCTGGGAATTCTCTCTCATGGGGCTTTGTCAGATGATGTCACCCATATGTGGGGACATTTTCTGCTGTCCATGAGAATACCACCTGCTACAGGTGAGTAACTATGTCTTATTTTCAGACTTAGTTAATTTTTCTCAGTCTTGGTCAGAAGCTGATCTGGAAGAGTTAGCTTTTTATTTTACTAAGAAATTTTCTATCTGACAGGGCTTAACTTCTGTAGGGGCTGCTCTGCCACCCTTGACATCAGATTCCATCCTGATATTTCTTTTGTTGATTTCAATTGTGTATTCTGCGCATTTGTGCACTCTAATTCATATGTGGTCCTCCTTTTTTTTTTTTTTTAATTCTTTATTTTCGTTTTATAACAACAAAGGAAAGGAAGACATACAGCTAAAAGACAGATACATACATAGAATGTGATACATACACCAAAGTAAACCCCTGCCACCCCCCTCCCCCCTGCTTCTTCTCTAGAAAACTAATCATTCCCGAAACGGGCGTGTACTGACATTATTGTGGTACAAAACCTAACGGTGATCTGAAACATGATGAGTGTACATTAAACAGACATGTCGGAGCAATGAGCAGATTGTACATAATCATTGAGCATCTGCCATTTAGACAAGCGAGAGTGAGTTTGGGTATGGGGAATAGCTCTCCGAGATATCTGCTCATATTTACTATATAAGCAGACAAGGTTCCACCATTCATTGACAGTAAGTCGAGAGCTATCTTTCCAATTCCTCGTGATTAAACATATGGCTATACCCAGCATGAAATCAAGGAGAAAGCGACCCTTCTTAGGAAGAGAGGGGACCTCCGCCACTGAGCGGAGTCCCACAGTCTTCCAAGAAAGAGGCTCGTGGAGGTGTAAGATAAATTGAATACGACCCCAGACCCGCCCCCAGTAAACCTGTAGTTGAGGACATTCATAAATAACATGAGCGAGGGTTCCCACAGCAGTATGGCAAGACCAACACAGGTCCCTAGCAGTTGTGTTCCATTTGGCTATTTTTTCTGGAGTATAAAAGCATCTATGTGCAAAAAAGAAGAGAGTTTGGGTAACTGAGGCAAATCGGGAAACCCGCACTACTTTGCTCCAGAAAACGCTCCATTGCACAGGGGTTAAAGTGGTTTGCAGTTCGCGCTCCCAGGCTTGTTGGGCTCTACAAGTAGCAGTATCTGTACCCTGACATAATAGTTTATAAAAGTTAGAGGCTACCCCATGTGTACTACTAATAGAGTGAATTAGTTCTAATAGCCCGTCCTCAGTAGGGACAGAGGGCGGCAGGATTTGAGCACTTTTGAGGCAGTGTTGAAGCTGCATCAATTGAAAGTAATGTTTCGCTGGTAACGCAAATTCCTTTTGTAAATCAGAAAAGGTTTTCCAACGAGCTGCAGAGAAGAGCTGTTGGGGTGTCCAGATCCCCCTAGAGTACCAGGGTTTCCATGCTATCGTTCTATTTAGGACTTGAATTCTGGGGTTATTCCACAGCGGGAGTCCGTCCTGAGGACATACGTTTGGGCCCAGTGATAGAATGAGAGTGTTAAAGGCCGCAAGAGTATCGACAATCATTGGGGGATGGCGGGTGTCTACTTGATGGGACATACCGGGGAGATGGATCAACGGAATTGGGCTACTAAGCTCCTCTTCTATGTCAAGCCAAACTGGTCTGCTGTCTGTTGAGGCATCTAGCCATCGGGCACCTTGTTTAAGTAGGAAGGCTTGATGATATCTGAGAAAATCAGGAAAGCGGGTACCCCCTAGTTCCTTCGCAGACTGTAGTTTTTGTTTAGCTATCCTTGGTGGTTTGCCCTGCCAGAGATAGCGGACGAGAAGGCCCTCAATATCTTTGTAGGTGTGTAGCGGGAGTAAGCATGGCAGCATTTCTAAAATATAGTTCACTTTGGGGACTATCATCATTTTCACAGTTTCTAGGCGGCCCCACCATGTAAGGGATAAGGGAGACCAACGATTTGTGAGCTCACGGACTTTGGAGACTACCTCTTTGGCATTAAAACTAATAGTGTCTTCTAAAGGAGAACAGTAATGGACCCCAAGATATTTCACCATGCGGGATTGCCAAAGGAAAGGGAAGGCCTGCATGTCAGCCTCATGTACCCAGCGGTTCAGTGGGAATGCTACAGATTTGGTCCAGTTTATTTTATAGCCCGATAATTGCGAGTATCCATCAATCAGATCCAAGACAGCTGGAACCGAATCAAGGGATACGAAGAGCATAAGGTCATCTGCATATGCAGAGAGTTTAATCTCTCTGTGACTGAAGGGGACACCTCGAATACGTGCGGACTGTCTAATAAGGAGGGCGAGGGGTTCAAGAGCTAGATCAAAGAGCATTGGTGATAGGGGGCAACCTTGACGCGTGCCTCTTTGGAGATTAAAAGGCTGAGACTTAATGGCATTTACACAAATACTGGCAACGGGTTGAGTATACATGACTTGGAGGTATCGGAGGAAGCCCTCCCCAAAGCCATACCATCGGAGAACTGCAAATAAGAAGGGCCATTCTAGGCGATCAAAGGCTTTTTCAGCATCTAGGGAAAGACCCACCCATGGGTGGTCTAAATTGGCAGCACTGGATAGCACATGGCACAAGGTCCGAGCATTGTCAGCGGTGGATCGGCCGGGTATAAAACCGCATTGGTCGGGATGGACTAAGGTGGCCATCCTGTCAGATAGCCGGGTGGCCAAGATCGTTGCGAAGATCTTATAATCGGCATTAAGTAGGGAGATTGGACGGTAGTTGGCGGTTAGCAGCGGGTCTCTGCCTTCTTTCTCAAATACTACCACATTAGCTGCAGAAAAGGATCCCAAAGAGGATGTATCTACCGCAAGGGCAGTAAAATAGAGTTTTAAGTAGGGAACTAAATCTGCACTGAACGTTCTGTAGAATTCGGTCGGGAGACCATCAGGCCCGGCGGCTCGACCCGAGGCTGTTCGTTTTAGGGCAGATTGGATCTCTGAAGTAGAGAAGGGTTCATCCAGCGCATCCCTATCAGCTTCAGAAAGGGTCGGCCGCTGAATACCAGAAAACAATCGCTCGAAGGTCTCTGATGAGAACTCACATTCAGATTGATATAGACGGGTATAGAAATCCCGAAAGAGTTCTACGATATCGGAGTCTGTGGTCAGTATGCCCCCTCCCTGTGGGGCTCGAAGGGCCGCTACGCGTTTGGCTTCTTTTTGACCTTTCAAGGCGTTGGCTAAAAGTCGACCGGCTCGGTTGCTTTCACGGTAGTATGTCCCTCGTTGAAGCTCAATACTCTTAGAAGCTGCAGTTGAGAGGATTGCATTATATTGAAAACGGAGACGCTGTAAGCGAACTAAGACGCATGGATCAGTACGTGAAGTTAGAACTCGTTCGCCTGCTTTGATTTGTTGGTCTAGTATAAGTAGCTGCTGTTTGCGTTGTTTCCGCAGGCGAATTTGATAACTAGTGATCGTTGCACGAATGGCTGCTTTGAAACCCTCCCACCAAGCCCAATTTGCAGTATCCTGGGGTAAATTAAAATGGAAGTAATCCTGTATGGCTGCTCGAATTTCTAACTGGAACTCTGGCTGAGTTAATAGGGCTCTATCAAAGAACCAGGCCCCCGAATTCCCTTGGGGTACAGTAGTGTGTAATTGAAAAGAATAGCAGCATGATCTGAAATATGTTGGGAGTGAATCTTTGCAGTGTCCACCTGAGGAACTAACAGTTTTGATATTAGAAAGAAATCTATGCGAGACTGGGATTTGTGAGGGGAAGAGAAGAAGGTAAAGTCAAGCTCATTGGGGTGTAGTAACCTCCATAGATCGACTAAAGCAAGATCTTTGATCACAGAGGTAAGCGTGGTGTGACTCTTGGGGGGACCACTTGTCCTAGGCGGCTGTTTGTCAATCAGGGGATCAAGAACTAAATTGAAATCCCCCCCAATTATCAATGAAGTATTAGCAGAGGCCTGCGCAACCTGAGCAATAGTAGCAAAAAAGGCAGGGTCATCCACATTAGGAGCATAAAGGCATATACATGTAACTTCAAGGTTACCTATCTTGAGGTGAACTCTGGACCATCTACCTGCTGTATCTGAGCTAGTCGCAATAATAGTAGCATGCAGAGATTTCCTAACCAGTATGGCAACCCCACATTTCTTAGAAACGGCTGGGGAATAGGCGGCCACCATGTAAGGTTTAATATTGAGTTTAAGAGTTTCCTTCGAATTTAAATGCGTTTCTTGGAGGAAAATCAGGTCCGCAGCTTCATGACTTAGATAGCTTAGGATTTTCTTCCGTTTTATCGGATTATTGATTCCTTTTACGTTCAATGATAAAATCTTACATGGTGCCATCAATCGATAATAGACATTTTAGGTAAGGGCGCTTGAAAACATACAACATAATCAGAATCTGTACAACAATGACATAATCACCGAGTATGCTGGCTAATACACCCCATATTGAAAAGTATGTACCAAAGTAACTTAGAGAAGAAGCAAAACCCCCAATGAATATGGCGACCATATGTCTGCGGGAGGAGGCCCTAGAGAGGAAGATAGAGACATAAAAAAAAAAAGAAAAGAAACACCAGAGTCCATAATTAACACTGTCTCTGATACTCATCGAGGCTACTATGGGTAGATAGAGTCGGGTCACAGATATCATCAAAAATAAGGCAACAAACCGCCCTCGACAGACTCTTTACTGAGCCGCGGCAAATCCAATATGGCAGGTACAGCGAATATGAGAGCACTGGCAGGAATACTCTGGAAGTCAGCGCATCAAGTCGGCTTCTTTAGCATCCAAAAACTCCGCTAGTAGATCAGGGTCCTCAAATGTTCTTGTCTGATTGTGAAGCGTGACTCGGAGCTTGGCCGGGTACATCAGGCCATAGCGTGCTTGTAGTTGTTGAAGCCTCGGCCGGAATTCCAGAAAGCGCTTTCGGCGGTCGACCGTGGGTTTAGCCAAGTCAGGATAGAAGGAGATCTTGTGGCTCTCAAACTCCATATGGCCCTTTGCCCGAGAGGCACTGAGAATTTGCTCCACATGTTGATATCTCAAAAGTCGAAAGATGATAGGCCGCGGGGTCTTCCTGTTGAGCGTTATGTTTGTGGGTACACGATGAGCGCGATCGATCTCCAATTCTTTGGTAAAGGTGATTTGGAGCAGGGAAGGGAGGATTTTATATAAAAACTCCTTCATGTCTCCCGATTCCGCTCCCTCCGGTATGCCCACGAGTCGTAGGTTGTTGCGGCGCGCTCTATTATTGCCATCTTCCACTTCTTTCTGCAAGGCCCGCACCTGACGTTCAACTTTGTCGAGTTTGGACAGCCGGACCGCATGGGAGTCTAATATGCTCTCCATTTTGTCCTGACGCGAAGAGAGCCCCTCTAGCCTGCCTTGCAGTACACCAAGATCTTCCCGCAGCGCTCGGAGTGCTTCACCGTTTGACTGCACGAGGTCCTTAACCCCTCTAATCTCTGCGAGGATTTCCTGCTGCATTTCGGGGCCCTCGCGCAAAGCCAGCCCCTTCTGCGGGGACGGGGGTTCAGTTTTGGAGCGTTTGCCGTGAGAAGCCGCTGGAGATCCAAATTCCAGGCGCGTAGGTTTGGTCCCCGCCATCTCACCAATGTGCCCCAGCAAGATCAGAGCAGAAATTCAAGTATGTCCGGTGTTAATTCAGGATTCTGAGTAGGCCTCTCGGGAGCCTCAGCGTTATGCGACCATCCCGCTGGACATCGGGCTCCGCCCCCCCCCGCTGGACATCGGGCTCCGCCCCCCTGTGGTCCTCCTTTTAACCCACCTACTGTTTCCTCCTTTACCAATGTCATTTCATCTTCCAGAAGGACAACTTGTCTTACTGATCTATACCATCCAGTTGGATTGCTGAGCATTCCCTTGGCTGAATTTCTAGTGCTTTAACCATTATCAATAATAGTCTGTCCTTTGGAATAGTTCTTACCCTCTGGAAGAAGGTTGTTATTCTCAAAAAAAAACCTGACATAGACATGTCTGATCCCTCGAATTATCGCCCAGTTTCTAACTTGCCCTATTTATCCAAACTCATAGAAAAACTTGTGTTCACACAATTGTGGTCTCATGTCGAGAAGGCCAATATATTACATCCATGCCAATCTGGATTCAGACCGGGGCACAGCACTGAGACTGTGCTTCCTTCCTTCCTTAGTGAGATTTATGCCTCCCTGGATCATGCAAGATTACCTTGGCCATATCCTTAGATGTGTCTTCTGCCTTTGATTTGGTGGACCAGAACATTCTTCTATCCTGTTTGTTCAGCATTGGTCTTCAAGATACTGTACATTCCTGGTTTGCTTCTTTCTTTGCTGACTGTTCCTGTCCTGTTACTACCAGTTCCTTTCATCACCCTTTTAAGTGCCTTCAAGACGGTGCTGACCACTGGCTACCCAGCTGCCTCTGGGTTTTCTTGGCAAATGTATCACTGGAAGTAGATTATCAGGCCTTTTCTTCTGAGGCAATAGAGGGTAAAGTGACTTGCCCAAGGTCACAACGAGTGCCAGTGGGAATCAAACCCTTAATCCTCTGGGTTGCTCTAACCACTAGACTACTTCTCCACTGCATTAGATTTGATACAAGCTAGTAATCCTTGCCCTTAAATCCATTTACGCGGATATGCTCACATACTCTTAGCCTTGCTTATTCCCTTCATGTGGTTCATGACTGTCATCGTATGCCCAAAACTAAACCAAAATATACAAAATGCCCTTAGTAAGCAACACCAATCACTAAAATTTCAAAAAAGAATTCTAAATAATTTCTTATCTCCAGGAACAAGCAGGAATGTAGTCATCACATATGGGTATCGTCGGTACCGACGGAGCCTGCGTGGGAACGCTCCCCAGCGTCCAATTAGAAAGCTTTTGGGAGCATTCCACAGTGCCTGCGTGCTGCTTTCCCGCCTTTCCCAACTGCCTCTCTCCAGTTCTTCATTTTCCGCGGAGCCAGCAGGTCGTCGTTCCTGTCACCGCAGAAATCCTTCCTTTTTACTTTCTTTTTTTGTGGTCGCGTCTGCCTTCTTCGACGCTTTACCGGTACCGCCGGTTCTTCTTTCTTTATTTCTGTTCTTTAAAAAAAAAAAAAACATTGTTCTTTTTTCCCTTTTTCCCAGGTGCATGCGCCATTTTGGGCCTTAGGCCCAAAACGTTTTTCCTACAATGGAGAAACCTGCTTCAGGTTTCAAAAAGTGCACCAAGTGTGGCGGTACCATCTCCGTCACCGACACCCATGAATGGTGTCTAAAATGTTTAGGTCCTGACCACTCCATCACGGATTGTATGTCCTGTGCCATGATGTCCAAAAGAGGTTGGCAGAACCGAGCTGCTAATCTCAGTACCCTGTTTCCCTCTGATGCAGCTTTGGTGGCAACGACGTCTTCCAGGGCTTCCTCTTCCTCCCGTGGATCTCAGGTAACTAAACATAAGTCCAGCCGGTCCTCAAAGGGTAGATCTCCTTCTAAGCATCGAGATGCCTCTGGCGTTGCCCTTGAGGATTCTGCACCGACGAAATTGCCCCGGCGTAAGGCTTCAGCTTCCAAAGCATTATCGGGGCTCCAGGCTGTTCTCGAGGCCTCGACCTGGGCAGAACTACTGGTGCCATGCTCTGGGGTACCGGCTGTCCTCTCCGGTACCGACATCCAGGCATCGGCAGCGTCGATAGACCAGAGGTTCCTGGCTATTGAACGCAGTCTGGCAGGTCTCCTTACGGCATCGACACCCTCGGAACCAAGTCAGACAGTTCAGCCGGTACCGGCACCGATTCCGGCACCGGTATCGGTACCGGTAGTGATAGCATCGACATTGGTGTCCGCATGTCCAGCACCCAGTCATCCGATGCCCTCCGGTACCGATACACCGGTACCGATTCCCCCCGGTACCGACTTCGGTCGGTACGGGTATCGGGCTCTACAAGAGCATCCGGACAGAAGGTACTTCGAGTCCTCAGAGGAATCTGAGGATTCCGATAATTCTGTCGATACCGGAGCATTTCTTCTAGAGGAGCCCCCCTCCCCTAAACGCAGGATGTCTCCTCCAGAGGATATCTCCTTCCAGGATTTCATCAGCGAGGTGGCTCGGGGTCTCTCCATTACTGTGACTCCTGAAACAGAGCCCAGAGCAAAGGAGTTGGAAATTTTACAATATCCCAAAGCTCCTAAGGAGGCAGCTACTTTGCCCATCCATGAGATCTTGCATGATCTCATGCTAAGAATGTGGGAGACCCCTCTTGCCACCTCTCCTCATTCTCGTAGACTTGACACTATGTATCGAGTCCCTCCTTGACCTGGTTTCCAGGAAACTCAGCTCCCTCACCACTCTATTGTAGTGGAATCAGCTATGAGAAGGATCAGGAGTGCAGAGAGGCATGCCTTTAATCCCCCAGGAGGTGAGTGCAGAACTTTGGATGCTTTTGGACGTCGTACTTTCCAAGCTTCCATGCTTTCTGCCAGGATCAGTTCCTATATTTTATATATGGGAATGTTCCTGAAGGAAATCACAGGAGATTTAGAGGTTTTGAGTCCTCTTCTTCCTGAGGATAGAAGACAGGATTTTCTCACATTGGTCCCAGGATGTTTCCAAATTTGTCAATCATGCAGCTTTTAACTGTTTTGAGTGCATAAGCAGAACCTCTGCCATTGCCATAGGTGCACGTAGAATTGCCTGTCTCCAGGCATCCGATTTGGAGCTCTGGGTACAAGACAAATTGGGCAATATTCCTTATACTGGTGAGAACCTGTTTGGCAAAGATTGGCAGGAAAAGGCCAATGAGTTGGATGCTGACAACTCCACCTTGGAGAGATTATCCAAGGGCACAGCTGATCCTGCAAGAAAGAAATCTTTCAAAATAACCATTCTTTTCCAAAAAGAAAAGGTTTTATCCTGCTTATTCCCAGCAGGGACGCTCTGCAGGTCAACCTGTCCGGAAGGGTCAGCAACCATCCAAGCAAAGAAAAGCAAAGTCTGCTAAGCCTCAACCGCCTCAGCAGTCTCAGCCTCCACAAGGCCTTTGACTTGCATCTAGAGAACTTAGCCTTCCTGGCTGTAAATGGACCAGAGCCTTCCACCATTCCAGGAAGGTTATGTCACTTGGCCTCAAGATGGGGGCAGACAACAGCAGAGCATTGGACACTCTCCATCATAAAAGAGGTACAAGCTTCATTTCTTGAGCATGCCCCCTCCCACAATAGTAAAACAGTTCAATTCTCAGACCTCTCTCATCAACTTGTTAGATCAAGAGGTCACCATGCCTCTTGCCCAAGAGGCAATGAAGTACCCATTCTTCAACAGGGTACAGGGTTTTACTCCCCCTATTTTCTTATCCCATAGAAAACAGGAGGTCACAGACCTATTTTAGACCTCAGAGAATTGAACAAATTCCTGTTCAAGGAGAAATTCAAAATGGTTTCTCTAGGAACTCTGCTGCCATACCTTCAGAGTCAAGATTGGCTATGTTCTCTAGATCTCAAGGATGCGTACACTCATGTTATCACCCATCCATCTCACAGGAAGTTCCTTCGGTTCCTTTTTCAAGGGAAGCACTACCAATACAGGGTACTCCCGTTTGACCTGGCCTCAGCTCCAAGGGTGTTCACGAAATGCATGGCTGTAGTAGCAGCATTTCTCCGCACTCTAGGAATATTTGTCTTCCCCTACTTAGGCGATTGGCTCATTAGAGCCCCATCAGAGTCAGAGGCCAGGATAGCTCTATCTTGCACAATGTGTATCCTTCAGTATTTGGGTCTAGTCATAAACATCCCAAAATCCAGCCTAACTCCCACTCAGTCTCTAGAGTTCATAGGAGCTGTGCTGGATACCAGAAAGGCAAGGGCCTATCTCCCTCAGAACCGTTGCCTTCGCATGGTGCAGTTAGCTTCTCAAGCATTGCTAAAGTCCCATCTCACTGCTAGAGAAATGTTACAACTACAAGGCCACATGGCTTCTACTGTGCATGTGGTTCCTTATGCTCGCCTCCATATGAGAGCAGCCCAGTGGACTTTATCCACCCAGTGGACCCAGGCATCAGGGTGCCTGTCAGACAAAATCGTAAACACAAATCGCCTTATTTTGTCCCTTCAATGGTGGCAGTCCACTCAAAACCTGTTGCTGGGGTCCCCGTTCCAACAACCCTTATCCCAAGCAACTCTCACAACAGATGCTTCTCCAATGGGTTGGGGAGCTCATCTACAAGACCTCTCCACCTAAGGCACTTGGACTCCACAGGAGACTCATCTATATATCAATCTCTTAGAGCTCAGAGCAATTTTTCTTGCTCTTCGAGTGTTCCATTCCCTGCTAAGCTGCAAGACAGTCCTTATTCACACGGACAACCAGGTAGCCATGTTCTATGTGAACAAGCAGGGAGGAACAGGCTCTCTGTCGCTCTGCAGTGAAGCTTTGTGATTATGGGCCCTCGCCAGAGAGCATCAGATTCATCTCCTGGCAGTGTATCTTCCAGGCATACAAAACTCTTGGGCGGACAGACTCAGTCGAGTTCTTCTTCCACACGAATGGGCTGTACATGTAGACCAGGTGGCCAAGATTTTTCAAATTTGGGGAACCCTGGACATAGACCTCTTTGCAAGTCTGTTGAATGCCAAACGTCCCCGGTTCTGTTCCAGAATTCTGGCTCAGGGATCTCAGGCCAAGGATGCTTTCCTCCTTCACTGTGGCCAGGACTTCCTTTATGCCTTTCCACCCATTCCCCTAATTCCCAAAACCCTGTTCAAGCTTCAGAGAGACAGAGGCCGTATGATTCTCATAGCTCCACATTGGCCTCGGCAAGTGTGGTACTCTCTGCTTCTACATCTCTCTCAAGCTCCCTCTCTGGAGTTATGGTCTGCTCCAGATCTCCTATCTCAGGAGGACGGGATGTTATGGCATCACAATCCCCAGTCTCTGCATCTCAGGGCTTGGTTGCTGAAGGCCTAGATCTCCATGATCTTAACCTCCCTCAGCAAGTGAAGGATATTCTTCTTGCTTCCAGGAAGCCTTCCACAAGACGCTCTTATGCTTTCAAGTGGAAAAGGTTTACCATATGGTGTTCGCAGAAGGGTCTTAACCCCCTTGCGATATCTCTGGAATCTTTACTGGAGTATCTCCTTCATTTATCTAATGCAGGACTTAAGACTAACTCAGTAAGAGTCCATTGGAGTGCTATTGCAGCATCCTTCAAGCATCTAAATGGACAACCTATCTCCTCTCATCCTCTTATAGCAAGATTTATGAGAGGCCTTCTTCTAACTAAGCCTCCCATTAGGCCACCGCCGGTGGCATGGGACTTAAACCTGGTTCTTGGGCAGCTCATGAAGCCACCTTTTGAACCCTTAGCTACTACCTCCTTGAAATTCCTTTCTTCGAAGCTTATCTTTCTCATTGCAATCACATCAGCACGTCGCATTAGTGAGTTGCAAGCACTAGTAGCTCATCCACCTTATACAAGGTTCCATCATGACAAGGTAGTCCTTAGGACTCAATCCACACTTTATGCCAAAGGTGGTCTCACCTTTTCTTCTAAACCAAGCGGTCTACCTACCTGTGTTCTTTCCAAGGCCTCATGCATCAAATGCAGAGAGGAATCTTCATACCTTGGACTGTAAAAAAGCTTTAGCCTTTTACTTACAAAGAACACAGCAACATAGAAAGTCCTCTCAACTCTTTGTTGCTTTTGATCCTTCTCATTTGGGACTTCCAGTCTCCAAGAGAACACTGTCTAATTGGATTGCTCAGTGTATTTCCTTCGCTTGTCAGAGCAAGAATCTTCCTCTGGAGGGCCATGTCACAGCTCACAATGTGAGAGCCATGGCAGCTTCAATGGCTCATCTGCACTCTGTGTCTATCGACGACATCTGTCGAGCAGCCACCTGGGCCTTGGTTCATACCTTCACAGCCCATTACTGCTTGGACAAGGTCTCCCGCTGGGATGCCTTGTTTGGTCAGGCTGTTCTCCAACACCTGTTCCATATCTAATCAACTCCTTCCTACCATCCCTGGTAGGATGCAAGAGATCCATGCAGGGAAGTGGAGCCCTTCTCAGGCACGCACAACTTCTGGGGTCTCTCCCTGGCATCTAAAGCTAGGGAGTCCACATATGTGATGACTACATTCCTGCTTGTTCCTGGAGATAGCATAGTTACTCACCTGTAACAGGTGATCTCCGGGAACAGCAGGAATTTAGTCCTCACAACCCACCCACCTCCCCTAGGAGTAGTATCTCTCTATCTATCTCTTTCCCTCTCTCTCTCTTTGTCTCAGCTTTAAAACTCAACTGGAGAGAGGCAGTTGGGAAAGGCGGAAAGGCAGCACGCAGGCGCTGTGGGATGCTCCCAAAAGCTTTCTAATTGGACGCTGGGGAGCGTTCCCGCGCAAGCTCCGTCGGTACCGACGATACCCATATGTGAGGAGTAAATTCCTGCTGTTCTCGGAGATCACCTGTTACAGGTGAGTAACTATGCTAAACACACATTTATTACAATATTTTATAAGGCATATATGACCTCAGGATGGCCTCGCCCCTATATGTGGCGAAACTAATCACCATAGGGTTAAAGCAGATGCTCACATGATAGGTCTCTAGCCTTCTTTTGCTCTATCCTTTTTATATATTGCACAACTCCCACATCTACTAATTATAATAATTTAACCAAACAACATCCAAAAAAGTACTTTTAAGGATTCTTCCAATAAATAGAAACACAAACACAATAGTGGTAAAGTGTCTGCACTCTCACATGGACCTGAAATTCATGGACCGTCAATTCATTATCCTACAAGAGAATGAAAAGAACTTTTGTAAGTTAGAAATCTCCAGGATCAAGCAGGGATGTAGTCTTCACATATGGGTATCGTCAGTACCGACGGAGCCTGCACGGGAACGCTCCGTAGCGTCCAATTATAAAACTTTTGGGAGCATCCCACAGCGCCTGCGTGCTGCCTTCCCGCCTTTCCCTATTGCCTCTCTCCAGTTCTTCGTTTTCCGCGGAGCCAGCAGGTCGTCGTTCCTGTCTCCGCAGACATCCTTTTCCCTATTCTCTTTTTTGTGGTCGCGTCTGCCTTCCCTCGACGCTATACCGGTACCGCTGGTTTCTTTCTTTCTTTAAAAAAAAAATATAGTGTGTGTTTTTTTTTTTCAAAACTTTCCCTTTTCAGGTGCACGTGCCAGTTTGGGCCTTAGGCCCAAAATTTCCTTTGATATGGAAAAACCTGCTTCGGGTTTTAAGAAGTGTACCAAGTATGGCGGTACCATCTCAGTCACCGACACCCATGAATGGTGTCTTAAACGTTTAGGTCCTGACCACTCCATCTCGGAGTGTATGACTTGTGCCATGATGTCCAAGAAGGGTCGACAGAACCGAGCTGCCAAGCTCAGTACCCTTTTTCACTCCAATGCAGCCTCTGTGGCATCAACGTCATCCAGGGCTTCGTCTTCCTACCATGGATCTCAGGTAACTAAACATAAGTCTGGCCGGTCCTCAAAGGGTAGATCTCCTTCCAAGCATCGAGATGCCTCTGGCATTGCCCTTGAGGATTCTGTACCGGCAAAATTGCCCCAGCGGGAGGCTTCAGTTTCCAAAGTATTATCGGGGCTCCAGGATGTTCTCAAGGCCTCGACCTCGGCAGAACTACTGGTGCCATGCTCTGGGGTATCGGCTGCTTTCTCCGGTACCGACATCCAGGCATTTGCAGCGTTGATAGACCAGAGATTCCTGGCTATTGAACGCAGTCTGGCGGCTCTCGTTGCGGCATCGACACCCTTGGAACCGCGTCAGACAGTGCAACTGGTATCGGCACCGGTACCGACGGCATCGACATCGGTGTCTGCATTGCTGGCACCCAGTCTTGCTATGCCTTCCAGTACCGATACACCGTTACCGATTCCCCCGGCCGGTACGGGTATCGTGCTCTACAGGAGCATCCGGACAGAAGGTACTTCGAGTCCTCGGAGGAGTCTGAGGATTCTGACAGCTCTGTCGTTACCGGAGTACTTCTCCCAGAGGAGCCTTCCTCTCCTAAACGCAGGATGTCTCCTCCAGAAGATATCTCCTTTCAGGACTTTATCAGGGAGGTGGCTCGAGGTCTTTCCATTACTGTGGCTCCTGAAACAGAGCCTAGGGCAAAAGAGTTGGAGATTCTACAATATTCCAAGGTTCCTAAGGAAGCAGCTGCTTTGCCTGTCCATGAGATCTTACATGATCTCATGTTGAGAATGTGGGAAACACCTCTTACCACCTCTCCTCGCTCTCGTAGACTGGATACCATGTATCGAGTACCTCTGTGTCCTGGTTTCCAGAAAATTCAGCTTCCTCACCACTCTATTGTAGTGGAATCAGCTATGAGAAGGATCAGAAATGCAAAGAGGCATGCCTCTAAAACTCCAGGACGTGAGTGTCGAACTTTGGATGCCTTTGGACGTCGTACTTTCCAGGCTTCCATGATGTCTGCCAGGATCAGTTCCTTTATTTTATATATGGGAATGTTCCTGAAGGAAGTCACAGGAGATTTAGAGGTTTTGAGCTCTCTTCTTCCTGAAGATAGAAGGCAGGATTTTCTCACATTGGTTAAACATGCCCAGGACGTTTCTAAGTTTGTCAATCGTGCAGCTTTTGACTGTTTTGAGTGCATAAGCAGAACCTCTGCCATTGCCATAGGTGCATGTAGAATTGCCTGGCTCCAGGCATCTGAATTGGAGCTCTGGGTGCAGGACAAACTGGGCAATATCCCTTGTACAGGTGAGAATCTATTCGGCAAGAATTGGCAAGAGAAAGTCAATGAATTTGATGCTGACAACTCCACTCTACGAGAAGGAAATCTTTCAAGAAGTCCTTCTCCAAAAAGAAGAGGTTTTATCCTTCTTATTTCCAACAGGGATGTTCTGCAGGTCAACCTGCCCGGAAGAGTCAGCAACCACCTAAACCAAGAAAAGCAAAGACTGCTAAGCCTCAACCGTCTCAGCCTCCACAAGGCCTTTGACTTCCATCTAGAGAACTTAACCTTCCTGCCTCTCAATGGGCTGGAGCCTTCCACCATCCCAGGAAGGTTGTGTCACTTTGCCCCCAGATGGGGGCAGATAACAGCAGAACATTGGACTCTCTCCATTGTAAAAGAGGGGTACAAGCTTCGCTTTCTCTGCATGCCCCCTCCCACAATTGTAAGGCAGTTCAATTCTCAGAGCTCTCTCATCAACCTGCTAGATCAGGAGGTCACTATGCTTCTTGCCCAAGGGGCAATAAAAGAGGTACCCATTCCTCAACAGGGTACAGGGTTTTACTCCTCCTATTTCCTTATCCCAAAGAAAACAGGGGGACACAGACCTATTTTAGACATCAGAGAATTGAACAAATTCCTGTTCAAAGAGAAATTCAAGATGGTTTCTCTAGGAACTCTGCTGCCATATCTTCAGAGTCAGGATTGGCTTTGTTCTCTAGATCTCAAGGACGCGTACACTCATGTTCTCATCCATCCAACTCACAGAAAGTTCCTTCGGTTCCTTTTTCAAGGAAAGCACTACCAATACAGGGTGCTTCCTTTTGGCCTGGCCTCAGCACCAAGGGTGTTTACGAAATGCATGGCTGTGGTAGCAGCATTTCTTCACACTCTAGGAATATTCGTCTTCCCCTACTTAGACGACTGGCTCATTCGAGCCCCATCAGAGTCAGAGGCCAGGACTTCTCTCTCTTGCACAATGCGTATCCTTCAGTATTTGGGTCTGGTCATAAACATCCCAAAATCCAGCCTAATTCCCACTCAGTTTCTAGAATTCATAGGAGCTTTGCTGGATACCAGAAAAGCAAGGGCCTATCTTCCCGAGACCTGTTGCCTTCGCATGGTGCAATTAGCTTCTCAAGCAGTGCTAAAGTCTCATCTCACTGCTCGAGAAATGTTAAAACTACTAGGCCACATGGCTTCTACCGTGCACGTGGTTCCTTATGCTCGCCTCCATATGAGAGCAGCCCAGTGGACTCTATCCACTCAATGGACCCAGGCATCAGGGTGCCTGTCAGACAACATAGCAAACACAAATCGCCTTATTTTGTCCCTCCAATGGTGGCAGTCCACTCAAAACCTGTTGCTGGGGTCCCCATTTCAACAACCTTTACCCCAGGCAACTCTCACAGCAGATGCTTCACCAATGGGTTGGGGAGCTCATCTGCAAGACCTCTCCACCCAAGGCACTTCCTTGCTCTTCGAGTGTTCCACACCCTGCTCAGCTACAAGACAGTCCTCATTCATACGGACAATCAAGTAGCCATGTTCTACGTGAACAAGCAGGGAGGAACAGGCTCTCTGTCACTTTGCAACGAAGCTGTGCGGCTATGGGCCCTCGCCAGAGAGCATCAGAAATATCTCCTGGCACTGTATCTTCCAGGTATCCAAAACTCTTGGGCAGACAGACTCAATCGAGTTCTGCTTCCACACGAATGGTCTCTACATGCGGACCAGGTGGCCAAGATTTTTCAAATTTGGGGATCCCCGGACATATACCTCTTTGCAAGTCCGTTGAATGCCAAACTTCCCCGGTTCTGTTCCAGAATTCCGGCTCAGGGCTCTCAGGCCAGGGATGCTTTCCTCCTTCACTGGGGTCAAGACTTCCTTTATGCCTTTCCACCCATTCCCCTAATTCCCAAAACCCTGTTCAAGCTTCAGAGAGACAGAGGCCGTATGATTCTCATAGCTCCACATTGGCCACGGCAAGTGTGGTACCCTCTGCTTCTACATCTCTCTCAAGCTCCCTCTCTGGAGTTAGGGTCTGCTCCAGATCTCCTGTCTCAGGAGGACAGGATGTTATGGCATCCCAATCCCCAGTCTCTGCATCTCAGGGCTTGGTTGCTGAAGGCCTAGATCTTCATGATCTTAACCTCTCTCAGCAAGTAAAGGATATCCTTTATGCTTATAGAAAACCTTCCACAAGACGTTCTTATGCTTTCAAGTGGAAAAGGTTTACCATATGGTGCTTGCAGAAGGGTCTTAACCCCCTCGCGATACCTCTGGAATCATTACTGGAGTATCTCCTTTATTTATCCAATGCAGGATTTAAGACTAACTCAGTAAGAGTCCATTTAAGTGCTATTGCAGCTTCTTTCAAGCCTTTGAATGGACAACCTATTTCCTCCCATCCTCTTATAGCAAGATTTATGAGAGGCCTTCTTCTAACTAAGCCTCCCATTAGGCCACCACCGGTGGCATGGGTCTTAAACCTGGTTCTTGGCCAGCTCATTTTTATTTATTTATTTTATTTTATTTATTTAACGTTTTTCTATACCGCACTATTCGGCATCAGCGCGGTTTACAAGGAACAAGTTTGTACAATGTGGAACAGCCATACATTGAACTTACATAAAACAGGGAATTTAAACATGGATAACAGGTGAACTTTATACATAATATACAAAAGGGGAATTAAACATGGATAACAGGTGAACTTTATACATTATATACAAAAGGGGATTGCATCATAGCTGAGTTTGATACAGGCCCTAAAGGGGATGGTTGGATGAGGTGGAGAGTTATCATAGGAGATTGGTTAGGCGGCGTTGGATTGAGAGACTGTAGGGTCATGTGATACTGTCTAGGTGATGCTGTCGGAGTTACAAAAGTGTTGTATAAATAGGTGCTGTTTGAGGGCTTTTCTGAACTGGGGGAGGTTGTTTATGATCCGGATTTCTGTTGGGAGGGAGTTCCAGCATGAGGGGGCAAACAAGGCAAAGGCACGCTTTCTAGTGGATTTGTTGCATTTTGTGATGGCTTTTGGAAGGAGGATGGTATTGCAGGATGTGGCTCTTCTTAATCTGTTGTCTGGTGTAGGTTGAATCAGATCTGACAGGGTAGTTGCGGTGATACAGTTGACTACTTTGAAGGTCATGGTTAGGATCTTGAATGTGATCCTGTATTGGACGGGGAGCCAGTGAAGGCTTTTCAGAATAGGGGTGATATGGTCTCTGCAAGACGCTCCGTAGAGGGTTCTAGCTGCGGTGTTCATCGCAAGCTGCAAGGGGTTTATCGAGCTCTTTGGGAGGCCAAGTAGGATGGAATTGGCGTAATCGAAGTGGGGCATGATTATGTCCTGGAAGACTGTTCTGAAGTCATTTGGTTCCAGAGTGCTCTTTATGAGGTGTAGTGTCCATAAGCCACCTTTCGAACCCTTAGCTACTACCTCGTTGAAATTCCTGCAAAGTTATCTTTCTCGTTGCAATCACATCAGCTCGTTGCATCAGTGAGTTGCAAGCACTAGTGGCTGATCCCCTTTATACAAGGTTCCATCATGACAAGGTGGTCCTTAGGACTCATCCACACTTCATGCCAAAGGTGGTCTTGCCTTTTCATCTAAACCAAGCAGTCTACCTGCCTGTGTGTTTTCCAAGGCCTCATGCATCAAATGTGAAAGGAATCTTCATACTTTGGACTGTAAAAGAGCTTTAGCTTTTTACTTAGAAAGAACCCAGCAACATAGAAAGTCCTCTCAACTCTTTGTTGCTTTTGATCCTTCTCATTTGGGACTTCCAGTCTCAAAGAGAACGCTGTCCAACTGGATTGCACAGTGTATTTCATTTGCCTACCACAGTAAGAATCTTCCTCTGGAGGGCCATGTCACAGCTCACAATGTGATAGCCATGGCAGCTTCAATGGCTAATCTGCACTCTGTGTCTATCGATGACATCTGTCGAGCAGCCACTTGGGCCTCGGTTCATACCTTCACAGCCCATTACTGCTTGGACATGGACTCCCGCTGGGATGCCTTGTTTGGTCAGGCTGTTCTCCAACACCTGTTCCATACCTAATCAACTCCTACCCACCATCCGTGGTAGGATGCCAGAGATCCATGGGGGGAAGTGGAGCCCTTTCACAGGGACACACTACTTCTGGGGTTCTCTCCCTGGCATCTAAAGCTAGTGAGTCCCCATATGTGAAGACTACATTCCTGCTTGTTCCTGGAGATAGCATAGTTACTCACCTGTAACATGTGATCTCCGGGAACAGCAGGAATTTAGTCTTCACAACCCACCCACCTCCCCTAGGAGTTGTATCTCTCTATCTGTCTCTTTCTCTTTCCCTCTCTCTCTCTCTCTCTCTCTCTCAGCTTTAAAACTCAACTGGAGAGAGGCAGTTGGGAAAGGTGAGAAGGCAGCACACAGGCGTTGTGGGATGCTCCCAAAAGCTTTCTAATTGGACGCTGGGGAGCGTTCCCGCGCAGGCTCCGTCGGTACCGACGACACCCATATGTGAAGACTAAATTCCTGCTGTTCCCGGAGATCACCTGTTACAGGTGAGTAACTATGCTTTCTCTGTGCACCAACAAATAGGTTTACATTCACTTATCTGCATAGATCCAGGGGTTCAGCACATGTCAGTATCCAAACGCTCAGTTAAACCTCAGCTGCCATACCGCAATAGCCAAACAACAAAACGGTGTCTGCTGTTGCGGCAGAGATTATCCATTCCTCAACAAAAGCTTTTGTTTCACCTAGTAGGCTTCTTCAGGCGTTCTCTGTACTATAGTTAAAAACACTAATGAAACTGGATACACAAAGTATCTGCAAATGTTTCAGACATCAGGCGAGAATGCTTCCAGCCGCTATCGGGTCAATGGCATTTGACATCAGCTGCTTTTCAAAGAACTTTCCACCAATAGAATCGCTTATTAAAACTGACGTAATACAACATATCCAATTATACCAAAATTAAGCAGAAGAATAGATTGGAACTTCTAAGCTATCAAGCAGAACATCACATAAACAGCGTCCATTCAATTTTATCATTCAACCCAAAAGGGTCTAACGTATATAACTCATAGATCCATTTCTATTCTTTTTGTATCAGTATATGGGAGGCGCCATCGAGCATGCAACTGCAGCCACAGCCGGAAGGCCCAGAGGAGCTCCCCGATTGGGATAGAGCACCCGCCTGCAGTCAGCCGCCCAATCAGGCCATCCCTAGGCTGGGAAAAAGAGGCGCCACCGGGCGCGCAACTGCAGCCACAGCCAGAAGGCCCAGAGGAGCTCCCCGATCAGGGTAGAGCACCCGCCTGCAGCCAGCCGCCTAATTGGGCCTTCCCAAGGCCGGGAAGAGGAGGCGCCATCGGGCGCGCAACTGCAGCCACAGCCGTAAGGCCCAGAGGAGCTCCGCGATCAGGGTAGAGCACCCGCCTGCAGCCAGCCGCCGAATCGGGCCGTCCCAAGGTCAGGAAGAGGTGGCACCATCAGGCGCGCCTGAGCCTGGTGGGCCATGCCAAAGGGCCCTTTGGCGGGGACCGTTAGAGAGGAAACAAAGCGGAAGAGAGACCCACACAATGAGTCGCTCAACCCTCTGGCTCCCACTGACGCAAAAAGAACAAGAAAAGTAACAGAGAAAAAAGCTATAAGGAGTATGTAGTATGCAAAACCTGCTGCAGATAACATTCTGAAGATAATATATACTGCATAACCTGCTGTAGATAACATATAATGTATAACCTGCTGTAAATAACATATGCTGTAGATAAAACAACTGCATAGCCTGCTGTAGATAACAAATGCTGCAAAGACTGAAGATACAACTACTATCTCCTTGCTAACTCACTAATACCTCATTGCTGTATAGATAACATATGCTGCACAGCCTATTGACTCCATTATTCTCCAGGACCAAGCAGGAAGTCAGTCCTCACATATGGGTGACGTCGGCGCCGACGGAGCCCTCGCGGAGCAATTTCCCCAGCTTTCAAAGAAAGCCTTTGGGAATTAAAGCGCATGCGCTGTCCCCTTCTCTCCCAAGGGTGCCATCTTGCTCAGTCTTCTTTTTTCCGCGGAGCTCTACAGACGCTGTTTGTATTCACTGCTGGAAAAGTTGATTTTCTCTCTTATTCTTTATTCCTTTTCGGTTCGACGCCGGATTCTTTTTCCCGCCCGGACCCGCTACGCCGGTATCGGGTCCGTTTCTTTATTTTTCGGTTTTTTGTCCTTCGTGACAAGCGTTCGCGCCATTTTTTCCTTTTCACTGGCAGCCCTGTCTTTTGACCTCGCAGGGGCCCTTTTTCCCTCGATGGCTGCCAGCGGGTTTAAGAAGTGTGATCGCTGTAAGAAACTCATGTCTCTTACCGACACACACGACTGCTGCCTCCGCTGCCTTTGACCCGATCATGACCCGATAATCTGTGGTCCGTGTGGCAAAATGTCCTCAAAAGCGTTGAGGAGTCGGCAGCATCATTGTGAACGAATCTTCTCTGACTCCGCATCCGGCCGGGCCCGGACCTCGTCAGAGGCTTCGACGTCCCGGGACTCCGGTCCTGAGCATCGTCAGAGTTCCTCTGAGCGGGGGTCTCCTACCCGGGAACATCATAGGAAGAAAAAACCCGCGAGGATGGCGTCGGCAGACGCTCCTGGTTCCTCGAGGGCCAGGTCGCATAGCCCCGACAGCCGTCCCGGGTCCTTGGAGTCGGAGAGGCCTTCGAAACATCCTCGTCTCGAGATGGAGTCGCCTGGACATGTGAGTACTGTAGTCCTCATGGACTCGCCTCCAAAGGACCTGACGTCGGGCCCGACGCCGTCGGGGCCCGAGTCAGGGGCTGCTGGGTCTCCTGAGCTTGGACTCAGGTTGAGGGCCTTGGAGAGCAGTTTAGCTGCCTTCATGGACCAGCATCGGGCATTGATCGCTGGCCTTGCCAATGCGTCTGCCCCGGCCACCGGGACGTCGACGTCCAAGTCGACCCCGGAGACCGAGCCGATCCTAGAGTCCATCCGAGCTCGAGTCGATCCTCGGTCGCGGTCTCCCTCGGCCTCCCGTTCGGGACCGAGGTCGTCAACGCCGACTCCTTCGGCGTCGGAGCAGAGGACATCGGTGCCCGCCCGACCGGAGCCACTCGAATCCTCCACCGCGGAGTCCGACTGGGAATCGGAGGATGAAGAGTCCCCTGGTAGTTTTCGGACCCAGTGTGTCCCCTCGGACTCGCCCGAGTCCGAACCTCGGAGACAGTCCCCCCCAGAGGACACCCGGTTCTCGGATTTCGTGCGGGATATGGCCAAGGCCTTGGCATTCCCCGCAGATCCCGAGGAGGAGCTCGATGCCCTCCAGTATGATTCTCCCCCAAAGGAGGCCTTTACTGTACCGGTTCCTCCGATGCTGGAACGACTTCTCATCCCCATGTGGGAGAACCCGGCGTCGGTGCCGGTGTTAAGCAAGCGGGTCGATTCCATTTATCGAGTCCGCAAGAGCCCCGGCTTCCAAAAGGCACAACTACCGCACCATTCCATGGTGGTGGAATCGGCCATGCATAGACTCAAGAGTCAAAAAATGCAGTCCTCGGTGCCTCCCGGCAGGGAGGCCCGGAGCCTGGATGCCCTCGGTAGAAAGTGTTTCCAGGGCTCTATGCTTGCTTGTCGAGTCCAGACCTACCAGCTCTATATGGGCATGTATCTCCGAGATCTGGCAAAGGAAATTGCCGGGTTCTCGGCTGGTCTCTCCGAGGAACCTTTGCAGAGGTTCCAAGCCTTGTCCACTGGGATTTGAGAGTGCTCGAAGTTTATCTCTCGAGCAGCCTACGATGGCTTTGAAGCATCGGCTCGAGTGGCCGGAGCCGGCATTGGTGCCCGCCGACAGGCTTGGTTTCAGTCATCCGACCTCGAGCCAAGGGTCCAGGACAAGTTGGTCGATGTCCCCTGCAGAGGTGAAAACCTCTTTGGCAAACCCATGGCGGAAAAGGCTGCACAAATCGAGACCGAGACTCTGACCAGAACTAGGCTGTCCAGAAAAACCTCTGCCCCTTCTCAGAAGAAGGGCTCGGGGGAAAAAGCCCTTTTACCCGAGGAAGGCGGCTGCCTATAAATACTACCCTCAATATCAGGCCTCAGCAGCTCCCCAAAAGGGTCAGCAGGCCAAGGGACGGGGTAATGGGTCCCGTAGGCAGCAGGCCCCCAAGCCCACTACACCGGCCCATGCTCAGCAGGGTGGGGGTTTTTGACTCCATCAGCATAGCCTCTTCCCCTCAGCTGGTTTCTCTAAGCACAGGAGGCCGGCTAGTCCACTTTGCCCACAGGTGGTCAGCCATCACATCAGATACCTGGGTACTTCATATAGTTCAGAAAGGCTATCTTCTACACTTTCACCAGGTACCTTCCTCCTACTTTCCAGGGGAGCCTCCAAGACTCCCTCTGCACAGGGACTTACTCCTTCAGGAGTTGGCAAGTCTTCTTCAGGAACAGGCTGTGGAACCGGTGCCCCACCACCTGAGAGGTCACGGCTTTTATTCCAGGTACTTTCTGATACCAAAAAGAACAGGAGGCCTCAGACCCATCCTGGACTTGCGAAACCTCAACAAGTTCCTGGCAAGGGAAAAGTTCAAGATGCTTTCCCTTGGAATCCTGCTGCCCTACCTCCAGCGGGGAGACTGGCTATGCTCCTTAGATCTAAAGGATGCCTATACTCACATCCTTATTCATCCAGACCACAGGCAATATCTCAGATTTGTTGTGGGAGGAAATCATTACCAGTACAGGGTCCTGCCCTTTGGCCTATCCTCCGCCCCACGGGTCTTCACCAAATGCCTGGCAGTGGTGGCGGCCTATCTGAGACTTCAAGGCCTTTTTGTGTTTCCATACCTGGACGACTGGCTCATCCGGGCCCAGTCTTCCCAGGAAGCCACTCAAGCCACTCATCGCACTGTGTCCCTGCTCCAGCACTTGGGCTTTGTCATAAACTTCGCAAAGTCCACTTTGCTCCCCTCTCAGGATCTCGAATTCATCGGCGCAAGGTTAAGCACTCTTCAGGCTCGGGCCTTCCTGCCTCTGGACAGGGCTCACAGGCTCATGAATCTCGCCAGCCACTTTCGCAGCAATTCCCTGGTCTCTGCCAAGCAATTTCTGAGACTGCTCGACCATATAGCTTCCACGGTCCATGTGACCCCCAATGCCCGCCTGAACATGCGACCTGCCCAGTGGTGCCTTCGCACTCAATGGCATCAGGCCACAGGGAGCCTGACGGACTCAGTACAAGTCTCGGACCTGCTGGTCTCTTCTCTGCGGTGGTGGCTTCATCTGCCAAACCTAGTACTGGGAGTGGATTTTCAATCTCCTCCTCCTTCTCAGGTACTAACAACCGATGCTTCTCTCCTGGGATGGGGAGCACATTGCCAAGGGACATGTACTCAAGGCCTCTGGACTCCTTGGGAGTCTGCGCAGCAGATAAACTTCCTGGAGCTCAGAGCCATCCGCCTAGCTCTGAGAGCCTTCTCCCACCTCACTTCTCACCAGTCTGTACTGGTCCAGACGGACAATCAAGTAGCAATGTTCTACGTGAACAAACAGGGAGGCACAGGCTCCTTCCTTCTCTGTCAGGAGGCACGCCGGCTGTGCTTTTGGGCAGTCGGCCACGGCATACTCCTCAAAGCGGTCTATCTCCCAGGTCAAGAAAATTACCTGGCAGACAAACTAAGCAGGATCCTCCAACCACACGAGTGGAGATTGGATCCATTAGTGGTTCAGCAGATCTTTCTCAAGTGGGGACTCCCCACCTTGGATCTGTTTGCCAGTCCTCTGAACCGGCAACTACCCAGATTCTGCTCTCGACAACCGCATCCTCTCAGAGTAGCGCCGGATGCTTTTCTGATTCCATGGTCCACAGGCCTCTTGTATGCCTTTCCTCCCATGCCGCTGGTGACTCGAACGGTCTTCAAGGTTCTTAGAGACAAAGCCTCGATGATCCTAGTGGCTCCCCGGTGGCCGAGGCAACCTTGGTTCCCGCTTCTAATGCAACTGGCGGTGGACACTCCTCTTCCTCTGGGGTTTCAACCCGATCTTCTGACACAAGACCACGGGTCTCTCCTACACCCCAACCTCCGGTCCCTTCATCTGATGGCCTGGCTGCTGAAAGGGTAGTCCTTGCTCCCCTCCTACTGCCTCGGGAGGTGGAAGAGGTCGTCTTGGCCTCCAGGCGGCCCTCCACCCGGAAGTCCTACGCTCTTAAGTGGTGTCGCTTCTCCGTGTGGTGTGCTCAGCAGTCTGAGAATCCCTTCTCCTGCTTGGTGGCGGTGGTCTTGCAATATTTGCTTTACCTCTCCAGTCTGGGCCTTAAGTCCAACTCTGTCAGAGTCCACCTCAGTGCTCTCTCTGCACATCACGCACCGGTAGATGGCAGGCCTCTGTCCAGCCACCCTTTGGTGGCTCGTTTTCTCCGAGGCCTCCTTCTGCTTAAGCCTCCTTTGTGTCCACCAGCCCCTGAATGGGATCTGAATGTGGTCTTGCAGCGGATTACCTGTCCGCCCTTTGAACCTATGGCTACCTGCCCTCTTCGTTTTCTTTCTTGGAAAACCTTGTTCTTGGTAGCCCTTACCTCTGCTAGGCATGTTAGTGAACTGCAGGCCCTAGTGTCTGATCCTCCTTACACTAGGTTCTACAGGAATAGGGTGGTCTTACGGACTCACCCTAAGTTTCTTCCAAAAGTGGTTTCTCCTTTTCATCTCAACCAGGAGGTGGTTCTTCCGACCTTCTTTCCCAGGCCACACTCCAGCCGGGCTGAGATGGTCCTGCATACCCTGGACTGTAGAAGGTCCTTATCCTTCTACCTTGACCGTACGCGGGAGCATAGGAGGGCTGTTCAGCTCTTCGTTTCTTTTGACCCCAATAACTTGGGGCTCCCTGTCTCCAAGCGTACTTTGTCCATCTGGGTAGCTGACTGTACCGCCTGGGCTTATGGGGCAGCCGGCCTCTCGTTGGAGGGTCGAGTCACGGCTCATCGTGTTAGGGCGAAGGCTGCGTCAGTGGCACACCTCCGCTCTGTTCCGTTGGCAGACATCTGCCGGGCCACTACTTGGTCTTCAAGCCAGACTTTTGCGGCACATTACTGCCTGGAGAGGGAGTCCCGCAGGGACAGTGCTTTCGGTCAGGCAGTCCTCCATAATCTCTTTGAGGTTTAGGCAACTCCTACCCTCCGGCCCTGGTGTTGGGCTACCGGTCGGGGGCGTTTTCAGAGAAGATTCCTTCCTTCTGTTCTGCTGAGCTAGAGGGAGCTCATTTTTGTGCTTGAGGTCTCCGGTAGCCTTAAGCTTGGGAGTCCCATATGTGAGGACTGACTTCCTGCTTGGTCCTGGAGAAAGAGTAGTTACTCACCTGTAACAGGTGTTCTCCAGGAGCAGCAGGAATCAGTCCTCACAACCCTCCCTCCTCCCCTTGGAGTTGCAGTCCTATCATTTCGTTTTTGCTAATTGTTTTGCTGTCTTTTAGCTATGTCATCAGACTGAGCAAGATGGCACCCTTGGGCGGGAAGGGGACTGCGCATGCGCGCTGCAATTCCCAAAGGCTTTCTTTGAAAGCTGGGGAAATTGCTCCGCGAGGGCTCCGTCGGCGCCGACGTCACCCATATGTGAGGACTGATTCCTGCTGCTCCTGGAGAACACCTGTTACAGGTGAGTAACTACTCTTTACCTTATTGCTTGATTGCTTCTTCACTGCTTGTAAAATAACATTCTACATTGCACGGAGACCTTATTCCTAGTTTAGAGCTATATGAGAGGAGGAGAGACCAAATAAAGAGATCAGGCAAGTTTAGAACTACAAGAGAAGGGTCAAACACCCACCACTACTGGGCCACAACTCAAGCTGATCCCAGGTCAGTAAATTACAAAATGCACTCGACTCCTCACTACCTCATTGCCTACCTTACACGCCTTCACACTTTCGCAACCTGCACACAGAGTATCGGACCCAACGAGCAAATCCCCTTGCTCCACCTGCATACTACCCAACCTATATGGACACCAGGCTTATCCATCTCTAAAGAACACCAACATCCTAAGCCTGCCGTTCACAAACAGCACAATGCCACACGTATTACGACCACTCATCTCACAAATAATGCACACACCAACCCAATCATAACGGCCAACATTAGGTGTGCTTTAGTAAATGGCAGAGCAATCAGAAACAAACCGAATACTATCCTTGACCTCATCCTCGACAAAAAACTGGATATAATCTGCATCACCGAGACCTGGCTTGATGACTCAGACCAGGTCATATTAAACCAAGTAACCCCAACAGGCTACTCAGCATTCAACTGCATCAGAGCACAAAACAGAGGAGGAGGTGTGCTAATACTGGCCAGAAAGGAATACAGATTTAAAACGATCGCTACCACTAATACGATCGAATCCAACACAATCACTATAACTAACAAGTACCTAAGCATCTCCCTCACCTACAGGCCTCCTGGAACCACAACTGAACATCTCTCCACGGTACTAGAAGCAATATGTGCCCACAGCAGAAAACACAAACCCCTCATTGTACTTGGAGACTACAACCTAACCTCCGCACCTACCAAGAAATCCGCAGAATTCCTAAAAGCCATGGGGCCGCTAAAATATTGCCAGACAATCAACGCCCCAGCATGGTACAACTCCGGATATGGTCTTTATTCCAGTGCACTTGGTGGAACAGGGTAAGGCCACAACACCAACAGTCACGCCAGTCCCTTGGTCAGATCATCATGTGATTAACTTCACCTTGACCATGAATAACCCTACCCAATGCATAGAAGATGAGAACATAGCAAGGCGTTTTAGAGCATTCAACAAAGAATCATTCATAAATGAAATCATTCCACAACTCCAGCAGGAATACAACACCCTTGACATAAACATAGAGAAATGGAACTCCATAATATCTAATGTAACATCAGCCCCTACGAGTACAGAACCACAAGCGCGCAGGAAGTCCAATGCCCCCTGATACTCAAGTGATATCAGAGATGCAAAGCGCACTCTCAGAAGACTTGAAAGAAAATGAAGGTGGAACAAGTCGCATAACTCACTGACTCAATACAGAACCAAGCAACTGGAATATAACAACTTGATAAATGAGCGTAGACAGCAACACCATACCATCCTAATTATGAAATCTCAACAGACCGAGAGAACTCTTTAGCATTGTCCAAAAGCTAACAAAGGACACCACGCAGCACTGTACCCACCATCTTGATCCACAGGAATTTGCGGACTACATGAAATCAAAAAACACCACCCAGACACGCTCCATCACACCACAGACAGATGACCTTGAAATAAAAGAGCAGCATCAAACCTGGGAGAACTTCAGCATACCATCAACACATCAAATAGAGGACATAATAAATGGACTCAACACAACAACCTCACCGTCAGACCCATGCCCAGTGTCTTGTCTCAAAGCCACAAGAAGCCAGCTCTCTCGTCACATTCACAAAATCGTCCAAAGATGCACTCCAACAAGGATACATGCCACAGTCCCTGAAGCACGCCATGATACGACTATACTTAAAAGCAACAACCTAAGCCCCTCAGAACCAAAATCATACCGTCCCATCTCCAGCCTACCATTCCTTGCGAAAATCATTGAAAAGACAGTGCATAGACAACTTCAGGACCATATTGACATGAATGCCCCATTGGACATCCATCAGCATGACTTTAAACCTCAACACGGTGTGGAAACGCTAATCTCCAGGAACAAGCAGGAATGAGTCTTCACATATGGGTACGTCGGTACCGACGGAGTCTGCGCAGGAACGCTTCCCAGCGTCCAATCAAAACACTTTTGGAAGCATCCCACCACGCCTGCGTGCTGCCTTCCCAACTGCCTCTCCTCAGTTTTCGTTTTTCCGTGGAGCCAGCAGGACGTCCTCCTGTCACTGCAGAAAATTCTTCTTTTATTTTTTATTTTTCTTGTGGTCACGGCTGCCTTCCCCGACGCCACCGGTACCGCCGGTGTTTTTCTCTCCTTTTTTCTTGTAAAAATTTTCCTTTTTAAGGAATATTTTTTCTTCTTAGTGCCTCACAGTTTTCTTAGGTCTGCTAGGCCTACTCCCTTTCCTTCATGGAACCGCCAGTCACTATTCCCAAGAAATGTTCAAACTGCGGCGGTACAAAATCAACGTTAGACACCCCTAACTGGTGTCTGGCCGGTTTGGGTCCTGACCATTTTCCTCCGGAGTGTTCCTCCTGCAATAGTATTATTGAAAGAAGTCTTCAGCATCGGCTTCCCGCGATACGCGGTCCCCATCCAGCTTCAGGGCACCGACCACTTCTTTTTCTACACGGAATCAGGTAACCCAAAAACAGTCTGTTAAGACTAGCCAGTCCTCGAGTGGTAGATCTCATGCACAGCATAGAGATGCCTCTGGCCTTGCCCTCGAGAACATACTGGTTTTAAAACCCCAGTGGGAGTCTTCGGCCTCCAAAGCCTGTGTGGGGTTTCAGGTTGTTCCTGAGGTTCACCCCTCACAGAACATACCTGTGCCATGCTCGGTGGTGGCATCCGCTTCGAGCGGTACCGATACCCCGGCATCGGCAATGGTGTTGGATGAAACATTCCTCACGATCGTTGTCTGGTGTCCTCGGTACCTACGGGACCGTTGGATACGCTCCAGGCCGACCCTCCAGTATCGGTATCGATCCCGGTACCGATACTAGTACTGACGTCGGTACCCTCCAGATGTGCTTTGATAGACTCGCTTCCTTCAATGCCGAGTCTGGAATCGATCTCCAATCTGGAGGACTGGGTACTGACTCGCCTTGGTACTGACACCAAAAGGTACCGAAGGCACGATTCCGATGATCCATGTCCGGCACTCTCGGTTTCTTCCATACCGATAGAGTTGTCACCGGCTGGCCTTCATCCACTGGTACCGGATACGGTGCCGAAGTCGGTACCAGTATCCACATTACCATGGCTGTCGGTGCCTTCCATGCTTCCCTCTTCAGGCTCGCTTCCCTCGATACCGAGTTTGGAATAGCTCCCTAGCATGGACGATATGCTACCGACTGTTGCTGGTCCCGACCCCCTGCGGTACAGGCGACTATTCTCTAAGGATCTCCACCATTCAGGATCTTATATTCCTATAAGGTTGGATAGATCCTCCGGTGCCAATGCTAGTTCTTCAGCAGATCTAGCCTGTCCAAAAGAATTTCCCTCTGGGGATTTTTCTTTTCAAGCTTTTCTCATGGATATGATGAGATCACTTGCCATTTCTATGCCTGGACAGGATCCTACACAAGGCAATGCGGAATCCCTGTATATTTCTGGGACAGCAAAGGATACCATCATGCTTCCTTTGCATCATTCCTTGCAGGATCTCCTACGAATGTGGGAAGCTCCTTTAACGGTGCCCCCACCTTCTAGGACAACTGATCTTCTATATCAGGTGCCTCCCTCTCCAGGTTTTCAAAAGACTCAACTTCCTCATCATTCCATTGTTGTTGAATCAGCAATGAGGCGGGTGAAGAGTACTAAAAAGCACTCTTCTTATCCGCCAGGTCGTGAGTCTAAGACTTTAGATGCCTTTGGACGCCAAACCTTCCAGGCATCCATGCTTTCAGCAAGAATTCTCTCATATATTTTCTATATGGGATTATCTCTTGATGAGGTCACAAAGAACTTACTATCTTTGACTCCTTTTCTTCAAGAGACTATAAGTGCAGGCTATTCCTCTCTGGTTAGTCATGCTCAAAATATATCTAGGTTCCTTATTCGTGCTTCCCTGGGCTCCTTTGAGTCTGTTAGCAGAACCTCTGCTATAGCTATAGGGGCACGACGTAAAGCCTGGCTCCAGGCTTCAAACTTAGACAAATGGGCTCAAGAAAGACTGGGAAATACTCCTTGCACTGGAGAAAATCTCTTTAACAAGGAGTCTTTACTCCAGGTTGCTCAGTTAACCACTGACATTCCTGTTTCCAGAGGCTGTTCTACGCCTTCCTCTTTCCCAGTTGGTAGGAAATGTCCTACCCAACTTTCTTCCCCTAGGGGGAAAAGGTTTTATTCTTCTGCTCATCATTCAGATGTTCCCAAACAAGGGAAACATCGCCCTAGTCTGAAGAAACCACAACCTCAACAAGGTCCACGAACCCAGCAGTCGCAGGGTTTTAAATAAGTCATTTTTCCCCTTGTGTTGCTGGTTACAGGGGCAGTCTACTTCTTTTTCCTGAAGTATCTGCACTAAATTTATCCTAACTTTTTCAAGATGTCTCTTCTTGAGATATGTTTTCCTTTACTCTAAGAGTCTTCATGATGATCATGCCCTCACTTGACAGGTTTCTCTTCCTTTTTGGGAAGAGAGAAATGACAACTATTAATAAGACAGTTGTTTCCCTGTACTGGCATGTATCATCTTACCTTTCAGAGACTTCTTTCATAGTCAGTCTCCTTCACCTCTGTCTTAACTCCCTCTTGCTACAGCATCTGGTTTGTAAGAGTGGCTCTTTTACACTGCTAAGCCCCTATGGTCCTCTACCTGTTCCACAGGGGGATTCTCCATTTAAGAGTTGTCTCCCCCTTTATTTCCTTAGCGCAGCTCATCAGACACTAGATAGTCCTACTATGTCTGTTGTCTCTTTTTTCCAATCTAAAAAAGATGGGAAAAGACATTTTTCGCCGCTGCCCTGGTAGTTGCTGCAGATACACTAATTCCTAGTGGTTAAGTCATTGGTTCTGTTCACCACACAACCAGGGCTTCTTCTCCACTAGCTATTTTTCTAGCCTCAGTGCTAAACCCCAAACAGGTTATCAACCTCGTTTGGGAAATCCTATTATCACAGACTGCTTGGTTAACTTCTATTCTTTGTCCTTGGCAGAATAGTTCTTACCAACTGGCTTTTAACAGCCAGTTTTTTCTTCTAACTAACCTGCAGCATGCTCTCTGCAACTCTACAGAGTAGCTTTGCACTATGGGCCCTTGCTAGAGAGCATCATATCTTGTCTAGCAGATAACCCCAGAGGGTTAGGAAGGGTTTCCCCATTCATATTTTTTATGTCTGGTAGGTGTTCCCTACCCCTACCATCTCATCTAAAATCTCTTTTGAGACCTGAGGCTCAAGCCTTTTCTTCACGTGACAATCTAAAGAATGGCAAATTCCCTGGCTTGGTCCATATCCCCTTGGTCTTCTCGCCAGAGATCTTTTTTGTTTCAGTGGCAATTAAAGGACGCCTGATACCCATCTGCCCTTGTAGACAGGTCACTATGGTATCTTCCTCCAGTGACGTCCTCTATCCATTCTCCATACTGTGGTTCTGGAGAAATCTGGACTTGATGCCTGCAGACTGAAGTTATCCTCTGCCTTTTTCCATGTAGGCCATCCTGGTTATTTAAGAGCTCAAATTCTGAAATGGATTTAGACTCTCTTTTGTCAGGGACTCTATTCCCCTGATTTTTTTCAATCATAACCAGGGAAGAAAGATTCTTGATGCATCTATTCAAGCGGGTATCACCCTCCTTGCTGTTAGATGAATCTTTTCTCTCCCCATACTTCTATGGGGATCAATTTCTATAGACATTTCTTCATCCACATACCTGGAGACATCTGTCTACATGCCTACATACACTTATACAGAGATATATATATATATATATATTTATATCTATCTGTGTATCTTCTGCCCATACAGGTCTCTCCGTATATATATGCATATATACTCTATATGTGTATAACTTCAGGAATGTATGTATATCTATATATCTATATGTCTCTATAGAGATATATCTTTTAAGTAGATATGTATCCACATACTTATCTGTCTGTTTACATTCAGATATTCATACATTCCTATATGATCCTGACAGATGGGCACCACCCCTATTAATGCTGTACCAGCATACTTAGGGTTCTACACACATAACCACTTCCTGTGGTGATCAACAAACTTTTCTTACCATAACCTTTCAGGGTTAGGTACCCCTGAAGTTCTCCATGTACCCTTTTTTCTTTCCTTTCAGGAAAGACATTGGGGAACTTCAGTTTATCTAAAGCTTAGCGCTTCCTAAGTCTGTCCTTAACTTCTTATAAGATACAGGGGTTTTTCCACACCCTTTCTCTCCTACATGGACTGTTACTACTGCCAGTCCAGCAGGGTCAGACTCTTTTTTTTTTCTTTTGGTCCTAGGATTAGATTTTCTTGGACCAACACAGCTTAAGCTTTCTTAATGGTACTTTCTGCGTCTTCCGCTGAAGTTCTACCTCTCTTTTCCTACCCCAGTTTCTCCCTGGGGCTATTTCTTCACCCTGAGGGGTTCTGACCTCCACTTGTTTTTCTACTTTTCTTACCTCCACTTCTCAGTGAGGTACTCCTTGAGGTTTTCCAATGGTTCTTCTAACAGATCCATATCAACCTCAGTAGACTTGCAATGCCAACAAGGGAGGCCCATATCTCAATTTTTACCACTAGATCTCCCCTCTACAGGGTTCTTCTCTGTAGAGGTCCTGTTCTAGTTCAGCTGTTCCACAGCACCTTTTCTGTATTCAACTCCTACCCTCTATCCCCAGGATGCCTGAGATTCTGGGGAGCAGCTTGGCTCTTCTGCATCCGCAACATGCTAGGACTCCCTCTGGGCATCTCAGCTTGGGAGTCCCCATATGTGAAGACTCATTCCTGCTTGTTCCTGGAGATAGCACAGTTACTTACCTGTAACAGGTGATCTCTGGGAACAGCAGGAATAAGTCTTCACAACCCACCCACCTCCCCTAGGAGTTGTATCTCTTTATCTATCTTTCCTTTCCTCTCTCTCTCTTTGTCTCAGCTTTAAAACTTAACTGAGGAGAGGCAGTTGGGAAGGCGGGAAGGCAGCACGCAGGCGTGGTGGGATGCTTCCAAAAGCGTTTTGATTGGATGCTGGGAAGCGTTCCCGCGCAGACTCCGTCGGTACCGACGTACCCATATGTGAAGACTTATTCCTGCTGTTCCCAGAGATCACCTGTTACAGGTAAGTAACTGTGCTCTCACTTCCCTCTTTGACAGTCTCCTAAGAGGAATGGATAACATAAAGAATGGATTCTTGCTAGTGTTCATGGGCATCTCGGCAGCCTTTGATACTGTATAACACACCAGGTTGCTGCAAAGCCTGCAGCAGATAGGAATATGTAAGAACACTCTGAAGTGGTTTACCTCCTACTTGGAAGATCGAACGCAACAAGTCAAATGCACCCAAGAGAAATCACTACAGTTCCCCATCACGCAGGGAATACCACAGGGCTCAGCCTTGTCATCAGTGCTCTTTAATATTTACATCCAACCCATATGCAACATCATCAAAGGCCACAAACTCCACTATCACATCTATGCTGATGACATCATGGTGTATGCTCCAGTCAACCTACTAGTACTTAACACCACAACAATGACCAGATGCCTTGAAGACATGACTGCCTGGCTCACAGCCAATAACCTGACGGTCAACTACAATAAAACTGAGGCAATGTTCATCACCAGGAACCCCACCTTCATTCCACCACAAACTATCAGCATTCTAGACAAATTCATAATAGTCAAAGATGAAGTTAAGTACCTGGGCATCACAATGGACAGAGCTCTGAATATGAAATCCCACATCAAACCGCAAACAAGGCCTATCAACGTTTGAGGACCATCAGAAAAATCAAGCCAATACTCAGACAGGACCATTTTCGCACAGTGTGCCAAGCACTCATCACACCTCTGCTTGATTACGGAAACTCGTTATATCAAGGCCTCCCTCAGCAGACTTTACACCCACTCCAAATAGTGCAAAACACTGCAGCATGCATCATTAAGGACACTCCAAGAACTGAGCACATCACCCCCGTCTTACAGCAACTGCACTGGCTCCCAATGATAGAGCAAAATTTAAAACAGTCCTAATCATCTTTAAAATCATCCACCATCTCTCGGCAGACGCACTCCAAGACATCATAACAAGAGATATCAGCGACAGACCAAGAAGGACCAATAATGACAACATGATCGGCACACCTGCAGGTTATCACAAAACTAAACAAATAACTTCAAGAAGAGCTCCTTCACTACTGGTGTCCACACTTTGGAACTCTCTCCCAACAAGCCTGAGGACATTAAATGACATCATAGACTTCCGCAAGGCCCTTAAAACCCTGCTCTTTACAGAAACCTATGAGCAGACAGACAACGGTTTCAACCCAAACGGTAATGCAACTACCTCCGCCAACTCGATACCCACTCACACCAACTAGACATACGAGTTCATTGTACAATGTTAAATGTAATCCCAATTGTGCTGTCTAAATGTTAAGTACACTCATGTTAAGTGTAACCCTCCAATTGTGATGTGACCACTTTGATTGAAGGATAAGGTGGTATACAAATCTGTCTAAATAAATAAATACGTCCTCTATACCCTCTTCATATATTGAAAGGGACATGTTCGTAATTCTTCAAACGTATGACTACAGGACAAACGGTGCTGAACCAATGGTGTTTCCAGTCTTGCTTTGTTAATACTGTATTTATGCTGACGTGCTGAACCCCTGGATCTATGCAGATAAGTGAATGTAAACCTATTTGTTGGTGCGCAGAGAATTCTAACTTACGAAAGTTCTTTTCATTCTTTTGTAGGATAATGAATTGACGGTCCATGAATTTCAGGTCCATGTAAGAGTGCAAACGCTTTACCACTATTGTGTTTTTGTTTCTATTTATTGGAAGAATCCTTAAAAGTACTTTTTTGGATGTTGATTGGTTAAATTATTATAATTAGTAGATGTGGAAGTTGTGCAATATATAAAAGGGATAGAGAAAAAGAAGGCTAGAGACCTATGATAGCGTCTGCTTTAACCCTATGGTGATTAGTTTCTCCACATGTAGGGGCGAGGCCATCCTGAGGTCATATATGCCTTATAAAATATTGTAATAAATGTGTGTTTAAGAAATTATTTAGAATTCTTTTTTGAAATTTTAGTGATTGGTGTTGTTTACTAAGGGCGTTTTGTACATTTTGGTTTAGTTTGCCCTTAGGCAGTTGTGTTTCATTAATGCGCAAAACTTGTTTCTACCCCGTGTTCTGAGCTAGATTAAATAGCATTCCGATGCTTAGCATTTTTTTTTTGTAGTCCCCAGGCTTTGGAATATTCTCCCTCCCCCCTTACGCTTAGAGCTTTGTTTCCAAAAAATTAAAGCTGAATTGAAGGAACCATCTATTTCAGTTTGCATTCAATCATCAGTAGCAGATGGGATGAAGGGCTAGCAAACAATGCCTATTGCTACTATTATTTTCTACTCTCTTTCCAGTCAGTTAAATGGAGTATACTTTTATTTAATTATGAACCACCTTGATACTTGTTTTAGAAGCGTTATATCAAATAAAAATGAACCATAAACACACATTCCTATCTCATTATTGTTTGAAAAGGGGCACCTGATATGACAGCAGATTTGGCCAATCCATTTTTCAGAATCTGTTTGGGGAATAGAGTCTAACTCCATTCCTTCTTAGGACTAGTTTTCTGTCAGGCTGCCTCTCTAAATAAAAAAAATATATATGCAAAAAGAATATGTCCAAAAGCCCCTTTGCCACCAAAAATTTGTTTCAGCTGGTATCAGCCCGGAATTTGTTTTTTAATATTTTAAGATTTTAATTGAAAGAATAATTAAAACTTTACACCACAATAGCAATAGCTATACACAACATTAATCAATGCAACTTTACACCGCATTATCAGTACATTCCTTCTTTTCTGTTTTATCCATTTCTATCACTCTCCCCCTTATGCCCCTCCTCTCCCTCCCCTGTTTCCTTATGTAAGTAATCCAGCATGTTCTGTCATTCACTCTCAAACTTACTCCTCCTCTGCCTGCGTATAGCAGCCAGTTTTTCTATTAGGAATATTTGACGGAGCCTCTCCACACAATGTTCTATTGGAGGTGGCCTCGACTGCTTCCACCTATATGCAACTTCACATTTTGCCACACTTAAGCAGGCCATAATTTGTTTCCTTACCTTACCTGAGTGTTCCTCTCTCCACCATCCCAATAAAAATAGTTCAGGTTCCCTGCTTACCTCCACCCCTACTACCTGCTGTATCCACTTTTGGACCTGCTCGCAGAAAGGCTTAATCTGGGGGCACATCCTCCACATTCTCTCCAACATCCTTTCGATGCTGATGGGAATATTTTATGCAGTCGAACGGGTGTATAATACCATCTCATTAAAACTTTATACCAATTTTCTCTAATAGCCACCGATATGGGTAGACTTTGGGCTTGATCTAAGATAGCCTACCATTGTTGTGTTTCGATATTTACCCCTAGCTCCCTCTCCCAGGCCAGCATATATCCAAGCTTTTCATCCCTTTTTCCCCCTCTCGCTGCTTTATATAATATGGACACTAATCCCACGGATTGTTTCTTCCCATACCATATAGCTTCTAAATTTGTATAGTCCTGCTGTAATCCATCTTTTCCTAATTTTTGCTTTAAAAAATGGAGCACCTGCCCATAATGGAAAAAACTCTCTGCCCCTAATTGGTACATCTCTCGTAATTCCCCAAATTGGACCCATTCCCCCCATCTAGGAACTGAAAAAGCCATCTCAGTCACAATCTTTCCCATTTTTTGTAGATGCCCCTTTCTTGTCCCGGGACAAAGTCCTTTGTATAACATAGGGCCTTCATTATCGAGAAATCTGTATCTCTCGTGCTCTCTACAGACCATACCTTGTCCCATATTTGTAAGGTATGTCACACAAAGGGGTGTTCCTGTATTTGATGCCCCCATTCCTCCCTGGACATCCACGGAATGTCACCCAGAGGCTGCCCCTTGTTAGCCGCCCCTTCCAAAATCGCAAACGTTTTACTTTCTTCTCCCTCTCGCCAATCCATCAGATGTCATAAGAACATAAGATATGCCATACTGGGTCAGACCAAGGTCCATCAAGTCCAGTATCCTGTTTTCAACAGTGGCCAATCTAGGTCATAAGTACCTAGCAGTCACCCCAAAAGACACAGCTTCCTCAATGCTTGTATTGGGTCAAGCAGAGATATCCTGGGTCCCTTTTAATAATGGTTTATGGACCTTTCCTCCAGGAACCTGTCCAAATCTTTTTTTAAACCCAGCTACAATAGCAGTTTTTACTACATCCTCCGGTAATAAATTCTAGAGTTTGATTACACGTTGAGTGAAAAAATATTTTCTTTTATTAGTCTTAAATAGGTTACCCTGTAGCTTCATTGCATGTTCCCTAGTCTTTTTATATTTCGACAATGTAAACAATTGATCTACGTTTACCCTTTCTACTCCATTCATCAATTTATAGACCTCTATCATATTTCCCCTCAGCTGTCTCTTTTCCCGGTTGAAGAGCCCCAACCTTCTTAGCCTCTCTTCATAGGAGTATCCTTCCATCCCCTTTACCATTTTGGTGGCTCTTCTTTGCACCTTTTCTAATAACGCTATATCCTTTTTAAGATACGGCTACCAGAATTGCACACAATATTCAAGGTGTGGTTGTACCATGGAACGATACAGAGGCATTATAATATCCTTTGTTTTATTTTCCATTCCTTTCTTTATGATAACTAGCATTTTATTTGCTCTCTTTGCCACCGCTGCACACTGGGCGGAGGATTTCAACATGTTATCCATGATGACGCCTAAATCTTTTTCCCGGGTAGCGGCTCCCAATGTTGAACCTTGCATCGTGTAACCATAGTTTGGGTTGTTCTTTCCTAGGTGAATAACTTTGCACTTGTCCACATTAAATTTCATCTGCCATTTGGATGCCTAGTGTCCCAATTTATCAAGATCCTCTTGCAGTTTTCCACAATCCTCTTTGGTTTTAACAACTTTAAATAGTTTTGTGTCATTTGCAAATCTGATAACCTCACTCGTTATTCCCTTTTATATTTATTTATTTTAAGTCTTTTCTATACCGCGCTCTTTAAAATCAGCTCGGTTTACAGTTGTTAACAAATTTGTACAGTACAGGTGGGCCCATACTGTACTTACAATGAACAGATTATGCAACTTGGGCTATCAGGGGTAACTATGTACAGGCTGCGCAGCAAGCCGTGGGACAATGTGTTGACCAGGTCATCTTGGCAGCGTGTTTAAATAACTGTATACAGGCCAGGCAGTCGAGTCGCCTGTAGTGGCGACATGGGTTGCTTGGCAACTATATACAAAGTTAGGAGACTATATACAAGGGCATACCTGGGTGTCAGGTAGTGCTAATGTGCCGGGCTGGGCCTGTGGTGTGGTGTGGGCTGGGCCTGTGGTGTGTCCTCGTTGTGAGAGTAGTGCTGGAGGAAAAGGTGGTGCTTTAGGGCCTTCCTGAATTGGGTAAGGTCAGTGATGTATCGGATGGTGTGCGGGAGGGTATTCTAACATGTGGGTGCACAGTACATGAAGGCTGTGTTCCTTGTTGCTTGAGAGCACTTCATTATTTTGCTGGGGATTCTCAATGTGTTGACAGCGATTGACCTTCTGAATCTATTTGGGGGGAATGGGGAGGACGAGGTCCGTGATGGAGGAGGCGGTGAGGCCGTTGATGGCCTTGAAGGTCATCACTAGAATTTTAAAGGAGAGTCTGCAGTGTACCGGCAGCCAATGGAGGTGCTTCAGGATTGGGGTTATATGGTCCCTCCTGATGGCTCCGTGTAGTATCCTGGCAGCTGCATTCATTGCGAGCTGAAGAGGGTTCAGCGTATTTTTTGGTAGTCCCTGTAGAATTGTGTTGGCATAGTCAAAATGAGGGATTACCAAGGCTTGGTAGATTGTTTGGAAGTCGTCTGGCTCCAGTAGGGGTCGTAGATGTCGGATCGTCCGTATTTTGTGGTATACTGCCTTGACAGTGTTGTTTATGTGGGCTTTCATATCCAATTGTTGGTCTAGTGTGACGACCTAGGAAGCGGATCGTGAGCTTGCTTTGGAGCTCGGCGCCTTTTACTTTTAGTGAGGCGGGGGTGGGGGTTGAAAGCTTGGTTCCTGGTCATGAATAGTGCCTCCGTTTTATTGAAGTTTATTCTGAGGTTTTGGTTATGGAGCCATTCGGTGATAGCATCGAAGCAGGTTGTTAGTGGTGAAAAGTCCGGCTGGTCAGTTGAGAATGGCATGTAGAGTAGCACGTCGTCTGCATATACCAGGCATGCGATGTTGAATGAATGGGCGAGTGCACAGATTGGCTGCATATATATATTCAAGAACAGGGCCGAGAGAGAGGAACCCTGTGGTACACTCTGTCCTTGTTGGAACAGTTTGGAGGTCTCCGAGCTGGTCCGTACATGTTGCCATCTATCTGTCAGGTATGATTTGCACCAGCTTAAGGCTGTGCCCTGGACCCCTTTCTCTGTGAGTCGCGCCAGTAGTAGTTCATGGTCAACTGAGTCGAACGCTGCGGCAATATCCAAGAAGATTAGGGCATATCCTTGTCTGATGTTGTCTAACCCAGTAATTAATGTGCTGAAGAGCGTGGTCAAGAGCGTCTCGACTCCGTGCGACTCCCTGAATCCATGTTGGCATGGGTCGAGGGGAGCGGTGGTCTCAATATGGTGTTGGATTTGGCATTGGATGACTTTTTCAATTATTTTGGCCTTTAATGGGATGCTTGAGATGGGCCTGTATGAATCCACCTTCTGGGGGTCGAGTTTGCTGTTTTTTTAGGAGTGGTCTAATGGATGTTTGTTTCAAGGTTCGTGGGAATGATCCTGTCGAGAATGATAGGTCCATGAGCTTGGCCAGGAATGGACTGAGTTCTGTACGCAGTGTTTTTATCCAAAACGCGGGGCAGGGATTGTTTGGGGATGTGGTGGTGTTGATAGTAGTGATGGTGTCCCCGATGCCTCTTTCTGATGGTGTTGGGTGTTGTAATCCGTGCGTGGAGGTGGGGTGTTTGTTTTTGTCAGTCTGGATGGTTTTCGACTGTAGATAGTCCGCGAATGCCTGTGGGTGTGACATCCTCAGTTGGCTGGGGGAAGGTTCTTTTGTGAGGGTCCTCGCTAGGTTGAATAATTCCTGTGATTTGTTCAGGGAGCGCTGCAGAATTTCTGCGTGGTATTGTCTCATTCTCTCCGTGACTGCCTCGCGGTGTTTCTTCAGGTGGGAGGTGTAAGTTCCCTGGTCAACGGCGGAGTGTGATTGTCGCCATCTTCTTTCCAGGTTCCTTAGGTGGAGGAGTGATGTTCGTAGCTTGGGAGGGTATCACGGGGCAGTCTTTCTTCTCCTTAGTGGAGTATCCACAGTTGGTCGGTGGGCAATGGAGCCAAGACTATTGTTCCAGGCGGAGAGCATTTCCTCAAGGCTAGGTTCTGCGATGTCGAGGAGTGGTAGGGTTTTGCTGAGTATCTCTTCCTTGTTGAAGGGCCGGAATCATGCTTTTGGTGCTGAGGAGGCCTTGGCTGTGGTGCAAGCACTTGTGAGGGCCAGATGCGTGGGCATTTGGAGCCTTATTAGGCTGTGGTCAGACCATGGAACTGGGGTGATGGATAGGGTAAAAGTGTGGTTCGGGCCAGTAGCCGACCCCGGGGCAAAGATCAGGTCTAGCTTGTTTCCTTTCGAGTGAGTGGGAACGTTGATTACTTCTTCGTAGCCCAGCTCGTTAAGCGTGTTGAGGAAGGCGCTGGAGTTGGCATCAGGGAGGGCAGGCAGGTTAAAGTCCCCCATGATCCAGCTTGGTATGCGCGGGTTTTTGGTATTGCAGGCAAGGTCGATTATTGTTGAGAGGTCATCTGGGGAGGGAGACGGTGATCTGTATTATTAATGTATTTTCTGGGTCATTTATGAATATGTCAAAAAGCAGCGGACTCAACACAGATCCCTGGAGTACTCCACTAATCACCTTTTTCCATTGGAAAAATTGGCCATTTAGCCCTACCCTCTGTTTTCTATCTATTAACCAGTTCCTGATTCACAATAGTACACTACCTCCTATCCCATGACTTTTTAGTTTTGCCAAAAGTCTCTGATGAGGGATTTTATTTATTTATTTTATTCGCATTTATATACCGCATCTTCCAAAGTTCAGATGCGGTTTACAGTTAACAACAATTAACAAAGCAAGTTTGTTTTACATGGAACTTCAAAATGTAACAACGTGTTTACAAGGAACATCATATTAAATGTAGAATAAACAATGTGATAAAATACCAAACAGTGCGATAACTATGTACAAATTTATATATGAATATATATACATGGAATACATGGAAGGGAGGGGACATAGGTCAAAAAGATCATAATGGGTGAGTGCTATTTGTGTGGGTTAGAGGGCTTTTGCATGGAGGAATCCGATCTTGTCAAAGGCTTTCTGAAAGTCCAGATACACTATATCAACCGACTCACCTTTGTCTACCTGTTTATTCACACCTTGAAAAAGACATAACAGATTAGTAAGACGAGATCTTCCTTGTCTAAAGCCATGTTGGCTGTTTCCCATTAAGCCATGACTATCTACATGATGTGTAATTTTGTTCTTTATTATGGTTTCTACCATTTTTCCCGATACTGACATCAGGCTCACCGGTCTGTAGTTTCCCGAATCACCCCTGGAACCCTTTTTAAAAATTGGCGTTACATTGGCGATCCTCCAATCTTTCAGCTATTACAGATGATTTTAATGATAGTTCACAGATTACTAATAGCAGGTCTGCAATCTCATATTTCAGTTCTTTCAACACCCTTGAATGTATACTATCCGGTCCAGGTGATTTGCTTCTCTTCAGTTTATCAAATAGTTGTAATACATCTTCTCCAGGAACAAGCAGGAAGTCAGTCCTCACATATGGGTGACGTCGACGCCGACGAAGCCCTCGTGCGGAGCAATTTCCTAGCTTTTGAAGAAAGCCTTTGGGAATGCCTTGCGCATGCATGGTCCCCTTCCCGCTCAAGGGTGCCATCTTGCTCAGTCTTATTTTTTCCGCAGAGCCTGACAGACGTCGTCCCATTTTCCTCGGAAAAAGTTGATTGTTTTTTGAACATTCTACCATTTTTGATACCGGTTCGACGCCAGTTCCCCTTCACGCCTCGGCTCGGTACACTGGTATCGAGTCCGGCTAATTTTTTCATTTTTGTCCTTAGTGACTAGCATTCGCGCTCTTTTTCTTTTAACTGGCAGTCCGGTCTTTTGACCTCGCAGGGGCCCTTTTTCCCCCGATGGCTGCCAGCGGGTTTAAAAAGTGTGATTGGTGCAAAAAATGTATATCCCTCACCGACACCCATGACTGTTGCCTCGGACCCGACCATGACCCAGTGGTCTGCAGTCCGTGTGGCAAGATGTCCTCCAAGGCGTTGAGGAGCAAGCAGCACCAGCGTGAGACTATTTTCTCCGAGTCTGGATCTGTCCGGGCAAGGACCTCGTCAGAAGCCTCGACGTCTGCCAGGCCGCAACTTGGTCTTCAAGCCAGACTTTTGCAGCCCATTACTGCCTGGAGAGAGAGTCCCGACGGGACAGCGTTTTCGGTCAGGCAGTACTCCGGAATCTATTCGAGATTTAGGCAACTCCGACCCTCCGGCCCTCTGGTGTGAGGCTAGCATGGGGGCTGCATTCTCGGAGAAAGTTCTCTCGCTGCTGTTGCGACTCGCCTAGAGGAAGCCTTTTTTTCACCTATAGGTTCTCGGTAGCATGTAGCTAGGGAGTCCATATGTGAGGACTGACTTCCTGCTTGTTCCTGGAGAAAGCGTAGTTACTCACCTGTAACAGGTGTTCTCCGGGGACAGCAGGAATCAGTCCTCATGACCCTCCCTCCTCCCCTGGAGTTGCAGTTACTGTTACTGATTTTTATTCATTTTGCCGTCTTTTTAGCTATGTCATCTGACTGAGCAAGATGGCACCCTTGGGCAGGAAGGGGACCGCGCATGTGCAAGGCTTTCCCAAAGGCTTTCTTCGAAAGCTGGGGAAATTGCTCCGCACGAGGGCTCCGTCGGCGTCGACGTCACCCATATGTGAGGACTGATTCCTGCTGTCCCTGGAGAACACCTGTTACAGGTGAGTAACTATGCTTAACCTGCGCTGCCCAGTAATAGGCTTGAAAATTTGGCACCCCCTAGTCCCCCCTCCTCTCTAGGTATGCACATCACTGCTCAGGCTACTCGTGGTGGCCTTTTCCTCCATATGAATCGGAATACTTTCCTTTGGAGATCTCTCATGTGCCCTATGGGGATCGCTATGGGAAGTGCTTGAAAATAGTACAATACCCTGTGATAAGGAAGCTTATCATAGCTCAGGAAGGAGCTATAGTAAAGGTGAAGTGACTCTGAACAAGCAACCTGTCAGTTCTGGTAGAAATAAGAAAACAGAATTTTTCCATAAAAGACTACCAGTCCCAGAATGCACCAGGTTTCCAACAGCCATTAGAGGAGCTGAAGTGGGGAAACGTGTGTTCAATCAGGAGGGCTATGAGGTAATCCCCAAGCACTCATCTCAAAGGGCAGGGCCTGATTCAGCACAGCTGCGCTGTGCTAGGGTGGAGCACTCATCAAAGCAGAATAAAGGTAGAGTTTATTCTACAGAGAATTATCCTCAGATTCAGCTTGGAGATCCTCAGCTTGGACATCTTCATCATCTGGAGGATCATCAGAAGCAGAAGCCAGTGCGGACGGACAGAGAGGGCAAGAAACCCTTTGGAAGAAAGAAGAGGAAAGCATTTGGTAGGCCTAAAGGAGTCCAGAGCAGCACGTATACTGGGAGACATTCAAAGGCCAGCATACACCATTGGACTGGGGAAAGCCAGAGGAATGGTGCTGCAGAGCTAGGAATCTCCAGACGGTACCTGTGAGGGAGACGGCTGCACGTGGAAGGGACCCTAGGACCCATGCCAGAAGGTATGTGAAGAGAGATCCAGTGTCCAGGGATCTGGATTGGAAGGCTGGACATAAAAACTGGACTACATACTGGCCAGGCTATTTAGAGAGGAACTCTAACAGCAATGGAAGCTCAGGTATGAACACTGATCTATGCCCTAGCTATAACCTTGAAAGACAGCAGGGAAACAAGTATTCTCCTGAAAGTGCTCCATTGAGAAATTCCTCTGTGCCAATCCATGATATTGAACCGATGATTGTTGAGGAAGGGGGAGAGGTCTTAGATACAGGCTGTGAATACATGGATTGCTCTCTGTCTAAATTCCTTTGGTAATTTACTGTTACAAAGTACAGCAATCATCACAAAGAAATACAAACTTGTTCTTTAATCTACTCAGAAAAGCTCCTGAGTAGGATTTTGGGCCACGCAGTAGAAAGCAAGCCAGCTAAGGGGTTTCATCTGGGTAACTGCTAGCAATTGAGCCTTACCTAATTGCTTGTGAGCTCTGAGGGAATCACTTCTGAATCTATGTGTGAAGATATAAGAAGTTAACCTGAAAAGAACAGTTTTTCCCTTCTTTGTGAGTTTTGCTTGTTGTTTGAAACACTGCTAAGAAAATATTAGCTAAAGCCTACAGAAAAGACCAGTTTGTTACCAACCAGGTCTTTATTCTTTTGCTTTGATTGCCTGACAAGTTCAACTGTTGTTTTCCTGATTTTGTTTTTCTAAGTTTAACACTGAAAGCAAGTATCCTGTTTTATGTGCTACCAAGCATATCTGTTGGGAGAGATAACCCCATAAATAAATATCTTATTGGCTTTACACTTAAGCACAACTAATTATTGTGAGCAGCTGTGTCTGGTGTGAATGGACTGCATTTCCCACAATCCCTTGCAAATCATATTGATATATGCACTTGCCAAGACTCTGAACATTCTCACCCAGGCAGCCGTCTGACAACCCTTGGCAAAATATTCATTTTAACTGCTGCAGTACGTCCCAGCCATGATATTTCAGATTCCATTCAAACCTCTAAGTCCTGTGCCACCCGTTTCCACAGTAAGGAGTAATTCGCCTCATAGAGCATCTGAGGATGGGCTGTTATTTATTTTATTCTTATTTACATTCTCTTATATACCGCGCTATTCTGCATCAGTGCGGTTTACATTGAACAAACTGTTATCATCACCCCCAAATACTTAATAGCCTTGTGAGCCCACTTGAAAGGATATTGTTGTTTTAGTTTAACTACCTCTTATTTAGGTAGGTTAATGTTAAGTGCCTCTGTCTTGTCCATATTTACTTTAAGCAAAATAATGTAAATATCCCTCCAATAAATTAACTGGACTATGCACTTCTACTGTCACCCATCTGGTTTGTAACTATTTATCTTCTTGAGGCAATCCACCCGGAAATCTTATGCCCTCAAGTGGCGTAGGTTCTCCACCTGATGTGCTCAGCGCCAGGAGGATCCTTTTTCGTGCCTGGTTCCAGTGGTGCTGCAGTACCTGCTCCACCTCTCGGACCTAGGCCTTAAATCCAACTCTGTTCGGGTCCACCTCAGTGCTCTATCGGCACACCACTCACAGAAGGCCAATCTCTGTCGGGCCACCCCTTGGTGTCCCGCTTCCTCAGAGGCCTGCTTTTGCTCAAGCCTCCGATCCGTCCACCAGCCACTGAGTGGGATTTGAATGTGGTATTGCAGCAACTTACTTGCCCACTGTTTGAGCCGATGGCTACCTGTCATTTACGCTTCCTTTCCTGGAAGACATTGTTCTTAGTGGCTCTTACCTCGGCCAGGCGTGTGAGTGAATTACAAGCTCTGGTTTCTGATAGACCGTACAACCGGTTCTATAAGAACAGGGTGGTCTTGCGGACTCACCCTAAGTTCCTTCCGAAGGTTGTCTCCTCCTTCCACCTCAATCAGGAGGTGGTTCTTCCAACATTCGTCCCCCGGCCGCATGCCAGCCGGGCTGAAACAGTCCTGCATACCCTGGACTGTAGAAGGACGTTGTCTTTTTACATTGACTGTACGCAGGGGCATCGAAGGGCTGCTCAGCTCTTCCTATCTTTTGACCCTAATAAACTGGGGTTGCCTGTCTCCAAGCATACGTTGTCCCTTTGGGTAGCGGATTGTATCGCCTGGGCGTACAGGGCAGCCGGCCTCTCCTTGCAGGGTTGAGTCATGGCCCACCGTGTCAGGGTGAAGGCTGCGTCAGTAGCCCACCTCCGCTCTGTTCCATTGGCAGACATCTGCCGGGCCGCTACTTGGTCTTCAAGCCAGACTTTTGCAGCTCACTACTGCCTCGAGAGGGAGTCCCGTAGGGACAGTGCTTTCGGACAAGCGGTACTCTGTAATCTCTTTGAGGTTTAGGCAACTCCTACCCTCCGGCCCTTGTGTTGGGCTACCGTACGGGGGCGTTTTCAAAAAGGATTCTTTCACAGATGCTGACGCTCTAGAGCAGGGGTTCTCAACCCTGTCCTCGGGACCCACCTAACCAGTCAGGTTTTCAGGATAACCACAATGAATATGCATGGGAGAGATTTGCATATAATGGAGGCATTGCATGCAAATCTCTCTCATACATATTCATTGTCGTTATCCTGAAAACCCGACTGGCTAGGTGGGTCTTGAGGACAGGGTTGAGAACCCCCTGCTCTAGAGGGAGCTTATTTTTCAGCTTGAGTTCCCGGTAGCCTGCAGCTGGGGAGTCCCATATTTATTTATTTATTTAACAGTATTTCTATACCGTCTTATCGTAAAATCAAGGCGGTGTGAGGACTGACTTCCTGCTTGGTCCTGGAGAAAGAGTAGTTACTCACCTGTAACAGGTGTTCTCCAGGAGCAGCAGGAATCAGTCCTCATGACCCTCCCGCCTCCCCTTGGAGTTGCAGTCATATGATTAATTTTGTTGTTTTGCTGTCTTTTAGCTATGTCATCAGACTGAGCAAAATGGCACCCTTGGGCAGGAAGGGGACCGCGCATGCATGCTGCATTCCCAATGGCTTTCTTTGAAAGCTGGGGAAATGCTCCGCACGAGGGCTCCATCGGCGCCGACGTCACCCATATGTGAGAACTGATTCCTGCTGCTCCTGGAGAACATCTGTTACAGGTGAGTAACTACTCTAACATGATGGCAGAAAAAGATCACATGGCCTATCTAGTAGTTCTTCATTCTTGAGATTCAGCCCTTCCTGCCTTGCTCGATGACAGGATTGGGGACCCATTCCGGGTTGCCTCCAGTGTACAGCCATCTCCAACTCTTTTACCAAGAGTTGAGTCTGTATCACCAAGGAGCACTGAATAATTCAGCATGACTGCATCCTAGAGTGCTATAAACCCCCTTTGTTTTAGGCATTTTTGTGATCTCTCCCTGTGGTTCCAAGACGCACACTCACAAAAAAAGCCACTTCCAAGTCACTGTAGCTGGCCTGGTGCGTCAGGAGTCCTCCCCAAGATGGCAGAAGCCATTACCCCCTCTACTTTGTTGTGCCAGAGAATGGCAACTTCTTTGGCTGATCCCCAATCTGAAGGACATTGGAGCCTTCCTGAAGGTGTCTTTATTCTGGATGAAGTTACCAAGGTACGTCATCCAGGTGGTTCGGTGCGGACTGTTTCATGCATCACTTGACCTGGCAAAAGGCTTATTTTTACTTCCCATTTGGAAGGATCAGCAGCATTCTCAGCTCGCACACCCAGCTCTCTGCCCCTTCCTTCAGGTCTCCACTGCCTCAAGAACCTTTTTTTCCAGGAATATTTATTTACTTTAAAGTTTTTTTTTTATATGCCATTTTAGAACAGTGTTGTTCAAAATAGTTAACTATGTAAATAACATCAAAAAACAAGTCCTGCAGGAAACATAAAGTATACCACCTGTTGTGGATTCTAAAAAGGAGTATAACTATTCTAACCCCAACCCTAAATACTAAATAGTAAACTGCCAACAATCTCCAATCCCTGACCCCATTCACATATCAATCCCTTACCAGGAACAACAATGTTTTGAATTCCTTCCTAACGGCCATTACATTTACTACTCTTAAAAGACTGACATTGCATTCCATTCTTCTGGACAAATCACCCTGGAAGCTTTTGACCTCCATGTAACCCCATGGAGCTAAGATACACTAGATAGCTCTAAAATGTTTCTTTGTGAAGAACGCAATACTCTCCCTGAGTTGTACCTATGTAGTTTATGGGAGTATGGTGGTAGCGACTGCAGCTCTGTGGCGAGACAAGATGGAGATGTACTCTTTCTCGATGATTGGCTTATTCGGGTCATGTCACAGTCTGAAGCAGCAAGGGGAACAGCCAGCATGGTTCAGTTCTGGAGAACCTCATCTGGCTAGTCAGCCACAAGAGAAGTCACCTTGAGCCATCTCAGTCATTGGAGTATCTTGGGCACCCACCTGGGCAGGGTTTTTGTAGCTGTCAATGGAATGGCTGGGTTGTTGGATCAGCTGTTAGCCCTTTGGCAGCAGTGGCCTCCCAAGATTTGGGACTGACTTCAGCTCCTAAGTTTTGATGGTGATGACAACAGAATTAATCTCTTAAGCATGAGCAAACCTGTAGCCACCCCAAAAGAAAAACAAAAGGAACAATCTTTGCTATTCTGTTGGTCATCTCACTCGCAATGCTTTGAGATCAGGATTTCACTTCTTCTATCAGTTGCGGACAACCTACTTTGATTATGTCAACCTGCCAATCTGAAGAAGGGCCTTCTTGTCATCAGATGCCAGCCAGTCTGGCTGGAGGGACTCTTCACTTGGGGTAGGCAGCTAATGTCTGATAGAGCAGCCAGCATCATCAGGACTTTTTCATTAACTCCAAACGTGCCATTATTTTGACTCTTGGTTTTCACCACTAGTTCTAAGGCCGAGCAGTATGGATCTTCTGTGTTAATACCATGGCAGTGAGGTTGTCATGTCTGCCAGAGTTGTCTTGGAGATGGCCATCCTTGTTTCCATGGGCAGAACGGAACCTGCTGATGCTCTTAGCATTGCATATTGGGGGCATCAACAATGTGAAGGCGGATTCCACAGTCACCACTCCCCCAATTTGGATGAGTGGGAATTATCCCCCATCAGCGTGCTGAAGGAGTCTGGATAAGGTGGGGCCTTCACTGGATGGGTTTGATATTGGTCTCAACCAGTTCAAGGGTATGAGGATTCTTCAGTCATTAGAGGGAGGTCAACTTTGGGGTTGGCGACACCTTCATTTAGCCTGACCTTGGAGACCATGGAAGTACATGTTTCTCTGCAGCATCTTATGGGGCATGCGTGGATCTGATGCTGTTCCTGGAGGAGCTGCCCTGCATCTGATGGGCCACCGGGCTCTCTTCTAGCTTATGGCTGGGCACTTGAGAGGTGGCTCATAGTGCATAGGGGCTATTTGCTGGCTGTTGCATGGGTGTAGTTTGACTGCTTCATTTGGGGGGGGCGGCAAAGGGTGGGATGATATATTTGTATATCATTTCATATTCATTATGGTCGCAGTAGTGTGGGGTCACCATGCCCTTTAATGATTGATGACTGTATGGTGAGGTCTACCATACAGTCAAATAGAAAGTGGCACAGTGACTAAAACCAAAAGGGGCATGGCAACACTGCCATAGAGTGACTCTAAAAACAGAATGGGTACAGCGACTCCACGTAGAGTGACTAAAAACAAAATTGGCACAGTAACCCTCACTATGCAGTATTATACCAAGCATCAAATGGACACAGCAACCCCAGGAGTTGCAATGTCCCTTTGATGCTTGGTATAATACTGTACAATGGGGTCACGGTGCCGCTTTTGCTTTTAGTCATTGTATGACGGGATCACTGTGCCCCTTTTCTGTTTGTATGGTGGGGCTTATCATACAGTCACCAATCATACAGTCACCAAACAGAAAAGGGGCACAGTGACCCTGCCATGCAGTATTTTACCAAGCAAAGGATCACAGCGACACCACCATATAGTTACTAAAAACAAAAAGGGCATGGTAATCCCACACTGCAGTATTATACCAAGCATCAAAGGGGCACACTGATTCTGGGGTCACTGTGTCCCTTTGATGCTTGGTATAATACTGTAGGGTGGGGTCACCATGCCCCTTTTGTTTTTAGTAAACATATGGTTGGGTCTTTGTGCCCCTTTTCCGTTTGGTGACTGTATGATGGGCCCCATCTTACAGTCACCATCATATTGTCACCAAGCAGAAAAGTGGCACAGTGACCCTGCCATACAATATTATACTGTTTTGTGGGACACCATACTCTTTCCACGCCACAAAAGAATAAAAAGGACCATCATGGGGGAGAGAGAAAGATGGTGGACCCTTCTTGGGGGGAGGGGATGGAAGAGAGGAAAAGATGGTGGACCTTTATGGTGCTTTTGGTTCTTGACTCACCTGATCTCTTTGTTTCTTTACCACTCCCCCTTGTTTTATCCCTGTCTGCACCTTCTGTGTTGTCTGTCTTGGCTAGATTGTAAGCTCTGATGAGCAGGGACTGTCTCTTACATGTCTGTGCAGCCCTGCATATGACTTGTAGCGCTATATAAATGCTCAGTAGTAGTGGGAGGAGAAGAAAGGAAGAGAGAGCTGGCAGGCAGGTCAAGCCAAGGCAACAGGGCTGAAAAAAACAATGCAAGCCTAGCTAGCAGTGAGCCTCGGAAGCAGCGATCCTGGGAAGCCTCGGCAATCCTGGGCGGCTGAGTAGGTGATTTTGAGCAGCAGCAGTGGCGATTTCTCCAGGACCAAGCAGGAAGTCAGTCCTCACATATGGGTGACATCAACGCCGATGGAGCCCCTGCGGAGCATTTCCCCAGCTTTCTATGAAAGCCTTTGGGAATACTGCACGCATTTGCGGTCCCCTTCCCGCCTAAAGGTGCCATCTTGCTCAGCCTATCTTTTTCCGTGGAGCCCTTCGGACGTGTTTCCTAGTTCACCCGGAAAATAGTTCGATTTTTTCATCTATTCCTTGCGATTTTCTTCGCAGTTTTTGTCCGGTTCGACGCCAGTTCCCCTTCTCACCGGGTTCAGTACACCGGTATCGAGCCCGATCTTATTTTTTCGGTTTTTGCCCTTCGTGGCTGGCGTTCGCGCCCTTTTTTCCTTTTCCCTGGAAGGCCGATCCTTTGACCTCGCGGGGACTCTTTTTTTCCCCGATGGCTTCCAGTGGTTTTAAGAAGTGTGATCGGTGCAAGAAGCTAATGTCTCTCACCGACACACACGACTGCTGCCTTCGGTGTCTCGGTCCTGATCATGATCCTAAGATCTGTGGACCGTGTGGAAAAATGTACACTAAGGCACTTCGAAGTCGTCAGCACCAGAAGGAAAGGCTTTTCTCTGACTCAGCCTCCGGCCGGGCCCGGACCTCGTCTGAGGCCTCGACGACTCGGGAGTCTGACCCCGAGCATCGTCGGGGTTCCTCAGATACGGGGTCCCGAGGGCGGCATCGGAGGAGGTCCCTGGCTCCTTGAGGGCTAGGTCTCAGACCCCGGACCGCCATCCCGGGCCCGTTGAACAGGAGAAGCCGTCAAAAGTACCTCGGGTGGAGCCGGAGTCTGCTGGACACGTAAGTCCTGTTGTCCTCGAGGACTCTCCTCCCAGGGAGCCGACGTCGGGCCCGGCACCACCGGGGCCCGAGTCGGTAGCTGCTGAGTCTCTTGAGCTGGGTCTCAGGCTGACAGCCTTGGAGTGCAGACTGTCTGCCTTCATGGATCAGCAGAAGGTGCTGATGGCCAGCCTTGCTGGCGCATCTGCCCCGACCACCAGGACATCGACGTCGAAGTCGACCCCGGAGACCGAGCCAATACTCGAGACCATGAAGGCTCGAGGTCGTCCTCGGTCACGGTCATCCTCGACCTCCCGGTCGGGACCGAGGGCGTCGACGCCAGTGCCTTCGGCATCGGGGTGGGTGCTGCCGGGCCCCGCATGGTCGGAGCCCGACTCCTCTTCGGACGAATCCGCCTGGGAGACGGAGGATGAGGAGTCCCCCGATACCTTCAAGACTCGGTGCGTCCCATCGGACTCACCGCAGTCTGAGCCCTGGAGTAGGTCCCCTCCGGAGGATACCCGCTTCTTGGAGTTCATGCGGGATATGGCCACTGCTTTGGCGATCCCAGCGGATCCTGAGGAGGAGCCTCAAGCCGAAGAGCTCGAGGCCCTCCACTATGACTCTCCTCCGAAGGAGGCCTTTACTGTGTCGGTTCCTCCGATGCTGGAACGGCTCCTCTTCCGGATGTGGGAGGCACCGACCTTGGCGCCGGTTCTGAGCAAGCGGGTCGATTCCGTTTATCGACTCCGTAAGAGCCCTGGTTTTCAAAAGGCGCAGTTACCGCACCATTCCATGGTGGTGGAATCGGCCATGCATCGGCTGAAAAGTCAGAAGATGCACTCCGCGGTGCCCCCTGGCAGGAAGGCCCGGAACCTGACTGCGTTCGGTAGAAAGAGCTTCCAGGGCTCGATGCTTGCTTGCCGTGTCCAGTCTTACCAGCTGTACATGGGCATGTACTTGCGGGACCTGGCAAAGGAGCTTGCCGGGTTCTCTGCTAGTCTCTCCGGGGAACCTTTGCAGAGGTTCAAGTCCTTATTTTTATTTTATTTATTTAACACTTATTTATATACCGCATCTTCCAGCGATCAGTTGCGGTGTACAATTAACAGTTAACAATGCAGAGCTTGTTTTACATGGAACAAAATAACTTTTTACATAGAACATCTTAACATGCACACATAGGTTTAAATACTAAGCAGAATAATTCAACTAACACAGATTGTGTAACAATTTAAACAAAGTACTGACTCTACCGCATAGGCAGATCATATCAGTTTCAACTATATACAAGTAGGGTATCAGTGCATAGGAGTGGAATGTTCATTCGATTATGTTTTGTATGTTATCCCTTGAAGAAGGGAGTATACGCTTGATTTGGGGAGGTTCATGTCTTCGGGGATCCGGGAATGCTCTAACTTCATGTCCCAAGCGGCCTACGATGGCTTCGAGGCCTCGGCCCAGATTGCGGCTGCCTGCATCGCGGCTCGACGCCAGGCATGGCTGCAGTCATCGGACCTCGAGCCATGTGTTCAAGACAAGTTGGTCGATGTCCCTTGCCGAGGTGAAAACCTTTTTGGCAAGCCCATGGCCGAGAAGGCTGCTGAGCTCGAGACCGAGCACCTCACGAGGACAAGGCTGTCTCGAAAGACCTCTGCCCCTTCACACAAGAAGAAGGGCTCGGGTAAAAAGCCCTTTTACCCGAGGAAGGCGACTGCCTACAAACAGTTCCCAACTTACCAGGCCTCCCCCGCTCCCCCACAGGGTCAGCAGGCCAAGGGGCAGGGACATGGGCCCCATAGGCAGAAAGCCCCCAAGCCTCCAGCTCCTGCGCCTACTCAGCAGGGTGGGGGTTTTTGACTCCCAAGGCATAGCCTCTCCGTCTCTGTTGTCCCATCCCTGCACTGGAGGTCGCCTAGCCCTGTTTACCCACCGGTGGCAACCCATTACAGGGGACAACTGGGTCTTAAGCATAGTCCAAAAGGGCTACCTGCTTCATTTTCATCATTTGCCTCCTCCCTATTTTCCAGGAGAGCTTCCAAGGCCTCTTCTCCATACAGCCGCCCTCCTGCAAGAGCTCGAGGGTCTGTTTCGAGACCAGGCGGTGGAGCCTGTGCCTTCCCCACCTCCAAGGTCACGGGTTTTACTCCAGGTACTTCCTAGTACCAAAGAGAACAGGGGATCTCAGGCCTATTCTCGACCTCAGAAATCTCAACAAGTTCTTACAGAAGGAAAAGTTCAAGATGCTTACTCTTGGAACACTTCTGCCCTACCTCCACAGGGAGATTGGCTATGCTGTTTAGATCTAAAGGATGCGTACACTCACATCCTTATTCATCCAGACCACAGAAAGTACCTCAGGTTCATTGTGGGAGGAAACCATTATCAGTACAGGGTGCTGCCATTTGGCCTCACCTCCGCCCCCAGAGTCTTTACCAAATGCCTGGCAGTGGTGGCGGCCTACTTGAGAAATCAGGGTATCTTTGTCTTCCCCTATCTTGACGACTGGCTCATCAGGGGTCAGACGTGCCAGGAGGCCAGGCAAGCCACCCTCCGAACGATTTCTCTGCTGCAGCATCTGGGGTTTGTCATAAATTTCGCTAAGTCCGCTTTGCTCCTCTCCCAAAACTTAGAGTTCATAGGGGCAAGACTAGACTCTCTGCAGGCAAAAGCTTTCTTGCCAGAAGACAGAGCTCAAAGACTGATGACCTTGGCAAACCAGTTTCTCAGCAGGTCACTGGTCTCCGCCAGGCTCTGCCTGAGGCTTCTGGGCATGTCACACCACATGCCAGGCTTCATATGAGGCCTGCGCAATAATGCCTTAGAATTCAGTGATCGCAGGCCACAGGGAGCCTCAGCGACAGAGTAAGGGTGTCCAGACCATTCCTGCACTCCTATGTTGGTGGCTGCATCCCCCCAACTTACTGGAAGGGATGCTCTTTCCACCACCTGGGTTCACAGTGGTATTGACCACCGATGCCTCTCTACAGGGCTGGGGAGCACACTGTCTGGGCAAGTGCACTCAGGGACTGTGGTCTCCCTGGGAGGCCCAGCAGCAGATCAATCTACTGGAGCTTCGGGCTATTCGCGTAGCCCTCAAGACTTTCTCTCCAACCCTGGCTCACCAGTCTGTTTTAGTGCAAACAGACAACCAGGTAGCCATTTTTTTATGTGAACAAACAGGGAGACACTGGGTCCAGGCTCCTTTGTCAGGAGGCGCAGGACCTTTGCTTGTTTGCGCTCAGGCACAACATGTTGATCAAGGCGGTTTATCTCCCTGGCCAGGACAATTACCTAGCAGACAGGTTGAGCAGAATTCTGCAGCCCCACGAGTGGCAGCTCCTCCCACTTCCTGTTTGGCTGCAGCACTGAGAGGCTCAGTTGAGCAGAGCTCCTGCTAGGGAGAGGTTTCCTGTTTCTCTCTGCTCGTGCCTGGATGTCGGGACCTGGGCCGCCTCCGGAGGGGGAGGCCCAGGCCCAGAGGCCTGCCAAGCCGGGTGGGCCTCCTATTTTGGAAGTGGCTGGCGGAACCCGTAACCTGGAACAGCTGGAACCCCGGGAGGGGGCTTCCCCCAGTAGGACTGCACTTGGCCAGGACCGAGGGACCCACAGGTATGGAGGTATGGGCCCGCCACCCCAGGGAGGAGGCTCCTGTCTTCTCCCCAGGCATGGTGTGGAGGCTGGGTGGCAGCAGGGAGAGGCCCTGGGGAGACCCTGGAGGACCGTGGAATGTAGTACTGAGGGAGGTGGGTTCCCCCCTCCACCTCGGGTCCTGGAGGAGGCCTCTACCTCCTCCAGTGAGGATGAGGGGGGAGGGGTCGGTCCTGCCTTCGTACCAGCAGCCCGCTAGGGCCCCTGAGGCAATTGTAGCAGCGGTGCGACGGCTTCGGGGTCTCCAGGAGGAGGCGGCCCAGCTGCGAGCCCAGCTCTCCCACCTGGAGAGCCTGCAGGCCACCATTTCCGGGGAGGAATGGGTGGCCTATGTCACCTATTGGAAAGGGGTGAAGCGGGCCTTGAAGGGCAAAAACCGAGAAATAATATACCTCAAGCAGCAGGGTTGTGGGTCCCTCACAGAAATATATCAGGCCTATGATAGATGGGCAGTACAGGGAGCAGTTCAGGGGGGGCCCCCGGGGATAGGTTGGATGGCTGGGACTCCCCATTCTCATAGTCTGCCCTTTTCCTATTATGCCCCGGCAAGGGGAGAAGAGGATAGATGGTCCAAGGACCCTTACCTGAATACGTCTCATCGGACTGGAAGGAGAGTTGCCCACTTTGTGAGCCCTGGTCCGGTCGCTGTCCCACCTCCAAGGGCTGGTATAGTGGCTCCCTGTCCAGAAAGCTCTGTTTGCAGCACTGTCAGGGAGGGGCCTGGTGATATCCTTCCCCTCCAAAAATCGCGGATTTCTGAGACCCATTTTCCAGCGTCATACACAAATCCAGAGGCAGAAGATTCCTGGCAGCATGATCACCGAGGGATGCAGGTAGAGAGAGCCACTGGTCTAGAGCAGGGAGCCCCGATGCGGGATGTCGTTCAGGGGTGTTTTCCCAGTACTTCGGACTACAAAGATGGCCGCCGTGAAGATCATGAGGTCACTTCCGGGTTTGCCAGGAAGTGTGTCACTGCTACTTCCCCTTCTCCTCTCCTGTCACTGAAGCACCGGCAAGGTTCCAGGAATGCAGACCGGATCCCCATCGGAAGGCCTGTTGTCGGAGGGGAATCGGTGCTGCCTAGTAGGGGTTTGTCTGCTGTTTCCTCCTGTCGGGGCTTGGATTCAGCAACAGCAGCTTCGGGGATGCCTTCTACGATCCCGCGGAGCAGCATTTCATCTGCTTTGGCTGAGCCCTCTCTCAGTGTGACCAGGAGCCTGAAGACTGGCTGCCCCCCGTCCTTTGAGCCTGCTGAGTCTGTGGAAATCCGGAGGGTGGCTGATTTGTCCATTCCCTGTCTGGATCTGCAGCGTCCAGGAACTGTACAATCTACCATGGTTTTGGGTGGGGGGGAGGGTGAAAGTTTGGCCCCCCCTACTGTGGATGTTTTTCCGGTGCTCAAACAGTTACGGGATGGCCGCCCGGCTTTCCCTGAGGCGGCTGTTTGGCGCCGGAAAGGCATGAGTAAAGGGATAGGGAAAGATAGGGGGCCACTATCTTTGAGTTCTGGATCAGCGGAGCGGGATGCACCGGCGTCTATCCTGTCTGGTGGCATGGCTGAGGTGAGCCTGGCTCGCAGGGGGGTGTCCGCCCTCCCTGCTGGAGCCTTGGCTACCGGCCGGACTTCTCTGGATCCCTGTGCCACGGCTGGCACCGACGACCAGGTAGGACCTGAGAGGGCAGAGGGGCAGGGGGTGGCTGTTTAGGGGGTTTTGCTATGCAGGGATCTGCCCCGCTGTCCCGAGATGGTCCTGCCTTGTTGGCGGTGGCCATGCAGGGAGTGGAGGACGGTGGGTTGGTGGAGAGTATGGCGGAGGGAAAGGGGGAGCGGACGACAGGTTTCGTTGTGGGCAGGAGGGGGAGGTTGCTCAGGATGGAAGGAAGGGGATGTTAGAAGGGGGAGTGAGGGAGAGGATGGTTCCCCTGGCTTCCGGGATTGAAGGGGAGCGGGGTTTGTCCCCGGTAGTGGTGGCCGAGACCCAGGAGCCTTCTGCTGGGTCGGAGAAGCAGGATGGAAGTTTGGGGGGGTTTTCCGGTTCCCTGGGTATTAACGAGAACCAGGTTTGTGCCGCTTTAAAATTGGCTTTGGAGACCCCGACGGGCCCTCCGGGGCCTTTGCTGCATTTCAACATCAGGCGGTGGCGACGGGGGATGATCCAGGGGTTCTCGGTGGTACCCAGGGATCTGGAAGGGAGAGTATCCCGGACTCTGTATTTGCGGAGCTGACCCTACCCAGTCCTCAGGTTGCTCCAAGTGAGGAGATCACGGATCCTGTGGTCCGGCAACAGGTTCCCCCGCAGGTGGAAGGAGGAGAACGTCCAGAAGGGCGGGGGATGGAGGCTGTGGGGTCGGCTCCCCCCCTCCGTACCTTTGCGGAGGCTCTAAAGGGGTCGGGCACCACTCCGGGGACGTCGGGGAGGGTGGGGGGAGGGGAGGTATGCAGGGGAATGGTCCCGTAGGAGGGGAAGGAGGAGGGGAGGGGGAGGGTTTCAAAGGGGAGTAGGGGGTGAGGTCCGACGGCGCAACGTGGCGCAGATCCGATGGGCTGGGGAGGGGTCCCCTCCAGCCAGGGAACAGGTCTTGAGGATGGTCCTTGGGCTGGGGTTTCTCCCAGGAGATCTCTACGCCTTTATCCTCTTGAACAACCCATTGAATATGATGTTTGTTTCATGCTGAGACGGGGGCTGGAGATTTTCTGGTACCTATACCCCCCGCCGTGGGGACTGGGTGGGTGGCCTGACTTTCGTGTTGTGCCTATCTCTCGCCAGGGGACGGTACCTGTGACCATCCTATCCAGGAATGAGTCGCTCCCAGGGCAGGACATCCAGTTTTGGTTGTCGCGCCATGCGGTGCTCCTCGCACCCCTGGTTAAGGGCGCTGGGCCCCTAGGGGTGTGGGACGGGTCGTGGAAGGGTAGGATCCATTTGCGTGAGGTGGGAAACGTGGTGCAGCACGTGCCCTCGGCCGTTTTTTCTCGGTCGGGATCGCATCTTGTGCTATTACCCCGGGCAACCTCGCGAGTGTCACCGCTGTGGCTCATTCCGCCATTTGAGCATGAACTGTCCCGAGCAGGTCTGCACCCATTGTGGTGGACGGGGTCACGCTTCGGCCGGGTGTTTGCTAATTCGGTGTAACCTTTGCGGGGAGTTGGGCCACCCCTTTGCCCGCTGCCCCTCCGCGTCACACAATGGACCGGGGGGGGTTGCCGTCACTCCACCTCGGGCTCCTGTGCGGGAGGAGGCTGTAGAGGCCCCTCTCCCTCAGGAGGAGCCAGGGGCCCTGGGGTGGAGGAGTCCATTGAACCGAGGGAGCCACCAGGGGAGGGGATATGGGTAGGAGGGAGGAGAGGGTTGATGTGGTGGAGGTTGATGTGTCACGACAGGATAGTGGGTCGCGGGTGGTGCCACCTCAGGAATGGACCACGGTTCCTTCCAAGGGTGGCAAGTCCAAGAGGAAGAAGCGGGAGACCTCCCCATTGTTGGAAGTAGAGCCCGTGTTGGACGTTAACCGTTTCGTCTTCTTGGCTACTGATGCGGCTGAGGTGGATGAGGGCATGCCTGTGGAGGCAGGGCTTCCTGTGGCGGCGCTCGGCGCGGTTGGCGGCGGGGGCGGCCCCTCTTCCCCAGCGGCGACCTTCAAAGGTGCAGAAGGCGCGCCGCAGTCAGGGTCCTCCAATCAAGGGGGATACTGGCGCCCGACGGGTGAGGGAGGATGGCCTTGTACCCCCGCAGTTGGGTTCGGGGCCTTCGCAGGAGCCCCCTGCTGACCCGGCCGCCCTGGCCTCCCCCGCGGGGGTGGGCACTGTCGTATTGTCTCAGTCTTTGTCCGGGGAGGGGGGGGCTGCACAGGTGGTGGACCCCACGGAGGAGGTCATTCCTCTGACCCCTGACCCGTTTGTACCTCCTCCTCCGGTAGGGGCTGGGCCTGCCCTCGCGACAGCTTTGCCTGGTGGTCCCGGGGGCGCCAGCACCTCCTGGGGTGACAGGGTCGAGCGGGAGGAGGAGGAGATCCTCGAGGTGGTCGATGTGGACCAGGAGGAGTTGTTTTAGCTCGCAGGCCTGTCCTGCAAGCGGGATTCTGGGGATCCCGGGGTTGGTGAGAAGAGGAGGAAAGGGTCACTGCACTCGAAATAGGCATGGCGTGCACTCCTGCGTTCTCGTGCGCCACCATCAACGTGGCCAGCATTTTCTCAGACCAGGCGCGGGCTATGGCCTATGATTTTCTTTCTACGAGTGGGCTGGATGTCATCTTTTTGCAGGAGACCCGGCTCACCTCGCTCGCTAGCCTTCATCGGGCGAAGCGGGAGTGGAGGTGGGGCCCTTCGTACTGGTCCCTTGCGGCACAGCCCTACGCAGGAGTGGCGGTTTTGTTCACGTCTAACCGATTTCAGGTGCAGTACGTGTGGGAACTGGAGCAGGGCCGGTGTTTGCTCTTAGACGGCTACTGCGGGCCTCATCGGTTTCGTTTCGTGGTGGTCTACGGCCCCAGTCTAAGTTGGCGCGGAAGACCCTGTTCGGGGTTATCCGCCCCTACTTACACACCTCCCGTTTGGTGGTCCTTGCCGGGGATTTCAACACCACCACCTTTTTGCAGGACCGAGGGGGGGAGCGTTGCCCACCCAGTTACGAGGGACTCTTTTTGGCCGAGATGACCCGGACGGCTGACCTCGTGGATGTTTTCCACCGGGCTTTTCCTAGGTCGCCGGGGTTCACCTACTACCATGGGACCTGCAGGAGTCGTATCGATCGGATATATGTGAGTGCCCGGGTGGAGTGTTCCCCTCCGCAGTTGCAGGCGGTTGACTTTTCGGACCACCGCGTCCTCTCTGTGTCCTTCCTGGCCAACCACGAGGAGCTTAGCAGGGGTCCTGGCCTGTGGCGACTGAATGTGCAGTTGTTGGCAACATCAGAGGTGGTCCAGGAGTTCTTGGCTTTTCTCGCAGACCAGGAGACCCTGCTGAGTGTTTTTCCTTCCCGTGGCGCCTGGTGGGATGAGGTGAAGACGCGTGCCCGACAACTCTTCCGTTCCCGGGGTACCTCCATGGCTCGATCCCGCTACCTCACCTACACTGTCCTCCGGAGGTCGCTGGATCGTCTGGTATCCCGAGGGGCAGCGCGGGAGGAGGTTGAAGAGGTGCGTGTCCAGCTCCGTGGCCTGCTTTACGATCGCCATGCCTCCCTATGCTTCGAGGGGGGGGCCGGTGGGGGCGCCACTCCAGACCCTTTCCGGACTTGCAGGGAGAGGGTTCAGCGTCGGGAGGTCATGGCCCTGCGGGGCGAGGACGGTACCATTCATACCTCCCAGGAGGACCTTTTGCGGATAGTGGGGGAATACTTCTCGGACCTGTTTGGGGATCGCCCCGTGGACCTCACCCATATCCGAACGTACCTGGGCCTTCCCCCGGTGTATTCGGCTGTGGTCCAGGCACAGGTTGATGCACTCGCTGCACCGATTCAGCAGGTGGAGGTGGAGAGGGCGATTCGTGCCATGCCGTTGGGGAAGGTGCCTGGGCGCGATGGGCTCCCTGTGGAGTTCTATCGCACTTTCATTGCCCAGCTGGCCCCCTTCCTGACCTCCCTTTTTCAGGAGATCATGGACACGGGGTATCTCCCGCGGTCATTTCGCGAGTCTGTCCTGCTGCTGCTCTCCAAGGGGAAGGACGATAGCTCCTTGGACTTCTGGCGGCCGCTCTCTCTTCTGAACGCGGACCGGAAGATCCTGGCCAAGTGTTTGGCCAACCGACTGGTGGAGGTGTCGGGCGATTTGCTGTCCCCTTCCCAGTATTGTTCCGTTCGGGGGAGAGGGGTTCTGGACGCTGTCGCCACAGTCCGGGAGATGGTGGAAAGAGGCCGGTCGCTCCAACGGGACCACTGGTTGGTCTCCTTGGATCAGTCCAAGGCCTTTGATCGAGTCAGTCACCGGTACCTGTGGGTGGTGCTCCAGCACTTCGGCCTCCCTGCAGGTTTCCTCTTCGTCGTGCAGGCGCGCTGTACCGAGGGGGGGTGAGCTTCCCGTTTATTAACGGGTGGCTCGGACGGCCATTTGGTGTCGCCTCGGGGGTGCGGCAGGGGTGCCCTTTGAGCCCCCTGCTGTATGTTTTCTCCCTCGACCCCTTCCTTCGGAGATTGTCCCTCAGGTGGGTTGCGGGGCCTGGAGGCGCCCGGTGCGCCCCCGGTGTCCGTCGTTGCTTACGCTGACGACATCTCAGTTTACGTGGACGGCACTGACGGGGTAGAGGCCCTGCGAGAGGCCGTGGAGGAGTACTCGGAGGTAGCCCATTCTGTTGTAAACCACAGCAAGTGCCAGACGCTGTGGTTGGGCTCCTCGGAGGCCTCCCCGCCTTCCTGCGCCCCCTTTCCTCCTCCCGTGGGGGAGGTCCGCGTTTTGGGCCTCGTCTTCGGGCCGGAGGACTGTGCGGAGTCCAATTGGGATCGTTGTCTCGAGACTGCACGGTGTCGGGTGCTGCGGTGGAGGGGGTGGAGGTGTACGTACGAGGAGAAGATCAAACTCCTCGGGACGTTTCTGCTTCCTCTCTTTCTGCACGTGGCCACGGTCTTCGTCCTTCCGTTGTCCCGTCAGGCGTCTGTCTGTGCTGTCTTTTTCTGTTTTCTGTGGGGTAACCGCTTGAACCCCGTCCAGCGCAACATCGTTTGCCTGGATCGGGCAGAGGGCGGTTTGGGTATGTTGCACCCCCTTGTCTTCCTGTCAGTCTTGTCTATGGCGTTCCACTTGGGTAGGATGCGGGAAGGGGGTGGGGTCTGGTGGGTGGCCTCCTATCGGGAATGGTTCTCCCGCTTCTGGGAGCAGTGGGAGGGGGCGTCCTCGGTCCCACGTGTGCGCCGGAGAGGGGAACAGGCCCCATCGTACGTATTCGTGATGGTGGGGCTCATTCGGCGGTGGGGGGTGACCGACCCGCTCGCCCAGTCCTTGGGGCGGAAAGGCTTATACCGGATGGTTCTCACCTCTCACTATCAACCACGGTGGGCCCTGCGGGACTGTCGGCGGATGTGATGCAGCGGGGCCTTCGGCTGTTGAACTCCCCTCGGCTACCGAAGAAGGTTCGGGATGTAGCCTGGTTGTCTTTCCACGGGCGTTTGTACGTGAGGGACAACCTCAAGTACAGGTCACAGGCCGAGCGGGTCTGTCCGAGAGCCGGGTGTGAGGGGCAGGCGGAGACCATGGACCATTTCCTCCGGCAGTGCCCCTTCAACGTGGAGGCCTGCCGGTTGGTGTCCGCTGCTCTTCACCTGCGCGACCTTTCCCTCCTCACGTATGCGGAGTGGGTGTACGGGGCCTGGTCCTTTCCTCTAAGGCAGGACTCCGGACCCACTACCTCGTCACGGCCGTGGTACGCTACCACCTGTGGCAAGCGCGCTGTCATGTCTCGACCCGGGGGTTGGTCCTGCCCCTCGACGAGGTGGTGCGGGACATTCTGGAGGAAGTGTCCAGCATGGCGCAACGTGAAAGGAGGGTGGTGGAGGCTCATCGTTGGGAGCGTCTGTGGCGTCACCTCACCCTTCGCCCCCCGTGAGGGGGAGGGGTTCCCTGGGGTTTTCGTCCCTGTAGGACTGTGAGGTTTTTGTTTTGGTTTGTTGTTCCCTGGGGGGAGGGGTGTGATCGGAGGGGTTAGTTTTCCCTTCCCTGGGGTTTCTTTCTCTTTATGATTTTGGGATGTTTTCCTCCCAAAGGGAGGGGAGGGGGGGGTGAGCTGGGGCTCCATAAGGGGGTTTTGACCGGTTGTCCGCTTTCCCTTTCTTCTTAGAGGGTGGCCATCCCAATATTTTTGTTTTCCGTGTTTGTCTGTTCTTTTTGTTTTCTGGGCATCCCGCTCCGTTGTCTGAAGGGCAGGGCAGTACAAGGGTTCTGTATTTCCTTTGTATTTCGCTATTTGATTTGATTTGTATGATTACTTATGATTTGTTTTGATGGGATTGTGTTGGGGATGGGCTAAGGGGGCCCTTATGTTTTCATTTGGTTTGGGGGGGGGGTGGGGGTGGGGAGGTTTGTCTTTGATGTGTTTGTCTGGATGGGATGGGTCTGAAGGGGGAGGGATAGGGATAGGGGGTTTATTTTCTGGATGGGTGGGGAGGGGGAGTCTGAGAGTCAGACAGACTGGACAGTTGGACATGTGGATTGGTGGGGGTGTTGTGCGGGGCAGGGGTTCAGGGACTGCAAGATGCAATGTGTGGGCTCTGCTGGGGTGGTCTGGTAGGGGGAGGAGGGGTCGGGCATGGACATTGGACTGAGGGGGGGAGGGGACATGGACATTGATAAGGACCTTTTGGGGGTTGTTGTTGGGAGGAGGGCACGTGTGTTGATTGCTGGGTTTGGTGGTGGGTTTGGGGAGGTGGGTCACGGGGGGGTTGTGATATTTGTTTTGTGCTATGTCGGGGGGGTGGGGGTTTTGGGGGGGTGTGGGACTTGGTTGGGGTGATTGTTTCTACTTTTTGTCTGTATTTTGTTGCTTGTTTAATAAACTCAAAATTTCCATCCCTTGGTAGTTCAGAAGATCTTCCTGAGATGGGGACTTCCATCCATAGATCTCTTTGCCAGTCCCCTGAACAGACAGCTGCCCCGGTTCTGCTCCAGGCAACCGCATCCTCGGAGACTAGCAGCAAATGCTTTTCTGATTTCCTGGTCCCAAGGCCTCCTATATGCGTTTCCTCCCACGCCTCTGGTGGCCCGAACCCTGTTCAAAGTTCTGAAGGACCAGGCCTCCGTCTTTCTGGTAGCCCCCAGGTGGCCGAGACAACCTTGGTTCCCACTTCTGCTTCAGCTAGCAGTGGACACTCCACTACCTCTAGGGTTGCAGCCCGACCTTCTGTCTCAAGACCAGGGGTCTCTTCTGCACCCCAATCTCAAATCTCTCAATTTGATGGCCTGGAAGCTGCAAGCGTAGTTTTGGCTCCTTGGGGCCTACCTCCTGAAGTTGAAGAGGTCGTCCTGGCCTCTAGGAAGCAGTCCACTAGAAAAACCTATGCCCTGACATGGAAGGGGTTTTCTGTGTGGTGTCAGCTGCGTACAGAAGATCCTTTCTCCTCTACTGTACCAGTGGTGCTTCAGTACCTGCTACATTTATCCAATCAGGGCCTTAAGTCCAATTCTGTTCGGGTCCACCTCTCAGCTCTAGCAGATCACCACTCACTGGTGGAAGGACATTCTCTGTCGGTTCACCCCTTGGTGTCCCGGTTTCTCAGAGGTTTGCTCTTGTTCAAGCCTCCTGTCGTCCTCCAGCCCCTGAGTGGGAGTTGAATGTGGTCTTGCAGCAACTGACTCGCCCACCTTTTGAGCCGATGGCTACTTGTCCTCTCCGCTTCCTTTCCTGGAAGACACTCTTCTTAGTGGCCTTAACCTCGGCCAGACGGGTGAGTGAGCTTCAGGCCCTAGTCTGTGACAGGCCTTACACCCGCTTCTATAGGAACAGGGTAGTCCTTAGGACTCATCCAAAGTTTCTCCCTAAAGTTGTCTCGTCCTTCCACCTCAACCAAGAGGTGGTTCTTCCAACATTCTTCCCTAGGCCTCATGCAAGCTAGGCTGAAGCGGTCCTGCATACCCTGGACTGTAGAAGGGCCTTATCCTTCTACCTTGACCATACGCAAGGACATAGAAGGGCTACTCAGCTCTTCATCTCTTTTGACCCTAATAATTTGGGGTTAGCTGTGTCCAAGCGTACCTTGTCCATATGGGTGGCTGACTGTATCACCTGGGCTTACAGGGCGGCTGACCTTTCCTTGCAGGGTCGGGTCACAGCCCATCGTGTCAGGGCAATGGCTGCCTCAGTAGCTCATCTCCACTCTGTACCATTGGCAGACATCTGCAGGGCTGCAACTTGGTCCTCAAGCCAGACTTTTGCAGCTCATTACTGCCTGGAGAGGGAGTCCCGTAGGGACAGTGCTTTTGGCCAGGCAGTACTCCGGAATCTCTTTGAGGTTTAGGCAACTCCTGTCCTCCAGCCCTCCGTTGGGCTACCGGTGGAGTTTCTTTCAGTGAAAAGCCTTTCTTTGATGCTGGGACTAGAGGGAGTTCTCTTGTTCAGCCTGGGTTCCTTCGTAGCCCAGAGCTTGGGAGTCACCCATATGTGAGGACTGATTTCCTGCTTGATCCTGGAGAAAGAGTAGTTACTCACCTATAACAGATGTTCTCCAGGAGCAGCAGGAATCAGTCCTCACAACCCTCCCTCCTCCCCTGGGATTTGCAGTTGTACATAGTTTATTTTACATTTTGGTGTGCTGTTTTTTAGCTATGTCATTTGACTGAGCAAGATGGCACCTTTAGGCGGGAAGGGGACCGCGCATGCGTGCAGTATTCCCAAAGGCTCTCATAGAAAGCTGGGGAAATGCTCCGTAGGGGCTCCATCGGCGTAGATGTCACCCATATGTGAGGACTGATTCCTGCTGCTCCTGGAGAACACCTGTTACAGGTGAGTAACTACTCTATCCTGGACAGCATCAACGGCGATCCTGGACAGCAGCGGTAGCGTCGGCAAACCTGGGAGGCAGTGGCAATAGCGATCTCAGGAGCTGGGTCCAGGAAACAGGAAGATTTAAATCTTCCCTCTGCCGACCTGGATTAGTTGCACAGGCTCCTTAAACACCGCCCTCTGCTGCCTTGGATTGGTTGCCTCAGGTTCCTCCACAGTATTGCTCTCTGCCTCTCCGGATTGGCTGCCCCAGGCTCCTCCAGCTCCGCCCCTTCCTTCTTTGAGCTTGGGGGGGGCGGGGCAGTGTTCCCTTCACCCATCTAAACTATGCCCACGGGCTGGTTACACATCTTGAGGGCACAGCATGCTTCCTCCAGCCTCGCCTCAGTGCATGTCTGGTGTCTCTTTGAGGACTAGTGTAGCAAACACCAAATAGCTCTCAGGATGACGGTTTCACCATCATTCAGGATCGTTTGCCAAGGGTTTCTCCATCATTTCTGAGAGGGTTCAGGTTGTAGCCACTTGTTCCATGACTTCACACCTGAATGCTGTCCATTTTCTTCAGGGGGTGTGGCTTTGCATCCTCCCCAGTGATCGGTCGTTCCCCCTTGGGTCTTTCCAGCCTTTAAAGTGGTATATGCTTGGAGATCTGTTTTTCAAGAGGTATACCTTTTGGTGACGATAGTCTTGGAGTGTTGCATTTCAGAGCTACAGATTCTCTCGTGCAGACTTGTACCTGTCTTTCTCAGAGGAGGCAGTATCCATTGGGCCACTTTCTTCCTTTTTACCCAAAATGGTGACTGCCTTTATTCAATCAGGCATTTTTTTGTTTCCCTTACTTCTCAGTAGAGCAGTGCCAATTGGTTGATATCAGAGAGTGCTTCTCGTATACCTAGAGATCTCTAACTCTGTCTGTAGATTGGACAGGCTACTTGTGTTGGGAAGGACACAAATCTTCATGGGTTTGATGTCCATGGAGTGGTGTTCCGGTGCCTGTAGGCCACTGTCTCATTCCTTTTTGCCCAAAGTGGTAACTGCCTTTATTCAATTGGGCATTTTTTTGTTTCCCTTACTTCTCAGTAAAGCAGTGCCAATTGGTCAATATCAGAGAATGCTTCTCATATACCTAGAGATCTCTAACTCTGTCTGTACAGTAGGTTGGACAGGCTATTTGTTTTGGGAAGAACAAGAATCTTCATGGGGTTGATGTCCATGGAGTGTTCCTCCGGTGCCTGTAGGTTGGACTGATTCTTATGGATTTTGTGGGGCTGTGCAAGGGCGAAGCAGCCTCTCAGGCTTTCTTGGGCCATTGGACAAAGAGAGAGTGTCCTTTGTGTATCCTTTACAGGATTGGGCTGGTCCAGAGGGCTTGCAGGCATATTCCACCTGAGCACAGGCTTATTCCTGGGTGCAGCACAGTTCTTTCACCTCCATGGACATTGGTAGGACCGCGACTTAGTCACCCCTCTCTCCCTTTCCCAAGCAGTACTGCTTGTATGTCTGTGCTATGGCAGATGTGGCCTTCAGAGCAGTGGAGTAGTAGGTTTGGCACTTCCCACTTGTCTGGACTGGTTCAGCAGGATAATCTGGAAAGTGAGATTTCACTTACCAGATAATCTCCTTTCCAAGAGTCCTGATAGACCAGTCCAAGACCTTTTGGGATCTGTTTTCATGGTAGTGTGCCTCACAGGCTAGGCCTTGGCTGTCTTGTACGTGGTGGTGTAGAACTCCCTATATGCGGGCTTGGCCCTCCTGATACATTTTTGTATGGTGGCTGTTTTGTACATAGTTTTTTACATAGTTCCTTCTGTATCATCCTCAATGAAGTTGAATGAGGTCAGGTTCTTGACCATATGGTGTTTTTTTCTGTATTCTGTTTTGTTGTATTATTGTTTATCATATATCATATGTAATGTAATGTATGGCTTGTCATTACCTGTACTATGTATTGTCAACCACTTTGATTTAAGGATAAAGTGGTATATAAAACTGGATAAATAAATATGCTTGGGTACGAATACTCCTACCTTCATCAGTATTAGTAGCAATGATGATGTCACTGGACGTTTCTAGTTTTTTCTCTCTCTCCTAATCTGCTGGTAGGGGAATACAGTCCACTTGTCTGGACTGGTCTAGCAGGATTCCAGGCAAAGAAGAATATTTGGTAAGTAGAATTTCACTTTAAAGTGGACTTAGTGAAATGCATTGCTTATTTGTGGTATAAGCTGCATGGAATCTGTCTATCTTTAGGGATCTTGCCTGGTACTTCTGATCTGGATTGGCCACAGTTAAAAAAAAAAAAAGAAAGATACTAAGCTTGATGGACCCAGTATGGCAAATCTTATCGGCAAGATATTTAACCGTGTTAATCACAGTGAACAGGATATTCAGCGGCACCAACAAGATTATTACCGTTGAATGTGCGGGTGCCACCGCTAATCATCGCAATGCTAACAGACTAGTCTCGGGGCATTCTGAAGGCAGAGTGGGAGTGGCACACGGTGATAACCAGGCAGCAGCGATATTCAACCACTACCCGGTTATCTGTCGGTGGTGAAAGTAGGTACCGGTAAAGGCTGTCCTAACTTTCGCTGCTGAAACTGACTAGGCAGTGGCTGAATATTGTCGCTGCCCAGTTAGCTTCCTGGCTATCCTGCTGACATGGATATTCAATGCTGGTGGCCCTGGCATTGAATATCCAGGTCTAGGGTTCAGCAGCGATCACTAGCCACTGTAATTGTGCTAGCCACCACAGCTGAATATCAAACATTATGTTCTTATATTTATGGAGATGCCTTGGTAGCACCCCTTTGCTGTTTTATCCTGAAATTTAGTGTGTTTGACTGGTCTTCCGAGCTGAGATTTTAATTTAGTCCTCTGTGTGCTCAGGCCTTTTCATTTTGAATGGCTTTGGCATGTGTCTTGGAAGGTTCTTATGCTCGAGGTATGGTTTCTGTTGGCCATGGGCAGCTTGGCAAATTTCTGTGTTCCAAACCCTTTACTATAGGGAACCTTTCTATGTTTCTCCAAGGAGGGGATTTCAGTTCAGATGGAGCTGTCCTTCTGCTGAAAATGATTTCATTTGTTCTTATTCAGGTAATGTCTCGTCCTTCCTTCAGAAAGGAAGACTGTGCAGAAGATTTCTGTATTCTCCACTATCTAGGCATGCACAGAGTACTATAGCTTTACCTAGAAGGTAACCAGTGGATTTAGGAAGTCAGTCAGACTGTCCTGTTGGGAAGATCAAGGAACAGTGAAGCTGTGACTGAATCAGCTATGCATGTTGGCTCAAGTAGATGTTTGTCTTGGCCAAAATACTGAGAGGGCATGTGTGCCCAAAGAACAAAGTTTTCACTTGTCCAGGTTTCAGGCAACTTTGTGGGCAGAAGTTCATGCTGTATTTCTTACAAAGATCTTTAGGGCAACTAGGTGATTTATTTTACTGGATTTTCTTTATACATTATAGGTTGAATGTCCTTGTCGTGAAAGAGTCCATTTTCAGAGCGGGAGTGCTTAGCTCATGTGATTATTAGTGCTGCCCAGCTTTGGAACTGCTTTGTAATGTTCCATTCATCTGAACTGTTCTGGAAGGAAAAATTTGTTATTACTTGCTATCTTATAAATGGCGTTCTTTTCTATTTTCTCAAATGGTATTGTATTGTAAACCGCTCTAATGCCTTTTGGCCTGAGCGGTATATCAAATGATAAATAAACATTTCTTTCAAGTCCTACCAACTCAGTCCAGAGTCACTCCCGGTTGTTGAACGTGACATTAATTTGGTTTAGCAATTGGTAGATTACATCCAAGAGCCTGTTTGGGTCTCTCAGAGGAGTTAAAACATTTCTGTTGATGTTCTTGGGAGCCCCATATATCTAGTGAACTTGGTGGATGTCTGCATTTGCTGTGTTACAGAATAAGAACTAAGAAGCTGGCTACACAATGCCTTGTATAGTGCAGGATTCACAAGAATTTTTCTCTGTCTCCATCTACTGGTAGAAGGTCATAACCCATTCATCTGGACTGGTCTGGTAGAATTAAAGGGAAAAAAAATTAGCAAGACCAAATTTTTCCTTTTAGTAATTTTGCATGAACCTAGCAGATACATGACTATTAGGATATAAAATTTTATTTTTGAAATTTGCCTGACAGTATCTGGGCCTCAGCCCCTGCCTTTCTTGCATCATGTGTGTCCATGTTTGTTTCAGATGAACCGTTGGCATGCAGTGTCAGACACAGCACACAAGAAGGATGGGAAGAGCACACAGTACCTTCTCAGCAGCAGAATCATAGCATTGGACTTACAGAATGCTCGCAGCTAGGAGGCACGGGCCTCATGCAGTTCTTTACCAGGTATTGTCACGCCTCACAGTATTTGCCTAAAATATCAAATGAACTCATAATATGGTATGGGGTAGTAAGAGTGATCTCACCCAGCAGCATTCATTTTTCATTGGAGAATCTCTGGATCTGAACCAAAAGCCTTTTTGTTTGAGTAGTAAATCCTGGGACCAGGATAGCATTGTATGACAAATCAGAAGAGTTCCTCTCCCTCTTTGACAACCAATACTTCTTTGTCAAAGCCATGTTGCAGTTTGACTAAAAAAAACTTTCATCTTTGGGCCAGCCCCACTTGCTCAATATCAGTGCTATGCAAAGAACCTGAGTTTGATTGCAAGCTCAGGTCTTTCACTCTCCAGGTTGATTGGGGCTGGCAGTATTGCAGAAACAGCGTTATAGCTTTGAGGTATGAAATCCAAATCATTTGGACTCCACTTATGCACCTTTTCCAAATTCATGCTCGTGGCGAGTTACATATTCAGGTATAGTTCCTAGGTCCCTGCTCAAGAGATCTTACAGTCTAGGTAGTACCTGAGGCAGTGGAAGTAACTTATCCAAAGTCAAGGTAGTGTCAATAAGAGAAGTGGAATTTGAATCCTGGGTTCCATGGTTCTTACCACAGTACCAGGAGCGAGATATAAAAGAAACTCATGAGGTAAATACTATAATGTTGAACTTTATTAGGCACTCTATTGTTTAACCCTACACGGCTATGTTTCGGCGTGCGCCTTCAACAGGGTGTAAACAATTCAACATGATTGTATGCTCGGCACGCTTACAAAAAGCTCTTCAGAATGTTTCTTAAACACTACACTATTGTGTGACCCACAACTTGGGTACTTGTGAGATCATATCCACATTGTATTGAATTGTTTACACCCCTGATGAAGGCGAACGCCAAAATGCAGCAATGGAGGGTGGAACAACAGAGTGCCAAATAAATTTCAGCATGATACTATTTACCTCATGAATTGCTTTTTCACCTCGCTTCTGCTACTGTGCTGATGGTTTCTGCGAGTATGAGTGGGTCTATTTGGACGGTGTTCCATGGTTCTTAGCCATTAAGCCCTGCCGCCACATTAGTGACCCCTAATGGCTGGGTTCAGGGCCCCATGATTCCAGGATACCAGAGAAGACTTTTGTGCATTGTCCTTGGCTGAGGATATTGTTGTTCTGACTGAGCTAAATGATATTAAATAGGAGAAAATTTTACAGGTAGTTGTAAACGAAGGCTTATGAGGCTGTAGCCCGGCAGAATCCGATTCTGATTGAGCTGCCACTCCAAGAGGAGCTAACTAAAAACTGAAGTATATATTTGACTGGTGGCTCAGCTGTTTGGGGAGGCTAAAGTAGGATGGGGCTAGTATGGAGCGGGGTGAGTTGAGTTCAAACCTTTGGAACCTTGGCACTAGATGCACAGATCTGCGTCATACTCTTATTTACAAATAATACCTTCACATGCACTTAAACACATTTCTGCATCGTTGGTGACACTACATATTTTAAACTCAGTTATTTCAAGCACTTACCAACACTAAGGGGCATGTTTACTAAAGGTTAACGTGCGTTAATGAAATTCTCTGGGACCAAGCAAGAAGTCGGTCCTCGCATATGAGTGATGTCACCAACAGAGCCCATGTGGGAAACGTTCCCCAACTTTGAGAAAGCCTTTGGGAGGTCGACCACACATGTGTGCCTGTCTTCCCACCCAAAGAAGCCATCTTACCTCAGTCTTCTTTTTTACCGCAGAGCCCTCCAGACGTCCGTCTGTTTTCCAGAATTTAATCGATTATTCTTGGCTGGTTTCCAGTCTCTCTTTCTTTCTTTTTCGTGTTGCATGTTTTTTCGATATCTTCCTGCCTGACTCCGGAAGCGTTGGGGCCTCGGCATGCTGTTTTTTGGGGGTTTCTTCTTTGGGTCGAGGGTTGTTTTCTTGTGCCCCCCCCCTCCCCCTCATCGCTAGGATGTTGGAGTTCTTTGAATTGGTGGAAGCCGTCTTCCCAATCATGTCAAAACTGCCCAGTGGCTTTAAGAAGTGCTCCTGGTGTAATCAGACCATCTCCATGATGGACTGCCACAACTGGTGTCTTCAATGCCTCGGGCCCGACCATGAGCCCTGGACCTGTGCTCTCTGTTTACACATGACGCACAAAGGGCTGAGGAACCAGGAACGGCAGTGGGAATCGCTGTTTGGTTCTGAGGCATTGGCATCAACATCGAACCCGGCTTTGACGCCCTCAAAGGCCCCCCACCAAGGCTTCGGCTTTGCACAGGGGTCGGGCTCACTCAGAGATAAGAGGACGTGGGCATTAGAACGGCAGCTCTCCTTTGAAGAGGAGCTCCCCATAAGGAACGGTCTTCAGTCCCTTCGGTGTCAAAGGGCGATGCCGAGTCCAGGGCTAAATCCCAAGGACATCAGCATCGTGGCCCTTCAAGCTGCCCCGGCCGGAGGAGTTGCCTCCTGAGGCACAGGAGAGCAGGCGTGGGACTCCGGAGGTAGTTAATATAGAGGACTCCTCGCAAAAGGAACCGGCATTGCTGCTGGTTCTGCTGGCATTGAAGACCTCACTCCTTGTGGAGAGGATGCAGACATTGGAGTATAGCCTCGCTGCCTTCATGGCTCAGCAGGCTCCCAAGGAACCGGTCAACTCCAGTTCTTCAGTGCCAGTGCCGGTGACGGCCCTGCCATTGGCGGGTGCCTCACCTGCCAAGGTGCAGCCTGTTTTGGAGACATTTGCTATCTTGGTCAGCTCCCATGAACACTCTCGCTCCCACTCGATACCAAAGTTATAATCACCGAACCCATCGGGGTCGAGTGTTTCCTCATCTCCGCTCGAGCACCATTGCCAGGGGTGTCGGCTGGGGAGGTACTTTGAGTTCCTCTCCAATATCGACATGGAATGGAAGACTGAGGAGGAATTGCCAGAGACGGTCCAGTACTGTGAACTTCCCTTCGATCCCTCGCCTCCACTCACACGCAGGAGGTCTCTCCTCCGAGGACCTCTCCTTCCTTGAGTTCATTTGAGACATGGGAAAGTACCATAGAGGCAGAGAATAGGAGCCTCAAGCAGAGAAACTGGAGATCCTCCAGTATCCGACTCCCCCAAAAGAGGCCATCACAGTGGCAGTACACGCCATTCTTGAAAGGCTTCTCTTTTGAATGTGGGAGACACTGCTTATGGTGCCAGTGGTCAGCAGGTGCCTGGATTCCCTCTACCAGGTGCACAAGAGCCCTGGATTTGAAAAGGCATAGCTGCCTCATAACTCCATGGTGGTGGAATCGGCCATACGCCGGTTTAAAAGTTCCAAGGCGCAGTCCTCGGTGCCCCTGAGTCGAGAGGCATACACCATGGACAGTTTTGACAGAAAGTGCTACCAAGGCTCGATGCTTGTGGCCAGAATCCAAGCATACCAACTGTACATGGGTATGTACCTGCGAGACCTAGCGGGAGAGCTGGCTGGGTTCTCTGCAGGTCTTACCTGGAGAACACCTCAAGCGCTTTAGAAGCCTGGTGGGGAAAACTAAGGAGTGTTCCAAATACATCACTAGGGCCGCCTACAACGCCTTCGAGTCTGTGGCAAGGGGGCTGCAATGGACATTTGTGCCCGCCATCTGGCATGGCTACAATCCTCAGAACTGGAGCAGTGGGTTCAGGACAAGTTGGCCGATGTCCCTTGCCGAGGGGAGAATCTCTTCAGCAAATCCATGACGGAAAAGGCTACTGTGTTGGGTAAAAAGTCTTTTTACCCAAAAAAGAGAAGGTACTATGTTATGTACACCCCGTACCATTCATACCAACAACCCCAACAGGGGCAAAAGCCTAAGCCTCAGGGCCAGAAGCAGTACTGCAACCTTAAGTCCCCTAAGCTCCAGCCAGTGCCCTTCTTCCCTTCCCAGACTCTGTTCCACCTCAGGTGGGGGGGGGGGGGGACAGCTAGTATACTTTGTCCACAGGTGGCCCATTGAAACCTCTGACTCCTGGGCCCTTCAGGTGGTCTGTGAGGGATACTGTCTGCACTTCCAACAGCTTCCTCCCACCTTCTTTCCAGGGAAGTACCATCGCGTGCTTCTCCAACAGGAGATTCAGCAGATCAGGCTGTGTAACTCGTTCCACCATCTCAAGTAGGAAGAGGGTTCTACTCCTGCTACTTCTTGGTCCCCAAGAAGACCGGCAGCTGCAGACCCATTCTGTGTCTCCGCAGTCTCATTCGCTTCCTAGAAAAGGAGAAGTTCAAGATGGTCTCCCTTGGAAAATTGCTGCCCTGCCTCCACCGGGAAGATTGGCTGTACTGCTTGGATGTCAAAGATGCCTACTCACACATCCCAATTCACCTCATGCACCATCATTACCTCTGCTTCATGCTCAGTGGACAGCATTATCAATACAGGGTTCTACCCTTCGGCCTTGCCTGCGCCCTGCAGGTCTTCACAAAATGCTTGTCAGTCATCGCCACTTCCCTTTGGACCCAGGCTTCTCTACCTGGACAGCTGTCTCATCAGGACCACAATGCCGGAAGAGTCCCAGCAATCCGCAACTCGCACAATTCAAGCGCTGGAGCAGCTGGGGTTTCTCGTCAACTACCCAAAGTCCCACCTAAAGCCCTCTTATCACCTCAAGTTCATTGGAGCTCTCCTCGGCACTACTCTGGCTCAAGCCTTTCTCCTGGCAACGTTGGTCAATGCTGTGCCTCCTGGGTTACATGCCCTCCACTGTCTGTCTTGGCCCACCTTCACATGCGTTAGGTGCAGTGACTGCTGTGCATGCAGTGGCGTCAGGCAACCAACCGTCTCTGACAACATCAAGGTAACCCTGCCACTCAAGGAATCCCTCTGCTGGTGGCAGGACCAACAGCACCTGCTTGAGGGCCTTCCCTTCCAGACCCCGCCACATCAGAGAGTGCTGACGACGGATGCCTCCAAGCTGAGATGGGGCACACACTTGGATGGCCTGCGTACATAGGGTCTATGGACAATGGCGGAGAGCCGCCATCAAATCAATTTCCTCAAGCTCCAGGCCATTGCCAGTGCCACATGAGTGTTTCGGTAGCAGCTCTCCTATCAGGTCATCCTTATACAAACGGACAACCAGGTGGTCATGTTGTACATCAACAAACAAGGTGGCACTGGCTACTAGGAAGCAGTCCATCTCTGGAAGTTTGCCACCCTGCACAACATGCTCCTCTGGGCGATTTATCTAGCAGGGGAGCTCAATGCATTGGCAGATCGACCCAGCAGAGTTCTCCAACCACACAAGTGGTCTCTCAAAACCCGGGTAGCCAACCTCATCTTTCAGATATGGGGCACCCCGTCCATGGACCTTTTCCCATTCCTCAACACCAAGCTGCCACAGTTTTGCTCCAGGGTCCCCTGCAACAATTGGATAGCCTCTGATGCCTTCCTTCTGGATTGGAGCGACAGCTTTCCCTATGCCTACCTGCTGACTCCATTAGTGGCCAAAACCCTCTTCAAACTGCAGGTGAATAAAGCCACCATGATACTCATAGCGCTGCGTTTGCCCAGATAGCCCTGGTTTCCCCTGCTGCTTCAATTCTCCCGGAGGCTGCCAATTCTTCTTGGCTATGCCCCGAATCTGCTAACTCAGGAGGAGGGGACACTCTTCCAACCCAACCTCAAATCCCTATCACTTACAGCTTGGATACTGAGCAGATAGCTCTTGTAAACTTCAGCTTATCGATAGATGTCGAAGAGATTCTTCTTGCTTATGGGGTCTGTTTGCCCCCTGCCAGCCCCATCAAAACGTGTGGGAGGGGGCGTTCCAGAGGAGGAGCGAGGGCAGGGCATGGGCAGTCCGCGACCCCAGACATACAGGGCCAATTCTGAGGTTGGCCCTGAATGTCTGGGGTCGGCAAACTGGACGAGGGACTTATTCATAAGAACATAAGATATGCCATACTGGGTAGACCAAGCTCCATCAAGCCCAGTTTCCTGTTTCCAACAGTGGCCAATCTAGGTCACAAGTACCTAGCAGTTTCCCCAAAAGACACAGGTTCCACAGTGATTGTATTGGGTCAAGCAGTGGATATTCTGGGTCCCCTTTAATAATGGTTTATGGACCTTTCCTCCAGGAACTTCTCCAAACCTTTTTTAAACCCAGCTACACTAAGGGCTTTTACTACATCCTCTGGTAGCAAATCGCAGAGTTTGATTACACGTTGAGTGAAAAAATATATTCTCTTATTAGTCTTAAATAGGTTACCCTGTAGATTCATTACATGCCCCCTAGTCTTTCTATATTTTGACGGCATAAACAATCTATCTACGTTTACCCGTTCCACTCCATTCATTAATTTATAGACCTAATTGATGCCTTTGAATTATGGTGCTGGCGGCGAATACTGTGTAAACCATGGACTGCCCGAAGAACAAACCAGTCAGTACTAGAGGAGATCAAACCTAAGCTTTCTTTAGAAGCTCAGATGACAAGACTTCGACTTGCATACTTTGGACACATCATGCGAAGAGAGAGATCATTAGAGAAAGACATCATGCTTGGCAAGATACGTCAACGCAAAAGAGGAAGGCCAGCAATGAGATGGATCGATACAATAACAGCAGCTACGGATACCAGTCTGTCGTCAATGAGCCACCTGACTGAAGACCAAACACAATTTAGGATAGCTATCTAGAGGGTTGCCATGAGTTGACTCCGACTTGACTGCACTTAACAACAACAACATCATATCTCCCCTAAGCCATCTTTTTTCCAGGTAGAAGAGCCCTAACCATTTTAGCCTCTCTTCAAAGGGGTATCCTTCCATCCACTTTACCATTTTGGTGGCTTTTCTCTGTACCTTTTCTAATAACGCTATATCCTTTTTAAGATACGGCGACCAGAATTGCACACAACATTCAAGTTGTGGTCGCACCATGGAACACATAGGAAACTAAGCTGATCAGGATCCAAAAGTGGCCTTGAAGAGGTGAGTTTACAGCCTGAATTTGAAAAGGGGCAGAGATGAAGTCTTCCGTACAGACTCAGGTAGTTTATTCCAGGCATGAGGAGCAGTAAGGTGAAAGGATCGAAGTCTGGAGTTGTCGGTAGAAGAAAAGGGCACAGATAGAAGCAATTTGCCAGAAGAGCGGAGATCCCAAGGAGGGGTGTGGGGAGAGATAAGAGAGGAAAGGTAGCAAGGAGCAGCAGCATGAGTACACTTAGCAAATAGGAGAAGTTTGAACTGGATACGGAAACAGATAGGGAGCCAATGAAGAGACTTAAGAAGAGGGGTTATATGAGCATATCGAGGCTGGTGGAACATTAGCCGCGCAGCTGAGTTTTGAACAGATTGAAGGGGAGAGAGATGATCAGAGGGAGACCATCAAGGAGGAGGTTGCAATAGTCTAGATGGGAAGTGACTAAAAAGTGGATAAGCTTCTTAGTAGTGTGTTCAGAAAGGAAGGGTCAGATTTTGCTGATGTTATAGGGAAAAGTGACAGGTTTTAGCTATCATTTGGATGTGTGTGGAGAAAGAGGGAGGAGTCAAAGATGGACCCCAAGGTTGTAAGCCGAGGAAACAGGGAGCAGTAGAGCGTTGTCCACAGAGATTGAGAAGGGAGGAAGGGTGAGGTTGGTTTAGGGGGAAAAATAAGCAGCTTAGTTTTGTCCATGTTCAATTTCAAATGGCAGTGAGACATCCAAGTGGCAGTGTCAGATAGGCAGACAGAAATGTGGGCCTGGATTGCCGTGGAAATTTTAGGTGTAGAGAGGTAGATCTGAGATTCATCAGCGTAAAGATGGTACTGAAAACGATGGGAGGAGATGAGTGCACTAAGAGACTGGATATAGAGAGAGAAAAGGAGTGGACCCAAGACAGACCCTTGGGGTACACCAACTGAGAGTGGGATAGCAGTGGAAGATCTACCAGCGCAAACGCTGAAAGTGCAATGGGAAAGATAAAAAGAGAACCAGGATAGCACAGAGCCTTTGAAACCAAGTGAGGACAAGGTATTGAGGAGAAGGTGGTGATAACAGTGTCAGAAGCAGCAGAGAAGTTAAGAGGAATGAGAATCAAGTTGAGGCCCTTGGATTTAGCCAGGAACAGGTCGCTGGAGGCTCTAGCAAGAGCCATGTCAGTAGTATCTAAAGGACAAAAGCCAGATTGCAGTGGATCCAGAAGGGCTTGAGAGGAGAGAAAGTCAAGGCAAAGGTGGTGAACCACACATTCTAGTAGTTTAGAAATGAAGGGGAGGAGCAAGATGGGGGCTTTTCAGTCTTTTGCATTGAGTGTCACATGTATGATTTTCTCCCAGTTGGTGAGAGATCTTACGTGTTCACAAGGTGCAAGGAGCTCTTTGCTCTCAGGGAACGAGTCCGTTCTCTAGAGGCTAGAGTAGCAGACTTGGAAAACATAAGAAAGACAGAGAGGTACATAGACGAGACCTACAGGGATATAGTCCTGAAGTCGAACCTCCAGTCTGGCAGCATCCCTGTTGCCATGGAGGAGAGAGGTCACGTGACAGGAGAGCATCACCCTGGCGTGGCAGGAAGTGATCCTGTAACTAGGACCTGTCCTCCAGGTGATGTAAAATCCTCTCGCACCGAGGAAGTTTCTCCAGGGCCATGTGCCCATGAGGGAAGGGTTAGGACAGCCGTTATAGTTGGTGATTCGATCATTAGGCATGTAGATAGCTGGGTGGCTGGTGGACGTGAGGATCGCCTGGTAGCATGCCTGCCTGGTGCGAAGGTAGCGGACCTCACGTGCCACCTAGATAAGGTATTAGATAGTGCTGGGGAGTAGTCTGCTGTCTTGGTACATGTCGGTACCAATGACATAGGAAAATGTGGTAGGGAGGTTCTGGAGGCTAAATTTAGGCTTTTAGGTAGGAAATTGAAATCCAGAATTTCCAAGGTAGCGTTCTCAGAAATGCTTCCCGTTCCACACGCAGGACCCAAAAGGCAGGCAGAGCTCCGGATTCTCAATGCATGGATGAGACAATGGTGCAGAGATGAGGGGTTTGGATTTGTTAGGAACTGGGGAACATTCTGGGGAAAGGAGGGGCTCTTCCGAAGGGATGGGCTTCACCTTAACCGGGATGGAACCAGGCTGCTGGCATTAACCTTTAAAAAGGAGATAGAGCAGCTTTTAAACTAAATAATAGGGGAAAGCCGATAGTCACCCAAGAGCGGATGGTTCAGAAGAATGTATCCTTGAAGGATACTACCAAAAGCAGAGAGGTTCCAAAAAAGAGTAAAGTAGCCCAAATGCCCTCGAGTATGGAGCAGACAGAGCTTAAAGATCCCAAATTACTCATGTCTACCAATAGCCAGATTAATATGAATAAAATACAGTCTCTAAAATGCTTGTATGAAAATGCTAGAAGTCTAAAAAATAAGATGGGAGAGTTAGAATATATAACACTAAATGAGAGGTTAGATGTGATTAGAATATCAGAGACATGGTGGAAGGAGGACAACCAGTGGGACACTGTGATACCTGGGTACAAATTATATCGTAATGATAGAGCTGATCAAATTGGTGGAGGGGTTGCGCTCTATGTTAGAGAGGGCATTGCGTCAGAAAGGATTAAAGTTTTGTAGGAAACAAAATTTGCTGTAGAATCTCTATTGATTGAAATTCCATGTAAAAAGGGGAAGGCGATGGCAGTGGGGGTGTACTATCGACCACCTGGCCAGAATGAACAAATGGATGCTGAAATGCTCAAAGAAATCAAGGAAGCTAACAAAGGTTACAGCGCAGTAATAATAATGGGTGATTTCAATTACCCCGGTAACGACTGGGTCAGTATCACGGCAGGACATGTTAGGGAGATAAAGTTCCTAGATGAAATAAATGACTGATTCTTGGAGCAGCTGGTTCATGAACCGACCAGAGGGGAAGCCATATTGGACCTAGTCCTTAGTGGAACACCAGATCTAGTGCAAGAGATAAGGGTGTTGGGGCCACTTGGCAATAGTGATCATAGCATGATCGCGTTTGATTTAATTAGTGGAGGAGGGATAGTAAGGAAATCCACAGTACTACCTTTTAACTTTCGAAAGGGAGACTATGATAAAATGAGGAAAATAGTTAAGAAAAGACTAAAAGGAGCAGTTGCAAAGGTTAAAGACTTACATCAAGCTTGGGTGGTGTTGAAAAATACTATCTTGGAAGCCCAGACCAGCTGTATTCCACGCTTTAAGAAAAGTGGAAGGAAGTCCAAAAAACTGCCAGCATGGTTTAAAGGTGAGGTCAGAGAGGCTGCTGTTGCCAAAAAAGCATCTTTCAGGAAATGGAAAAAAGAGCCAAACGACGAAACCTGGAAACAGCACAAGCACTGGCAAGTCAAATGCAAGGCATTGCTAAGGCAGGCAAAGGGAGAATTTGAGAAGAAGCTTGCTGCGGAAGCACAAACGTGAAATAAAGACTTTTTAAAGTACATTCGTAGCAGAAAACCTGTGAGAGAGTCAGTTGGTCCATTAGATGATAAAAGGGTTAAAGGGACTAAGAGGCGACAAGGCGATAGCGGAGAGACTGAATTAATTCTTTGCTTCAGTCTTTACTGAGGAAGATGTAGGGATGTTACCCATGACTGAAGTGGTATTTAAAGGTGCCGAAGAATTGAAGGAAATATCGATACATCGGGAAGATGTATTACAACTATTAAATAAACTGAAGAGTAGCAAATCACCTGGGCCGGATGGTATACATCCAAGGGTGTTGAAAGAACTAAAATATGAGATTGCAGACCTGCTATTAGTAATCTGTGAATTTTCATTAAAATCATCTGTAATACCTGAAGATTGGAGGATCGCCAATGTAACGCCAATTTTTAAAAAGTGTTCCAGGGGTGATCTGGGAAACTACAGACTGGTGAGAATGACGTCGGTACCGGGGAAAATGGTAGAAACCATCATAAAGAACAAAATTACTCAGCATGTAGATAGTCATGGCCTAATGGGAGACAGCCAACATGGCTTTAGACAAGAAAGATCTTGTCTTACTAATCTGTTATGGTTTTTTGAAGGTGTGAATAAACAGGTGGACAAAGGTGAGTCGGTTGATATAGTGTATCTGGACTTTCAGAAAGCCTTTGACAAGGTCCCTCATCAGAGACCTTTGGCAAAACTAGAGTCATGGGATAGGAGGCAGTGTACTATTGTGGATCAGGAACTGGTTAAAAGATAGAAAGCAGAGGGTAGAGCTAAATGGCCAATTTTCCCAATGGAGAAAGGTGAATAGTGGTGTACCCCAGGGATCTGTGCTGGGTCGGCTGCTTTTTGACATATTCATAAATGACCTGGAAAGGGGAAAAACAAGTGAGGTTATCAAATTTGCAGATGACACAAAACTATTTAAAGTTGTTAAAACCCAACTGTTGGAAAATACAAGAGGATCTTGATAAATTGGAAGACTGGGCATCAAAATGGCAGATGAAATTTAATGTGGACAAGTGCAAAGTTATGCACCAAGGGAAGAACAGCCAAAACTATGGTTACACGATGCAAGGAACCACCACCAAGGAAAAAGATTTAGGCGTCATTGTGGATAACATGTTAAAACCATCGGCCCAGTATGCAGCGGCGGCCAAGAGAGCAAATAGAATGCTAGGTATCATAAGGAAAGGAATGGAAAATAAAACAAAAGATATTATAATGTCTCTATATCGTTCCATGGTGAGACCGCACCTTGAATATTGTGTGCAATTCTGGTCGCCGTATCTTAAAAAGGATATAGTGTTGTTAGAAAAGGTTCAGAGAAGAGCCACCAAAATGGTAAAGGGGATGGAAGGATACTCCTATGAAGAAAGGCTAAAAAGGTTAGGACTCTTTAACCTGGAAAAGAGACGGCTGAGGGGAGATATGATAGAAGTCTATAAATTAATGAACGGAGTGGAACGGGTAAACGTAGATCGATTGTTTATGTTATCAGAATATAGAAAGACTAGGGGACATGCAAGGAGGCTACAGGGTAAACTATTTAAGACTAATAAAAGAAAATATTTTTTCACTCAGCGTGTAATCAAACTCTGGAATTTGTTACCGGAGGATGTAGTAAAGGCTGTTAGTGTAGCTGGGTTTAAAAAAGGTTTGGACAAGCTCCTGGAGGAAAGGTCCATAAACCATTATTAAGAAGGGACCCAGGGTATCAATGCTTGACCCAGTACAAGCATTGTGGAACCTGTGTCTTTTGGGGAACTGCTAGGTACGTATGACCTAGATTGGTCACTGTTGGAAACAGGATACTGGGCTTGATGGACCTTGGTCTGACCCAGTAAATGGCATATCTTATGTTCTTATGTAGAAATTAGACGGTTCAGTTTATTTTGATTTAATCTTGTTGCTGTAAAGTGATCCACTGTGTCTGTCCCAGGCCACTTTGAATTTCGTCATTGTGTTTGCCCCCACCACCTCCATCGGGAGGGCATTCCAAGCATCCACCACCCTTTCAGTAAAAAAGTATTTCCTGACATTGCCTTTTGATTTACCACCTTGCAGCTTCATGTCATGCCCTCTAGTTTTACAGCTTCCCCGTCTCTGGAAGAGGTTTGTTTGTTCATTATTTCTCTTTAAGTATTTAAAGGTCTGAATCATATCTCCCCTATCCCTCCTCTCCTCCAAAGTGTACATATTTAGGTCTTCAAGTCTCTCCTCATAAGGTTTCTGACGCACGCTCCAAATCATTTTGGTCGCCTTCCTCTGAACAGCTTCCATTCTTTTTACATCCTTTGCAAGATACGGTCTCCAAAACTGAACACAGTATTCCAAGTGAGGCCTCACCAGAGACTTATACAGTGGCACTAGTTCCCCTTCCTTTCTGCTGGTAATTCCTCTTCGAATGCAGCCCAACATCCTCCTGGCTTTTGCCACCGCCTTGTCGCACTGTTTTGCCAGCTTGAGATCTACAGAAATAATCACACCGAGGTCTTTCTCCTGCTCCGTGCACACCAACCTTGCGCCCCCTATCATATACATTTCCCTTGGATTTCTGCTACCCAAGTGCATGACACTGCACTTCTTCACATTAAATCTTAATTGCCAAGCATCAGACCATTCCTCCAGCTTTTGCAGATCCCTCCTCATGTTGAGCACTCCCTCGGGGGAGTCCACTCTGTCGCAAATTTTCGTGTCATCTGCAAAAAGAAAGACTTTTCCATTCAGTTCTTCAGCAATATCACTCACAAATACATTGAACAGTGCCAGGCCTAGGACCCATACCCTGAGGCACCTCGCTAATCACCTTCCTTTCATCCGAGTGAGCTCCATTTATCATCACCTTCTGTCGTCTATCAGTCAACCAATTTCTGATCCAGTTTACCACCTTGGGACCCATCCCCAAACTACTGAGTTTGATAAGCCTCCTATGTGGGACAGTATCAAAGCTTTGCTGAAATCCAGGTAGATAACATCCATTGCGTGTCCTTGATCCAGTTCTCTGGTCACCCAGTCAAAGAACTCAATGAGATTTGTCTGGCAAGATCGTCCCTCGGTAAAACCATGTTGCCTCAGATCTTGTAACCCGCTGGTTTTAAGAAAGTTCACTATTCGCTCTTTCAGGAGCGTCTCCATTACTTTTTCCGCCACCGAGGTAAGGTTCACAGGCCTGTAGTTTGACACTTCTTCCCTGTCACCACTTTTGTGTAGAGGTACGAAGTCAGCCATTCTCCAGTCCTGAGGAACCTCTCCTGTTTCCAAGGATCTGTTGAAAACATCCTTTAATGGCCCTGCAAGAACCTCTCTGAGCTCTTTCAGTATCCTGGGATGTATCCCATCCGGTCCCATGGCCTTGTCCACTTTCAGTTTTGCAAGTTGTTCTAAAACCTCATGCTCTCTGAATGGTGTGGTATCTACCTCATTCCCATTTTTATATTTGGGAGTCACAGGATTTTCTTTAGTAAAAACAGAGCAGAAGTATTTGTTTAGTAATTTCGCTTTATCAGTCATTTTCCACGAGTCCGTTTCCAGCCCTTCTGAGTCCTGCAGTTCCACCTCTGATCTTCTTCCTTTCCCGAATATACCTGAAGAAGGTTTTGTTGCCGTGCTTAACATCTTTAGCCATCTTTTCCTCTGCCTTTGATTTTGCTATCCTTATTTCTCTTTTTGTCGGCTTGAGTTTGATCCTGTATTCATTTCTGTGTTCTTCTGTTTGCAAGCTTTTGAATTTTGCGAAAGCTGTGTTTCTTGCCCTTATTTGCGCAGCCACTTCTTTGGAAAACCGAATAGGTTTCCTTCTCCTCTTGCTTTTATTTACTTTTCTTACATATTTATCTGTTGCCCCTTTTGTTGCCCCTTTTAGTTTAGCCCATTGCAATTCCACTTCCCTTATCCCCTTCCACCCTGTCAGCTCCTCCTTTAGGTACTCGGCCATTTTATTGAAGGCAGTGTTTTTGAAGTTTAGGACTTTGAGCTTGCTATGATTGGATTGCACCTTGGCTTTTATCTCAAACCACACTGTGTGATGATCACTGTTGCTCACAGGGGCACTCACCCAGACATTAGACACGCTATCACTGTTGGTGAGCACCAAATCCAGCGTTGAGCTTTCCCTGGTTGATTCCATCACCATTTGTCTAAGTAACGCATCTTGGATAACGTCCACAATTTTTTTTGCTTCTTTCCAGATTTGCAGAAGGAGTAATCCAATCCACATTGGGTAGATTAAAGTCACCCAATATGATTGCTTCCCCCTTTGTTGCTGTCTTGGCAATATCTATAATCAATTCGTTATTTATCTCTTCAATTTGAGTCGGAGGTCTGTAGATTACAGCAGTATGGATGACAGTGCCATCTCCTCTTTTCAACATGATCCAGAGCACTATTACTTTTCCCCATGCACCCTGCATTTCAGTAGCTTTGATATTGCTTTTGACATACAAGGCTACTCCTCCCTCTTTTCCATTTTCTCTGTCTCTTCTGAATAGATTATAGCCAGGTATGGCTATATCCCAATCATATGATTCATTAAACCATGTTTCTGTAATGGCCACAATGTCCAAGTTCTTTCCCACCATTAGGGCTTCCAGGTCCGGAAGTTTGTTTGCTAAGCTTCGAGCATTTGTGCTCATTGCTTTCCAGCATTTAACTGGCTTGTGTGTATTTTGCATTGATTTTATTCTACCCACTTCTTCCCAGTTGCTTTGATGTGTTTAAAAGTGTGGTTGTTTCTGCTGTTCTGCTTTTGCAGGGGGTGACGTCCAGAACTTGACCTTCCCCGTCCGTCACCCCCTTCTTCTAGTTTAAATGCAAATCGACATACTACCTGAATTTTTCAAGTAGGATTCTTTTCCCTATGTATTAAGAAGCGTCGGTTTGAATGTTTAGACTGCTTTGATGTACTCTGTTGGGTCCTCTTCACCAAGGCGCGCAAACGCGGTTGGGTAGTGCTTCACAGCGTATTTAGTAGAGGCTATACATATAATGAGGGCAACTTCTGAGAGATGAATTATTCAGGTGTGAATAAAGAGGTGGATAAAAGTGATCCGGACACTCCAAGACCCTCCACAGCTCCCCAGCAGCTCCCCCGACCGGGCCCAATAGCTATTGGACAGGACATTCTATCCTCTGCTCCCGCCCTCCTGATTGGGGTTGAGCAGTCCTGCACGTGTTCGTGCCGGCTGGCTCCAGCCCAATCAGGAGCAAGCAACCAACGCTTTAAAAAGGAGGGCCAACAGCACTTTAGCCTCTGGACCGGACACTCCAAGACCCTCCACAGCTCCCCAGCATCTCCCACAATCGGGCCCAATAGCTACTGGACAGGACACTCCATCCTCTGCTTCAGCCCTCCCGATCGGGGTTGAGCAGGCCTGCAGGTGTTTGTGCCGGCTGGCTCCATGCCAATCAGGAGCAAGCAACCAACTCTTTAAAAAGGAGCACTAATAGGCGCACCAGCGCCCGAGGGCCTCGCCAGAGGACCCTTTGGCCTGGCTCTTAGCTGGGGCACGTAGGCAAGCACGGACGCTGCTTCCAGCACACACAAACACCATCTGATCTATCCACTACTTCGGATTCAGACTTCAATCAAATCCACCCCTCTACTGCTGATCTTCCCACACCAGTCCCAAATGAACCACTTTTAATCATCTGATTTGTAAGTTAGCTACAATAACTCTACATACTATTGCTTTAGAACAGTTAGAATTGTTGGATCCTAAGCAACAATAGGAATACTGCAGAACAACGTTATAACACTGCTCTATACTATTTGTGCAAATATACTTTTCCAGTTCATACTGCTAGACCAGTCCAGACAAACGGGTTATGCACCCCTGCCAGCAGATCTTGGAGACAGAGAATTCTACCAGGCTGGAGCCTGGTGATATAATCCTACCCCTAGGGGTCTCCCTCAGTTTTTCTCTGTCTCCAGCAGATCTGGATGCTTTTTTTTTTTTTGCTCCTTCAAACAAAATTTAAAATGCTTTATTTCTTTGTGATTTCTCTTGGAGAGATTATGCCCTGAGTTGCCAGTGTTATCTGAGCACCAGGATGATTCCAGCTGAAGCTCCTGTGTGTCACAGTAGAGATCGCTGATGTGCAGACTTCCCAGCACTAGTCATGAGGGCTATTTAGCTGGATGATAAGCCTCCTAGAATCCAGTCCCTGGGGCTGATTTTAGTGGTGAGGCAGCTGCAGTGGTTTGAGCAGCGGTCCGTGGCTTCTCTGCACTTTCGGTACTGTAAGTACAGAAACTGTCTTTCTCCCACTGCTGTCTGCAACTATGTGGTAACTCGATTTATTTTTCTTGATTTTTCAGCGATTTTAGGCATTTCTCTCATGCCTGCAACCCTCCCACCTTCTCCTTTGACTTTTTAAGTTAATTCCTTAGCTTTTGGGGGTTTTAATTCACTCTTTTTGTGTTTTATTTTTGCCGGCGGCCATTTTGAATAGCTAATGAGCCTCGGTTTTTGGCGGGAAGCCAGATTACTTCTCTGCTGGCTTCTAACAGCTATATTGCTGTTTAAGTTTTTTTCCACAACACTTGCTAGCTGTGAGTTGTGAAGAGGTTCCTTTTTTCTCTGCCTATGTATTAACATAATGAATAAAAAGTACAGAAGGCATGGATAGAGAACAGGATGCAATTCAGAGCCACAGTACAATGCTAAGACACTGACCAATGGTGCAGGGCTCATGGGTTCCATCCCCCACTGTGCCCAACAAAGAAGGCTGGCTGAGGCATTACCTATTATGGGGAATATTGTTAAATGCCTGTTCCTGCGGGACGCAGTTATTTGTTTTTAGTTCTCACTGTGCCTTATTCAGGTTTACGCTGCATAGGCTGTCAGAAGAAACACAGGGACCTCATGAATCAGCTCTGCTCTTCCCCCAGCATCTTGCTTCCCCAGATGAACTTGGGAACTCCTGAGCTTGGCTTCAGTGGAGCTCTCCATTGGCTTTACGCTGCGCTGAGTCTTTACCACGAGAGTTTGGATACCTCCAGGAAGTTCAGGTATCATTTTCTGTAAGAAAACTGAGTACCCTGTTTTTTTCTTACTTGCCTCAGCTGCTCTGGGATGATTTCAACTGCATCCGGACCGGCTGCCTCTGAGTTTTGAAGTTCCTACTTTAAATTTTTAGTCCACAAACTGCAGCCGGGTTACTTTGTACGTCCTACTGAATATTGTACCTGTCTTATTCAATATGCCATGTACCTGTCTTATTCAATATGCCATTTGATTGGAATTTTAAGTCAGTGTTTTGGATCCTGACTGTTTTGGGCTCGGCCTAATTAAGCATGCTCACTGTAATCTTCCTATGGCTAGATTTGAGCTTCTACATCTCTCCCCAGAAACACCTTTCAGCCCCTACCATGGAGGTCTGAATGGCTGCGGAGGGATCACACTCTAATTTCCCTACTTTCAGTCACTGTAATTGCCTTACCCTGACTTTGAAAGTTTCTCTATGCCAGCACAGTGAATGACTGACAGTTCCCTTCTCAGCTCTGAATACCTGACAGTTTTTCGGTGCCAGCAGCCGTTTTGTTTTTCTCTTCAGTGTTTCTTTTTGGAGGAAACAGCTCTAAACAGCAGTTTCCACACATTTAATCATGCTGTGGAGGCACGTGGAGTTACAAAATCCTTTTCTTGAAGAGTCTTGGGTTTCCCTGAGCCTACCTTGCTTTTTGTTTTAAATGCAAAAAAAAAAAAAAAAAAAAACCCACACAAGAAGAGGAAAGGTGGTTTAAGTCTCTACAATGCTTCTTTCTCTGGCTGTATTATATGTGATATGTAATCAGCCGAAGGGGACATTAATAGATTGCTTGTGTTCCACCTGCACGCTGCATCCCGGAGACTTTCCCCATTCCCACTGCGTTGCTAGCTGGGTTCCTCAGCACCTTATCTCCCCCCTCATCAGAGCCCCTGCTGCAGGATCTTCCTGCAGGAGAAGATTCAGTCGGCTCCCATGTCGCTTCCACAGCCACTGGAGACCACAGCAGCCTTGACTGACAGTGCCTTCCTCACACTCTTCCATCTGGCATGACGCCTGTGACTTTTGGAGTCTTTTGGATTATCTCCTACACCTGCCCAGTAGCAGGCGAGCATATGGCATGGTCTCGCAAGTGGTCCCATAAGTCCTCAGACTTTAGAGCAGTACGTCCTCCTTGGGGCGTAGCATGTGCCTTGCGGGGTACTATGGATATTCAAGAAGACTTTAAATCTTCGGAGGTCAGCCCTGGCTCGTTGGAGTACGGAGATGGGGAATATTCTCCGTCTGTTTTCTTCGCTGACAGTTCTCCGCCTTTTTTGGTAAGAGGAGTTGCCGGCTCTAATCACACAGGTGATGGAGTTGCTCCCCCTAGCCGACACGCCTGCTCCTCCGGATTCTCAAATCCGGTTGCAGCCGCATCCCATTTTCCAGTGCATTCGTACGGCACGCGGTATTGTTCGGTTATTCCCTTGGTCTCCCTTTCACTTCGACCGTTGGCTGCAATACCCGACGGTTGATGCATTCTGACCAGGGTCATCAGGCATACCACACTTCCGGTTGAGGGCGGAGAGGCGCTCCGCGACCAGCCAGACCTGAAGAGTTGGGAGACTGCTACAGTCCAGTTTTCCTTCGCCCGCTATTTCCTTCTTGCAGGTGTGCGGAGGTCTGGCAGCTCGGGCCTCCCTTCGATGGATTCCGCAGCTTCCAGGTGTTCCCGAGTTGGTTCATTTTGAATCCATTGCTGCATTCCGGGCAGAGGCATTCTGTGATCTCTTGCAGCTGTCAGCTCGCTTCCTAGCACCGGTGTCGGTAGCTCGGAGATGGCTCAGCCTGCGTCAATGGGCAGCGGATGTTGCTTCATTTAAAGGCTCCAGCGTTTAGATGCCATTCGTCCCGGTCCACCGTTGGAAGGAGGACTGGGCCGTTACTCTGTCTATTTTGGAATGCTTCAGGTCCTGGATTCTCTCGGGGCTGGGTGCGACACTCGTAGGGGACAGGTGTTTCTACCTCAGGAACGTTTTCAGAAGATCTCTCTTCAGCTCCGCCGCTGCTTGGATCATGCGGCGCCTCGCCCTTGGGGCTACCTTCAACTCTTGAGGTCCATGGCAACAACGATAGCCCTCGTTCCGTGGGCAAGAGCGCTCTTGCGCTGCTTGCCGACGGCGCTTCTATCTCGTTGGTCGCCGGTATCGGAGAGTTATCGAATCTGGTTGCCTTTGCTTCTGCCGGTGCGCCGCAGCCTCCGCTGGTGGCTTCAGGCACACAATCTTCTATGGGCGGTCCCTCTGGAGTCTCTGCGCTGGATCTTGGTGACGCCAATCGCCGACCTCTCCGGTTGGGGAGCGCCTTGCGGCTTAACCTCGGCGCAGGGGTGTTGGTCACCTCGCGCAGCCCAAGGGTCTATCAATCCTCTCGAGACGCAGAAAGTGCGCTTCGCCCTTCTTCAGTTTCAGCCTCTAATGCGGCGGTGTGCGGTTCGGATCCTGTCCGACGCCACGACGATTGCTTACCTAAGCCGCCTAGGCGGCACGCAATGTCCGGATGTCTCACAGGAGAGGCGTTTGCTCCTCCCGTGGGCGGGGGAACATCTTCATGCTGTCGGCACAGCACATCGCAGGCGTGAACAATGTGTAGGCCGATTTTCTCACCCGGCACTCTCTGGAGCCCGGGGGCTGGGCTCTGCAGCCGGATGCGTTCCGGTCCATTGTTCACCTGTGGGGCCTACTGCCATGGATCTAATGGCTACGGCACAGACTGCCACGGCTTCGCTGTACTTCGGCCATTGGAGGGACGAGGGAACGCACGGCATAGATGCTCTCTCTCAACCGTGGCCGATTCCTCTTCTCCGGTGTGTTTTCCCTCCCTGATCCGTGATATGCATGGTTCTCCAGCGGCTCCGAGACCGTCGCAACCCTGTACTCCTGCTGGCTCCGAGTTGGGCTTGCGGACCATGGTATGCGGATCTATTCCGTCTGTCTGGGGCGTCGATGCTCCGCCTCGAGGCGTTTCTCGGCCTTCTGATTCAGGGACCGGTGGAGATGGAAGACCCGGCTCCTTACTCGCTTACGGCCTGGCAATTCCACGCCGCCGGTTTTCTCGCTACGGCTATTCGCCTAGCGTGGTCGTGACGCTTCTCACGGCGCGGCGGTCTACCACGACGCTGACTTACGCTCGGGTTTGGCGTCTCTTGATGGTTGGTGTTCGCGAAATAACCTCTCACCCTGGCGTTGCGGTGTTCCGGATATCCTGTCCTTTTTACAGGCCGGAGTGGATAAGGGATTAGTGCTCGATTCCTTGCGAGTACAAGTGGTCGCCTCAACTTGTTTTCGGAGTCCTATAGCGGGGCGATCGATAGCTTCGCATTTGGACGAGTCTCGATTCCTCCGCGGAGTTAGGCCTTCTGGCCTCCTCTGCATTCGCCTGTGCAGGCGTGAGCTCTCGTGCTTCTCCTCTGTGCCCTCGTTGCTCCTCCCTTTGAGCCGCTGAGGGCATGTTCTCTTCTAGATTTGACTCTGAAGGCAGTCTTCTTGGTGGCCATAACTTCGGCACGCCGTCTTTCTGAGCTCCAGGCTCTCTCGTGTCGACATCCCTATCTCTCGTTTTCCTCCGAAGGCGTTTCTCTGAGAACTGTCCCTTCCTTTGTTGCCCAAAGTGCTGACGCCGTTCACTGTTGACCAGCCTCTTTTCTTTCCGTCTTTAACAAAGGCACAGTGTGACAATGGTCGGTCTCTTTTGCGGGCGGTAGACCTTAAGAAGGTTCTTTTTCGGTATCTGGGGGTCGCGGGACCCTTCCATATGACTGTTGCTCTTTTGTCTTGTTCGCGGGTTCTCGTCGGGGATCCGCAGCCTCCAAATCTACCATTTTTAGATGGGTTACGGAAGCCATTGAGGTGGCGTACCTTCTTCTGGGAGAGCCAGCTACACCGGGACTCCGTGCTCACTCCTCTAGGGCGCAAGCAACTTTGTAGGCCGGGAGATCTCATGTAGTTCCTCTCAATATTTGCTGGGCGGCGACTTGGTCGTCGCTGTCCACCTTTGTCGGTCATTATAGGTTGGACGTTCATGCCCGTCAGGAGGTCTGTTTTGGAGTTGCTGAGCTGTCGGCGGCCTTGCCCCCCCTTGAACGCAGGTAGCTTGGGTACTGCCCGTTTGTCTGGACTGGTCTAGCAGTATGAACTGGAAGGAGAAATTTCACTTACCGTTAATTTCCTTTCCTGGAATACTGCTAGACCAGTCCAGGACCCGCCCTGCTGTTGGTTGGAGTGCTGCTGGTGCGTTGCAGCCGCCGACCGCGGTTCTTCTCTTTGCCGGTATGCCTCGCCATGGGCAGTCCATGGGTTCGTAGGTGGATACTGTTTTCAGCTCTAGGGAGTTCTTCAGCTCCCTTGTATATCGTTCACTTGAGACCCTCTGGGGTGATGTTACAGTTCATGTTGCATTAGCTTGTGGACGTAACTGAGGGAGACCCCTAGGGGTAGGATTATATCACCAGGCTCCAGCCTATCAGAGCTCTGGTAGAATTCTCTGTCTCCAAGATCTGCTGGCAGGGGTGCATAACCCGTTTGTCTGGACTGGTCTAGCAGTATTCCAGGAAAGGAAATTAACGGTAAGTGAAATTTCTCCTTCTGTTTTTAACCTATGTATGAATAGTGCCAGGCCACCATATAGCCTCCTCTCTCTAGGCTGAGCTACTGTACCATCTCACAAGTTCTACTTAAACCTACCTTAAATTCCGAACCCCAAACCCATTTACTGTAGTAAAACATGGCTTCCCTAGAAGTACCAGCTCTTTGCCTACTCCTTATCTGCTATATCCTGCTTAGTTCCCCAGTTTCAACATTTGCATTTAACCCTATATTCACCCAACCTATACCCACCATCCACAATCCCATAAGATACCAACACACACATGTCTACCTCAGACACGCAGATAAATCCAAACCTAATGTCAACAGACTAATCAATGTAAAACTAAAAAAATCCCTCTAACAGCCCCAACCATGATTTCACCACAACCTATAAATTTAAAATGTCACCTTGTCAGCGCTAGATCAATTAGAAAGAAAATGCCAATCTTTCTAGACTTATTTTATTTATTTATTTATTTAGCTGTATTTATATCCCGCTTTTCACCAGGTCAAAGCGGTCAATTGGGAGATACATTTAACACGAGGGGATATGACACACATACGCTAATACGTACAGGGAATATAGGCAATGGAGGGTTAAGTGGCTTGCCCAAGACCACAAGGAGTGCCTATAGGACTAGAAATCCCAGTCCCTCCGGCCTGAGATTGCTGTCCCCAGTTGGGACTTGAACCCCCGACCCTCCGGCCTGAAGTACCTTGTCCTAACCACTAGGCCACATCCTCACCACTGACAGTGTGCAGCGGCGGCCAAGAGAGCAAATAGAATGCTAGGTATGATAAGGAAAGGAATGGAAAATAAAACAAAAGATATTATAATGCCTCTATATCGTTCCATGGTGAGACCGCACCTTGAATATTGTGTGCAATTCTGGTCGCCATATCTTAAAAAGGATATAGCAATTTTAGAAAAGGTTCAGAGAAGAGCCACCAAAATGGTAAAGGGGATGGAAGGCTACTCCTATGAAGAAAGGCTAAAAGGTTGGGGCTCTTTAACCTGGAAAAGAGACGGCTGAGGGGAGATATGATAGAAGTCTATAAATTAATGAACGGAGTGGAACGGGTAAACGTAGATCGATTGTTTACCTTATCAGAATATAGAAAGACTAGGGGACATGCAATGAAGCTACAGGGTAAACTATTTAAGACTAATAAAAGAAAATATTTTTTCACTCAACGTGTAATCAAACTCTGGAATTTGTTACCGGAGGATGTAGTAAAGGCTGTTAGTGTAGCTGGGTTTAAAAAAGGTTTGGACAAGTTCCTGGAGGAAAGGTCCATAAACCATTATTAAGAAGGGACCCAGGATATCAATGCTTGAACCAATACAAGCATTGTGGAACCTGTGTCCCTTGGGGAAACTGCTAGGTACGTATGACCTAGATTGGCCACTGTTGGAAACAGAATACTGGGCTTGATGGACCTTGGTCTGACCCAGTATGGCATATCTTATGTTATCTTATGTTAGCTCTCCAGACCTTGTCTGTATAACGGAGACCTGGCTCTCTGACACAGACACTGTAATAATTAATCAACTTAAAGCTCCAGGATATGAAATATATCACTCTCATAATAAAAGAAGAACTGAAATCATCCTTAATCACATCAGACAACAAAGAAAACATGGACTAACTTACCATAAAAATCAAACACCTCTACATCTTCTTAGCATATAGACCATCAGACCCCAAACCTGAAAACCTGGACATACTAGCTGAACCTCTTTGCTGCTCCACAGACAATAACCCTATTTTACTATTAGGTGACCTTAATTTACCATCTCTATCACACAATCAGATGGTAGCCTTTCTCACATCCATAACCGATATGAATTACTACCAAATAATCAACACGCAAACACGCGTTAAAGGCATGCATGCGCATATGGTGCAATACAAAATCCAAAACCTACCAAACACAATATTTGAACACTCAAAATCTACAGGGACACCTTAAACACTGCTGAATATCCCCGAATAATGACGCAATACACCCCGATGCAAACCGCTTAGCATTGGGGCATTCTGGGGTCTGTACCTGGGGATAACCGTGCAGCGGCGATATTGAGCCACTACCCAGTTAGATCCGGCAGCAAACGTTAGGACAGCTTTTGCTGCAGAGGGATATTTGAGTAGCGACTGAATATCGCCGCTGCATGGTTAGCTTCTGCGGCTGTGCGGCAACCCTGGATATTCAATGCTGGTGGCAGGATATGGCTCCAGAATATCCAGAGTTAAAGTTTGGCGGCAACGGCTTTGCTTCTTTTAGGTGCATAGGCGTTGCAAATGAATATTGGGCCACATATCCTTGAATGTTAACAGACTTAATTCCTTTCAGATGCACTGATTTATGTTTAAAGAATTGAAAAGATTAAAATCTACCATTGGGTTGATACAGGAATCCCACATTGAAAAAAGATGAACACCTCATGAGAAATCCTAGCTTCGCAACTTGTTACTGTGCATCCAATATGAAAAAACAAAAAAAAAAGGAGGGGTGGGAATTCTTATCTCCTCACAGCTGACTTTTGATATTCAAAAAGAAGAGCGGACAAAGAGGAGGATGGTTCATTATGATCAGGGATGAGCTGTGTGGACAAAAAAATAACAGTAGTAAATGTTTATGCCCCAAATGAAAGGCAGGGGGCGTTTTATGATGAGAGAGCGCAAAAGATAAGGGAGTTCTCCAGGACCAAGCAGGAAGTCAGTCCTCACTTATGGGTGACGTCGGCGCCGACGGAGCCCTCGCGGAGCAATTTTCCCCAGCTTTCGCAGAAAGCCTTTGGGAATTGCAGCGCGCATGCGCGGTCCCCTTCCCGCCCAGGGATGCCATCTTGCTCAGTCTTCTTTTTTCCGCGGAGCCCTACAGACGTAGTTTGTTACCGCCGCTGAAAAAGTTGATTTCTTTAGTTCGATTTCTCGTTAAATTTTTTCTCGGTTCGTGTGTCCTCTTCCCGCCGGGCTTTTGAGCCCGTTTACGGGTTTTTTTTTTTTTTTTATTCCAACTGGCGTTCCCGCCACTTTTTCCTTCTTCCCTGGCAGCGCGGTCTTTCGACCTTGCAGGGGTCCTTTTTCCCCCGATGGCTGCCAGCGGGTTTAAAAAGTGTGATCGTTGTGTCACTCATGTCTCTTACTGACACGCATGACTGCTGCCTCTGCTGCCTGGGGGCCGAGCATGACCCTATGAGTTGCAGCCGTGCAGCAGGATGTCCTCGAAGGCCCTGAGGAGTCGGCAGTCGCAAAGGGATGGTATCTTCTCTGACTCCGCGCGGACCTCATCAGAGGCCTCGACGTCTCGTGGCTCCGGCTCAGACCATCGTCTGAGTTCTTCTGAACGGGGCTCCCCCGGCCGGGAACACCGGCGGGAGAAGAGGCCTGCGAGGGTGGAGCCGGACGGCAATCCTGGTTCCTCGAGGGCCAGGTCGCTCAGCCCGGCCCGACTCCCCGGACCCTCGGAGGGGGAGAGGCCTTCGAAGCTTCCTCGTCTCGAAGTGGAGACTCCTGGGCACGTGAGTGATATAGTCCTCCTGGACTCCCCCACGGATGAACCGACGTCGGGCCCGACGCCGTCGGGGCCCGAGTCGGCAGATGCTGGGTCTTCTGAGCTTGGTCTCAGACTGACGACCTTGGAGCGCAGTATCTCTGCCTTCATGGACCAGCAGCGGGCATTGATCACCGGCCTCGCCAGTGCATCTGCCCTGACCACCGGGACGTTGACGCCCAAGTCGACCCCGGAGGCCAAGTCGATCCTCGAGTCCATACGAGCTCGAGTCGATCCTCGACCTAGGTCTCCCTCGGCTTCCCGTTCGGGACCGAGGTCCTCGACGCCGGCCTCGGTGTCGGGGAGGAGGTCCCCAGGCCCCGCGCGCACGGAGCCGCTCGACTACTCCTTGGAGGAGTCGGGCTGGGACACGGAGGAGGACGAGTCACCCAGTTCCTTTCAGACCCGGTGCGTCCCCTCCGACTTGCCCGAGTCGGAGCCTCGGAGGCGGTCCCCCCCGGAGGATACCCGGTTCTCCGATTTCGTGAGGGATATGGCCAAGGCCTTGGCTTTTCCTGCGGATCCGGAGGAGGAACCCTGAGCCGAAGAGCTCGAGGCCCTTCAATATGACGACCCCCCCTAGGGAGGCCTTTACTGTACCGGTTCCCCCGATGCTGGAGCGGCTTCTCTTCCGCATGTGGGAAAGCCCGGCCTCGACGCCGGTGTTGAGCAAGCGGGTCGATTCCATGTATCGAGTTCGCAAGAGCCCCGGGTTCCAGAAGGCACAACTACCGCACCACTCCATGGTGGTGGAATCGGCCATGCATCGACTTAAAAGTCAAAAGATGCACTCCTCAGTGCCTCCGGGTAAGGAGGCCCGGAATCTGGATGCCCTCGGTAGGAAGTGATTCCAGAGCTCTATGCATGCTTGTCGGGTCCAGACATATCAGTTGTATATGGGTATGTATCTCTGCGACCTGGTGAAAGAAATGGCGGTTTTTTCCGCCGGTCTCTCCGAGGAACCCTTGCAGCGGTTCCAAGCCCTGTCCACAGGGATTCGAGAGTGTTCGAAGTTCATTTCTCGAGCGGCCTATGATGGCTTCGAAGCATCGGCTCGAGTAGCCGGAGCCGGCATCGAGGCTCGCCGCCAAGCTTGGCTTCAGTCCTCCGACCTCGAGCCGTGGGTGCAGGACAAGTTGGTCGATGTCCCTTGCAGAGGGGAAAACCTCTTCGGCAAGCCCATGGCTGACAAGGCGGCGGAGCTCGAGTCAGAGACTCTCACCAGGCCTTTCCAGAAAAACCTCTGCTCCTTCTCAGAGGAAGAAGGGCTCGGGAAAAAAGCCCTTTTACCCGAGGAAGGTGTTTGCTTATAAGCAGCACCACCCACAATATCAGGCCTCGACAACCCCTCATCAGGGGCAGCAGCCTAAGGGGCAGGGTAACGGATCCCGGAGGCAGAAAGCCCCCAAGCCCACCACGCAGGCCCTGGCCCAGCAGGGTGGGGGGTTTTGACTATGCCAGCATAGCCTCTCCCCCCAGGGGCCCTCGCTCAGCACGGGGGCCGGCTGACCCACTTTGCTCACAGGTGGTCAGCCGTAACATCCGATGCCTGGGTGTTGCGGGTGGTTCAAAAGGGCTACCTCCTACATTTTCACCAGGTGCCCCCCCCTACTTCCCGGGGGAGCCTCCCAGACCCCCGCTGCACAAGGACGTACTCCTTCAGGAGCTGCAAAGTCTGCTTCAGGAACGGGCGGTGGAGCCAGTGCCCCAGCATATGTGCGGTCACGGTTTCTACTCGAGGTACTTCCTGGTGCCAAAGAGAACAGGAGGCCTCAGACCCATTCTGGACTTACGCAACCTCAACAAGTTCCTGCAGCGGGAAAAGTTCAAGATGCTTACCCTTGGAACCCTACTGCCCTACCTCCAGCAGGGAGATTGGCTATGCTCCTTGGATCTAAAGGATGCTTATACCCACATCCTTATTCACCCGGACCACCGACAATACCTAAGGTTTGTGGTGGCAGGGAACCATTATCAGTACCGAGTACTGCCCTTTGGCCTATCCTCCGCTCCCAGGGTGTTCACGAAGTGCCTGGCAGTGGTGGCAGCCTTCCTAAGGCTTCAAGGCCTCTTCGTCTTCCCATACCTGGACGACTGGCTCATCCGAGCATCGTCTGCTCCAGAGGTCGCCCAGGCCACCCAGCGTACGGTGGCTCTACTTCAGCACTTGGACTTCGTCATAAACTTCGAGAAGTCCGCTTTGCTTCCCTCTCAGGACCTCGAGTTCATAGGGGCTCGGCTGGACACTCGGCAGGCTCGTGCCTTCTTGCCTCTGGAACGGGCCAACAGGCTTATGGCTCTAGCCGGCAGGTTCAACAGCGAGTCGCCGGCCCCTGCCAGACAGTTCCTGCAACTGCTCGGACACATGGCCTCCACGGTCCATGTCACTCCGAATGCCCGTCTACATATGAGACCTGCTCAGTGGAGCCTTCGCACTCAGTGGCATCAGTCCACAGGGAGACTGTCGGACCTGATACAGATTTCCGACCGTTTGGTCTCCTCCCTGCAATGGTGGCTTCACCTGCCCAACCTAGTGCTCGGCATGTCCTTTCAGTCGCCACCACCGTCCCGGGTGCTCACGACAGATGCCTCCCTCCTGGGCTGGGGGGCGCATTGTCGGGGGACATGCACTCAAGGCCTTTGGACACCTTGGGAGGCCGCCCAGCAGATAAACTTTCTAGGGCTACGGGCGATCCGCCTAGCTCTGCGGGCCTTCTCTCACCTGACGTTCGGTCAGTCCGTACTGGTGCAGACGGACAATCAGGCTGCCATGTTCTATGTGAACAAACAAGGGGCACGGGCTCCCTCCTTCTATGTCAGGAAGCCTGGAGGCTGTGCTCTTGGGCTGTCGATCACGACATCCTCCTCAAAGCGGTTTACCTGCCAGGGCAGGACAATTGCCTGGCAGACAAACTGAGCCGGATTCTGCTGCCGCACGAATGGAAGTTGAACCCCGCGGTGGCCCAGCAGATCTTCCGCCGGTGGGGCTCTCCCACTGTGGATCTCTTTGCCAGTCCCCTGAACAGGCAGCTCCCAGATTCTGCTCCCGGCACCCTCACCCTCTTCGAGTGGCGCCGGATGTTTTCCTCATCCCGTGGTCCACGGGTCTGCTGTATGCCTTCCCTCCCACACCACTGGTGTCCCGGACCTTGTTCAAAGTGGTCCAGGACAGGGCCTCCGTGATCCTGGTAGCGCCCCGGTGGCCGAGACAACCGTGGTTCCCTCTGCTTCTACAGCTAGCGGTGGACACCCAACTTCCCCTGGGGTTTCAGCCCGATCTCCTGACCCAGGATCAGGGTACTCTTCTGCACCCCAACTTCAGGGCCCTGCACCTGATGGCTGGCTGCTGAAAGGGTAGTCCTAGCCCCACTGCTGCTACCCCCAGAGGTGGAAGCCGTCGTCCTAGCATCTCGGCGACCTTCCACCCGGAAGTCTTACGCCCTCAAATGGCGTCGCTTCTCGGTCTGGTGTTCTCAGCGATCTGAGGACCCCTTCGCCTGTCTAGTATCGGTGGTACTGCAATATTTGCTTCACCTCTCCGATCTAGGTCTCAAATCCAATTCTGTCAGAGTCCACCTCAGTGCTCTCTCTGCACATCATTCACCGGTTGAAAGCCAGCCTCTCTCTTCGCACCCCTTGGTGGCGCGTTTCCTCAGAGGCCTCCTTCTGCTTAAACCTCCGTTGCGCCCTCCAGCTCCTGACTGGGATCTCAACGTGGTTCTGCAAAGGCTTACCTGCCCGCCTTTTGAACCCATGGCTCCCTGCCCTCTTCGTTTCCTCTCCTGGAAAACTCTCTTCTTGGTAGCCCTCACTTCCGCGAGGCGCGTAAGTGAGCTGCAGGCCCTAGTGTCGGAGCCTCCGTACACTAGGTTCTACAGGAATAGGGTGGTCCAGCGGACCCACCCTAAGTTCCTTCCAAAGGTGGTCTCCCACTTTCACATCAATCAAGAGGTGGTTCTTCCGACCTTCTTTCCCAGGCCGCATGCCAGCCGAGCTGAGACTGTCCTGCACACCCTGGATTGTAGAAGAGCCTTGTCCTTCTACCTTGACCATACGCGGGAGCATAGAAAAGCGGTTCAGCTTTTCGTGTCTTTTGATCCCAATCGGTTGGGGGTGCCTGTCTCCAAGTGCACTGTGTCCACCTGGGTGGCCGACTGTATCGCCTGGACTTACGGGGCAGCCGGCCTCTCCTTGGAAAGTCGCGTCACGGCTCATCGGGTCAGGGCGAAGGCCGCGTCCGTGGCTCACCTCCGCTCTGTTCCGTTGGCAGACATCTGCCGGGCCGCTACTTGGTCTTCAGGTCAGACTTTTGCGGCTCACTACTGCCTGGAAAGGGAGTCCCGCAGGGACAGTGCTTTCGGTCAGGCAGTCCTCCACCACCTCTTTGAGGTTTAGGCAACTCCTACCCTCCGGCCCCGGTGTTGGCTACCGGCCGGATGCGTATTCAGAGAAGACTCCTTCCTTCTGTACTGCTGAGCTTCAGGAAGCTCTTTAGGCTTGAGGTCTCCGGTAGCCTTAAGCTTGGGAGTCCCATAAGTGAGGACTGACTTCCTGCTTGGTCCTGGAGAAAGAGTAGTTACTCACCTGTAACAGATGTTCTCCAGGAGCAGCAGGAATCAGTCCTCACTACCCTCCCTCCTCCCCTTGGAGTTGCAGTCATTCTTATTGCATATCTTGCAAATTTTTTGCTGTCTTTCCGCTATGTCATCAGACTGAGCAAGATGGCATCCCTGGGCGGTAAGGGGACTGCGCACGCGCGCTGCAATTCCCAAAGGCTTTCTGCGAAAGCTGGGGAAAATTGCTCTGCGAGGGCTCCGTCGGCGCCGATGTCACCCATAAGTGAGGACTGATTCCTGCTGCTCCTGGAGAACACCTGTTACAGGTGAGTAACTACTCTTTCATGGGGGGATTGCAAATCATGCCCTCATTCAGGAACGTGGGCTGCAATCCGTCTGAACCTTATTCCCCCTCCGGCTCTCCCCATATGTCCTGTGCTTCAGGACGGGGAGAGCCGGGAGGGGCGGAGCGGAGTCCGACAGGACATACAGTGCCGATTCTGGTCACGGCCCTGTACGTCCTGTAGGGCCCGTTGCAACATGCTGTTTATACCACCTTAAAGGTGGTATAAGCAGCACAATTTGGCTGATCGGGACACGGAAGCCACCACCGGGGCTGGGTGTGGGTGAGTCCCTGCCGCCCGATCCAGGCCATGGCAGGCCAGCCATGAGTCAGGCAGTGGGGATTTGGGGGGCCGGGAACGTGGCAGTCTGGGGTGACTGCGGGGAGGATGTCCCCACAGGCAGAAGGGGTATGCCAGTCCGTCCTCAGGCCCAATTCTGGCTCCCATGGGAACGTTTTGTCCCTGCAGACCAGAATCAGGTCCAAACATCCCCATCTTCATCTGGGACATCTGGATGGCCCGGACGTTCCCTTCCCGGAATGGGATTCCATGGGGGGTGACTTTAATATGATGTGGCACCCACTGATAGACAATTCATGGAGGTGTTCAAAGAGCTCTAAAATGGGAAGGAAAAAACTAGGAAAATTAATAGAAAATCTTAATGTTATTGATGTATGGAGGAACAGTTATCCAAGGAAACAGGACTTTAACTTTTACTGTGGTCTTCATGATTCCTATTCCCACAGACTTTATCTTGGTGGGGTATACTGGAGGGACTGAACCTTCCAAAAGTTAGGGAAGAAGATAAAGGGATTCTCAATAGAGTTATAACAGCCTAGGAAGTTTTGATAGCTATCCGATCTCTACCCAGTGCAAAGGCACTTGGCCTCAACAGGTACTCAGCTAAATTTTATAGAATCTACTCCGAGCAACTAGTAGAGGTCCTGGCCAAGATATACAACAAGGTATTAGAAGATGTACATATACCAGGGGTGTTTTGGGAGGCGGGGATAGCAGTTTTGCCAAAGGAGGGGAAAACTCCCTGCAGTGCAGCTCATATAGGCCAATCTCCTTGCTGGGCATTGATTTTAAAATTTTGACTAAAATTCTTGCAATGAGTTTGATGCGGAAAAAGGTGGAGCTGGTTACATCCAGACTAAAAAGAGTTTGTGTTGGGTCGCCAGGCTATGGACAATAAGAGAACACCTAACCTCAGAGTGGTTTGATGATCTAAAATACCAGGAGCACTATTTACTATAGATGCAGAAAAGGCCTTTGATCAGCTGTATTGGTCATATATGTTTAAAGTACTAGAAAAGATGGGGTCAGGGGAAATTTTCTTACTTGGGTGAAAGCGATCTACGAGTATAATGGTCCCCAATCTTGGCTCAGAATTCATGCAAGCTACATGGACTCGTTTGAGCTCTTTTTTGGGAATCATCAGGGTTGCCCTCCCTATCATCTTTGCTTTTTGTATTTATTTATTTATTTATTTAAACGCTTTTCTATACCGCGCTCTTTAAAATCAGTGTGTTAGTGCTGAGCCTTGTGGGACTCCTGTAGTTTGCTTGAAGGTGCTAGAGAATTGTTAGCCGATATTTACCTGTTGTGTTCTGTCTGTTTATTTATTTAAAAGCTTTTCTATATCGCGCTCTTTAAAATCAGTGCGGTTTGCAATTAACATTTTCTTGTACAGTGCAGGGAGGACCTGCATTGTGCTTCCATTGAACAGGCGCAGTAACTTGGAATCTCCAGGAACAAGCAGGAATGTAGTCTTCACATATGGGTATCGTCGGTACCGACGGAGCCTGCGCGGGAACGCTCCCCAGCATCCAATAGGAACGCATTTGGGAGCATCCCTCAGCACATGCGCGCTGCCTTTCTAACTGTCCCTCTTCAGTTCTTTGTTTTCTGCGGAGCCGACAGGATCTATTCCCTGTCACCACATAAAATTCCTTCTTTAAATTTCTTTTCTTGTGGTCGCGCTTGCCTCCCGCACGACGCCTACCGGTACCGCCGGTTCTTTTCTTTTCATACAAAAAAAACCAAAAAACCTTAGACTTAGACTGTTTCTTTTCAGAAACTTTTCTCTTGGTGCTAGGCGCCATTTTGGGCACTAGGCCCCATATTTCTAAATCATGGAAAAGCCAACTAGTGGTTTTAAGAAATGTACTAAGTGTGGCGGTACCATTTCTGTCACTAACACCCATGATTGGTGTCTGAAATGTTTAGAACCTGAACATTCTCCAACTGAATGTCTCTCCTGCATGGGGATGACTAAAAGAGGAAGACAGAATCGGGCTGCAAAGCTCGGTACCCTTTTTTCTTCAGATGCCAGACCCATTGCATCGACATCGTCAAGGGGCCTCTTCTTCCTCCCATGGATCTCAGGTAACTAAACATAAAAGCCGGTCCTCAAAGGGTAGCTCTCCTGCTAAGCATCGAGAGGCCATTGGCATTGCCCTTGAGGGAACCACACCGGCAAAACAGCCCTGGCGGGAGGCTTCGGCTTCCGAAGCATCGATGGGGCTTCAGGATGTTCTCGAGGCCTCAACCTCGCAAGAACTACCTGTGCCATGCTCAGGGGTTCCGGCCGTCCTTACCGGTACCGACACCTAGGCATCGGCAGCATCGATAGACCAGAGGTTCCTTGCTATCGAGCGCAGCATCACAGCTCTCCTTTCAGCTGTGGTACCGGTGGTCCAAGGGGCACCGGTACCAACATCGACACCGACACCGGTACTGACACCGACGATTCCGGTACCAACGGTACCGGCCCCGGTGGGAACTCTTCCCATGCCATCTCTGGCTGGAATTGACAAAGCGGTACCGGCTCAGTTTGGTACCGACTTCGATCGGTACCGGGATCATGCTTTGCAAGAGCATCGGGGTCAGGAATACTTTGATTCCTCCGATTCCAAAGACTCTGACAATTCTGCTGGCACTAGAGGGTTCTGCTGGCACTAGAGGGTTTCTCCTAGAAGACCCCTCTTCACCCCAACGTAGAATGTCACCTCCAGAGGACATGTCATTTCAGGATTTCATCTGTGATATGGCCAAAGGTCTCTCAATCACAGTAGCTCCTGAAGACAAACCCAGAGCAAAGGAATTGGAAATTCTCCAATATCCTAAAGCTCCTAAGGAGGCAGCCACTCTGCCTATCCATGAAATTCTGCATAGATTGATGCTCAGAATGTGGTAGACACCTCTGACTACTTCTCACTCTAGGAGACTTGATACTATGTATCGAGTTCCGCCATGTCCTGGATTTCAGAAAACTCAGCTGCCACACCATTCAATGGTAGTGGAATCAGCCATGCATAGGATGAAGAGTGCAAAGAGGCATGCATGCAATCCTCCAGGTCGTGAATGCAGGACTCTGGATGCTTTTGGATGCAGGACTTTTCAAGCTTCTATGCTTTCAGCTAAGATCAGTTCCATGTATTCTATATATGGGAATGTTCCTCAAGGAAGTCACAGGAGACTTGGAACTTATGAGCCCTTTTCTCCCAGATGATAAGAGACAAGATTTTCTTGCTCTAGTTAAGCATGCTCAGGATGTCTCCAAGTTTGTCAATCGTGCAGCCTTTGACTGCTTCGAATGCATCGGCAGAACCTCTGCTATTGCCATTGGCGCACGACGGATTGCCTGGCTACAGGCATCAGACTTGGAGATTTGGGTACAGGACAAGTTGGGCAACATTCCTTGCACGGGGGAAAATCTCTTCGGCAACAACTGGCAGGAAAAGGCTAACAAGTTAGATGCTGACAATTCTACCTTAGATAAATTGTCAGTCTACAGCCACTCCAGCCAAAAGGAAGCCTTATAAAAAAAAAACCTCTTTTAGCAAAAAGAGGAAGTTTTATCCTTCCTATGCCCAGCAGAGTCAAACTCCAGGTCAGGTTGCCCAAAAGGGACAACCTAGACAGCAAAAGAAGCCGAAAGGCCCGAGAGCCCAACCAGCTCTCCAGGTTCAGCCCCCTCAAGGGCTTTGACTTCTTCCTAGAGAGCTTTGCCTCCCTGCCTCTGAGGGGTCCCCAACCCCCCCCCCCCCCAATATTCGGGCAGGTTATGCCACTTTGTCAACAGATGGCATCAGATAACAGCAGAAGATTGGACTTTGTCCATTGTAGGAGAGGGGTACAAGCTTCATTTTCACAGCATGCCCCCTCCTACAATTCTAATGTAATTCAATTCACAAACCTCTGCAGACAATCTGCTAGAGCACGAGGTCTCCACACTGCTTGCCCAAGGGGCAATAGAGGAAGTACCCAATCTTCAACAGGGTGCAGGGTTCTACTCCCCCTATTTTCTTATTCCAAAGAAAACAGGAGGACACAGACCCATTCTAGACCTCAGAGAATTGAACAAATATCTGTTTCGAGAGAAATTCAAAATGGTTTCTCTAGGAACTCTTCTGCCATACCTTCAAAGACAGGATTGGCTTTGCTCTCTAGATTTAAAGGATGCATACACTCACATTCTCATCCATCCAGATCACAGAAAAGTTTTACGTTTCCTTTTCAGGGGAAAACATTTCCAGTACAGGGTTCTTCCTTTTGGTCTGGCTTCAGCACCCAAGGGTATTCACAAAATGCATGGCAGTAGTAGCTGCATTCCTATGAACCCTGGGGATTTTCGTCTTCCCCTACTTAGATGACTGGCTCATTCGAGCCCCTACAGTTGCAGAGGCCAGCACTGCACTGTCCCATACAATGCGAATCCTCCAATACTTGGGATTGGTAATAAACTTCCCAAAATCTCACCTAGTTCCTTCCCAATGCCTAGAATTCATAGGAGCATGTCTGGATACCAGACAGGCAAGGGATTTCCTTCCACAAGCCCGGTGTCTTTGCATAATGCAACTAGCTTCTCAAGCAGCAGGCAAATCCTCCCTCACTGCTCAAGAGCTACTGCAGTTACTGGGACATATGGCATCCACAGTTCATGTAGTCCCATATGCTCGCCTCCACATGCGAGCAGCTCAGTGGACCCTTTCCACACAGTGGACACAGGTCACGGGTCATTTGTCGGACAAAATAACAATCTCTCAACGACTAGTTTTGTCCCTCCAATGGTGGCAATCACTAAAAAATCTGACAGTGGGGTCTCCTTTCCATCAACCCCTCTTTCAGGCCACCCTAATGACAGATGCATCACAGGTGGGTTGGAGAGCACACCTGAATCATCTCTCTACCCAGGACACCTGGACTCCACAGGAGGTTGGTTTACACATAAACCTCCTGCAGTCTATTTAGCTCTTTAGAGTGTTCCACGCCCAGCTCAGCTACAAGACAGGCCTAGTCCAGACGGACAATCAAGTAGCCATGTTCTATGTTAACAAGCAGGGCGGAACAGGCTCTCTGTCGTTATGCAATGAAGCTTTACGACTGTGGGTCCTCGCCAGAGAGCATCAAATTCACCTTCTAGTGGTATATCTTCTAGGCATTCAAAACCTTTGGGCAGACAAACTCAGTCGAGTACTTCTGCCTCACGAGTGGTCCCTCCACCTAGACCGGGTAGCAAAGATATTTCATCTCTGGGGCACTCCAGACATAGACCTCTTTGCAAGTCCACTGAATGCCAAACTTCCCCTGTTCTGTTCCAGGATTTGGCTCACAACTGTCGGGCAAGGGATGCCTTCCTCCTTCACTGGGGTCAGGACTTCCTTTATGCCTTCCCACCCATTCCCCTCATCCCCAAAACACTCTTCAAGCTTCAGAGAGACAGGGGTTGCATGATTCTCATAGCGCCACGATGGCCACGCCAAACGTGGTATTCCCTGCTTCTACATCTCTCTCAAGCGGCACCTCTGGAGTTAGGGCATGCTCCAGATCTCCTTACCCAGGAGAACAGGACACTATGGCACCCGGATCCCCAGTCCCTGCACCTCATGGCCTGGTTGCTGAAGGCTTAGACCTCCAAGATTTCAATCTGTCCCAGCAGGTAAAGGATATCCTTCAGGCTTCTAGAAAACTTTCCACAAGAAGATCTTATGCCTTCAAGTGGAAACGTTTTACTATATGGTGCTCCAAGAAGGGATTAAACCCCCTGGTCATACCCTTAGAATCGATACTGGAGTATCTCCTTCACTTATCGAATTCTGGTTTAAAGACCAATTTGGTAAGAGTCCATCTTAGTGCAATTGCAGCTTCTTATAAGCCTCTAAATGGACAATCAATTTCCTCTCATCCACTCCTATCAAGATTTATGAGAGGCCTTTTATTAACTAAAACTCCTATCGAGCCACCACCGATGGCATGGGATCTAAATCTAGTTCTCAGGCAGCTCATGAAGCCGCCTTTTGAACCTTTGGCCACTACAGCTCTTAAGTTTTTGACCTGGAAGATCATCTTCCTAATTGCAATCACCTCTGCCCGTCACATTAGTGAATTGCCAGCTTTAGTGGCTGATCCTCCTTATACTAGGTTTCATCATAAGGTTGTTCTTCGGACTCACCCACACTTTATGCCAAAGGTGGTTTCGCCTTTTCATTTAAACCAATCAATTTATCTTACTGTATTTTTTCTGAGGCGTCATGCCTCTAATGCAGAAAGAAACCTTCATACTTTGGATTGTAAAAGGGCCTTAGCCTTTTACATACAAAGAACACAACAACATAGAAAGTCCTCACAACTTTTTATAGCTTTTGACCCTAGTCATTTGGGACTTCCAGTCTCCAAAAGAACTTTATCTAAATGGATTGCCCAATGCATATCCTTTACTTATGAGAGTAAGGGTCTTCCTCTTCAGGACCATGTCACAGCTCACAATGTGAGAGCCATGGCAGCTTCTATGGCTAATCTCCACTCTGTGTCTCTCGATGACATTTATCGAGCAGCCACCTGGGCCTCGGTACACACCTTCACAGCCCACTACTGCCTGGATAAAGCCTCACGTCGGGATGCCTTCTTTGGCCAAGCTGTTCTTCAAAATCTCTTTCAGACCTAATTCAACTTCTACCCGCCAACCCTAGTGGAATGCCAGAGATCCATGGGAGGAAGGATGCCTACCTTTTTTAGGTTGGCACCTTCCTGGGGCTATCTCCCTGTTATCTTCAGCTAGGGAGTCCCCCATATGTGAAGACTACAGTCCTGCTTGTTCCTGGAGATAGCGTAGTTACTCACCTGTAACATGTGATCTCCGGGAACAGCAGGAGTTTAGTCTACACAACTCACCCACCTTCCCTAGGAGTTGTCTCTCTCTCTCTCTCTCTCTCTTTGTCTCTTTCCTCTCTCCATCTATCCTTTCACTCAGCTACAAACTTAACTGAAGAGGGAAAGGCGGGAAGACAGCGCGCATGTGCTGAGGGATGCTCCCAAAAGCGTTTCTATTGGACGCTGGGGAGCGTTCCCACGCAGGCTCCGTCGGTACCGATGATATCCAGATGTGAAGATTAAATTCCTGCTGTTCCCGGAGATCACCTGTTACAGGTGAGTAAGTACGCTTTTATAACTGGGGTAACTATAAACAGGCTGAACCCTTTATCGCCAGGCCGTACAACGGCATGGCTGGGTCTCAAAACTATATACAGAACTTGTCAATTATTTACAGTTACTTACAGTCTCAGTTTATTGACATTTGTTCGACATTGATGGAGCTTATGGCCCAGCAAGTGAGGGAAAATAGGAATATAGAGAGGATACAGGTAGGGAATTCAGCTCAAAAAAGTCATTTGCAGATGACATTCTATTTTTTGTCACAAAATCAGAGCAAATTTTGGGGGCCTTATTTAGATGAATTGGGGGAGTTTGGATGTTTTTGTAGCTTCAAAGTCACTGCCTCTAAGTCTGAGATTTTAAATTTGTCTTGCTTGGCTAATGAGAGAATTAAAAGTCCCATTTGTTGGGCTAAAGGGAAGATATTGTGACGGAGGGGAAAGAACCATTTCAGTAAAATTATGAGAACCTCTTAAAAAAGGTATAACGCAATTTAGATAACTGGATGAATCTACAGTTATCCTGGTTGGGTTGGATGATAAATGTAAAGATGATGGTACTGCCTCAATTTCTTTATCTGTTTGGGACACTTCCCATGGAGGTCCAAGGTTTTGTTTTTTTCTTGTAAACTTCAGTAATTTTAACTTTTATCTAGGAAAGGAAGAAACCCTGGGTGGCAAGTTCAGTTGTGTATAAACCAAGAGAAAGAGGGAAGTTAGGAATTCCCAATTTCAGATGATATTGTGAAGCAGCACAACTAAGGGCTATAATGAAGTAGAGAGGGGGGTATCTTAAGGAGTGGGTGAAAATAGAACAACTGGGGGGGGGATATCCCTCTTTGGGGAGAGCCTTGCAGCTGGGTCACAAACTCCCATTAAAGAAGCTGGGCAATCCATTTACAGCTCTAACCCTTAAGATTTGGGGGAAGTAGAAGCCAGCTTTTCTGGGAGAGGGGAGATTTACTAGCTTAAGGTTCAATAAGAATTTTCCTTTGGATATAGAAGATTGGGGAGTCACAAGGTGAGAGAAAGGAGGATTGTCCAAGGTGAGGAAATTTCTGGAAGGAAGAGGAGTAATTAGTTTTGAGATCCCGTGTTCCTAGTATTATCTGCCCAGAGCGGATGAATATCTGTAATGTACAGACAAGAAAAGTGTTGTAATCGAGTCAAAGCCTGTAGGCGCAATATTCCAGAAGTCACGCTCTAAAGAGATAATCATGATCATATAATTATATGGAATTATAATGACTGAGGGGTGGAAGAGGCAAATCTTTCAAAACCGATGGGAAAAGGACTTTGGGACCCAATGGGAGGATAAACATTGTGAAGACACACATTGAAACGTGTATAAGGGATTTATAGCCGAAAACATGATAGAAAATATTTCTAAAATGTTATACCATTAGCATTATACTCCGGTGTTCCTGGAGGCACTGTGGTATGGAGGAGCACATACATACATACATAGATGGTGGTTGTGCAGTGGAGTGCAGTGGTTCTCTGGGACCAAGCTGGAAGTCAGTCCTCACATATGAGTGACGCACCAACAGAGCCCGTGCTGGAACACTTCCCAGCTTCCAAAGGAAGCCTTTGGAGTTTCCTCCACGCATACATGCCATTCTTCCCATCCAAAGGAGTCATTTTACTTTAGTTTTCTTTTTTCCTATGGAGCCCTTCAGACGTCCATCTGAATCTCAGAGAGAAGTTGTCTTTTTTTTACCATCGGTTTTTGCAGTTCCGGTACCATATCTCTTTCAATTCATGTCTCCCTTCCCACCTTCATCAATCACAACGACTGTCGGTGCTTCAGCGCCCCATTTTTTCATTGGGCCTTTTTCGGTGCATGGGTTTTTTTCTCACTCCCCCCTGGTTGGTGTGGACATTAGAATCCTTTGACTTGGCAGAAGCCGTCTTCCCAACCATGTCAAACCCAACCAGCGGCTTCAAAAAGTGCATTCAGTATGGTCGGACCATCTCGATCACTGACTAACACAGTGCATGCCTTCAATGCTGACCATGAACCTTTTATGTGCCCTTTCTGCTTGAGGTTGATGCGCAAGGCAGCTCAAGAACTGAGAAAGGCAACGGGAATTGTTGTTCGGTTCCAGGACTTTGACACCATCCCTGGCATCAACCTCTGCTTCGATGCCTTCGAAGGCTCCGTCTGAGGCCTTTTCTCCATGAAAGGGGACCGGGTGGCCTCAAGGTTGCAGGGCATCGGACTGGTGGCTCTCCTTTGAGGAGCGCCCCCGGAAGGAATGGACTCTGTCTGAGTTAGGCGATGCTGACACCAGAAGTATAACCCTTGGTCATTGACGTCAGAGCCCGAGACGCGACTCTGAGGGTGAAGGCCGGGAGCAGCCCTCCAAGCTGCTCTAGTGGGAGGAGTTGCCTCCTCGAGACCTTGGAGGTTGGACACAGGGCTCCTGAGGCTATAACCTTTGTAGAGTCCCTGCCAAAGGAGCCAGTGCCAACACCAGCAGTTGCGGATCTTTATCTTTATCTTTATTAAAATTTGATATACCGCTATGGCAGCGCATTAAGCGGTGTACAATAAAATTGATCAACACTACAATCCAGGAAAAAGAACGCCAAATTTAAGACAGGAAAGAGAGTTAAAGGAAAGTGAACAAATTATATTACAACACCAGACAATAACTCATAATAAATCGGACACAACTGAGGTTAACAATGTACAGCAAATCATAACGAATCACAAAGAAATGAATAGTAATCAGACCAGGGCATACAAATACATGGTAGACAGACATAGACAGTACTTGGGTTGGACATACAGACAAGACCAGTCAGGGTAGGTCTTCAGAGGGGAGGTCAAAAGCTTTCTGGAATAGGTAGGTTTTAAGTAGAGATTTAAACTGAGGGTAGGATGGTTCCAGACGTAATGAAGTGGGAAGTGTATTCCAGAGTGAAGGTCCAAGGAAAAACCAAGCTGAATGCCGCGTTTGTTCCAGACGGGCTTGTGAAGGTGAAGGAAGAGACAAACGGTTTGTTTGAGTGGAACGGAGCAGCCGGTGAGGAGTATACCGTGAGATGCAGTCTGCGAGGTAACGAGGGGTGCAAGTGTAAATAGCCCGGTGAAGAAGAATCAGAAACTTGTAGTGGAAGCGATATTGGAGAGGGAGCCAGTGCAGTTGAAGCAAAATTGGAGTGATGTGATCATATTTACCGGAGGAAGTGACGAGACGGGCGGCAGTATTCTGGATACGTTGTAACCGCTGGAGAGAGTACTTAGGAAGGTTAGCCAAGTATACATTGCAATAGTCTAGTCTATTGATTACAAGAGCGATAACAAGCGTAATGAGAGCACTAGAAGGCAGAATAGACCGGACAGCCCTAATCTGTCGTAAAGCAGAAAAGGAACAGCGGGCTACATTGGACAAGTGATCAGAGAACGTTAAGGAAGAGTCTAGAGTTACGCCCAGATAACGAACTGAAGAAGTAAGAGGAATGTTAGTTGAACCGATAGAGGGTGCGAGCGTGGGACAGACACCACTAAGTGAAACCCACATTGCTGAGGATTTGACTTGTGGAATGGATGCTAGCTCTCAAGCACAGCCTTGCTGCCTTCATGGTGCAACACTCCCTCTTCCACAAGGACTGAGTAACTCCAGTTCCTCAGGGCTGGTGATGGCTTCATCCATGGCAGATGCCTCGCCGGCTGAGGGAACCGAGGACCCCGTCCCATCATCGGCGATGATGGGACGGGGTCCTCAGTTCCCGATGTTTGGAACCGGAGGCACTGGAGGAGACGGGCTACACAGATTGGGATTGTGAACAGTCTTGAGATACCAAGGAAACCACAAAGGTTTCAAGGATCGGTTGCACCTCAGCCAGCAAAGCATCTGCCATGGATGAAGCCATCACCAGTGACAGACTCCGACTGGGAGACTGAGGATGAGTCTCTGGAGATGGCGAGGCACCAAGATTTGCCCTCTGATCCCTCACATCCTCAGCATCAAAAGTCCCCTCCCGAGGATCTTTCCTTCCTGGAATTTGTGAGGGATATTTATTTAGACAGATTTGTATGCCACCTTATCCTTCAATCAAGGTGGTCACGTCACATCACAGTTGCAATGCAATGTGTGCCTTTGAGTCAGTCCTGACTCCTGGCGACCCAGAAGCTCCTGGGTTTTCTTGGCAGTGTCACCGGAAGTAGACTGCCAGGCCTTTTTTCCGAGGCAATGGAGGGTTAAGTGACTTGCCCAAGGCCACAAGGAGTGCTAGTGGGAATCGAACCCTGGTTGCTTGGTTACCAAGCCAGTGTTCTAACCACTAGGCTACTCCTCCACATCACAATTGGAGGGTTACATTTAACATTAGGTTACGTGTAAACATTTGGACAGTACACTTAACAACAAACATTTAGACAGTACACTTAACAGTATTTAGATAGTGCAATTGAGGGTTAACATTTAATAGAAGGGTATTTAATAATTTGGTATGATAAACTTGTGTGTATGGATAGGACGAGTGTGAGTTTAGTTGGCAGAGGAAGTAGTGTATCTTTTTAGGTAGGGGATGTTGCCTGAATGCTCATATGTTTCTATAAATAAGATTGTTTTGAGGTCTTTGCGGAAGTCTGTAAGGTCATCTAATTCCCTTAAGCTTGTTGGGAGGGAGTTCCATAGTGTGGATGCCAGTAGTGATGGTGCTCTTTTTGAAGTTGTTTGTTTGGTTTTGTGATAGCTTGCAGGTGTGCCGATTATATTGTTGTGATTGGTTCTTCTTGGTCTATTGCTGATATCCCTTGTTATAACGCTTTGGAGTACGTCTGCTGAGAGATGGTGAATAATTTTGAAGATGATCATGAGTGTTTTATATTTAGCTCTTGCCATCATTGGGAGCCAGTGTAGTTGTTGTAGAGTGTCTGTAATGATGCGTGCTGTGGTGTTTTGTACCATCTGTAGTGGGTGGAGTGTCTGCTGAGGAAGGCCTTGATATAGTGAGTTTCCAAAATCAAGTAGTGGTGTAATGAGTGCTTGGCACACTGTGCGGAAGTGGTCCTGACGGAGCATTGGTTTGATTTGTCTGATTGTCCTCAATCGTTGATAGGCCTTGTTTGCGGTTTTGGTGATGTGGGATTTCAGGTTCAGAGCTCTGTCTAGTGTGATGTCCAGATACTTCTTCTTTGACTACTATGTATTTGTCTAGGATGTTGATGGTTTGTGGAGGTATGAAGGTGGGGTTCCTGGTGACGAACATTGCCTCAGTTTTATCGTAATTGACGGTTAAGTTGTTGGCTGTGAGGCAGTCATTTATGTCTTCGAGGCATTTGGTTATTGTTGTGGTGTTTAGTGCTAGTAGGTTGATTGGACCATACACCATGATGTCGTCAGCATAAATGTGGTAGTGAAGATTGTGGTTCTTGATGATGTTGCATATGGACTGTATGTAGATGTTAAAGAGCATTGATGATAGCGCTGAGCTCTTGGGGTATTTCCTACGTGACAGGGAATTGTATTGATTTCTTTTGGTCACATTTGACTTGTTGCATTTGCCCTTCCAAGTATGATGTGAACCAGTTCAGGGTATTCTTACATAGTCCTATCTGTTGTAAGCGTTGCAGTAGCTTGGTGTGGGACACAGTGTTGAAGGCTGCCGAAATGTCCATGAACACTAGCAGGAAGCCGTTTTTTGTGTTGTCTATTCCTCTTAGGAGATTGTTGAAGAGGGAGGTGAGTAGTGTTTCCACGCCGTGTTGGGGCTTAAATCCATGCTGATGGATGTCCAGTGGTGCATTTATGTCAATATGGTCCTGAAGTTGCCTTTGCACTGCCTTTTCCACGATTTTAGCAAGGAATGGCAGGCTGGAGATAGGACGGTATGATTTTGGTTCGGAGGGGCTCAGATTGCTACTTTTAAGTATTGGTCGTATCATTGCACGCTTTAGTAGTTGCGGCTTGTATCCTTGTTGGAGTGAATCTTTGACGATTATTTGAATGTGTTGTGAGAGTTGGCTTTTTGTAGCTTTGAGCCACGACACTAGGCATGGGTCTGATGGTGAAGTTGTTGTGTTTAGTCCAGATATAATTTCTTCTATTTGCTGCTTTGTTGGTATGTTGAACCTCTCCCATGTTTGATGTTGTTTTTTTATCGTATAATCGTTCATTTGTGGTGTAGTAGAGCATGTTTGGTTGGTGTTTTTTGACATAATGTAATCTGCATATTTTTGTGGGTCAAGATGGTGGGTACTTTGTTGCGTGTTCTTTGTGAGCTTTTGGACAATGCTAAGGAGTTCTCTTGGTCTGTTAGTAGATTTCATGATTAGCTTGATATGGTGTTGCTGTTTACGTTCATTTATTAGATTGTTATATTTCAGTTGTTTGTCTTTGTATTGGGTTAGGAGGTAGCGTTTACAACTTTTACAGAATACAGCTGCTCGTCTTGTCACTTTTGCCTGGAAATCTGACCATGTAACTCCTCTTCTTTTTCAACTTCATTGGTTACCACTCCGTATTAGGTTCAAATATAAGCTTCTCATCCTAGTCCATAGTTATCCATACATCGAACCCTCTGTATTTAGCAAACCTTGTCTCCCTCCACACCACCTATCGCCAGCTTCGTACCTTACATGCCAATCGGCTGTTCTCCCTCCCCCTTCACAAGCCCATTTAGAACAGACACGTCACGCCGCATTCTTTTTCTTTGGACCTTCACTTTGGAACTCTTTACCACCTTCTCTCCGGTTGGAACCCTCTTACCATAATTTCAAAAACCTATTGAAAACACATTTGTTCCAACAGGCTTATGACCTCCCTCCCAATAGTCTTGTTTAGTTATTGTTTTTCTGTCTGTCTAGTGGCCCCTTTGGTCAGTCTTTCCTTTTATTTTATTGGAGTTCCTTTCTTTTCTGGTGCTAGCATATATTATTTTTTTATTGTAAGCCGCTCTCACGTCTCAACAAAGGGCGGTATATAAAGTGTTAAATAAAGATAAAGAGAGTGTGATTTGTTCCGCCTCCATTTTCTTTCCAGTCTTCTGAGTGTGCGTTTTGTAACTCTGATTTCTCCAGGACCAAGCAGGAAGTCAGTCCTCACTTATGGGTGACATCGACGCCGATGGAGCCCCCGTGCGGAGCATTTCCCCAGCTTTCTAAGAAAGCCTTTTGGAATACTGCACGCATGCGCAGTCCCCTTCCCGCCTAAAGGTGCCATCTTGCTCAGTCTTTCTTTTTCCGTGGAGCCCATCGGACGTCTGTCCATGTCACCCAGAAAAGTTGACTGTTTTTTTTCAGTGATTACTTCGTCTTTTTCTCCAGTTCAACGCCGGTTCCCCTTCCCGCCGGGTTCGGTACACCAGTATCGAGCCCGTTTTCTATTTTTCGTTTTTTGCCCTTCGTGGCTGGCGTTCGCGCCTTTTTCTGTTTTTCCCTGGATAGCCGGTCCTTTGACCTCGCGGGGGCCCTTTTCCCCCGGATGGCTTCCAGTGGTTTCAAGAAGTGTGATCGGTGCAAGAAACTAATGTCTCTCACCGACACACGCGACTGCTGCCTTCGGTGCCTCGGCCCAGATCATGATCCAAAAATCTGTGGCCCGTGTGGCAAAATGTCCACCAAGGCACTTCAAAGCCGTCAGCACCAGAAAGAAAGGATTTTCTCAGATTCTGCTTCCGGCCGGGCCCGGACCTCGTCTGAGGCCTCGACGTCTTGGGAGTCTGATCCCGAGCATCGCCGGGGTTCCTCGGACAGAGGGTCCCCGATCAGGAACGCAAGAGGAAGAAACGGCTCGTGAGGGCGGCGTCGGAAGAGGTCCCTGGTTCCTCGAGGGCCAGATCTAAGACCCCCAACCACCGTCCTGTGCCCTTGGAACAGGAGAAGCCGTCCAAGATACCTCGTGTGGAGCCGGAGACCATCGGACACGTAAGTCCTGTAGTCCTCGTGGACTCTCCTCCGAGGGAGCCGACGTCGGTGGCTGCTGAGTCTCCTGAGCTTGGACTCAGGCTAACAGCCTTGGAGTGCAGACTGTCTGCCTTCATGGATCAGCAGCGGGTACTGATGGCCAGCCTCGCTGTTGCATCTGCCCCGACCACCAGGACGTTGAAGTCGACCCCGGAGACCGAGCCGATACTCGAGACCATGAAGGCTTGAAGTCGTCCTCGGTCACGGTCACCCTCGACCTCCAGCTCAGAACCGAGGGCGTTGACGCCGGTGCCTTCAGTGTCGGGGCGGGTGCCACCTAGACCCGCACGGTCGGAGCCCCTCGACGACTCTTCGGATGAGTCAGCGTGGGAGGCAGAGGACGAGGAGTCCCCCCAACATCTTCCGGACTCGGTGCGTCCCTTTGGACACACCGCAGTCCGAGCCACGGAGTAGGTCCCCCCCGGAGGACACCCGGTTCTTGGAGTTCGTTAGGGACATGGCCAAGGCACTGGCGATTCCCGCGGACCCCAAGGAGGAGCCTCGAGCCGAGGAGCTCGAGGCCCTCCAGTATGACTCTCCTCCGAAGGAGGCCTTTACTGTGCCGGTTCCTCCGATGCTGGAACGGCTCCTCTTCCGGATGTGGGAGGCACCGGCCTCGGTGCCGGTCTTGAGCAAGCGAGTCAATGCCATCTATCGACTCCGTAAGAGCCCTGGATTCCAGAAGGCGCAGCTGCCGCACCATTCCATGGTGGTGGAATCGGCCATGCATCATCTGAAGAGCCAGAAGATGCACTCTGCGGTGCCTCCCAGCAGGGAGGCCTGGAACCTGGATGCTTTTGGCAGAAAGTGCTTCCAGGACTCGATGCTTGCTAGCCTTGTCCAGTCCTACCAGCTGTACATGGGCATGTACTTATGAGACCTGGCGAAAGAGCTTGCCGGGTTCTCTGCTGGCCTCTCCGGGGAACCTTTGCAGAGGTTCCAGACTGTGTCCTCAGGAATCAGGGACTGCTCAAAGTTCATGTCCCAAGCGGCCTACGATGGCTTCGAGGCTTCGGCTCGTGTGGCGGCAGCCGGCATCAGAGCCCGACGCCAGGCATGGCTGCAGTCATTGGACCTCGAGCCCTGGGTGCAGGACATGTTGGTCGATGTCCCTTGCCGAGGTGAAAACCTTTTTGGCAAGCCCATGGCCGAGAAGGCGGCTGAGCTCGAAACCGAGCACCTGACTAGGACAAGGCTGTCCAGAAAGACTTCTGCCCCTTCTCACAATAATAAGGGCTCGGGTAAAAAGCCCTTTTACCCGAGAAAGGCAGCTGCCTACAAACCTTTCCCTCAGTACCAGGCCTCCCCCGCTTCCCAGCAGGGGCAGCAGGCCAAGGGGCAGGGACATGGGCCCTGTAGGCAGAAGACCCCCAAGTCTCCGGCTCCTGCTCCTACCCAGCAGTTTTTGACTCCCACAGCATAGCCTTTCCATCTCTGCTGCCCCGTTCCTGCACAGGAGGTCGTCTAACCCTGTTTGCCCACAGGTGGCCACCCATTACAGGGGATGCTTGGGTCCACAAGGGCTATATGACTATGTAAGCATACCCCCTGCCTACTTCCCAGGAGAGCCTCTAAGGCCTCTCCTGCACACAGACCTCCTACTTCAAGAACTTCAAGGTCTGCTTCTGGACAAGGCGGTGGAGCCTGTACCTCCTCGCATGGTTTCTACTCCAGGTACTTTCTAGTGCCAAAGAGAACCGGGGGCCTAAGGCCTATTCTAGACCTCAGGAACTTCAACAAGTTCTTGGAGAAAGAAAAGTTCAAGATGCTTACTCTTGGAACACTTCTGCCCTACCTCCAGCAGGGAGATTGGCTATGCTCCTTAGATTTAAAGTGTAGTTCTAGCGCCTTTACTACTGCCTAGGGAAGTGGAGGACGTAGTCTTGGCCTCTAGGAGGCAGTCCACCAGAAAGTCTTATGCCCTTAAGTGGTGTAGATTTTCTGCCTGGTGTACTCAACACAATGAGAATCCCTTCTCATGCCTAGTACCAGTGGTGCTGCAGTATTTGCTTCACCTGTCCAATCTAGGCCTTAAGTCCAATTCTGTTAGAGTTCATCTTAGTGCTCTTTCAGCACACCACTCACAGGTTGGAGGGTCAGTCTCTCTCCAGTCATCCTTTGGTGGCCCGATTCCTCAGAGGCCTGCTTTTGCTTAAGCCTTCAGTGTGTCCACCTGCCCCGAATGGGATTTAAATGTGGTTTTGCAATGGCTTACTTGCCCACCATTTGAACCTATGGCTACTTGCCCTATGCGTTTTCTGTCTTGGAAAACGCTATTTCTGGTAGCCCTTACCTCAGCTAGGCGAGTAAATGAGCTTCAGGCCCTAGTTTCAGAAGCACCTTATACTAGGTTCTATAAGAACAGGGTAGTCTTACGGACTCACCCTAAGTTCCTTCCAAAGGTTGTCTCCTCCTTCCACCTCAATCAGGAGGTGGTTCTTCCGACTTTCTTTCCCAGGCCTCATGCTAGCCGGGCTGAGATGGTCCTGCATACCCTGGACTGTAGGAGGGCGTTGTCCTTCTACCTTGACCGTACGCGGGAGCACCGGAGGGCGGTTCAGCTCTTCATTTCTTATGACCCCAATAAGTTGGGGTTGGCTGTCTCCAAGCGTACTTTTTCCATATAGGTAGCTGACTGCATCGCCTGGGCTTACAGGGCAGCCGGCCTCTCGTTGCAGAGTCGAGTTACGGCTCACCGTGTCAGGGCGAAGGCTGCGTCAGTGGCTCATCTCCGCTCTGTTCCGTTGGCAGTCATCTGCCAGGCCGCTACTTGGTCTTCAAGCCAGACGTTTGCGGCCCACTACTGCCTTGAGAGGTAGTCCCGCAGGGACAGTGCTTTCGGGCAAGCGGTACTCCATAATCTCTTTGAGGTCTAGGCAAATCCTACTCTCCGGCCCTGGTGTTGGGCTACCTGTCAGGGGCGTTATCAGAGAAGATTCTGTTCTTGCATGCTGAGGCTCTAGAGGGAGCTCATTTTTCAGTTTGGGGCCTCTGGTAGCCCTAAGCTAGGGAGTCCCATATGTGAGGACTGAGTTCCTCCTTGGTCCTGGAGAAAGAGTAGTTACTCACCTGTAACAGGTGTTCTCCAGGAGCAGCAGGAATCAGTCCTCACAACCCTCCCTCCTCCCCTTGGAGTTGCAGTCATATGATTTATTTTTGCTGTCTTTTTTTTTTAAATCTTTATTTTCATTTTTCAAACAGTACAACATAAAGAAAACAGTTCACAACAGTGACTGAACAAAACCAACTAACCTCCTAAACAAATACAAAACTAAAGAAACCCCCTATCCACCCACCCACCCTAGCTCTCTCCTCCAGGGTTCGAAATATCTAAGAATCTTCTGGACTTTATGACCGGATAAAGCCGATAGCTTCTTAGGCTTTAGCCCAGTTTGGCGGCCTTAACGAAATCATTCAGCAATTGCCATTTAAGGTAAAGTTTCCCTGGTTGCAACTGAATTTTACAAGAGAACTGCTCAAATTGGCTATATAAGCAGACTCGATTCCACCATTCGTGGACACTAAGGCGTGCGGTAGATTTCCAATTGCTAATGATTAAATATATTGCTACCCCTAGCATAAAATCTAGTAAAAAGGTACCTTCTTTGGGTAGCGAAGGTGTGCCAGCTGCGGACCGGAAGCCTATGATCTGCCATGAGAGAGGCTCTCTAAACTTCAAAATAAGTTGAACTTGTTTCCACACAGACTTCCAAAAGACCCGCACCCCCGGGCATTCGTATACTATGTGCATCAGGGTACCAACCTCAGCTCCACATGTCCAACAGAGAGGGCTGAGACTATTATCCCACCGTGCTAATTTGATGGGTGTATAGAAACAATTATGTGCAAAAAAGAAGAGGGTTTGAGTGATGGAAGCTGACCGCGAGACTCTAACTTGCTTACACCAAAATCTTCTCCACTGAAGCTCAGAGAGCCGCTTCCCTGTCTCTCGCTCCCACCTCTTCTGTACCTTCTGTGACAAGAAAGTCGGGGTCAAGGTTAACCTTTTGTAAATTCGTGATGCTATGCCAGCCGCTTGTGTTACTTCGCAAAGTATGTCAATGACCCCAGCTGTTCCAGAGCCCAGCTTGGGGTCAATACCCGCACCGACTAAGCAGTGCCGGAGTTGGACCCACTGAAAAGCAAGTGTAAACGGGAGGCCAAATTCCTGTTGAAGCTCCCTGAAATCTTTCCATTTATTAGCAACCAGTAACTGACTCACTTTCCAGATCCCACGCGTATACCATGGCTTCTCCAGGACCAAGCAGGAAGTCAGTCCTCACTTATGGGTGACGTCGGCGCCGACGGAGCCCTCGCGGAGCAATTTTCCCCAGCTTTCAAAGAAAGCCTTTGGGAATTGCAGCGCGCATGCGCGGTCGTCTTCCCGCCCGAAGGTGCCATCTTAGCCAGTCTTCTTTTTTTCCGCGGAGCCCTGCAGACGTCCCCGTCTTGTCCCCGCGAAAAAAGTTGATTTTCCTCTTTCTTTTATACTTTTTTCTTTCGCCGATCGTTTTCCCGCCCGGACTCGCGACGCCGGTCTCGAGTCCTCTAGCGTTTTTTCGGTTTTTCTGACTTAGTCAGCTTTCATTTTCGTTTTCCCTGGCAGCCCGGTCCTTTGACCTCGCAGGGGCCCTTTTTCCCCCGATGGCTGCCAGTGGCTTTAAGCGGTGTGGTCGGTGTGACCGAAATATGTCACTAACCGACACACACGACTTTTGCCTCCGCTGCTTGGGCCCGGATCATGAGGAACTGATCTGTGGGCCCTGCAGCAAACTGTCCTCGAAGGCGTTGAGAAGTCGGCGGCATCAGCGCGAGAGAATCTTCGCTGACCCCAGCCGTACCCGGACCTCGTCGGAGGCCTCCGTGTCAAAGGGCTCCAGCTCGGACCGTCGCCGGAGCTCCTCCGACCGGGGTTCTCCCTCCGGGGACCATCGTCGGAAGGAAAAACCCGCGAGGGCGGCGTCGGTGGACGCTCCTGGCTCCGCGAGGGCCAGGTCGCATAGCCCCGACAGCCGCCCCGGGTCCTTGGAGAAGGAACATCTCCCGAAGCGACCTCGCCTGGAGTCGGAGATGCCTGCCCGGGTAAGTCCTGTAGTCCTTCTGGACTCGCCTCCGCGACAGCCGACGTCGGGCCCGACGCCGTCGGGGCCCGAGTCGGGGGCTGCTGGGTCACCTGAGCTCGGACTCAGGTTGACGGCCTTGGAGAGCAGACTGTCTGCCTTCATGGACCAGCAGCGGGCACTGCTCGCTGGCCTCGCTGGCGCCGCTGCCCCGACCGCCGGGACGTCGACGTCCAAGTCGACCCCGGAGACCGAGCCGATCCTCGAGTCAATGAGAACTCGAGTCGATCCTCGGTCGAGGTCACCCTCGGCCTCCCGTTCGGGACCGAGGTCGCCGACGCCGACTCCCTCGACGTCGGGGCGGCTGGCGCCGCACCCTGCCCGGGCCGACCCCACCGAGTCCTCGTCGGAGTCGGTCTGGGAGTCTGAGGAGGAAGAGTCACCTGATTCTTTCCGGACTCGGTGTGTCCCATCGGACTCACCGGGGTCCGAGCCTCGGAAGCAGTCCCCCCCGGAGGATGCCCGGTTCTCGGACTTCGTTAGGGATATGGCCAAGGCTTTGGCCTTCCCTGCGGATCCTGAGGAGGAGCCTCGAGCCGAAGAGCTCGACGCCCTCCAGTATGACTCTCCCGCGAGGGAGCACTTTACTGTGCCGGTTCCTCCTATGCTGGAACGACTACTCTTCCGCATGTGGGAGAGTCCGGCCTCCTCGCCGGTCCTGAGCAAGCGGGTCGATTCTATCTATCGGGTCCGCAAGAGCCCTGGCTTTCAGAAGGCACAGCTGCCACACCATTCCATGGTAGTGGAATCGGCCATGCATCGTCTTAAGAGCCAGAAGATGCACTCCTCGGTGCCTCCTGGAAGGGAGGCCCGTAACCTGGATGGCCTTGGCAAGAAGTGCTTCCAGGGCTCTATGCTCGCATGTCGTGTCCAGACTTACCAGCTCTACATGGGCATGTATCTCCGGGATCTGGCTAAAGAGCTAGCCGGATTTTCCGCTGGTCTCTCCGAGGAGCCTTTGCGGAGGTTCCTAGCCTTGTCCACGGGCATTCGGGAATGCTCAAAGTTCATGTCCCGAGCAGCCTATGATGGCTTTGAGGCCTCGGCTAGAGTGGCCGCAGCCGGCATCGGTGCCCGCCGACAGGCTTGGCTTCAGTCGTCGGACCTTGAGCCCTGGGTACAGGACAAGTTGGTCGATGTCCCCTGCCGAGGCGAAAACCTCTTTGGCAAGCCCATGGCGGAAAAGGCTGCACAAATTGAGACTGAGACTCTCACCAGGACCAGGCTTTCTAGGAAGACCTCCGCCCCTTCCCAGAAAAAGAAGGGCTCGGGAAAACAGTCCTTTTACCCGAGGAAGGCGGCTGCCTATAAACAGTACCCCCATTATCAGGCCCCTGCAGCTCCCCAACAGGGCCAGCAGGCCAAGGGACGGGGTAACGGGTCCCGTAGGCAGCAAGCCCCCAAGCCTGCACCACCAGCCCCTGCTCAGCAGGGAGGGGGTTTTTGACTCGCTCAGCATAGCCTCTCCCCCCCCGCTGGTCCCTCCCAGCACCGGAGGCCGGCTGGTTCACTTCGCCCACAGGTGGTCCAGCATCACCGCAGATGCCTGGGTGCTTCAGGTCGTGCGAGAGGGCTACCTTCTCCACTTCCATCAGGTCCCTCCCTCCTATTTTCCGGGAGAACCTTCGCGCCCCCCTCTGCACAGGGAGTTGCTCCTTCAGGAGTTAGCAAGTCTTCTGCAGGAACAGGCGGTGGAACCGGTGCCCCACCACCTGAGAGGTCACGGTTTTTATTCAAGGTATTTTCTGATACCAAAGAGAACAGGGGGCCTCAGACCCATCCTGGACTTGCGCAACCTCAACAAGTTCCTGATGCGGGAGAAGTTCAAAATGCTTACCCTTGGAATCCTTCTGCCCTACCTCCAGCAGGGAGATTGGCTATGCTCCTTGGATCTAAAGGATGCCTACACGCACATCCTCATCCACCCAAGCCACCGCCAATACCTAAGGTTTGTGGTGGCAGGAAATCATTACCAGTACAGGGTACTGCCCTTTGGCCTGTCCTCCGCACCGCGAGTCTTCACAAAATGTCTCGCGGTCGTGGCGGCCCATCTCCGGCTTCACGGCCTCTATGTCTTTCCGTACCTCGACGACTGGCTCATCAGAGCAGCGTCCGCTCAGGAGGTCACCAACGCCACGTGCCGCACGGTGACTCTGCTGCAGCACTTGGGCTTTGTCATAAACTTCGCAAAGTCCACTTTGCTCCCCTCACAGGATCTCGAGTTCATCGGCGCAAGGCTGCACACTCCTCGGGCACGAGCGTACCTACCGCTCGACAGGACTCAACGGCTCATGGACCTAGCCGACCGCTTTCGCAGCCAGCCCCTGGTCTCCGCCAGGCGCTTCCTGAGACTGCTTGGCCATATGGCTTCCACCGTCCATGTGACCCCCAATGCCCGCCTGAACATGCGGTCTGCTCAATGGTGTCTCCGCCAGCAGTGGCGACAAGCCACAGGCGGCCTGGCAGACCTAGTGCGCGTCTCCGAGCCGCTGCTCTCGTCTCTCCGGTGGTGGCTCCGGCAGCTGAACCTGATATTCGGAATGCCTTTCCAGTCACCTCAGCCGACCCGGGTGCTGACCACCGATGCATCCCTCCTGGGCTGGGGAGCACATTGCCAAGAGGCACGTACTCAGGGCCTCTGGACCACGTGGGAGTCTGCTCAGCAGATCAACTTCCTGGAGCTCAGGGCGATCCGCCTCGCTCTCAAGGCTTTCTCCCACCTGACTTCCCAACAGTCCGTCCTTGTCCAGACGGACAATCAAGTTGCCATGTTCTACGTGAACAAGCAGGGGGGCACGGGCTCCTTCCTCCTCTGCCGGGAGGCACAGAAGCTCTGCTCTTGGGCCGTCAGTCACGGCATTCTCCTCAGGGCAGTTTATCTCCCGGGCCAAGAAAATTGCCTTGCAGAAAAACTCAGCAGGGTCCTCCAGCCGCACGAGTGGCGTCTGGATCCCTTGGTAGTTCAGAAGCTCTTCCTCAAGTGGGGTCTCCCCACGGTGGATCTCTTTGCCAGTCCTCACAACCGGCAGCTTCCTCGCTTCTGCTCTCGTCAGCCACACCCCCTTCGGGTTGCGGCGGACGCCTTTCTGATCTCGTGGTCGGGGAGCCTTCTGTACGCTTTCCCTCCCATCCCGCTGGTCTCTCGGACTCTTTTCAAGGTTCTCCGAGACAAAGCCTTCATGATCCTGGTGGCCCCTCGCTGGCCCAGGCAGCCGTGGTTTCCTCTCCTGCTGCAACTGGCGGTGGAGGGCCCAATCCCTCTGGGGATACAACCGGATCTCCTCACTCAGGATCAGGGGTCCCTTCTGCACCCCAACCTCAGGTCTCTCAACCTTATGGCCTGGCTGCTGAGAGGGTAGTCCTTGCTCCCCTTCTCCTGCCGGCGGAGGTGGAGGAGGTCGTCTTAGCTTCGCGACGGCCTTCTACCCGCAAATGCTACGCCCTTAAATGGCGTCGCTTTGCAGTCTGGTGTACCCAACAGTCTCAGGATCCCTTCTCCTGCCCGGTGTCGGTGATCTTGCAGTACTTGCTGCACCTCTCTAATCTGGGACTTAAGTCCAACTCCGTCAAAGTTCACCTCAGTGCTCTTTCAGCACATCATGTGCCAGTGGACGGCAGACCTCTCTCCAATGACCCTCTCGTAGCGATTATTCTCCGAGGTCTCCTTCTACTTAAACCACCTCTGCGCCCGCCAGCGCTTGACTGGGACCTGAATGTGGTTTTGCAGCGGATCACCTGTCCGCCTTTTGAACCTATGGCTACCTGTTCTCTACGTTTTCTGTCTTGGAAAACACTGTTCTTGATAGCCCTCACTTCCGCTAGGCGCGTAAGTGAATTGCAGGCCCTCGTGTCTGATCCCCCTACACTCGATTCTACAAGAATAGGGTAGTCCTACGAACTCACCCAAAGTTTTTGCCTAAAGTGGTCTCCCCTTTTCACATGAATCAGGAGGTGGTACTTCCAACCTTCTTTCCCAGACCACACTCCAGCCGAGCTGAGACGGTCCTCCATACCCTGGACTGTAGAAGGGCATTGAACTTCTACCTTGACCGTACGCGGGAGCACCGTAAAGCTGCTCAGCTTTTTGTGTCTTTTGACCCCAATAAATTGGGGCTCCCGGTCTCCAAGCGTACTCTGTCCATCTGGGTGGCGGACTGTATCTCTTGGGCTTATGGGGCAGCCGGACTCGCCTTAGAAAGTCGAGTCACGGCTCATTGCGTTCAGGCAAAGGCCACGTCAGTGGCTTACCTCCGCTCTGTTCCGCTGGCAGACATCTGCCGGGCCGCTACTTGGTCTTCGAGCCAGACTTTTGCGGTCCATTACTGTCTCGAGAGGGAGTCCCGTAGGGACAGTGCTTTCGGACAGGCAGTCCTCCGTAATCTCTTTGAGGTCTGAGCAACTCCTACCCTCCATCCCGGATGTGGGCTACCGGTGGGTGATAATTCAGCGAAGATTCTATCCTTCTGTGCTGCTGAGCTAGAGGGAGCTCATTTTTGTGCTTAGGGTCTCCGGTAGCCTTGAGCTTGGGAGTCCCATAAGTGAGGACTGACTTCCTGCTTGGTCCTGGAGAAAGCGTAGTTACTCACCTGTAACAGGTGTTCTCCAGGAGCAGCAGGAATCAGTCCTCACTACCCTCCCTCCTCCCCTTGGAGTTGCAATCGTCTGCTTATGTTCTTTTTGCAAATTTTTATGCTGTCTTTTTTAGCTATGTCATCTGACTGGCTAAGATGGCACCTTCGGGCGGGAAGACGACCGCGCATGCGCGCTGCAATTCCCAAAGGCTTTCTTTGAAAGCTGGGGAAAATTGCTCCGCGAGGGCTCCGTCGGCGCCGACGTCACCCATAAGTGAGGACTGATTCCTGCTGCTCCTGGAGAACACCTGTTACAGGTGAGTAACTACGCTTTCCAAGCAAAAGGCTTCTTCTGGATTTGAAAAAGCGGATTGTTCCAGATCGGTAGCTGAGTTCGAGAGCAAGTTTCAGGCCCACAAACCTTTATAAAAGTCTGAAAGGCAGTAAGTGTATCTAAAATGACGGGAGGGAGCGAGGTTGTGTGTTTGAACTGCATCCCAGGAGCTAACTCAAGTGGTACGGGCTCCAGCAACCGCTCCTCTAAATCGACCCAAACAGGCCTCCCAATAGAGGGATTCTCTAACCACCGAGACCCTTGCTTGAGGAGGAAAGCCTGATGATAGGATTGAAAATCAGGGAAATTCACACCACCCTGCTCTCGACTAAGTTTTAGTTTCTCTTTCGCGATTCGCGGCGTTTTGTTCTTCCATAAAAACTGAGATAACAAATGTTCAATTTGCTGATACACATGGGCGGGTAGCGAGCAAGGGAGCATCTCCAAGATATAATTAACCTTAGGGACAATCATCATTTTAATAGTCTGAAGCCTCCCCCACCAAGATAATACTAAGGGGGACCATTTTATAGTTAACTCTCGGGTTAAATTAAGGATCACTTCGACATTCCACTTAAGCGCTTCATCAAGCGGGTAGCGATAGTAGACCCCTAAGTATTTAACGACACCTGATTCCCAGAGAAAAGGGTATTTGCTGAGATACTCCTTGTGCGCCCATCTATTCAATGGGAGCACCACAGATTTCGACCAGTTAATTTTATATCCAGAATAGCGCGAATAGCGCTCTATTTGCTCTAGTATCTTAGGGATAGAATCAGGTGAGGTAAAAAGGAGGAGGTCATCCGCATATGCCGATAGTTTGATTTCCAGCCCTGCGATCCGCGCGCCACTTATATCCGGGGTCTGCCGAATAATCAAAACTAGTACTTCCATCGCCAAATTAAATAACATAGGAGACAGTGGGCAACCCTGTCTGGTGCCTCGCTTCAAATCAAAAGGCATGGAGGTTATTCCATTAACACAGACACGCGCGGTGGGGTGGGTGTACATAACTTCCAGAGCACGAAGAAAGGTGGACCCGAAGCCAAACCAGCGGAGGGTCGCAAAAAGAAACGGCCACTCCAGACGATCAAAGGCTTTTTCAGCATCTAAAGAAAGACCCACTAAGGGCTCCGCCATCCCTTCTGCCCCCGCCAGTATATGACATAAAGTTCGCGCATTATCAGCAGTCGACCGACCCTCCGTGAAACCACATTGATCTGGATGGATTAAGATCGGAATAATCCCGGCAAGCCTGGCTGATAAAACTGTAGCGAAGATCTTATAATCGGCATTTAGGAGTGAAATAGGGCGGTAATTGGTTACCAACAAAGGATCCCTACCCGGCTTCTCAAATACCACAAGGTTAGCCGAGGTGAAAGCACCGGTTTGCTGCCCAGTTGTGGTCAACATCCGGTAATATTGCACAAGATGAGGAATGAGGTCTGTGGCAAAGCATTTAAAAAATTCAGCAGGCAACCCAACGGGACCTGCGGCCTTGCCTGAGGCCATGGAGGCAATTGCACGCCGGACCTCATCCTCGGAGAAAGGCTTGTCCAACTCCTCTCTATTCTCCCCCGACAGGCCAGGTCTCTGAATACCAGCTACTAATTGGTCAAATCCATCTTGCGAAAACTCTTGCTCAGAGCAATACAACTGGGTATAATAGTCTCGAAAAGCTGCAGCTATCTCAGAATCTTTAACTAACATACAAGTCTCCGGCGGTCTCGATAGCGCATTAACCCTTTTGGCCTCCCGCTTACCCTTGAGTGCAGTAGCCAGCATCTTGCTTGACTCTATTACCCTCCCGGTAGTAGTTTCCTTGTTGCTTCCTAATGCTCTGCGAGGCCTCAGTGGCCAATATAGCATTGTACTGGAATCTTAAACGCTGGAGTCTGAGCAAGATACACGGGTCAGACCGCCGCGTCAGAACCCGCTCCCCAACTTTGATCTGTTGCTCAAGATCAAGCAGCTGTTGCTTCCGCTGCTTTCTCAAACGTATATGAAAACTGGTGATGACCGCCCTAATTGTGGCCTTGAAGCCCTCCCACCATGCCCACCCTGAGGTGGCTTGCGAGGAATTAAATTGAAAGTAATCAGAGATAGCCACTTTTATCTCTGTGTGAAATTCAGGGATATCTAAAAGGGATCTATCAAACACCCAGTCAGCGGACTTGACATGCGGGAGATCATCTTGTAGCACCACCGAGACAGCTGCATGATCAGAGATATGAATTGAGTGAATGCGGGCGGGGCCCATACTCGGGATTAATGTCTTAGAGACCAAAAGGAAATCTATGCGAGACTGAGAGGCATGTGGAGCTGAGTAAAAGGTAAATTCCAGCTCTTGGGGATGCTGCAATCTCCATATATCAACTAGAGCCAGCTCTTGGGTCAGAGAAGCAAGAAAGAGTTGCCCCTTAGACGGTTTAGAGGTCCGAGGTGGCTGCCGGTCAATCAGAGGGTCTAGTGTTTGATTAAAATCCCCCCCTAAGATAACCGGCTTCCCGTTATCTAAATGCAATTCTTTCGCCACAGAGACGAAGAAGTCAAGGTTATCTGAGGTGGGAGCATACAAACACATGATGACAACTTCAAGCCCCCCCAGTTTCAAGAGAACCTTAGACCATCGTCCTTCTGTGTCAGAACGATGGTACACCACACTAGCCCTAAGAGACTTTCTGACAAGTATAGCAACCCCATTACGTTTTTTAAGGGCCGGAGAGTATGCTATGACCTCAAAGGGCCTCAGACCAAGCTTCAAGGACTCCTTCTGATTCAGATGTGTTTCCTGTAGTAACAATATATCCGCATGTTCTCGGGACGCATAGTCAATGATCTTTCTTCTCTTTACCGGATTATTTATCCCTTGGACATTTAAGGATAAAACTATGCGAGGAGTCATTGAAGCCTACCATTTAGATGACCCCCTGAGGTCTGAGCGAACGTCTCCATGCACGTCTGAAAAAATTCGAACACAATAGATAGCAAGATTACATACAACTTCAAACAGCAACGGCCGCCATCTAATACACTTGATATGTTATACTGAGATATGAATAAAAACCCTGGAGGAGAAGCTAAACCCTTATGAATTATCGGTGAGCTCAAGCCGGCAGGGCTGGCTCAGGAGACCCGGAAGAGGCAGGGCCCTGCCTGCGACTATGCCTAATAACCCAAAGAGCCGAAGTGAGACGGAACCCATCCCCCCAGATTACTAAGGGAAATCACCACAAACTGCAGCACCTCTAAAGTGCCCGCCATACAATATGACACTCAGAGTTAAGTCGAGAAAATCCTCCGCTTCAGAGTGCAGGGTCCCTGATCAAGAGTGACAACAATCAGGCCATTTTCCATAAGCCTTGGTCAGATCCATCGGCGCTTAGTTCCTCAGCGCATCTGAGCGGCTTCCATTTCGTCCAGATAGAGTGCAAGCGAATCTGGTTCTTCGAATGTCCGAGTCTGGTTGTGAAGGGTGACACACATTCTTGAAGGATATAGCAAGCCAAAGCGCGCCTGCAGCTGTTGTAGTCGAGGTCTATATTCCAAAAACTTCTTGCGCCTGTTCACAGTATGTTTGGCTAAGTCAGGAAAAAAGGAAAGTTTATGGCCCTCAAATTCAACTGGTGCGCGCGCGCGCGCTAAGTCCATTATCTGCGCAGCATGTTGGAACCGCAATGCCCGGAAAATAATGGGCCGTGGTCTCGAGCCCTGTGGCATACCATGTGAGGGGACCCGATGTGCTCGATCAATTTCGAAGTCCTTCTCAAAGGCACAGTTGAGAACCTCTGGAATCATCTTAATTAAGAAGGCCCTCATATCTTTACCTTCAGCCCCTTCCGGCAGGCCGATGACTCGGACATTATTGCGCCATGCCCGATTGTTGCCATCTTCCACCTCTCTTTGAAGCGCACGGAGCTGCTTCTCGATTTTATCAACTTTTTCCAGGCGGGCCCCATGAGTGGAGAGAACTGCCTCCATCTTATCCTGCCGCAGCGAGAGGCCTTCGATCTTATTATGCACCGCTGCGATTTCCTCATGGACCGTATTCAGCGACTCTCCATTGGCTTTGACCAACTCCTTTACACCTCGGATTTCCGTAAGGAGTTCCTGGAGAGTTTCAGGCCCTTCTCGTGCTGCCGCCATTTTGTGCGGGGAGATGGGCTCCGTTTTAGATCTTTTCGCATTGCTGTTCAGCGCTGTCGCAAAGTCGAGGCGCTGGGGTTTAGGTCCCGCCATCAGGTAAGGTACCGTGTACAGTATCAACAGTCCTAGATGGTTTGATAGGTACTTTTATCAGGATTCTAGCCGAATCTCCTGGGAGCCACCGCTCTAAGCGTCTGCTCTGCTCGGCATCAGGCTCCGCCCCATCATTTTTGCTGTCTTTTAGCTATGTCATCAGACTGAGCAAGATGGCACCCTTGGGCAGGAAGGGGACCGCGCATGCGCGCTGCATTCCCAAAGGCTTTCTATGAAAGCTGGGGAAATGCTCTGCACGGGGGCTCCGTCGGCGCCGACGTCACCCATATGTGAGGACTGATTCCTGCTGCTCCTGGAAAACACCTGTTACAGGTGAGTAACTACTCTTACATGTGACCCCGAATGCCCGCCTGCACAGTGGTGCCTCAGAACTCAGTGGAAGCAAGCCACAGGGAGCCTAGCAGACAAAGTCAGGGTGTCAAACCCATTCCTGAATTCTCTTCAGTGGTGGCTACACCCCCCCAACTTGCTCCAGGGGGTGCCTTTTCAGGTGCCTGTCCCCACAGTGGTGTTGACGACAGATGCCTCCTTGCAGGGATGGGGTGCACACTGTCAGGAGAGCTGCACTCAGGGCTTATGGTCTCCATGGGAAGCCACGCAACAGATCAACCTACTAGAACTTCGGGCTATTCGGTTAGCCCTCAAGGCTTTTTCTCACACTTTGACTCACCAGTCTGTTCTAGTTTAGACGGGCAATCAAGTGGCCATGTTCTATGTGAACAAACAGGGAGGCACTGGGTCCAAGCCCCTGTGTCTGGAAGCACAGGCCCTTTGTTCCTTTGCGCTGAGGCACAAAATGTTTCTGAGAGCTGTTTATCTTCCTGGCCAGGAGAACTCCCTGGCAGACAGGTTAAGCAGAATTCTGCAGCCCCACGAGTGGCAGCTGCACCTGTTAGTGGTTCAAAAGATTTTCCTGAAATGGGGACTTCCATCCATAGATCTCTTCGCCAGTCCCCTGAACCGGCAGCTACCCAGGTTCTGTTCCAGGCAACCACATCCCCTGAGGTTAGCAGCGGATGCCTTCCTGATTTCTTGGTCCCAGGGCCTACTGTATGCATTTCCTCCCAAGCCTCTGGTGGCCCGAACCTTGTTCAAGATTCTAAGGGACAAGGCCTCGGTCCTTCTGGTAGCTCCCAGGTGGCCGAGGCAGCCCTGGTTCCCACTTCTGCTTCAACTAGCAGTGGAAACACCACTGCCTCTGGGGTTCCAACCCGATCTTCTCTCTCAGGATCAGGGTTCTCTTCTGCACCCCAATCTCAAATCTCTTAATTTGATGGCCTGGAGGCTGCAAGGGTAGTCTTAGCTCCCTGGGGCCTGCCTCAGGAAGTGGAAGAGGTGGTCTTGGCCTCTAGAAAGCAATCCACCAGGAAAACATATGCCCTGAAGTGGAGGAGGTTCTCCTTGTGGTGTCGTCAGTGCCAAGAAGATCCTTTCACCTGCACTGTGCCAGTAGTGCTCCAGTACCTACTGCGCTTGTCCAATCAGGGCCTTAAGTCCAATTCTGTTCGGGTCCACCTCTCTGCTCTGGCAGCTCACCACTCACTGGTGGAGGGAAACTCTTTGTCGGTTCACCCCTTGGTGTCCAGATTTCTCAGAGGCTTACTATTGCTCAAGCCTCCTCTCCGTCCACCAGCCCCTGAGTGGGAGTTGAATTTTTATTTATTTATTTATTTAACATCTTTTATATACCGCGCTATTTGTTTTCAGTGCGGTTTACATATAACAAAGGTTGCACATTCAGAGGACAATTGTGTGCTTACATTATAGCAGGAGATTTGAACTTGGAACAACAGGGTAAACTATATACATCTGTACAAAACATTTTAGATTCTTTAGTATTCTTAAGAAGGGCTAAGGCAAAACAGCAGAGAACTTGTGGCAAAATTGCTTATGTGGAAATTGAGAGTGGAGATTGAGAGTTTGTGAGTTTTGGAGTGTGGATGATCGGAAGCGGATTGGATGCTTGTGCAAAGTAGAGAAGGAAAATGTGGTGCTTGATTGCCTTGCGGAATTGAGTGAGGTCTTTAATTGCTCTTATTTCAGGTGGGAGGTCATTCCAGCATTTTGGTGCATAGAAGGCGAAGGTCCTTTTCTTGGTTGTCTGGGTACACTTGATGGACTCTTTGGGGATGATCAGGGTGTTGTCAGTTGTTGATCTTCTCATTCTGTTTTTCGGAGTGAGGGAGATGAGCTCACTGAGAGACGTGGGGGCAAGGCTGTTAATGATCTTGAAAGTGATGAGAAGGATTTTGTAGGTTAACCTGCAATGAATTGGTAGCCAGTGGAGTTCCATGAGAATCGGGGTGATATGGTCTGATCTTGCTAGACCACAGAGCACCCGTGCAGCCGCATTCATAGCGAGTTGCAGCGGATTAAGGATGTTCTTGGGGAGCCCATATAAGACGACGTTTGCATAATCAAAGTGAGGTAGTGTGAGGGCCTGGAAAATGGTCCGGAAGTTATTATGAGGTAACATGGGCCTGAGGTGCCTTAGCGTTCTGATTTTATTGTAGACAATTTTATTGAATGTGGTCTTGCAGCAATTGACTCGCCCACCTTTTGAGCCGATGGCTACATGTCCTCTCCGCTTCCTTTCTTGGAAGACTCTATTCCTAGTGGCCCTGACCTCGGCCAGGCGAGTGAGTGAACTTCAAGCTCTGGTCTATGACAGGCCATACACTCATTTCTATAGGAACAGGGTAGTCCTTAGGACTCATCCTAAGTTCCTCCCAAAGGTTGTCTCCTCTTTTCATCTCAACCAGGAGGTGGTTCTTCCAACGTTCTTCCCTAGGCCCCATGCCAGCCGGGCTGAGACAGTCCTGCATACCCTGGACTGTAGGAGGGCATTATCCTTCTACCTTGAACGTACGCAGGGACATAGGAGGGCTACTCAGCTCTTCGTATCTTTTGACCCCAGTAACTTGAGGGTACCTGTCTCCAAGCGTACCTTGTCCATCTGGGTGGCTGACTGTATCACCTGGGCTTACAGGGCAGCTGACCTTCCTTTGCAGGGTCGGGTCACGGCCCACCGTGTCAGGGCAGTGGCTGCCTCAGTAGCTCATCTCCGCTCTGTACCGTTGGCAGACATCTGCAGGGCTGCAACTTGGTCCTCAAGCCAGACCTTTACGGCCCATTACTGCCTGGAGAGGGAGTCAAGTAGGGACAGTGCTTTCGGTCAGGCAGTGCTCCGGAATCTCTTTGAGGTTTAGGCAACTCCTACCCTCCAGCCCTCTGGTTGGGCCACCGGTGGGGGTATGTTTTCAGTGAAATCCTTTCTCTGATGCTGAGGCTAGAGGGAGCTCATTTTTCAGCTCTGGGTCCCTGGTAGCCTGTAGCTGGGGAGTCCCATAAATGAGGACTGACTTCCTGCTTGGTCCTGGAGAAAGAATAGTTACTCACCTGTAACAGGTGTTCTCCAGGAGCAGCAGGAATCAGTCCTCACAACCCTCCCTCCTCCCCTGGGAGTTGCAGTTGTACATAGTTCATTTTTACTTTTTTATGTGCTGTCTTTTAGCTATGTCATTGGACTGAGCAAGATGGCACCTTTAGGCGTGAAGGGAACCGTGCTTGCATGCAGTATTCCCAAAGGCTTTCTTAGAAAGCTGGGGAAATGCTCCACACGGGGGCTCCATCAGCGTCGATGTCACCCATAAGTGAAGACTAATTCCTGATGCTCCTGGTGAACACCTGTTACAGGCGAGTAACTACTCTTTCATGTGAGTACCATGGGGCGTTGGATCTCTTTCGTGTTTGTGGTTCTTTGATGGCTGGGGCAGATGCTGCGTTGGATATTATTGTATTCCATTCTTCTATGTTTAGGTCAAGGGTGTCGTGCTTCTGCTGAAGTTGTGGAGTGATTTCGTTTATGAATGATTCTTTGTGAAATGTTTTGAACCGTCTAGTTATTCGTTCATCATCTTTGTGTTGTGCAGGGTTATTCAGGGTTATGGTGAATTCAATCACATGGTGGTCTGACCAAGGGACTGGCGTGATTGTTGGTTTTGTGGTCTTGTTTTGTTCCACTAATTGCGTTGGCATGAAGACCATGTCTGGAGTTGTATCATGCCGGTGCGTTGGGTCATTGATTGTCTGGCAGTATTTTAATGACTCCATGGCTTTTAAGAACGCTGTGGTTTCTCTGGTGGGTGCGGATGTTAGGTTATAGTCTCCTAATACAATGAGGGGTTTGTGTCTTGTGTTATGTGCACATATTGTTTCAATTACTGTGGATAGGTGTTCAGTTGTGGTTCCAGGTGTCTGTATGTGAGGGAGATGCTTAGGTATTTGTTGGCTATCATGAGTGTGTTAGATTCAATAGTGTTAGTGGTGGCGATCGTTTTGAATCTGTATTCTTTTCTGGTAAGTATTAGTACTCCTCCTCCTCTCTTTTGTGCTCTGATGCAGTTAAATGCCGAGTATCCTGTTGGGGTTACTTGGTTTAATATGACCTGGTCTGAGTTGTCTAGCCAGGTCTCAGTGATGCATATTATATCCAGCTTCTTGTCGTGGATTAGGTCAGGGATAGTATTTGGATATGGGAAAGGCTTTGCCTTTTACCCTGGAGGAAGAGGAGGAGCCTCAAGTGGAGGAACCTGAGATCCTCCAGTATCCCACCCTACCAAAGGAGGCCATCACGGTACCTGTCCACACCATTCTGGAGAAGCTCCTTCGGAAAATGTGGGAGGACCCCACTTAAAGTGCCCACAGTAAGCAGGCAGCTCGATTTCATGTATCGAGTCTGCAAGAGCCTGGGCTTTGAAGAAAGACAACTGCCTCACAACTCCATAGTGGTGGAGTCAGCCATGTGCCCCATCAAGAGCACTAAGATGCACTCCTCAGTGCCCCCGGGTCAGGAGGCCCACACCATGCATGACTTTGGCAGGATTACCAGGACTCGATGCTCGTGGCCCGGTCTACAGTCATACCAGCTGTACATGGGCATGTACTTGCAGACCTGGTAGAGGTTCTTGGCTGGGCTTTTTGGTGACCATCTTGAGCACTTCTGGAGCCTAGTCAGTAAAATCAAGGAATGTTCCAAATTTGTGACTTGAGCAGCCTATGACTGCTTCGAGTCCATGGCCAGAGTGGCTACAGGGGGCATTGGTGCCCGTCACCTGGCTTGGCTACAGTCCTCAGACCTGGAGCAATGGGTTCAGAACTAATTTGCTGATGTCCATGCTGGAGAGAGCAATTCTTTGGTAAGCCCATGACAGAAAAGGCTGCTGAGTTGGAGACTGAACAACTCATCATGACCATGCTTTTCAGGAAGACTACTGACCCTTCCTGACGGAAGGCTTTGGGGAAAAAGTCCTACCCAAAGAAAAAGGTGGTCTACAGTTCTTATCCCCCATATCACTCCTGCTCAGTGCCCCCGCAGGCGCAGCAGGACAAGGGTCAAGGCCAAAGACAGTAGCATAGGCCTAAGACCCCAAAGCCCTAACCAGTTCCTTAGCTGCAGCCTGGGTGGAGGGAGGGAGGATTTTGACTCCCAGACCTTCGCCTTTCCTCCCCTTTCAGGCACAGTTCCGCAGCACATTGAGTGGCGTCTCCAGTTCTCTGCCTGCCATTGGCTTAGCATCACCTCCGACACCTGGGCATTACAAATAGTGAAGGACGGTTATCTCCTACACTTCGAACAGACCCCTTCTCTGTTCTTTCCAGGGGAATGCCTTCCAGATCCTCAACATCAAGAACTTCTCCAACTGGAAGTAGCCAGCCTTTTGGAAGTCAGGGCAGTGGAACTGGTTCTTCTCCAGGAACAAGCAGGAAGTCAGTCCTCACATATGGGTGAAGTCAGCGCAGACGGATCCCTCGCAGAAGCATTTCCCCAGCTTTCGAAGAAAGCCTTTGGAAAATGCCATCACACATGCATGGTCCTCTTCCTGCCCAAGGGTGCCATCTTGCTCATTCTCCCTTTTTCCATGGAACCCTACAGACATTCTTCTTGCCCCCTGGAAAAAAAGTTGATTTCTTTGTGCACTTCGTGCCTTTTTTCCAGCTAGTGCTGATGCTTTTCCCACCTTCGAGCCACGGCATCGGACCTCAAAACCTTTTTGTTAGGTTCTTTTTCCATCCAGTGCTTTTCACGCTTTTTTCAACCACTGGCTGCGTTGAGGGTCTTCGACTTCGCTGGGTTCCTTTTTGACCCAATGGCCACCGGATTCAAGAAATGTGATCGGTGCTCCAAAAACATGTCTCTAACCGACACATATGATTGTTGTTTCTGCTGTCTGGGACGTTCTACATACTCTGGACTGCAAAAGGGCCCTGTCCTTCTACTTACAGCGTACTCAGGCCACTGTAAAGCCTCACAGCTCTTCATTTCTTACGACCCCAGTCATCTGGGGGAGGCTGTCACTAAGCGCACCCTGCCATCTGGGTGGCGGACTGCACTGCCTTCACCCACGACCGGGCTCGGCTGCCGCTGGAGTGCTGAGCATAGCTCCCAATATCAGAGCTATGGCAGCTTCCGTTGTGAACCTATACTCCGTCCCCTTGGCGGACATCTGCCAGGCCGCCACCTGGTCTTCCGTTCACACTTCTTCAACTCACTACTGCCTGGAAAGGGAATCCCGACGGGACTACTCCGTAATCTGGGGTTTAGACAACTCCTGCCCTCCGACCCTTCTTGTTCAGGCTACCGGAGCCATGGTTCTTCTGGACACTGAGGTCCTCAGAGTCTGTTCTCAGATTTGTTTGCGGCTGCTCGCGTGTTTTTCTACAGGTTCTCGGTAGCCTGTAGCTAGGAAGTCCCATATATGAGGACTGACTTCCTGCTTGTTCCTGGAGCAAGCATACTTACTCTCCTGTAACAGGTGTTCCTTATTGTTCCCCCAGTTTAGTCCTCTACCTCTGGGTAGTGCACCTCCTCCTGCAGCATGGAGACTGGACCAATCAAAATCTTGTCGCCCTAGTATGTAGCATACTGGAACTCCCATCAGCCCTCAGTGTGTCCAGTCTCCATGCAACAGGAGGACTTGTGAGCCTGGGTGCTGGGCTCACTGGGGCAACTTGATAAGAGCAGACTAGTTAGGTTTTCCATTTGATTTTTTTCTACTTTTCTTTTCTTTGGGTGACCTTAGCTTGGCATTGTGGATCTTGTGCTTAATTTTTTCCATTTGGGCAGTGCGTTCCTGCCCCTTTAAAAAAAAAAGAAAAAAGAGCAACTGAGAAGAAATAAGTGGGATTAATTGGTTTAAAGGGGTGTTTTTGGTATCTTTTAAAGTGTAGGACTTTGGTATCCGGGTCCTGCCTCTGCCTAGCCACACAGCTTTCCTGCGTTTTCTCATTGAGATCTCTTTCCCCTGGACGGAGCGGGGTAGAGAGCTCTAATCGGCAGTCAGTCAGCCAGTTCGCTTTTCAGTTGCAAGCGTCGGCTGCGGAAGCGACTTCTCCGGTGCACAGCTTATTTCACGAGAGGCCGGTATTCAGGTACTTTCAAGTTTTCAGAGCCGGTTGTTGAGAGCGGGCGGCCCGCGAGCAGTGTCTCTTGACTCCTCGGGGCTACAAAGCTTTTCCTCAGTTCCCGCCTAATCGCTGTGTGAAACCGCAGCCATTTTAAGCATGCGGTTTCTCCAGTGAAATTGTTTCTCCTGCCGGCAGTGCTATTGTCCGGGGCAGAGGGCTCTCGGGAGTCCGGTTAGAATTTTCCCTCGACAGGGGGGTTTCATTTTTTTGCTATTTGTTTTCTTTTCTTTTATACTTTCTTTATTTTTTTTTTTGGTTGCCTGGGCTTTTGTGGGGGCTGCTTTAGACTCCGATCTGAGCTGAGCTGCCATTGATTAAAAGTAGAGAACTTGACATCTTCAGGTTTGAAAAAAAAAAAAAAGTAAGAAGCTCTAGGGACCACTGGCTTTTCCCTGTCCTTTTCTTTACCCATGTCAATCAGTTCCCAGTGCATAATTTGTGGCTCCTGTAAGAGTACTGGGGCAGGGACAGGTGTTTGTTTCAGCTGTGTAGCAGAACCTGTTAGTACAGAACAGCAAATGCAGAATCCCACCCCTCCTGTACCCCAGGAAGCAGTAGCGGTGACGGAGAGGGATGCTTGGATAGCAGATCCTTCCACTTCAGAGCTGGAGGTAGCTTCAGGTTCTTCTGGAGCAGCTGCAGAGCTTGGGTCTGTTGCGCTAATGGAGGATTTTCCCCCGGATTTTATTTTGCTCATGCATCAAGCTTTCTGTCGTAGAAGACAGGGTCAGCTACCTGCTTCCCTCCCTTTGCCCGCCCCTGCCCAGACGTCCGAATTTAGGGAAGGTGCGGCGTTACCATTACGTGCGGTCAAGAGGCCGCGACCTCCTGAGCCTCCTAACCCGGACTTTGGTTGGCAGGAGGTGGAGGAGGCGGATTATGAAATGGAGGCAGATGGGAATGAATTAGAAGAGGGAGATTCCTGAGCCGGAAGATCAGGCGCAGATTATTCGGGTATTTAGGAGAGAGGAGTTGCCGGTTCTGATTGCGGAAACTTTAAAAACCCTTAGACTGTCTTCTGAGCAGCCGGATGTGGAAGACGATAGCGCAGATCCCATTATTCAGGCAGTGCGTCAAGTGCAAGTGGTCTTCCCTATCCATAAGGTAATAGAACAGATGATTCAGGGTGAGTGGGACCATCTGGAGTTGGGATTAAAAGGGATTAGGATTTATGAGTAAGCTCTATCCCTTGGCTGAGAAGGACAAGGAGAGGTTCCGTTCTCCAAAGGTTGATGCTGCGGTTTCGGCGGTCACTAAGAAAACCACGATTCCAGTAGAGAGCAGCGCAGCCCTGAAGGATGCTCAAGATAGGAAGGTGAATGGTCTCTTGAAGCAGTCTTTTGAGGCGGAGGCAATTTCTTTGCAGGCATCTATCTGGTGCTTGGGTGACGCAAGCCTGTCTCCTTTGGGTTCAGCACCTGAAGCAGTCAGCTTCTTTGGGGCCTGGCGAAGTCGGAGAGGTGCAGAGATTGGAGTCGGGTTCGGCATATTTGGCGGATGTGCACTACGACCTCATTAGAGCTCTCTCAAATAGTATGGCTTCGTTGGTAGCGGCGCGCAGATCTCTTTGGCTTAAGAATTGGGCGGCCGATGGCTCTTCCAAGTCACGGCTCGGTAAACTGCCATTCAAGGGAACACTGTTGTTCAGGGAGGGTTTGGATAAGTTGGTTAAGGACTTGGGTGAGTCCAAAGGAGGTAAGCTTCTGGAGGATAAGCCTAAGCAAGGGAAAGGTTTTTCAGTCTTCCAGGGGCAGTATAGAGACTTTCGGAGATTTCGATCTCCCCGTTTCGCAGGGTCCCAAAGGGGACGTTTTGCCTCCCGAGCCCAAGGGTTTCGTGGGTTTCGGGGTGCCAGTAGAGTATTCGCAGCGGCATCTTCCGGGGCCGCTCGAAGACCACAATGAGTGGCGGCGGGTCCCGGCAGAAGGGCAATTGATCGGGGGTCACCTTTGGGGTTTCCTTTCTGCCTGGGCCCACATCACGTCCGATCAGTGGGTGTTAGAGATTATCCGCGACGGTTATGCTCTAGATCTGGCAAAGCCGGTGCTGGACTTGTTTGTGATTTCGCCCTGCAGAGGTCCGCAGAGGACTGCTCAAGTGCGTCAGACGTTAGACCGTCTGCTGCAGCTAGGAGCCGTCATTCCTGTACCGCCAGCGGACTACGGTATGGGTCGTTACTCTATTTATTTTGTGGTGCCAAAGGAGGACGGGTCTCTTCGTCCTATTCTAGATCTCAAAGGGGTGAATCGTTGTCTTCGGGTGCAGCATTTTCGCATGGAAACGCTCCAATCAGTTATTGTGGCAGTTCGTCAAGGAGAGTTTCTCACGTCCCTCGATCTCAAGGAGGCCTATCTCCATGTTCCGATCAGAGAGGTGCATCAGAAATTTCTGCGTTTCGCGCTTCCGTGGGGGCATTTCCATTTTCAGGCTCTGCCCTTTGGCCTCGTCACTGCTCTGCGGGTGTTCACCAAAATTATGGTCGTGGTAGCGGCAGCGCTGCGGAAGGAAGGCATATTAGTACATCATTACCTCGACGATTGGTTAATCCGGGCAAAGTCCAGAGAAGAGAGCGAGAAGGTCATGAGGAAAGTGATAGCTTCCTCCAGAAGTTTGGCTGGGTAGTAAATTCCCTCAAGAGTCATCTGGAGCCTACTCAGGTTCTCAAGTACTTGGGAGTGCGCTTCGACACTCGACAGGGCTCAGGGCTCTAGTGCTAAGCTTCAGGAAGCTGGCTGCACCGACAGCATGGAAGTACCTGCAGGTACTCGGTACAATGGCAGCGACACTGGAAGTGGTTCCCTGGGCCAGATTTCATATGAGGCCATTGCAGAGGGCCTTGCTTCACCGCTGGTGCAACCAGTCCGACTTGTTAAACATGCGACTCCCCTGTCCTCTTCAGGTCCGCCAGGCACTGAAATGGTGGCTGATTCCGGAGTCCTTGTGGGCCGGGATGCCCTTGGAGCAGCCGGAGTAGATTCTCATGCTGTCCCTCTGCTGTCATGCTGTCCCTCTGCTGGGTTCTTGTTTATTTTGTATGTTGGTTGTGTCTCCCTAGCATTTGCCTCCATTTACCTGCCTTCAACCAGGCTCCTCCCCCTCCGGAAGTGCTGTGCCTTCAGCGAGCATTTGCCTCCATTTACCTGCCTTCAACCGGGCTCCTCCCCCTCCGGAAGTGCTGTGCCTTCAGCGAGCATTTGCCTCCATTTACCTGCCTTCAATCGGGCTCCTCCCCCTCCGGAAGTGCTGTGCCTTCAGCGAGCATTTGCCTCCATTTACCTGCCTTCAACCGGGCTCCTCCCCCTCCGGAAGTGCTGTGCCTTCAGCAAGGTACGCTGTCCTGCAATTATAAAACTACAGCGCCTGTGGCAGAAAAGTACTGTCTCTCATGCTGTCCCTCTGCTGGGTTCTTGTTTATTTTGTATGTTGGTTGTGTCTCCCTAGCATTTGCCTCCATTTACCTGCCTTCAACCGGGCTCCTCCCCCTCCGGAAGTGCTGTGCCTTCAGCGAGGTACGCTGTCCTGCAATTATAAAACTACAGCGCCTGCGGCGCTTGTCGCCGCGGTGCGCGACAGGGGCGCGCACCGAAGGAGCGCACCTAAGGAACACGACATGCTCCTTAGGGGCGCTCCTTGTGGCTGCCCCAGCAGCGGAGGCTGTACTGTTGCTGTAACGTGGCTAAGTCTGCTATCACTCCTACTCTGCACTCCTTTGTTCGTCGGATTAGACCCGCTTTCTTCTTCGTCTTGCTCCTCTCTCGGAGCTGTCTCTGGTCTTCCTCCAGTAGGTTTACCGTTATCTTGTCCTATCTTCCTTTTCTGTCACTTGCACTGTTCGATGGCTTCCATTCCTGTGTTCTGGGGCAGGCGACCGGACAAACCACCCAGTACACGCCTCCGCTGCCTCTCCAATCTTCGTTCGTGTCCCTCTTCCGTCTCTCTGCACCTTTCCTCCCCTAATTCGTTTGCTCTCTCTCGGTCCTCTCTTTCTATTGGCCTTTTGAATTGCCGGACTCTGCGGAACAAGACCCTTCTCATTCAAGGTCTAGTTCTTCGGTCCTCTTTCGATCTCGCCCTTATTACAGAGACGTGGCTCAGACGGCGAAGACGCTCTACTTGCTCGTTGTCTTCCACCAGGGTTCTCTGCTGTTTCTGTTCCACGTCTCGGTCGGTCGGGTGGTGGTATGGCCGCTCTCCTCCATCCGACCCTGTCCTTTACTTAGATCTTTTCCCCATTACTGCATTACCCTGAATCCCTTTTGCTTTGCCTTCACACCTCTCCTCGTATTCATGTACTCCTTCTCTATTCCCCCCCTGCTCTTCGCTCCGAGCTCTGGGATGCGCTTCTGTTAACTATTACTGACGTCTCTCTAGCTTTTCCCCATGTACTTATCGCAGGTGATTTCAACCTTCATGTCGATGCCCCCACCTCCTCTAGGGAACTCTCTTTCCTTTCCTTTCTCCATGATTTATCTCTCTCACAGCATGTCACTCTTCCTACCCATCAGGCTGGCCATACTCTTGACTTACTCTTGACACCCTTTTCCTCTTCGCTTATCCTCTCTAACATTAGTTCTACCCCTCTTCCCTGGACAGACCATGTCTGTCTTGCTGTCTCCTGTTCATTTCCTGGCGGCGACTCCTCTTCCTTCTCCTCTTCCTCCCTTTCGTCCCTGCCGAAACGGCTTTCACGCACCCTTACTTCTCTTACGCTTCAGCAGTTCCCTGCGGCTGCTGATCTTCTGCCCTCGGACTTCTCCCTCCTCTCCCCCGATTCTCAGGCAACCCTTTGGTCCTCCTCGTTGTCCGCTACCCTTGATCGTTTAGCCCCCCTGCGTCTCCGTCCACCCCGGCGTCAACCCACGCATCCTTGGTATCATAGTGGTCTTCGATTGCTGCGAACTCATCTTCGCAGAGCAGAGCGCCTGTGGCGCAAGGCTCCCTCTCCAACCACCCTAGCAGTCTTTCACTCCCATTATTCCTACTACCGCTCTCAAATACACTCTGCCAAACGCTCCTCCTTCTCTGCTGCCATTTCCAATGCCCCTAACCAGACTCAACATCTCTATTCCGTTTTTCAATCTCTCATCTCCTTACGCACTCCTACATCAGGCTCCTCAGCTCATCCCTTTCCTCCTCCTTCGCAACTAGCTTCCTTTTTTAGCGACAAGGTTACATCTCTAAGAGCATCCTTACCCTCCTGTCCTGCTCCCATCACCTCTTTCCCCCCCCCCCCCCCCGTCCCTTCTCCCCCACCCGTCTCCCAGCTTTCTCATTTCTGGGCTTCATTCGACCTGATCACTGCCCCTGAACTTCACCACCATTTCCTCTTCCAAGAAAACCTCTTGTTCACTCGATCCCATCCCTTCCTCCTGGCTCCTCACTCCTTCCCTGGGGCTTCTTCCTTACATTCTCTCCATGTTTAATTCTAGCCTCTCTACAGGGACATTCCCCCGACCCTGGAAACATGCTCTGATACGCCCCATCCTAAAGAACCCCTCACTTGATCCCTTAATTCCTGCCCACTATCGCCCTGTTTCTAACCTCCCTTTTCTATCTAAACTTCTCGAGAAATTCGTCTTTGCACAACTCTCTCACCATCTCGATTCTATTAACTTCCTTCACCCCCGTCAGTCTGGGTTCCGTCAGGGTCACAGTGTTGAGACTGTTCTTTTAGCTTTCACAAATGCACTACATGTAGCTCACGATCGTGGTGACATTTCCGTGGCAGTTGCTCTGGATCTCTCGGCTGCTTTTGATTTGGTTGATCACTCCCTTCTCCTTCATCGCCTTCGGGAAGCGGGTCTTTGTAGTACGGTTCTCCACTGGTTCCACTCTTTTCTTTCTACTCGGTCCTGCGTGGTTCTCTCTTCCTCACCTTCTACCCCCCCTTCAGATTCTTACCATCTTCCCTGCGGGGTTCCCCAGGGCTCTGTCCTCGCCCCTCTTCTTTTTAATCTTTTCTTGGCCCCCCTTGCGTTTCTAATTCAGCAGTCTGGTATATCTGCTTTTTTCTATGCTGATGATATTCTCTTACTCCATCCCACTTCCCCCTCATGTCCTGATCTTTCCGCTTTGGATTCTTGCCTTTCAGCTGTAGCGAACTGGTTAACACTTAATTGTCTTCACTTAAATCTCACTAAGACTATTGCCATTTGGTTCTCTCACGGTAGTCCATCCCCTTCCATAGCTCCCTCTTTCCGGCACCCCCGTTCCCTTGGTCTCTACCTTTTGTTACCTTGGTGTTCACTTTGACTCTGACTTATCTTTCCACACCCACATATCCCACGTTACTAAAACATCCTTTTTCTTCCTTCGTCAAATTCGTTCCATTCGCCCTTTCCTTTCCCCCTTGGCCATTACTACCCTGGTACTATCTTTAGTTATGTCCAGGATAGAGTTCTCCAATTCACTATTCATTGGTCTTCCTAAAAACCAGGTAACCCGCTTCCAACGGATACAAAATACTGCAGCTCGCCTCATTACACACTCTTTCCCCCCGGGATCATATTACCCCTGTATTATTTCACCTTCACTGGCTGCCTGTTACCTTCCGTGCCACATTTAAACTGCTGACCCTTGTACACAAAGCCTTTCATACCAGCACCCCGCAATACTTAACGGATCTCATTTTTTTTCACTCTCCCAGACATACACCTCGCTCTTTTCACCTCAACCGCCTCACCCTTCCCTCTTCCTCTCGCGCTCACCTGCAGTCCACCCGTACCTCTGCCTTCTTTTTTGCTGGTCCCGCCCTCTGGAATGCTCTTCCCCCCCCCCCTCCCTGTGTTTAGACCCTCAATACGCTACATTCAAACAAAACCTAAAGACCCATCTGTTTTCCCTGGCGTTCGATGTTCCCTCCCCTTTTGTGTGATGCTTATCCTCCCCTCCTCTTAGTCCCTCTTATGTTTTCCCTCCTTTGTCTTGTCTTGTCCTCCTTATTTTCTTTCCTGTCCTATCATGATATTGTACTTTCCTTTCCTTTTCGTTGGCTACCAGCCTCTTTTATTGAATTTTATTGTACACCGCCTTGGTTACTGTGGAAAGGCGGTTTTTATCAAATACAATAAACATAAACATTCCTTTCCTCACGGATGCAAGCCTCGCGGGCTGGGGAGCACATTGCGGAGCGAACTATGCGCAGGGACAGTGGTCGTCGGAGGAGAGCGGCTGGTCGATCAACCGTCTGGAGCTGAGAGCAGTGTTTCTAGCCCTCCAAAGTTTCGAGGCTCTGATAAAACAGCGTGCGGTGCGCGTGCTGTCGGACAATGCAGCGACCGTAGCTTACATAAATCGGCAGGGCGGGACCGGAAGCGCAGCCATGGAAGAGGAGGCCGAGGGGCTGTTCTCTTGGGTAGAGTCCCGTCTGCTGGCGATATCGGCAGCGCACATTGCCGGAAAAGACAATGTGGCAGCAGATTTTCTCAGCAGGGTTCGAGTGGATGCAGGGGAATGGGAGCTGCATCCCGACGTGTTCGCGCAGTTGGTTCTCCGGTGGGGATCGCCGGTCATGGACTTGATGGCCACTTACCAGTCGGCGAAAGCGAGTCAATTTTTCAGCAGGAGACGCGAGCCCATGTCGGAGGGCATAGACGCCTTGATGCAGCTGTGGCCGTCGTCGGGTCTTCTCTATGTGTTCCCGCCGTGGGCACTCATAGGTCGGGTGCTTCAGCGCATCGAGTCGCATCGCAGTCGGGTGCTATTGGTGGCGCTGCCGGACTGGCCCAGATAGCCGTGGTATGCCGACTTAATGAGGTTGCTGGACGGTTCTCCATGGCACCTTCCAGTGTCGCACGAACTCCTCTTGCAGGGTCCACTTCTGATGCCGCAAGTGGATCGATTCTCACTTACGGCTTGGCCATTGAAAGGGTGCGGTTGAGAAAGAGAGGTTATGCGCGGTTGGTTGTCAACACTCTTCTTCAGGTGCGAAGGCACTCTACTTCACTGGCCTATGTTCGTATCTGGCGGATTTTTGAAGACTGGTGTTCTAGCCATAACATCCGTGCTGCCACGGCTTTACTGAATTTTTTTCAGGATGGCTTCGAGAAGGGTCTAGCCGCCAGTTCTTTAAGGGTGCAGTTGGCGGCCCTGGCCTGTTATAGAGGAAAGGTGCATGGTGTGGCTCTCGGGGCTCATGACGATGTGATTCGTTTTCTCAGAGCAGTTTCTCGGTTGCGTCCTCCGCGTCGGGTTTCCGTTCCGCCGTGGGATCTCAATCTGGTGTTGCGAGCGCTAGCTAAGGCTCCGTTTGAACCCTTAAGTCAGATCTCGGTCAAGGATTTAACTCTCAAAACGGTGTTTTTGGTGGCCATTTGTTCAGCCCGGCAAATCTCGGAGTTACAGGTTCTTTCCTATAGGGAGCTCTTTCTCTGTTTTTCTAAGGAAAAAGTGGTACTGCGGCTGGTGCCTTCCTTTCTTCCGAAGGTATCTTCTTCTTTTCACGTGAATCAGACCATGTCTCTTCCAGTTTTGCGGTCCGAGGTAGGCCACGCTTCTGATCAAGGGTTGCATCGTTTAGACTTAAAGAGGGTGTTACGTCTGTATTTGGCCGTCTCCCAGTCTTTTCGTAAGTCGGATCATCTGTTTGTATTATTTGGGGGGCCTAGAAAAGGTAACACAGCGGCGAAGGCTTCCATTTCCAGATGGATTAAGGAGACCGTTAGTTCCACTTACATGTTGCAGGGGCGCCCGGCGCCTGCGGGGCTGCGGGCACATTCCACTAGAGCGCAGGCAGCTTCCTGGGCGAAGCACAGTCTAGTGCCGCCGGTTGAGATTTGTAAGGCGGCAACCTGGTCGTCGCTTCATACTTCCACAAAACACTACCGCCTGGATGTACTGGCGGCGAGGGATGCTTGTTTCGGATCGGCGGTATTGCGTGCCGGCTGGCAGGGTCCCTCCCGTTAGTACTGCTCTGTTACATCCCAGAGGTGGAGGACTAAACTGGAGGAACGATAAGGAAATTAAAATTACACTTACCTGGTAATTGTTGTTCCTTGAGGGACGACAGTTTAGTCCTCGTTCCCGCCCGGGAGTGTCATTTCTTTTCTTAGATCAGCACGCATTCAGGGGCGCAATGCGCATTTACAGGTGAGCTAGTCATTTGATTAATCAGTTCTGTTGTTCTGTCTTTTTTCTAAGATTCTTTCTTTTCCTCTATCTCTTGCCTGGCTCGGCAGCGGGGAGGTAGCTTGGATATCAGAGTTCTCACTCTTTTCCTATAACGGAGGGTTCCTGTCTTGTTAGTTTGAAAAAAAAATGGAGTTTTTTATAACCATTGTAGATACTTATTGTTGCTCGTTTGAGTCTGCTTTGTCAATAGTTCACTGAGGGCTGATGGGAGTTCCAGTACGCTACATACTAGGAGGACAAGATTTTGATTGGTCCAGTCTCCATGCTGCAGGAGGAGGTGCACTACCCAGAGGTGGAGTACTAAACTGTCGTCCCTCAAGGAACAACAATTACCAGGTAAGTGTAATTTTCATTTCTCCAGGGACAGCAGAAATCAGTCCTCACAACCCTCCCCCCTCCTCCTGGAATTGCAGTACAATTTTTGGCCATTATCTTTGTCAGCTCTAGCTATGTCATCTGACTGAGCAAGATGGCAGCCTTGGGCGGGAAGAGGACCACACATGCGTGGTGGCATCTCCCAAAGGCTTTCTTTGAAAGCTGGGGAGATGCTTCCACTAGGGCTCGGTCGGCGCAAACGTCACCCATATGTGAGGATTAATTCCTGCTGTCCCTGGAGAACACCTGCTACAGGTGAGTAACTACGCTTATCGTCTCAGACAGGAAGGGGTTCAACTCGTGATACTTCCTGGTCCCCATAAAAACAGGCAGCTTCCGACCCATTCTGGATCTCCGCAATCTAAATCACTTCCTGGTCAAAGAGAAGTTCAAGATGGTGTCCCATGGAACATTGCTGCCCTACCACCAGCGGGGAGATTGGCTGTGCTCCTTGGATCTAAAAGATGCCTACACCCACATCCTCATTCACCCACTGCACTGGCAATACCTCTGCTTCATCCTCAGTGACAGACACTATCAGTATAGGATTCTTCCCTTCGGACTCGTGTTCGCTCCCAGGGTTTTCACAAAGTGCCTAACGGTCATTGCCGCTTTTCTCCGTGTGCAGGGGATTTTCATCTTCCCTTATCTGGACGACTGCTTGGTAAGAGGCAGCTCTCCGGATGAAGTTCGCCAGGCCTCGCAGCATCAACTACCCAAAATCCCACTTGCAACCCACTCAATGCCTTGAATTTATTGGGGCTCTCCTTGATACTTCGGTTGCCGGGGCATATCTCCCAACAGACCGAGCCCACTGACTCATCTCTGTTGCACGAGGTCCAGTGCTGCTCGATGGTGTCCGCTCGCCAAATGCTTTGCCTCCTGGGCCACATGGCTTTCACAGTCCATGTCACTCCATTCACCTGCCTGAATATGAGGCAAGCACAGTGGACCCTCTGCACTCAGTGGTGTCAGGCATCGAGCCGCCTCTCCAACAGGGTGCGCGTAACTCTACCACTGCTCGATTCCCTCCTATGGTGGCAGCAGTCAGTACATCTTCTAGTGGGACTGGCCTTTCAGGCACCTCCTGCACCAACATTGCTGATGATGGATACCTCCAGGCTCGGCTGGGGATCTCAGCTCGGTGACCTCTGCACACAAGGCCTCTGGTCAAAGGGTGAGAGCCTCCACCAGATCAACTTCCTCAAAATCAGAGGCATTGCCAATGCTTTGCGGTCCTTCCAGGTGCAGCTGGGCAGCCAAGTCAGTCTCATACAAACCGACAACCAAGAAGCGATGTTCTACGTCAACAAATAAGGGGGCATGGGCTCATACGTCCTCTGTTGGGAGACAATCCGACTCTGGAGGTTCGCTCTGAAGCACTAGATGCTTCTCCAGGCAGTGTATCTCCTGAGAGAGGACAATGCCTTAGTGGACAAGCTCAACAGAGTCTTGCAGCTGCACGAGTGGGCTCTCAACCCCCACGTGGTTCACCGGATCTTTCAGATGTGGGGCTCCCCCATAATGCACCTCTTCATATCTCTTCTCAATGCTCAGCTACTACTGTTTTTCTCCAGAATGCCCTGTCCCAGTCAAGTGGCTGCTGATACCTTCCTCTTGGATTGGAGTGAGGGCCTCCTCTACGTATACCCACTGTTTCCTCTGGTAGCCACGACCCTCTTCAAGGTCCAAATGGACAGAACCTCCTTAATACTCATTGCACCATAGTGGCGCCGGCAACCGTGGAATCCCCTCTTACTACGCCTATCTCGGGCATCACCCCTTTGCCTGAGATGTGCACCGGATCTACTCTTGCCGGAGGAGGGCACCCTCCTGCACCCCAACCTCCGCTCCCTCTCGTTCACAGCTTGGCTGCTGAGCAGGTAGTGTTGGCGGAGTTCCAACTGCCCATGGATGTCAAGAACATTCTCCTGGTGTCTCATAAGGATTCCACCAGGAGAGCATATACCTTCAAGTGGTGCAGATTTTTGGTCTGGTGTGCGGACCGCTCCCTCAGTCTCTTTACTTGCTCCATGGAGATGGTTCTGACTTATTTATTTAACAGTATTTATATACCACCTTTTCCTGAAATCAAGGTGGTTTACATCATAATGTTCTAACGTTGTTATCCTACAGTTTTATGTAACTGCTAACCTATGCAGAGTTAATTGTTAGATGTAAACCGCTGCTGATCACTGGAAGGAGCGGTATAAAAATGTGCTCAAATAAAATAAAAAAAAATAAAATAAATTGTTCAATGTAAACAGTTTGTAGTTCAATGTGGTTTACATTTAACTCTATAACTTATATATATTATAACATCTTGCTTCACCTCACATCTTGTTTCACCTCTCCAATTCTGGACTGAAATCTAACTCTGTCAGGAAGCACCTGAGTGCACTTGCAGCATATCACTGCACCATTGAGGACCGGCTCCTTTCTGCTCATCCATTCATAGGACGTTTTATGCAGAGCCTCCTGCTTTCTCATCTCCCTATTCGACCACCTCCGGTGGTGTGAGATCTCAATGTCGTCCTGGGACAGCTGCTCTCGGCACCCTTTGAGCCACTGGCCACCTGTCCACTCAAGTTCCTCATTTGGGAGGCCATCTTTTTGGTGGTGCTTACTTCACTTTGCAGAATCAGTGAGCTGCAGGCGCTCGTAGCGCACCCTCCTTATATCAGTTTCTACCAGAACAGAGTGGTTCTATGCACTCATCCTGAGTTTCTCCCTACGGTGGTTTCCGCATTCCACATGAACCAGTCCATGATGCTACCCACCATTTTCTCACAGCCTTACACCTCCAAGGCGGAGGCCTCTCTCCATACTTTGGACTTTAAAAGAGTGCTTGCCTTTTATTTTGAACGGGTGAAACCCCATCGCCGTTCCTCTCAGCTCTTTGTTTCCTACAACCCCAACAGATAGAGAGTAGCCGTTTCTAAGCGTACCCTCTCCATCTGGGTAATTGACTGCATCTTTTTTTGCTTATGCCCAGGCTGGGCTTACCTTAGAGCACCACGTCACGGCGCATAATGTTGGCGCTATGGCAACCTTAGTGACTCGTCTACACAGTGGAGATTTGTAGGGCTGCTACGTAGTCATCTGTCCATACTTTTGCAGCCCACTACTGCCTGGATTGGGATTCCCAGTGGGACAGCACCTTCGGCCAAGCTGTACTCCGGCACCTCTTTGGGAATTAATGCAACTGCTTCCCTCCAGCCCTTCTGTCTGTTCAGGCTATCGGAGAGTTCACATTGGTTGATGCCTGAGGCAGGTGTTGACTCTTGGAACCTCAGTGTTTTCTGCTGTTTTTCTCGGTTCGTTTTTTTCTGGTTGCACCGTTGGGCTGTCTACAGGGTTTTTGGTAGCCTGTAGCTACGGAGTCCCATATGTGAGGACTATCTTCCTGCTTGGTCCCGGAGAAAGCATAGTTACTCACCTATAGCAGGTGTTCTGCAGGAATAGCAGGAATCAGCCTTCACTAACCTCCCTCCTCCCCATGGAGTAGTTTTTCTTTTTGGGCTTCATTAAGCTATGTCATCCTACTGAGATAAGATGGTTCTTTGAGCAGGAAGACTGCAATGCATGCATGGAGGACACTCCAAAGGCTTCCTTTGAAAGCTGGGAAGTGTTCCCGTGTGGGCTCTGTCGGTGACATCACCCATATGTGAGGACTGATTCCTGCTGTTCCTGGAGAACACATGCTACAGGTGAGTAACTGCGCTTTCTGGACTGACATTTTTGAACAATGTGCCAGACTGGTGGGGAAAAATACTAGAGGTGGCTCTGTTGAATGGGAAATACCAGGATCGAAAGAGGATGAGGGGCATTTGGTATGTATAGGAATGATAGTGACTTGGCTGTTGTTACCAAGACATTGGAGGAATGAGCGTTTGCCAACAGTAGCAATGTGGTAGAAGTACATGGAACGAGTGTGCAATGTGCTGAGACTGACTGTTCTACTGTTGGGGTGGATAGAGAGATTTAGCAATATCTGGAGGCCTTTTCTGGACAGACATATTTTGGGGGCCTCTGGGGCATTGAAACAGAGAGAGGAGTGAGATGAGTCTCTTCTGGCTCAACTAGGCCGAGGTCTGAAGAGGACTTCTATGTAGCAAAGGGGGATCATCTTATAAAAATTTATAACCCCTACTCACTCCTTGGTGATGCTCCTGTATTTTCTCTGTGACGTATGTAAACCTCTTTTCCATGAACCCACTTACAGGACAATATAAAAGACTAATATACAGCATACAGTATATTTAGATTATTTGCGAGTATGATGTGAAGGACTGCCTGGACTAGGGAAAGGGGGGAGAAGAGGGAGGTAGAGGTGGAGGTAGGAGTGAGAATGGGGGGTTGAGGGTGATAGGGGAGAATGGGAACTTAGGGCCTGATATTGACTTGGGCAGGGCTAAGCGCGATAGCTACCTAACCCTGCCCGCTGATCCCTTAACTCTGGATATTCACGTCTGCGGCAACGGAAGTGAATATCCGGGGTTCGCTGCACAGCTGGGAAGCCGCCCAGTCTAACCGAGCAGCAGCAATTTTCCGTGCACCCCAGTTAGCGCTCTGCACCATAAAGATAGACGAGGGTTTTCCTCACCTGTCTTTTCGGCACAGAGCGCTAACTGGGCAGTATGGAAAATCGCTGCTGCTCAGTTGGCGTTGCCTCTGCCCCAGAATGCCTCTGATATGCCCCAATGCTAACCGAATAGCATTGAGGCCCATAGGGGACTTTGGTATGGATTTTCAGTGGCACTAACTGGGTATGTGAAAATCTCTGTTTAAGGCATTTACATGGTTTCCAGGGCTGTAAACTCTATAAATGCCTTTTGAAAGTCAGGCCCTTAGTGTCTAAGATTGTTAATATTGATCAATAGTGATTAATGTGTTGTGTTGTGACTCATTATTTTTGAAATTGTGAATAAAAATACAAGAAAAAAAGGGAGCATATGATAAAATGATGAAATTAGAAGAAAACCTGAAAGAAACATTGCAAAGGTTAAAAGTGTACCTATGGTGTGAATGTTGATTTAAAAATACCATCTTGGATGTCTAGACTAGATGTATTTTGTGCATTAGAAAAGGTAAAAAAAACAACACTCAACTGCCAGTATGATGAAAGGGTAAATTAAAGCTGCTATTAAAGTTTTAAGAAAAATCTTTCAAAAAATTGAAAATGGATCCAAATAAAAACAATAGAAAAGAGCATAAGCACTGGCAAGTTTGCTGTACAGCATTAATACAGAAAGCCAAGAGAGAATTTGAAAAAAAGCTGACCATAAAGGCAAAAATTCATAATAAACCTTTCTTCAAGTATAATAGGATTAGAAAGTCTGTGAGGATTGGTGCATTAGATGACCAAATAGTAAAACAGGTGCATGGGAAGGATAAGCCCATGGCAAAAAAAAATAGGGGGGGGGGGGAGAGAGATAGTCAAAGGCATTTATTTTATTTATTTATTTATATTATTTATTTATTTGCAAATCTTTTATATACCGCCACTTCCTAAGATCATGGTTTGCAGACTTGTAAGCCGTGTAAATGCCGTTCTCCAGGACCAAGCAGGAAGTCAGTCCTCACATATGGGTGACATCGACGTCGATGGAGCCCTTGCAGAGCATTTCCCCAGCTTTCTAAGAAAGCCTTTGGGAATACTGCATGCATGTGCGGTCCCCTTCCCGCCTAAAGGTTCCATCTTGCTCAGTCTCTCTTTTTCCGTGGAGCCCATCGGACGTGTGTCCTAGTTCACCTGGAAAATAGTTCGATTTTTTCTTCAATTCCTTGCGATTTCTTCGCGTTTTTTTCTCCGGTTCGATGCCAGTTCCCCTTCTCGCCGGGTTCGGTACACCGGTATCAAGCCCGATCTTATTTTTTCGGTTTTTGCCCTTCGTGGCTGGCGTTTGCGCCCTTTTTTCCCTTTTCCCTGGAAGGCCGGTCCTTTGACCTCGCGGGGACTCTTTTTTTTCCCCGATGGCTTCCAGTGGTTTTAAGAAGTGTGATCGGTGCAAGAAACTAATGTCTCTCACCGACACACACGACTTCTGCCTTCGGTGCCTCGGTCCTGATCATGATCCTAAGATCTGTGGACCGTGTGGGAAAATGTCCACTAAGGCACTACGAAGTCGTCAGCACCAAAAGGAAAGGCTTTTCTCCGATTCAGCCTCCGGCTGGGCCCGGACCTCATCTGAGGCCTCGACGTCTCGGGAGTCTGACCCCGAGCATCGTCGGGGTTCCTCGGAGAGGGGGTCCCCCGAGTGGGAGCGAAAGAGGAAGAAGCGGTTCGCAAGGGCAGCGTCGGAGGAGGTCCCTGGCTCCTCGAGGGCTAGGTCTCGGACCCCCGACCGCCGTCCCGGGCCCGTGGAACAGGAGAAGCCGTCAAAAGTACCTCGGGTGGAGCTGGAGTCTGCTGGACACGTAAGTCCTGTTGTCCTCGGACTCTCCTCCCAGGGAGCCGACGTCGGGCCTGGCGCCTTCGGGGCCTGGGTCGCTGGCTGCTGAGTCTCCTGAGCTGGGTCTCAGGCTGACAGCCTTGGAGTGCAAACTGTCTGCCTTCATGCATCAGCAGCGGGTGCTGATGGCCAGCCTCGCTGGCACATCTGCCCCGACCACTGGGACATCGACGACCGAGCCGATACTCGAGACCATGAAGGCTCGAGGTCGTCCTTGGTAGCGGTCACCCTCGACCTCCCGGTCGGGACCAAGGGCGTTGACGCCGGTGCCTTCGGCGTCGGGGCGGGTGCTGCCGTGCCCCGCGCGGTCGGAGCCCGACTCCTCTTCGGACGAGTCTGCCTGGGACACAGAGGATGAGGAGTCCCCCGATACCTTCAAGGCTTGGTGCGTCCCGTCGGACTCACCACAGTCTGAGCTCCGGAGTAGGTCCCCTCCGGAGGATACCCGGTTCTCGGAGTTCGTGAGGAATATGGCAACTGCTTTGGCGATCCCGGCAGATCCCGAGGAGGAGTCTCGAGCCAAAGAGCTCGAGGCCCTCCAGTATGACTCTCTTCTGAAGGAGGCCTTTACTGTGCCGGTTCCTCCGATGCTGGAACGGCTCCTCTTCCGGATGTGGGAGGCACCGGCCTCAGCACCGGTTCTGAGCAAGCGGGTCGATTCCATTTATCGACTCCGTAAGAGCCCTGGTTTTCAAAAGGCGCAGCTACCGCACCATTCCATGGTGGTGGAATCGGCCATGCATTGGCTGAAAAGTCAGAAGATGCACTCTGCGGTGCTCCCTGGCAGGGAGGCCTGGAACCTGGATGCATTCGGTAGAAAGTGCTTCCAGGGCTCGATGCTTGCTTGCCGTGTCCAGTCTTACCAGCTGTACATGGGCATGTACTTGCGGGACCTGGCAAAGGAGCTTGCCAGGTTCTCTGCTGGTCTCTCCGGGCAACCTTTGCAGAGGTTCAAGTCCTTGTCTTCGGGCATCCGGGAATGCTCTAAGTTCATGTCCCGAGCGGCCTACGATGGCTTCGAGGCCTCGGCCCGTGTTGCGGCTGCCGGCATCGCGGCTCGACGCCAGGCATGGCTGCAGTCATCGGACTTAGAGCCCTGGGTTCAAGACAAGTTGGTCAATGTCCCTTGCTGAGGTGAGAACCTTTTTGGCAAGCCCATGGCCGAGAAGGCTGCTGAGCTCAAGACCGAGCACCTCACGAGGACAAAGCTGTCTCGAAAGACTTCTGACCCTTCACACAAGAAGAAGGGCTCGGGTAAAAAGTCCTTTTACCCGAGGAAGGCGACTGCTTACAAACAGTTCCCACCTTACCAGGCCTCCCCCGCTCCCCCACAGGGTCAGCAGGCCAAGGGGAAGGGACATGGGCCCCGTAGTCAGAAGGCCCCCAAGCCTCCGGCTCCTGCTCCCACTCAGCAGGGTGGGGGTTTTTGACTCCCAAGGCATAGCCTCTCCATCTCTGCTGTCCTATCCCTGCACAGGAGGTCGACTAGCCCTGTTTGCCCACCGGTGGCCACCCATTACAGGGGACAACTGGGTCTTAAGCATAGTCCACAAGGGCTACCTGCTTCATTTTCATCATTTGCCTCCTCCCTATTTTCCAGGAGAGCCTCCAAGGCCTCCTCTCCATACAGCCCTCCTCCTGCAGGAGCTTCAGGGTCTGTTATGAGACCAGGCGGTGCAGCCTGTGCCTCCCCACCTACAAGGTCACGGTTTCTACTTCAGGTACTTCAAAGTACCAAAGAGAACAGGGGATCTCAGGCCTATTCTCAACCTCAGAAATCTCAACAAGTTCTTACAGAAGGAGAGGTTCAAGATGCTTACTCTTGGAACACTAATGGCCTTCCTCCAGCAGGGAGATTGGCTATGCTCTTAAGATCTAAAGGATGCGTACACTCACATCCTCATTCATCCAGACCACAGAAAGTACCTCAGGTTCATTGTGGGAGGAAACCATTATCAGTACAGAGTGCTGCCATTTGGCCCCACCTCCGCCCCCAGGGTCTTTACCAAATGCCTGGCAGTGGTGGCGGCGTACTTAATGAATCAGGGTATCTTTGTCTTCCCCTATCTGGACAACTGGCTCATCAGGGGTCAGACGTGCCAGGAGGCCAGGCAAGCCACCCTCCAAACGATTTCTCTACTCCAACATCTGGGGTTTGTCATAAACTTCGCAAAGTCCACTTTGCTCCCCTCCCAAAACTTGGAGTTCATAGGGGCAAGGCTAGAGACTCTGCAGGCAAAAGCTTTCTTGCCAGAGGACAGAGCCCAAAGACTGATGACCTTGGCAAAACAGTTTCTCAGCAGGTCACTGGTCTCCGCCAGGCTCTGCCTGAGGCTTCTTGGCCACATGGCTTCGACAGTACATGTGACTCCCAATGCCAGGCTTCATATGAGGCCTGCGCAATGGTGTCTCAGGAATCAGTGGTCGCAGGCCACAGGGAGCCTCAGCGACAGAGTAAGGGTGTCCAGACCATTCCTGCACTCCCTCCGTTGGTGGCTGCATCCCCCCAACTTACTGAAAGGGATGCCTTTTCAGGCACCTGGGTCCACAGTGGTATTGACCACCGATGCCTCCCTGCAGGGCTGGGGTGCACACTGTCTGGGCAAGTGCACCCAGGGCCTGTGGTCTCCCTGGGGAGGTCCAGCAGCAGATCAATCTACTGGAACTACGGGCTATTCGCTTAGCCCTCAAGACTTTCTCTCAAACCCTGGCCCGCCAGTCTGTTTTAGTGCAAACAGACAATCAGGTAGCCATGTTTTATGTGAACAAACAGGGAGGCACTGGGTCCAGGCTCCTTTATCAGGAGGCGCAAGACCTTTGCTTGTTTCCGCTCAGGCACAACATGTTGCTCAGGGCGGTTTATCTCCCTGGCCAGGAAAATTACCTGGCAGACAGGTTGAGCAGGATTCTGCAGCCCCACGAATGGCAGCTCCATCCCTTGGTGGTTCAGAAGATCTTCCTGAGATGGGGACTTCCATTCATAGATCTCTTTGCCAGTCCCCTGAACAGACAGCTGCCCAGGTTCTGCTCCAGGCAACCGCATCCTCTGAGACTAGCAGCAGATGCTTTTCTGATTTCCTGGTCCCAAGGCCTCCTGTATGCGTTTCCTCCCACGCCTCTGGTGGCCCGAACCCTGTTCAAGATTCTAAAGGACCAGGCCTTGGTCCTTCTGGTAGCCCCCAGGTGGCCGAGGCAACCTTGGTTCCCACTTCTGCTTCAACTAGCAGTGGACACTCCACTACCTCTAGGGTTGCAGCCCGACCTTCTTTCTCAGGACCAGGGGTCTCTTCTGCACCCCAATCTCAAATCTCTCAATTTGATGGCCTGGAAGCTGCAAGGGTAGTTTTGGCTCCTTGGGGCCTAACTCCTGAAGGTGAAGAGGTCGTCCTGGCCTCTAGGAAGCAGTCCACTAGAAAAACCTATGCCCTGAAGTGGAAGAGATTTTCTGTGTGGTGTCAGCTGCGTACAGAGGATCCTTTCTCCTGTGCTGTACCAGTGGTGCTTCAGTACCTGCTGCACCTATCCAATCAGGGCCTTAAGTCCAATTCTGTTCGGGTCCACCTCTCAGCTTTAGCAGCTCACCACTCACTGGTGGAAGGACACTCTGTCGGTTCACCCCTTGGTGTCCCGGTTTCTCAGAGGTTTGCTCTTGCTCAATCCTCCTGTCCGTCCTCCTGCTCCTGAGTGGGAGTTGAATGTGGTCTTGCAGCAACTGACTCACCCACCTTTTGAGCCAATGGCTACTTGTCCTCTCCGCTTCCTTTCCTGGAAGACACTCTTCCTAGTAGCCTTAACCTCGGCCAGACGGGTGAGTGAGCTTCAGGCCCTGGTCTGTGAGAGGCCTTACACCCGCTTCTATAGGAACAGGGTAGTCCTTAGGACTCATCCAAAGTTCCTCCCTAAAGTTGTCTCCTCTTTCCACCTCAACCAGGAGGTGGTTCTTCCAACATTCTTCCCTAGGCCTCATGCAAGCCAGGCTGAAGCGATTCTGCATACCCTGGACTGTAGGAGGGCTTTATCCTTCTACCTTGACCGTACGCAAGGACATAGAAGGGCTACTCAGCTCTTAATTTCTTTTGACCCTAATAATTTGGGGTTAGCTGTGTCCAATCGTACCTTGTCCATACGGGTGGCTGACTGTATCACCTGGGCTTACAGGGCGGCTGACCTTTCCTTGCAGGGTCGGGTCACGGCCCACCGTGTCAGGGCTATGGCTGCCTCAGTAGCTCATCTCCGCTCTGTACCGTTGGCAGACATCTGCAGGGCTGCAACTTGGTCCTCAAGCCAGACTTTTGCGGCCCATTACTGCCTGGAGAGGGAGTCCTATAGGGACAGTGCTTTTGGCCAGGCAGTACTCCGGAATCTCTTTGAGGTTTAGGCAACTCCTGCCCTCCAGCCCTCCGTTGGGCTACCGGTGGAGGTTCTTTCAGTGAAAAGCCTTTCTTTGATGCTGGGACTAGAGGGAGTTCTCTTGTTCAGCCTGGGTTCCTTGGTAGCCCAGAGCTTGGGAGTCACCCATATGTGAGGACTGACTTCCTGCTTGGTCCTGGAGAAAGAGTAGTTACTCACCTGTAACAGGTGTTCTCCAGGAGCAGCAGGAATCAGTCCTCACAATCCTCCCTCCTCCCCTGGGAGTTGCAGTTGTACATAGTTTATTTTGAATTTTTGTGTGCTATTTTTTAGCTATGTCATTTGACTGAGCAAGATGGCACCTTTAGGCGGGAAGGGGACCGCGCATGCGTGCAGTATTCCCAAAGGCTTTCTTAGAAAGCTGGGGAAATGCTCCGCAAGGGCTCCATCAACGTCAATGTCACTCATATGTGAGGACTGATTCCTGCTGCTCCTGGAGAACACCTCTTACAGGTGAGTAACTACTCTTTCTATGGGATATTCAGCACGGTTAGTGCTGGCTTTAAATGACTGCAGTATCTACCTTGCAATGCGCGGTCGCGTCTAGCTGGTAACAAATGAAACAACTTTTGACCTTGCAATGCGCGGTCTAAAATTACCTCATCTCCAAACCACACTTCTAGGCATACTAATTAACAATATCTGAACACCACAGACTGAACGGTTGAATGAGTTTCATAGCGTTTACTTAGAACCCCTCAAAAAGCTTATAGCAAACCTAAACACAACCACATCTAAATCAGACCCTTGTCCAGTGAGCTGGATCAAGGACACACGTGATGAGATAGCCCCCATCATACTATTAATAGTGAACCAGTCTCTTAAAAAGGGCCTAATGCCAAAAGATCTCAAGAATGCAATAATCCGTCCTATCCTAAAAAATAAATCATTGGACAAAATGTGCCTATCATCATACAGACCTATCTCAAGCCTACCCTTTCTGGCTAAAATAATTGAAAAAAACATTCAGTTACAACTTCAAGATCACATTGATCAATATGCACCGCAATATGCATAAACAATTTGGATTCAGGCCCCAATATAGTGTGGAAACTCTAATGCTGGTTCTATAGAACAATGTTATAAAAGGACTTAACAATTCCATTCAGGCCTACATCCTAATATTTCTAGATATTGCGGCAGCATTTGACTCAGTTGTCCACTCATTACTTATACACAGGCTCATTCAAATTGGACTTGGTGGTACCACTCTTAAAAAGTTTTCATGTAAATAAACTAAGATTGTAAGTAATTGTAAATAACCGAAAAGATCTGTACATAGTTTTGAGACCCATGTACGGCATGGCGATAAAGGTTTCAGCCTGTTTATAGTTACCCCAGTTATAAATCCAAGTTCTCCAGGACCAAGCAGGAAGTCAGTCCTCACATATGGGTGACGTCGGCGCCGACGGAGCCCTCGCGGAGCAATTTTCCCCAGCTTTCACAGAAAGCCTTTGGGAATTGCAGCGCGCATGCGCGGTCGCCTTCCCGCCCAAGGGTGCCATCTTAGTCAGTCTTCTTTTTTCCGCGGAGCCCTACAGACGTACCCGTCTTGTCCCCGCTAAAAAAGTTGATTTTCGTGAGTTTTCTCGTTTTTTCAATTCGATTCGACGCCGGTCGTTTTCCTGCCCGGACTCGCGACACCGTTGCGAGTCCTTCCCTTATTTTTCGTTTTTTCTGATTTTTGGTCAGTTTCGTTTTCGGTTTTTTTGCTGGCAGCCCGGTCCTTTGACCTTGCAGGGGCCCTTTTTCCCCTGATGGCTGCCAGTGGTTTCAAGCGGTGTGGTCAGTGTGACAGAAATATGTCACTCACTGACACACACGATAATTGCCTCCGCTGCCTGGGCCCGGATCATGAAGAAATGATCTGTGGAGCCTGTGGCAAAATGTCCTCCAAAGCGTTGAGGAGTCGGCGGCATCAGCGGGATAGAATCTTCGCTGACCCCAGCCGTACCTGGACCTCGTCGGAGGCCTCGGCGTCCAGAGGCTCCAGCACTGACCATCGCCGAAGCTCCTCCGACAGGGGTTCTCCCTCCGGAGAACATCGACGGAAGACAAAACCCGCGAGGGCGGCGTCGGTGGACGCTCCTGGCCCCGCGAGGGCCAGGTCGCATAGCCCCGACAGCCGTCCCGGGTCATTGGAGAAGGAGCACCTCCCGAAGCGACCTCGCCTGGAGTCGGAGCTGCCTGCTCGGATAAGTCCTGTGGTCCTTCTGGACTCGCCTCCGAGAGGTCCGACGTCGGGCCCGACGCCGTCGGGGCCCGAGTCGGGGGCTGCTGGGTCACCTGAGGTCGGACTCAGGTTGACGGCCTTGGAGAGCAGACTATCTGCCTTCATGGACCAGCAGCGGGCACTGATCGCTAGCCTCGCTGGCGCCGCTGCCCCGACCGCCGGGACGTCGACGTCTAAGTCGACCCCGGAGACCGAGCCGATCCTCGAGTCCATGCGAACTCGAGTCGATCCTCGGTCGAGGTCACCCTCGGCCTCCCGTTCGGGACCGAGGTCGTCGCCGCCGACTCCCTTGGCGTCGGGGCGGCCGACGCCTCCGCTTGCCCGAGCCGACCCCACTGATTCCTCCTCGGAGTCGGTCTGGGAGTCTGAAGAGGAAGAGTCACCTGATTCCTTTCGGACTCGGTGTGTCCCCTCGGACTCACCTGAGTCCGAACCTCGGAAGCAGTCCCCTCCGGAGGATGCCCGGTTCTCGGACTTCGTCAGGGATATGGCCAAGGCTTTGGCCTTCCCTGCGGATCCCGAGGAGGAGCCTCGAGCCGAAGAGCTCGACGCCCTCCAGTACGACTCTCCCGCCAGGGAGCACTTTACTGTACCAGTGCCTCCCATGCTGGAACGACTACTCTTCCGCATGTGGGAGAGTCCGGCCTCGTCGCCGGTTTTGAGCAAGCGGGTCGATTCCATCTATCGAGTCCGCAAGAGTCCTGGCTTCCAAAAAGCACAGCTGCCACACCATTCCATGGTAGTGGAATCGGCCATGCATAGGCTTAAGAGCCAGAAAATGCACTCCTCGGTGCCTCCTGGCAGGGAGGCCCGTAACCTGGATGGCCTTGGTAAGAAGTGTTTCCAGGGCTCTATGCTGGCTTGTCGTGTCCAGACCTACCAGCTATACATGGGCATGTATCTCCGAGACCTGGCTAAAGAGCTAGCCGGATTCTCCGCTGGACTATCCGAGGAACCTTTGCGGAGGTTCCTAGCCTTAACAACTGGTATACGGGAATGCTCCAAATTCATGTCCCGAGCAGCCTACGATGGCTTTGAAGCCTCGGCTCGTGTGGCCGCAGCTGGCATCGGTGCCCGCCGACAGGCTTGGCTTCAGTCGTCTGACCTTGAGCCTTGGGTGCAGGACAAGTTGGTCGATGTCCCCTGCAGAGGTGAGAACCTCTTTGGCAAGCCCATGGCTGAAAAGGCTGCACAAATCGAGACGGAGACTCTCACCAGGACCAGGCTTTCTAGGAAGACCTCCGCCCCTTCCCAGAAAAAGAAGGGCTCGGGAAAGAAGTCCTTTTACCCGAGAAAGGCGGCTGCCTATAAACACTACCCCCAATATCAGGCCCCTCCAGCTCCCCAACAGGGTCAGCAGGCCAAGGGACGGGGTAACGGGTCCCGTAGGCAGCAAGCCCCCAAGCCTGCACCACCAGCCCCTGCTCAGCAGGGTGGGGGTTTTTGACTTCCTCAGCATAGCCTCTCCCCCTCAGCTGGTTCCTCCCAGCACCGGAGGCCGGCTGGTTCACTTCGCCCACAGGTGGTCCAACATCACTTCAGATGCCTGGGTGCTTCAAGTCGTGCGAGAAGGATACCTTCTCCACTTCCATCAGGTCCCTCCCTCTTATTTTCCGGGAGAACCTCCTCGACTCCCTCTGCACAGGGACTTACTCCTTCAGGAGTTAGCAAGTCTTCTTCAGGACCAGGCTGTGGAACCGGTGCCCCACCACCTGAGAGGTCAAGGCTTTTATTCCAGGTATTTCCTAATACCGAAAAGGACAGGAGGCCTCAGACCCATCCTGGACTTGCGCAACCTCAACAAGTTCCTTGTGCGGGAAAAGTTCAAGATGCTTACCCTTGGAATCCTTCTGCCCTACCTCCAGCAGGGAGATTGGCTATGCTCCTTGGATCTAAAGGATGCCTACACGCACATCCTCATCCACCCAAGCCACCGCCAGTACCTAAGGTTTGTGGTGGCAGGAAATCACTACCAGTACAGAGTACTGCCCTTTGGCCTATCCTCCGCGCCGCGAGTCTTCACAAAATGTCTTGCGGTGGTGGCGGCCTATCTCAGGCTTCACGGCCTCTGTCTTTCCGAACCTCGACGACTGGCTCATCAGAGCGTCGTCCTCTCCGGCAGTCGCCGATGCCACAAACCGCACGGTGAATCTGCTGCAGTACTTGGGCTTTGTCATAAACTTCGCAAAGTCCACTTTGCTCCCCTCACAGGATCTCGAGTTCATCGGCGCAAGGCTGCACACTCCTCAGGCTCGAGCGTTCCTGCCTCTCGACAGGGCTCAACGGCTCATGGACCTAGCCGGCCGTTTTCGCAGCCAGTCCCTGGTCTCCGCCAGGCGCTTCCTGAGACTACTCGGCCATATGGCTTCCACCGTCCACGTGACCCCCAATGCTCGCCTGAACATGCGGCCGGCTCAATGGTGCCTTCGCCAGCAGTGGCAACAAGCCACCGGCGGACTAGCCGACTTAGTGCGCCTCTCCAGACCGCTGGCCTCTTCCCTACAGTGGTGGCTTCATCGGCCGAACCTGATACTCGGAATGCCGTTTCAGTCGCCTCAGCCGGCTCAAGTGCTGACGACTGATGCTTCCCTCCTGGGTTGGGGAGCTCATTGCCAGGGGGCATGTACTCAAGGTCTCTGGACCGCGTGGGAGTCTGCGCAGCAGATCAACTTCCTGGAGCTCCGAGCTATTCGTCTGGCGCTCAAGGCTTTCTCCCACCTGACTTCTCAACAGTCCGTCCTTGTCCAGACGGACAATCAAGTTGCCATGTTCTACGTGAACAAGCAGGGGGGCACGGGCTCCTTCCTTCTCTGCCGAGAAGCTCAGAAGCTCTGCTCTTGGGCCGTCAGTCACGGCATTCTTCTCAAAGCAGTTTATCTCCTAGGCCAAGAAAATTGCCTGGCGGACAAACTCAGCAGGATACTCCAGCCGCACGAGTGGCGTCTGGATCCCTTAGTAGTTCAGAAGCTCTTTCTGAAGTGGGGCCTCCCCACGATCGATCTCTTTGCCAGTCCTCTCAACCGGCAACTTCCTCGCTTCTGCTCTCGTCAGCCACATCCCCTTCGAGTAGCGGCAGATGCTGTTTTACTCTCATGGTCGGAAAGCCTTCTCTACGCTTTTCCTCCCATCCCGCTAGTCTCTCGAACTCTGTTCAAGGTTCTCCGGGACAAAGCGTCCATGATCCTAGTGGCTCCTCGCTGGCCCAGACAGCCGTGGTTCCCACTCCTGTTACAATTAGCGGCGGAGGATCCGTTCCCTCTGGGGTTTCAACCGGATCTCCTAACACAGGATCAGGGGTCTCTGCTACACCCCAACCTCAGATCTCTCAACCTAATGGCCTGGCGGCTGAAAGGGTAGTCCTTGCTCCCTTTCTCCTGCCGACAGAGGTGGAAGAGGTCGTCCTAGCTTCCCGGCGACCTTCTACCCGCAAATGCTACGCCCTTAAATGGCGTCGCTTTTCCGTTTGGTGTGTACAGCAGTCTCAGGATCCCTTCTCCTGCTCGGTGTCGGTGATCTTGCAGTACCTGCTCTACCTCTCTAATCTGGGACTTAAGTCCAACTCCGTCAAAGTCCACCTCAGTGCTCTCTCAGCACACCATGTGCCGGTGGACGGCAGACCTCTTTCCAGCGACCCTCTCGTCGCGCGGTTTCTCCGAGGTCTCCTTCTACTTAAACCACCTCTGCGCCCGCCAGCACCTGACTGGGATCTGAATGTGGTTTTACAGCGGATCACCTGTCCGCCTTTTGAACCGATGGCTACCTGTTCTCTGCGTTTTCTTTCGTGGAAAACCTTATTCCTGATAGCCCTCACTTCCGCTAGACGCGTAAGTGAATTGCAGGCCCTCGTGTCTGATCCTCCCTTCACTCGGTTCTACAAAAATAGGGTAGTCCTACGGACTCACCCAAAATTTCTTCCAAAAGTTGTCTCCCCTTTTCACATCAATCAGGAGGTAGTACTTCCAACCTTCTTTCCCAGGCCTCACTCCAGCCGAGCTGAACGAGTCCTGCATACCCTGGACTGTGGAAGGGCATTGAACTTCTACCTTGACCGTACGCGGGAGCTCCGTAAAGCTGCTCAGCTTTTTGTGTCTTTTGACCCCAATAAATTGGGGCTCCCGGTCTCCAAGCATACTCTGTCCATCTGGGTTGCTGACTGTATCGCTTGGGCTTATGGGGCAGCCGGACTCTCCTTAGAAAGTCGAGTCACGGCTCATTGTGTTCGGGCGAAGGCTACGTCAGTGGCTTACCTCCGCTCTGTTCCGCTGGCAGACATCTGCCGGGCCGCTACTTGGTCTTCGAGCCAGACTTTTGCGGTCCATTACTGTCTCTAGAGGGAGTCCCGCAGGGACAGTGCTTTCGGACAGGCAGTCCTCCGAAATCTCTTCGAGGTTTGAGCAACTCCTACCCTCCATCCCGGATGGGGGCTACCGGTGGGTAATAATTCAGCGAAGATTCCTTCCTTCTGTACTGCTGAGCTAGAGGGAGCTCATTTTTGTGCTTAGGGTCTCCGGTAGCCTTAAGCTTGGGAGTCCCATATGTGAGGACTGACTTCCTGCTTGGTCCTGGAGAAAGCGTAGTTACTCACCTGTAACAGGTGTTCTCCAGGAGCAGCAGGAATCAGTCCTCACAACCCTCCCTCCTCCCCGTGGAGTTGCAATCATCTGCTTAAGTTTTTTTGCAAATTTTTATGCTGTCTTTTAGCTATGTCATCAGACTGACTAAGATGGCACCCTTGGGCGGGAAGGCGACCGCGCATGCGCGCTGCAATTCCCAAAGGCTTTCTGTGAAAGCTGGGGAAAATTGCTCCGCAAGGGCTCCGTCGGCGCCGACGTCAGCCATATGTGAGGACTGATTCCTGCTGCTCCTGGAGAACACCTGTTACAGGTGAGTAACTACGCTTTACTTCGCTTGTTCAATATAAGCACAAGGCAGATCAGTTCCTCCCTGCTCTGTACAAGGAAATGTTAATTGTAAACCGCACTAATTTTAAAGAGCGCGGTATAGAAAAGCTTTTAAATAAATACACAGACAGAACACAACAGGTAAATAACGGCCAACAATTCTCTAGCACCTTCAAACAAACTACAGGAGTCCCACAAGGCTCAGCACTAACGGCTCTCCTTTTTAATATATACATTCAGCTGATTTGTCATCTAATAAAGAAATTCAATGTTGATTATGCCATCTATGCCGACGACATAATGCTATACATGCCTTTTAATGTAGGGACACAAATACTTGATCCCATAATTACATGCTTTACAGAAATTGATGCCTGGCTCCAATCCCATGGATTGAACATCAACTATAAAAAGACGGAAGTACTAATAATTTCCAAAAATCAAAATTACACACCACCAAGCAACATCATTTTCAATGAAACCATTCTAGATGTGAAAGATGAAGTAAAATACCTACAGTAGGTGTTACCTTAGACAAACAACTCACATTCAAAACATACATTAAAAACACAACTAAAGCCATATATAATAAAATTTGCCTACTAAGTCATCTGAAGCCCTTACTCAGTAGTAATGACTTCAGATCATTGATGCAAGTAATGATCACCCCACATATTGACTATCGTAATAGTCTCCTCCATGGCCTACTGAAACAAACTCTTCACCCCTTGCAAATGGCACATATCCAACTTACACTGTACAGATCATATCACACCCATACTTCACACCCTTCATTGGCTCCCCATGCAAAGCAGAATTAAATATAAACTTATCATGACAGCATTCAAAATCATCAGAGAATTAGCCCCCCCACCCTATCTCAGCTTATCAGAAAAGCCCCAATGATCAACACTGAAGAGGCACAATGAATAACACCCTCCTATTTCCCCCCTGATTACAGAATGACAAAACAATACACAAGTAACAGGGCATTCGAGTATCTCTCGCCAATGCTCTGGAACTCATTACCACAGGGACTTAGAAATATAACTGACCTTTTCACCTTCCGCACTCATCTCAAAACTTTCTTATTTATAGAATATTTTGGACAAACAGAGATCACTCCAAGTAATTGACATGACATAACCTTGAGAAGAATCAAGCACCTTACACTCCACAATTTATCTGTTTACTTTCAACCCCACAATACATTACATTGCTCTGATTACCTCTTCAAAAATGCATAATATTGAAAGCACATGAGTCATCAAGAACAGACTAATTGTAAATAGTTTTCTGGTATTTGAATCATGTATATATCTCTGATTGTTTGTTCGTTATATGTCATCCCTACCTTGTTCAATGTAATGTAATTGTTCGTTATATGTAATCCCTACCTTGTTCAATGTAATGTGTACAAGACTGTTAATCTGTTATATGTAAACCGCCCTTGATCTCTGGAAGGGGCGGTATAAAAGAAATAGTTAAATAAATAAAATAAAAAATAAAATAAAATAATTCAGTTGTTTTATGTAAACTGCTATGATTCTTGATATGGCGGTATAAAAATCACATAAATAAGTAAATAAATAAATGATTGAAACCATATACTTTAGAGAGAATGTTTTCTGCAGGGTGGTTTACTTGTTATCCAGTTATTTAACACTGTTCCTCCACTTGGATCCTACACAGGAATTATGTATCCATCTTAGTGAAACCTCAAATAATCCTGTTCCTTAGATATTATAGATCCACACCTTTAAAGAGATGAAAATTTTGTCAGACTATTACTTTTTTCAAGGCCACTATCAAAAGTTGGTCTCAATATTATTAGTCCATTTTACTTTTTTGGTTAAGCAATTAAAAAGAGGTTTGAAATAGCTTTTAGCCATACTTCATTTCATTCCAGTATATCCTATAAATTCTACAGGACTGCCATGCTAAACATTATATTTATGTTACTGACCACGGCTACTGCGTTTTGAAAAATTCAGTCACTTCTGCATCAGGGTAATTCAAATAAGGCCGTGCATCCCGATCTCAAAGCTCTCAATTTGATGGCCTGGAGGCTGCAAGGGTAGTTTTGGCTCCCTGGGGCCTACCTCAGGAAGTTGAGGAGGTTGTCCTAGCCTCTAGGAAACAGTCCACTAGAAAGACCTATGCTCTCAAGTGGAAAAGGTTTTCTGTGTGGTGTCAGCTACGTACAGAGGATCCTTTCTCCTGTACTGTACCAGTGGTGCTTCAGTACTTACTGCACTTGTCCAATCAGGGACTCAAGTCCAATTCTGTTCGGGTCCACCTCTCAGCTCTAGCAGCTCACCACTCACTGGTGGAAGGACATTCTCTGTCGGTTCACCCCTTGGTGTCCCGTTTTCTCAGGGGCTTGCTTTTGCTCAAGCCTCCAATCCGTCCTCCTGCCCCTGAGTGGGAGTTGAATGTGGTCTTGCAGCAACTGACTCGCCCACCTTTTGAGCCGATGGCTACTTGCCCACTACGCTTCCTCTCCTGGAAGACACTCTTCCTGATAGTCTTACTTCAGCTAGGCGAGTGAGTGAGCTTCAGGCCCTAGTCTGTGATAGACCTTACACCAGGATTTATAGGAATAGGGTAGTCCTAAGGACTCATCCAAAGTTCCTCCCAAAGGTTGTCTCCTCTTTCCATCTCAATCAGGAGGTGGTTCTTCCAACATTCTTCCCTAGGCCTCATGCAAGCCAGGCTGAAGCAGTCCTGCATACCCTGGACTGTAGGAGGGCCTTATCCTTCTACCTTGACCATACGCTGGGGCATAGAAGGGCTACTCAGCTCTTCATTTCTTTTGACCCTAATAAGTTGGGGTTGGCTGTGTCCAAGCGTACCTTGTCCATCTGGGTGGCTGACTGTATCACCTGGGCTTACAAGGCGGCTGACCTTCCTTTGCAGGGTAGGGTTACAGCCCACTGTGTCAGGGCAATGGCTGCCTCAGTGGCCCATCTCCGCTCTGTGCCCTTGGTAGACATCTGCAGGGCTGCAACTTGGTCTTCAAGCCAGACGTTTGCGGCCCATTACTGTCTGGAGAGGGAGTCCCGTAGGGACAGTGCTTTTGGCCAGGCAGTACTCCGGAATCTCTTTGAGGTTTAGGCAACTCCTGCCCTCTGTTGGGCTACCGGTGGAGGTTGTATCCTTGAGAAGCCTTTCTTTGCTGCTGAGACTAGAGGGAGTTCTCTTGTTCAGCCTGGGTTCCTCGGTAGCCTAGAGCTTGGGAGTCACCCATATGTGAGGACTGACTTCCTGCTTGGTCCTGGAGAAAGAGTAGTTACTCACCTGTAACAGGTGTTCTCCAGGAGCAGCAGGAATCAGTCCTCACAACCCTCCCTCCTCCCCTTGGAGTTGCAGTTGTACATAGTTTATTTTTCATTTTTGTGTGCTGTTCTTAGCTATGTCATTTGACTGAGCCAAGATGGCACCTTTAGGCGGGAAATGAACCGCGCATGCGTGCCTGCATTCCCAAAGGCTTTCATAGAAAGCTGGGGAAATGCTCCGCTGGGGCTTCATCGGCGCCGATGACACCCATATGTGAGGACTGATTCCTTCTGCTCCTGGAGAACACCTGTTACAGGTGAGTAACTACTCTATACGGCGGGTTTGCTATGGGTTCTAAATGGGCAGTGTTTGTAGTAGTTCCTAATGTACCTGGCGGTTGGCACTGGATTATAGTAATGTAGAAATCTTTTAATATTTCTTTATCCATACACTCATTAAGAGGCATGTTTACTAAACGTTAGTGTTTGGTAACATTATGAAAATATTTATGCAAATGAGGCCCCGCACCGAGTCTCCGCATATGGCCCCGGACCCCCCTTGGGCCACCCCTGGCTTTCTGTCTGCATATTCTTCAATACCACACATTGCCAAGACCTTCCTGAAACTCAAAACATACAGTTATGATTATTCTCATTGCTCCTTATTAGCCCCAACAACCATGGTTCCCTCTGCTTCTAGATCTCTCCACCCAGGAATCAATTTGGGTCATGCACCGAATCTGATTTCGCAGGAAAACAGCACAGTATTGCATCACAATATCAAATCTCTAGCCCTTACAGTTTGGATGTTGAGAAGCTAACTGTCCACTCTCAGCCTGCCTGTTAATGTCACCAATGTCCTTTTGGCATCCAGGAGGGCCTTGATGTGAAAATCTTATGCTTTCAAATAGAAGTGGTTTGCTGTCAGTTGTGGGGAACAATTTGTAGATGCTTTCGCCTGTCTCACACAAACACTGCCTGAATGCCTTCTGCTCCTTTCAGAGTCTGGACTGAAATCTAACTCAATAAATGTTCACTTCTGTGCAACTGGAGTTTACCATTGTGGTTTAGAAAGAACATTAATCTCTGAACAGCCCTTAGTTGTTCGTTTCATGTGGGGCTTGATTCTTCTTAAACCTTTCAAGCCACTCACAGTATCTTGGGAACTTAATGTGGTTCTCATGCAGCTGATGAAAGCTCGTTTAGAACAGCTCAGTTCCTGGCCTCTGAAGTTATTGATCTGGAAAGTCTTGTTTTGCTAACGGTCCCTTCAGCGCGCAGGATGAACTCGCTTCAGGCCCTAGTAGTTTTTCCAACTTTTACTAAATTCTTTCACAATAAAGGAGTACTTTGTACTCATCCCAAGTTCCTTCTGAAAATGGTGTCTGACTTCCATCCTAACCAGTTGATTGTCCTTCCAACATTTTTCTCAAAACCTCATTCTCCCAAAGAGGAAGCTGCACTGTACATATTGGACTGAAAAAGCTTTAGCTTTCTACTTGGAACAGAAAAAAGCCCATAGAAATTCCATCCAGCTTTTTGTTTCTTTTGATCCCAGAAAATTAGGAGTTGACATTGCCAAACGTTTTCTGTCAATTTGGCTCATAGAATGCATCTTTTTCACTTATACCCAAACCGGCTTAAGTCTTGAGGGTAATATCACAACTCATAATGTCAGAGCCATGGCTATGTCAATGATCTACTTGCACTCTGTCTCCATGGAAGAGATAAGCTAAGCTCCAATGTGGACTTCGGTTCACATCTTCATTTCTGACTACTGTCGGGATGGGAATGCCTGATGTTCAGAAGATTTTGGCCATTAATTATTGCAGAATCGTTTTGGGGATTAAAATCCAACTCCTTCCCTTTCTCCCCATTTTTCTCTTCAAGCTGCCTTAAAAAAAAAAAGGGCTGTTGCCAACAAAAATATTATCGGAAAGCCTGCAAGCCTGCATTAGGCTCATTCTTATTTTGCCCTTTTTTTGTTGAAGGCAGCCTGTAGCTAAGGATTTCTATATGTGAAGACTTTTTTCCTGCTTGTCCATGGAGAAAGCGTAGTTACCTTTATTTATTTATTTATATTTATTTATTTATTTAACATTTTTTCTATACCACGCTATTATAATCAGCGCGGTGTACATCGAACAAAAACATACTATAATGCATACAGGCAACATTGAGTTTACAATGGACAGGAAAATAAAACATGGGATAACCGGGGGAACTATGTACAGGTTAACTTGATACTATATACAATGCTCTAAACTCGTTTGGATATTGCATGTGCCTTCGTGTGTATAGTACAGGTATGATGGTTAGCAGGTGGGCTAGTGTGTAGGCTAACCATTTTCTGGTTGTATTAAGGTGCTAAGGCGTCTGGGGCATGTGGGAAGCTTGCCAGTTGTGTGATTGCCTGGGATGGCTTCTGGGTAGCATTTTGTGAACAGATGGTGTTTCAAAGCTTTTCTGAATAGGATTAGGCTTTTGATGCCACGGATTTCATGGGGGAGGGCATTCCAGTTTAAAGGAGCGAATATAGAGAAGGCCCTGTTGGAAGTAGCCTTAGTACATGACGTCATCATCTTGGGGACTATTAAGGTGTTCATTGCGGTAGGCCTCCTATTTCTATTTTCCAGGGTGCTGTGAATTAGCTTGCTGATTGGTGTAGGTGGGTAGTTATTCAGGGCTTTGAAGGTAAGGACTAATGACTTATATTGGAGTCTGGCCTGTAAAGGTAGCCAATGCAGATCTTTCATGATAGGCGTTATGTGGTCAGATCTTGACGATCCAGAGAGGACTCTTGCAGCTGCATTCATAGCCAAGCGGAGCGGATTTAAAGTTGATTGAGATGTTCTCCATTAACAGCAGGAAAGTCTTCAAAACCTTCCATCCTCCCCTTGGAGTTGTATTCTGCTGAGCTTTATAATGGACTTTGTGCAAGATAGCACCACGGTGGCAGGCTGGAAGATGCACACTTGCACGTCAAGCTTTCCAAAAGCTTCTAGAAGGAGCTGGAAATGTGCCTGTGTGGGGATCCACTGGATAACATCACCCATACATGATGATTCCTGCTGTCCATGGAAAACACCTGATCGTTCTCTTGCACAATCTGTACATTGATCAAGAAGCAACAGTTCGAATGGAACAAGGAGAAACAGTATGGTTTAAAATAAGCAAAGGTGTAAGACAAGGCTGCATACTTTCCCCCTACTTGTTTAATTTATATGCAGAACAAATCATCAGAGAAGCAGGATTGTATGAAGACAACAGAGGTGTGAAGATTGGTGGAAAACTCATCAACAACCTTCGCTATGCTGATGATACCACATTACTGGCTGAAAGTGAAGATGATCTGAAACATTTGCTTCTCACAATCAAAGAACATAGTCTCAAAATGGGCCTGTACCTTAATGTAAAGATCATGACAACTGGTATAATCAACAGGTTCATCGTTGAAGGAGAAGAAATTGAAATTGTGAACAACTTTAACCTACTTGAATCAACTATCAATAAAGAAGCAACAAGCAGTCAAGAAATCAGACGACGCATTGCTCTTGGCAGAATGGCTATGAAAGACCTAGATAAGAGTCTCAAGAGCAGAGAGATCTCTCTCCATACAAAGATTCGACTTGTTCAAGCCATGGTATTTTCAATAACATCATATGGATGTGAAAGCTGGACAGTGAAAAAGATAGAAAGGAAGAAAATTGATGCTTTTGAATTATGGTGCTGGCAGCAAATACTGTGTATACCATGGACTGCCCGAAGAACAAAGCAGTCGGTACTAGAGGAGATCAAACCTAAGCTTTCTTTAGAAGCTCAGATGACAAGACTTCGACTTTCATACTTTGGACACATCATGCGAAGAGAGAGATCATTAGAGAAAGACATCATGCTTGGCAAGATAGAAGGTCAACGCAAAAGAGAAAGGCCAGCAATGAGATGGATCGATACAATAACAGCAGCTACGGGTACCAGTCTGTCAACAATGAGCCACCTGACGGAAAACCAAACACAATTTAGGATAGCTATCCAGAGGGTCGCCATGAGTCGACTCCGACTCGACGGCACTTAACAACAACTTAGGTAACTGCGCTTTCCCCAACTGCCAAGAATTCTCCCAAACATTACCACAGAAGTTTTACACTTAATGTCAATTTTAAACATGTATTAACGCCTGATAAATGCAAAACCTTTAAGTAGTTTAGTAAATAGGCCTCATAATGAGTAGACAAATATACAAGTAACATAGAAAACAATAGCAGATAAAAACATAGGGCCTATTCAGTCTGTCCAGCCATAAAAAACTATTAAGTTCTACAATTCTTTCCTCACCCTCAGAAATTCTCATATTTGGTCTATGCTTTCTTGACAGACACAGACTTATATGTAGGCAGACCTTTTTCTTCGATTTGCAGTTTTCTCCTCAGACCAAACTAGGGCAGGGATCAGACACCACAAGCCTTCATTTAAAATTACCTGTGGATTTTTCTCCTCTTTTGTATATCATTTCAACTAATTTTAGCAGAATCATTGCAGCAGTAGTCCTGGGGTGAGAGCATGTACCAAGGCTCATTCCAGAAACCTGCAATCATGGTCCATAAATTTAGCCATAAGTGTTACTGTTTCATAATGAATATGACTTCCTTCCTATTGGTTTTGAATGCTTCTTCTGCAGCATCCCCAACCCTGGCTGACCTGGGGAGCAGAAAACTGGAATGGGACTTGAACCAACAGCCATCCAGAAAGCAGTTCACTGAGCTATCAGGCCAGGCTCTGGCAGGCACACACTTGTTTAGAAAGACTGATAGGAGTATGTACAATGGTCACAAATTCCTTGATTACAAAAGCTATGCTAAGCTCGCTAAGCACTCTGAAAGTCTGAACTTCCTATGTGACTGCCTCTGTTATAGTTTTCTTTTTCCTCAGTTTAAATTCATATGACTATCATCTTTCATTTGCCTTTAGGCACTATAATAACATATTTAGATATGATGTCAGAAGTTTTAAATAGGATCCCCTCAAGCCAGATGGAATCATTCTTTGTGAGTTAACCTATAAACTAAGAGAGGAAGGTAAAGGGCTTGTTTCAAAGGAATATTTTATTGTGTCTTTAATATACCTTGAGTTAGCTGGACTAAGTTCAATTGAAAAGGTAAAAGTATCAGTATTAAAAGATTCTTATAGTATAAGAGTGTTCACTGATATAAATTTGGCTTTCACTGTCCAAAACAGTGTTAGAGGACACTTTTTCCATAAAAGGTTCTGCAATGCAAGGAGAGAGACCACAACCTCACAAAAAGGTCTTCTATTAATACATTTTATTGAAGATTCAATATAAATACAGCTCAAATTTTATCTTTGTTTTCTCTTATTACTGTATTTTTTCCAGTACACTCCAGCAGCTCTTTGGCAGAAGAAAATCCCTTTGAATCACTACTTGCCAACAGCAGAGCGCAGACAATACACTACTGACAAAGAAAACCCAAAACTTAACAAAACTTCTGCTGTCAGAATTGATTCTGTACTTTTCATTTTAGATTTTACCTGCATGCTAGTACAATGCTATTTGCATAATATGTTATGTTTTATTACTATAGGGCTTTCAAGATATATTAAATAGCTGTAAAGAAAAAATGCATTTTATCCATTATACTACTACTGATATGCGCTCAAGAATGCTTTTATGGTTACAAGACATCTGATTGTTTCCTGAATAAATAATACACCTTGAAGAAAAACTTTAAAATGATTTCACAAGGATTTTTATTTGTTTAGATTTCTTGGAGTTTTAAAGATGTGAAAGCAGGAACAAGCAGGAATGCAGTCTTCACATATGGGTTACATTGGTACCGATGGAGTCTGCGCAGGAACACTTCCTAGCATCCAATAGGAAAGCCTTTGTGAGCACTACATTGCACCCTCATGTCTGCCTTCCCAACTCCTCTCCTCAATTCTTTGTTTTCCACAAAGCCAGCAGGACATGTCATCCCGTCACCGCCAAAAAACGTTATCTTCTTGTGTGGAACATCGTGCTTCTTGCCTTGCCGTCGATGCCAGTCCATCTAATCTGATATCAGTCCTGATAATTCTTTTTTTCTTTCACGCTATTTTCCCCGCTAAACTAGGCCTTTAGGCCTCCATAGTCTTTACAGCAAAAGGATAAAATCAAAATAAACGTAACTATCTAATTTCTCAACATACAGGGGTGTCCTACACGGAGCAATGGGTTCACCCCTAAAACAAAGACATGGGGCGGAGTGGCCTGCACGGAGCGGCAGGTGCACCTACTCTTGCCATCTTACTGGGCAGACTAGATGGGCCATACTGGTCTTTATCTGCCGTCATTTACTATATTACTATGCTATAATCTTCATTCTGAAGAAATATTTTTGAAGCATGGATAAGCCAACTAGTATTTTTAAAAAGTATTCCAAGTGGTCTAGTACCATATCAGTCACTGATAAACATGACTGGTGTCTCAAATGTTTGGGACCTGAACATCAACCCAACTCTTGTCCTTTGTGCCAACAAATGACAGAGAGGCCTAAAGAACCGAGCCAGACAGTATGGATCGTTGTTCGCCTCGGACTCAATGTCAATGGCTTCCACTTGTTCAAGGGCATCATCTTCCTCTCATGGATCTCAGGTTTCTTCAGTGTCCAAACATGAAAGTAAATGTAAATCTTTTGCCACTCCAAAGTCATCAGCATCGAAGACCGATGCCGAGACCATAGAGAAGTCCCAATATAAGCATCATGACTCCCCTAGGGGTGCTTCTGATGCAGACCAACCAGTCAAACAACTCCAATGGGAGGATCTGTGCTACAAAGCACAAGGGTGGCTCTGGAATGCTCCCAAGGAACCAACCTCCAGAAAGCTACCAGTTCCATGTTCTGGGACGGTGGTCTAAGGCCCCATTGGAGACTCCACCCAGACATTGGCCATCTCCCTAGAACAGGGCATGCTGGCTTTCGAGAGGAGTTTGACTGCACTCCTAGCAGCCTCGGTACCAATAACATCGAGAGCTCCAGGAGTACAGGCTTCGGCACCGAGCCTTCAGCCATGTGCATCAGCCCTAATGCTGGCCCTCAAACTGGCATTGATGGAGACCCCGAGAATGATACCGCTGTTGGAACCAGCCCAGTCCCCTAGTATCCAACCGACTCAACCTGATGTAGCCCTCAGTTATGATACTTCCGAGCATCAATATCGGCATCAACCTTTGACATCTATGAAACATTGAGGTCGAACTCAGGATTGTTGATACTTTGACTTCTTGCCAGATTCCAATTCCATTTCTTCAGAATCTGATGAGGAATCACTCGATTCCTGGGAACTACCAGACATCCCTTCAGACCCTTCGCCGCCTCACGATTGCTGTCTGTCCCCACCAGAGGATGTGTCCTTTCAGGACTTCATATGTTACATGGCAGTAGGGCTGAGCTTCACAGTCGCCTCGGAAAAGGAACTGAGGCGGAGGAACTAGAGATATTTCAATATTCTCCCACGCCCAAGGAGACAGCTACATTGCCAGTGCATCGGATCCTTCAAGATCTTATGCTCGCATGTGGGAAGCCCCACTCACGGATCCGCCTGTCAGCAAGAGGCTCAATTCCAGGTACCAAATACCAGAGTGCCCAGACTTCCATAAACCCCTGCTCCCCCACCATTCCACTTGGTGGAATCAGCGATGTGCCGCATAAAGAGTTCTAAGAACCATTCATCCATGCCACCTGGCAGAGACTCGAACACTCAATGCCTTTGGGCGTCGATGCTTCCAAGTATGCATGTTGGCTTCCAGAATAAATTCTTACATGCTGTACATGGACATGTTTCTGAAGGATGTCTCCAGGAATCTGGAGTCTTTCACCCCCATGCTGCCTGAGGATAAGCAGAGTGCTTTCCAAACACTCATCAAGCAAGGCCAAAATACTTCTACGTTTCTTACCAGGACCTCTTTCGATGACTACAAGTCAACCAGCAGAGCTTCAGCAGTGTGCACTGGGGCTCATAGAATGGCCTGGCATCAGATCTCGAGGAATGGGTTCAAGGTAAACTTGCCAATATTCCATGTACTGGAGAAAACCTTTTTGGCAAGGATTGAAGGGAAAAAGCAGGAGAGATTGAGATGGACAATCTCACCCTCAAACGCCTTTCCAGGAAGACATCTGACCCATCCAAGAGGCAGACTCTTCCCAAGAAATCTTTCTATGCTAAAAAGAAGAGATACTATCTTTCTTACCCTGCCGTCTGCTGCATTTCAGCCTTAGCAGAGGCAGCAGGGCCCTCGCCAGCCCAAGAAGCTCAAGGCTCCTAAGCCTCAACCAGCTCCACAGGCAGCACAACCTGTGCCTGGTTTTGACTCCTTCCTCGAGAGCCATTACCATTCTGCCCTTGGAGGGTCCTCATCCCCTCCACATAGCCGGTACGTCACTATGCCCCTAGGTGGCACCTCATAACATCAGAGCAGTGGACACACCAGATTGTCCAAAGGGTTTATCAGTTTCACTTCAAAACCTTACAGCCAAACAGCTTTACAGGGGATTATCCAACACAACCCTTTCAAGGCACTCTCTTAAAACAAGAGGTTACCACCCTGTTCTCCCAGGGTGCCATAGAAAGAGTTCCTCTTCCTCAAGAAGGGATGGGCTTCTACTCTCCATATTTTCTCATTCCACAGAAAACAGGAGACTTTCGGTCCATCTTGGATCTCAGAGACCTAAACAAATTCATGGTCTGAGAAAAATTCCAAATGATTTCTCTAGAACTTGTCTACCATATCTCCAGAGACAGGATTGGCTATGATCTGTAGACCTAAAGGAGGAATACACGCATTTACTGATCCATCCCTCGCACAGACAGTATCTGCACTTTCTGCTTCAGAGAAACCATTATCAGTACTGGGTTCTCCCCTTTGGTCTTGCCTCTGCCCCAAGAGTTTTCACAAAATGCATGGCAGTAGTTGCTGCCTGCTTACGCACCTTGGTGGTATTTGTCTTCCCTTACTTAGACAACTGGCTGATCAGGGGAGATTCCCCTCGAGAGGTAAGGCTCTCCCTTCATTGCACCATTACGGTGCTCCAACACCTGGGCTTTGTCATAAACATCCCAAAGTCCCACCTCGCTCCATCCCAATGACTAAAGTTCATCGGAGTGCTCAGACAATCCATCCCAATGACTGAAGTTCATCGGAGTGCTCAGACACTCAACAGGCCCGAGCTTTCCTTCCATAGGATTGTTGTGCCTGCCTAATCGAATTGGCAAAGGGAATGCCACAGCAAAGCCGGGTAACAGCTCAAGAAATGCCTTGACTATTAGGACACATGGCCTCCATGGTCCATGTCGTCCCCTATGCTCGATTACACATGCTACAAGAGCAATGGACTCTGTCTTCTCAATGGACATAAGCAAAGGGGCTTCTCAGAGACAAGATCCTCATCACCCCTCAACTGATCAAATCCCTTCAGTGGTGCAGTTCCCCACAGAACCTTCTCATCAGGTCACCTTTTCAGATGCCTCCACCTCGATATACCCTGATGACAGATGCTTCCAAGTTGGGTTGGGGAGTGCATCTGAATGACCTAATGAGACAGGGACTGTGGACACAACAGGAATCTGTCCTGCAGATCAACCTGCGAGAACTACAAGCATTGGCAAATGCTCTTTGGGTTTTTCAACCCCAGCTTTCAGGGCAACCTGTTCTAGTCAGGACGGACAACCAAGTTGCCATGTTCTACATGAACAAACAGGGGGGAACAGGATCCCGTCATCTCTGCGAGGAAGTGCTTCACCTGTGGTCTTTCGCCATCTCACACCGCATTCACCTCAGAGTGGTGTATCTCCCAGGCAAACACAATATCCTTGCAGACAGGCTAAGAGAGATCCTTCATCCACATGAATGGACCTTATATTGGGAGCCAGCTGCCTGGCTCTTCCACACCTGGGAGACCCCACACATAGATCTTTTTGCCACTCCGCAAAACACACCGCTTCCACTCTTTTGCTCGAGGCTTGTGTCACTGCACCGACAGGCCCAGGATGCCTTCCTTCTACACTGGGGACAAGGACTGCTCAATGCATTCCCACCCATCCCCTTGATACCCAAAACGCTTTTCAAGCTAAAGGCTAACAGGGGCTCCATGATCTTCATAGCCACCTTTTGGCCTCGACAACCATGGTTTCCTCTGCTTCTTCGTCTTGCGCAGATCAACCTCTCAGCCTGAACGCCTCTCTCCAGATGCTCCTCCATCCCAATCTTCACTCCCAATGCCTGACAGCATGGCCTGCTGAAAGGATAGGAATCGCTGACTTAGACCTGCCACAGGTGGTCAAAGATGTCCTCCTTGCATCACACAGAGATTCCACTAGGCGATCTTATGCCTTCAAGTGGCGTAGGTGTTCCCTCTGGTGCTCCCCAAAGGACAATGACCCCTTTTCTTGCCCAAAGGAGTTCCTTCTACGATATCTCCTCCACTTATCCATAACAGGTCTTAAAACTAACTCAGTAAGAGTTCACCTTAGTGCCATCACAATCTTTCGCAGCCTACTTGATGGACAGCCTATCTCCTCACACCCCTTAGTAGCACGCTTCATGTGGGGTTTGCTGCTGTCCAAGCCGCCCATTAGGCCACCTCTGGTGGATCTCAGTGTGGCTCTCGCTCAACTTCTAAAGCCTCTTTTTGAGCCTTTAGCCACCACTTCACTGAAGTTTCTGTCTTCAAAGGTAATCTTCCTCATAGCCCTCATCTCAGCTCACTGCATCAGTGAACTGCAGGCTTTGGTGGTGGATCCACCTTATACCCGGTTCCACCATGACAAGGTGGTTCTGTGTACCCATTCACATTTCCTTCCAAAGGTAGCCTCCTCCATCTAAACCAGTCAGTCATCTTGCCAATTTTCTTCCATAGAACATATGAGTCTTGGGCTGAAGCAGTGCTACACACCTTAGACTGCAAGCAAGCGCTGGCTTACTACTTGAATAGAATGAAGGATTACAGAAGAACCTCTCAATTATTTGTCTCCTTTGATCCCAGTCATCTATGCCTACTGGTGACGAAATGTACTCCATCCAGATGGATAGCAGATTGCACAGACAGGAGTCTCTTTAGAGAATCATGTCACTGCTCATAATGTACGAGCTATGGCAACCTCTGAAGCCAATCTACGTTCAGTATCCATTAAGGAGATCTGTCGGGTAGCAACCTGGGCCTCCATTCATACTGTTGCTGTGCATTATTGTCTGGACAGAGACTCCCACTGGGACGCTGTCATTGACCAAGCTGTACTCCAGCACCTCTTTGGGTCTTAAATTCAACTCCTTCCCTACGTCCCGGACTTCTACACCAGAACAGACTATCATGGGGGAGTATCGCCTCCTGGAATTGAGTCAAATGGCCCAGAACTCTTTCAGACCCTTTGGCTACAACCTTTTTGCCTCAGAGACCACTACTCTCTGCCAGTCTAGTGCCTGGGAGCTAGTGAGTTCCATATATGAAGACTGCATTCCTGCGTGTTCCTGGAGATAGCGTAGTTACCTGTAATAGGTGATCTTTGGGAACAGCAGGAATCAATCTTCACAACCTGCTCTCCTCCCCTAGGAGTTGTAGGGTTTGTTTATATTTTTCTCTTCCTCCCAGCTATAAACTCAACTGAGGAAAGGAGTTAGGAAGGTAAGTACAGTGGAGTGCTCCCAAAGACTTTCCTATTGGATGCTGGAGAGCATTCCCACCCGGATTCCTTCGGTACCGGTCACCCATATGTGAAGACTGATTCCTGCTGTTCCCAGAGATCACCTATTAAGTTGAGTAACTATGCTTTACCCGTTCCACTCCATTCATTAATTTATAGACCTCTATCATATCTCCCATCAGCCGTCTCTTTTCTTTATGAATTCTGTCCTGTCTAGAGGGCAAGGTATTTGTTTGAATCATATTTGTCATCATTTTTTATGCCCCTGATGCAGATTCCAACTGAAACATGTGATCCTTTGGGCGTTTTATGAATATTTACATATGTATGGTTATTTATGTTTGTATATAGTCTTGTAATAAATTTTGATTCAGTTCCTTTATTTGTTTTTCAGGTATATTTGGACTACAACTGTTTTTACTGGAACTATTAATAAGACATTCTGTGCAACCAGTTCAAAATCATTCCTGCTGTCCAGCTAAAACTTATGTAAATAAAATCACCATGTGCATAGCTTTAGCTGGACAAGGGCCAGGTTGGGACATACCCTCTACAGATCTTTGCATTTAGGCCGTGTTTTTAATACTCGGCAGTAGCCTACTAAATTTGTTCAGTTAAGTACATTCACATAAACAGCCTACATATATCCAGCATTTAGACAGTTGCAGCTGAATATTTGGATAAAGTAGGGAAAGTTACCCCATGTTATCTAATTCTTTATTTATATTTCCAACAAAATACTAATAAAAAGGAAAAACCAAATTACAGTAAATACAGAAAAGAATTGTGTATTTGTATTTTTTTTAAACATGAAATCATAGCCCATCCCACCCTATCCCCCCCACCAACATGCTATCATCAGGGGGTATAGAAACAGCACAGCTGAAGGCCAACCATATCTATAAGGGCTTTAGAAGATCACCATTCTATAACCTAAGTGGCACGAGGATTGAATTAACAACCCTTTTTATATTTCATATCTTGTTTTAGAAATGTATTTCTGTAAGGGTTTCCACTTAAGAAGAATGGAGGGTGTGAGGGTTCTGCTATATTGTGGCATTTGTTCATATTTTCAACATAAGCACAAGCAGTTCCACTATTCATGCCAACTGAGCTCTGCAATATGTTTCCAGTTAGAGATAACAAGATGTAGGGCCACTCCCAGCATGAAATCCAGCAAAAACCTACAATCCCTCTGTACCGATGAGATGTCACCTGCTGATCGAAAGACGACCACAGACCAAGAGAGAATGGCCTGAAATCCCAGAACCTCCTGAATATGATTCCATACTGCACTCCAGTAAGTCTGAATGTTAGGGCAATCATACACTACATGCCTCAAAGTGCCGACATCTCCTCAACAAGACCAACACTCATTCCCAGCTGCCTTATCCCATTTAGCAACCTTAACGGGGGTAAAGTGTGCTCTCTGTGCAAAAAAGTACAAAGCTTGTGAGACAGAGACAGACTGGGAAACCCTATTTACTTTACCACAAAATTTTGTCCAAGTTTCAGGAGAGAGGACTTCTCCAGTGTCATGTTCCCATATCCGTTGAACCCCAATGGCCTGAGAACTATTGTTCTGAGCCACTAGTTTATAATATTGGGAAGCCACCCCAGAGGTCATGCATATAGAACTTATCTTATTCATTAACCTCCAATCGTCAGTCAATGAAGTAATATCTAACTGGGATTTTTCTATGCAATGTCTCAGCTGGATCCACTGGAAATATAGAGACTGAGGTAGATCAAATTCACTTTGCAAAATGGAAAATGGTTTCCACTTGCCATCAAATATTAGCTAGCCAACACTCCAAATGCCTTTACTAAACCATTTTTGCCATTTGAGCTTTGATTAATTTTAAAAAAAAGACTATGCCAGATGGGCATTGATTTCGATAAGCAATCTTCCTTGGGAATTACATTTGCTAACTGCTGAAAAGCCTTCTGAGTGTCCAATATGGTTCTATGAGGCTTCATCCGCTTTGCAGACAGTGATATGCCTGAAAGTCAGGGAAATTCACCCCCCCCCCTTCCTCTTTTTTAGATTTGAGTTTCCTAAGAGCAATTCTAGGCGGTTTATTATTCCATAGGAATTGGACCAGAATCTTTTCAATTTGACAGTACACTTTTGTTGTGAGACAGTTAGCATCTCAAATATATAATTCACTTTAGGAGTGATAGTCATTTTTATAGCTTCAAGACGAACCCACCAGGAAAGATAGACCGGCGACCACTTTGCTGTTATATTACAAACTGTAGTTAGGATCTCTTCTTCATTGTGCTATAGGGTTGCACTAAATGGGTAACAATATTGAACTCCCAAGTATTTCACCATCTTAGGTTCCCATACAAAGGGAAATTCCTCCATATCCGTTCTACGAGCTCTTGAGTTTAGGGGGAAGGCAACAGATTTTTACCAATTTATTTTATAGCCAGATAGTCCAGAATATTTGTCTATCAGTTCTAAAATACTCAGTATGGAGCTAGGTGTGGTGAAGAGCAATAGATCATCCACAGATGCGGATAGTTTAATTTCCATGCCAGCAATAGATACACCCTTAATCGCGAGGCTTTGCCTTATTAGTAAGGCCAAAGGTTTCAAGGCCAGATTAAAGAGAATGAGGGAAAGAGGGCAACCCTGCCGGATACCCCGCAGTAGGAGAAACTCTCTAGACAGAGTCGCATTCACAGAAATTTTCACACTTGGTCTCGTATACATAAGTTTAATTAGATTGCAGAAACCTTCACTAAATCCAAATTACTTAAAGACAGCAAACAAAAAAGGCCACTCCCAAACCGTCAAATGCTTTCTCCGCGTCTAATGAAAGTCCCACAAGAGGGTCTTCTATTTCCTCTGCACCTTCCAGGACATGACAAAGCACTTTGGCGTTATCGGCTGTAGAACGTCCCTCAGTAAAGCCGCATTGGTCTGGGTGTATCAAGGAAGGGATCAGTTTGGAAAGACGTCGTGCGACAATGGTCGCAAAAATTTTATAGTCTACGTTTAACAACGAAATTGGCCAATAGTTGCTGATGAACTGAGGGTCCCTCCCAGGTTTTTCTAGGACAACAATGTTTGCAGAGGCAAACGCTCCAGTCTGTGTCATATTGTCAAGAAGAATTCTATAGTATTGTGGTAAATATGGCCTTAAAGTTCTGGAAAAGGCTTCATAAAATTCAGCTGGCAGACCATCTGGTCCAGCAGCCTTGCCAGTTTGTGTAGAGTCAATAGCCTGGATGATTTCCATGACGGTTATCTGCTTGTCTAATCCCACAACAGTTTCTTGATCTAACACCGGCCTTTGGATATTCTTTCCCTGCAACTTGAAAGCTTAACAATTTCACACTGGCATTTGGTCTCAGAAAAACTAGCGGCACGTAAACCAGGAGCTGATAGCTCTTTGATGGTGCCAGTTTCACATCAATGACCCTATGCCATTCATGATCTTTTTTTCTTTGATATATTTTAAATTTATTCCAAAATCTAACTTATTTCGTAAATATATTGTATTCCTCCAAAATCGACTTGAATAAAATGTCACTGTTGCTTATATGAGGAACTACAAAATTACTATAAACTTGCTCTTTTCGTCCTTTGACAGAAGCTAAGTTTATAGTAATTTTGTAGTTCCTCATATAAGCAACAGTGACATTTTATTGAAGTCGATTTTGGAGGAATACAATATATTTACGAAATAAGTTAGATTTTGGAATAAATTTAAAATATATCAAAGAAAAAAAGATCATGAATGGCATAGGGTCATTGATGTGAAACTGGCACCATCAAAGAGCTATCAGCTCCTGGTTTACGTGCCGCTAGTTTTTCTGAGACCAAATGCCAGTGTGAAATTGTTAAGCTTTCAAGTTGCAGAGTGAGTCATTAAACGGCGTGAGTTTCCTTTTACCTAGTGTTAACCGTTTAAAGAGCAACAGACTACAACCTAGTGGTTTGGATATTCTTTAGCAAACTATCGAACTCCTTTGCAGAAAATTCAGTTTCTGGGGAGTATAACTGGGCGTAAAATTGGCAAAAGGTCTCTGCAATGTCAGGATCCTTGACAATCAGTTGTTGCACCTGAGGATCCTTCAGAGCTGCAACACACAAAGATTCCTTATGACTCTTTAATGAGTTAGCTAGCAGCCGTTCGGCTCTATTACCCTCTAAGTAATATCGTCTTTTCTGCCCTTGAATATTCTGTGAGGCCTCTGTGGTCAAAAGCGAATTATATTTAAATCTAAGACGTTGCAGTCTTATCAGAATATTAGGATCAGATTTCTGGCCTAAAATACGTTTGCCCGCTTTAATGTGTTTGTCAAATGTACTAAGTTCTGCTTTACGCTGTTTAGCCTGCTTTATAGCAAAACTAGTAATAGTGGCTCGTATACTAGCCTTAAAGCCTTCCCACCAAGTCCACTCCGAGGAATCTTGTTGGTAGATTGAATTGAAAGTATTCCTTTTTGGCTACTAGGATGGTCTCCTGGAATTCCTGACTGGTTAAAAGAGTCCTATCAAATTGCCACCGAGAGTGAGGTTGAAGGCTCGTTGAGTCAAGTAAAGTGAGAGAGATTGCAGAATGGTCTGAAATATGAGCTGCATGAATGGTAGTCTCACAAACTTTAGAACAAAGTCCTTTGGAGACTAAGAAGAAATCTATATGTGATAACGAGTTATGACGGGGAGAGAAAAAGGTAAATTCTTTATCTGTAGGGTGCTGCAGTCGCCAAATGCCTATCAGACCCAGGTCCTGCATTAAAGATACAAGAACTGGATGAGCCCTGGAAACCCTAACAGTTCTCACTGGACTCCTATCTTTCAATGGATCTAGCACGAGGTTGAAGTCCCCTCCCACTATAGTCGGATATCTGGACACATCCTGCGCTAAGGCTGCAATGGAGCAAAAAAAGGTAGGACAATCAGTGTTAGGAGCATAGATGATTAAGGCCAACTCGGTGGATCCAATTTTAATGACAGCCATAGTCCACCACCCATCAGTATCAGACCTAGTTTGAATAATTGTGGGGGATAGAGCTTTCCTTACTAAAATGGCTACCCTGTTTTTCTTATGCTGGGCAACAGCGAAAGCCACTAGAGAAAAGGGGTTTACTCCTAGTTTTAATGACTCCTTTGCATGAACCATCTAATTTCTCAACAAATAGGGGTGTCCTACATGAAGCAATGGGGGGAGAAGCGGTGGGTTCACCCCTAAACAAAGATATGGGGAGGGGTGCACCTGCTCCTGGTGGGTGCACCACTAAGCAAAGACATGGGTAGGGGTGCACCTACTCTCTAAAAGACATGGGAAGGGATGCACCTACTCCTGCCATATTGCTGGGCAGACTAGATGGACCACACTGGTCTTTATCTGCTGTCATTTACTATGTTATAAATGTGTCTCCTGCAACAGTAAGATGTCAGCACTTACCTTCTGACCATATAGAAGAATCTTTTTTCCTCTTATTGGGATTGTTAATGCCCTTGACATTCAGTGAAACTATCTTAAAGGAAGACATACTGATAAAATAGATCAAGTTGATTGTCAAATGTTTCAAAAACATACCCAATTGTGGCATATAGTTTTACATGTAGAACAGCATCTTAAACGCCCTCAGAATACTAGCTGTACTTATAGTCCAACAAAGAAAGCCCAACAAAAGGAGATATAATTTGTCCCTAGCCCCCTGTACATGATCGCCCATAATAAAAAAAAAAACATAATTCTGAGAACACCACACCAAACCCACCAACCTAAACCCAGGGAGGCTATACAACCCACAAAGTTAACGGATGAGCCCACCAGGACAAGACAGACACAGAGGGTAAACTGACCTACTATATTCCCACTTCTGTTACTACATTCCCCACCTCACACATTCACCATCTCCCACAGTAAAAGAAAGACAATGTATCCAAAACCCTAACTATCAATGGCAGGATAGCCCTTACCAAACAATTTATGAGCTGAAAGACCCCGCCAAGTGACAAGGGGCCCTTTCGCTTACCCAAGCTCCAAATCTCCCTTAACCACCATAGACAGCACAAACAACATAGAACATAAAAGAAGAAATAGAGAGAAAACAATAAAGAAAAGCCAGGGAAGGAAAGAAAGACAAAAAATAACATCTTGACCAGGAAATACCCTAACCTTCCTTCAAAGAAAAATGGAATAAATGTCCTGATACATAATAGTACTGCATGATAAAATGTCACTTCTGCGTAAATAGAACTCCTTTACACGACCTTCCAACCAGTCCAACGCCATGATATTGCGCGCGAACAGTCTGCATCAAATAAAGCTACGAAATAATTCACTGCATCACCGCTGCTTCCTTATCTTCCAGAAACGCATGTAACTCTTTTGGATCATCAAAGGTCTTGGTTTGTTTGTGCAGCATGACTCTCATGCAGGCCGGATAGAGCAGCCCAAAACGGGCCTGCAGTGGTAACAAATGTGGGCGCCACGCCAGAAAACTTTTCCTACGATCCACCGTCACCTTTGCGAAGTCTGGGAAGAACAGGAGTTTGTGTCCCTGGTATTCCAAATTTGAAAGTGCTCTGGCAGCTCCCATTATTTGCGTTACTTGTTGAAAATGTAGAACTTTCAAAATGATTGGGCGTGGGCGCTTACCCGCAGCCATGGGCTGAGTAGGTACTCTATGGGCACGTTCGATCTCAAATGGCATAACAAACTGCAACTTCAACACACCCGGAATCATGGCCTGCAGGAAAGACACCATGTCAGGACCCTCTGCATCTTCAGGCACTCCTATTATTCTTATGTTGTTTCTTCTTGAACGGTTATTGCCATCTTCCATCTCTCTCTGTAGTGACCATATCAGCTTGGCCTGCTCCTCAACGGCCTTAAGCCTTTCCCCATGTGATGCCACATCACCCTCCACCTTTTCCAAACGAGCCGTAATGGCCTCCATGGAAGTTCTCAAAGCATTAATATCTTCCTGCATTGCACACAGTGACTCGCCATTGGACTTGACCAGATCTTTGCCCAAATCTCCACCAGGAGCTCCTGCAAAGTCTCAGGACAGTCTCGAATAACCGCCATCTTGTGAGGAGAGAGAGGTTCCATTTTGGTTCTCTTTGTGCTGGCGTTTTGGGGAACTTGGTAATCCAGCCGCGTCGGTTTGGGGCCTGACATATCTGAGATCGAATAGTAACCAAGTAGGTAGGAACTATTTGATTAAAGACAGCAGAAGTCAGGATTCTTGCCAATTGCCCTCCGGAGCTCAGCTCTTACACGTCCATCTTGACCAACAACCAGGCTCCGCCCCTACCCCATGTTATCTTTAACCATTCTATGGCTGCTGGATATTAACCCCTCTGATATGTTTAAATATAACAAATGAGGCTGGGGCAGTGGCATGTACTAAGTTCTGAATTTACCTGAAAACATTTTGGGCCTGATATTCAAAGGAATTAGCATGGTTAGCAGACCTGCCAAATGTGATAATCCCCTTATCCCCGATATTGAGTGGCCTGAACATGGATAGTGGTGCTGAATATCTGCAGCTGCTGCCACTGCGTATTTCAATGTTAACCGGGCTACACTAACAGCTTTTACATCCTCCAGTAATGAGTTCCATAGTTTGATTACGTGTTGAATGAAAAAATATTATCTCTTATTAGTCTTAAATGTGCCACATTGTAGCTTCATTGCGTGTCCCCCAGTCTTTCTACCTTTTGAAGGAATAAACCATCGATCTTCATTTACCCATTCCACTCCATTATTTTATAGACCTCTATCATATCTCCCCCTCATCTGTGTCTTTTCCAAGTTGAAGAGCGTTAACCTTTTAAGCCTTTCCTCATGGGGTATCCTTCCATCCTCTTTACCATTTTGGTCTCTCTTCTCTGTACCTTTTCCAATTCTGCTATAACCTTTTTAAAATATGGCAACGTGAATTGCACACAGTATTCAAAGTTTGATCGCACCATAGAGCAATAAATAGGCATTATAATAGCCTTAGTTTTATTTTCCATTCCTTTCCTTATGATTCCTAGCATTCTAGTTGCTTTCTTGGCTGCGACTGCACACTGAGCAGAGGGTTTCAATGCATTATCCATGATGAGGCCCAGATCCTTCTCCTGAGTGGTGAGTCCTAATGTGGAATCTTGCATTGTGTAACTGTAGTTTGGATTGTTTTTCCCTAAGTGCATAACTTTGCACTTGTCCACATTAAATTTGATCTGCCATTTGGATGCCCAGGCTCCCAGTTTTTCAAGGTCCTTGCAAGTTTTCACAATCCTCTTGTGTTTAAACACCTTTGAATAATTTTGTCTGATTTATTTATTTTTTTATACCACACTCTTTAGAATCAGTGCGGTTTACATGTATACTAACAGGTACTTTTTATTCCCTTGTCCCCGAAGGGCTCACAATCTAAGTGCACCTGAGGCAATGGAGGGTTAAGTGGCTTGCCCAAGGCCACAAGGAGTGGGCATGGGACTAGAGACCCCAGTCCCTCCAGCCTGAAGTTGCTTGTCCCCATGTTTGAATTGAACCCCCGACCTGAGGTAACCTGTCCCAACCACTGAGCCACTCCTCCCTCTGATCTGCAAATGATCACCACACACATTATTTATTTATTTATTTAACATTTCTTCTATACCGCGCTATTTTAGATCAGTGCGGTTTACATTCAACATCAACTATACAACGCAGGCAATCTGAGTTGTATTTACAATGAACGGGGAGATCAACTTGGAAATAACTGGGGAAACTATCTACATTGTATTTACACTGGTACCTACTTTCAGGCAGGGTCTATCTACATCTTATTTACATTGGGTGTCTAAATTTTGTTTCAGGGAGTACTGTTGGGAGACCGAGCCAATTATCCTTTTTCATGCTGGGTCTGATTAGTTAGGTGCAGTGGGTGATTGTCTGAGGGGCACCATGCATGTTTACTAAGACTGGGTTCGGGGTAGTATGTAGTGAACAGGTGATGCTTTAATGCCTTCCTGAAGTGGGTTAGGTTGGCGACGATTCTAATATAAGTGGGGAGGGCATTCCATGCTCTAGGTGCGTAAATTGTAAAGGCCCTATTCGTTGTTGCTTTTGTACATTTCGTCATTGCTTTGGGGACCTCTAGGGTGTTTTGCATCGTGGGTCTTCTGTTTCTGTTGTGTGGTACGTTGTGTAACATCTTGCTGATAGCTGTGGGGGTCGGGGTGTTTAAGGCTTTGAAGGTCGGGGTTAGTACTTTGTAGAGGGTTCTTGCTTGCACAGGTAACCAGTGGAGGTTCATCAAGATTGGCGTTATATGCTCTCTCCGTGAGGCTCCTGTTAGTACTCTCGCAGCAGTGTTCATTGCAAGCTGGAGCGGTGCTAGTGTTGATTGAGGGAGACCTTGTAGAATTACGTTGGCGTAGTCGAAATGTGGTAGTATTAATGCTTGATAGATTGATCGGTAGTCCCATTTCCAGATTATTTATAAATATGTTAAAAAGCAGTGGGCACAGCACAAATTCCTGGGGTACTCCACTATTCACCTTACTTCATTGAGAAAATTGTCAGTTTACCCCTACTTTTTGTTTTCTATCTTTTAACTAGTTCCTAAGCCACAATAGTACAATGCCTCCTATCCCATGACTTTTTAATTCCCGCAACAGTCTTCATGAGGGACCTTGTCAAAGGCTTTCTGAAAATCCAGATACATTATATCAACTGTCTCACCTTTGCAAATGCAATTTGTGCCTTTCAGTCATTGCTGACTCCCAGTGACCCAACAGCTCCCTTTATCTACCTGTTTGTTCATGCCTTTGCAAAAATAATGCACAGTAAAGGCTGGCTAAACTTTACTGCTGATGCTAATCTGGCAGTGGCTGAATATCACTGCAGCCCACACTATCCAGGTAAACTGGATATTCAGTGCCAGGATCCAGATATGGCCCTGGCCTTGATTATCGGGGTCTAATGTTCAGCAGTGGCTCCTAGTCGTTTTAGCAGTGTGAGCCACCAAGTACTATTGTAGTTATTGCTTATTTTTTTACAAGGAAGGAGTTATAACACAGAGCTGCAGTTGACAAAATGCCAATTGTAACTGTCAGGTAGTAAGTGCTTCTACCTAGGGACTGCCTACAGCATAGTTTAAAGTATTATGTCCCTTCCATTCTCCTGAATGGCATGCTGCAATTTCAATTATCCACTACACTAAATGGAACATTAGATTCATTTTCTTGTGACAGCCAATCTTTCCAGTGTTCAAAACCTTTCCCATGTACTTATGACTAATAATCTTTCACAGTAACTAGGTAACTGAGAAATATAGAATCTAACAACAGGTAAAGATCTCCAGATCCATTTGTTTTCTTCACTGCTGAAAATACCATGCTTGAACCCTTGTGCTTGACCATCACCAAGTATCTCAGAATTTCTTGAATTTTGATATCAAATTGGTCTCTATCAATCATCTCCCTTGGAAGGCTGGCCTACTGCACCCAGTCCCCTGTATATAAAGAAATGGGTGTAAATACAGTGACGGAATTCAAAATGGCATGGGACAGACACAGTGGATCCCTTTATAGCAAAAGGATAAAATCAAAGCAAGTGTCTTTTATATTCAATAGAGGGGGGGCTGACCTGCACCATCCTAAACACAGGCATAGAGGGAGGTGACCTGCACGGAGCTGCAGTTACAACCACTTTAGCCACCTTACTGGGCAGACTAGATGGACCATACTGGTCTTTATCTGTCGTCATATACTATGTTACTATGAAATATTTTCATATGTTCTCTTAGTCTACTCCCTTTGAGGCTTTTAATGCTTCCCACTGGAAATGATCACTTCTTGTGCATTATTTCCACCTTAATCTTATGTCAGTCACAGAGACTGATCCATTCTTGGTTTTTCTCCTCCTGTGCATAAAATTTATAGTTTTCATTGAAAAATCTATAAGAAAATCAGAACTACAAATCTCTTCATGCAGTGAGGTGAAATCAAAACCAGACCAGTGTATTTGATTAACCTAGGGTGGGGTGGCAACTCTAAGCATATCCCTCCTTTTCCACCTATACCTTAGGCTACAGGACTGGTGCTAACATTAGATGAATTAGGTGGTTTCCAGGATCTGCAGCGACAGCAATGGCTACTCATAAAATGCGGGTCCAACTAGAACGAAGCCAAATGAGACACCTCTAAATTCCAAAGCAGCTTTATTGAAGACCCCCTACACTTGCAGTGTTTCGGCAAGTATGCCTTCTTCAGGGAGTAAACTCACCTCCAACAAAAAGACAAGAACATATTAAAAAATCATAAATACAAATTATAAAAAGCAATTAAAAAACATTAAACATGTATAAATCATACATATTAGAATAAATAACAAATATATTAAAAACTCAAAAGTAAAACAACTGAAAAGATGGAATTTCAGTAAAATTGATATTGCGCTATAATAAAGTCTAACGACAAAAGTATCAGTAAAAAAGGTATCAGCAAATGATCCTAAACAACCTTCATTTTATAGACCTATTGCAAGCATACCATTATCAGCTAAAATAATTGAGAACACTGTCTTAATACAGTTCCAAGAGCATATTGACTCACATTGCTCCCTTGACATACACCAATTTGGATTCAGGCCTAATCTTGGGGTAGAGTCCCTAATGGCCTCTACCCCATAATGGCCTCCTTTGTTGACAACATAATTAAAGTTACTGATGCACACAACAACGGATTCTTGCTCATTTTTCTTGATATTAAAGCAGCTTTTGATTCTATACTACACAGTCGGATCCTTCAGCGTTTAGAAACCATTGGCTTAAGAGATACTACACTTAAATGGTTCAAGTCCTACTTCTCCAATAGGCAACTACAAGTAAAAGTAGGTGAAGACAAATTAATTCCTTTTCCCCAGCTTCAAGATGTTCCGCAATGATCAGCATTGTCCTCCCTCCTCTTTAATATTTTTCTACAACCTCTATGTACAATCATAAGGAGCTTTAGCATACAATACCACATCTACGCTAATGATGTTATGCTTTACACTCCTATTGAAATAACCAAGCCTTCACTCACAAACATGGAAAACTGTTTCTTAGCCATTACCAGTTGATTATCTGCTCATAACCTTACAATCAATCATAGCAAGACGTATGCACTCTACATTACCAGAAACCCTAACTTTACCAGAATTTATCACCATCGGTGGATTTGAACTTCAGGTCAGGAACCTGGCTCGATACCTAGGAGTCATAATAGATCAGCACCTATCTCTCACTGTATGTAAGCAACGTTGCAAAGAGTGTACTACAAACTCCAAATGATTTCTCACCTCAAAGCTCTCCTGTATCACAATGACTTTTGCAATGTCTTACAGGCTATCAGCCTTCCATATATTGATTATTGCAATATCATTCTCCAGGGTCTCCCAAAATCTACAACCTACCCACTGCAGCAAGCTTTAAATACAGCTACTCATATCATCACCAATAAATTAAAGAGTGATCATATAACCCCCATTCTGCAGCAGTTCACTGGCTTCCAGTCACTGAGAGAGTTAAATTTAAATCCCTTCTAACAATCTTTAAAGTATTCCACAAACTCTCTGCTGCACACCTTGAAATTCTAATAAAAAAGGACCTTGTAACAGAAGCAGAAGATTTAGCACCGCAAACCTGTTGCACATACCAGCCTTAACCACCAAGACTACCTGTTCCAATTCTAAAAGGGCATTCTCAGTTTTTGCCTCAACTTTATGGAATTCAATTCCTCCCATGCTTCGTGGCATTGATGGCCTTCAGGAATTTCAGAAGTTAAAAATTTTCCTCCTCTTCAACCATTTTTCAGTTAATGAAGCTATGCAATCACATTCAACCTAATTAATGCTTGCTTAACCTTGTTTACTTTTGTGCCATTTGCCCTCACCCATGTTTTATCTCCCCTTGTTTTAACTTCTTGTTTTATGTAAAGCCATGTTGGCTCACTTGTTCTCTGTAAACCGCTTTGACTATTAGACTAAGCGGTATATAAGCATAGCTAAATAAATATTCTGGATATAGCACAAACTCAGTAAGTGAATAAGTAAATATGTAGAGATGAGGAGAAAGATTATAATCATTACACTTCATCATAGCTAGAAAAATGTGGAAAGAAAATTGTGAAAAAGAGGAGGGGGGACAATTTTGCAGAAGTACGAACAACCTACTTTGCTGCGTCTGGAGATTGTAACAATAAAATCTTTAATCTGAAAAGATAAACAGTAACACATTTAGTAAAGTATCATGTTATTTTATTATGTTGAAGCTACGATATTGATATGAGACATTAAATGATGTAACATGGTGTGCACAAATCTCAAATAGCATCAGGAGAAAGCCGGTAGTATCTCCTGACGCTATTTGAGACTTGTGCACATCATGTTACATCGTTTAATGTCTCATATCAACATCATAGTACGATGCCAGCCTTGATAGAAGATTAGACAGCAGCTTAATAATTAGATTAGTTTCAACATAATAAAATAAAACAATGCTTTACTAAATCTGTTATTGCTTATCTTTTCAGATTAATGATTTTGTTGTTACAATCTCCAGACACAGCAAAGTAGGTTGTTCGTACTTCTGAATTAAATACTCCCCCCTTTTCACAATTTTTTTCCACATTGTTTCTAGTAATGATGAAGTGTAATGATTATAGTCTTTCTCCTTGTCTCTACTTATTTACTTACTGAGTTTGTGCTATATCCAGAATGTTTTGATACTCTTGTCGTTAGACCTTATTTTAGCACAATATCAATTTTATTGAAATTTTGTCTCTTCAGTGATTTTACTTTGAGTTTTTAATGTATTTATTATGTTATTTATTCTCATACGTATGATTTAAACATGATATTTAATGTTTTTTAATTGCTTTTTATAATATGTATTTATGATTTTTTTATGTGTTCTTGTGTCTTTCTGTTGGAGGTGAGTTTACCACCTGAAGAAGGCATACTTGCTGAAACACTGCAAGTATAGGGGTCTTCAATAAAGCTGCTTTGGATTTTAGAGGTGTCTCATTTGGCTTCGCTCTAGTTGGGCCTTGGTTTGTTTGTGGGCTGCTGTGCCTCTTTCTGACTTTATCATAAAATGCAGGCATCACTTAATGGTGCTGCTCCATGGTTTCTGCTTGCCGCCACCCCCCCCCCCCCCCCAACAGAGACTTCAAAACTGGAATTGCATTGGAGGGGAGTGGGTGGAAGAGACAGCTAGTTGAAGGCAGAAACCATGGGGCCATGCTGGTGAATGGAGATAAGCACTGCCCCACTTTTTCTGAGCCCTTGCTCCTGCTTTAGGCCCTGGAGAGGGGTGTACCATGGGAGTGGGGGCAGAAGGATGAAGGGGCCTGCCTAGGGCCTCTTCAATCCTGCACTGGCCCTGGGTACACGTACTCCAGTCTTTGAGTCTCACTAGATAGAACTTAAATGGTGTAAATTTATACAGACCAATAACTATTTATTTGATAAGGATCAAAGGAGATCAGGGGAAGCTGAGGGTTGGGATGCTGTTAGGAACATCATTCATGAAGGGTAATTTTATACCCCTGTGTACATAACACATTTTTATGTGTGCATTTCATACCTATTTTATAAAATTGAATACAAGCATACAGAATACAGACAACTCATGTTTATATTGGAGATAGTTGTAGATAGTTCCCCCCCTTTGAAATCCAAGTTGTATCACCCATTCAATGTAAGTGCTGAACAGTTCTCCTGTTCCGCACAAAACTGTTATCTGTAAACTGCACTGATTTTAAAGAGCGCGGTATATAAAAGCAATTAAATAAATAAATACTTGACTTTATAAAATTCTACCATAAAGGCCCAAAAATACATGTTAATTTAAGACATGATCTAAGGGCTGTTGTAAAAGCTCACACCTAAATTTGTAAGGAACATGCATAAATTAGTATTTTATCATTTACATGCATAAACTTGCACTCCCCCCATGCCCCTGTGTATGTCCATAGTGAAAGTACATGTGGTTGGATGTGTGTGTGTAATTACAGAATCACTAGCACATCATTTGTGACCCTAAGTGGCCATTTACATGAATATATGAGTAAAATACCTAAATTTACATGTGTGGTTTATGCATAAACTAAAAGGTTTGTTTGTTTTTTTTAAATAAAATTACCCCAAAAAATGTTCAGTTATGTTGAACAGCATCATGGACTTTGATGGCATGCTACAAAATAGATTTGGTGATGTATTCTGAAATTGTTTTGGAAGCAGAGTAATGAGGAACTCCCTACTTTGTCCCAGTCCAGTGCAAGCTAAAAGTAATATTCGAAGATTCTCCAGGACCAAGCAGGAAGTCAGTCCTCACATATGGGTGTCATCGGCACCGATGAAGCCCCAGCGGAGCATTTCCCCAGCTTTTCATGTAAGCCTTTGGGAATGCTGGCACGCATGCGCGGTTCTCATCCCGCCTAAAGGTGCCATCTTACCTCAGTCTCTTTTTTTCCGAGAAGCCCACCGGACGTGTGTCCTGTTCTCCTGGATAAAAGTGATTTTTTCTTTGGCGATTTTTCGCTATTTTTCTCTGGTTCGATGTCGGTTCCCCTCCTGCCGGGATTGGTACACCGGTATCGAGCCCGTTTATTTCTTTTTTAGTTTTTGCCCTTCGTAGCTGGCATTTGCGCCCTTTTTTTCAATTTTTCCCTGGAAGGCCGGTCTTTTGACCTCGCAGGGGCTCTTTTTTCCCCGATGGCTTCCAGTGGTTTCAAAAAGTGTGATCAGTGTAAGAAACTTATGACTCTCACCGACACACATAACTGCTGCCTTCGGTGCCTCGGCCCTGACCACGACCCCAAGTCGTGTGTGCCATGTGGGAAGATGTCTTCCAAGGCACTCAAAAGTCGGCAGCATCAGAAGGAAAGGTTTTTCTCGGACTCTGCCTCCGGCCGGGCACAGACCTCGTCTGAGGCCTCGACATCTCAGGATTCGGATCCCGAGTGCCGTCGAAGCTCCTCGGACAGGGGGTCCCCTGACTGGGAACGCAAGAGGAAGAAGCGGCTCGCGAGGGCGGCATCGGAAGAGGTCCCTGGTCCCTCGAGGGCCAGGTCTAAGACCCCCGACCGCTGTCCCGGGCCTGTGGACCAAGAGAAGCCTGCCAAAGTTCCTCGCGTGGAGCCGGAGTCTGCTGGACACGTAAGCCCCGTAGTCCTCATGGACTCTCCTCCCAGAGAGCCGCCGCCGGGGCCCAAGTCGTTGGCTGCTGCGTCTCCCGAGCTGAGTCTCAGGATGACAGCCTTGGAGTGCAGATTGTCTGTCTGCCTTCATGGAGCAGCAGCGGGCACTGATGGCCAGCCTGTCTGGTGCATCTGCCCCGACCACCGGGATGTCGACTTCGAAGTTAACCCCGGAGACCAAGCCAATACTCGAGACCCTCGTGGCTCGAAGTCGTCCTTGGTCGAGGTCTCCCTTGACCTCCCGTTCGGGACCGAGGGTGTCGACGCCGGTGCCTCGGGGCCCCCCGGGGTCGGACCCTGACTCCTCCTCTGATGAGTCCGCCTGGGAGACGGAGGACGAGGAGTCTCCCAATACTTTTAAGACTCGGTGCGTCCCGTCAGACTCACCACAGTCTGAGCCCCGGAGTAGATCCCCTCCGGAGGATACTAGGTTCTCGGAGTTCGTCCGGGATATGGCCGCTGCCTTGGCTATCCCTGCCGATCCCAAGGAAGAGCCTCGAGCCGAGGAGCTCAATGCTCTACAGTACGACTCCTCCGAAGGAGGCCTTTACTGTCCTGGTTCCTCCGATGCTGGAACAGCTCCTCTTCTGGATGTGGGAGGCACCGGCCTCGGCGCCGGTTCTGAGCAAGCGAGTCGATTCCATCTATCGACTCCGCAAAAGCCCTGGTTTCCAGAAAGCACAGCTACCACACCATTCCATGGTTGTGGAATCGGCCATGCATCGTCTGAAGAGCGAGAAGATGCACTCTGTGGTGCCCCCCGGCAGGGAGGCCCGCAACCTCGATGGCTTCGGTAGGAAGTGCTTCCAGGGCTCTATGCTTGCTTGCCGTGTCCAGTCTTACCAGCTGTACATGGGCATGTACTTGCGAGACCTGGCCAAGGAGTTGGCCGGATTCTCTGCTGGTCTCTCCGGGGAACCCTTGCAGAGCTTTAAGACCTTGTCCTCGGGGATTCGGGAATGCTCAAAGTTCATTTCCCGCGCCGCCTACGATGGCTTCGAGGCTTCGGCCCGAGTTGCGGCTGCCGGTATCGTGGCTTGACGCCAGGCGTGGCTGCAGTCATCGGACCTCGAGCCATGGGTTCAGGACAAGTTGGTCGATGTCCCCTGCCGAGGTGAAAACCTTTTTGACAAACCCGTGACCGAGAAGGCCGCTCAGCTCGAGACCGAGCACCTTACCCGGATAAGGCTGTCGAGGAAGACCTCTGCCCCTTCACATAAAAAGAAGGGCTCGGGTAAAAAGTCCTTTTACCTGAGGAAGGGCACTGCCTACAAACAGTACCCTCAGTATCAGGCTGCCAAAGCTGCCCCCCAGGGTCAGCAAACCAAGGGCCAGGGTAATGGGCCCCGTAGGCAGAGGACCCCCAAGCCTCCGGCCCCTTCTACCACACAGCAGGGTGGGGGTTTTTGACTCCTTGAGCGTAGCCTCTCCTCCACTGCTCCCCCAACCCTGCACAGGAGGTCGCCTCGCCCTCTTTGCCCACCAGTGGCCCCTTATCACCGGGGACAGTTGGGTGCTGGAGATAGTCCACAAGAGCTATGCCCTCCATTTTCACTAACTGCCTCCACCATATTTTCCAGGGGAGCCTCCAAGGCCTCCCTTGCACACAGACCTTCTTCTACAACAGCTTCATGGTCTGTTGGTGGACAGGGCGGTGGAGCCTGTTCCTCCCAACTTGCAAGGTCACGGATTCTACTCCAGGTATTTCCTGATACCCAAAAGGACCGGTGGCCTTCGACCCATTCTGGACCTCAGGAACCTCAACAAGTTCCTAGAGAAAGAGAAGTTCAAGATGCTTACTCTTGGGACACTTCTGCCCTACCTCCAGCAGGGAGATTGGCTATGCTCCTTAGATCTAAAGGATGCGTACACTCACATCCTCATTCATCCAGACCACAGAAAGTACCTCAGGTTCATTGTAGGAGGAAACCATTATCAGTACAGAGTACTACCTTTTGGCCTGACCTCCACTCCCAGGGTCTTTACCAAGTGCCTGGCAGTTGTAGTGGCCTACCTGAGAATCAGGGCATCTTTGTCTTTCCCTATCTGGACGACTGGCTCATCAGAGGTCAGACATTCCTGGAGGCCAGACAAGCCACCCTCAGAACCATTGCTCTGCTTCAAAACGTGGGCTTTGTCATAAACTTCGCAAAGTCCACTTTGCTCCCCTCCCAGAACTTGGAGTTCATAGGGGCAAGGTTGGATTCTCAACTGGCAAAGGCATCCTTGCCAGAAGACAGGGCCCACAGGCTGATGGACGTGGCCAAACAGTTTCTAAACAAACCCCTGGTCTCTGCCAGACTCTGCCTCAGACGTCTGGGCCACATGGCTTCGACAGTGCATGTGACTCCCAATGCCAGGCTCCATATGAGGCCTGCACAGTGGTGCCTTCGGACTCAGTGGTCTCAAGCCACAGGCCGCCTAAGAGACAGGATAAAGGTGTCCAGACTCCTTTTGGTCTCCCTCAGCTGGTAGCTACATCCACCCAATCTGCTGAAGGGGATGCCCTTCCAAATGCCAGATTACTCGGTGGTCCTCACCACCGATGCCTCTCTGAAAGGTTGGGGTGCTCATTGTCTAGACAAGTGCACTCAGGGCCTCTGGTCTCCCTGGGAAGCAGCCCAACAAATCAATCTCCTAGATCTTCGAGCTATCCGCTTGGCTCTCAAGGCTTTTTCTCCGGCCCTGGCTCACTGCTCAGTCTTGATTCAAACAGACAACCAGGTAGCCATGTTTTATGTGAACAAACAGGGCAGGACTGGGTCCAAGCTCCTTTGTCGAGAGACTCAGGACCTTTGTTCCTTTGCCCTGAAGCACAACATGCTTCTCAAGGCGGTGTACCTTCCAGGCCAAGAGAACTGCCTGGCCGACCGGTTGAGCAGAATTCTGCAGCCCCACAAGTGGCAGCTGCATCCCTTGGTGGTTCAGAAGATCTTCCTGAAGTGGGGTCTCCCTTGGATAGATCTCTTTGCCAGTCCACTGAACAAGCAACTGCCCAAGTTCTGCTCCAGGCAACCGCATCCTTTGAGGACAGCACCAGATGCTTTTCTGATGTCCTGGTCTCAGGGCCTCCTGTATGCGTTTCCTCCCACGCCCTTGGTGGCCCGAACTCTTTTCAAGACTCTTCAGGACAAGCCTCGGTCCTGCTGGTAGTTCCCATGTGGCCGAGGCAGCCTTGGTTTCCACTTCTGCTTCAACTGGCAGTGGATTCCCCACTACCTCTGGGGTTGCAGCCCGACCTTCTCTCACAGGAGCAGGGTTCCCTTCTGCACCCCAATCTCAAAGCTCTCAATTTGATGGCCTGGAGGCTGCAAGGTAGTTTTGGCTCCCTGGGGCCTGCCTCAGGAAGTTGAGGAGGTTGTCCTAGCCTCTAGGAAATAGTCCACTAGGAAAACCTATGCCCTCAAATGGAAGAGGTTTTCTGTGTGGTGTCAGCTTCGTACAGAGGATCCTTTCTCCTGTACTGTGCCAGTAGTGCTTCAGTACTTACTGCACTTATCAAATCAGGGACTTAAGTCCAATTCTGTTCGGGTCCACCTCTTAGCTCTAGCAGCTCACCACTCACTGGTGAGGGACATTCTCTGTCAGGTCACCCCTTGGTGTCCCGCTTTCTCAGGGGCTTGCTTTTGCTCAAGCCCCCCATCCATCCTCCTGCTCCTGAGTGGGAGATGAATGTGGTCTTGCAGCAACTGACTCGCCCACCCTTTGAGCCAATGGCTACTTGCCCTCTATGCTTCCTTTCCTGGAAGACTCTCTTCCTGATAGCCCTCACCTCGGCTAGGCGAGTGAGTGAGCTTCAGGCCCTGGTCTGTGATAGACCTTACACCAGGATTTATAGGAACAGGGTAGTCCTTAGGACTCATCCAAAGTTCCTCCCTAAGGTTGTCTCCTCCTTCCACCTCAACCAGGAGGTGGTTCTTCCAACATTCTTCCCTCGGCCTCATGCAAGCCAGGCTGAAGCTGTCCTGCATACCCTGGACTGTAGGAGGGCCTTATCCTTCTACCGTACGCAGGGGCATAGAAGGGCTACTCAGCTCTTTGTCTCCTTTGACCCCAATAAGTTGGGGTTGGCTGTGTCCAAGCGTACCATGTCCATATGGGTGGCTGACTGTATCACCTGGGCTTACAAGGTGGCTGACCTTCCTTTGCAGGGTAGGGTCACGGCTCATCGTGTCAGGGCAATGGCTGCCTCAGTGGCTCATCTCCGCTCTGTGCCCTTGGTGGACATCTGCAGGGCTGCAACTTGGTCTTCATGCCAGACTTTTGCGGCCCATTACTGTCTGGAGAGGGAGTCCCGTAGGGACAGTGCTTTTGGCCAAGCAGTACTCTGGAATCTCTGAGGTTTAGGCAACTCCTGCCCTCTGTTGGGCTACCGGTGGAGGTTGTGTCCTTGAAAAGCCTTTCTTTGATGCTGTGACTAGAGGGAGTTCTCTTGTTCAGCCTGGGTTCCTGGTAGCCTAGAGCTAGGGAGTCACCCATATGTGAGGACTGACTTCCTGCTTGGTCCTGGAGAAAGAGTAGTTACTCACCTGTAACAGGTGTTCTCCAGGAGCAGCAGGAATCAGTCCTCACAACCCTCCCTCCTCCCCTTGGAGTTGTAGTTGTACATAGTTTGTTTTTACATTTTTGTGTGCTGTTCTTAGCTATGTCATTTGACTGAGATAAGATGGCACCTTTAGGCGGGAAGGGAACCGCGCATGCGTGCCAGCATTTCCAAAGGTGCCGATGACACCTATATGTGAGGACTGATTCCTGCTGCTCCTGGAGAACACCTGTTACAGGTGAGTAACTACTCTTTCCATTTATTAAGGAAAATAAATTCAATAAACTGAAGAAAACAAAAAAGAAACTGGATTAAGCCAAACTGTTGGGAGAGTGGTTTTGCAGGTGGCAAATGTGTGGGCTGCAGCCATCTAATACAATTTACAGTTTCTGAATGGAAATGTCTCCTTGTTTAATGTGGCCAATGGGGGTGGAGTGTGCAAGGAAGGATCTGAAAACTGATAGCACAGGAGGTGTGTTCAGGTGCCAAATGCTTACTATCAGAAGTACAAATAGCTCCTGAACTTCAGAAGGAGAGGAGCGGAGACCTGTCTCCCTAAGGACGACGTGGTGGGAGAAAGAAATAGGGCGAAAGGGAAGGAAAGGCACAAGAGGAAAAGGTAGAAAGGAATTACAGACAAATTAAGAGGAAAAAGAAGCAAGGAAAGGGAAAGAGTGAAAGATGTAAGAGAGGAACAAAACAGAAAAGAAAGAAAAAGGGATTAGAAGAAACAAAAGGAATTAAACAAGAAGAGACAAAGGTAAAACAAGAAGTAAGAAAGAGGGGGCCAAATCGGATAACAGAAGTGAGAAAGAAAAAAAAAAGATAATACGTGGTAAGTAGAAGAATTACTATGTGTGCTGAAATACCTGCAGAAATTTGCTTTAATTGATTTTCAGAGAAAGTGATGCATATGGCTCCAGAAGCTAGATCACTTCTGCAGCAATCTGGACTGTAACTTTGTTGTGAGACTTTGAATTGGACCAGAAGGTGTAGAAGCTTTCAAGGTCACGTGCATCCGAAGATTTCTGTGATCTGAACAGCTCTTGCAATGTCCTCTATTTTGCTTTGCCAATAAAAGACATCACAGCCCACAGCCATCTAAAATAGCTTGTAAATCATGTGTTAGGTAACTCACAGATCTATTCCTTATTTCTGTTTTGTTATTAATGAAGAAAACAGGACTTAATTGCCACTTGCACACACAGTCTCATGTGCTGCACACACTCTTCCCCAAAAACCAGCTGTAACTGTAGGTTGGGAGACCCACAGTGGTAAGGTTGTGATCTGCAGCACCAAACTAATCTGCAGATGATTGTTTTTGCTTGGTTTCAGTCTGTGTGAGGGCCTAGCTATATTGTAATATCAAATGCAAGATTTTCCCTTTTTATAATTTACATATAACTAAATAGTACTTATTTTTAAATTGCTCTTAGATGTGTCTAGTGTTGTACATATATAAGGAAGGGAAAGGGATTTTGCTCATAACCTTTTTAGTAGTAGCTCAGGTGAACTAGATTCAAGTACAGTAGGTATTTCCCTGTCCCCAGAGGGCTTTACAATCTAACAGGCTAATACAGAAAGTTGACGCCAAAGTTGCATGCTATTAGCTGTGTACACATTTTTGTAGCACACCATTAGCATGAGACTTCAGCACCAATATGCAGCAAAGGGCATGTATGCAAATGTGCTGTGTGGAAAAATTTGGCGGAAATTGTATTTATTTATTTATTTAACCCCTTTTTTTATACCATTTCATCATTTCAGTCAAAGCGGTTTACATTGTAACTTAACATTGTCAAACAAGTTATTTGCTCAGAACGTGCAGATTCTTTTGATGCTCAACCCATAATAATCAACACTATTTCACCCAAATTTTTTTATTTTATTTTATTTTATTTTATTTATGAAAAGCTTTAAAAAAAAAAAACACAAGAAAGCTAACAGCATTCTTGAAGAAAAAGGAAGATACATCAGTAAATAACATGATTCGTAATAAGAAATAAGGTATCTCTCAAACAAGAGAAAAAAATAAGAAATATCTTCCATACTAGTCTCCCCTGTCTATTGTGGGCTAGTGTGGAAGATATTTCACCCAAATTTTTTTAATGAAATCGCAACAAAGAGACCTAATAATAAATGGAGAATGATATAAGTGAGTCCATAAAACACACAAGGATAAAAGCAAAAGACATTTGTTCTTGAACGTTGAACTTTTGTTTATATGCTGAAAGATACATGAAGAAAATTTTCACGTTGAAGGTAACTGTTCACTGGTACATACCCTGAAACAGTCTTTCCCTACACCCACAAGATGTTTAAGTCATCTCAGACCAGGCGTAGGGATATTGGCCCTCCTGCTGATTATGTAATCCTTTATGCATTTCTCTGCATTGGGTGCAGACCTTATTAGCATTCCATTTTAATATGTGCAGCTCATTGGTATATTATTTAAACATGCTTGACATTGCTGTGTATGCATACTTTTCTTTTGCTGTTTACATGTGCATCAGTCTCTTTTTTGCATTTGGTGTGGCAGAACCTGTGTGTATAACTTGCATTAGCTGCACGCAGAGGGTATGCTAATCTTTCTGCATCAGACTGTAAGATTCTGCCTGAGGCAATAGAGAGTTAAGTGACTTGCCCAAGAGCAGCAACTTTGATTTATCTTGTTTCTCAGCCTACTGACTCTAACAATTAAGCTACTCCTCCACTCTCAGATAGTCCCTACCCAAGAGAGCATACCATCTAGTCAAGTCAGGCATACATGACAAACAAGAATCCTTGGAAAATGTATTTATTAGAGGCGTGGTTAAGTATAAAAGAAACCTCAAAAGTTGAGTTTTAACAGTAGATTTGAATATAGCCAAAGGAGCATGATACAACTCAGGATGTCTATTCTAGTCATATAGTGCAAGGTAGAAATAATGGAGTCAGGAGTTGGCAATGAAAGAGAAAGGCACAGATAAGAGCAACTTGCCTGATGAATAGGGTCACAATGAAGGGTGTAGGGAGAGAAAGTAATGAGGTGCTGCAGAGTGAATGCATTTGTAACTGAATTAGAGAAGCTTGAACTATATGCAGAAGCAGATGGGAAGCCAATGTGATGACTTGAAGAGAGGAATTACATGTTCATAGCTGATTTTTGAAGAGACTGCAGTGGAGAAAGATGATTCAGTGGGAGACCTCATGGATTAGGTTGTGGTCTAAGCAAGAAGTGATAAGAGAATGGATGAGTCCTTTGGTAGCATGCTCAGAAAGGAAAGGATGGATATTAACAATGTTAGAGGAAGAAATGCACACTTTAGCAAGGTTTTGCATTTGTATAGAGAAGAACTGACCCCTCCCCCCCCACCCCCAAGATTATGTGGTAGAAGGACTGGGGGGCTGACCATGTTATTTCTAGAAATAGGGAAAGAGGAAAGCAGAAAGTGGATTTGGAGGGGAAATAGGAGTAGCCTAGTGGTTAGAACTGTGGCTTGGTAACCAAGCAACCAGGGTTTGATTTCCACTAGCACACCTTGTGGACTTGGGCAAGTCACTTAACCCTTCATTGTCTTGGAAGAAAGGCCTGGCAATCTACTTCCAGTCACATTGCCAAGAAAACCCAGGAGCTTTTGGGTTGCCAGGAGTCAGCCTTGACTTGAAGGCACACATTGCATTGCATTGCATTAAAAGTTCTGAAATGGTAAGTTTAAGATGACTCTACACCATCCAGGTAATGATTTGTGGCTGGATTCTTGATGAAATTTCTGGTGTAGAGCAGTAGATATGGGATCATAAAAATGGTACTGAAAGTTATAGCAGGCAATCAGAGTACCAAGGGAATAAGTATAAAGAGAAACAGAGAAGAGGACCCAGTACAGAGCCCTAAGTTACATTGACTAACAGTGGAGGAAGAACTATCACCAGAGGATACACTAAAAGTTTGTTGTCTTGTTTCTCTTCTCAACTATTGTGTCTTTGGGCAGGAGGCACTCCCTATCAAGAGCGTTTTATAAAAAGACATGCTGCCACATCTTTTTTTGTACCCATTTTGTGGTGGGAGTGGGACTTTGTGTGTTAGGGATATGCAAAGGAAAAAAATATGATTAGATTTTAGAATTTTTCCAGATTTTCAGGCACTTATTTAGGTTCATTTCACACATTCAATTTAATAAATTATTCCCCACATTAGAACATTTTAATGCATGCAATTTGATTGTAAGCCTGTTAATTTGATATGCATGCACTAAATGAACTGAATTCACACTAAAATACAGGTTCCCTATTACTAAAGTATGTTAAGCAGGACTGTGATAACCGTTACTGTGCTGGCATGACAGTGTGCTCATTCCTGTGTTAACTGCTCATTTTGCAGTGGGTTGGGGACTGGACAGAGAATGAGTGTGACCCGCACGCTCTCACGTTTGCGGTTAATGCAGATACATTTAATGTCACCTCAAGAGGTGGCTTAAGTGCACCCATACTAATTGTAAATGAACCTAACGTGAAGTAAGAGACTTTTCTCCAGGACCAAGCAGGAAGTCAGTCCTCACATATGGGTGACGTCGGCGCCGACGGAGCCCTCGCGGAGCAATTTTCCCCAGCTTTCAAAGAAAGCCTTTGGGAATTGCAGCGCGCATGCGCGGTCCCCTTCCCGCCCAAGGGTGCCATCTTAGCCAGTCTTCTTTTTTCCGCGGAGCCCTTCAGACGTGCCCGTCTTGTCCCCGCTGAAAAAGTTGATTTTTTCGTGTTTAATCGTGTTTTTCTCTATCGGTTCGACGCCGGTCCTTTTCCTGCCCGGACTCGCGACGCCGTTGCGAGTCCTTCTGTTATTTTTCGTTTTTTCTGATTTTCTGTCAGTTTCGTTTTCGGTTTTTCACTGGCAGCCCGGTCCTTTGACCTTGCAGGGGCCCTTTTTCCCCCGATGGCTGCCAGTGGTTTCAAGCGGTGTGTTCAGTGTGACAGAAATATGTCACTCACTGACACACATGATAATTGCCTCCGCTGCCTTGGCCCGGATCACGAGGAACTGATCTGTGGGGCCTGCAGCAAGATGTCCTCCAAAGCGTTAAGGAGTCGGCGGCATCAGCGGGAACGAATCTTCGCTGACCCCGGCCGTACCCGGACCTCGTCGGAGGCCTCGGCGTCCAGAGGTTCCAGCTCTGACCATCGCCGGAGTTCCTCTGACAGGGGTTCTCCCTCCGGGGACCATCGTCGGAAGGTGAAACCCACGAGGGCGGCGTCGGTGGACGCTCCTGGTTCCGCAAGGGCCAGGTCGCATAGCCCCGATAGCCGTCCCGGGTCTTTGGAGAAGGAGCATCTGCCGAAGCGACCTCGTCTGGAGTCGGAGTTGCCTGCTCGGGTAAGTCCTGTAGTCCTCCTGGACTCGCCTCAGAGGGGTCCGACGTCGGGCCCGACGCCGTCGGGGCCCGAGTAGGGGGCTGCTGGGTCACCTGAGGTCGGACTCAGGTTGACGGCCTTGGAGAGCAGACTCTCTGCCTTCATGGACCAGCAGCGGGCACTGATCGCTAGCCTCGCTGGCGCCTCTGCCCCGACCGCCGGGACGTCGACGTCTAAGTCGACCCTGGAGACCGAGCCGATCCTCGAGTCCATGCGGGCTCGAGTCGATCCTTGGTCGAGGTCACCCTCGGCCTCCCGTTCGGGACCGAGGTCGTCGACGCCGACTCCCTCGGCGTCGGGGCGGCCGACGCCTCCGCCCGCCCGGACCGACCCCACCGATTCCTCCTCGGAGTCTGCCTGGGAGTCTGAAGAGGAAGAGTCACCTGATTCCTTTCGGACTCGGTGTGTCCCCTCGGACTCGCCTGAGTCCGAACCTCGGAAACAGTCCCCTCCGGAGGACGCCCGGTTCTCGGACTTCGTCAGGGATATGGCCAAGGCTTTGGCCTTCCCTGCGGATCCCGAGGAGGAGCCCCGAGCCGAAGAGCTCGATGCCCTTCAGTATGACTCTCCCGCCAGGGAGCACTTTACTGTACCGGTTCCTCCCATGCTGGAACGACTACTCTTCCGCATGTGGGAGAGTCCGGCGGCGTCGCCGGTGTTAAGCAAGCGGGTCGATTCCATTTATCGAGTCCGCAAGAGCCCTGGCTTCCAAAAAGCACAGCTACCGCACCATTCCATGGTGGTGGAATCGGCCATGCATAGGCTTAAGAGCCAGAAGATGCACTCCTCGGTGCCTCCTGGCAGGGAGGCCCGCAACCTGGATGGCCTAGGTAAGAAGTGTTTCCAGGGCTCTATGCTTGCTTGTCGGGTCCAGACCTACCAGCTCTACATGGGCATGTATCTCAGAGACCTGGCTAAAGAGATAGCCGGATTCTCCGCTGGGCTGTCCGAGGAACCTTTGCGGAGGTTCCTAGCCTTGACAACTGGTATTCGGGAATGCTCCAAATTTATGTCTCGAGCAGCCTATGATGGCTTTGAAGCATCGGCACGAGTGGCCGCAGCCGGCATCGGTGCCCGCCGACAGGCTTGGCTTCAATCGTCTGACCTTGAACCCTGGGTGCAGGACAAGTTGGTCGATGTCCCCTGCCGAGGTGAGAACCTCTTTGGCAAGCCCATGGCTGAAAAGGCTGCCCAAATCGAGACGGAGACTCTCACCAGAACTAGGCTTTCTAGGAAGACCTCCGCCCCTTCCCAGAAGAAGAAGGGCTCGGGAAAGAAGTCCTTTTACCCGAGAAAGGCGGCTGCCTATAAACACTACCCTCAATATCAGGCCTCCGCGGCTCCCCATCAGGGTCAGCAGGCCAAGGGACGGGGTAACGGGTCCCGTAGGCAGCAAGCCCCCAAGCCTGCACCACCGGCCCCTGCTCAGCAGGGTGTGGGTTTTTGACTTCATCAGCATAGCCTCTCCCCCTCAGCTGGTTCCTCCCAGCACAGGAGGCCGGCTGGTTCACCTTGCCCACAGGTGGTCCAACGTCACCTCAGATGCCTGGGTGCTTCAAGTGGTGAGAGAAGGCTATCTTCTCCACTTCCACCAGATCCCTCCCTCCTATTTCCCGGGAGAACCTCCACGACTCCCTCTGCACAGGGACTTACTCCTTCAGGAGTTAGCAAGTCTTCTTCAGGAACAGGCTGTGGAACCGGTGCCCCACCACCTGCGGGGTCAAGGCTTCTATTCCAGGTATTTCCTAATACCAAAAAGAACGGGAGGCCTCAGACCCATCCTGGACTTGCGCAACCTCAACAAGTTCCTCGTCAGGGAGAAGTTCAAGATGCTTACCCTTGGAATCCTTCTGCCCTACCTCCAGCAGGGAGATTGGCTATGCTCCTTGGATCTAAAGGATGCCTACACGCACATCCTCATCCACCCAAGCCACCGCCAATACCTAAGGTTTGTGGTGGCAGGAAATCATTACCAGTACAGAGTACTGCCCTTTGGCCTATCCTCCGCACCACGAGTCTTCACAAAATGTCTCGCGGTGGTGGCGGCTTATCTCCGGCTTCACGGCCTCTATGTCTTTCCGTACCTAGACGACTGGCTCATCAGAGCATCGTCCTCTCCAGAAGTCACAACAGCCACACACCGCACTGTGACTCTTCTGCAATACTTGGGCTTTGTCATAAACTTCGCAAAGTCCACTTTGCTCCCCTCACAAGATCTCGAGTTCATCGGCGCACGATTGCACACTCTTCAGGCACGAGCTTTCCTGCCTCTCGACAGGGCTCAACGGCTCATGGACCTAGCCGGCCGTTTTCGCAGCCAGTCCCTGGTCTCCGCCAGGCGCTTCCTGAGACTACTCGGCCATATGGCTTCCACCGTCCACGTGACCCCCAATGCCCGCCTGAATATGCGGCCTGCTCAGTGGTGCCTTCGCAAGCAGTGGCAACAGGCCTCGGGTGGCCTAGCCGACTTAGTGCGCATCTCCGGCCCGCTGGCCTCTTCTCTACAGTGGTGGCTTCATCGGCCGAACCTGGTGCTCGGAATGCCTTTTCAGTCTCCTCCGCCGGCTCAAGTGCTGACGACCGATGCTTCTCTCCTAGGATGGGGAGCGCATTGCCAAGGGGCATGTACTCAAGGTCTCTGGACCACGTGGGAGTCTGCGCAGCAGATCAACTTCCTGGAGCTCAGAGCAATCCGTCTGGCTCTCAAGGCTTTCTCCCACCTGACTTCTCACCAGTCCGTCCTTGTCCAGACGGACAATCAAGTTGCCATGTTCTACGTGAACAAACAGGGAGGCACGGGCTCCTTCCTTCTCTGTCGGGAAGCACAGAAGCTCTGTTCTTGGGCTGTCAGCCACGACATTCTTCTCAAGGCAGTTTATCTCCCAGGCCAAGAGAATTGCCTGGCGGACAAACTCAGCAGAATCCTCCAGCCGCACGAGTGGCGCCTGGATCCCTTGGTAGTTCAGAAACTTTTTCTGAAGTGGGGCCTCCCCACGATGGATCTCTTTGCCAGTCCTCTCAACCGGCAACTTCCTCGCTTCTGCTCTCGGCAGCCGCATCCCCTTCGAGTAGCGGCGGATGCTTTTCTGCTCTCATGGTCGAAAAGCCTTCTGTATGCCTTTCCTCCCATACCGCTAGTCTCTCCCGAACTCTTTTCAAGGTTCTCCGAGACAAAGCTTCCATGATCCTGATAGCTCCTCGCTGGCCCAGACAGCCGTGGTTTCCACTCCTGCTGCAATTAGCGGTGGAGGATCCGTTCCCTCTGTGGTTTCAGCCAGATCTCCTAACACAGGATCAGGGGTCCTTGCTACACCCCAACCTCAGATCTCTACATCTGATGGCCTGGCTGCTGAAAGGGTAGTCCTCGCTCCCCTTCTATTGCCGGCAGAGGTGGAAGAGGTCGTCCTAGCTTCCCGGCGACCTTCTACCCGCAAATGCTACGCCCTTAAATGGCGTCGCTTTTCCGCTTGGTGTGCCCAGCAGTCTCAGGTTCCCTTCTCCTGCTCGGTGTCGGTGATCTTGCAGTACTTGCTCTACCTCTCTAATATGGGACTTAAGTCCAACTCCGTCAAAGTTCACCTCAGTGCTCTCTCAGCACATCATGTGCCGGTGGACGGCAGACCTCTTTCCAGCGACCCTCTCGTGGCGAGGTTTCTCCGAGGTCTCCTTCTACTCAAACCACCTCTGCGCCCGCCAGCACCTGACTGGGATCTAAATGTGGTTTTGCAGCGGATCACCTGTCCGCCTTTTGAACCTATGGCTACCTGTTCTCTACGTTTTCTATCTTGGAAAACCTTATTCCTGATAGCCCTCACTTCCGCTAGACGCGTAAGTGAATTGCAGGCCCTCGTGTCTGATCCCCCTTACACTCGGTTCTACAAAAATAGGGTAGTCCTACGGACTCACCCAAAATTTCTTCCAAAAGTGGTCTCCCCTTTTCACATCAATCAGGAGGTGGTACTTCCGACCTTCTTTCCCAGGCCACACTCCAGCCGAGCTGAAATGGTCCTGCATACCCTGGACTGTAGAAGGGCATTGAACTTCTACCTTGACCGTACGCGGGAGCACCGTAAAGCTGCTCAGCTTTTTGTATCTTTTGACCCCAATAAATTGGGGCTCCCGGTCTCCAAGCGTACTCTGTCCATATGGGTTGCTGACTGTATCGCTTGGGCTTATGGGGCAGCCGGACTCTCCTTAGAAAGTCGAGTCACGGCTCATTGTGTTCGGGCGAAGGCTACGTCAGTGGCTTACCTCCGCTCTGTTCCGTTGGCAGACATCTGCCGGGCCGCTACTTGGTCTTCGAGCCAGACTTTTGCGGTCCATTACTGCCTCGAGAGGGAGTCCCGCAGGGACAGTGCTTTCGGACAGGCAGTCCTCCGAAATCTCTTCGAGGTTTGAGCAACTCCTACCCTCCATCCCGGATGGGGGCTACCGGTGGGTAATAATTCAGCGAAGATTCCTTCCTTCTGTACTGCTGAGCTAGAGGGAGCTCATTTTTGTGCTTAGGGTCTCCGGTAGCCTTAAGCTTGGGAGTCCCATATGTGAGGACTGACTTCCTGCTTGGTCCTGGAGAAAGCGTAGTTACTCACCTGTAACAGGTGTTCTCCAGGAGCAGCAGGAATCAGTCCTCACAACCCTCCCTCCTCCCCTTGGAGTTGCGATTATCTGCTTTAGTTTTTTTGCAAATTTTTACGCTGTCTTTTAGCTATGTCATCTGACTGGCTAAGATGGCACCCTTGGGCGGGAAGGGGACCGCGCATGCGCGCTGCAATTCCCAAAGGCTTTCTTTGAAAGCTGGGGAAAATTGCTCCGCGAGGGCTCCGTTGGCGCCGACGTCACCCATATGTGAGGACTGATTCCTGCTGCTCCTGGAGAACACCTGTTACAGGTGAGTAACTACGCTTTCAGTGTGGTAACGCAACTGCAGGGGCATGCTGGCTACACTCCTGACAGCTACCACATGCCTTTTTCACCTACCGTGCATTAAATTTTACTCCTAATGCACAGCAAGTGCAAAAACTTACCGCACTTTAGTAAAAGGGCCCCACATATCCCTAGTGTGTGTGTGTGAAAAACTTGCCCTGCTATAGCCTGTTCTTTAGCTGTTGTATGTTGGGATTGTGTGTATGAGTGAAGCTTGCACTGCCTTTGCCTGTATTGCAGGAATGTGTGTGTAGGGGGCAGTGTGTGTTTATGTGAACAAAGTGCACACTGCTGCCGCCTGTGCTCTGCTTATTCTCTGACCTGCACCTCCCACTAGTACTAAAAATTAACTGACAGCTAATATAAAGGAGATTTAATCTGTGCTCTCTCCCCCTCCTGCCCCCATCACAAATCAGTGTGGGCAGCATGCATAACAGAATTCACAGGAACCATGATGTGAACACTTGCGCTCTGGTCCCCAGAATTTCACATAGAAACTTTAAAAAGTGGCCAATCAGCCTGACCTGAATTTGAACTGCTGACATCGATGATAGACTGTAAAACTTTGAGCCCAGTACCTACTGACATGCATTTTTCTCTTACTTGGACCCGATTTAAAACTGAAAGAGGGAATCAATTACCCTACATACTTCTCTTGCAGCCTATTCTGCCATGTCGCCCATCAGTACAGTGCTTTTGGCTCTCAGTTTGCTGCTACTGATCTCCAAATCTTGGAACTATGAAGCCCTTGGGCCCGGCTGTCATCTCTACCGTAAGTGCTATAATCTGATTTCTTCTGCAGCACACTTTATTTGCATCATCCCTGGATGCTTTATTTAATATAAAAACACCATAAATTAGCCTTTCCAGAGAATAATGAAAGAGAATAACAGAGTACTAGATAAAAGTGTGCTCTGATATAGAGAGAAAGAAAAGGGCACATAGTAATATGGTAACATAGGGTTTTTTATTGACTCTGCTGTTGTTTACTTTCTCCCACTACTTACAAACACTATATACCAAAAATTATTATATTTATATTACTTTTAGCGTATACATTTGTTGTTGGAAGTCATTAATAAAAGGTAGGGGTATCAACCATCATCAATGCAACCTGCATTGAATATACGGATCAACCACATGACATGGAAGCTAACCAGGCAGCAGCAATATTCAGCTGTTGCCCGATTAGCTTTGGTGGCAAACATTAGGATGGCTTTTGCTACGCCGCTAAGGGAAAACTGGGCAGCAGCAATGGCTAACTGGGCAGCGGCTGAATATTGCTGCTGCCTGATTAGCTTCCACGCCATGTGGCACTGTGCAGCAGATCCAGATATTCAATGCTGGTGATCAGATATGTTCCTGGATTTGAATATCCAGGTTAACCCTGCAGCGGTGATGGCCGCTGACTATATATGCTTTTCATTTAGTACCTGCTGCATAGCATTATTTCACTGGATATATTTCTTGTGTATGTCTGCATTTATCACTTTGTCAGTGCTGCCTTATAGTGTATAGTTGTGGGGTAAATGATGCAGCACCACCTTGAACACACTCTGGGGCCCATCGAGTACTTGTATTCATTTAGACCCGCGCTGCCTAATATAATGTTGGTTGATACCCCTACCTTTTATTAATTACTTTCAACAACAAATGTATATGCTAAAAGTAATATAAATATAATAATTTTATACAGGGTGGCCCAAAAAAAGTGAGAACATCTCATAAATTAAAAGCTTAAATAGTTTACTTATTTACCCTTTTAAGCTATATAACGTCTTTATTTCAACAATTTCCGGTCGCTATCTTTTTTTTTTTTTAATTTGTCAATCGTTTACATCTGTCTTTTTGAATTGTTAAAGAACTTATATGCTACGAGATGTTCTCACTTGTTTTGGGCCACCCTGTATATTGTTTAAGTAGTGGGAGAAAGATTTTTTATTGGCTCTGCTATTATTTTTGTTTGTGATGTTGGATGTGAAGCCTGTGCCCTTTCCTTTCTATGAACACAGAGCCCGATATTCAAAGGCCTTTACATGAGTAACTTCCTTAGTTACCCATGTAAAGGCCTTAACCGGGATTTTCAAAGGGCACCTACATGGGTAGTGCCCTTCGAAAACCCCAGCTAAGTCCCTAGCACGCCCCGATGCTATCTGCATAGAATCGGGGCGTGTTAGGGGCGTTCTGTGATGGAGCGGGGGCAGAGGAAGGGGCTACATGGGTGGCAGAGATTTTCATTGCTACCTGCATAACCCTCTGCACCTTAAAGATGGGTGAGGAAAAACCTCACCTATCTTTAAGACACAGAGGCTATGCAGGTAGCAATGAAAATCTCTGCTACCTGTGTAGCCTCTGCGGCTGCTGGGGCATCCAGGCTAACCTGGATTTTCACCTGCCGCTGAGGAAGTGAAAATTCAGATTAGGGGGTCGGCAGGCAGGCTATGTGCCGCAGTGGCGCATAGCCTGTCCAACTCAATATCGGGCCCATACTAAACAAGGGCAGATAAAGACCAGCGTAGCCCATCTAGTCTGCCCCGCAAGGTGTTTAGCGTTGTACCTCCTGCTCTCTGCACGATACTCCCTTTGTTTAGGATTGTATCTTTTGCTCTGTGTAGGTTACCCCCCCTCTCCCATGCCTTTCTTGAAGTGTGAAAGTCATTTACATTTTGCTTTCTGTGGAAATGTTCTATTCTCCAGGACCAAGCAGAAAGTCAGTCCTCACATATGGGTGTCATCGGCGCCGATGAAGCCCCAGTGGAGCATTTCCCCAGCTTTCTATGAAAGCCTTTGGGAATGCAGGCACGCATGCGCGGTTCCCTTCCCACCTAAAGGTGCCATCTTACCTCAGTCTCTTTTTTTCTGAGAAGCCCACTGGATGTGTGTCCTGTCATTCCGGATAAAAGTTGATTTTTTTTTTCAGCGATATTCGCTATTTTTTCTTCCGGTTCGACGCCGGTTCCCCTCCCGCCGGGTTCGGTACACCGGTATCGAGCCCGATTCTTCTTTTTCGGTTTTTGCCCTTCGTGGCTGGCGTTCGTGCCCTTTTTTGCTTTTTTCCCTGGAAGGCCGGTCCTTTGACCTCGCGGGGACTCTTTTTTCCCTGATGGCTTCCAGCGGTTTCAAGAAGTGTGATCGGTGTAAGAAACTGATGTCTCTCACTGACACACACGACTGCTGCCTTCGGTGCCCCGGTCCTGATCACGACCCTAAGTCGTGTGGGCCATGTGGGAAGATGTCTTCCAAGGCACTCTGAAGTCGCCAGCAGCAGAAAGAAAGGCTTTTCTCGGACTCAGCCTCCGACTGGGCCCAGACCTTGTCTGAGGCCTCGACATCTCGGGATTCGGATCCCGAGTGCCGTCGTGGCTCCTCGGACAGGGGGTCCCCCGACCGGGAACACAAGAGGAAGGAGCGGCTCGCGAGGGTGTCATCGGAAGAGGTCCCTGGCTCCTCGAGGGCCAGGTCTAAGACCCCCGACCGTTGCCCCGGGCCCGTGGAACAAGAGAAGCCTGCCAAAGTTCCTCGCGTGGAGCCAGAGTCTGCTGGACACGTAAGCCCTGTAGTCCTCGAGGACTCTCCTCCCAGGGAGCCGCCGCCGGGGCCGAAGTCAGTGGCTGCTGTGTCTCCTGAGCTGAGTCTCAGGATGACAGCCTTGGAGAGCAGATTGTCTGCCTTCATGGAGCAGCAGCGGGCACTGATGGCCAGCCTGTCTGGCGCATCTGCCCCGACCACCAGGACATCGACTTCAAAGTCGACCCAGGAGACCGAGCTGATACTCGAGTCCATCATAGCTCGAAGTCGACCTCGGTTGCAGTTTCCCTCGACCTCCCGTTCGGGACCGAGGGCGTCGACACCGGTGCTTCCGGCATCGGGGCAGGTGCTCCAGGGCCCCGCGGTGTCGGACCCTGACTCCTCGTCGGATGAGTCCGCCTGCAACTCAGAGCTATTCGCCTAGCTCTCAAAGCTTTCTCTCCTGCCCTGGCCCATCAATCTGTCCTCGTTCAGACAGACAACCAGGTAGCCATGTTTTATGTGAACAAACAGGGCGGGACTGGGTCCAGACTCCTTTCTCGGGAAGCTCAGGAGCTTTGGTCTTTTGCCCTAAAGCACAGCATGCTCCGCAGGACTGTGTACCTTCCAGGTCAGGAGAACTACCTGGCCGACAAATTGAGCAGGATTCTGCAGCCCCACGAGTGGCAATTGCATCCCCTAGTAGTTCAGAGGATCTTCCTGAAATGGGGTCTCCCTTGGATAGATCTGTTTGCCAGTCCATTGAACGCACAACTGCCAAAGTTCTGTTCCAGGCAACCGCATCCTCTGAGAATAGCACCGGATGCTTTTCTGATTCCCTGGTCTCAGGGCCTCCTGTATGCGTTTCCTCCCACACCCTTGGTGGCCTGAACTCTTTTCAAGATTCTTCAGGACAAGGCCTCGGTCCTGCTGGTGGCTCCCCGGTGGCCGAGACAGCCTTTCTTTCCACTTCTGCCTCAGCTGGCAGTGGATCCCCCACTGCCCCTGGGGTTGCAACCCGACCTTCTCTCTCAGGATCAGGGTTCCCTTCTGCATCCCAATCTCAAAGCTCTCAATTTGATGGCCTGGAGGCTGCAAGGGTAGTTTTGGCTCCCTGGGGCCTGCCTCAGGAAGTTGAGGAGGTTGTCCTAGCTTCTAGGAAACAATCCACTAGAAAAACCTATGCTCTCAAGTGGAGAAGGTTTTCTCTGTGGTGTCAGCTACGTACAGAGGATCCTTTCTCCTGTACTGTACCAGTAGTGCTTCAGTACTTACTGCACTTATCAAATCAGGGACTTAAGTCCAATTCTGTTCGGGTCCACCTCTCAGCTCTAGCAGCTCACCACTCACTGGTGGAGGGACATTCTCTGTTGGTTCACCCCTTGGTGTCCCGCTTTCTCAGAGGCTTGCTTTTACTCAAGCCTCCAATCCGTCCTCCGGCCCCTGAGTGGGAGTTGAATGTGGTCTTGCAGCAACTGACTCGCCCAACTTTTGAGCCGATGGCTACTTGCCCACTCCGCTTCCTCTCCTGGAAGACACTCTTCTTGATAGCCCTTACTTCAGCTAGGCGAGTGAGTGAGCTTCAGGCCCTGGTCTGTGATAGGCCTTACACTAGGATTTACAGGAACAAGGTAGTCCTTAGGACTCATCCAAAGTTCCTCCCAAAGGTTGTCTCCTCTTTCCACCTCAACCAAGAGGTGGTTCTTCCAACCTTTTTCCCTAGGCCTCATGCTAGCCAGGCTGAAGCAGTTCTGCATACCCTGGACTGTAGGAGGGCCTTATCCTTCTACCTTGAGCGTACGCAGGGGCATAGAAGGGCTACTCAGCTCTTTGTATCCTTTGACCCTAACAAGTTGGGGTTGGCTGTGTCCAAGCATACCTTGTCCATCTGGGTGGCTGACCTTCCTTTGCAGGGTCGGGTTACGGCCCACCGTGTCAGGGCAATGGCTGCCTCAGTGGCTCATCTCCGCTCTGTGCCCTTGGTAGACATCTGCAGGGCTGCAACTTAGTCTTCAAGCCAGACCTTTGCGGCCCATTACTGTCTGGAGAGGGAGTCCCGTAGGGACAGTGCTTTTAGCCAAGCAGTACTCCGGAATCTCTTTGAGGTTTAGGCAACTCCTGCCCTCCTGCCCTCTGTTGGGCTACCGGTGGAGGTTGTGTCCTTGAAAAGCCTTTCTTTGCTGCTGAGACTAGAGGGAGTACTCTTGTTCAGCCTGGGTTCCTCGGTAGCCCAGAGCTGGGGAGTCACCGATATGGGAGGACTGACTTCCTGCTTGGTCCTGGAGAAAGAGTAGTTACTCACCTGTAACAGGTGTTCTCCAGGAGCAGCAGGAAACAGTCCTCACAACCCTCCCTCCTCCCCTTGGAGTTGCAGTTGTACATAGTTTATTTTTCATTTTTGTGTGCTGTTCTTAGCTATGTCATTTGACTGAGGTAAGATGGCACCTTTAGGCGGGAAGGGAAACCGCGCGCATGCGTGCCTGCATTCCCAAAGGCTTTCATAGAAAGCTGGGGAAATGCTCCGCTGGGGCTTCATCGGCGCCGATGACACCCATATGTGAGGACTGATTCCTGCTGCTCCTGGAGAATACCTGTTACAGGTGAGTAACTACTCTTTATTTTGATTCCATTCTTTTGCTATGCATAGATCCTCTGGGCCTGATTTAGCCTGTTGCAGTCAGCATTTGTAAAGCACCTGGCCAACACGGGCAGTAGTGAAACTGGATATTTAGCTCCAGATGCTAGATATTTATTTAACAGTTTTTTATACTGCTTTATCATTTCAGTCAAAGCAGTTTACATTGTAACTTAAACTTGGTAATGCACAGGGACACTGATAACTTGGAATTTTTTGAGGCAATGGTGGGATAAGTGACTTACCCAAGGCCACAAATGGAAATCAAAGCATAGTCCCTTGTTTCCCAAGCCAGTGCTGTAACCATTAGGCTACTTTTGTAGCACTAAATAGCTACTTTTAGCACTGACCTCCATTGCTCTTCTGTTAGCGGAGCTATTTAACCACTATCTGGATAGCTAAACTGCATAAAGTTAGGACAACTACCGACATGTCCTAACTTTATGTGGTTACCTATCTGATTAGAGGACTGAAAATCACTACTAACCAGATAAGTGCTAGGACCATCCCTACACTCTGCAGATAGTGGTAGGGTGATCTGTGGAGATCTTCTGTAGCACTAGCCACTGAATATTGGGCTCAGTGGAGTTTATCTGGTTAGCAGGTTCTTTGGAATATCTGGCCTTCTGTGTTCATCCCACACTTTTTTGAATGCCATCATTGCCTTCAGTGGGAGGACATCGCAGGCATTCACCTTTCCATGAAAAAGTATTTCCTGATACTAAGAAATTTTTCTCCTTGCAGCTTCATTTCATGATTTCCGGTTCTATAACTTCCCTAACTTTAGAAGAGTTTTACTTGTTCATTAATATTTTTCAAGTACTTTAAGCATCTGTATCATATCACCCCTATCCCTCCTCTCCTCTAGAGCAGTACTTGAAAACCTGATTGGCTAGGTGTGTCCCAAGATAACCACAATGAATATGCTGATTGAAATTTGCATGCAAATCTATCTCATATGTATTCATTGTGGTTATCCTGAGAACCTAACTGGTTAGGTATGTCCTGAAGACGGGGTAGAGAACCACAGTTCTCGAGGATTAATGCAGTTAGCAAGTCTGCGCCCCCCCCCCCCCCTTGCATAGTCAGGTCTTCATGTCGTGTCTCATGTGACTTCTGGCACAGACCCCATACCATTCTGGCTGAATTTCTATTAACTCTTTCCAGTCTTTTAATATACTTAGCAAGATATGGCCTCAAAAACTGAATACAATACTCCACTTGAGACCTCGCCAATGACTTATACAAGGATATTATCATCTCCATCTTGCTGCTCATTATTCCCTTCTGTATGCAGTCTAACATTCTTCTGACTTTGAACACTGCTTTGTCACACTGTTTCATCATGTTGAGATCCTCAGACACTATCACACAGAGGTCTCTCTTCTGGTCTATGCATATCAGCCTCTGATTGCCTATCACATACAACTCCTTTGGAATTTTGCATCACAAATACATCACACTCCACTTTTTCACATTACAATTTACCTGCCAAGCATTAACCCATACTTTTAACTTTTGTAGATCACTTTTCATGGCGTATTTATTCTGTTGCAAATCTTTGTGTCATCTGCAAAAAGGACAAATTTTCATTCTAACCCTTCAGCAATATTGCTCAAAGATATTGAACAAAATCAGCCCAAGGACTGACCCCTTAACCCCTCCACTACTTACCCTCTCTCATCTATCAGTCATCCAGTTTTTAATGGTTTACCTCCTTGGGTCCCATCCTCAGGCTGCTCAATTTATTCATGAGCCTCCTATGAGGAACAGTATCAAAGAAAGGCCTTGCTGAAATCTAAGTAGATAATCAAGCACATGTCCTTGATCTAGCTCTTTGATCACCCAGTCAAAAAAATCAGGTTTGGCACAATATGCCTTTGGTAAAGTCATGTTGCTGTGGATCTTGCAAACCATTGTACTGTAGAAAGTTTATTATCCTTTCCTTCAGCAGAAGCTCCATTACTTATCCTACCACAAGATAAGGCTTACTAGCCTATATTTTCCAACCTCTTCTCTGTTACTATTTTTGTGAAGAGGGACATCAGCCCTTCTTCAATACCATAGAACCTCCCCTATCTTCAAAGATCTATTAAACACATCCTTTAGAAGATTTGCCAGAGCCTCTCTGAGCTCCCTCATTTTCCTGGTTATGTATCTCATCTAGCCCCATGGTTTTGTCCGCTTTCGGTTTTGGAAGTTGTTCATAAACACTTTCTTCTGTGAATGATCTGGTATCTATTCCATTTCCATGCTTACTTTTGTTTATCATCTGTGGTCCTTCTCCTAATTTTCTTCTGTGAATACCGAACAGAGGTAGTTGTTTGCATTTCCACTTTTCCCTCATCACTTTCCACACATTGGTCTTCAGTTTCATTTCTGGTCCTTCCTCTCCGCAACATACCTGAAAAAAAAATCACATCATCTCTTTTTGCATCTTTAGCCATAATTAGTCCTGCCTGTATTGACAAAAAATGAGGGGCTTCAGTAACGGGGGTACAGAGTAAGACCATTCCACTGATAATATTGTTTCTCTCTTTCTTAGCATTCAATGTGACCATAAAGAGCGACCGTCAGGGGACATGCAGGGGGACCCACATGATCCATGCGTGTGTAGGCTACTGTGAATCCAGTGCCTTCCCATCCAAATACTCTGTGCTCCTGGCAAGTGGTTTCAAGCACAACATCACCTCTGTGTCCCAGTGCTGCACTGTCAACAAAATGCAAAAGGTAGATCTCTTTGTGAGACACCTCACTGAATATCAAACATAAACATAGGAGCAACAGCACCTACTTTCCACATGTACACACACTATACCATCACAGAACAGGCACAGCACAAGCAATGACAATGCAAGCTTCCCTCACAAACATGTGGCGCCTGATCTTAGAAGGGGCACATCCAGGACATCTGGACACCCCCAAGCAGGACAGGCCCATTAAGACCCGATTTTGCACTGTAGGAGCTAGACATTCCTGCAGGTGCAGGATCGGGCCCTGAGAGAGCCCGGCGAGCCCCTGCATACCTCAGGAACATCCATCCTGCCGCTCTCTTGGCCTATCGCATTGGTGCCCCCTGATTCCCCGCCCGAGGTGGAATAAACAGCGCATCCTGCACACACCCACAGAACATACAGAGCAGTGATCTAAATCAGTCCTGTACATCCTGCAGCCTCTACCCACCCCACTCTGCTCCCTTCCACCCCCCTCCGGTTCTGCATGTAGAGGCTCTGGTCGTGCTGGGAGATGGGATGTGGAATCAGAGCAGGATGGATAGCGGGGCTGCACGTCCCACCAGGATGTACAGCCCCGCTATCCACTTCTCTGAATGACCTCCATATTGTTCCAGCATACAACCAGTAGAGAACAAACAGTGGCACTGCAATTTATCCTCATACACATATTGCCCCACCATAGAACAGGTGTAGCATGGCAGTGGCAATGAAAGCTTCCCTTACCCAAATACAGACAGACTGCCCCCTTACAGAACAAGTACAGCACAGACAATAGTATAAGCTTCCCTCATACTCACTGACACTTCACAGAACAGATACAGCATAGGCAATGGCATGCAAGGTTCCTTCTCACACACACAGGCATAGAAATATGAACAAGGACAGCACAGGCAGCAAAGCAAGCTTACCTCATATATGTTATGTCAAGACAGTCATGCAGGTTGCCAGTACAGTGGCCAAATATTCTATCACCTCTTGCCTTTTTCTAACTGTTCCTCTTCTTGGCTTTTCCTTCTAGGTTAAAGTCGCCCTGCACTGCGGCCTTGCTCGGCAGGAGGAGATCAAAATTTTCACAGCCAGGACCTGCCAATGTGATATGTGCCGGCTATCACGGTACTAACATCCAGAAATGGGAGAGTCCATCGACTTCCTATGAACTACACTTTCGCCTGCCAGATCTGAGCCATGGAGTCCCCAAAGGAACCAGGCCACTGTCATTTTTATTTATAAGCCAGAAATACAGCTGTATTTTATAACCCCCTTCAAAATGCACTAAAAGTGACAGTTTAGTGTAACTGTAGAGATATATGCAAAATAAAGCATGTATAGATATGTTACATAATGTCTAATAATTGTTTTTATATGTTGCTGTCATAATGTTGGGAGAGGGGGATACTCTGTGCATGGATCTTTAACAAACTACTAGTACTACTACTAAACATTTGTATAGCGCTAGGGATTGTAGACAGGATTGCCAGCTGGTTCTTCACCCTGGGCAGTTGATGCTAATGGCCCCAGTATGGGATTGCATTTTAGTGAAGTCCAATTATTCCACCTTCCACCCGCTGGTAATTGCTTGCCTGGGGTCAGGTTAAAAAGAGTGTCAGATAGGTGTGGGCAAAGAACCAAGTTACTTTCAGAACCAGGATGGGAGGAGGAGAACTGTGCCTATCAATGATGTGTTCAATCCTGTGCCAGAGAACTCCATTTATGTGCAGTGTGAACCCACTCCTCTTTTCCCTCATCCCTCATCCACCCAGAGTTAGACAACAGCAATTACCCAGAGCCGCCCAACCATTAGGCAAACCCAGGGGCGGCCCAAGGGGGGTGCGGGGCCATGTGCGGAGACTCGGTGTGGGGCCTTATTTGCATAAGTGGCCTTATTTGCATAAATATTTGCATAATGTTACCATACACTAACTTTTAGTAAACATGTCTCTTAATGAGTGTATGGATAAAGAAAGACTAAAAGATTTCTACATTACTATAATCCAGTGCCAACCGCCAGGCACATTAGGAACTACTACAAACGCTGCCCATTTAGAACCCATAGCAAACCCGCCGTATCCTGACAGCATTACCAGGACTCACAAAGCACCATACCCTACCTATCAAAAGGCAACACTGCAAATATTAAACCAATACATTTCAGAGAATACTGGGGAAAGAGAACAAGTGGCAATGTCAAATAGGAATTACATAAACAGAATACCTCAGCTCAGTTACACATGCAGAACATAGACCATCACCAAACAAGGAATCACAATTTAGAAACAGGAAGGCAATAATTAAACTGGGAACCCCAAAAGCCAAACTTGGAATCTACAACAACACTGTAGAAATAAAACTATAAATTAATTTCCTCTTGTACCAAACAAAGCGCAGACGTTAATGATGCACATTTCCCAGAGCTTTCATATTCCAGTTAATAAATTCAAAATAAAGAGATATCTTTCTACCTTTTGTGCATTTTTTTCAGTTGCAATTGGTCCAGCCACTTTCTTCTGGTTTCTTCATGTTTTCTGCTAACTCTCCATCGTCTGCTGTCCATTTGTCCTTTCTTCTCTCTTCTAGTTTTTTTTTCCATTCTCTCTCTCTACATCTGCTTTAACATACTAATCTTTCTCCTTTTGCTCTTTCCTCATTCCTATTTCATCCACACAAATTTTACCCCTCCATCCTCAATCCCCAATTACTCTCCCAATACCCGGCCAATTGTAGATTTTTCATCCCTCCTACACAAAATATTTTTCCCCTCTCCATTTTACTCTCCCAGCCCCATCCCATTCTAATCCTCCCCCAACATCAGCTCCCTTCTAGTTCCAGTCTCACCCAGCATCCATTCCCTTCTAGTCCCTGCATCAGCCCATTTCCAGTCCTAGCCCCCCCATCAGCCCATTTCCAGTCCTAGCTCCCCCATCCATTTCCAGTCCAAGTCCCTTCATCAGCTCATTTCCAATCCTAGCCCCCCCATCAGCCCATTTCTAGTCATTTCCTAGCCCCACCATCAGCCCATGTCAAATCATAGCTCCCCTCCACTCAGCCCAATTCCAGTCCAAGCCCCCCCATGAGCCTACTTCCAGTTCTATTCAAGCCCCCACCACAGCCCATTTCCAATCTTAGCTCCCCCCAACAGCCCATTTCCAGTCCTATCCTAGCTGTTCCATCAGCCCATTTTCAGTCCTAGCTCCCTTCCTTCACAGCGCATTTCCATTCCAAGCCCCCTCCCCATCAGCTATTTGCAGTTCAAGCCTCCCCTTCCACTCAGCCCATTTCCAGTCCTAGCAACCCCCCAACCCATTACCAGTCCTAGCCCCCCGTCCATCAACTTCCAGTCCTAACCCCCATCACCCCATTTTCAGTTTAAGCCCCCCTATAACCAATTACCAGTCCTAACCCCCCATCAGCCCATTTCCAGTCAGCCCCCCATAGCCCATTGCCAGTCCTAAACCCCCCCATCAGCCCACAGCCCATTACCAGTCCTAACCACATCAGCCCACCTCAAGTCCTAACCCCTCCCCATCAGCCCATTTCCTGTCCTAGCCCCCCCATAGCCCATTATCAGTCCTACCCCCCCATAGCCCATTACCAGTCCTACCCCCCCATCAGCCCAATACCAGTCTTAACCCCCCCATAGCCCATTACCAGTCCTAACCCCCAATCACCCCATTTCCAGACAGCCCCCATCAGCCCATAGCCCATTACCAGTCCTAACCCCCAAACACCCCATTTCCAGACAGCCCCCATCAGCCCACAGCCCATTGCCAGTCTTAACCCCCCCATAGCCCATTACCAGTCCTAACCCCCCCCAATCAGCCCACTACCAGTCCTAACCCCCCATCTCCCCATTTCCAGACAGCCCTCATCAGACCACAGCCCATTGCCAGTCTTAACCCCCCCTAGCCCATTGCCAGTATTAACCCCCCCATAGCCCATTGCCAGTCTTAACCCCCCCATAGCCCATTGCCAGCCCTCATCAGCCCACAGCCCTTTGCCAGTCTTAACCCCCCCCCTAGGCCATTGCCAGCCCTCATCAGCCCTCAGCCCATTGCCAGTCTTAACCCCCCATAGCCCATTGCCAGTCTTAACCCCCCTCCCCAGCCCACTGCCAGTCTTAACCCCCCCAGCCCATTGCCAGTCTTAACCCACCCCATAGCCCATTGCCAGTCTTAACCCCCCTCCCCAGCCCACTGCCAGTCTTAACCACCCCCTAGCCCACTGCCAGTCTTAACCCCCCCCCCATAGCCCATTGCCAGTCTTAACCCTCCCTCCCCAGCCCACTGCCAGTCTTAACCCCCCCCAGCCCATTGCCAGTCTTAACCCCCAGTCTTAACCCCCCTCCTAGCCCATTGCCAGTCTTAACCCCCCCATAGCCCATTGCCAGCCCTCATCAGCCCACAGCCCATTGCCAGTCTTAACCCCCCATAGCCCACTGCCAGTCTTAACCCCCCTCCTAGCCCATTGCCAGTCTTAACCCCCAGCCCATTGCCAGTCTTAACCCCCCCAGCCCACTGCCAGTCTTAACCCCCCCATAGCCCATTGCCAGTCTTAACCCTCCCTCCCCAGCCCATTGCCAGTCTTAACCCCCAGTCTTAACCCCCCTCCTAGCCCATTGCCAGTCTTAACCCCCCCATAGCCCATTGCCAGCCCTCATCAGCCCACAGCCCATTGCCAGTCTTAACCCCCCCATAGCCCACTGCCAGTCTTAACCCCCCTCCTAGCCCATTGCCAGTCTTAACCCCCCAGCCCATTGCCAGTCTTAACCCCCCCAGCCCACTGCCAGTCTTAACCCCCCCCATAGCCCATTGCCAGTCTTAACCCTCCCTCCCCAGCCCACTGCCAGTCTTAACCCCCCATAGCCCTCTGCCAGTCTTAACCCCTCTAGCCCATTGACAGTCTTAACCACCCCTCCTAGCCCATTGCCAGTCTTAACCCCCCCAGCCCACTGCCAATCTTAACCCCCCCTCCCTAGCCCATTGCCAGTCTTAACCCCCCTCCCCAGCCCCCTGCCAGTCTTAACCCCCCCTCCTAGCCCATTGCCAGTCTTAAACCCCCCCTCCCGAGCCCGAGCCCATTGCCAGTCTTAACCCCCCCTCCCTCCCTAGCCCATTGCCAGTCTTAACCCCCCCTCCCTCCCTCCCTCCCTAGCCCATTGCCAGTCTTAACCCCCCTCCCTAGCCCTAGCCCAAGCCCATTGCCAGTCTTAACCCCCCCTCCCTAGCCCATTGCCAGTCTTAACCCCCCCTCCTCCCTAGCACATTGCCATTCTTAACCCCCCCTCCTCCCTAGCCCATTGCCAGTCTTAACCCTCCCCCTCTCCTCCCTAGCCCATTGCCAGTCTTAACCCCCCCCTCCTCCCTAGCCCATTGCCAGTCCTATCCGCCCCCCCCCCTCGGCTCGGCTCGGCTCGGCTCATGGCAATTTAAAAAAAAAATAAATAAACTGGCCGCGGCAGCATGGAGTGTCCCGCGGGGCTCCCTCTGCCCGGCAGAACTCTCCCGGCGCGGCTGAGCCCCTCTGTGAGTGTCTCCCTCGCGTCTCTGTTAAGCCCGCAGGGGCAGATGGGAAATTTCCCATCAGCCACTGCTTCCCATCAGCCCCTGCGGGCTTAACAGAGACACTCTCCCTTCGCGTATCTGCAAGCCGGCACAGAGGGGCTCTGCCGCGCCGGGAGAGATCCGCCGGGCAGAGGGAGCCCCACGGGACACTTCATGCTGCCGCGGCGGCAGCGGCCAGCTTTTTTTTTTTAAATTTAATTAAGAAAAAAAAGCAGAATGTTCTTTGCGCGGGGCCCCCCGAAACGCGGGGCCCTGTGCAAAAAACATTCTTGCTCAATGGACGGGCCGGCCCTGGGCAAACCATGTGATGGTCTAGGATATCAGCTTCTTTGGGGGACAGGGCAGGAAAGATTAGGGCATTCAAAGCTAAACAATAGATCTCCAGGAACAAGCAGGAATGTAGTCTTCACATATGGGTGACATCGGTACCGACGGAGCCCGCACAGGAACGCTCCCCAGCATCCAATAGGAAAGCTTTTGGGAGCACTTCACTGTGCCTGCGTGACTACCTTCTTGCCTTCCCAGCTCCCTCTCTTCTTTGTTTTCCCTGGAGCCGGCAGGAAGAAAATCCTGTCACTGCAGAAAAACTTTTTTTGTGGATAGCACCTCTGCCTTCCTGTCATCTCCGGCACCGTCAAACACATCGCTGGTTCCCTTATTTTTTCTTTTCTTCTTTTATTTTATTTTCTAACAAAAAAGATAGGCATGTTGATGCCCTTTTAGGCCTTAAGCCTACCATAGCCTTCCCACCCATTGAAGGCATGGAGAAACCAGCTAGTGGTTTCAAAAAATGCTCCAAGTGTCCCAGCACTATCTCAGCAACTGACACATATCATTGGTGTCTAAAATATCTCGGCCCAGAACACCAGCCAACAGACTGTCCCCACTGTGAAAAGATGACTAGAAGAGGCCTACAGTACCTGGTTTCTAAATTTGGGACACTCTTCGTCTCGGACGCAGTATTGTTAGCGTCCATTTCATTGAGGGCATCATCCTCCTTTCATGGATCCAAGGTATCCTCAAAGTCAAAGCCCAAGTCTGCATCGAAACAAGACAAAACCTCCAGAGGTAGATCTCATTCAAGGCATCGAGATCCCTTGGGCGTTGGATCGGCCTGCCAAACAGCCCCGGCGGGAGGCCCTGTCCTCCAAAGCCACAGAGGGACTCCAGGATGCTCCCGAGGCCTCGACCTCCAGAGAGCTACTGATGCCATGCTCTGGAACAGTATGGCAAACACCCATGACCAATACCCAGGCATCGGCAATCTCGGTAAGCTCCCCTGGCAGTCTCAGTACCTATAAAAACATTGGCTCCAGGCACTAGCCCGTCGGTACCGGCATTGGTACCAACGTCAACAGTCAGTTTCAGCCACGACATCAGGGCTTATCCTTCATAATCTTATGCTCCATAGGTGGGAGACTCCTCCCATGGTCTCCCCTCACAATCGATGCCTCGATACCATGTATCGGGTACTGGAGTGCCCAGGCTTCCAAAAACTGTAGCTCCCCCACCATTCCATGGTGGTCGAATCAGCAATGCACAGAATCAAAAATCTTGAAGACCCACTCTTCTAACCCTCCAGGTAGAGAATTGAGAACATAAGATATGCCATACTGGGTCAGATCAAGGTCCATCAAGCCCAGTATCCTGTTTCCAACAGTGGTCAATCTAGGTCATAAGTACCTAGCAGTTTCCTGAAAAGACACAGGTTCCACAATGCTTGTATTGGGTCAAGTAGTGATATCCCGGGTCCCTTTTTATAATGGTTTATGGACCTTTCCTCCAGGAACTTTTCCAAACCTTTTTAAAACCCAGCTACACTAACAGCTTTTGCTACATCCTCCAGTAACAAATTCCAGAGTTTGATTACACGTTGAGTAAAAAAATATTTTCTCTTATTAGTCTTAAATAGTTTACCCTGTAGCTTCATTGCATGTCCCCTAGTCTTTCTATATTCAGATGAACCCTTGATGCCTTTGGGCATCGATGCTTCCATGCTGTCTGCTAGGATTGACTCCTATATCTTTTACATGGGGATGTTCCTCAAGGAGGTATCCAGGGATATTGAAACTTTTGCCCCTCTTCTTCCAGAGGATAAGAAAACAGACTACCTTGCCCTAGGCAAGCATAGCCAGAACATATCAAAGTTTGTTAATAGGGCCAACTTCAATGCTTTCGCAAGCACAAGCAGGACCTCAGCAATATGCATCAGTGCACGCAGAGTTGCATGGCTTCAAACCTCAGATCTTGAACAGTAGGTTCAAGATAAACTGGGCTACATACTTTGCAAAGGTGAAAACTTTTTTTTTGCAAAGACTGGCAAGATAAGGCCTCTCAATTAGAGTCAGAAAACACTACTCTAAAGAGACTGTCTTGAATAACAGCTGACCCTTTCAGAAAAAAAGCAACTGCACGGAAGTCTGTCTACAATAAAAAGAAGAAATTCTATTCTTCTTATCCTCCTGATTCTCAGTTCTAGACTCAAGCGCCACAGTAGGGGCAACAAACTCCTAAACAAGAGAAGAAGCCACAGGGAGCTAAACCTCAGCCAGCTACACAGCCACAGTCTGCGCCTGTTTTTTGACTTTTTTTTAGAAAACATTGCCACCCTGCCTCTGGAGGTCACCCATCCCCTCCACATAGCAGGAAGACTGTGTCAGTATGCCCACAGATGGCACCTCAAAACCTCAGAGCAGTGAACACTAAACATAGTTAAGGAGGGATATAGACTTAATCTGCAAACTCGGCCTCCCTCCACTTCCATGGGAGAATTTCAGACACAACCCCCACTCACTGCTCTCCTACAGGATGAGGTGTGGTCTCTTCTTTCTCAGTGTACCATAGAAAATGTTCTGACATCTCAGCAGGGAATGGGTTTCTATTCTCCATATTTTATCATTCCAATGAAAACTGGAGGAAACAGGCCCATTCTGGCCCTCAGGAACCTCAATAAGTTTCTAGTCTGAGAAAAGTTCAAGATGATCTCCCTCGGGACTCTGCTTCCCTACTTTCAGAGATAGGACTGGCTCTGTTCTTTAGATCTAAAAGAACCCAGCAGAGAACTTGTAGTCTAAATTTAATAGTCACTCAGGGCCTAGCATCAGCAAAGTACTTTTAGCTTAAATTTAAAACACAGAAGAGAGCTTTCTGGTTAAATTTAGAACCCAGCAGAGAGCTTGTAGTTTAAATTTCATAAGAAGTTAGAGCCTAGCAGCAGCTAAGAGCTATAATTTAAATCAAATCAGAATACAGCATACCTCAGCAGCACAAGACAGGGTACTGTGTAGCAGCCCTCTTTTAATAAGTGTTATTTCCCTCCCTCCCCTAGGATGATCGTAGCTTTATAGGTACTTACACATCTTACAAGACAGGAGGTGCTCTCAGGTGAAGCTCATTACCCAAATCAGTCATACACTAAGGACCTGAGATTAGTTAAGCTTCAGGTGAACAAGGTATATTACACGTATTAGGTACAGTTTTATTAGTATAAATATCCATAGCAACCCTTAGTAAGTAAAGAACTTAGATCTAAACACAAACTTAAAACTAAGATGCAGACAGCAGTCCAGCAGCGAGATGGGGGCTTTCCAGTCTTTTGCATTGAGTGTCACATGTATGATTTTCTCCCAGTTGGTGAGAGGTCTTACGTGTGCACTAGGTGCAAGGAGCTCTTTGCTCTCAGGGAACGAGTCCGTTCTCTAGAGGCTAAAGTAGCAGACTTGGAAAGCATAAGACAGACAGAGAGGTACATAGACGAGACCTACAGGGATATAGTCCTGAAGTCCCACCTCCAGTCTGGCAGCATCCCTGTTGCCATTGAGGAGAGAGATCACGTGACAGGAGAGCATCACCCTGGTGTGGCAGGAAGTGATCCTGTAACTAGGACCTGTCCTCCAGGTGATGTAAAACCCTCTCACACCGAGGAAGTTTCTCCAGGGCCATGTGCCCATGAGGGAAGGGTTAGGACAGCCGTTATAGTTGGTGATTCGATCATTAGGCATGTAGATAGCTGGGTGGCTGGTGGACGTGAGGATCGGCTGGTAACATGCCTGCCTGGTGCGAAGGTAGCGGACCTCACACGCCACCTAGATAAGGTCTTAGGTAGTGCTGGGGAGGAGTCTGCTGTCTTGGTACATGTCGGTACCATTGACATAGGAAAATGTGGTAGGGAGGTTCTGGAGGCTAAATTTAGGCTTTTAGGTAGGAAGTTGAAATCCAGAACTTCCAGGGTAGCATTCTCTGAAATGCTTCCTGTTCCACGCGCAGGACCCAAAAGGCAGGCAGAGCTCCGGAGTCTCAATGCGTGGATGAGACAATGGTGCAGAGATGAGGGTTTTGGATTTGTTAGGAACTGGGGAACATTCTTGGGAAAGGAGGGGCTCTTCCGAAGGGATGGGCTTCACCTTAACCGGGATGGAACCAGGCTGCTGGCATTAACCTTTAAAAAGGAGATAGAGCAGCTTTTAAACTAGATATTAGGGGAAAGCCGACAGTCGCCCAAGAGCGGATGGTTCGGAAGAATGTATCTTTGAAGGATACTACCAAAAGCAGAGAGGTTCCACAAAAGAGTAAAGTAGCCCAAATGCCCTCAAGTATGGAGCAGACAGAGCTTAAAGATCCTAAATTACCCATGTCTAACAATAGCCAAATTAATATGAATAAAATACATTCTCTAAAATGCTTGTATGCAAATGCTAGAAGTCTAAAAAATAAGATGGGAGAGTTAGAATATATAGCACTAAATGAAAGGTTAGATATGATTGGAATATCAGAGACATGGTGGAAGGAGGACAATCAGTGGGACACTGTGATACCTGTGTACAAACTGTATCTTAATGATAGAGCTGATCAAATTGGTGGAGGGGTTGCTCTCTATGTTAGAAAGGGCATTGAGTCAGAAAGGATTAAAGTTTTGCAGGAAACAAAATCTGCTGTAGAATCTATATGGATTGAAATTCCACGTAAAAGGGGGAAGGCAGTGACAGTGGGGGTGTACTATCGAGCGCCTGGCCAGAATGACCAAATGGATGATGAAATGCTCAAAGAAATCAAGGAAGCTAACAAATGTTACAGCACAGTAAGAATAATGTGTGATTTCAACTACCCCGGTATCAACTGGGTCAGTGTCACGGCAGGACATGCTAGGGAGATAAAGTTCCTAGATGAAATAAATGACTGCTTCTTGGAGCAGCTGGTTCATGAACCGACCAGAGGGGAAGCCATATTAGACCTAATCCTTAGTGGAACACCAGATCTAGTGCAAGAGATAAGGTTGTTGGGGCCACTTGGCAATAGTGATCATAGCATGATCGCCTTTGATTTAATTAGTGGAGGAGGGATAGTAAGGAAATCCACAGTACTACCTTTTAACTTTCGAAAGGGAGACTATGATAAAATGAGGAAAACAGTTAAGAAAAAACTAAAAGGAGCAGTTGCAAAGGTTAAAGACGTACATCAGGCTTGGCTGTTGTTGAAAAATACTATCTTGGAAGCCCAGACCAGCTGTATTCCACGCTTTAAGAAAAGTGGAAGGAAGTCCAAAAAACTGCCAGCATGTTTTAAAGGTGAGGTCAGAGAGGCTGTTGTTGCCAAAAAAGCATCTTTCAGGAAATGGAAAAAAGAGCCAAACGACGAAACCTGAAACAGCACAAGCACTGGCAAGTCAAATGCAAGGCATTGATAAGGCAGGCAAAGGGAGAATTTGAGAAGAAGCTTGCTGCGGAAGCAAAAACGCGAAGTAAAGACCTTTTCAAGTACATTCGTAGCAAAAAACCTGTGAGAGAGTCAGTTGGTCCATTAGATGATAAAGGGGTTAAAGGAGCACTAAGAGGCGACAAGGCGATAATGGAGAGACTGAATGAATCCTTTGCTTCAGTCTTTACTGAGGAAGATGTAGGGATGTTACCCATGACTGAAGTGGTATTTAAAGGTGCGGAAGAATTGAAGGAAATATCGGTACATCGGGAAGATGTATTACAACTATTAGATAAACTGAAGAGTAGCAAATCACCTGGGCCGGATGGTATACATCCAAGGGTGTTGAAAGAACTGAAATATGAGATTGCAGACCTGCTATTAGTAATCTGTGAACTATCATTAAAATCATCTCTAATACCTGAAGATTGGAGGATCGCCAATGTAACACCAATTTTTAAAAAAGGTTCCAGGGGTGATCCGGGAAACTACAGACCGGTGAGCCTGACATCAGTACCGGGAAAAATGGTAGAAACCATCATAAAGAATAAAATTACTCAGCATGTAGATAGTCATGACCTAATGGGAGACGGCCAACATGGCTTTAGACAAGGAAGATCTTGTCTTACTAATCTGTTATGTTTTTTTGAAGGAGTGAATAATCAGGTGGACAAAGGTGAGTCGGTTGATATTGTGTATCTGGACTTTCAGAAAGCCTTTGACAAGGTCCCTCATGAGAGACTTTTGGGAAAACTAAAGGGTCATGGGATAGGAGGCAGTGTGCTATTGTGGATCAGGAACTGGTTAAAAGATAGAAAGCAGAGGGTAGGGCTAAATGGCCAATTTTCCCAATGGAGAAAGGTGAATAGTGGTGTACCCCAGGGATCTGTGCTGGGTCTGCTGCTTTTTGACATATTCATAAATGACCTGGAAAGTGGAATAACGAGTGAGGTTATCAAATTTTCAGATGACACAAAACTATTTAAAGTTGTTAAAACCCAAGAGGATTGTGGAAAATTGCAAGAGGATCTTGATAAATTGGAAGACTGGGCATCAAAATGGCAGATGAAATTTAATGTGGACAAGTGCAAGGTTATGCACCTAGGGAAGAACAACCCAAACTATGGTTACACGATGCAAGGTTCCACATTAGGAACCACCACCCAGGAAAAAAGATTTAGGCGTCATTGTGGATACCATGTTAAAACCCTCGGTCCAGTGTGCAGCAGCGGCCAAGAGAGCAAATAGAATGCTAGGTATGATAAGGAAAGGAAAGGAATGGAAAATAAAACAAAAGATATTATAATGCCTCTATATCGTTCCATGGTGAGACCGCACCTTGAATATTGTGTGCAATTCTGGTCGCCGTATCTTAATAAGGATATAGCGATTTTAGAAAAGGTTCAGAGAAGAGCCACCAAAATGGTAAAGGGGATGGAAGGATACTCCTATGAAGAAAGGCTAAAAAGGTTAGGGCTCTTTAACCTGGAATAGAGACGGCTGAGGGGAGATATGATAGAAGTCTATAAATTAATGAACGGAGTGGAACGGGTAAACGTAGATCGATTGGTTACCTTATTAGAATATAGAAAGACTAGGGGACATGCAATGAAGCTACAGGGTAAACTATTTAAGACTAATAAAAGAAAATATTTTTTCACTCAACGTGTAATCAAACTCTGGAATTTGTTACCAGAGGATGTAGTAAAGGCTGTTAATGTAGCTGGGTTTAAAAAAGGTTTGGAAAAGTTCCTGGAGGAAAGGTCCATAAACCATTATTAAGAAGGGACCCAGGATATCAATGCTTGGACCAATACAAGCATTGTGGAACCTGTGTCCCTTGGGGAAACTGCTAGGTACATATGACCTAGATTGGCCACTGTTGGAAACAGAATACTGGGCTTGATGGACCTTGGTCTGACCCAGTATGGCATATCTTATGTTCTTACATATGTCCATCCAGGACATAGGAAATAGCTATGCTTCACCTTTCAGGGAACTCATTATCAATACAGAATACTTCCCTTCAGACTCGCCTCTGCGTCAAGAATCGTCACAAACTGCATGGCTGTTGTAGCCAAATACCTAATTGGGGATATTTGTCTTCCCTTACTTAGGCGACAGGCTCATAAAAGCAGACACCATACTAGAGGTGCAACTTTCCTTGCATCGTACCATCATGGTAGTACAACACTTGGGATTTGTCATAAACCTCCCAGAATCCCAGCTCACTCCATCTCAAAAGCTAGAGTCCATCGGAGCTCTGCTGGACACTCAGCAGTCCAAGGATTCCTGACCAAGCTCTGCTGTGCCTGTCTAATTGAACTAGCGTCTCAGATTCTCCAATGGGACCATCTGACTGCCTGCGAAATGCTGCAGCTCCTGGGGTACATGGCCTCTACGGTACATGTCATTCCCTATGCCCGCTTACATATGCGCAGAGCCCAATGGACTCTTGCCTCTCAATGGAGGCAGGCCTTTGGGCCATCTATGTGACAGGATCAAAGTCACTGCCCCTCTTTCAACATCCCTTCAGTGGTGGTGTTCTCCAGAAAAATCTGCTCATAGGGTCACCTTTTCAGATGCCTCCACTTCAATGCACCCTGACAACGGATGCCTCCAAGTTGGGTTAGGGAGCACACCTGTGTGACCTGTCTACACAGGGACCCTGGACAACGCACAAGCCATACCTCCAAATAAATCTATTGGAACTTCCCATCTTGAATGCCTTCCAAGTGTTTCAACACCACCTCAGGGCACAACAAGTCCTCGTCAGAACAGACAATCAGGTAGCTATGTTCTATGTGAACAAATAGGGAGGAACAGGCTCATAGCCCCTCTTCGAGGAAACTCTTCACCTGTGGTCCTTTGCCATCTCTCATCAAATACATCTTCGTGTGGTGTATCTCCCGGGAAAGCTCAGTGTCTTAGCAGACAAGCTGAGTCGCATCCCTTTTCTCCACAAATGGTCTCTCCATCCAGACACAGCTTCCTACATCTTCCAGACCTGGGGAACTCCAGACATAGATCTGTTTGCTACTTCTCAGAATGCCAAGCTTCCTTGCTTCTGCACAAGGACTCCAACATCCAGCAACCAACAGGCGGATGCCTTTTACCTACACTGGGGTCAGGGTCTGCTCTCTGCTTTCCCTCCCATACCCCTCATTCCCAAGATGCTTTTCAAGCTTCAGTACATAAGGGCTCCATGATTCTCATAACCCCTCACTGGTCGCGGCAACCGTGGTTTCCACTGCTACTGCATCTGACTCAAACGCAGCTTCTCTGATTGGGATCTGCGCCTGATCTCCTCTCCCAGGACAACGGCTCACTGCTCCATCCCAATCCATAGTCTCTCCGCCACACCTGCTGAGAGCATAGCATTGCAGGGCATTGACCTTCCATGAGAGATTAAGGAAATCCTACTCACTTCCAGAAAGCCCTAAACCAGATGTTTATATGCTTTCAAGTAGCACAGATACTCTTATCTCCTCCACCAGTCCTCGACAGGTCTAAAGACCAACTTGGTGAGAGTCCATCTCGGTGCCATTGCGACCTCTCACCACCTATTAGATGAACAGCCCATCTCCTCACATCCGCTAGTAGCACGTTTCATGAGAGGTCTCCTGCTATCCAAGCCGCCCATTAAGCCACTTCCAATGGCTTGGGACCTCAATGTCGTTCTAGCACAGCTTCTCAAGCCACCTTTGAACCACTGGCTACAACCTCCCTGAATTTCCTGTCTTGGAAGGTACTCTTCCTCATTGCCCTCTCTTCAGCTGGACACATTAGTGAGCTTCAGGCTTTGGTGGCGGATCCCCCCTATATCCGATTCCACCATGACAAGGTCATCGTTCAGACTCACCCACAAAGGTGGTGTCTTCTTTTTATCTAACACAAAAAGCACAAAACCACGTGAAATGAAAGAACCCAGTCCAAAAACGTGGTAGAAAGGAAAGACAGAGCTATTTTATTGTACCAAAATACAGGGGTAAATGCCAAAGGGACCCGACACAGGCCGTGTTTCGATTAAACCTTCATCAGGGGTATTCTGGCGTGCTACAGTCATAAACATAAACACATTATTAAGTTAAAAACGCATTAAACTAAGTAATAAAACAATTAAAACAATAAGAAACAATCTTTAAAAACATAAACATAAAAACTACATGAATAAATGTTAAAATATCAATAACTGGATTATCCGGATGCCCGGCTTTCGCCTGCCACATCATGAACACCCCCACCAAACCAACCGATTAACGCAACACCCCCCTCCCCCAATTTCCTGATAAAACACGCAGACATTCTGGAACAACAATTTTGGTCGCAGCTTTATTAACCATATTCAAACACCAGCCCAACATGAGCCAAAACAACATTCTTATTTACCAAAGAAACTGCCCCCCCACCCCCTTTCCGGATAATGCCCCCCCATCAGACATTTATTAGCAAGGTGGTGCATCATCCTCCCCCCATTTTCCCCTGCTGCCCGCCTCGCCATATTATTAGCAAAGGCTGGCTCCACTTGCCTTCCACCGGACAGAGACCCCAACGGAGATGTCTCTCCCAGCCTGATGAGCACTCCGCTCCCCTCAATGCGGCCTCAGCCGTATATGCCCCGCCATGTCAGCAAGCGCTAGCTCGATACCCCGCCACCGGCACCAGGTAGCCTATCTATTCTTGTGCTGCCCCCCCCCCCCCAAAGAAAGCTACGACCAACACCATCCCTCCAGCACTTCCTTCCAATCATTCAGTAACAAGTCTTGTCCCACTGGAGCAAGGTGCACCCCCCATCCGTGCGATATAATCCCACGCACTTCACTTCAGCCCAAGGATGCAACACCTGCAGCCCGCCAGTCTGTTGGACCCAGCGCCCAATTTGTCTATTAATCTTGACCAGGCCACGGGACCATCGCTGCTATAGCCAGCAGGAAGGACGTGGAATGATATCAGACCAGATAATCATGACCCCAGGTAATAATTCCCATACAAGCCCAATATCCCTCTGAACAGTCCGAATGAGCTGCCTGCAAAACCAGCTAGATAGGTCATTGCCGCCCAGTTGAATCAGCAGTCCGACTGGCTGCTGCCCGATTCGCGACTGCACCAAGGATACCAACTGCCACCATCGCATGCCGTGCTCTCCCATCCAACACAGCTTGATGCCAGATGTCGCCAGCCCAAGATGCACTCCCAGTGGCAAGATATGGCTCTGCGCTCTGCCCAATACACGAAGGAATGACCGATGATCCACCACTCTCCAGAGTATGAACCATCTGCAATAAGACAAATCGGACTGCCACCAACGGGTAACTCTGCAAAAGGAATAAAACCTTTAGTACCCACCTCCCCCCCCAACCTCACGTCCCGATTCCCAATGGGCCCCCCATTGAGGCATTCAAGTGTAGTATAATCACTGGGAAACTTCCGCAGCCGGACCCTGCTACCCGCAGCCGCGCTCAAGACTCTTGTGGGCGAACATATCCCACGTAGGCGTCCGAGCTCCATCTGCCAATCCGCTGAATCACCTTTCCTTCCAGCCCCGCTGCTGCTGCACTAGTAGCCGCACCAATCCTGAAGGAGTGTGATGCGGATCGCCTCGCATCGTAGCCCAGATGCTGCAGAGCCAAATGCAAAACAGCTGTAAACTGAAACTGCGTTACAGGCTTACCATTCTCATGAATAAATAAATAGCCCGCTGCACCTGTTTGCCTATGCAAATACCTCTGCAAATTATGCACTGACAGGATTGCACGGGAAAAAGTGCCTTCAGTATCACCCAACCCCCCTTTCCCACCTGATCCATTTTAGATTGCGGGATAAAAATGCGCAACTGCGCCACCTCGACTGTCACATGCTTGACGTCCAAACCCCCAAATGCGCCCTTCCTTCCAGACCTTGTTACAAGCTCACACACGCGGAATGCACAAAAAAATGCAGTCACAAACGCCGCCCGAAACAGGACGGACTCGAATGCAGAGACTGCAACTTGAGGCATTGCCTCGCAAATCTGGAGGAGGAGCTCGTGAGACACCGGGAGTCACCAGTCTTATAACTGGGGGTGCACTCTGGCCCAACCCGCCAACATGCGCTTCACTAAAAAGGACACGCGAGGGTTACTCCAACCTGCTGCCTTACTGAAAAATGAGAACCCTGCTATCGCCAATGTAACTGCCGATCTGGACCAGCCCTCCCTTATTGCCCACAACAAGAATTGGCCAACCTGCTCCTCTGGCACTTTTCTGCCACACCAACCTCTCCCATTCAAAAAGACACCCACCTGAGAGTAGCCACGCCGATACATCGCCCATGTTCCTTGCACCACCGACATAGCCAAAAATGCCATCACTTCAGGGTCCCAACCTGCCAGAGATGATCCAGAACCAACGAGGCTGTCTCCTCCGCGTCCGGAGCCAATAGTCGGAACTGCATCCACTGGAAACGGGACAAAGCATCAGCAATTGAATTCTGGGTACCCAGCACATGCCATGCTCTCGCGGTAACATTTAGACGTAAGCAAGCCAATACGAATACCCTCATCAATGCTGCCACTCGTGGGCACTTCGGTGCATGCCGGTTGATAACTTCTACCACCGCCGCATTGTCGCACAAGAACACCATCCTCCTATTCCGTAACCACTCTGGCCACACCCAAAGCGTGACCACAATAGGGAATAACTCCAAGAATGCAATATTGCGGGTCAGCCCAGACACCCCCCATTCGACCTGCCAAGCCTCTGCACACCAAAGCCCCTTGACAGTATGCGCTGAATCCAGAACTGCCCGCAGCATCCGTAAACAACTGCAAGTCCGCGTTTGATACTTCGGGCAACTGTAACACCGTGCGACCATTGAAATTGGCCAGAAAGGAATCTCACACCCGCAAATCTTCTCGCATTCCGGACGAGATGCGAATATGGTGATGTGGCCGCACCACCCCTGCCATTGCCAAGGACAGCCACCGCGCAAAGGGGCGCCCCATGGGAATAGCCAGACAAGCAAAATTGAGATGCCCCACTAAGGACTGAAGGACCTTGAGAGTAGTCTTGCTGGAAGATCCCACCGCCGCGACCAATTCCCTTAGTTGTTTGACTTTTTGCCCCGGTAGGCGCACTAACATCTTCAATGAATCTATCTCTACTCCCAAAAAGGTGATGCACGTGGCAGGACCCACTATTTTGCCCACTGCTATAGGGATCCCAAAGTCACCTGCCAATCTAAGAAATGCGTCCAGGAGAGTGGAATAAGTCTCAACTTGACTGGGCCCCACAAAGAAAAAAATCATCCAGGTAATGTACTATGGTGGAGAATCCTGTCCGCCGTTCTAAGACCCAATGTACGAAGGTACTGAAGGCTTCAAAGTATGCACAAGATATCGCACAACCCATAGGCATACACTTATTGAAGTAAAACTGTGAAGAAAACTTAAATCCCAACAGCGGAAATGCCGAAGGGTGAACCGGCAACAATTGAAACACGGATTCGATATCCACCTTCTCCATCAGTGCCCCAGACCCGCACTGCCGTATGAGCGCAACAGCCATGTCGAAAGAAACGTAATGAACCGTGCACAACTCATGTGGAATGTGATCGTTCACGGAATTCACGGGCGGGAAAGACAAGTTATGACTTAACTTATAACTACCCGGTTCCTTTTTGGGGACCACTCCCGATGGAGAAACGATAAACGTCGAAAATGGGGGTTCACGAAACGGCCCGGCTATTCTGCCCAAAGCACATTCGGCCTCAAGTTTCTTATGCACTACGTCAACCAAAGACCTTATGGAACTGGAGTTCCTAGACACTCCACCCTCCACCACACCGTGAAATGGAATACGAAATCCTTCCGAAAAACCTAATAAAATCACCCTCCACGCCTTGCCCTGCCGGCACCCCTTATAATGAAGCAACCACGGGTGCAGCGCGTCTACCTTTATGGGCGTAGGCACCAATGAACAACTTGCACCCTCACTTATTCCCCGCCGGGGCTCCTGCCACCCCTTTGCGGCTACATTTTGTGGCTGCATGCCCACTCACACACAGGGAACAGGCATGCCTAAATTTACAGTCCGGGAAAGGACAGGAAGATCTGTTGAAACACCAGCACACATCTCCCCTTCCTGCACCCCCTTTTGGCTGAGTAGTGGATCCAATTGGCACACGAAAGGACCGCGCACCCGCTATAGCCGCTTGTGACCCTGCCCGAGCTACGCCTCCCCCCACTCCCCCCGACCTGTTCTTTGCGGACATTTGAGTCAGCCACAAATTAATGTCTTTCATCCCCCACGATAGTTGCCCATTTTCCTCCATCATATCCCTGAATTCCTCATCATAGTTTAGCCATGCCCAGCCTTCGTGCGCCTGCAACGCTGTTAATATCGTGTCCGCATAAGCCAATGATGCACCATACCGTCCCGGAGAGTAATGTCCCCATATGCTCGCTAACCTTAAGAAAGCCCGCGTCCAATTAAGGGTATTACGGGAAACCCTCCGCACCCTACCCGCTTTTTCGTCTTCCTTACGCTTCTTCCTGCTTTCCCCCGATTGTTTCCTTCCCTCCAGCAGGCAAAAGATATCAATATACCTATGCCTTTTTATCCGATGCCACAACTTCCGTGGTACTCCCTCCCATAGCTCCACGCAATGTACTACTGTGGGACCAGACCCATCAACCCTCTCGCACGTCCCAGCCACAGAGCCCACCGAAGAAGCCCCGGATGAGATCGAGGATGATAACGAAGATGAATCGCGCCGACACTGGCGTCCACATCTATGCTTTGCTTTGGCCTTCCTGCCCACTCCGAGGCCCTCCCACGATGGATGGGCTCCATCTGCCATGTCAGCCAAACTGCTCGCATATTCACCGGCTTCTGGGTTGGATGGCGCTCGCTCACTCGCGGTCTGCACTCCGGCCGCCGTGCTGGACTGCACTGATGTTTGGACTGTAGAGATCGCTCCACTGGGGAAAGACATACTCGTTCTTATACCAGCACTCTCTGGTACCTCAAGAGAAAGAGAAGGAGAAACACCAGCAGCAACAGTCCCAGGAGCCCTAGCCTCCCGACTCTCCCCACTTCCCCAGCTTCAAGCTGAAGAGCCCATGCCCCCAGCCTCCCACCCAGCTATCCCCCGTCCAGGCGCCATCCCTGCCCCACCAAACCACGCTCCCGGCCAATCACTCCAACCGCAACCCCATGGCCCCATTCCCCCATATTGTCCTACTCCAAAAGATCAAGGACCGGGGGTCCCAGCGAATGCTGGATGTGGCCAGCGCCCGCCCAGTTGACACGGGGTATAGTACCCCGGAAAAGGGGATGGAAAAGGAACTCCTGGTGCCCCTAGCCCTACCATGTCAGCACCCAGCCCGTTTGCCACTACCCCTGACCCTCTCGTCACTCCGGCATCATGCACCGACCCCCCCACCCAACTCGGCAACTCGGCACTGGTGACCATGTTAGACCCTCCCCCTCCTGCACCAGCCTCCTCTAGCCGTATAATCCCTACCACCTCTGTCCCCGAGACCTCCCCCGCAGAACCCCCCGACCTGCCATGTGGCCCTGCACCCCTCCCAAGTCCCCTTCTCTGCGACTTCCATACTCCCTCTCTGAAGCCCCTGGCTGCAGGCGATCCACGGGCCACTGACCTCCTTGACCCTGTCACCATGTGACCATGCATCACTGCCCCCGCCCCCTAGCCCATCCTGACCCGGAACCTCCACTCCTCCTACCCGCCCCCTGCCCTTTTGGGGTCCGCAGCATGCTTGGGGACTCTTTTCAGTACAGAGAAAATTCCCCCCCCCCCAACCAGGTATCAAATTCAATTAAATTAGAGTTACCCTTGGCTAATGTTCAAACGACCCCCCCCCCCCCCCACACACACACACAGAGTGCTCTCAATAACCCAAAGTGCTGGATTACAATGTGGACTCCTGGCCACACACTCCTTGGATGACAATACAATCAATCAACCAGCCTATCCCCTGCAGCCGGTGGAAGCACTGCCTCCCAAACCCAAAGAGTGCCTGCAGGCTCTCTGCTCAACCCCCAATGCCTTCGTCGGGGTTTTCTTTGCCTTTCCTTTTCTTTTTTTCTTTTAATATATAGTCTCCCCTCAGCCTGCCATCCTATGCACCCCCCTCCCCACCAAACGCACCACTCTCGGCTCCACAACCCCCCCACCAACGCATAACACGAAGAAAGCCCCCCCCCCCTTTCCGGAGTCCCTCTGCTCCACATAACTGACCCGATTGCCACCCGCACCCTCCTCGCTCCTGCCAAGGCCGAACCCCCGTCGCCTACACACCTTTTCCCCGAGCTGAGCAAGCAGGAAAGAGGGAGACCGCGCTCCACCGGTCCCCCACACTTTCTGCTCCCCCCGCCCACAAACCGCTGTCCACCAGTCCCATCGCCCCATGTGTCTGACGTGGGGCGATTTGAAGCACGCTCGCCGTGCTCCTTTCACGCCCCCGCCCCCACCCCCACACAACCGCCGGCGAAAGCCCCTGGCCCCGGGGACCCATTTAATATATCGGCCTTGGGACCTAGCCTTGCGGCACGTCAGGATTTACTAAGAAATCTTGTTCAATCACAGATTATTAACTAAAATTGTACAACATAAAACCATAAAATAAACAATGATAAAAACAAACATATAAGGATGTGCCGTTAACCATATGTTAAAAATATGTGTTGGTACCTCTGTAGGTAGTTTAGCCCATATGTGATATTCTTATTAGATAAAAAAAGAGATGAAGCGACATGAGTGAAAGGAGCAGGAGTGAGCCACACAGAGCACAGGATTGTTACAAATCTTCCTGTAAACTGTAAACTATGAATTTGTATAAATAAAGGAAGGAAATTTTGATAACTTAAACTACTATCTATACTATAGTACTTGTGTTGCTTTAAAACACTGCACATTATTTTTTAAAAATAATGTATCTATGAGCTTCATTTAAAAAAAACAAAAAAAATAACCTTAATCTTAACATCCAAGCTGGTCATAAAAACAGGAATTTTAATAGGTTGCCATAAAATAAATATGAACATTTAAAGGGGGAACTATAGTATAAAAAGAATCATGAGACATCCTATGTGACTGTACAAACTTATTGTTAGGGGTGCTCTCTAAATAAAACCAATTAAAACCACCCACCATACGTTAATTTCTGAAGACTAACCTTCAAAACAAAGGATTTTATGTAAGCCATAATAAAAGGTTGTATATGTGTACCTCAGGAAGTATCTTTAGCTTCTTGGAGATTCTTCGTGTATCTGAAAGTGCTATGCACTCACTGAAAAATGCCCACACTTGCGCTGTGAAAATAAACTCTGTGCCGCGGGAAAGATGATGTGTGGTCTCTTCTGATTGGTGAATCAAACATCTAAATCTTATACAGTTGTCCAGGACACGATCAAAGGATTGGAGATATTTGCAAGACTTCATATAGATGGCTTAGCTCAATTTTTAAATAAACCTAATTTTTCTTCTACATTGGACCCCACAAATGGTGCGAGCCCTATTAATGGAACTAAGCATATGCTGCACTGAATCGCAACGGAGGAAAGTGGATGCCAGAAACTAAACATGTTCTTTATATGTGCTAAACTATATAATCAATAGGAATAGTGACCTTTAAGACAATTTTTTAAAATTATGTTTACAATAGTAGAAAGGAAAGAAATTACTTATATCAATGTATTAAAAAATGTATTTTACAATAAAAAATGTATTGGGCAATAAAAATGATAGACTAATAACTTATTAGAAACAAACCTGCTCTGATAAGTATAAAAACAAATAAAATGTGATTAAAAGAGAAGAACAATAAGTAGATCGGAATTGTAAAAATTGGGCATAAAAAAATTGCTGTACGTATTTAGAAATTAAAGGGAACCCATACTTGCACTATAAACAGTGTGCCATGAGAAAAACCTTTTTGAAATTAAAATGCATTTATTCTAACCCAGAGGATGAGGGGGAGCAATATAAGAACCAAAAAAGGTTACAGAACCTTGTGCTAACAGATTATCTCAATTTGGCAACTGATCTAAAATGATCTTTCTATACTACCTATTATTCACATGTATCGGCGGGGGCTATATATACAGGAAAAATGTAACAAAACCAGCGCACATTGTACTTCTGCTAGAGAAAATGAATTTGATGAAATGTAAAACCAAACTAAAAAAATGTATGCTACAGGACAAAAAAGAAATAAAACTAAATATATACAATTGGAAATATCATAAATATCATATTTCTTGTTATTTAAAAACAGTTGCAAAAGAGAGAGGATATATATGACATTAAACCAATATTATAATCCATTATGAATTATATTAAAAAATTATAAATAATTGTGTTAAAACTAACATATTCTCAACAATAAAATAAAATTGTATCAATAGAATCGCTTGATGTTCCAATTGGTGTAAATAGATAAAAATGATGATGATATTAACAATAATAATGAGAGGGCGGGGGGAAGTGGGGGAGAGAGGGGGGACACCAGATGAGGAATTAATCTTATACAAAGGTTTATCCTTCATACCTATGAGAAAGCCTGATCCTTTTGAAATTCATATTGACCTGTTTAAGTTTTTTCGTAAAGTCCGTATTCGACAGGTTTTTTACAAGTCAGGGAGCATTTCCCAGTGACGGATTCATTATTAGTAAGGAATCTACTTGGATTCCCCCTCCACAGACAGACCCCCTCATTGAAGCCTTTGAGCAGGTGGTGCTTCAGCAAGTTCAAACATTTCTCACAGATACATGACCCACCTTTCACAACCTCACACAGGGAGAAAAGGAAGCTATTAAATCATTACAGAAGAATGACAAAATTATTATTAAACCAGCAGATAAAGGAGGAGCCGTAGTTGTTTTAGATAAAGGAATGTACATAGAAGAAATAAATAGGCAATTAAATGACCAGACATTTTATCTCAGATTAAATGGAGACCCTACTAGTAGGCTGAAAAGAAGTATTGATAGTCTAGTGCTTATAGCCTTTGAAATAGGGTACATTACTAAAAAAGGAGATTTTTTGATAGTGGATGCACCAATCATTACAACCATTTATATTATTCCCAAGATTCATAAGTCCTTGGAATCCCCCCTGGGGCGCCCTATTGTGTTTCAGCTATTGGGTCCCTCCTGGAACCAATCTCCCAACTTTTAGATCTATTATTACGTCCTTTTGTGACAGACATGTGGTCGTACGTAAGAGATTCCTCTCATGTCATAGAGATCCTCTCCTCTTTACACAACCTCGGTTCAGACATCATTTTAGTCACCCTAGATGTGGAGTCGTTATACACTTATGTCCCACAGGTAGAAGCTCAGCTGCACTAATAGCTTTTACTACATCTGATAACGAATTCCAGAGTTTGATTACCTGTTGAGTGAAAAACATATTTTCTGCTATTAGTCTTAAATTGGCTACACTGTAGCTTCATTGCATGTCCCCTAGTCTTTCTACATTTTGAAGGAGTTAACAATTGATCTGCGTTTACCCATTCTACGCCAGTCATTGTTTTATAAACCAAATAAATAAATAAAACAGATAACTAGAATCCCCCATGCTAGGGAGATACAATGTCACCTAATGTTCAACTACAGAACAGACTCTAGCCATCAGCAGTGGAAGAGGGTATTTTATTTTGTAGGGAATTCAGTAAAGTTCACCGTCCCCCTCACACTCCCTTCATGTAAGTTCTCAGTGATATACATTCTCCACTCACACTCCTCACCAAAAAAAAAAGGAGGGACTGTGCACCAGATACCCTAGCTAGAGTGGGGGAGTATAAGAGGTATCTCCAGGAACAAGCAGGAATGTAGTCTTCACATATGGGTGACATCGGTACCGACAGAACCCACGCAGGAACGCTCCCCAGTGTCCAAATAGGAAAGCCTTTGGCAGCACTCCACTGCGCCTGCGCAGCTGCCTTCCCACTCTTTCTCCTCAGTTCTTCTTTTTCTGTGGAGCCATCAATATCAACTCCTGCCACCGCAGAGAAAGCACAGTTACTTACATGTAACAGGTGATCTCTGGGAACAGCAGGAATTAGTCCTCACATATGGGTAAGTCGGAACCGACGGAGCCCGCGCGGGAAAGCTCCCCAGCTTTTCAGATGAAAAGCTTTTGGGGCTTCCCACAGCGCATGCGCGCTGCCTTCCCGCCTTCCTTACCAGCTCTCTTCAGTTCGAGTTTATAGCTGAGACAATAGAGAGAGGAAAGGAAGGTAGATAGATAGAAGATACAACTCCTAGGGGAGGTGGGTGGGTTGTGAGGACTAATTCCTGCTGTTTCCAGAGATCACCTGTTACAGGTAAGTAACTGTGCTATCTCCAGGAACAAGCAGGAATAAGTCCTCACATATGGGGACTCCCTAGCTAAGATGCCTGGGAGATCCCCCTCCAAGGGTAAACCATCTTCGTATGGATCTCAGGCATCCATTCAGGGAAGGTGGGCAGGAGTTGCTTAAGTATGGAACAGGTGTTTGAGGACAGCCTGACCAAACAAGGCATCCCGGCGGGAGTCCTTGTCCAAACAGTAATGGGCTGTGAAGGTATGAACCGAGGCCCAAGTGGCTGCTCGACAGATCTGATCTATGGATACAGAGTGAAGATGAGCCATAGAAGTAGCCATGGCTCTCACATTGTGAGCTGTGACATGGCCTTCCAGAGAAATGTTCTTACTCTGGTAAGCAAAAGAAATACACTGAGCAATCCAATTGGAAAGTGTACGTTTGGAGACTGGAAGTCCCAAATAAGAAGGATCAAAAGCCACAAAAAGTTGGGAAGACTTTCGATGTGGCCGAGTCCTGTTGAGGTAAAAGGCGAGAGCTCTTTTACAGTCAAGAGTATGAAGGTTCCTCTCTGCACTGGATGCATGAGGAGCCGGGAAAAAAACAGGTAGATATACCTCTTGATTAAGATGAAAAGGCGAGACCACTTTGGGCATAAAGTGGGGATTCGTCCTAAGGACCACCTTATCATGATGAAATCTGGTATAAGGTGGATTAGCCACCAAAGCCTGCAGTTCACTGATGCGGCGAGCCGAAGTGACTGCAATAAGGAAAAGAACCTTCCAGGAAAGAAATTTCAAGGAGGTAGAGTCCAAAGGCTCAAAAGGTGGTTTCATAAGCTGACCTAGAACTAGGTTCAAATCCCATGCTACCGGCGGAGGTCGGATGGGAGGTTTAGTTATTTATTTATTTATTTATTTGTTGAGCACACCAAATGGAAAAACGTTTCCATTTGAAAGCATAGGAACGCCTGGTAGAAGGTTTCCTAGAGGCATGAAGGATATCTTTCACTGGCTGAGAAAGATTAAACTCATGAAGGCTTAAGCCTTCAGTAACCAAGCTCGGAGATGTAGGGACTTGGGGTTTGGGTGCCACAAAGTCCCTTTCTCCTGAGACAGAAGGTCTGGCGCAGCTCCCAGGTCCAGGGAGGAGCCCTGGGAGAGCTGTAGAAGTAGAGGGAACCACACTTGGCGTGGCCAGCGTGGAGCTATAAGGATCATCGACCCGTGATCCCTCTGAAGTTTGAACAGAGTCTTGGGAATCAAAGGAATGGGTGGAAAAGCATACAGGAATTCCTGACCCCAATGCAGGAGAAAGGCATCGTTGGCCTGAGCTCCCTGACACGGAGTCCTGGAACAGAACCGGGGAAGTTTGGCATTCCACGGACTTGCAAAGAGGTCTATGTCCGAGGTCCCCCATTCCTGGAAGATTCTGTGTATCTGGTCCATATGCAGGGACCACTCGTGTGGAAGCAGAACTCGACTGAGTCTGTCTGCCCGAGAGTTTTGAACTCCTGGAAGATACACTGCCAGAAGATGAATTTGATGCTCTCTGGCGAAAGCCCATAATCTGAGAGCTTCGTTGCAAAGCGACAGAGAGCCCGTCCCTCCTTGCTTGTTGACATAGAACATGGCCACCTGATTGTCTGTCTGAACTAGGACAGTCAGGTTGGCAAGGAGGGTATGGAAGACTGTGAGGGCAAGGAAGATTGCTCGCAGTTCCAGAAGGTTGATATGAAGGGTGGTCTCTTGGGGAGACCAGGTTCCCTGAGTGGAGAGATGTTGAAGATGAGCTCCCCACCCTGTTTGGGAGGCATCTGTTGTGAGGGTTGCTTGGGGCAACGAAGGTTGGAAGGGGGTCCCCAACAACAGATTTTTGGAGGATGGTCCACCACTGGAGAGACCAAAACAGACGTTTTGAGGTGAGTACCTGGTCTGACAGCAGTCCCGATGCTTGAGACCACTGGGTGGCCAATGTCCATTGAGCTGCTCTCATATGGAGACGAGCATAGGGCACCACATGAACCGTGGAGGCCATGTGGCCCAGAAGTTGCAGCATTTCTCTGGCTGACAAGTGACTTCTGGACTGAGCCTGGGAGGCCAAGCTTATTAGCTGTTGGCCTCGGACCAGAGGAAGGTAGGCCCTTGCAGTGGTGGAATCCAGATAAGCCCCTATGAATTCCAGGGACTGAGTAGGGATGAGTTGGGACTTGAGAATGTTTACCACAAGTCCCAGATATTGAAGAATACGCCTTGTGCGGTCCAAGGAAATCTGGACTTCTGACTGAGATGGAGCTCGGATGAGCCAGTCGTCCAGATATGGGAACACGAAGATTCCCATGCCTCTTAGAAATGCGGCTACGACTGCCATGCATTTTGTGAATACTCTTGGAGCAGAGGCGAGACCGAAGGGAAGTACTCTGTATTGGAAATGTTTTCCCTGGAACAGAAATCGAAGATATTTTCTGTGGGATGGATGGATGAGTATATGAGTGTACGCATCCTTGAGATCTAGAGAACAAAGCCAATCCTGACTCTGAAGGTATGGAAGGAGAATGCCCAGAGAGAGCATTTTGAATTTCTCCTTGAATAGAAACTTGTTCAATTCTCTCAGATCTAGGATAGGTCTGAAGCCCCCTGTCTTCTTTGTTATGAGAAAATAAGGGGAGTAGAACCCTAACCCCTGTTGAGGAAGAGGAACCTCCTCTATTGCCCCTTGGGCAAGGAGAGAGGAGACTTCCTGACCCAACAGGGTCAGAAGAGATGGGGGAGAACTGAATTGCCTCACCATGGTATGGGGAGGAAGGCTGGAGAAATGAAGTTTGTAGCCCTCTCTGATGATAGAGAGGGTCCATTGCTCTGATGTTATTTGCTCCCATCTGGGAGCAAAGTGAGCTAACCTTCCCGGTATGGTGAGAGGCTCTGGTTGTTCCAGAGCCAGAAATGGTAAGTTCTCTAGGGGCAAGTCAAAACCCCTGAGGGGGTTGAGCCTGCTGGGGTGTAGCAGACACTGCAGACTTTGACTTTACTTGCTTAGATTGCTGACGTTTAGCAGCAAAGCGAGGCTGAGAAGATTGTTGGCCAGTATTTGTGGAAAATCTGGCCTTCTTGTAGTACGGCCTTTTAAAAGGTTTCTTTTTGGCAGGAGTAGAAGTAGACTTAGAAAGTCTATCTAGAGTGGCATTTTCTGCGTCCATTTGAGCAGCTTTAATTTGCCAGTCCTCACCAAATAAGTTCTCTCCTGTACAGGGCAGATTCCTTAAGCCATCCATGACCCAGGGTTCTAGGTCAGAAGCCTGGAGCCAAGCAAGACGTCGGGCTGCAATAGCGATTCCCGAAGCCCTGCCAGCAACCTCAAAGGAATCAAAGGCTGCCCTGTTGGAAAACTTGGAGACCTCTGAAAGTTGTGTCACCAGAGTAGTGAAGTCCTCCTTTTTATCCTCAGGGATAAAGGGGGCTAAATGCCGTACCTTTAGGGCAAGTTCTCTGAGAAACATGCCCATATAAAGACTGTAAGAATTGATCCTGGCTATAAGCATACTAGCCTGAAAGATCTTTCTACCAAAAGAGTCGAGGGTCTTACATTCTCGCCCTGGAGGGGTAGAGGAATGCCTTTTAGGACTCTTTATCTTCTTCATAGCAGACTTCACCACAATGGAGTGGTGAGGCAGCTGAGTCTTTTGAAACCCAGGAGAAGGAGGGACCCGGTACATGGTGTCCAACCTACGGGAATGAGGAGACAGGGTTAGAGGAGTCTCCCACAAATCCATCAAGTGTTCTTGAAGGATTTCATGGATAGGCAGAGTAACTGCCTCTTTAGGAGGTTTAGAGTATCCTAAAATATCCAATTTTTTTGATCTGGGTTCCTTTTCAGCAGATGTAGCAATAGAAAGTGCTTTAGCTACATCAACAATGAAATCCTGAAAGGATAAATCCTCTGGAGGAGACATCCTCCTCTTTAGAGAAGAGGGCTCCTCAGGAAGATCAAACTCAGCAGAGTCATCAGAGGAATTGAACTCATCAGAAGAATCTGAGTATTCTCTCTGTGCTTGCAATGCACGATACGCGTACCGATCGATATCGACATCGGGCGTATCGGGCATGGGATTGGTATCGGGCAAAAGCCTGAATCCAGCAAGCGGAACCGATCGACGCTTGGAAGTCGATGGTCTCGGTTCCGGTGTGGATACCGGAACTGGGGTCGATACCGATGGAATCGGTACCGAGGGCGTCGCAGCCTTAATGAAAGCCAAAACGGCCTGCTGCATGGTCTGGACAGTATTGCCCATGGACGCCACTGCTGCCTGGATGTCGGTACCGGTATCGACCGGTACCCCAGAGCAGTCTAACAGGTGATCAGTCGAGGCCGTGCCATCGATGTCAACCTGTAACCCCATAGGTGATGCTTTGGAGGCCGGAGCCTCCCGCCGGGGTTTTTTGGTCTGGGCAGAATCCTCGAACTCAAGATTGAGAGCCTCTCGATCTTTTGAAAGAGATTTGCTTTTAGAGGATTTGCCCACAGAAAGTTTGGTTACCTGAGATCCATCCGGAGAGGAAGACCTGGATGACTGTGATGCTGGATTATCTGAAGCAAAGAGCACATGGAACTTGTTGGCCCGGTTCTGCATACCACGTTTAGACATCTGGGAGCAGAATGGGCAGTCCGGTATGGAGTGGTCAGGTCCTAAACATTTAAGACACCATTCATGGGTGTCTGTGAGAGAAATAACAGCATTGCACTTGGTACACTTTTTAAAACCAGGAGCTGGTTTCTCCATGAGGAGAATTTGTGTAGGCCTGAAGGCCTAACAAAAGTTACCAAGCTGTGCTGAGAAAATAAAAAAAAGATTTTTTTTTTTTTCTTTTAAAAGAAAGTAAGAGAGACCGGCAGTACCGGTTTTGGTATGGGGAAGGCAGGTACGCGGTCAAAAGAAACAAATTAAAATAACAATTTCTTCAGCGGTGACAGGAACACGACCTGCTGGCTCCGCGGAAAAAGAGAAACTGAAGAGAGCTGGTAAGGAAGGCGGGAAGGCAGCGCGCATGCGCTGTGGGAAGCCCCAAAAGCTTTTCATCTGAAAAGCTGGGGAGCTTTCCCGCGCGGGCTCCGTCGGTTCCGACTTACCCATATCTGAGGACTTATTCCTGCTTGTTCCTGGAGATAAAACTTCTTCTCACAGCTCTTTTGCCTTTCCGCTCTCACCGGAATTGCATATACGATTCTAGTACCATTTTTCATAATTTCTTTTCTTTCTTTTCTTTTTTAATTCCATTTATTTTATTTTTCCTCATGGGCATTGCGCCCTCTCAGACCTTGAGCCTTCCATCTCCTCGATGGAAAACCATCCAGCGGTTTTAAAAAGTGTACAAAGTGCTCTTGCACCATCTCAGTCACAGACAGACAAGACTGGTGCTTAAAATGTCTTGGGCCGGAGCATGCACTGGACTCCTTTTCCTTCTGCCAGCTCATGACCAAAAGAGGTTTTAAGAACCGAGCCAACAAATATTTCCTTCAGACTTGGTATCCTTGGGCTCGACATCATCGAGGACATCGGCAATCTCCCATGCCTCTCAAGTATCTCAGAAATAAAAGCATGGAAAGAGATCCAAAAAGGAATCACACAAAAAGCTCAGATCCCCGACTAACGTGCCCCAGGAATCGTGGGAGAAATCCCAAGAATCCAGGGAGAAGTCACAGGAATTGAGGGAGAGATCCCACTCCAAACACCAGGTCTCTCCCAGGACCTCCTCTGACTCTTTCTGTCTGACCAAGCTTCCCCAGAGGGAGGACTTGTCCTCCAAAGCCCCTGTGAGGAACCAGGAGGCTCCCGAGGCATCGATCTCCGGAGAGCCCCCGGTGCCGTGCTCTGGTATGGTGGCACCAAGCCCCGTTCTACACCGGCAGTCTCTTTGGACCAGCACATGTCCATAGAGAGAGGACTCTGGCAGCACTCCTGGCTCTAGGGTTGCAGTCATTGATGTCAATATTGATATTATCATCAGCATTGGGACCGACAATGATGACTGATGCCCCTAGCTCATGTGCTCCAACCCCGACACTGTGGCTGGAACCTGGCTCGGTACTGACATTGGCAGCACTGAGCACAAGCGATGGGTACACGCCTCTACCAGACCGTTAACACGATTCTGAGCGGGAAGATCGGTACCGACAACATCAATCACGCGAGCATCGACACCACTAATACCTACCATGTTCCGACTCGGATTCCTCTGATTCAGATTATCACTCCTTTGACTCCACCAAGTTCCAGGAGCTTGTCTCAGAACCTTCACCTCAGAGTACCCGAAGACAGTCATTGCCCGAAAACATGCCATTCCAGGAGTTCATCCGGGATATGGCAGCAGGCTTATCCATCACAGCTGCAGCTGAATTGGAACCAAGGGCAGAAGAATTGGAGTACCCCAGTTCCCCAAAAGAGGCTACGATCATACCGGTGCATAGGATACTCCATAACCTCATGCTTCCCTTTGGCCTAGCTTCAGTACCCAGGGTCTTCACGAAGTGTATCGCCATCATAGCTGCATACCTTTGCAACCTGGGAATCTTTATCTTTCCCTGTTCCAGAGTACCCTCCAGACTCAGCTAGGCACCTGATGCTTTCCTCCTTCACTGGGATCCGGGGCTGCTGTATATCTTCTCTCTCACCCCCCTAATCCCCAAGACCCCCTTCAAACTCCTAAGGGACAGAGGAATGATGATACATATAGCTTCTTTCTAGCTGCATTCGCCCTAGTTTCCCCTAGTACTTCGACTAGCACAGACTCAGCCAATGCGATTGGGATGCCAAGCAGGCCTTCTATCCCAGGACAATGGGTACAGTCCTGCATCCCAATCTGCGCTTTCTCTGTCTGACAGCATGGCTGCTGAAGGGCTAAGGCTACAGTCTCTCAACCTTCCACAAGAAGTGAAAGACATCCTCCAGGCATCAAGGAAACCATCCACCAGACATGCCTACGCTTTCAAGTGGCACAGATTTGTGTCCTGGTGCTTGGAAAAGTCTTCAATCCTTTCACTGCACCAATAGCTTCACTTCTCCAATATCTGCTTCACCTATCCTCCTCAGGACTCAAAACTAATTCAGTGTGAGTTCACCTCAATGCAATTGCAGCTTTTCACAAGCCAGTTGCCAGTCAACCTGTCTCCTCGCATCTATTGGTGGCACACTTCATGAGAGGTCTCCTACTCTCTAAGCCACCCCTCAAACCTCCTCCAGTGGCTTGGGACCTTAATGTGGTCTTGGTGAAACTTCTCAAACCACCGTTTGAACCTTTGGCCAGCATTCACCTCTGGTACTTTCTTGGAAGGTCATCTTCCTCATTGCTCTGACCTTGGCCAGGCACATCAGTGAACTTCAGGCTTTGGTGGCACATCCACCATACACCAGATTCTATCATGACAAGGTCATTCTTCACACGCATCCCCACTTTCTACCAAATCAATCAATCAGTAATCCTTCCAGTCTTCTTTCCAAGACTACACTCTTCCGGTACAGAAGCAACACTGAACACTCTCGACTGTAAATGGGCCCTGGTTTCTATCTCCATAGGATCCAGGATATTCGTAAATCCTCACAATTGTTTGTTTCCTTTGACCTCAACCACTCAGGGCTTCCTGTGTTGAAACACACCCTTTCCAGATGGATAGAGGATTGTATCTCCTTTGCTTACGACTGAGAAGGTCTCACCCTCACAGAGTATGTCACTGCTCACAATATCCAAGTGATGGTGACCTCCATAGCCAACCTATGCTCCATAGCCATCGATGAAATATGTTGAGTGGCAACCTGGACTTCCATCCATACCTTTGCCACCCACTATTGCTTGGACAAGGACTCCTGCTGGGGTGCAGCCTTTGGTCAGGCAGTCCTCCAACATTTATTTGACACATAGCCACAACTCCTGCCCCCCACCCAGTCTTCTTGATACCAGATTACCATGGTGGGGATTTCAATCAAGGACAGAAGAGCAATCTTCACCTCAATCAATAGCTAAAGAGTGCACACAGATACCATATCATCTTCCTTACTCCTATTTCCGTACCTTTCAATGAGGGCGCTCTTGGCCCCATTAAAGAGCCTCTGTTGCTATTTCTCATATCATTCAAAGCACTGTGTGTGCGCACACATACCCTTTACTATGCACAAATTCTGCAGACTGTTGGCAGCAACAACCCTCTGAGAGCAGTGCTTCAACATACTGTCTTCATTGCTGCGTTCTGCCTTGTATGTCAATAACCTGAAAGTGAGCAAGATGAAACATCAGCTGGAGGGTGGGGGAGAAGAGATGAGGTGGAAGACAGGAGCCAGCCAGAATTTGTCATCAAATCCCTTCTTCCTTACCAAATGACGTAATCTGGCTAAGTTAAAACAACATACTACTAACACACTGTGTTTGGAAAGCAGCCCATGGGTTCACATGTCTGGCAAAAATAAAATATATATGGGACAGTAGGAAGGCAGCACTACTTTTCCCCTCTCCCAAGTCTTCTGCAAGAGCAAACACCCACAGGAAGGCAGCTGCTGTGAATGCAGCCTCCCCAGGGGTGTAACCTAACAATGATAGCTTCTGCTACTGCTTACCTACTGGTTGGTTTTAAGGCTCCTTGTGTCACAGTACATATTCAGCACTGCATATACCTAGTAGCGCTATATAAATGCTAAGTAGTAGCAGAAACAAGAACTCTTTTTTTTTTTATTCAATGTCAAGTTAAAAAAATAAATAAAAAAGAAGGTAAAAGTGCAGGAAGAGATTCTTCTGTAACATTTGCCCAACTGGAGAAACAAAGCAAATGTTACACTATAGAAACTTACTATACAGCTGGGGAGTAGGCAGTTTGGTTCTTGGAGTGCCATACGCAGAAATGAACATTTATTTGTCTCACAGCACACATGTTCACGACCTGATCCTAGAGGAACATCTGTCCAATCTAATTTCAGGTCATCCAAAAAAGGTACTCACCTGTAGCAGGTGTTCTCCATGAACAGCAGGAATAAGTCCTCGCATATGTGTGGCGTCACCAATGGAGCCCCATGTGGGAATGCTCATCTTCTATTGGAAGCTTTTGGGAGGCCTCACCGTGCCTGCAAGCCTATCTTCACACCTGCTGCAGTGCCATCTTTTCCAGTATGATAACAAAGCTGTAGCAGAAGACAACTCCTTGGGGAGGTGGGAGGGTTGTGAGGACTTATTCCTGCTGTCCATGGAGAACACCTGCTACAGGTGAGTAACTACCTTTTCTCTTTGAACAAGCAGGAATGAAGTCCACTGTGGACAAGCAGGCAACCAAAAACCAAGGAGACTGAAAAGTCCAACAGGGGCAAGTGAATAATAACTGGAAAATCAACTATGTACAGCACTGATAGTCCGCAAAGGGGAACTCATCTGATTCAGCTTTTTCACCATACAGTATCATTCATGAACATTCATGCTCAGAGGTTTGACTTGTTTTTGGGGTTGTTTTTATTGGTAGCCTGGATGGACAGTAGGGCCTTGGGGGGGGATGTAAACTTGGATTCTAATCCCCAAACAAATCCCAGAGTAGGCTCCTAAAGGTCGCGTTTCCCTTCAAGTGGGTAGAGGCTACCTTTAAATATTTGGGGATATGCTTAGGTGCTACAGTGGATAGGCTCCAGGAGTGGAATTATAGGCCCTTACTAGACATTAAGTGGAATGTAGGGAGATGGAAAGGACTCCATCCCTCGTGGTTGGTGAGGATAGCAGCTGTTACTATGAATGTTTACCTTACGACTGCACCTTGAATATTGCATGCAGTTCTGGTCGCCATATCTTAAAAAGGATACAGCAGAATTAGAAAAAGGTACAGAGAAGAGCGACAAAAATGGTAAAGGGGATGGAAGGATACCCCTTTGAGGAAAGACTTAAAAGGTTAGTGCTCTTCAACTTGGAAAAGAGATGGCTGAGGGGAGATATGATAAAGGTTTATAAATTAATGGAGTTGAATGGATAAACGTAGATTGGTAGTTTACTCATTCAAAAAGTAGAAAGACTATGTGACATGTAATGGTGTATAAACTATATCATACAAACTATTTCGCAATGATAGAGCTGATCAAATTGGTGGAGGGGTTGCCCTCTATGTTAGAGAGAGCATTGAGTCAGAAAGGATTAAAGTTTTTTAGGAAACAAAATTTGCTGTAGAATCTCTATGGATTGAAATTCTATGTAAAAAGAGGAAGGCGATGGCAGTGGGGGTGTACTATCGACCGACTGGCCAGAATGAACAAAGGGATGATGAAATGCTCAAAGAAATCAAGGAAACTAACAAATGTTAGAGCGCAGTAATAATAATGGGTGATTTCAATTACCCCGGTATTGACTGTGTCAGTGTCACAGCAGGACATGCTAGGGAGATAAATGACTGCTTCTTGGAGCAGCTGCTTCATGAATCAACCAGAGGGGAAGCCATATTGGACCTAATCCTTAGTGGAACACCAGATCTGGTGCAAAAGATAAGGGTGTAGGGGCCACTTGGCAATAGTGATCAAAGCATGATCGCATTTGATTTAATTAGTGGAGGAGGGATGGTAAAGAAATCCACAGTACTATCTTTTAACTTTTGAAAGGGAGACTATGATAAAATGAGGAAAATAGTTAAGAAAAAACTAAAAGGAGCAGTTGCAAAGATTAAAGACTTACATCAAGCTTGGGTGGTGTTTAAAAATACTATCTTGGAAGCCCAGACCGGCTGTATTCCACGCTTTAAGAAGGAAGGAAGTCCAAAAAACTGCCAGCATGGTTTAAAGGTGAGGTCAGAGAGGCTGTTGCCAAAAAAGCATCTTTCAGGAAATGGAAAAAAGAGCCAAATGACGAAAGCTGGAAACAGCACAAGCACTGGCAAGTTAAATGCAAGGCACTGATAAGGCAGGCAAAGGGAGAATTTGAAAAGAAGAAGCTTGCTGCGGAAGTAAAACGTGTAATAAAGACTTTTTAAAAGTACATTCATAGCAAAAACCTGTGAGAGAGTCAGTTGGGCCATTAGATGGTAGAGGAGTTAAAGGGGCACTAAGAGGCGACAAGGCGATAGCGGAAAGACTGAATGAATTCTTTTCTTCAGTCTTTACTGAGGAAGATGTAGGGATGTTACCCATGACTGAAGTGGTATTTAAAGGTGCAGAAGAATTGAAGGAAATATCGATACATTGGGAAGATGTATTACAACTATTTGATAAACTGAAGAGTAGCAAATCACTTGCACCGGATGGTATACATCCAAGGGTGTTGAAAGAACTGAAATATGAGATTGCAGACCTGCTATTAGTAATCTGTGAACTATCATTAAAATCATCTGTAATACCTGAAGACTGGAGGATGGCCAACGTAACGCCAATTTTTAAAAAGGGTTCAAGGGGTTATCCGGGCAACTACAGACCAGTGAGCCTGATGTCAGTACCGGGAAAAATGGTAGAAACCACCATAAAAAACAAAATTGCTGAACATGTAGATAGTCATGGCTTAATGGGATTCTATCGAGGTCAGCTCCACTATTCAACTTTGAAACTATAGCTATTGAACAATGATGTAATTTTCCAAGGAAAATACCTTTACCAAATAGCTTCTAGGAGTAGCAACTGGGTCTCAGACTCGAACAAGGCTACTTATAGAACCAACATATTCGTTTAGGTTCAGTGCCTGCTGTTGCATCAATGACCCAATGCTTCGCTATTTAAATTGTGGCAGTAATCAGGTTTTGCTCTATTGTTTTAAATATGAAAGGTTTAAAAGCGATGCTTATCTTAGAAATATTGCAGATCTTCCCAACACCAGACTTCAGCGCCGTAGCGTTTCACGGATAGAGCGTTTCTTCAGGGGATCTCAAATACATAGAACTTGTAGCATTCTGCGCTTAAACCCAATGCTGCTATGCCGTTTCTCATTCAACTGTGAGACGCCAAGCATGAGCTTTTCAGAGCCGTGAAGGGAGAGTTTCCCTTTCTTGCGGCTCTGTTAAGCCCACCAGGGCTGATGGGAAACAGGAAATGCCTGTTTCCCATCAGTGCACGGCGGGCTTAACAGACCCATGAGAAAGAAACTCTCCTTTTGCGGCTCTGAAAGCTGGCACTGAGGGAGCTGATGCTGCAGGGAGGGCTCTGCCGGCAGGGGGGGGTGGCCCGCAGACACTTGATTCTGCCGCTGCCACGGCGGCAGCAGCAGCCAGTTGTTGTTTTTTTTTAAAATTTACCTGGGCTGATGAAGAATGTTGTTCACGTGGGGCCCCCTGATACGCGGGGCCCTGTGCAAACAACATTCTTGCTGAATGGACGGGCCGGCCCTGTCCCCAAGTTCCCTCAGTATTCTCGCGTGTATCCCATCTCGTCCCATTGCTTTGTCTACTTTAGGTTTAGCTAGCTTCTCACAAACTCAGTCTTCTGAAAATTGTTCAAGATGCCCCTCACTTCTGTTCCTGTTTGAGAGTGTTTTCTGAGGTCCTGGCTCCTGGCCCTTCATCTGTGAACACAGAACATAAATATTTGTTAAGCAATTCTGCATTATCCTCCATCAGTTTCTACATATTCCTCCTCTTGAGTCTGACAATACCACGTTTGCCCTTACTCTTCTACTAACATATCAGAAAAATGTCTTATCCTCTCATTTTATTGCATTGGCTATTTCCTCCTCTTTCTGAATCTTTGCTTTCCTGACTACTTTGCTAGCTTCTCTACGTTTTTCCAAATATAGATGCCTGTCTTTCTCTCTCTATGATCTCTTGTATTTCATGAAGGCCTCCCTCTTTTTCTTCACCTTTTCAGCTACTTCTTTCGAAAACCATAGCGTTTTTCTTTTCCTTTTACCTTTATTTACCATTTTAACAAAAAGGTTGGTTGCCCTTAAAATATCCCTTTTCAGTTTTGCCCACTGTTTTTCTACACCCCCCAGCTGTTCCCATCCCATTAACAACTCCCTGAGGTATTAGCCCATCTTGGCAAATTTAGTTTTCCTAAAGTCTAAGGCCCTCGCTTTTGAATGGATTTTATCAGCCCTAGACCTTATACTGAACCACACCATCTGGTGATCACCGGATGCAAAATGATCTCCCACTATAACATCAGAAACACTTTCACCAGTGATAAGCACTAAGTCTGGTATGGCCCCTTCACATGTGGGTTCTTTTACCAGTTGCCTGAATAGTTCACCCTGTAGAGAATCCAGGATCTCCTTACTTCTAGATGATACTACAGCAGGGATGTGCCAGTCAACATCTGGCATATTGAAATCCCCTATCAGTAGCACTTCCCCTTTCTTGGCAATGCTGCATTATGTCTTCAATTAACTCTCCATCCATCTCTTCAACCAGTGAGGGGGGGTCTATATATCACACCATTGCAAATAGATTTCTCTTTCCCTCTTTCTAGCTTAACCCACAGTGCCTCCTGTCTCCCTTTTAAGCCCTGTATTTCCATAGCTTTAATATATTTTTTTTACATATTTATTTAACATTTTTTATATACTGCCTTTCAGATTCTCAAGGCAGTTTACATAGAACAAAACTTTGTTTACATAAAACGCTATTTCAGAACTATATACAAGAGATGTTAACAGTGGGACCATTTAACAATTTAACTATTTACATAGAATTTAAGCTCTGCAAAGTGCCTGGGAATTTCCAGGACTATCTGGCGTGAAGGTCAGTACATTACATGGTTGTTGCAATATAGAAATGTTCAGTAAATTGGTGAGTCTTCAAGAATATATATATATTCATATAGTGCCACTCCTCCTCCCCTTCTTCCTACCCTGTCCTTTCTAAATAAAGTATAGCCCGATATAGTTATATCCCAGTCATGGTTGTCTGTGAATCATGTCTCTATTACTGCCACTAAATCCAAGTCAGCCTCTCCCATTAAAGCCGCAACATCTGGGATCTTATTTCCCATGTTACAAGCATTTATAGACCCTGCCTTCCAGATGTTGCCCCTTTTACCTATTTCTATAAAGGCATTTATTGTTCAACTTACCTGGGGGCTTTCACCTACCTGGGGGCTTTCTTCACCCATCCACAATGAAAGAGTAGTTACTCACCTGTAACAGGTGTTCTCCAGGAGTAGCAGGAATCAGTCCTTACTTATGGGTGACGTCGTCGATGGAGCCCTCGCGGAGCAATTTCCCCAGCTTTCGAAGAAAGCCTTTGGGATTGCAGCGCGCATGCGCGGTCCCCTTCCCGCCCGAGGGTGCCATCTTGCTCAGTCAAATGACATAGCGAAGACAGCAAAAACACAACAGAAGGAATGCAACTCCAAGGGGAGGAGGGAGGGTAGTGAGGAATGATTCCTGCTGCTCCTGGAGAACACCTCTTATAGGTGAGTAACTACTCTTTCTCCAGGACCAAGCAGAAAGTCAGTCCTCACTTATGGGACTCCCAAGCTTAAGGCTACCGGAGACCTCAAGCCTAAAAGAGCTTCCTCAAGCTCAGCAGTACAGAAGGAAGGAATCTTCTCTGAATACGCATCCGGCCGGTAGCCAATTACCGGGGCCGGAGGGTAGGAGTTGCCTAAACCTCAAAGAGATTGTGGAGGACTGCCTGTCCGAAAGCACTGTCCCTGCGGGACTCCCTCTCCAGGCAGTAATGAGCCACAAAAGTCTGGCTTGAAGACCAAGTAGCGGCCCGGCAGATGTCTGCCAATGGGACAGAGCGGAGATGAGCCACAGACGCAGCCTTCGCCCTGACACGGTGGGCCGTGACTCGACTCTCTAAGGAGAGGCCGGCTGCCCCATAAGCCCAGGCGATACAGTCAGCTACCCAGATGGACAGAGTACGCTTGGAGACAGGGACCCCCAACCGATTGGGGTCAAAAGATACGAAAAGCTGAGCAGCTTTCCTGTGCTCACGCAGAGATGAGGGGTTCGGATTTGTTAGGAACTGGGGAACATTCTGGGGAAAGGAGGGGCTCTTCCGAAGGGATGGGCTTCACCTTAACCGGGATGGAACCAGGCTGCTGGCATTAACCTTTAAAAAGGAGATAGAGCAGCTTTTAAACTAGATAATAGGGGAAAGCCGACAGTCGCCCAAGAGCGCATGGTTCGGAAGAATGTATCCTTGAAGGATACTACAAAAAGCAGAGAGGTTCCAAAAAAGAGTAAAGTAGCCCAAATGCCCTCGAGTATGGAGCAGACAGAACTTAAAGATCCCAAATTACCCATGTCTACCAATAGCCAAATTAATATGAATAAAATACAGTCTCTAAAATGCTTGTATGCAAATGCTAGAAGTCTACAAAACAAGATGGGAGAGTTAGAATATATAGCACTAAACGAGAGGTTAGATATGATTGGAATATCAGAGACATGGTGGAAGGAGGACAACCAGTGGGACACTGTGATACCTGGGTACAAACTATATCGAAATGATAGAGCTGATCAAATTGGTGGAGGGGTTGCGCTCTATGTTAGAGAGGGCATTGAATCAGAAAGGATTAAAGTTTTGCAAGAAACAAAATTTGCTGTAGAATCTCTATGGATTGAAATTCCATGTAAAAAGGGGAAGGCGATGGCAGTGGGGGTGTACTATCGTCCGCCTGGCCAGAATGAACAAATGGATGATGAAATGCTCAAAGAAATCAAGGAAGCTAGCAAAAGTTACAGTGCAGTAATAATAATGGGTGATTTCAATTACCCCGGCATCGACTGGGTCAGTGTCACAACAGGACATGCTAGGGAGATAAAGTTCCTAGATGAAATAAATGACTGCTTCTTGGAGCAGCTGGTTCATGAACCGACCAGAGGGGAAGCAATATTAGACCTAGTCCTTAGTGGAACACCAGATGTAGTGCAAGAGATAAGGGTGTTGGGGCCACTTGGCAATAGTGATCATAGCATGATCGCCTTTGATTTAATTAGTGGAGGAGGGATAGTAAGGAAATCCACAGTACTACCCTTTAACTTTCGAAAGGGAGACTATGATAGAATGAGGAAAACAGTTAAGAAAAAACTAAAAGGAGCAGTTGCAAAGGTTAAAGACGTACATCAAGCTTGGGTGTTGTTGAAAAATACTATCTTGGAAGCCCAGACCAGCTGTATTCCACGCTTTAAGAAAAGTGGAAGGAAGTCTAAAAAATTGCCAGCATGGTTTAAAGCTGAGGTCAGAGAGGCTGTTGTTGCCAAAAAAGCATCTTTCAAGAAATGGAAAAAAGAGCCAAATGATGAAACCTGGAAACAGCACAAGCACTGGCAAGTCAAATGCAAGGCATTGATAAGGCAGGCAAAGAGAGAATTTGAGAAGAAGCTTGCTGCGGAAGCAAAAACGCGAAATAAAGACCTTTTCAAGTACATTCGTAGCAAAAAACCCGTGAGAGAGTCAGTTGGTCCATTAGATGATAAAGGGGTTAAAGGAGCACTAAGAGGCGACAAGGCGATAGCGGAGAGACTGAATGAATTCTTTGCTTCGGTCTTTACTGAGGAAGATGTAGGGATGTTACCCATGACTGAAGTGGTATTTAAAGGTGTGGAAGAATTGAAGGAAATATCGATACATCGGGAAGATGTCTTACAACTATTAGATAAACTGAAGAGTAGCAAATCACCTGGGCCGGATGGTATACATCCAAGGGTGTTGAAAGAACTGAAATTTGAGATTGCAGACCTGCTATCAGTAATCTGTGAACTATCATTAAAATCATCTCTAATACCTGAGGATTGGAGGATCGCCAATGTAACACCAATTTTTAAAAAGGGTTCGAGGGGTGATCCGGGAAACTACAGACCGGTGAGCCTGACATCAGTACCGGGAAAAATGGTAGAAACCATCATAAAGAATAAAATTACTCAGCATATAGATAGTCATGACCTAATGGGAGACAGCCAACATGGCTTTAGACAAGGAAGATCTTGTCTTACTAATCTGTTATGTTTTTTTGAAGGAGTGAATAAACAGGTGGACAAAGGTGAGTCGGTTGATATTGTGTATCTGGACTTTCAGAAAGCCTTTGACAAGGTCCCTCATGAGAGACTTTTGGCAAAACTAAAGAGTCATGGGATAGGAGGCAGTGTACTACTGTGGATCAGGAACTGGTTAAAAGATAGAAAGCAGAGGGTAGGGCTAAATGGCCAATTTTCCCAATGGAGAAAGGTGAATAGTGGTGTACCCCAGGGATCTGTGCTGGGTCCGCTGCTTTTTGACATATTCATAAATGACCTGGAAAGTGGAATAACGAGTGAGGTTATCAAATTTGCTGATGACACAAAACTATTTAAAGTTGTTAAAACCCAGGAGGATTGTGGAAAATTGCAAGAGGATCTTGATAAATTGGAAGACTGGGCATCAAAATGGCAGATGAAATTTAATGTGGAGAAGTGCAAGGTTATGCACCTAGGGAAGAACAACCCAAACTATGGTTACACGATGCAAGGTTCCACATTAGGAACCACCACCCAAGAAAAAGATTTAGGCGTCCTTGTGGATACCATGTTAAAACCCTCGGCCCAGTGTGCAGCGGCGGCCAAGAGAGCAAATAGAATGCTAGGTATGATAAGGAAAGGAATGGAAAATAAAACAAAAGATATTATAATGCCTCTATATCGTTCCATGGTGAGACCGCACCTTGAATATTGTGTGCAATTCTGGTCGCCGTATCTTAAAAAGGATATAGCGATTTTAGAAAAGGTTCAGAGAAGAGCCACCAAAATGGTAAAGGGGATGGAAGGCTACTCCTATGAAGAAAGGCTAAAAAGGTTGGGGCTCTTTAACCTGGAAAAGAGACGGCTGAGGGGAGATATGATAGAAGTCTATAAATTAATGAACGGAGTGGAACGGGTAAACGTAGATCGATTGTTTACCTTATAAGAATATAGAAAGACTAGGGGACATGCAATGAAGCTACAGGGTAAACTATTTAAGACTAATAAAAAAAATATTTTTTTCACTCAACGTGTAATCAAACTCTGGAATTTGTTACCGGAGGATGTAGTAAAGGCTGTTAGTGTAGCTGGGTTTAAAAAAGGTTTGGACAAGTTCCTGGAGGAAAGGTCCATAAACCATTATTAAGAAGGGACCCAGGATATCAATGCTTGAACCAATACAAGCATTGTGGAACCTGTGTCCCTTGGGGAAACTGCTAGGTACGTATGACCTAGATTGGCCACTGTTGGAAACAGAATACTGGGCTTGATGGACCTTGGTCTGACCCAGTATGGCATATCTTATGTTCTTATGTACGCTCAAGGTAGAAAGACAAGGCTCTTCGACAGTCCAGGGTATGCAGAACAGTCTCAGCTCGGCTGGTATGCAGCCTGGGAAAAAAGGTCGGAAGAACCACCTCTTGATTGATGTGGAAAGAGGAAACCACCTTCGGAAGAAACTTAGGGTGCGTCCGTAGGACAACCCTATTCTTGTAGAACTTAGTATAAGGGGGCTCCGATACTAGGGCCTGTAGTTCACCAACGCGCCTAGCGGAGGTGAGGGCCACCAAGAAGAGAGTCTTCCAGGAGAGGAAACGAAGAGGGCAGGTAGCCATGGGTTCAAAAGGCGGACAGGTAAGCCTTTGTAAAACCACATTGAGATCCCAGTCGGGAGCTGGAGGGCACAACGGGGGCTTGAGCAGGAGCAGGCCCCTGAGGAAACGCGCCACCAAAGGGTGCGAGGAAAGAGGTTGGCCCTCCACCGGCGAATGGTGCGCAGAGAGAGCACTGAGGTGGACTCTGACAGAATTGGATTTGAGGCCTAGATCGGAGAGGTAAAGCAGATATTGCAGTACCACCGATACTAAGCAGGAGAAGGGGTCCTCAGAGCGCTGAGAACACCAGGCCGAGAAGCGGCGCCATTTAAGGGCGTAAGACTTCCGGGTGGAAGGTCGCCAGGACGACAGCCTCCACCTCCGGAGGAAGTAGGAGTGGAGCTAGGACTACCCTTTCAGCAGCCAGGCCATCAGATGAAGGGCCCGGAGGTTGGGGTGTAGAAGAGTGCCATGATCCTGGGTCAGGAGATCGGGCTGAAACCCCAGAGGAAGAGGGGTGTCCACCGCTAGCTGCAGGAGCAGAGGGAACCAGGGTTGTCTCGGCCACCTGGGCGCTACTAGGATCACGGAGGCCCTGTCCTGGACAACTTTGAACAGCGTCCGGGACACAAGTGGCGTGGGAGGAAAGGCATACAGTAGGCCCGTGGACCACGAGATGAGGAAAGCATCCGGCGCTACTCTGAGAGGATGCGGGTGCCGAGAGCAGAACCTGGGAAGTTGCCGGTTCAGAGGACTGGCAAAGAGATCCACGGTGGGGAAGCCCCACCGGCGGAAGATCTGCCGGACAACTAAGGGGTTCAACCTCCATTCGTGCGGCTGCAGGATCCAGCTCAGTTTGTCGGCCAGGCAATTGTCCTGTCCTGGCAGGTAAACAGCCTTGAGGAGGATGTCGTGGTCGACTGCCCACGAGCACAGTCTCCGGGCCTCCTGACAGAGAAGGAGGGAGCCCGTGCCCCCCTGTTTGTTCACGTAGAACATGGCAACCTGATTGTCCGTCTGCACCAGTACAGACTGACGAGAAGTGAGGTAAGAGAAGGTCCGCAGAGCTAGGCGGATCGCCCGCAGCTCCAGGAAGTTTATCTGTTGAGCCGCCTCCCAAGGGGTCCAAAGGCCTTGGGTGCGCGCTCCCTGGCAATGCGCTCCCCATCCCAGGAGAGAAGCATCCGTCGTGAGCACCTGGGAGTGTGTGGGAGGCTGAAAAGGCATGCCGAGCATCAGGTTGGGCAGGTGAAGCCACCATTGCAGAGAGGAGACCAGACGGTCGGAGATCCGTAGCAGGTCCGTCAGACTCCCTGTGGCCTGATGCCATTGAGTACGAAGGCTCCACTGAACAGGCCGCATATGTAGGCAGGCATTCGGGGTGACATGGACCGTGGAGGCCATATGACCGAGCAGCTGCAAGAATCGCCTGGCCGGGGCCGGCGACGCGCTGTGGAACCTGCCGGCCAGAGCTATGAGCCTGTCGGCTCGCTCCTGAGGCAAGAAGGCACGAGCTCGCAGAGTGTCCAGCCGTGCCCCTATGAACTCGAGATCCTGAGAGGGGCGCAACGTGGACTTTCCGAAGTTTATGACGAAGCCCAAGTGCTGAAGCAAAGCCACTGTGCGTTGAGTGGCCTGAGTGACCTCTATAGAGGACTGCGCCCGTATGAGCCAGTCGTCCAGGTAGGGGAAGACGAAGAGGCCTTGAAGCCTCAGGAAGGCCGCCACCACTGCCAGGCATTTTGTGAACACCCTGGGAGCGGAGGACAGGCCGAAGGGCAGCACGCGGTACTGATAATGTCTTCCTGCCACCACAAATCTCAGATATTGCCGGTGGTCCGGATGGATAAGGATGTGGGTATAGGTATCCTTTAGGTCCAAGGAGCATAGCCAGTCTCCCTGCTGGAGGTAGGGCAGTAGGATTCCAAGGGTAAGCATCCTGAACTTTTCCCGTTGCAGGAACTTGTTGAGGTCGCGGATGTCCAGGATGGGTCTGAGGCCTCCTGTTCGCTTGGGCACCAGGAAGTACCTCGAGTAGAACCCTTGGCCCCAGAGGTGTTGGGGTACTGGCTCCACCGCCTGTTCCCCCAGCAGACCCTGCAGCTCCTGCAGGAGTAAGTCCCTGTGCAGGGGAGGCCTTGGCGGCTCCCCTGGGAAGTAGGGAGGAGGCACCTGGTGAAAATGTAGGAGGTAGCCCTTTTGAACCACCTGCAGCACCCAGGAATCGGAGGTTATGGCTGACCACCTGTGGGCGAAGTGGGTCAGCCTGCCCCCCGTGCAGGGTAAAGGGGCTATGCTGGCATAGTCAAAAAACCCCACCCTGCTGAGCAGGGGGCTGTATAGTGGGCTTAGGGGCCCTCGGCTTATGGGGCCCATTGCCCTGACTCTTAGCCTGCGGACCCCGATTGGGAGCTGCAGACGCTTGGTATTGAAGGTGCTGTTGCTTATAGGCGGGCACCTTCCTCGAGGTAAAAAGGCTTTTCCCCCAAGCCCTTCCTCTTCTGTGAGGGAGTAGAGGTCTTTCTGGATAAGCGAGTCCTAGTGAGAGTCTCGGACTCGAGTTCCGCCGCCTTATCAGCCATGGGTTTGCCAAAGAGGTTTTCACCTCTGCACGGGACATCGATCAACTTGTCCTGCACCCACGGCTCGAGGTCGGATGACTGAAGCCAGGCCTGTCGGCGGGCACCGATGCCGGCTCCCGCAACTCGGGCCGACGCCTCGAAGCCATCGTATGCCGCTCGAGAAATAAACTTCGAGCACTCTCGAATACTATCGGACAAGGTCTGGAACCTCTGTAAGGGTTCCTCGGAGAGACCAGCCGAGAACCCGGCGATTTCTTTTGCCAGATCTCGGAGGAACATGCCCATGTATAGCTGGTATGTCTGGACTCGGCAGGCCAGCATGGAGCCCTGGAAGCACTTCCTACCGAGGGCATCCAGGCTCCGGGCCTCCTTACCCGGAGGCACCGAGGAGTGCATCTTTTGACTCTTAAGCCGATGCATTGCCGATTCCACCACCATGGAATGGTGCGGAAGTTGTGCCTTCTGGAACCCGGGACTCTTGCGGACTCGATACATCGAATCGACCTGCCTGCTCAGCACCGGCATCGATGCCTGGCATTCCCACATGCGAAAGAGCAGCCGCTCCAGCATCGGGGGAACCGGTACAGTAAAGGCCTCCTTCGGGGCCGAGTCATACTGGAGTGCCTTGAGCTCTTCGGCGCGGGGCTCCTCCTCAGGATCCGCAGGGAAGGCCAACGCCTTGGCCATACCCCTCACAAAATCGGAGAACCAGGTATCCTCCGGAGGGGATCGCTTCCGAGGCTCCGACTCGGGCGAGTCGGAGGGGATGCACCTGGTCTGAAAAGAACCTGGTGATTCGTCCCCCTCCTTGTCCCAGCCCGACGCCTCCGAGAAGGAGTCGAGAGGGTCCGTGCGGGCGAGGGTTCGCCCCGACGCCGAAGCCGGCGTCGACGACCTCGGTCCCGAACGGGAGGCCGAGGGGGACCTCGACCGAGGATCGACTCGAGCACGTGTGGGCTCGAGGATCGACTCGGCCGCCGGTGTCGACTTGGGCGTCGACGTCCCGGTGGTCGGGGCAGATGCACTGGCGAGGCCAGTCATCAATGCCCGCTGCTGGTCCAAGAAGGCAGTGATACTGCGCTCCAAGGATGTCAATCGGAGGCCAAACTCAGACGACCCGGCAGCTTCCGACTCAGGCCCCGACGGTGTCGGGCCCGACATCGGTTCCGGAGGGGAGTCCAGGAGGACTATAGCACTCACGTGTCCAGGCGGCTCCACCTCTAGGCGAGGAAGTTTGCAAGGCCTCTCCGTCTCCAAGGGCTCAGGGCGGCTGACGGGGCTAAGCGACCCGGCCATCGAGGGACCAGGTGCGTCCTCCGACGCCGCCTGAGCGGGCTTCTTCTTCCGACGATGTTCCCAGTCGGGGGACCCCCGCTCAGAGGAACTCCGATGATACTCGTGGCCGGAGCCCCGAGACGTCGAAGCCTCCGACGAAGTCCGAGCCTGACCGGACTCGGGGTCAGAGAAGATACGATCCTTTTGTGACTGCCGACTCCTCAGAGACTTCGAGGACAGTCTGCTGCACGGGCCGCAACCCGTAGAGTCATGGTTGGGTCCGAGGCAACGGAGGCAGTAGTCGTGCGTGTCCGTAAGGGACATTAGTTTGGAACAACGACCACATTTTTTAAACCCGCTGGCAGCCATTGGGGGAAAAAGGGCCCCGGCAAGGTCGAAAGACCGTGCTGCCAGGGGTGAAGAAGAAAATGGCGGGAACGCCAGTTAAGACAAAACTGAAAAAGGGGATAAGAACGGACTCGATAGGGATATCGAGACCGGGCGGGGGAGGGGGGGGGACACGCGAACCGAGAAAAACAAACTAAGAAATTAATCAACTTTTTCTGCAGCGAAAACAAACTACGTCTGTAGGGCTCCGCGGAAAAAAGAAGACTGAGCAAGATGGCACCCTCGGGCAGGAAGGGGACCGCGCATGCGTGCTGCAATCCCAAAAGCTTTCTTCGAAAGCTGGGGAAATTGCTCCGCGAGGGCTCCGTCGACGACGTCACCCATAAGTGAGGACTGACTTCCTGCTTGGTCCTGGAGAATCTAGTTTAAAGCCAGTCTGCTACTGAGGATATGTTGACCCTTCTTGGACAGATGAACACCATCTCTGCTCTGCAACCCTTGGAACAGCATTCCATGGTCCAGGAAACCAAAACGCTCTCAATGACACCATCCACCGAGCCATGCATTCATCTGCAGGATGCAAGTTTCTCTGCCTTGGCCTTTACCCTCAATAGGGAGAATTGAAGAGAACACCACCTGCTCCCCTATCTGCTTCACCCTCGGTCCCAGAGCCATGAAGTCACTTTTGATACGCTCAGAGGGATACCTGGCAGTATCATTTGTGCTCACACAAAGCAAGAGGTATATTGGTCACTGCGCTTTATTAATAAAGAAACGCCCCAACGCGTTTCAGCAACGCCTTCCTCAGGGGGCTGAGAACTGCAAACAAACATATTAAAATCAATAAACATATAAACCATATACAAAAAATAAATAAAAAAAAATAATAATCAAAAAAACATATTAATCAAAAAACAAATGTGGTTAAAAACTATAACATATAAACCAGAAATATAAATGTATAAATATAAATAATCGCATAAACATAAGATTATTAAATATTACAAATACTAAGAAGAGACAAAGGACCAACGCAAATATTAAAATGTACATAAAATAAAGAATGCTGAATAAATAGAATACTCTGTTCAATGCGTCATATATCAATTTGATGCGCACAAGATAATGTAACATAGAATCAGTATAATAGATGAATGTACTAAAAATACATATAAACATAACATTCTGTTAGATAATATGTACATAAATACCAGAATAAAATCAAATAAAATGAAATAAAATCAAACATAATGGGAAACCCAGACCCAAGGGGAAATACATAAACACATAAAATGTAATCTCCAGGAACAAGCAGGAATGAGTCTTCACATATGGGTACGTCGGTACCGATGGAGCTTGCGCGGGAACGCTCCCCAGCGTCCAAAAAGAAAACTTTGGGGAGCATCCCACGCGCATGCGCGCTGCCTTCCCGCCCATTTACTTCCCTCTCATCAGTTTTCCGCGGAGCCGGCAGGACGTACTCCTGTCACTGCAGAAAATTCTTTTTATTCTTAGTTTTTTGGGGTCGCGTCTGCCTTCCCTCAACGCCACCAGTACCGCCGGTGCTTTTCTTTCTTTTCCTGAAGAATTTCTTCTTTTCTTAGAAATGTTTCCTGTTAGTGCCTGACGCTTTCTAGGCCACTAGGCCTCTACCCTTCCATTATGGAAAAGCCAGCCACTATCCTTAAGAAACGCTCAAAATGTGGCGGTACAGATATATTTTCAGACACTCATACTTGGTGTCTAAAATGTTTAGGTTCTGACCATTGCCCTCTGGAGTGTCTCTCCTGCTGGACCTCAAACAAAAGAAGACTTCAGAATCGAGTACAACTCGATACCCGGTTCACATTGCCCTCGATGTCACCAGCTAGAATATCTTCTTCTTCACAGGATCAGGTAACCAAACAAAAGTCTGTACAGACTAGCCAGTGCTCGAGTGGTAGATCTCCCCCTCAGCATCGAGATGGCTTCGGCCTTGCCCTCGAGGACATCTTGTAATAAAGGTCACTCACTGTTTCCTAAATTAAACACCATAGTCATGTTTTCACGGTGAATTTTTTCAGAGTTTATAATTTTTGTCGGATCGTCTGTCGCGAGGGTGTAAAAAACACTCTCATGTAACAGACCCTCCTTTTATTCAACATTTTTAAAAAGGTCAGTGCGACCAAATTATGCCGGAGGCTATAACCAGCCCATAGGACCAGCCCCTGCATAAAATAAATGCTGCATGCACCAAACTAAATGATTTAGTTTGGTGCATGCAGCATTTATTTTATGCAGGGGCTGGTCCTATGGGCTGGTTATAGCCTCCGGCATAATTTGGTCGCACTGACCTTTTTAAAAAAGTTGAATAAAAGGAGGGTCTGTTACATGAGAGTGTTTTTTACACCCTCGCGACAGACGATCCGACAAAAATTATAAACTCTGAAAAAATTCACCGTGAAAACATGACTATGGTGTTTAATTTAGGAAACAGTGAGTGATCTTTATTACAGGATACAGTTTTTGGTTTCACTTGCAGAGGTTTGGTATTGGTATTATTCCTCGAGGACATCTTGGCAATAATGCCCCGGCGGGAGTCTTCGGGCTCCAAAGCATTAACGGGGCTCCAGGTTGTTCCCAGGGTTCTTACCTCGATGAACATACCTGGCCATGCTCGGTGGTTGTGGCCGCTTCGAGCGGTACTGACACCCCGGCATCGGCTATGGTAATGGATGACACACTCCTCACCGATGAACGTAGTCTAGCACTCTCGGCTACTTCGGTACCGCTAGAGTTGCTGCAGACCGTTCCTCGAGTATTGGTATGGACTTCGGTACCGGTACCGACATCGGCGTCGGTACCATCCATGCTTGCTTCGACAGAATCGCTTCCCTCGATGCCGAGCCTGGAATCGATCTCTAGCATGGGGGATTCGGTACCGACTCATCTCGACACCGACCTCGGGTGGTTCCCAAGACATCACTTTAAAGAAAATCCGATGCTTCATCCTTTCAGGTCCTCCGATCCCGATGACTGGGATGAATCCATTGGTACCAAGGCTGATTTTTCTACAAATCTAGCCTTTACCCCTCATTTTAGAGGGTCCTCCTCGGGGGAGATTTCTTTTCAAGCTTTTCTGCTTGATATGGCAAAGTTACTTGCCATTTCTATACCTGGTAAAGAATCCCTACCGGGGAATTCAGACACACTGCAATTCCCCTGGATTCCAAAGAAGGTGATCATGCTTCCTTTGCATCAGATCTTGCAAGATCTACTATTAAGAATGTGGGAAACTCCTTTAACGGTATCCCCACATTCTAAGACACTTGACACTATGTACAGGGTGCCACCTTCTCCAGGTTTTCAAAAGACTCAACTTCCTCATCATTCTATTGTTGTAGAATCAGCAATGAGGCGTATTAAGAGTGCAAAGAAGCACTCTTCTTATCCGCCAGGTCGTGAGTCTAGGACTTTAGATGCCTTTGGACGTCGATGTTTCCAGGCATCCATGCTTTCAGCAAGAATTATCTCATATATTTTCTATATGGGATTATCTCTTGAAGAGGTCACAAAAAAATTAAAGTTTTTGAACCCTTTTCTTCCAGAGCATAAAAGAGCAGACTATTCCTTATTAGTCAATCATGCTCTAAATATCTCTAGGTTCCTTAATTGTGCTTCCCTGGACTGTTTTGAGTCTATTAGCAGAACTTCTGCTATAGCCATAGGAGCACAATGCATAGCCTGGCTCCAAGCTTCAGACTTGGACAGATGGGTTCAGGACAGGCTGGGAAATACTCCTTGTACTGGTGAAAATCTCTTCAACAAGGAGGCTTTGTTTCAAGCTAATCAGTTGAGCACTGATGCTTTTACTTTCAGAGGATTGTCAAAACTTTCCTCTATCCCAGCTAATAAAAAATCTCCTAAAAAGCTTTATTCCCCCAAGGGAAAAAAGTTGTATCCATCCTCTACCCATTCTGCAGATGTTTCCAAAGATAGGCAACATCACACTAGGCTAAGAAAATCAAAACCTCAACAGGCTCAGCAAACCCAGCAATTGCAGGGTTTCTGATATTTTCTTTATTTTTTCTGTGTGAGGTTTAAAACTTTTGAGTCCATTTCTTTTCAACAGAAGCATCTAAAATTCATCTCATCCATGCTGAGATATCAGTCATACATTGACTCAATCCTCGACTCTGGGCATGAATCTCTTGCTACAAGAGAAATCTATCCTTCTAGCTCCAAGAGCTATTAAGGACTTTCATACCCCAGAGATAACAGGTTCCTCCTTTTAAAACAAAAGGAGGCCTAACAACTAACAACAGGGTGAGCTATACCCTTCACCTTGTCAGTTTACTTTTAACTGCAAGGGGACCCTATCTCTTCAAACACTTACCAAATTGTAAGTCTTCTCAACTCTGTATTACTTTCTATCCCTCTTAGCCCAGACATTCAGCCTCTAAGAGTACTACTACTCAACTGGAGGGCTTATTCCCTAAGCCATAGGTTTTTCCTCAATACCTACTCCAGGAAGTAGTTTCCATACAGAGTTTTCTCCCCCTTGGCGGTTCATCTTCTTCTCAGATATCTTTTTAAGGCGGACAGAACTTGGGTATCACTACTCCAAATTGTGTCTCTCGGTCCTCTCCAATCCATAGGACCTAATTTTTTATGCTGCCTTAATAAAAGATAATTCCAAAAGAGGTCCAGAACTCATTTGGACTGTTTATTGTTGCAGGCTTCAGGCCTGTCTACTATTCTTAGCCACCTTCAATTTTCTTTGGCTTCAAAAGAATAGATTAGGTTGCACACTGGCAATTCAACAGCCAGATCTAAGCAACCTACAACATGCTCTCTGCATTTCTACAACAAAGCTCTGCAACTGTGGGCCTTTTCCAGAGAGCCTCAGAGCTACTCCTAATAGGTAGCGGCCAGAAAGTTAACAAGGGTTTCTGCTGGTAGACTCTACCAGTCATGCTCCTACATGACTGGGTTTTTTTTCCTACTCTTACAATATTCCTTAAAATTTCCTTTTAAGAAAAGATAACCAGGGTTTAGACCATGTGAAAGCGTAAAAAATTGCACAATTCCCTGGTTTGTTTCACATCTCACTGGAACCTCTACATCAGGGATGCATTTTTTTCACTGCAGTTGGTCCTTATTCACTACTTTCCTTCTAATTCCTATACTTTATGGTAGCTTATGTTGAACAAGAAAACGCATGATACTCATATTGCCCTCATAAAGAAGCAAACATGGTATCCCCTTATATTGCGTCTTTTTCTTCAGCTACTATTAGAAATTATAGAAGGATCCAGACTTGCTGTCTTAAGACTAAGGATCTCCTCTGCACTCATTCACGTACGTCTCGAGACCTGGTTATTTCAGGGGCTAGATCTTTTCAAGGAGTCTAATCCTATCCCTGTAAGTGAAGAACATAATATCAGTTTCCACGAAACCTCCTCTATAGTTCTTCCATATTTAACCAGACAGAGATTCTCCATCAATATTCTCAAGTAGGTCTTAATCCTTCTTGTTATTGTGTCAATCTCTATACAACATCTGACTTTGAAAGATCTTATTTATTTTATTTATTTTTATTTATTACAAATTCTTATATACCGCGCTATTTGGCATCAGCGCGGTTTACATTATAACACAACAACCATAACAACATGCTGTTTGGTTTTACATCGAACAGGGGTCCAAACTTGGATAACAGGGGTAACTATATACATGAGATTTTTACATAGTAAAGAGTAGCTTGGATAACAGGGTTGATTATATGCATGAGATATTTACATGGCAATGAGTAGGTGAAATAACATAATGAACGTGAGGGTTGTTTCTTAGAGTGGGTCATCTCTTCAGAGGGGTGTCATTGGAGTTTGGGTAGCATTGGAGGAATAAATGGTATTTGAGTGCCTTTCTGAACTGTGATAGGTCGGCAATCGCCCTAATGTCAGGGGGTAGGGCATTCCAGCATTTAGGTACATAGTAGCGGAACGCCCTGTTTGTGGTTGATATGTTGCACTTTGATGATTCCTTTGGTTTTACTAGTAGGTTTATGGCTATTGCTCTTCTGGATCTGTTGGGGGGCACCATGTGAATAAGATCTGTGAGTGAAGGGGATGAAATACCTTTGATTGTTTTGAACGCTAGGAGAAGGGTTTTAAAGATGATTCTTCCATGGATAGGTAACCAGTGAAGTTGTTTGAGAATGGGGGTCACGTGGTCACTTTTGGCGGCTCCGTGTAGGACCCTTGCTGCAGCATTCATGGCCAGCTGTAAAGGGGCCAGCGTGGAGTGGGGGAGCCCTTGAAAGATGGCGTTTGCAAAGTCGAAGTGTGGCAGTATTAGCGCTTGGTATATGGTCCGGAAGTCATCAGGGTCCAGTAGGGAGCGCAGATGCCTGATAGTGCGGATTTTGAAGTATACAGCTTTGACAATGTTGTTTATGTGGTGTTTCATATCCAGGCGTTGGTCCAACGTAACTCCGAGGTATCTTATTGTTTCTTTGGTTAGTAAGTCCGCTTCATTAACACTGACGTGGGGTGGAGGAGTAAAGTTGGGGTCTCTGGAGATGAAAAGAACCTCTGTCTTTTTATGTTGAATGCGTAGATTCTGTGATTGAAGCCACGCTGATACAGCATTGAAACAGTCTATTGCTGGTGTTAGGTCCATTTGGGCTGTGGAGAACGGCATGTATAAAAGAATGTCATCTGCATATATCAAACAGCTCACATTAAATGATCTTATGATGTTGCAGATGGGCTGCATGCAAGTTGGGGGCTCAGCGCCTAGTTGGGGGCTCAGCGCCTAGTACAAATGTCTTTGTCTTTCATTGGAATAAAGGGGGTCTTAAAGACCTATCCCCTTTTTTCTACAAAGGGTATTTCTGCCTTTTCATCCAAACCAGTCAGATTATCTCCACTCTTTCCTAGGACCTTTTTCTGCTCCAAGCACAAGAAGTTCAATTTTTTGGACTTTACAGAAGCTTTAGCTATCTCTCAAAAGTCCAACCTCATTGAACTCCCCTAGTACTTCTTCTGGGGTTAGTACTGGCCATGAGGGCTTATCATCTCTTCCTGTATTGCAAAAATTTATTTTTTTCCCTCTACTTCAAATTGAGGGAATTTCTTTGAGGATAATCTACTGGCTCTCAACCACAGATCCATATTACCCTCAACAACTATTTTTGAAATATTTTTGAGTGACATCCACATTAGAAAATTGGAATTCAATATTTTTCTAATATTTATGATTTACACAAGGACTCCCCTCTCGATACCTTGTTTAGTCAAGCTGTTCCACAGCACCTCTTTTATTCTTTTCTAGTTCAACTCCTACCCTCCATCCCTTAGATGCCTGAGGTTTTGAGGGATAAGCATGGCTCATCTTTAGATTTGCAACATGCTGGGGCCTCCTCCAGGCATCTCAGCTTGGGAGTCCCCATATGTGAAGACTCATTCCTGCTTGTTCCTGGAGATAGCACAGTTACTTACCTGTAACAGGTGATCTCTGGGAACAGCAGGAATAAGTCTTCATAACCCACCCACCTCCCCTAGGGGTTGTTCTCTCTCTCTCTTTCTTCTCTCTAATTTGTTTACTTCCCTCCTTCGGTCTCAGCTACAAAACCCAACTGATGAGAGGGAAGTAAATGGGCGGGAAGGCAGCGCGCATGCACGTGGGATGCTCCCAAAAGCTTTCTTTTTGGCTGCTGGGGAGCGTTCCCGCGCAGGCTCCGTCGGTACCAACGTACCCATATGTGAAGACTTATTCCTGCTGTTCCCAGAGATCACCTGTTACAGGTAAGTAACGGTGCTTTTCCACCTCAAAAACACACATTTCTATGTAAACTGAAAGAAATGTTCTATTTCAGTATTAAAATTATAAACTATAAAACTCATAAGGACTAGATGAACATAAAGAATATATTTAAACTATAAAATATGAAAAGATAAAAGACCAAAACACTTAAAACAATGTAGCAGCAAATGTTAAACTGTCTCACAATTAAAAAGACCATATAAAACATGTTGTGTTATGATTCATACTGAAATGACACGTTCCTTACCGATACCAGAAACCAGTGTACAAAAAGTACCGAGAAATAAGGCAGCAACATGGACGGCCAGAATAATTACAAGCAAACTGCCAAGTTGGATTCTTGAGTCAATCCAAAGGGCTCGAGAGATCTCAGCTCATAAATGTACCTTTGTTTTAACTGAAGAAGTATCCTGTCCACATCACCACCTCGCCAATGCACATGAACAACTTTGATAACAAAGAATTTGATATCTGAAACAAGATGATTCTTATTAATCCAATGGGAAACTAGTGGTTTACCAACAGCCCGTCTGCTTAAATTACTTTTGTGTTCTATAATTCGGGTTTTTACGGGGCCAGCAGTCTTCCCTACATAAATAAGTTTACATGGGCATAATATAACATATATAACATTAGTAGTATTGCAATTTGAATAATGATTCAAAAAGAACTTCCTGTTAGTCAATGGATGCATAAAATATTCTTTAAAAGAAACAACATTAAGACATACTTGGCACCTTCCACATTGGAAATGGCCCTTTATCTTACAAACCAGTTTCGGCTTCGAGAGGGCTGAAGGAACTAAAATATTTCGTAAATTACGATTCCTTTTATGCGCAATAATGAGAGATTTATGTTTTAAGGCCGGCAAGGACATAACAAGGTGCCATTCTTGTCGAAGAATATTGGAAATGTCCTTTGAAAATGCTGAAAAGGTAATGGCACACACCATCTGATCTTGTTGATGTTGTGTTTTCTTTACAAGAAGAGATTTCCTATCTATACTTCTAGCTTTATTATATGCCTTCCGTATAGTCTTCTCTGGATATCCTCTTTCTTTAAACCTATTATACATGCCTGCTGCATGTTTCTCAAAATCTCCCGGTAAGGTACAAAGATGCTTGACTCTCAAAAACTGACCATAGGATAGATTTTCTTTCAAAGATTTATTATGGAAACTATCATAACGCAACAGCGCATTTCGGTCTGTCTGTTTTCGGTAAAGTTCAGTGACAAAGCCATTGGTGCCCTTTCTAATATTAATGTCTAAATATGAAATTTCATCAGAACTAAAACATCCCTCAAACTGTAAATGTTCGTCTAAAAAAAATAGAATGTATGTAGCTCTTCAACGGTCCCATCCCAGAGTAAAAAAACATCATCTATATAGCAACGCCACATTTTGATAAACTTCTGGTAAGGATGAAAACGTAAAAACTCATTCTCAAAATTCCCAACATAGAGATTAGCAACATCTGGTACCATGGGGGACCCCATGGCAACACCCTTAACCTGTTTATAAAAAAACCCACGAAAACAGAAAAAATTGTCTCGCATGACAAAGGATGCCATATGTGTCAAAAAACTAGTAGGGATCCGTACTGGTGGAATTCTCTTAATCAGAGTATTAGCAATAGCTTCCAAAGCAGCATCTTGAGGGATATTAGCATATAATTAATTAATATCCAGAGTAACCATAATAAGATGTTGATCATAATTCTCAAAATCACTCAAAAGATTAATAACATGTGTTGAATCTCAAACATATGATGGAATTAGTGGGACAAACGGACGGAGAAAGTAATCTAAAAATTTTGAAAGTGGTTCCAATATTGAGCCTATAGCTGATATAATAGGCCGTCCGGGAGGATTCGTCATAGATTTATGAATTTTAGGTAAAACATATATTGTGGGTATGACAGGATGTGCAACTGTGAGGAAATTAATCTCATGCTGGCCAAGGAAAATTAAAGTGTCAATACTATGTTTCAAAGACACTATAGGATCATCAAAATTTTTTTTATAAAAAGTAGAATCATTAATTTGACGTAATACTTCATTAATTTAATCTGTTGTATTTTGAATAACAAGGCACCCCCTTTATCAGCTGGCTTAATGATGATTGATTGATTACTTTGTAATTCAGCAAGTGCCTTTTTTGGGGGTATTGTTAAATTATGAAAAGTACCTGGCCTGTTGGCATGCAATGTTTCGACACGTGACAGAACAACTTTTTCAAAAGCATCTATCAAAACATTGTTAGTATTTGGTGGAACCTATAGGGAAGGATGGCGAAGTATCGAAATATCTGTGTTCACACCACCCTGATGTTCAAAAAAGTCCATAATTCTTAGCTTCCTAAAAATCTTATACAGTTCTACATGTGTAGTAAATCGATCATGTCTAGTGAAAGGTACAAATGAAAGACCCTTTTCAAGGACTTCAATTTGAATGTCATTGAGAACAAGGTCAGAAAGATTAAAAATCCCTCCAAATTGTTTTATTCTGACGTCCCCCGATAACTGTTGCCTCTCCCCCAACCTCTCCCCCGTGATGGGTAAAATTCTTGACCCTGGATTTGATAGTTCATCGATTTCATGGGATTGTTTTGATACTGGACCGTTCTTTTCCCTCCTCCTTTCCACAGGGAATCCATTGAAAAAACCGAATTATGTTCAGAGCTTACATCAGAGGTAAAGAGGGGGGCAGAATTATCAAACTGTTCTTCACTATGGCTACGGATCCTTTTATTAGTGTGTTCCACATTGGGATCTGGAGAAAATAACCTAGTTTTAGCTTTATGTTTACCTTTATTATTATTATTACCTTGTGCTAAAGGTTCCGAATCCCATTTACGGGATATACTAATTAACAATGCCAAGAAAAATTACCATGCCTCAATACTAAACAATGCAATAAATAGACCTAGAGAACTATTTGCAATAGCTCAAAAGCTAACGAATAACACCCACAACTCCAGCAATGAAATTACAGAAATCTCCCCACAGGATCTGGCAAACTACTACATGAACAAAGTCATGTCCCACCCCCACTTACCAAAATCTAAACACCTATCTCAAACCCATTATGCAGATGAATGGACTGACTTCCAACCTCTATCTAACGTTGCACTCAAGAACATCATAACAAACATCAATACAACTACCTCACTCCTTGACCCTTGTCCAGTAACATGGATAAAGAACTCTCTACCTATCCTCTCACAATTCATCCTTCCCATAATAAAACTCTCGCTAAAAATTAGGTACTTACCCCCATCACTAAAACATGCACAGATTCGCCCAATCTTAAAAAACCCCACCCTTGACAAATCATCTCCTAAATCCTACAGACCCATATCAAGCATCCCATTTTTGGCTAAATTAATCGAAAAAGCAGTACAAATTCAGACCCAAGAATACATTGATAGCTCAGCCCCCCTTGATGATCAACAGTATGGGTTTCACCCTCACCACGGGGTGGAGTCACTACTAACAGTTCTAATTGATACCCTTGTAAGAGGTATTGATAATTCAAAACAGGCATTCCTACTCATATTCATAGACATCTCGGCCGCCTTTGACAGTGTTCACCACTCAACAATGATTAGTAAACTAAGACAAATAGATATAAGATCCACGGTTCTTAACTGGTTTTCCTCATACCTAAGAGACCGAACTCAAACGGTACGAATTGGTAACCTCACTTCAAAAACGTACAATCAGGAATTAGGCCTCCCCCAGGGCTCTGCACTGTCAGCGCTACTATTTAATATTTACTTAAAACACATCTGTCAAATATTTAAAAAATTCAATGTTCACTATCACCTTTACGCGGACGACATAATGATGTATGTCCCATTCACAATACCTAATATTCCTACACTACTTATTAATAACTGCCTCAATGAAATAAACAATTGGCTAAATGAAAACAACTTATTCATTAATCATGCAAAAACAGAAGCCCTAATAATAACTAAAAACACAACTTTCATCCCCCCATCACACATAACATTGCAAAATAACAATATCAATATAAAAACTGAAATACGTTACCTTGGCGTAATACTAGACAAACACCTCAGTATGGACACACATATAAGAAATATAACAAAAAAGTTTATTTTAAACTTAAAAGTTTTAAAACAACTCCACCCCCTAATGCACCTACAGGATTTTCAGCGTATAATACAAGCTATAATAACTCCCCATTTCGACTTTGCGAACTTAACCCTACTAGGCGTAACAAAACATAATCTAAAAAAACTCCAACTAGCACAAAATGCAGCAGCCAGGACTATCATGAATGCCCCACCATTCCAACATATTACACCTATTTTAGAGAACTTACACTGGCTCCCGATTCAAAGCCGGATACATTATAAAACTCTTAACTATTTACAAAATCCTGAATAACACAGCACCTCTTACTTTAAACAACCTTATTAATAAAGAACCCAATCATAATCTTCAAAGGCGAGACCAACTAAACAAACTAATAACACCAAAGGAATTTATAAAGACCAAAAAATCAACAAACAAGAAAGCATTCTCACATGCTGCCCCTATAATTTGGAATAACATTACATCAGAATTAAGATCCTTACCTCAAATCATGGAGTTCAGGAAAAAACTTAAAACTCATTTATTCTCAACACACTACGGATCCTTGTCAAACTCACCTTTTCAACAAGAAAAAGGATAGTTCCACTAGCTGACATAACCCATCTCTGAACTGGAATAAGTGAGAAAACCCCAAGCCGATGATTTTGAAAACATACATACCGTGTATATAGTTAAAATCTGGTTCTTTGTATATAGTTTACAACTGTTAATTATAAGATTGAATTTCTTTGTACTTTCACATTGTTACCTGTAAAAACAGCATTGCCTGTTTACTGTTGTTTCATGTAAACCGCAACTGATCAATGGAAGGTGCAGTATATAAAAATTTGCTAATTAAATTAAATTAAAATTAAATTACTATGTGGTCTGGGTTTTCCACTGTTATTAATCCAATAATATACTGTACCATTTTTATAATCATCGTCATCACGTTTGAACTTTTTAAATTTCCTTTGACTACTTTTTTGTAGTCCAAATTATTTTTATCAAAGTCCTTCTTTGATTTATCAAACCTACGATCAATCTCTTTCAAATGTTCCATTTTCTTATCCACATTGATCTTCAAACTCAGACTTGTGCTTTGAAGTATTGATTAAAAGTATCATGAGGTCCAATGAACATTTATTTAATATTTTGATCCAATCCTTCATGAACTCCTCATCTTTAAACATACCCGGGGCCTTGGTCATCTGAAGACCTCGAGGTATAATTTTCTTTCGACAGTACTCCAATAAGGAAGCAGCATGCATGTCCTCACATACGAGCTTTTGAGTGAGCAGGACTGCGCTTTATTAATAAAGAAACGCCCCAACGCGTTTTGGCAACAACAAAAAAATAAATTAAAAACATATTAATCAATTATTTTTGATTAATATGTTTTTAATTTATTTTTTGTATATGGTTTATATGTTTATTGATTTTAATATGTTTGTTTGCAGTTCTCAGCCCCCTGAGGAAGGCGTTGCCGAAACGCGTTGGGGGCGTTTCTTTATTAATAAAGCCCAGTGACCAATATACCTCTTGCTTTGTGTGTCTCTATGGTTGGTTGCAAGTAGGTGCTCCTTCTTCTGGTTAGTATCATTTGTGCTGACTTGGAGCAACATTGGGTAATAGTCAGTGGACTTGATGAGTCTCGGCAAACTCTCCGTAACATCTTGGATTTTGGAACCTGGCAGACAGCATACTTTTCTGGACATCAAGTCTGGTCGGCAGATGGATGTCTCGGTACCCCTCAGAAGAGAGTCACCAACCACCACTACCCTTCACTTCCTTGTGGTCACTAATTCTGCAGATTTGGAGTGCTTGAGCTCTTGTTCTTCCCTTTCCAGGGATAATGGTCAGGGCCCAGACAATGCAGGCACCAGTTATGGGTATCTGTAAGAGATATGGTCCTATTGTAGCTGGTGTGTCTCTTAAATCCACTGCAGAGTTTTCTTCTGGGAAAAAGAGATAGCTGCAAAGAAATCAAATAACTCTAATTTGCAAAAATACTCCAAGCCAAGGCGCATGAGGTCTCTGCTTAGGCAACGTGCAAAAAGAAAGAAAATCCTAACAATTTAACAATAATTGGCACTGCACAAAGATGACAACAAAAATATTGAAATTTTCAAAAAATGTAAAAAAAACCCAAAACAGTCAATTGGGTGGAGCTTTCAAAGGCTGAACCTGATGGCGCCACAGAAAGTGAAAAATATTGAGGTGTCCCATGTGACAACAGCATTTGGAAAGAGAGGCACACACATTTATTGTGGAGTGTTTCTACAAACTTTAGGAAAGATCTGAAGCTGGGAAATTGCACCTGCACTGAGCACTGTTGGTAACGTCACCGGGTCCATCGCCATCCTGTTTGACCACAAAGAAAGGGCTGTTATAAAATTGCATATGGATATATATGCGTTAAAAGTAGACACACAGAACAACTGCACCTACTTTTATGTGATCTGCGCATAGGCATCCCTGGGGTGCACAGTTTGGTAGAGCAGGGGTGTATGGATGTGTACATGTACAAATTTACATCTTCTTTGAAGAATTGTAAATTTTTGTGCCAGAGGGGCTAGTTCTGGGTGCCTATTTTATAAAGACACATAGACAACAATGTTGCCTTTATAAAACAGATGCCTTTTTAGACTTCTTACTGTACATAAGAACTCGGTTATAAATTATTTGCACAAGCACCAGAGATATATTTGCATGTATTAATTTCATCATCTGAAGACACAGCTCGAGGAGGAAAACCCAACAAGTCAGGCAGTGGCCAAGGTCCAGGTTCAAAACCACTGGGCTAGATCAGGGCTTCTTAACCTAGTCTTCCAGACACATGCAGACAGTTTAGTTTTCAAGATATCCACATGAACATGCAATCTCAAGCATATTCAATGATGATATCCTCAACACTCGATGGTTGGATATAGCATCACTGCCATAGAGCAAACACAAGCGTAAACTGCTATGATGTTTAGTACCTACAGCAGTATAAACATAATGAAAATAAATAAATATCTGATGAATACTCATTGCAGAAATCCTGAAAAACAGATCTAGCTGAGATGCTCCTGGACTGGAGCTGCCTTTGCTTCTTTTTTACCCTAGTTAATCTGTAGAAGTCTATGACAGTGGTTTTCAACCCTGTCCTGGTGTTGTCCCCTTGCTAGTCAGGTTTTCAGATATTCAAATACAAGAGAGGCAGCACAAATAAATCTGTCTCGTGCATATTCATTGTGGATATCATGAAAACCTGAGTGACTAGGGAATACAACAGGACAGGGTTGAAAACCACTGGTCTATGATGAGGGTTCTCAACCTATTCATTGGGACACACCTAGCCAGTCAAGTTTTCAGAATAGCAAAATGAATATGCATGAGAGAGATTTGCATACAATGGAAAACCCAACTGGTTTGGTGTGTCCAGAGGACTGGGTTGAGAACCCCTGGTCTACAATAAAGGTTAAGACACTAAGGAACATATTTACTAAGATGATCTAATTGTTAGTACACACTATTTGTAACTAGGCCCTATGTTATTCAGTGAGACCTAGTTACAAATAGCGCATGCTAACCATTAGCCCAGCTTACTGAACATGCCCCTAAATAGCCCTGTTCATTCATTAGAGCACTGGTTCTCAACCCAAACCTCACAGCACACCCAGCCATTAGGGTTTTTAGGATTCCCACAAGAAAATCCTTGAGGTAGATCTGCATGCACTGCCTCCATTGTATGCAAATCTATTACATGTACATTCATTGTGGATATTCTGAAGACCTGACAGACTGGGTGTTCCTTAAAGACTGGGTTGAGAACCACTGCTCTAGAGCTTCACACACCTGTTCTTTTGATACCACAACCAATTGGGTATTCATTATATCCTCCATAAATGCAATGAAGATAAATTTGCCTACAGTGGATTTGCAATACAAGCAAATTTATCTTAATCATATCTATTGTAGATATTCTGAAAACCAGGCTGGCTATAGGGTCACTAGGACTGGTTTGAGATGACTTAATATACAATATTAAGAGATGTCACAGGGGACCAGAGAAAAATAAAACTAAATATGTGCTCAACAAAATACCATTGGGAGCTGCTTAGACATTATAGGCCCAATATTCAGAGATATTTACATGGTTTTCAGACCTGAAAACCATATTAATGCTGCTCAGCAGGATATCCAGCAGCACTGACATAGTTGGCTATACGGTAGCAGTAAGGCACAGCAAAGGCAGGCCGAACTTTCACTGTGGAAGCTAACCAAGCAGTGGCTGAATATTGCCACTGCCCATTTAGCTACCTGCAAGTGCAGGCAAGCCAGATATTCAATGCTGGGACTGGATATGACCCAGCATTGAATATCCAGGTTTAAAGTTCGGCAGTGGCGGCTAGCCACTGCTGAATATTGGGCCCTGTGGGACTAATTTTATAATAAAGGCCTATGTGAGCTGTTCAACAAAGCACCTATTTTATAAAAGGAACATAGGCACTAATATGCTTTTATAAAGTCGGCATCCAGGATCAGCTCCAATACAGCACAAATGCAGATAATCCAAAAATGGTGTAAATTTGTGTAAGTGTAAATGCATGTTCTCCAGGACCAAGCAGGAAGTCAGTCCTCACTTATGGGCGACATCGACGCCGATGGAGCCCCCGTGCGGAGCATTTCCCCAGCTTTCTAAGAAAGCCTTTGGGAATACTGCACACATGCGCGGTCCCCTTCCCGCCTAAAAGGTGCCATCTTGCTCAGTCTCTCTTTTTCTGTGGAGCCCATCAGACGTCTGTCTGAGTCACCCGGAAAAGTTGGTGTTTTTTTTCCAAAGATTACTTCATCTTTTTCTCCGAGTTCAACACCGGTTCCCCTTCCCACCAGGTTCAGTACACCGGTATCGAGCCCGTCTTCTATTTTTCATTTTTTGCCCTTCGTGGCTGGCGTTCGCGTCCTTTTTTTCTGTTTTTCCCTGGAAGGCCTTTGACCTCACGGGGGCCCTTTTTTCCCCGATGGCTTCCAGTGGTTTCAAAGAGTGTGATTGGTGCAAGAAACTAATGTCTCTCACCAACACACACGACTGCTGCCTTCGGTGCCGCGGCCCAGATCATGATCCGATGATCTGTGGCCCGTGTGGCAAAATGTCCACCAAGGCACTTCGAAGCTGTCAGCACCAGAAGGAAAGGATTTTCACAGATTCTGCCTCTCGCCGGGCCCGGGCCTCGACATCTCGGGAGTCTGATCCTGAGCATAGCCGGGGTTCCTTGGACAGGGGGTCCCCCGACCGGGAACGCAAGAGGAAGAAATGGCTCATGAGGGTGGCGTCGGAAGAGGTCCCTGGTTCCTCGAGGGCCAGGTCTAAGACCCCCGACCACCATCCCGAGCCTTTGGAGCAGGAGAAGCCGTCCAAAGTACCTCGTGTGGAGCCGGAGACCATCGGGCATTTAAGTCCTGTAGTCCTTGTGGACTCTCCTCCGAGGGAACTGCCGCCGGGGCCCGAGTCGGTGGCTGCTGAGTCTCCTGAGCTTGGACTCAGACTGACAGCCTTGGAGTGCAGATTGTCTGCCTTCATGGATCAGCAGCGGGTACTGATGGCCAGCCTCGCTGGTGCATCTGCCCCGACCACCGGGACGTCAAAGTCGACCCCGGAGACCGAGCCGATACTCGAGACCATGAAGGCTCGAAGTCATCCTTGGTCAAGGTCCCCCTCGACCTCCCGCTCGGAACCAAGGGCATTGACGTCGGTGCCTTCGGCGTCGGGGTGGGTGCCACCTCGACCCGCGCGGTCGGAGCCCCTCGACTCCTCTTCGGACGAGTTAGCATGGGTGACGGAGGACGAGGAGTCCCCGACACCTTCCGGACTCGGTGCATCCCTTTGGACTCACCGCAGTCCGAGCCCTGGAGTAGGTCCCCTCCGGAGGACACCCGGTTCTCAGAGTTCGTGCGGGACATGGCCAAGGCCTTGGCGATTCCCGACGACCCCGAGGAGGAGCCTCGAGCCGAGGAGCTCGAGGCCCTCCAGTAATACTCTCCTCCGAAGGAGGCCTTTACTTTGCCGGTTCCTCCGATGCTGGAACGGCTCCTCTTCCGGATGTGGGAGGCACTGGCCTCGGCGCCGGTCTTGAGCAAGCGGGTTGATTCCATCTATCGACTCCGTAAGAGCCCTCGCTTCCAGAAGGCTCAGCTGCCGCACCATTCCATGGTGGTGGAATCGGTCATGCATCGTCTGAAGAGCCAGAAGATGCACTCTGCGGTGCCACCCCAGCAGGGAGGCCCGGAACCTGGATGCTTTCGGCAGAAAGTGCTTCCAGGGCTCGATGCTTGCTTGCCGTGTCCAGTCCTACCAGCTGTACATGGGCATGTACTTATGGGACCTGGCAAAAGAGCTTGTCGGGTTCTCTGCTGGCCTCTCCGGGGAACCTTTGCAGAGGTTCCAGACTTTGTCCTCAGGAATCAGGGACTGTTCCAAATTCATGTCCCGAGCGGCCTACGATGGCTTCGGCTCATGTGGCGGCAGCCAGCATCGGTGCCCGATGCCAGGCATGGCTGCAGTCATCGGACCTCGAGCCCTGGGTGCAGGACAAGTTGGTCGATGTCCCTTGCTGAGGTGAAAACCTTTTTGGCAAGCCCATGGCCGAGAAGGCAGCTGAGCTCGAAACTGAGCACCTGACTAGCACAAGGCTGTCCAGAAAGACTTCTGCCCCTTCTCACAAAAAGAAGGGCTTGGATAAAAAGTCCTTTTACCCGAGAAAGGCGGCTGCCTACAAACCTTTTCCTCAGTACCAGGCCTCCCCAGCTCCCCAACTGGGGCAGCAGGCCAAGGGGCAGGGACATGGGCCCCGTAGGCAGAAGACCCCCAAGCCTCCGGCTCCTGCTCCTACCCAGCAGGGAGGGGGTTTTTGACTCCCACAGCATAGCCTTTCCACCTCTGCTGCCCCATTCCTGCACAGGAGGTCGCTTAGCCCTGTTTGCCCACAGGTGGCCACCCATCACAGGGGATGCCTGGGTATTAAGCATAGTCCACAAGGGCTATATGCTTCATTTCCAGCGGTTACCTCCTGTCTACTTCCCAGGAGAGCCTCTAAGGCCTCCCCTGCACACATCCCTCCTCCTCCAAGAACTTCAAAGTCTGCTTCTGGACAAGGCAGTGGAGCCTGTACCTCCTCGCCTACAGGGGCATGGTTTCTACTCCAGGTACTTTCTGGTGCCAAAGAGAACCGGAGACCTAAGGCCTATCCTAGACCTCAGGAACCTCAACAAGTTCTTGGAGAAGGAGAAGTTCAAGATGCTTACTCTTGGAACGCTTCTGCCCTATCTCCAGCAGGGAGATTGGCTGTGCTCCTTAGATCTAAAGGATGCGTACATGCACATCCTCATTCATCCAGACCACAGAAAGTACCTCATGTTCATGGTGGAAGGAAACCATTACTAGTACAGAGTGCTGCCTTTTGGCCTAACTTCCACCCCACGAGTCTTTACAAAGTGCCTTGCTGTGGTGGCGGCCTACTTGAGGACTCAAGGTGTTTTTGTCTTCCCCTATCTAGACGACTGGCTCATCCGGGGTCAGGAGGCCAGGCAGGCCACCTTCAGGACTGTATCACTCCTTCAAGACCTAGGCTTTGTCATAAACTTCGCAAAGTCCACTTTTCTCCCCTCCTAGAACCTACAGGAGCACGGCTGGACTCTCTGCAAAGGCTTACTTGCCCGAGGACAGAGCTCAAAGGCTCATGGAGTTGGCATCCCGGTTTCTCAGCCTGCCAAGGGTTCCTGCCAGGCTCTGTCTGCAGCTCCTAGGGCACATGGCATCGACTGTACATGTGACCCCCAATGCCCGCCTCCACATGTGGCCTGCACAGTGGTGCCTCAGAACTTAGTGGAAGCAAGCCACTGGGAGCCTAGCAGACAAAGTCAGGGTGTCAAAACCATTCCTGACTTCCCTTCAGTGGTGGCTACACCCCCCCAACTTGCTTCAGAGGGTGTCTCCCCATGGTGGTGTTGACAACGGATGCCTCCTTACAGGGCTGGGGTGCACACTGTCAGGGGAGCTGCACTCAGGGCCTCTGGTCCCCATGGGAAGCCACGCAACAGATCAACCTACTCGAGATGAGGGCTATTCGTTTAGCCCTCAAGGCTTTTTCTCACACTTTGGTTCACCAGTCTGTTCTAGTTCAGACGGACAATCAAGTAGCCATGTTCTATGTGAACAAACAGGGCAGCACTGGGTCCAGGCCCCTATGCCTGGAAGAACAGGCCCTTTGTTCCTTTGCCCTCAGACACCAGATGTTGCTGAGGGCTATTTATCTCCCTGGCCAGGAGAACTTTCTGGCAGACAGATTAAGCAGAATTCTGCAGCCCCACGAGTGGCAGCTGCACCTGTTAGTGGTTCAAAAGATTTTCCTGAAATGGGGACTTCCATCCATGGATCTCTTTGCCAGTCCCCTGAATCACCAACTGCCCAGGTTTTGTTCCAGGCAACCGCATCCCCTAAGGGTAGCAGCGGATGCCTTCCTGATTTCCTGGTCCCAGGGCCTACTGTATGCGTTTCCTCCCATACCTCTGGTGGCCCGAACCTTGTTCAAGATTCTCAGGGACAAGGCCTCGGTCCTTCTGGTTGCTCCCAGGTGGCCGAGGCAGCCCTGGTTCCCACTCTTGCTTCAACTGGCAGTGGAGACACCACTGCCTCTAGGGTTCCAACCCAACCTTCTCTCTCAGGATCAGGGTTCCCCTTTGCACCCCAATCTCAAATCTCTCAATCTGATGGCCTGGAGGCTGCAAGGGTAGTCTTGGCTCCCTGGGGCCTGCCTCAGGAAGTAGAAGAGGTAGTCTTGGCCTCTAGAAAGCATTCCACCAGGAAAACATATGCCCTGAAGTGGAGGAGGTTCTCCTTGTGGTGTCAGCAACGCAAGGAAGATCCTTTCGGCTGCACTGTGCCAGTAGTGCTCCAGTAACTTCTGCACTTGTCCAGTCAGGGCCTTAAGTCCAATTCTGTTCGGGTCCACCTCTCTGCCCTGGCAGCTCACCACTCAATGGTGGAGGAACACTCTTTCATCCCTTGGTGTCCAGGTTTCTCAGAGGCTTACTATTGCTCAATCCTCCTCTCCGTCCACCGGCCCCTGAGTGGGAGTTGAATGTGGTCTTGCAGCAACTTACTTGCCCACCTTTTGAACCAATGGCTACATGCCCTCTACGCTTCCTTTCCTGGAAGACTTTATTCCTAGTGGCCTTGACCTCGGCCAGGCGAGTGAGTGAACTTCAAGCCCTGGTCTGTGACAGACCCTACACTCGCTTCTATAGGAACAGGGTAGTCCTTCGGACTCATCCTAAGTTCCTTCCAAAGGTTGTCTCCTCTTTCCATCTCAACCAGGAGGTGGTTCTTCCAACATTCTTCCCTAGGCCCCATGCAAGCCGGGCTGAGACAGTCCTGCATACCCTGGACTGTAGGAGGTCCTTATCCTTCTACCTTGAGCGTACGCAGGGGCATAGGAGGGCTACTCAGCTCTTCGTATCTTTTGACCCCAATAACTTGGGAGTACCTGTCTCCAAGCGTACCTTGTCCATTTGGGTGGCTGACTGTATCACCTGGGCTTACAGGGCAGCTGACCTTCCTTTGCAGGGTCAGGTCACGGCCCACCGTGTCCGGGCAATGGCTGCCTCAGTAGCTCATCTCCGCTCTGTACCGTTAGCAGACATCTGCAGGGCTGCAACTTGGTCCTCAAGCCAGACTTTTGTGGCCCATTACTGCCTGGAGAGGGAGTCATGTAGGGACAGTGCTTTCAGTCAGGCAGTGCTCCAGAATCTCTTTGAGGTTTAGGCAACTCCTACCCTCCAGCCCGCTGATTGGGCTACCGGTAGAGGTATGTTTCAGTGAAATCCTTTCTCAGCTGCTGAGGCTAGAGGGAGTTCATTTTTCAGCTCTGGGTCCCCGGTAGCCTGAAGCTGGGGTCCCATAAGTGAGGACTGACTTCCTGCTTGGTCCTGGAGAAAGAGTAGTTACTCACCTGTAACAGGAGCAGCAGGAATCAGTCCTCACAATCCTCCCACTTCCCCTGGGAGTTGCAGTTGTACATAGTTCATTTTTACATTTTTGTGTACTGTTTTTTAGCTATGTCATTTGACTGAGCAAGATGGCACCTTTAGGCAGGAAGGGGACCGCGCATGCGTGCAGTATTCCCAAAGGCTTTCTTAGAAAGCTGGGGAAATGCTCTGCATGGGGGCTCCATCGGCGTCAATGTCACCCATAAGTGAGGACTGAATCTTGCTGCTCCTGGAGAACACCTTACAGGTGAGTAACTACTCTTGCTCCATGTGTACCCATTTATTTTACAAAGTACATATACGTACTGTATATTCAGTATCATATTCTACTGTTATCCTGCTCTCAGTTTGTGTATCCCAAAGGTATGGCTTGTGTCTACTCCTTTTCTCTGCCTATAACCAGTCCCTTGGTGCGCTTATTTCCTCCCATGGTTTTCAGTACCATCTTTAAGCTGATGATTCTGAGATCTACCGCTTTACAACTGAAATCTCTGCCTGCCTGACATTGCTGCCAGGATGTCTCACCACTGTTTGACACTGAAGATGGTCAAAACCAAGCTTCTTATCTTTCCCCCTATACCCACCTCCCCCCTTCCTCTTTTTTCTATCTCTGTGAATAACGCTCTACTCCTCCCTGTTCCCTTGGCTCGCAACCTTGATGTCAGCTTTGACTCCTCCCTCTCCTCCTCCACACACATCCAACTGATAGCTAAAACCTGTCATTTCTTTCTCTATAAAACCAGCAAAATTTGCCCCTTCCTTTCTGAACACACTACTCCTCCTTGCTGGTCTCCCTCTGAATCATCTCTCTCCCCTTCAGTCTGTTCAAAATTCAGCAGCGCAGCTAACCTTCTGCCAGCTTCGCTATGCTCATATAACCCCTCTTCTCAAGCTACTTCACTGGTTCCATATCCATTTCTGTATCCAGTTCTAACTGCTCCTACTGACCTCTAAGTGTACTCATTCTGCTGCTTCTCACTATCTTTCCTCTTTCCCTATATCCCTCCTCTGGAACTCCACTCTTGTAGCAGATCGCTTCTATCTGTGCCCTTCTCTTCTACTGCCAACTCTAGGCTTCGATCTTTCCACCTTGCTATTCCTTATGCCTGGCACAATCTACCTGAGTTTGTATATCAAGCTTCATCTTTGGCCCTTTTCAAATCCAGGCTGAAAACTCACCTCTTCGAGGCTGCTTTCGGTACCTGATCCACTTAGTCTCCTGCACTCCAACTATATGTTGCCTTACCATTCACCTAGACATATCCTCGTCCCCAGCTATTGTTCTGTCTGTCTTGACTAGACTGTTAGCTCTGATGAGCAGGGACCAGTGTTCCCTCTAATTTTCTGTAGGCTGTGTGCGCATAAAATATCAGCTGTGCAGCTTTTGAAGGAAGGTAAAATTTTTGTGCGCCGCATAACGACACTTGGAGTTATATACTTTAAAATTTGACTACACATCAGAATACAGTATGTACACCACACTGATTACACTAGAAAATATCGTAGAACTTGTGAAAACCGTAAATACACAACTTTTAAATTTTAAGACGTCTGTTTTCTATCAGAATCAGAACCGTAATTTTTGTGCGCTCTGTTGTAAAGTATGTGCGCTCGCTTGGCAAGGTGTGTGCGTGCGCACAGCTTAGAGGGAACAGTGGCAGGGACAGTCTTTTACATATTTGTACAGCGCTGCTTATGCCTTGTAGCGCTATACAAATGATCAGTAGTAGTAGTAGTAGTATATTCAAACAGCACTCCTTACACAAACAGAGCTGCTGGATATATACATAACAAGTTAAGCACCGTGGTCATTGCTTAACTGAATGGTGGCCACTCAGCTGAATATTGGGGGTCTTTATTTTTGACATTATGATTAAGTCTGGGATGATATAACCGAGGAAATGCCAAAGGTTATACATTCCTGTGTATGATGTATAGTACATAAGATATTGTATGAGGATGTTCCATCATTTCTTGACCACATCAGTGACTCTTTACAGTTCTCAGTGTACATTATGCATAATGGATAAGATGACTGAGGAGATCCCTTCTGTCAAGAAATATTATTTAAAGTCTATAATGAAGAAGTCTTTTTATTTTAGAATAGCAGTTGACTGGAATTTGTTACCCAAACATTTGAGATCTGATTCTAATTATATGATATTTAGAAAAAATCTGAACACTTATTTGTATAATACTGCTTTTACTATTTAGCTTTTTTTTTAATGTAGTTTTATGCTACTCCATAATGTAATTTTTTGAGTTATATGATCTGAAATTTTATTGTTTAACATTTTGTATATCTTGAAATTGAACATGGCCAAAACCAAGCTTCTTGTCTTTCCCCCTAAACCCACCTCCCCCTTCCTCTATCTCTGTGAATAATGTTCTACCTTCCCTGTTTCCTTGGCTTGCAATCTTGCGGTCAACTTTGACTTTTCCTCCTCCTCCCTTGGAGCATCTGTTGCAGCTAAAGTGCAGAACATAAATAATTGGAATTAAATTAAATGTTACTTGCCCCGTTACTAGTTTTATGTGCCCAACCACTTACTTGCCTTTGAGAGCTTTTTTCTCAATTATATAGTAACATAGTAAATGGCAGATAAAGACCAGCACGGTCTAGCTGGTTTGCTCGCTCTATTTCTCTTCCCTGATTTGTAAAAGTAGACAATTTGAGCTCTTTTTTTTCCAGTCAGACCCCTGTCATTTCACCTTAGGCCTATACAACTTTTGATTCTGCTGTGCACTTGCCTCTTTAATTCTGTTCCAATGGAAATGTTTCAGATAGCTTAGACACTCAGGAAGGGGATGGGGGAGAATGCTGAAGGTAAAGGTAGAGTTCTATTGTATTACCAGTGTAATAATATTTATTATATGTCTGGACTTCTCCAGTCCTGAAACACTTTTTCCAGCTTCCCCTGAAAACACCTTCTAAAACCCCCATCTCTCCAACAACAAAAAAATATTTTATATAAGATATATATATATTTATATATTCATTCAAGTATTCTAGCACATACATAATTCCTCAAACACAATATGGTATCCCCCTACCTGCCCAGCCTCAAAACACATCCGTCCGTCATCCATCCCTTCACCTGATGATGACCTCAGTGTTCATTATCAGAACCCCCCCTTCCCCGAGTTCTCTGTTGTCCCTAACTCTATCCCCAGGCTGCAACAGCACTGGGCAGCCTTGATACAGTTAACCCCAAGGAGGGGGAGAGGACAGCAACAAATTTTGAATGTCCACAACATCTCCAGGAGTCAGAGTCTTTTTCTTCTCCCATCCCAAGCATTGTGGCCTCTGAAAACAGTCCCAGAAGTTTTTGCTTCTCTTACGATCCAGGTAAAGGTAGGAAAACTCAAAAGTGAAAGACGTGTCAAATCCTTCACCACCATTTTCAGCTACCCAGCCTCAAGGCATGGTCTTGTTTTCACTTCAAATGGGATGGCGAGGGTGGGGTGGTGATGCCATGGCGTGCCGAGCACCCTTAACGCTTCCTGCTGCCTTGAAGATTAAGACTGTTCTGTAGGTTAAGGCGGTTCATTTCAGCCTCTTCCAGGCTCTGCATCCTCCTCAGCTGCAGCTCATCCAGCCTTCGCCACAGCTCCTGACGCTCTTTCTGCTTTTTCAGTTCCCTGTGTCAAGGGGAGGGGGGATAAAATGTGTTGAGAGCAAAGTCAAAAGCATCACTGTGTCATGCAAGTGCAGGAAGGGGATGTGGAAGCAACATTCACAATGGCAGCATTCCCTCTTGCATAAGCTCAGCCTTTGGATACATATCAGGAGGAGCCTACAGGAATCATCCTGTGAGAGCGTGTTGTGAATACTGACAGGCATGAATACAATGCTGCCCTTGCACAAGGCCAGATTAACACATAGGCAAACTATACATGTACCTAGGACCCAAATATATAGAGGGAGGGCCTATCGGATCTACTCTGCACTCAGGAAGTTAGGATGGCTAGATGTCTGGCTTTTTACCAGCCTTCTACAGATTTTTGCATTGATACCCGAAAGCCAGAATGCTGGTTAAAGTGTTTGAATTTTTTCAGTTTAAAAGTTATATCTGCAGAGAGACCGGTGACATTACGCATTAACATGGCTGTGGCTGCCTGAGCTCTGTTCAGACCAGGCACAACTAGCAAACCAACTCTGAGCTGAGTGCTAAAACGAGCTAAAAAGGTTTGAATCCATTGGCAAAAATATCCAGAGTATGATTTGCCATGGAAAAAAATGCCAGATCTCAAGAAGTTTTCATACCAGAGTGGCTTAATGCCACAGTGTGCAGGGAACAAGAGGGCAACCCTGATGGTGCAAGTAAATGCAGCTAACAAAGAGGAGAAAGAGGGAGAAGCCAATGGAGCACAGGCCAATGGCAAGGAGCCTGTGAGTGTGGAACAAGGTGAGCAAGTGTTCCAAGAAGAGGTCAGAGCATTGTTCAGGTACATTAAACAGGACCTCTCTAGCATTAAGAATGATATTGCAAGTGTCATGGAGATGCTGAAGAACGGCCTCAAGGTTTATATCGAGAGATGAACAAGCTTGGGCTCCAGGTGGAGGAAGCACAGTGGGGAATTCTACACAAAGTTTGCACAGCACAGTGGCACAGAATTCCACCAGGAGTAAACTTGGTCTTACTGGAGATGTCCTGGAGTGGTGGAGGGCAGGATGTAAAAGACCAGAGGAAAAGGGCGTGTTTGGGATGGGGGAGTGAGTGAAGAGTACAATGGCTATGTGATGGATGGCATGGATAGATGGGGAGTGAAAAGGAGGTATGGTTCTAGAGATGGGGAAAGGATTAAAAATTGTCACCTTTAATGTAAAGGGTTTGAACTCACTCTTGAAAGGGCAGAAACTCTATAAAGAAATGTCTAGGATGGCTACTTCAGTATACATGATACAAGAAACACATCTCTTTAAAGAACATGAAATATAACTTCCAATAGGATAAAACAGAAGAAGGGGGGATCCTCGTTTCCTCAGAGCTTAACTTAGAAATAGGGGAAGTTATTAGGGATAAAGGAGGGAAGTACATTGTGGCTAGGATAAAGGTGGAGGCCAGAATGGTTTAACTTTGTACATATCTTTGCCCTGAACAGCCCACAGGGTGACTTTTATGTGAAGGTGAGAGGTTTTATTCCAGGTTTGGGGAAAGTATCCTGGCAATTGTGGGGGAGGGAGAGGGAAGGATTTTAATGTGGCATGGGATGCAGGTAAGGAGAGCATGGGGGGGGGGGGGGGGAGGGAACGGTGACATTTCCTGAAGTCCTGCTAGACTAATCCAGAGAAGTGGGTTGTGCCCCCCTGCCAGCAGAGCTAGAGACAGAGAGAAAGAAATCCAGAAGCTTCTTATGACATCATCCCTACTACTATAGCTAATGGAGCTAGGGGCATACTTCAGTATTCGTACCAAAGCACATGGTCAAGAGCCTCTGACCACACCCAACCTCAATGAGGATAATGAAGGAAGGATCAACAGAACGAGGAACAACTATGTACAGGATGGTCTTTGGACAGAAGGTCTGTCAAGAAGATTATAAGCTTGCAGGGCTAAACCACAGAGTAAAATAGAAAAGCATAGGGGCAGATCCTGGATTTGTCTAGCAGGACTTCAGGAAAGAACATTACCTGGTAAGTAAAATGTCATCTTCCATAGCATCCTCCTAGACCAGTACAGACAAGTGGGACGTACCAAAGCTACGACTCCAGTGGGCATGGAGAAGCCATGGAAGCCTTCAAAATCCATGCACCAAAGACCATGTCCACCCAAGCATGAATATCCAAGCAGTAATGCTTGCCCAAAGTGGAAAGTGATGAACATATTCCCATCCAATAAATGTCAATGGGAGCAAGAGAGCTACACTCCGCCCAGGAGGAAGCCTGCACCCACGTGGATTGCACACACAAGCCTTCCGGAACTGGCCAATTTGACAAAAGATAATCTGAGGCTATAAGCTCCTTTATCCAGCGGCCTAAGGTGAAATTAGACTTACCTGCTAATTGTTGTTCCTGGAGTAGACCCAGTCTAGTCCCGGACCTCTGAGTTGTCCACCTTAATCAGCAGCTTGGAGACTGAGGAACCTCCTTCTTTTTCATGATGTCATCCGTATATATCTCTGGGATCCACCTTCCTCCATCAGTACCCAGAGCAACAAGTAAGTCATGACCTCACTTACCCCCCCGTAAGGTCCAACCACCCAGCACTTAAAATACACTCAACAAAGTAACTGCATAGCAACAAATCACCTAACGAACTGTTAACCACTAAAGGTGCCAAGACTTCCCTCTCACCTGTCCGAACACCCACCTTAAAGATGACATCCAATTGTCCCCCGGGGCCACAAGCCCCTACACCACTCTTCTTACCTGTCATCCTCGAGAAATGTAGACAGTGCTGCAGACCCCTTCAACACCGGGGTGGGATGCAGGACTAGACTGGGTCTACTCCAGGAACAACAATTAGCAGGTAAGTCTAATTTCACCTTCCTGATCGTATCCCCAGTCTAGTCCCGGACCTCTGAGTAAGTACCAGAGCAGTAAAGTTAACGGGAGGGCCCAGCTACAGCAGCTTGCAGCACTGCCGCACCAAAGCCGGCATCCTGTGCCAACTGGACTTCCAGCCGGTAGTGTTTAATAAAAGAAATTCAAAGAAGACCACGTGGCCGCCCTACAAATCTCCACCGGTGGCACTAAGCGGGCCTCCGCCCAGGACGTAGCCTGGGCTCTGGTGGAATGGGCTCTCAGCCCCTCCGGAACCGGCTTCCCCTTCAGCAAGTAGGCCGATGCAATCGCCTCCTTAATCCACCTTGCGATGGAGGCCTTGGACGCTGCCTCTCCCCGGCGAGGCCCCGCGAACAGGACAAACAACCTCTCCGATCTGCGGAACCCCGCCGTATGCCGAAGATACTTTTTCAATGCCTGTCGAACGTCCTTGACACCGAACCCGTCGCGTCCGCACGGAGCACTGGCAAGGAAATGTCCTGATTCTAGTGAAACACCGACACGACCTTGGGTAAAAACGCCAGAACAGGTCTCAAAACCACCTTTGACTCGAAAAAGGACAAGTAGGGTTCCTTACAGGACAACGTTTGCAGCTCCGAGATCCGCCTGGCTGAGCAAATAGCCACCAGGAACACGACCTTCAATGTGAGATACTTCAACGAAGCCGTGCTCAGCGGTTCAAAAGGCTCCCGCTCCAGTGCCACCAGCACCAGCAGAAGCTGCCATTTGGGCACCAGGCGTCCCCTGGGCGGCCGCATGAACGCCACCGCTCGCAAAAAACGCCTGACATCCAGATGGTCTCCTATGGCCCTACCGGCAATCCTTCCGCGGTAGCACGACAGGGCCGCAACCTGCACTCTAAGCGAAGCCGCCGCTAAGCCCTTGTCGAACCCGTCCTGTAGGAATTCCAATATCTGAGAGATGGACGCCCTGAGCACCACCGAGTCCCTCTCACTGCACCACGCCTCAAAAACTCTCCACACCCGGACATACGCCAAGGACGTGGACCTTTTCCTAGCTTTTAGCAGCGTGGAGATCACCGCCGTGGAATAGCCTCTCGCCCTCAACCAAGCCCTTTCAATAGCCAAGCCGTAAGCGAGAACCGATCCACATGAGGCATGAACAGAGGGCCCTGCGACAGCAGATCCGGATGGACTGGGAGCTGCCACGGCCACGCTACCAGGAGCCTTAACAGATCCGCATACCAAGGACGGCGAGGCCAGTCCGGGGCTATCAAGATCACCAGCCCCCCAAAGCTCTCTATCCTCTAGATCACCCTGCCTATGAGCACCCACGGCAGAAAGACGTACAGCAGCTGGCCCTCTGGCCAGGGCTGAATGAGCGCATCGAGACCTTCCGACATATGTTCTCTTCTCCTGCTGTAGAAGCGACTGGCCTTCGCTGAGCGCAAAGTGGCCATCAGATCCATCACCGGTGTGCCCCACCGGCACATTAGCATGTCGAACACCTCTTGATGGAGGACCCATTCCCCGGGATCCACCCGTACGCGACTGAGGAAGTCAGCTTCCACGTTATCCACTCCTGCTACGTGCGCCGCCGATACTGCCAGGAGATTCTGCTTGACCCAAGCGAACAGACTCTCTGACTTTGCCTCCAGTGCCATACTGCTGGTCCCCCCTTGACGACTGATGTAGGCCACCACGGTGGCGTTGTTGCAGAACACTCATACCGCCGTCCCAACGAGGCATGGCTGAAAACTCACCAGCGCCAGCGACACAGCTCGCAACTCCAACCGGTTGATCGACCACGTTTTCTCCTGAGCAGTCCACTGCCCTTGCGCGAACTGGCCCCGGCAGTGGGCCCCCCAACCCAGGAGGCTGGTGTCCGTCATTAAGGCTATCCACTCGGGTACCTCCAGGGGCCTCCCTCTCTGCAAGGAACTGGGTTCCAACCACCAGCACAGCGCTGCTCGTGTTTCGTCTGGGCAAGCGAGCTTCCGGGACAGCGGGTCCTGCTGATGCGACCAGCGCCTGAGTAGCGCCCTCTGCAAAGGCCTCATGTGAGCCCTCGCCCACGGTACCAGTTCTATGGCCGCCGCCATGGTGCCCAGAAGCTGCAGATACTGCCACGCCGTGGACTCCTTTCTCTTCAGGAACCTCCGGACTAACGTCCGCAATCTTCGCGCCCTTTGCTGAGGGAGAAACACGTGCCCGGTCTCCGTGTCGAACCGAGCCCCTAAGTATTCCATGCTTTGGGAGGGGCACTAACTTGCTCTTTGCCCTGTTGACTACCCAACCGAGGCTCTCCAGGAAACTGACTACCCTGGAAGTAGCTTGTTCGCCCTCGCACCTTGACTTTGCTCTGATCAACCAGTCGTCTAGGTAAGGGTGCACCAGGATGCCTTCCCTGCGCAAGGCTGCCGCAACTACTACCAAAACCTTTGTGAATGTGCGCGGCGCCATCGCTAGGCCGAACGGCAACACTCGGAACTGGTAATGACCGAAAGGAATTGCAAAGCGGAGAAACCGGTGATGCTCCTGCCGAATGGGAATGTGCAGATAGGCCTCTGAAAGGTTCAGGGCGGTGAGAAATCTCCCTTCCGGACCGCCGCAATCACGGAACGCAGGGTTTCCATGTGAAAGTGGGCCACGCGAAGACACTGATTCACCCCCTTGAGGTCCAGGATAGGCCGGAATCCTCCGTCCTTCTTTGGCACCACGAAATATATGGAGTATCGACCGCAACCTTGTTGGTCTCGGGGCACCGGCTCTATCGCCCTGAGGTCTAGAAGCCTTTGTACGGTCTCCCGCACCGCCTCGCACTTGCCCGGTGCCTTTCAGGGAGACCACACGAAGGCATCGCGCACTGGCCGCTGAAGCTCCAGCGTGTAGCCCTCTCGGATGACCTCCAGCACCCACTGATCTGAAGTAATCTGGACCCAGGCGGCATAGAACTCCTGCAACCGGCCTCCCACGGGAACTAGGGGCCCCTGGGTCCGCCTGATCTCATTGCGCCTTACGAAGATTAGAGGAGGAGGAGGAGGAAGAGGAGGAGGAAGAGGAAGAGGAGGCCGACGAGACACCCCCAAATCCTCTCCCAGCTCCCCGGAAGCCTCGAAACCCTTGGTTCCGGCCAGGGAATCTGCCTCTGTCCGGAACCGAACCTTTGGAAACGAAACCGGCGAAAGTCCCGTTGTTGACTCTTGCTTGCTGAGGCTCCTCGGCTCTGCTTGGGCTTGTCCTCCGGTAGCTTACCTCCCTTTGACTCGCCCAAGTCCTTGACCAACTTCTCCAGGTCTTCCCCGAACAGGAGGCGCCCCTTGAATGGGAGCTTACTCAGCCTGGCTTTGGACGAAGAATCCGCCGTCCAGTTACGGAGCCACAGGTACCGCCTGGCAGCCACCACCGTCGCCATGCTCTTTGAGAGACCCCGCATGAGGTCATAGTGAATGTCCAATAGGCCGCACCCGACTCCAGGCGGGCGGGCCCGCTGGACTTGTCATCCACCTGCCCGGATTGAACCTGTTGAGACCAGCGAAGGCAGGCCCTGGCCACCCAGGCCCCACAGCTGTCTGGAGGGACAGAGCATTGGTGTCAAAAACTTGCCGCAACAGGGCGTCCAGTTTCCTGTCTTGTGCATCCTTAAGGGCCGCGCTGCCCTCCACCGGGATGGTGGTCTTCTTTATCACTGCTGCCACGGCTGCGTCCACCTTAGGAGGCTTGAAAACCTCCCTGTCCTGATCTACCAGCGGGTATAACCGACCTAACACCGGGGAACCCTTGAGCGCCGCCTCCGGAACGTTCCACTCTTCCTGAATCAACTTTTGGAAGACCCGGTGTACCGGAAAGGCTCTCTGAGACTTACAGAAGACCTGCAACAAAGGATACTCCAGGGACTCGTCCTCCGCCGGCCCCTGCGCCGGCAAATTTAGAGTACTCAACGTTTCCGCAATGAGGGCCAGCAGCTCTTCCCTTCGAAATACGTGCACCACTCTGGCTTGCTCCTCCTTGTCCTCGAGCTCGCCTTCTTCCAATTCCTCCTCGGGGAGCACACTCTCGCCTTCCTCATCCGACAGATGCCCCTCCGAAGCCAGAGATGGTGCATCGGCCTCCGCATCCAGCCGTAGCCTTTTTCCTCCGTGCTGGCCCTCTGCGGATAGAACCTGGCTGGCACGCTTTATGCGGGTCCCTTCGGAAGAGTCCGTCTGCGTAAGAGGCAGGCCACCCACTGCCTGCTGCAGAAGGGCCACAAAGTCAGGCGAAAAGATGGACTCCAGCCCCTTTGGCCAGCTCACCTGAGGCGCGGGCCTCTCCAAGGCGGTAGACGGCCCAGCCACCAGCTCCCCACGGGGTAAACCGAGGGAGCATCCAGAGGCCCTACCTCCGACCCTGTCGGCTCCCCCACATTCTCCCCGGAAGGATCCAGGGCTGCGGCCTCCTTAGAGCAACCCCTGCACACTCCTGAGTCTAGCAGAGTACTCCTCTTAGCCCCACAAAGTACACACTGGGCTTTGGGAGACATAGACCCTGAGAGCTACCTCCCCCCCCTTGGGGCCTCACTCGCAATCTGCCAACCCCAAGGGAACCGCGGGAGTCCGCAGCCCCCTGAGAAACTCCTTACGCGGATATGCTGTGCCTTTGCGCAATGGGGTCTTTTTTTTTTTTTTTTAAACACACGCTGTCAAAAAGAAGCACGCTAGCTGTCTCCCCTGATCCGCTCCCACGGGTCTGCCAACCGCGACCCTAGAAGCCGGGAAACAACCAAGAGTGAACTCCGGAGCAGTCGCTGTGCTCCCGCGCTAAAGCCACGTGGCTGGGCCTGCACTGAAAAAAGGCGCTCCTGCGCGCCGCAGCAAAAAAGACGGCCCCCAGCCCGCCCTCTTACCTCCGCTGCCCCTGCAGCTAGAATCTGATGGGCCGATCACACCGCAGCCCGAGGAGGACCAGAAGGCCTCAACTCCGTCCTGCAAACACCGCGCGGAGGGCCGGCTCCGGACACCCCCGCGGGCAGCCAGAGGCGCGCTCACAGGCAGGTCTTCTGTTTGGCGCTTGGCTGAACAGCTCTGTCACCTCTGCCGGCTCAGCTCCGCACGCCTGGTTACTTTCTCTAGTCGGTTCGATCACATTACTCCCATTCTCATCCAGTTACATTGGTTGCCTCTTCGCTTTCGCTTTCACTACAAATTTCTGATTCTGATTCATCGCGCCATTCATACCGGAAATCCTCTTTCCTTAGCCGACTGCATCTCTCTACATTCCCCTCACCGCCAACTCCGCTTAATCCATGCCAACCGCTTATCACTTCCCTCACCGTCCCAGGCCCACTTAGAACAGACTCGCCATTCTGCCTTTTTCTTTTTTGGACTCCTCCTCTGGAACATGCTACCAACTCCCCTTCAGCTAGAACCCTCCTATCCTCAGTTTAAGTCATTGCTCAAGACCCATCTATTTCAGAAAGCATATGACCTTCCCCCCTGAAGCCCCCTCCTGGTTACCCTGTTTTGTCTTTGTCCTTGTAGGTTGTCACTTGTTTGTCCCTTGCTCGTTTGTTTATGTTGCCTGGCTAGGCTATGGCTGTCTATGATTTGGTTGTAGTGTGGTGTTACTATTCTGTCCTTGCCTCCTTCTTTCCTATTTATTATTGGCGTTCCTTTTCTGGTTTGTAGTGTTGAATCCATCCATTTTATTGTACACCGCTTAATGTTTTTACAATAGCGGTTTATCAAATACGAATAAAGATAAAAATAAAGATAAAGATAAAGCTCCACTGCTCCCTACCGGGAGTGAACCGGCCCCTCTACAGAATATCGCGGGCCACTCGGAGGCGAAACTAAGAGAGGTAAGAGGAGAGCCTGAGGCACCAGAAGGCACAGCTCCTGAAATTTAAAGGCACAGCCCGACTTTCCTTTTTTTTTTTAAACTAAAAGCCTACTACTTCACTCAAACTGTTCCTTAATTGTTCCTCCAGTGAGCCCGGACCCCCAGGCTCGACCTAGTCAGCTGCTTGGAGACTGAGGTAACTGATGGAGGAAGGCGGATCCCAGAGATATATACGGATGACATCATGAAAAAGAAGGAGGTTCCTCAGTCTCCAAGCTGCTGATTAAGGTGGACAACTCAGAGGTCCTGGACTAGACTGGGGATACGATCAGGAAGGTAGCCTTATTGGCCATGTCACCCTTACGTGAGCCTGCAAGGATGACAAAAAAAAAAGCCGAATTTTCATAAGAAATTTGTGATTTTAAGGTACTGAAATGGCACCCTCCTTACATTCACCAGGGGATGGCCTTTATCCTTCCCCTGGCACTATTCCATAGGAAAGGAAAGTAGACAGACTACCTGATTGACATGAAAAGATGATACCACTTTGGGCAAGGAGGAAGATATGGGCCAAGTGTACACAGATTCCTCCAAAAATGACAGACAGACATCAATCTTTGCACGTCAGGGCCTGCAATTCCGAGATACACTGCACTGAGTAGACCATAATCAAGAAGGCGGTCTTGAGGGACAGATACTTAAATAGCCCACCTCAAGTGCTCCAAAGGCTCAGACGTTAAGGCCTGAAGGACAAGGCTTAGATCTCATGATGGAACAACTGAATGCAGGGGAGGAAGCAAATGCCTTACTCCCTGAAGGAAACAGGCCACATCCAGATGCAAGACCATGAAGCGCCCCACCACCAGCCCCAGAAAATTTGACAAAGTCACCAAAGAACTAAGGGAGAGACCCTTATCAAACCTGTCCTGAAGGAAGGCAGGTAAACAATGTGGGAAAATCCACTGCACTGGGGCTGACGTGATGCTCACGATACCAGTGCTCAAACATGCACCAGGCAGGTAGAGTTCTTCTTTGCCTTCAGAAGTGCGTAAACCATGGAAGAAGAACAGTCCTTAGGTGCTAAGCATTGCCTCTGAAGAACCAAGCCATAAGTGAGAAGGGAGCCAGGTCATCCACCAGGATTGATCCCCTACCTCAAGATCCCCCAGGTTAGCAGGAGATGCAAGAGTGATCCTTTCAGGAGCTGCATCAGATTTGCAAACCAAGGCCTCTGTGGCCAATCTAGTGCCACCAGGCCCAGATGGTGCTCTATGCAGCAAAGCAAGCACCCTATGAGAGGCCATGGAGGAAACATAGATCGTGCCTCCTTACAATGACTGAAAAATCTTTGCATCTTGACAATGGCCTGGGTAGCCATCAAATCCATCTGGATGACCCCCCCTCTGTCCAGAATCTATTGGAATACTATCCTGCTCAATTCCCACTCCCTAGGATCGAGGAAGTGGAGACCGAGATAGCCCGCTTTCATATTGTTCACACCCACAATGTGCTGTGCTGAGAGGGCTAAGAGAGTCACCTCTGCTCAAGGAAACAAGAGGGCCATTTCCAGAGGCTCCCTTGCCATACAGGAATGCTCCCCATCATCCAATTGGAAAGATTTTGGGAGCAATCCACTGTGCCTGCGCATCTGCCTTCCCGCCTTCCCAAGTCCTCTCCTCAGTTGAGTTTGTAGCTGAGAGATAGAGAAAAAAAAAAAGAATACCCTACAACTCCTAGGGGAGGAGGATGGGTTGTGAATATCGATTCCTGCTGTTCCTGGAGATCTCCTGTTACAGATGAGTGACAATGCTATCTCCAGGAAGAAGCAGGAATGCATTCTTCACATATGGGATTCACTAACTCCAAGGTACCAGACTGGAGTTGAAAGCAGTGGTATCCCAGAGGCTAAAAGACAGAGCCGAGAAAGTGTGGATACCAAGTGGCTCCACTGGACTTGATTGCATTTGGCAAGACCATCTCCAGGGAAGTCTAAATGCCAGGAGAAGTCTGGGACGGAGGGTAGGAGTTGCAATTAAGTCCCAAAAAGATGCTGGAGAACAGCCTGGCCAAAGACAGCATCCTAACAGGAGTCCCCGTCCAGGCAGTAGTGTGCAGCGAAGGTATGAATGGTGGACCAAGTAGCTGCTCAACAGATTTCATCAATGGAGATGGAACAAAAGGTTGGCAACTGAGGTTGCCATGGCACCTTTTGAGTTGTGACGTGACCCTCAAGAGAGTCCCACTTGAGCGTAGGCAAAAGAAATGCAGTCCGTAATCCAGTTGGACAAGGTGCGCTTTGTAACTGGCAGTCCAAGGTGACTTGGATCAAAGGAATGAATAATTGAGAGGATTTCCTGTGATTCTTGGTTCTGTCCAAGTAGAAAGCCAGTGCGCACTTGCAATCCAAAGTGTGTGGCGCTGCTTCAGCCCTAGAAGCATGAGGTCTGGGGAAGAAGACCAGTAGTATCACTGACAAGTTGAGGTGGAAGGGAGAGAGCACCTTCGGAAGGAAGTGTGAATGAGTCCAGTGAACCACCTTGTCATGGTGGAACCCAGTGTATGGAGGATCTGACACTAAAGCCCGAGGTTCGCTGATGCGGCAAGCTGAGTTGAGAATGAGAAAGATTACCTTCTAAGACAAGAATGTTAAAGAAGTGGTGGCTAAAGGCTCAAAAGAAGGCTTTAGAATTTGCGCTAGGACCACGTTGGGGTCCCAGGCAACTGGCGTTGGTTTGATCGGTGGCTTGGACAGCAGGTGGAGACCCCACATAAATCATTGCACAAAATGGTGCGAAGTGATAGGGTGCCTGTCCACCGGCCTATGATAGGCTCAGATGGCACTCAGATGAACTCTAATTGAGTTAATCTTGAGACCTGCCAAGGACAAGTGGAGGAGATATTGTAAAAGGAATTCCACTGGGTAGGCAGACAGGTCAATATGCTTTGGGGTACACTAGAGAGTGAACCTTCACCATTTGAAGGCATAAGAGCGTCTGGTAGATGTCTTGCAACATAAACGTAGGATGTCCTTGACCTGTTGTGCAAGGTCAAGGTCTGAAAAGATTATGCTTTCAGCAGCCATGCCGTGAGATGGAGGGCCTGTGAAATGAGATAGAGAAGCATCCCATGATCCTGAGAGAGGAGGTTGGGCGCATGTCCCAGCTGAGAGGTGGAGTCTGCGCCAGACAAGAAAGCAGAGGAAACCATGACTGACAGGGCCAGTAATGGCTATTAGGATCATAGAACCCCTGTCAGCCTGCAGCTTGAACAGGGCATTGGGTATTAAGGGGACGGGCGGGAATGCATAAAATAAGCCCTTTCCCCAATGGAGAAGGAAGGCATCCATTGCCCGGCTGTGCTGGGAAGGAAGCCTCGTGCAAAACAATGGAAGTTGTGTATTCTCCTCGGTGGCAAACAGATCTATTCTGAGAGTCTCCCACACGTGGAAGATCCAAGATGCTGTTTCCTGATTTAAAATCTACTCGTGTGCACGTAGGATACAGCTGAGTCTGTCCGCAAGGAAACCGAGTTCACCCGGGAGATATATCATCCTGAGATGGATACGTGTGCAATGGAGAAGAACCAGAGACAAAGGGCTTCCTGGCAGAGGGGATAGGAACCCATTCCCCCCTACTTGTTCACACAGAACATGGCCACCTGGTTGTCCATTCGGACTAAGACCTGTTTGCCCGAAAGTTGGGGTTGAAAATCCATAGGGCACTAGTGAGAGCACGTAGCTCCAGGAGGTGATCTGCAAATGAGATTCCTGTGGTGTCCACTGCCCCTGTATGGTGAGACTGCCTAGATGTGCTCCCCACTCGAGTTTGTAAGCATCCGTTGTCAGGGTGCATGGAGGTGGAGGCATCTGAAAAGGTGACCCTCCGAGTAGTTTTTGAGCGGAGTACCACCACTGAAAGGAGTTGGACGAATGGAGGGGTGATGCAGATGTCTGAGAGATACCTGGTTGCTTGGGTACATTGGGACCACAGAGTCCATTGGGCTTGCCACATGTGCAGGCGGGCATAGGGGACGGCATGGACTGTGGAGGCCATGTGCCCCATAAAGCACAGCGTATCTTGAGCTGTCATGGCACTGTGACCATTTATGCTGTTGGCTAGCTCAATAAGGTGGGCAGAGTGATCCTGTGTAAGGAAAGCTCAGGCCTGATGAGTGTTCAGAAGTTCTCCGATGAATTCGAGCTGCTGGGATGGGACTAGGTGCGATTTTTGGAAGTTTAGTAAGAATCCCAAAACGAAGCACAGTGATGTTGCAATGAAGAGATAGTTTTACCTCTTGTGGGGATCTTCGTCTATGTAGGGGAAGACGAAGATCCCCAAATTATGAAGGTAGGTGACAACCACTGCCATGCATTTTGTGAATACTTAGGGTGTGGAAGCTAACCCGAAGGAGAGCACACAGTATTGGTAGTGGATTTGCTGGAACCGAAAACGCAGATACTGTCTGTGTTGAGGGTGGATCAGCAAATGTGTGTATACCTCTTTGAGGTCTAGAGAACATAGCCAGTCATTCCTCTGAAGGTATGGCAGAAGTGCACTGAGGGAAATCATTTTTAATTTTTCTTGAACGAGGAATTTGTTTAGGTTTCTTAGATCTAAAATGGGCCTGAATCCTCCTGTCTTCTTGGGGATAAGAAAGTAAGGAGAGTAGAAGCTCCTGCCCTCCTGGGTGGTTGGGACTCTTTCTACAGCCCCCCCTGAGCTAACAGGGTGGACACCTCAACTGATAAGAGATTTATCTGCACACCATCTCAACAAGGATAATCCCTTGTGGAGGTGGTGGGGGGCAAGTTTTCAAAATGAAGCAGACTGCCCCTTTGGACAATGTTGAGTGTCCACTGCTCTGATGTGATGAGGTTCCACTTCTAGGCATAGAAACAGTCTACTTGCTATGTGCAGGGGTGGGGGACCTTGCAGAGACAGAGTAGCTATGCTCTCTAGGAAGGAGTCAAAAAACAGGTGCTGGCTGTGGCTGTGCAGCTGGTAGTGGCTTAGAAAACTTAGGCTTTTTGGACTGGCGAGGGCCCTGCTGTCACTACTGAGGTTGGTAAGCAGCTGCAGATGGAAAAGAAGGATAATATATTTTCTTCTTAGGGTAGAAAGACTTCTTTGGATTAGTCTTTCTCCTAGAGGGATCGGACGTTTTTCTGGAGAAGTGTTTGAGAGTGAGATCATCAGTCTCAATCTCTCCGGCCTTCACTCTCCAACCCTTTCCAAAAAGGTTCTCTCCAGAGCAGGGGATATTAGCCAATTTATCCTGAACCCACTGCTCAAGGTCAGATGCCTCTAGCCAGGCCATTCTGCGAGCACCGATGCAGACTGCTGAAGCTCTGCTGAATGACTCAAAGGCATCGAAAGATGCTCTGGTAAGAAATCTGGATATATTCTGATTTCGCCCAATTAAGGCCTAGAATGCATCACGTTTGTCATCAGGAAGGATAAGGGCAAGGTTCTCTAGATCCCTGGAGATAGCCTTGTCCATATAGAGCATGTAGGAAGTATGCCTAGAAGTGTGCATGCATGTCTGAAAACAGACAGACAGACAAAGGCAACGAGAGTTCTGGAGTCCTTGCCCGGAGGCATGGAAGAATGATTCTTAGAACTCTTGATGTGCCACATTGCCAATTCCACCACCATGGAGTAGTGTGATAGTTGAGGTCTTTGGAAGCTAGGGCATGGTGGAACTTGGTACATGGTATTGAGTCATTTGCTGATAGGCAGAACAGTTAAGTGGGGCCTCCCACATATGTAGCATTAGATCCTGCAGGATATGATGCACCGATAATGTGGCTGCCTCTTTGGGTGCCGAAGGGTATTGGAGGATTTCCAATTCCTCTGCCCTTGGTTCAGTCTGATGCCACGGTAATCTGCAAGCCTGCTGCCATGTCCTGAATGAAGTCTTGAAAAGACATGTCCTCTGGCAGAGACCGATGCCGCTCATGAGGAGGGGTCGGATTGGAACGGAGATCCCGGGTTACCCTGGAATCCTCAGATGCATCATTGGAATTGGAGGAGGTAGAATCTGATTCTGACAGAAAGTCTTGTGTCGATTTTGAGGCCCAATGCACATACAGATGACCTGTTGGTGCAGCATCAGGAACCTTTGGGTACCAACAATGCCTGTCTATTCCAAAGGAGGCATTGGAGGGAGGAGATCCCCCAATATGAGGTCCAGCATTGGCCCCGGAGGTATCAACCATGGACCGAATACTGACGGTAACAAGGCTGCCAAACTCCTCTTGATAGCCAGGATGTGCTGCTCAAGGGAGGAGGCTGAAGCCTGGGTGGAATCCCATATGGGGCTCCGAGTCACCATCCAAAAGCATGGAACCAGTAGCTCTCTGGAGGTCAAGGCCTTGGGAGTGTGCTGGAGCCCCTGTTGTGCTTTGGAGGGATGGTCCTCACACTGGGGCTGTTTGGTAGGCCTGTCGGCATCGGATGCACCTTCGTGAATCTCGGTGATGATGAAGGGACTTACCTCGAGGATCAGTATCAAGTTTTGATGACGATGACTTAGACTTATTCTTATGTTTTGACTTTGATACCTGAGAACCAAGAGAGGAGGCCGATGTCCTCGACAATGTGGAAGCCACTGAAATCGAGTCCGGGGCAAACATACTGCCTGGCTCTGTTCTTTAGGCCTCTTTATGTTATCGTTGGCACAAAGGACACTCAGTTAGTAAATGGTCTGTTTTAGTGACTGATACTGTACCAAAACATTTGGTACATTTTTTTTTAAAGCCGCTAATGTGTTTTTCCATCATGGCTGAAGAAAAGTAGGCCAAGGCCTAATTTGGCAGTAGAAACCACCAAAATTGGAAAAAAATGAAACATAAAAGAAAGAAAAATATTTTAAAAAGAAAGGAAATAATCAGGGCCAGTATCAGGGAAGGTACCGGCGTCAATGGAAAGGCAGATCACAGATTTAAACAAAAAAAAAAAAATTACATTTTTCAGTGGTGACGGGAAGAAAACAACCTGCTGGCTCCATAGAAAATGAACTGAGGACACGACTTGGGAAGGCAGATGTACAGGTGCAGTGTATTGCTCCCGAAAGCTTTCCAATTGGATGCTGGGGAGCATTCCCGTGTGAGCTCCGTCGGTGCCAACGATACACATATGTGAAGACTGCATTCCTGCTTGTTCCTGGAGATAGTAAGACCTCTGCAGTGGCCTCATATGAGCCCATGCCCAAGGGTCCAGCTCTATTGTAGCTGCCATTAAGCCTAAGAGATGAAGGTAAACCCAAATTTTGGGAGCCTGCTTTTTCCGGAAGGCTGCCAGCTGCAACAAACAGCCTTCCCACTCTCTCTGTGTAGGGGAACTCTGCCTGTGTGTCAAACTGAGCCCCATGGTACTCTAATGACTGAGAAGGTGCTAAATGGCTTTTGCTGTGGTTGATTACCAGCCCAGACTCTCCAGACACTGAATCACTCAGAATGACACCCCAGAGACGTCTGACTGCGACCTGGCTTGGATATGCCAGTTGTGCAGTTATGGATGAACACAGATTCTTTTGTGCCATAGAGCAGCGGCTGCCACAACCATGACCTTGGAAAATGTTCTCAGGGCAGTGGAGAGACCAAATGGCAGAGTCAAGAACAGCGAAGCACAGAAAACGCTGCTGATCCTTGTAAATGAGAATGTGGAAATAAGCTTTTGCCAGATCCAGCGAGGCATGAAACTCCCCCCCACCGATCCGACAGACCTCAGCATCTCAATGCAGAAGTGAAAGGACCTTCAGGTGAGCACTGATGCCCATGAGATTGAGAATTGGCTTCAGAAGGCAGATGGAGAGACCATGAAGGCATCCAAGATAGGTGCTCTGCATTCCAGAACATAGCCATATTGAATAATACTTATCCCATAGTCTGAAGTAAATTAGGCCCATTCCTGGTAAGGGAGGCTGGGCTGACCCTCAAACAGTCATTGCTCAATGGGCGGGGTTATTTCTAGAGGAGGGAGCATCTTGGGGGCCTGTGTAGGAGTGAGAGTCAGAAGAGGGGAAGGCAGGCTTCCCTGGGCAATACCGCCCAGAGTTCTAAAAACTTTGGGAATCCCCATTATGGAATAGTGTATAAACAGGAAGACGCAAAGGAAGAAGATGGGACTGACTGCTTCACAGATCTCCAGGGTTTATCCTTCAGAAGGAGTTGAGGTTTGGCTTCTCCCAATTCCTTAACTAGCTTCTCCAGGTCTTCCCCGAACAATAAATTCCCCCTGAAGACAAGCTTAGCCAACTAGGACTTGGAGGCTGTATCTGCTGCCCAACTGTGAAGCCAAAGCCAGCGTTTGCAACAGTCATGAATGCAATATCCTTACTCACCAAGTGGACCAGAACATACATCATGTCAGACAAGAACACTGCTGCCAATTCCAGAAGGTCTGAGGTGTCATCCTGAGGGAGCGACTGTATCCACTAGAGAAGGGCAAGAACTGTCAGCCCTCCATAGATCACTTCCTGGAACATAGATAATGTAGGAAGCCGAGAACTGGTGGAGCTGCTCTCAAGGACCCTCTACAGGAATGGTGGTACACCTGGTGACTGCAGGCACAAGCTCAGTCACCTGAGGCAAACACAAGAACAGTCACACATCAAAAAACCTCCTGAGGAAGGGCCTACACTTCTTCATAATTCCGATTCCCTTCGATGAGGAATTCATCAGGTCTTGTTCCGTGTGGACCATGCTTTTAAGAACCTTCAGGAAGGGAAAGCCTTAGAAGGCTTCCAGCCCTCCCCCCGCAAGAGTGGGTGCGCTTGTGACTTCATCTTTGCAGCAGTAGACTTAGGTAACTGCAGAGAGGAAGACATTTGAGTGATGAGTGCCATCAATTCATCCTGCCTGAACAGACGGATGACAACGGAATCTTCTCGGTCCTCTGGTGGCAAAAGCACGCCTTCCTTAAATCTGGAATCTTCATCTGAGCTACAGGAGCCCAACCCAGGATCATGGGCAGAAAGATGATAAATCAGAGTCCCCCGATTCTAGTCTCTGCTAAGACAGTTTCCATAGAGGAGCTCTCACAGTGCTCCGGCCGCCCTTCACAAAAGGGGACTGTTACTTCTGGAGAAAGATCTGCAATTGTAAGTATTTACTTCTGGGAATTTTTCTAAATCTTGGGGAAAAAGAAATTCTTTAGATTAAAGCTGATTAATCTGTGAACTCAGTGTATTTGTTAAATCAGTCAGGGCCTAGTAGCAGCAAAGAGTTTTCAGTTTAAATTTAACACACAGAAGAGAGCTTTCTGTTTTGATTTAGAACCCAAGACTCCCTCTATCTAAGCAAGGGCTGTGGGACTCCCCCTGGAGATTGGTCAAAGATTACCTTAGAAGCACAGGACAGGGTACTGTGTAGCAGCCAGATTTTAATGTCTTTTTCCCTCCCTCCCCACCACCCACCCACCCCTGGGATAATCATAACTTTATAGGTGCTTAAACCTCTTAAAGGAAAGGAGGTGCTATATTCACTCTCAGGTGCAGCTGTTTATTCTCATCAGCATACATTAAGGACCTAAGATTAATTAAACTTCAGGTGAACAAAGTACATTAAACGTATTAGGTATAGTTTTATTAGTATAAGTATCCACAGCAACCCTTAGTAAGCAAAGAACTTAAATATCTAAACACAACCTTAAAACGAAGAGGCAGATAGCAGTCCAGCAGAGAGATGGGGGCTTTCCAGTCTTTTGCATTGAGTGTCACATGTATGATTTTCTCCTAGTTGGTGAGGGATCTTATGTGTGCACAAGGTGCAAGGAGCAATTTGCTCTCAGCGAACAAGTCCAATCTCTGGAGGCAAGAGTAGCAGACTTGGAAGACATAAGGAAGACAGAGAGGTAAATAGATGAGACCTACAGAGATATAGTCCTTAAGTCCCACCTCCAGCCTGGCAGCATCCCTGTTGCCATGGATGAGAGAGGTCACGTGACAGGAGAGCATCAGCCTGGTGTGGCAGGAAGTGATCCTATAGCTAGGACCTGTCCTCCAGGTGATGTAAAACCCTCTCGCACCGAGGAAGTTTCTCCAGGGCCATGTGTCCATGAGGGAAGGGTTAGGACAGCTGTTATAGTTGGTGATTCAATCATTAGGAATGTAGATAGCTGGGTGGCTGGTGGACATGAGGATCGCCTGGTAACATGCCTGCCTGGTGTGAAGGTAGCAGATCTCACGCGTCACCTAGACAAAGTCTTAGATAGTACTGGTGAGGAGTCTGCTGTCTTGGTACATGTCGGTACCGATGACATAGGAAAATGTGGTAGGGAGGTTCTGGAGGCTAAATTTAGGCTTTTAGGTAGGAAGTTGAAATTCAGAACTTTCAAGGTAGTGTTCTCCGAAATGCTTCCTGTTCCATGCGCAGGACCCAAAAGGCAGGCAGAGCTGCAGAGTCTCAATGTGTGAATGAGACAATGGTGCAAGGATAAGGGTTTTGGTTTTGTTAGGAACTGGGGAACATTCTGGGAAAAGGAGGGGCTCTCTTGAAGGGATGGACTTCACCTTAACCGGGATGGAACCAGGCTGCTGGCATTAACCTTTAAAAAGGAGAAAGAGCAGCTTTTAAACTAGATAATAGGGGAGAGCTGACAGTTGCCCAAGAGCGCATGGTTCGGAACAATGTATCCTTGAAGAATACTACCAAAAAAATGAAGTTAGGACACATCAGAGAGGGTCCAATAAAGACAAAGGAAGCCCAAATGCCCTTGAGTACAGAGCAGACAGAGCTTAAATATTCCAAATTACCCCTGCCTACCAATAACCAGATTAATATGAACAAAATACAGTCTCTAAAATACTTGTATGCAAATGCTAGAAGTCTAAAAAATAAGATGGGAGAGTTAGACTATATAGCACTAAATGAGAAAGATATGATTGGTATCTCAGAGACATGGTGAAAGGAGGACAACCAGGGGGACACTGTGATACCTGGGTACAAACTATATCGTAATGATAGAGATGATCAAATTGGTGGAGGGGTTGTGCTCTATGTTATAGAGGGCATCGAGTCACAAAGGATTAAAGTTTTGCAGAAAACAAAATTCGCTGTAGAATCTCTATGGATTGAAATTCCATGTAAAAAGGGGAAGGTGATGGCAGTGGGGGTGTACTATCGACCGCCTGGCCAGAATGAACAAATGGATGATGAAATACTCAAAGAAATCAAGGAAGCTAACAAAAGTTACAGAACGGTAATAATGGGTGATTTCAATTACCCCGGTATTGACTTGGTCAATGTCACGACAGGACGTGCTAGGGAGATAATGTTTCTAGATGAAATACATGATTACATCTTGGAGCAGCTGCTTCATGAACCAACCAGAAGGGAAGCCATTTTGGACTTAGTCCTTAGTGGAACACCAGATCTGGTGCAAGAGATAAGGTGTTGGGGCCACTTTGCAATAGTGATCATAGCATGATCATGTTTGATTAATTAATGGAAGAGGAATGGTAAGGAAATCTACCTTTTAACTTTCAAAAGGGAGACTATGATTAAATGAGGAAAATAGTTAAAAAATTAAAAGAAGCAGTTGCAAAGGTTAAAGACTTACATCAAGCTTGGGTGTTTAAAAATACTATCTTGGAAGCTCAGACCAGCTGTATTCCACGCTTTAAGAAAAGTGGAAGGAAGTCCGAAAAACTGCCGGCATGGTTTAAAGGTGAGGTCAGAGAGGCTGTTGTTGCCAAAAAAGCATCTTTCAGGAAATGGAAAAAAAAGAGCCGAATGACTTATACTGGAAACAGCACAAGCACTGGCAAGTTAAATGCAAGGCATTGATAAGGCAGGCAAAGAGAGAATTTGAGAAGAAACTTGCTGTGGAAGCAAAAATGTGTAATAAAGACTTTTTCCAGTACATTCGTAGCAAAAAACCTGTGAGAGTCAGTTGGACCATTAGATGATAGAGGGGGAAAAGGGGCAGTAAGAGGGGACAAGGCTACAGCGGAGAGACTGAATGAATTCTTTGCTTTGGTTTTTAGTGAAGAAGATGTAGCGATGTTACCCATGACTGAAGTGGTATTTAAAGGTGATACTGCAGAAGAATTGAAAGAAATATCGCTACACTGGGAAGATGTATTACACCTATTTGATAAACTGAAGAGTAGCAAATCACCTGGACCAGATGGTATACATCCAAGAGTGTTGAAAGAACTGAAATATAAGATTGCAGACCTACTATTAGTAATCTGTGAACTATCATTAAAATCATCTGTAATACCTGAAGATTGGAGGATCGCCAATGTAACGCCAATTTAAAAAGGGTTCCAGGGGTGATCCGGGAAACTACAGACCGGTGAGCCTGACGTCAGTACCGGGAAAAATGGTAGAAACCACCATAAAGAACAAAATTACTCAACATGTAGATAGTCATGGCTTAATGGGAGACAGCCAACATGGCTTTAGACAAGGAAGATCCACCACCCAAGAAAAGGATTTAGGTGTCATCATGGATAACAGGTTAAAACCCTCTGCCCAGTGTGCAGCGGCAGCCAAGAGAGCAAATGGAATGCTAGGTATCATAAGGAAAGAATGGAAAATAAAACAAAGGATATTATAATGCCTCTGTATTGTTCCAAGGTGCGACCGCACCTTGAATATTGTGTGCAATTCTGGTCGCTGTATCTTAAAAAGGATAAAGCGTTATTAGAAAAGGTACAGAGAAGAGCCACCAAAAAGGGGATGGAAGAATATTCCTATGAAGAGAGGCTAAAAAAATTAGGGCTCTTCAACCAGGAAAAAAGACGACTGAGGGGAGATATGATAGATAGAGGTCTATAAATTAATGAATGGAGTGGAACAGGTAAACGTAGATCAATTGTTTACATCATCAGAATATTAAAAAAAAGACTAGGGGACATGCAATGAAGCTACACGGTAACCTATTTAAGGCTAATAAGAGAAAATATTATCTCCAGGAACAAGCAGGAATGTAGTCTTCACATATGGGTATCATCTTTACCGACAGAGCCTGCACGGGAACGCTCCCCAGCGTCAAAAAGGAAAGCTTTTGGGAGCATCCCACAGCGCATGCATGCTGCCTTCCCGCATCACTGCCTCTCTCACTTCAGTTCTTTGTTTTCCGCGGAGCCGACAGGACGTCTCTCCTGTCACCGCAGAAAACTATCTTTTCTTGTTTTTTGTGGTCGCGTCTGCCTTCTTTCAACGTCTACCGGTACCGCCGGTTCTCTTTTTTTTTTTTTTTTTTTTAGAAGAAAATAAGAAAAGAAAAAAATCTTTTCTTTGGTGCCTCACCCCTCCAGGGGTTAGGAGCCATTTTGGGCACTAGGCCCAAAAAACTCCAGACATGGAAAAGCCAACTAGTGGTTTTAAAAAATGTTCAAACTGTGGCGGTACTATTTCCGTCACAGACACCCACGAATGGTGTCTCAAATGTTTAGGTCCTTAACATTGTCCAGTGGAGTGTCTCTACTGTAGAAAGATGACCAAAAGGGGCCTGCAGAACAGAGCTGCAAAGGCCGGTTCTCTTTTCATGGTTGATACAATGTCAGTTGCATCGACGTCCTCCAGGGCTTCATCTTCCTCTCATGGATCTCAGGTAACTAAATAAAAGTCCATAAAGACTAGCTGGTCCTTGAAGGGTAAATCTCCTGCAAGCATCGAGATGCCACTGGCAAAATTGCCCCGGTGGGAGTCTTCGGTCTCCAAAGCACAAACGGGGTCTCAGAATGTTCCAGAGGCCTCCACCTCTGCAGAACTTCTGTTGCCATGTTCTGGGGTCGTAGCTGCTTCCACCGGTACTGACCAGGCATCGGCATTAGCAATGGATAAGAGAATCCTTGTTATTGAACGCAGTCTAGCGTCCCTCTTAGCTGCCTCGGTACCGCTAAGACCGCTACAGACGGTTCAAATGAGCTCGGTACCGACATCGGTACCGGCTCCAGTGGCACCCACTCAGGTGGGACGGCTTCCTCTCATGCCGAAGCTCAAGAGTTTCTCTGGCATCGAGGGGTTGGAACTGAAACACCACGGTACCGATATTCATCAGTACCAGCATCGATCGATGCAAAGCTCCGATGAGTCTTCTGAATCCGATGACTCTACCGATACAAGAGCAGTTCTGTTGAAGGATCCATCTTCTTCTCCTGAGCGCAGAATGTCTTCTCCAGAAGACATGTCTTCTCAGGACTTCATACGTGATGTAGCTAAAGGGCTTTCAATCACGGTTACTCCTGAGAAGGAACCTAAGGCGGAAGAACTAAGAATTCTGCAATACCCTATGGCTCCCAAAGAGGCAGCCATGCTGCCCATTCATCAGATGCTTCAAGATCTTATGTTCAGAATGTGGGAAACTCCCTTAACGGTGTCACCACATTCTCGACGCCTCGATACCATATACCGAGTCCCACCTTCTCCAGGGTTTCATTCCATGGTAGTGGAATCAGCCATGTGGAGAATAAAGAGTGCTAAAACGCATTCTTCCAACCTGCCAGGCCGTGAATCGAGGACACTCGATGCCTTTGGGAATTGATGCTTTCAATCCTCCATGCTAGCAGCTAGGATTAGCTCATATTCCCTTTACATGGGAATGTTTCTTGAAGAGGTTACAGCAGATCTGGAACGCATGAGCCCTCTTCTTCCTGAAGATAAACAGGGTCAGTACCTCACTTTGCTCAAGCACGCTCAAAATGTCTCCAAATTTGTGAACCGTGCAGCTTTTGACTGCTTTGAAGCTATTAGCAGAACCTCTGCTATTGCTATTGGAGTACGGCGCATTGCCTGGCTCCAAGCATCAGATTTAGAGGAGTGGGTGCAAGAGAAATTAGGAAATTCCTTGCACAGGTGAAAACTTATTTGGGAAGGATTGGCAGACCAAGGCTAATCAGATTGAATCTGACAATACCACCTTGAATAGACTATCAAGGTCTACAGCCAACCCATCAAAGAAAAAAAAACAGGCAAGAAGTTTTTCTTTAACAAAAAGAAAAAAATCTTACCACTCTTATTCCCATCCAATTCACTGTGCATTTCATGCTCCCCAGAAAGGGCAGCAACCTAGACAACAAAGAAAGCCGCAAGCTCCAAGAGGTCAACCGGCTCAGTGACTTCTACCTAGAGAACTTAACCATTTTGCCTTTGAAGGGTCCAGGACCCTTGACCATTCCGGGCAGATTATACCATTTTGCCAAAAGATGGCAACAAATAACATCAGAAAACTGGACTCTGTCCATTTTAGGACAGGGGTACAAACTTCATTTTCTCAGCATGCCCCCGCCTACAATCATAAAACAATTCAATTCTCAAGGCCCTGTCACAGACATCCTGTGTCAGGAGGTCTCTTCACTTCTTGAAGACAGGGGGATACAGACCTATCCTGGACCTCAGAGAATTGAACGAATTTCTGTTCCGAGAAAAGTTCAAGATAATCTCCCTCGGAACTCTTTTACCATACCTTCAGAATCAGGATTGGTTATGTTCTCTAGATATAAGAGATGCGTACACGCATATCCTCATCCATGTAAATCACAGGAAGTACCTTCGATTTCTCTTTCAAGGAAACCACTTCCAATACAGAGTCCTTCCATTCGGGCTGGCCTCTGCCCCAAGAGTCTTCACAAAATGCATGGCTGCAGTAGCAGCATTCCTGAGAACTCTGGGGATATCCGTCTTCCCCTACTTAGACGACTGGCTCATCAGAGCACCAACAGCTCCAGAAACAGAACGAGCTGTTTCTCGTGCCATGAGAATTCTCAATATTTGGGTCTGGTAGTCAATCACCCAAAGTCTCACCTCACCCCTTCTCAATCCCTAGAGTTCATAGGGGCTCGCTTAGACACGCAGCAATCAAAGGCATTCCTGCCACAGCCGCGCTGTCTACGAATAACAGAATTGGCTTCCCAAGCAGTAAAGAAAACCCTCCTAACTGCCCGGGAAATGCTTCAACTGCTGGGGCATATGGCATCCACGGTACATGTGGTCCCTTATGCCTGCCTACACATGCGAGCGGCTCAGTGGACACTCTCTTCGCAGTGGACACAAGCCACAGGTTGCTTAACGGAAAAAATCAAGAATCTGACACATCTTGTTTTGTCCCTACAGTGGTGGCAGTCCCTCGAAAACCTCCTGGTAGGTTCCCCCTTCCAGCAACCACTGCCCCAGATCACCCTGACAACAGATGCATCCAAGCTGGGTTGGGGAGCCCACTTGCATGATATTTCCACTCAGGGTCTCTGGACCTCACAAGAGGCCTCTCTTCAAATAAACCTCTTAGAGCTAAGAGCCATTTACAGTGCTATAATAGCATTTCAGGCCCAGTTCAGTCAAAAGACAGTTCTGGTCCAAACCGACAATCAGGTTGCCATGTTTTACATAAACAAACAAGGCGGAACGGGCTCTCTGTCGCTATGCAACGAAGCTTTGCGACTATGGGCGCTCGCCAGAGAGCTCCAAATTCACCTTCTAGCGGTATACCTCCCAGGCATTCAAAACTTGTGGGCAGACAAGCTCAGTCGAATACTGCTGCCACACGAGTGGTCTCTCCAGTCAGACCAACTGGCTCGAGTGTTCCAAACCTGGAGAACACCAGATATAGACCTCTTTGCAAGTCCACAGAATGCCAAACTTCCCCGGTTCTGTTCCAGAATTCCGGCTCAATACTGTCTAGCAAACTATGCTTTCCAGCTCCATTGGGGTCAGGACTTCCTCTATGCCTTCCCACCCTTTCCCCTAATTCCCAAAACTCTTTTCAAACTTCAGAGAGACAGGGGTTATATGATTCTCATAGCTCCACGTTGGCCAAGGCAATCGTGGTACCTTCTGCTTCTGCGTCTCTCTCAAGCAACTCCTCTAGAGTTGGGATATGCTCCAGATCTCCTTTCCTAGGAGAAGGGGAACCTTCTGCATCCCAGTCCCTGCACCTCTGGGCCTGGCTGCTGAAGGCATAGAACCTTTAGATATCCACCTCTCTCAGCAAGTGAAGGATATCCTTCAAGCTTCAAGAAAACCTTCCACAAGGCGTTCCTACGCTTTCAAATGGAAAAGGTTTTCTATATGGTGTTCAAAAAATGGGGCTTAACCCCCTTTCCATGCCCATGGAGTCACTTCTGGAGTATCTCCTCCATCTTTCAAATTCCGGTCTTAAGACAAATTCAGTGCGAGTCCATCACAGTGCTATTGCGGCTTTTCACAAGCCCCAGGATGGACAACCAATCTCTTCTCATTCACTTGTGTCAAGATTCATGAGAGGTCTACTATTGACAAAGCCCCCCATAAAGCCGCCACTGGTGGCATGGAACCTGAATCTGGTTCGTGAGCAGCTTATGAAGCCGCCTTTTGAACCTTTAGCCACTACAACTTTAAGATTCCTAGGTCATTTTCCTAATTGTAATAACTTCTGCTAGACGCATTAGTGAACTGCAAGCTTTAGTGGCTGACCCTCCTTATACAAGGTTCCACCATGATAAAGTTGTCCTCAGGACTCATCCACACTTTATGCCAAAGGTGGTTTCGTCTTTTCATTTAAACCAGTTGGTTTACCTTCCTGTATTCTTCCCTAGGCCTCATGCCTCCAGTGCAGAAAGGAACCTTCATACCTTAGATTGTAAAAGAGCTTTAGCTTTTTACCTTCAAAGGACTGAACAACATAGGAAGTCTTCTCAACTCTTTGTTGCTTTTGATTCTAGTCATTTGGGACTTCCAGTTTCCAAACGAACCCTATCTAAGTGGATTGCAAACTGCATATCCTTCACTTATGATAATAAAGGTCTTCCCTCGAGGGCCATGTTACAGCTCATGTCAGAGCAATGGCAGCCTCGGTTGCTAATCTCCGCTCTGTGTCTATAGATGATATCTGTAGAGTGGCTACTTGGGCTTCAGTACATACATTCACAGCCCACTACTGTCTGGACAAGGACTCCCGTCGGGATGCCTCGTTTGGCCAGGCTGTCCTACAGCATCTCTTTCAGACTTAATGCAACTCCTACCCTCCATCCCAGTAGGATGCCAGGGATCCATGGGAGGAAGTATGACCCCGTTCACACGGGTTCACAGCTCGCTGGGGTCATTCCTCTGGCATCTTTCAGGTGGGGAGTCCCCATATGTGAAGACTACATTCCTGCTTGTTCCTGGAGATAGTGTAGTTACTCACCTGTAACAGGTGATCTCAGGGAACAGCAGGAATTAAGTCTTCACAACCCACTCACCTCCTCTAGGAGTTGTCTCTCTCTCTCTCTCTGTCTGTCTCTCTCCTTGGCTCAGCTTTAAACTCAACTGAAGTGAGAGAGGCAGTGAGGCAGGAAGGCAGCATGCATGCGCTGTGGGATGCTCCCAAAAGCTTTCCTTTTAGACGCTGGGGAGTGTTCCCACGCAGGCTCCGTCGGTACCGACGATACCCATATGTGAAGACTTAATTCCTGCTGTTCCTGGAGATCACCTGTTACAGGTGAGTAACTACGCTTTTTCACTCAATGTGTAATCAAACTCTGGAATTTGTTACCGGAGGATGTAGTAAAAGCTGTTAGTGTAGTTTGGTTTAAAAAGGTTTTGGAAAAGTTCCTGGAGGAAAGGTCCATAAACCATTATTAAAAGGGACCCAGGATTTCACTGCTTGACCCAATACATACATTGTGGAACCTGTGTCTTTTGGGGAAACTGCTAGGTACTTATGACCTAGACTGACCACTGTTGGAAACAGGATACTGGGCTTGATGGACCTTGGTCTGACCCAGTATGGCATATCTTATGTTCTTATGATCCTCTCCTCCTCCATGTGTTGAGTGATTGTGAGAATCAGGAGATGTCGCAATCAGAGTTGCCTCACAAGAAGGACCATGCTTGTTAAAGAAAGAAGAATAATTCCAGAGAAGACAGAGGGCTGAAAGCTCCCTGTTGGCACTTGACCCCCACCGAGGGTGGTGGGGGGGGGGGGGCAGTCTCGCCACACAGTTCCCTCCTAAGCAGAAAGATATAGCAGGGAATGATCAGCAGAGCGAGGGGGAGTTTAACACTAGGGTGCTGTCCCTCCTTCACCACTGCTCCCTCTGCAAGGGTGATAAAGGAGAGGTGTCCTTGCTCACTGGCTCCAAGGGAGCTACCCCCAAAGATTTATCAGGAACCTCCATGTATGGACCATAGAAGGAGTCCAATTTAGTAACTCACCTTTGGCCACAGACCAGGCAATATTTCTTCGGAGCGGACATGCACCTGTCTCAAGTAGAGCAGCCTCCACAGCATGTAAACAACTCTTCTCTGTGTTTTAAGGAGAAGCACCCCAACCACTTATGTGTTCCGGGGATATGGACACTTAGTCGTGCGCTGCAATGCGACGAGACCCTGCACATAGAGCCAGTGCACACAGGTGCCATGTGCAAAACCTGCGCATAACAATGGAACACATAACCTCCCCATGTACACATAATGTGCACCGTGCCAGACTAAATGCGCAGCTCAAGTGCCATTAATGTTCGCAGACAGTATGAGCACTTGGTGGGAACCAGCGCATGAAGCACCATGCTCCACAAATAGTCTTGAACCCGATGGCCGAACTGCTCCATGGACGAGGTTGGGTTGCCCACCCCTGCCCCCAAGACAAAAAGTCTGCACTAGTAGCTTTTCAATAAGATACTCATTCCTGAGGAACCCAGGACAGACACTGTGCTGGGCTCAATGCTACTGTCCTGCCACCAAGTCCTGCAGGCATGTACCATCATAGAACTTTTCCTTGCCAGGCTCTCCCCCAGAAGATTTGGACGAAGGGGGGGGCACTGTGTGATGCAAAGGGTCTTGATCCAAACAAATCCTGGCTGCTTAGCCGGCCCTTAGCCTGTTAAGGACTGGGAACTGAATCAATTTCCTCTCCTCCATATGGGAAACTCCAGCAGGGTGCCGAAAGACACCCTCTGGAGCCCTCTGATGCCTAGCTCCAGTGAAGAAGTTGCCCCAGAGAGTGGTTATTCACTTGCTAAAAAGCTTTAACAGATCTGTTTCAGACTGCATCCACCAACTGCTGGAGACAGAGAAATGCTGAAGTATGGCCCTAGCTGCATCAGCTATAGTAGCAGGGATGTTGGAGAAAAAAATCCAGAAGCTTCTTATACAGGGTGGCCCAAAAAAAGTGAGAACATCTCGTAAATTAAAAGCTTAAATACTTTACTTATTTACCTTTTTTAGCTATAACACGTCTTTTTTTGTTAATTTGTCAATCGTTTACATCTGTCTTTTTGAAGTTTTAAATAACATATGCTACGAGATGTTCTCACTTTTTTTGGGCCACCCTGTATATTCACCTCTGCTAGCAGCGGAACACAGCCCACTTGTCTGGACTGGTCTAACAAGATGATATGGTGAGATTTAGGAGGTTTGAGAGAGATATGGGGGTCTTGGATGCCTGGCGCATGCTGCACCCCATTCTTAGCAGTACACCTATTTTTTGACAAGTTCCTGCATTGATATGATTTGGGTGAGGAAGGAAATAGGGAAAGCAGAAATTGGCTATCATGTGGTTGGACCATGAACCGGTATACGTGACTTTAGTCAGGGATAGGGTGGACAGAGGTAAAAAATTTGGAAACTCAATGATTCCTTGTTTGAGGATGACAGGGTGGTAAAGATGTACATTGGTCTATCAAAGAATACTTTGAGGTCAATGTATGAGAAGAAGTATCTTGGGTGACAATTGAGGGGGCGGTTCATGGAGGAAAGGGGAAAGCGAGGCACAGGAGGTGAGCTTGCGAGAACAGCTTAAACTTTAGAGGCAGGGATGTGGCAGACGAGGAGGGCGAAGTAAGCAGGAGCAGCTACTGGCTGTCTGGGCTAAGTTAATTGGGTTGGAAATGCAGGAAATAAATCACAGAATTGCAGAAGCTGAAGCAGGTGCATTTTTTAATTTGGAAACAAAGCAGGGAAGCTGTTCGCACATCAGTTGCAGAAAGAAAGGACTAAAGCACAGGTGGCAGCATTCCGGGGTGCTACAAGGCAATTAATAATGGAAGAACAGAAGATCCAGAAGGCTTTCTACAATTTCTATCGAAGCCTCTATAAGGCAAGGCCTGGACCACCTGAAGGAGATAGAGTTATTTGAATTCTATCCAGTTGAAAAAATTAGATGAGGAAATGGCAGGGGGATTGGAATGGGAGATAACCATGGAGGAGATCCATAGGGTGGTTGGGTCCCTAAAACCAGATAAAACACAGGGACTGGATAGCTTTACAGCTTGTTTCTATAAGATGTTTGGAGAAGAGTTGTATGATTATTTAGCGGCCTTATTCAATTCAGTCGCTGTGGGGGGCACATTAGCTGAGACTGTGGGGTAGGCAGGGATCTAACTTATACTTAAAGAAGGGAAGGTCTAGCAGCTATGCAGGTCCTATCACCCAAAATCTCTATTAAATACAGATGTAAAGATCCTAGCAAAGATCTTAGCTGCTTGCCTAAATACAGTAATAACACATTTAATTCACCTGATCAAGCAAGATTTATGCCAAGATGACAGGCTACTGATAAAATTAGGAAAGTATTGAATTTAATTTGGGCAGCTAAGGAGGAGAGAGAGGTGGTCCTATTGCAATCAATGCTGTAAAAGCCAGGTATTGCAGCAGAATAGGCAGGAAGAGGGTTTGTTGCTCCTGGACTTTAAGGGATACTATTTGGAGATGCAGCTATGAGCAGTGTATTCATGCTTCTGTGAGAGGGAGACATAATAGCTGTGCATGGAGTGGGATATGGAGAGAATGGGTTGGGTTGAGAGGACTCTTTGGGAAGGTAAGGCTGGGAAGAGGGTTCTGAACCTATTCATGATGCAGCATATGCTAGGCATTTGTCTCAGGCAACAGGACAATTTATTAGCGGGTAAAAGGATATCCTCTTTATATAAGATTAGGGCCTGTTGTACGGATGGAGTAGGCCTGGTTAAACAGATAATTGATAAGTGGAAGAGGAAGGGGCTGATAAATGTGACCCAACTTCTTCAGCAAAGGGAGGATCTTACTTTTGATGGGTTGCGGGATATGCTCTCACTAGATAAGAGGAATTTCTATGGGTATCTGCAAGTGCGTCACTGTTTGTTGCAAAGATGCGTAATGCTTAGAGGCCTTAAGAACATAAGAACATGAAATATGCCATACTGGGTCAGACCAAGGTCCATCAAGCCCAGTATCCCGTTTCTAAAAGTGGCCAATCTGTCACAAGTAGCTAGCAGTTTCCCCAAAGGACACAGGTTCCACAATGTATGTACTGTGGCAAGCAATGGATTTCCTGGGTCCCCTTTAATAATGGTTTATGGACCTTACCTCCAGGAACTTGTCCAAACCTTTTTAAACCCAGCTACACTAACTGCTTTTACTACATCCTCCGGTAACCAGGATTTTCCGGGTCCCCTTTAATAATGGTTTATGGACCTTACCTCCAGGAACTTGTCCAAACCTTTTTTAAACTCAACTACACTAACAGTTTTTACTACATCACATCCTCCAGAAGAGAGGAAGGGAACTCTTTCTAAGATATATGGTGACATTTTACTTACCAGATCATGTCCTTTCCTTGAGTCTTGCTAAACCAGTCCAGACAAGTGGATTGTGTTCCCCTACCAGCAGATTGGTGGAGACAAAGAACCAATGAAAAGCCCAGGTTTCAATGACATCACTCCTGTGCCTCTATCCGCCTCAGCCATCAGACATCCCTTCAGTATTCATCACAAAGCATATTGGAGATACAGAACAAGCCTCACACAATCTTAGTGTGAGCAACAATGAGTAAACAGTAAAGAGCGAGAAGATAGAAACAAAAGGCTATCAGTAAAAGATGAGCCTGCAGATCCAAGTAAAAAATCATGATGGACCCAAGGGTACCATAACAGGACAGAGCAAATACAGTTTCAGGGAGCGAGCCCTGAACTGGTCTAGCAGGATTCAAAGAAAGGACATTATCTGGTAAGTAAAATATCACCTCCCATATCGTCCTGCTAGACCAGTCAAGTGGCATGTATCAAAGCTACAAACACCACTGGGTGGGAAGAAGACACAGCAGCTCGCAAAACTCTTGAGCCGAAAGTCGTATCCGCCTGCGTGTGGACACCCAAGTGGTAATGCTCGACTAAAGTGGAAAATGATAGTCGACTCGACTACCACTTCACTCTTGCATAGGCTAGCAAACAGCACAAGCAGACAGTCTGACTTATGAAACAAATTTGTAACCTCCAAGTACTGGAAAAGCATCCTCCGGACATCCACAAGGCGAAGATCCTTATCCTTCCCCCGACACTACTTCTTAGAGGAGAGCAGGCAAACCACCTGGTTCATGTGAAAGGGAGACAGCACTTTAGGCAAAAAGGAGTTCACAGACTGAATGGAAACAGCCTCCATTGAAAAAGACAGATAAGGATCCTGGCAAGACAGAGCCTGCAATTCGGAAATTGACCTAGAACAACAAATCGTGACCAAGAAGTGCGCTTCAATGGCTCAAAGGGGGCACCATCGGGGCCTTGAGCACCAGACGCAGATCCCAGGAAGGAATCAAAGACCGAAGGGGAGGACGCAGACGTTGAACCTGCTGTAGAAAACGTGAGACATCCGAATGCAATGCCAAATTCTTCCCGGCCATTGGACCATGAAAACAGGCCAAAGTTGTCAACTGAACCTTCAAGGAGCTAAAGGAAAGGCCACCTTGCCCACCTCAAAGACCACCATATCCGGATGTATACCAGCTTCATAGACCTCCTCCAAGCACAGAGTAGAATAGAAATTATTGTTGGAGAGTAGTCTTTATGCACTCCTTTCAAGAGCCATGCCGAAAGCGAGAAGTCAGCTGTGTCCTCCAGAACAAATCGGTCCCTGTCGCAATAGGCCTGGGGACGGAGGCAATCAAAGAGGAGGCACCTGAAGGAGCTGCATCAGGTCTCCGAACCACACTCTCTGCGGCCAATCTGATGCTACCAGAACAATCCTGCCCGGGTAGCACTCTATACACTGAATCACACGTCCCACTAGGGGCTGTGAGAGCCAGTGGGAAAGGGTTAACACAAAACATCTAAAATGTTGTTGAAATTACTGGCATTGATGTGCTCCGTGAACTGCTAGAGGTATTAGGTGACATCAGATGGAAGAAATGTGAGAAAAAACACACTTATCTACAGGGCCAAAGAGAGAAGATATGCCAACTTAGCATGGGGCCTAGTGTAAAAATTGTCAGAAGATACAGAGAACTAACAAGATATATTTCCTATAGTTCTTGAAAATAAGGGATGAAAAGACAAACCAGGTAAAGAATTGAATAAGTGGGAAAAAGGTCAGATAACAAGGAATAAATCTGACAAAAGCCCAAGCAAATGGTTACAAACATGGCTATACAAAAGGTCAACAGGAATGGAATGGAAGTGCAGACATGGCAGGACAAAGGAAGGAATGGAAGAGAGAATCCAGATGCCTGGAGTTAAAACAAAGGGACTAGTTTGAAAGGAAAACTATATAATGGGACAGAACTTTTAAAGATTGGGATGTGCACCCTATCTTCCAAAAAAGGAAGGTGGCCTACAAATCTCCACTGTATGTCTGTTAACGAGCGAGTGTGTTTGATTCTGATTCTTTGTGCTGTGTGCATCTGTGTGATGTCTGTCTGAAAAGAATTTTGTTAGTTTATCTTTGAGTGTAGCTAGGAACCATATATCCTTCTCTCACACTGTGCTAGGGTCTGTTAATGGACAGGAAATCTCTTAATTACTTTATAGCTGTAACAGAAAAAGCACAAAGAAAAGTGTTTTACTTGTAAGGAGATAGTGAGGGAAATAATCCAAATTACTTTGTATTTAGTTAGTTTTGTTATGCTTTCTGTATGCTTGCTTCTGTGATATAAGAAAGAAATAAAGGATCTTTTTGTAAGGAAAATGTGAGAATATTATGCCAGGTACGAGAACAATCTGCATGAGGTGTGGTAAGTCCTCCCTGTGTGTGTGTTAGTTTGTTCCCCTCTTGCATGGAGTTGATGGTCTGATGATTCCGTCTGGCCAACGGAGTCAGCCTCCCCTTGGTCCATACAGGGCCACAAAGGAAACATGCACAACAGCCGCTAACTGGGCCAAGCTTGGGTCAGGGCATTGACACCCTCAGACTCCATCTCCGTATGGCGACTGAAGAAGTGGCAAACTTTGGCATTGGAGCGGGTCACCATCAGATCCATTTTGGGGTGACCTCAGTGGTGCAGAATCAACTGAAATGCCTCTGGACTCAACTCCCACTTGCTGAGAATCAAAGCGTGCCGGCTGAGAGGTCCACTTCCACACTGTCCACCCCGACCCTGTGCTGTGCCAATAAGGCTAGGAGGTTCTTCTCCACCCAGGCAAACAGGAGATCCATCTCCAGAGTCACTCTGCCACTCTTTGTGATGCCTTGCTGATTGACATAAGCCACCGCCACGGCATTGCCTAAAAACACTCGAACCACCCAGCCCTCGACTAGGGGCTGGGAATGCAGAAGAGCCAACCTGATGACCCTCGCCTCGAGACGGTTGATGGACCACACCGCTTGCCTGTGGTTCCAACAGCCCTGGGCTGTACAGCCTCGGCAATGGACTTCCCAGTCCGAGACACTGGCATCCATTGTCAGCAGAATCCAGGAGAAATCATTCAGCGGTATACCCTTCTTCAGATGACAAGGTTGCCGACACCACCACAGGCTTGCCTTCACCATCAACATGAGTGGAAGTCTGCGCTTGAACTCCTGAGAGCTCGGGGACCATTGAGTCAACAAAGACCGCTGGAGTGGCTGCATGTGAGCATGTGCCCACAAAACCATCTCTCTGGTTGCCACCAATCAATCTGAGGAGCTGAAGATAATCCCAGACTGTAGGGACCTGCTGACTTTGGCAGGAAAGCTCCACCCACTTGAGCGTCAAAATGTGCTCCCAGAAACTCCCAAGAACTGGGAAAGCAAAAGCTGGCTATTTTTCTGATTGATCACCTAGCCGAGGCTTTCCAAAAAGACACCACTTGGGGGACATCACCTGAGACAGTTCTGACAGGGAACGAGCTCGGATGAACCAGTTATCCAGATAGGGATGGACACAGATCTCTTAGCGCCACAGCTGCCATCATTCTGGCCTTGGAGAACATCCTTGGAGTGGTGGAGAGCCCAAAAGGAAAGGCGGTGAACTGATCCAAGAGCCAAGCATGGCAAAACGTAGATACATCTGCTGATCTGCCCGGATCTGGATATGAAAATATGCTTCAGTGAGATCCAGAGAAGCCGAGAATTCCCCTTGGCACACTGCTTAAATCACTGAGTGTAAGGCTTCCATCTGAAAGCACAGGATGCACAAGTGCTCGTTGACCCCCTTGAGTTCCAGAATGGGCCGGAAGGACCCATCCTTTTTTGGCACCATGAAGTAGATGGAGAATCTGGCCTTGCCCCTTTTGTCTGGGGGAACACAGGCACCACCACCTTTAGGCGGTCCTCACCATGGCACCTTTGATCACAGACCAACAAGGGGAAATTATGAAGGCACTGTGAATCGCCTCTTTGCATTCCAGCACATAGCCAAACTGAATGATGTCTAGCACCCAGTGATCCTTGGTAACCTGGGCCCATTCCTGAAAGAAGAGGCAAAGACTGCCACCCATCAGAGGCACCAGGCAATGGGCTCCCAAACATTCATTACATAGCCCGGGAGGGTCCTCCTCTGGAGGGGACCGAGTCCCTGGGCCCACATGCTCCACGAAAATATTGAGAATGAGCCAGAGGCCCTGAGGCAGAGGGGAAGAAAGGTTTTCTAGGTCAGTAATGACGATAGTCCCAAGCTCCCCAGGAATCCGGTCAGTGCACCATTGGTGGGCGGGCAGAGACTGACAAGAAAGGGGCACTAGCCCACTTCACAGGCCCCCTGGACCTGTCTTCTAGGAGGTGGTAAGATTCTGCCTTGCCTAGGTCCTTCATCAGCTTCTCCAAATCAGTTCCAAACAGAAACTTCCCCTTAAAGCCAGTTGAGTCAAACGGGCTTTGGAGGACTTGTCTGCCACCCAGTTGCAGAGTCAAATCAAATGCCATAACACCATTGTCAGGGCACCACTCTGGCCACCAGGCGCACCAGATCATACATGGCATCAGAAAGGAAGACCGTAGCAAACTTCAAGAGAGAAGTAATATCATCAGGCGAAAGACTGAATCGACTGGAGCAGGGTCAGAGATGTAAAGCTGGTACCTGCCCCCAGCTGTAGAATAACCGCCACCATGGCAAACTGGCTCCTCAGCCAGGAATCGACCTTGTGGTCCACAACATCTTTTAAGGCCGATCCGCCTTCCACAGAAATGGTGGTCCTTCTGGTAAACACCATGACTTGTGCATTCACCTTGGGAATGTCAAACCACTCACAGCGCTCCTCCTCCGGGAGAGTGCAGATCTTCTTATACACCCTTAACCCTTTAGGTAGGGAGTCGGGGGGAGGGGGGGGGAGTCCCACTCTGACCTGATCATATCTTTGATCACCTCCGAGAAAGGGAAGACAGTAATGGCTTTCCGCACCCCTTGAAGGAGCAGTGTAACTTCGGCATCTGCTCCATGCTGGAAGCATCCATCAAGTTCAAGACGGAAGAGACCCTGGAAATCAATGCTGCAAGTTCCTCATTCCAGAATAGGTGGATCACGCTGGCCTCTGCATAATCTTCTGAAGGTAACAGCATGTCCTCATCCACATCAGAGCCCAATACTGATTCATCTGAATCTGAGGCATAGTCAACATCGTGGATAGCTCCCAACTGTTTCCCATTTTCAGGGAGTGTCCCGTGCCAGGGATACTTAGCCAAAGGCAATCAAACAGGGCTTCTACTTTCAGCCTGCCTGGCACCAGACTGTGTCCGGGGGCACCCAGAGACTGCAGGGTCTGAATTTCCATGCCAGAAGGACCAAGCCTGTTGCAAAAAGGAAAAGAATTCCGGGGAGGACAATCCAGATTCTGAAAGCTCTCTCAGATAAGGCTCCCCAACATCAGGGGACACAGCCACCACAGACCTCCTAGAGGATGAAGAGCAGCTCACAGCATGGTTGCCGGAGCCTCCAGTTGGCCAAACATTCTTACCCTTAGCGCCATCCTGCACCTCCTGCCCTGGCAGGTAAGAGTGGACTAACCACACCCCCTCGGCTGAGTGGGGGAGAGCATACCCTTCAGGGGCAACTCAAAAGCTGCCATACAGGAAGAGCAGAGTCCAGAATCCAAAGATGAGACTCCTCGCTTGCCACAAGTCAAACGTTTCCTGGAAGAAATAGAGAGCTAGGGTAAGTATCACAAGAGTGCCCACTAAGACTGTCTCAGTCCATAAGTGTGCGGTAAGTGCGCTTTTACATAACACGTGTTAAAGGCACTAGGGAAGGAGCGTGCATTGGAACTGCTTGAGTGGAATGCATGTTAGGACCATATGACCCCCATTTGCACAATATGCAAAAACATTACTAACGCAGGCAGAACATAGCAGAAAACCCCCACACAGCATTAACGGTCGCTAGCAGTCCACCCTGAATTGCATCCCTCAGAGAAGGAACCGGGAGCCCTCAACAAGGACAATGACAAGGTCAAGTTTTGATACTCACCCCCTGAGAGCCCCAGGTGAAGGATTCATGCCAGGCTCATCTCCACTTTCCTGAAACTGCTTCACTAGCTGGGTTTATTTTTAACAGCACTGTGTGAAAAGTGACTGGCAGGCAGATCCCTCAGAGCCTTCTGCAATCTTCAGGAGAGAGCAGGGGGGAAAGGAGGAGGGATGGGGCACCGAGGTTGTGTGAGGCTGCTGTACTCTTCCAGAATCTCCTAAATTGTGGCTGCTCAACATGCCCTTGTGATAAGGGCATGGAGCTGAACTAATTTCCCTTATAAGAGATGGCTACCGAAAAGACCAGAGTCAAGTGGAGCCTCCCACATCATGCTCAAGTGAGAGAGTCACCCTTCTTAGGGCTCAAGGTGGTTATTCACAAGCATTTAATCAATCTTTTCCTCTCAGTCTTCAGATTTTAAACAGAGAGGAGAAAATCCATCTACCATCTGCTAGAGACAAAAATACTGAAGAGACGTCTGGTGGCTGAAGCAGATAGAGGCACAGGAATGATGTCATTGAAACCTGGGCTTTTCATTGGTTCTTTGTCTCCATCAATCTGCTGGTAGGGGAACAAGACCCACGTCTGGACTGGTCTAGCAGAATGATATAGAAAGGAAGTTAACTCTTGAGGTTCTGGGGAAGATGAAGTGTATGGAAAAATAGGAGTGGGCCTTTGGGGAGACTTGTGAGTAAGGTAAGGGGGGCCGAATTACCCAAGCAGTTGCCAAACTATTTGTGTCAGCCAACTTAACAGTAAAAACAACCAAAGTTCCTCTTTAGGTGGTATTTGACACTGGAGAGTCTGTATCAAGCAAGAAACACTCAATTCGGATGACTGTTGGTGGAAATGTGGCAATAAAGGGAGCTTTACTTATGGTGGGGATGCCCGGTAGTAAAAGGTTATTGGGAAGATGTATTGGGACTGATGGAGGATATATTGGGGCTTCTTGTCAAGGGATCCAGCTGTCTTCCTTTTGCAGAAACAAGATGGGGGGGACTGCCCGCCGAGGGGAGGGAGGTCGGATTGTTAAAACATCTCATAGTAACTGCTTGTTGCGAGACTGAGATGTATTGGAATAAGGAAGCACTGCTCAGGGTGAGGGGGTTTGTGAAAAGGGCAAGTAATCTATATGGCATGCATAAATTGACTGCCATGCATAGGGGAGATTGGCCCAAATGGAAAGACAGTGGTTGGCTCTATGGATCTAGGTTCAAAAGGATAACTTTGGGAGGGGGTGGGAGAGGTGGGTGGGAATTGAGGGGCATGTAACCCTGAATGTGGGCAGGGGAGTTGGGCTGAATTCTGTTTGCCTAAGTGTTATTTAAAGATCTGTTAAATGACTTGGATTTAATTTTAAAAAAAGAAGAAGAAGTGATATCGGCAAATCTTCCTACATAAGTGATCTGTCCTGCCTAGCAGCAAAGGTAGTGTAAAAGAGAGAGGGAGGGACTGAGCTCTGCATGGGGCACTGGACTGCTTTAGAGAGAGCCAATGGAACAAGTGAGTGTCTTCTGGGGAGAGGAAGGGGGAAGTGAAAGAAGACTTTTACAGGCTGAGGAAAAGAGCTGGCAGCAAATTCTTCATACGATGATGGGCAGGGCTTGATGGTGAGAGGTGAGGGCAGTGATTGAATGAGCACATGAGCAGCAGGCAGCAGTACAACACCAGAAGTGTATCGGAACAGTGGCAGAGCACCTGCAGGTGCTTGTGTATCTTAAGAGCAAGAGTATGCATGTGTGCATACATGTGTGTCTGAGGTGTGAGTGTGCATAAATGTGTGTGCCAAAGAGTGAATGTATGTAAGTGTGTCTTTCCCCACTAGGAACACTGTCATATAAACAAGTTTCCCTTTGAAATCTGGGCTGGAGTATGGAAGTCCACTGGTACAGACATAAATGTGTACATATTGGGAGGAGATGTGAAGTGTGGCAGTCTGGAAGGACATGAACAAAGATCCTTGGGGAAGGGTGACAGGACTGGGAAAGAGTGAATGGGACTGTGGGGGGGGGAGGGCTTGATAAAAGAAATAAATGGTGATCCTTGATAGAGGCCCGTAAATGTACATTTGCTTAGGGTCCAATCTAGTTTTAAGTCAGCCCTGCTCTTACACATAGCACATCTTGACAAACTACCCATACCTGTAACATCTTACGAACTCCAGAAGGAAGCTCTCTTTGGCACGATGCATGTACTACACTGAGCATTAGCAGTAAATTTGAGAAACTAAGATCATACTCCACATGCCTTGGCTTAGAAGAGAGGTTCATGACTTTCATGGTATGTGCAAAACTCACCCATGTGGAGAAAGTGACCTGAGAGATATATTCTTATGGCTGGGCCATGCTCTGCCAACATGAAGTCCGGAGATGATGCTCCCATGCCTAGCACAATGCAGCATCTTGGGATCTCATCTGTCTCTCTTCCTACAGTGATGCCACAGGGACCCTCTGGGGAAGTTCACTGCACACTGTAGGGGATACTCAGGCCTTACTCTGGAAAATGCTTAACTTGCATTCTGGGGATACTTACTGTTGCTTTTCTACTTTGTAGGATGCCGTCAGGTCATCGAAGAGCTTGCCATTCATCTCCATGAAAGTTTTAAGCACATTGTAAATTAAGGAGACAATTGTTCTGCATTAAAATGGAGAGAAGAGATAGAATTAGAAACCAGAAAGTGGCAGAGATGGAGAGAAAGTAAATGAGAACAGTGTGTGATGGGAGAGAAGGCAGCAGGAAAGCATTCAGAGCACTATGAAATATTTACTCCATTTAATTATTTCCTAAAGTTAAAGTTGTTTATAAATACAGCATGCAGGGCCTGTACTTAAGGAAAGCCTCTGTCAGTGTATAATAGCCATACAGGACTGTACCCTTCAATGCAACATATGCAGAATCTTATTCCCTGGCAACTCCTTCTGGAGCGGAACAGGGGAGAGTCCCTATAGTCCCTGTGCTGAGCAGCACACCCAACCCAAGGAGCCAGAACCACTGCTAGGAAAGCAACTCTAGTCTCAGGTTTTGCAGTATTTACAACCCCCGGAAAACAGGAACCAGAATTTGGAATGAGACCCAGCTCTCTTTTTTTTTTTTTAATTTCAAAGTATTTTTCTATGCCTTTGAACTTTCAGCTTTAGCAGAACCAGGCATGAGATCAGGCATCAAGAGCTTTCACTCAGGGATTTTCTCTCCTTGCTTACTATAGATCAGCCAATACAGGACAGGACTCAGTCAAGGGTGGCACACCAAGGTTCCTTCCAAACACCTGTAATCCTAGGACCCTGAATCTGGCATTGCTATTGCATGGTGCCCAACGGGTCCTGCTCCCCTTGCTTCCACAGCATCCCTAGCTCTGATAATCCCCAGGAGTGGAAGGCTTGAACCCAGAATTAAAAACTCAGCTCCCTTTACATGCCAATGTAGAGCAGTGCAACTGAGCTGACTACAGAGCCAAGTCCTCCTAACCTCTGCTTGCATTCCTGGGCAGGAATGAACCCAAGTCTCCTAACTTCTGCAGCACTCACAATGCAAGTGACAGAGATAGAACTAGGGTGGAAAACTAGATCTCCAGAAATTTATAGTCCTCCCAGTCTCGGATGGGGGGGAAGGGGAGAACCAGAGCTGGGACTGGAACCCAGGTCCCCTAAGCTCCTAAACTTCCTTAGCAGCTTGCGTGGAGAATGAAAGCCCAGGCTTCTCAGTTCACAGCAGGGAAGTGCCCCTTACAGCCTCCCCAACGTGGCCCTCTTACGGGTTCCAGTGCTCTTTGGAGACGCAGTAGAGGGTGCTGAAGATAAGCGGCAAGATAGTGTTGCAGTTGTCCTCGATCAGGCTCAGGATGTACTCATTATTCCAGAAGTAAAGCGCTCGCTCTGCCACCTGCAGATGGGAAGAAATAGCACCGTGATGAGGCAGATGCGACACCCTGAATGCTTAGAGACTACAGTGGGATCAGGGAGGGGGCTCCTAACTAAGTCATAACATGTTCATTATGTATTTATTTCCCTAAATAGAAAAACTCTTCATTGCAATACAGAATTAGTCTGAAGAGTAATCTTGCAGTACTAAGTTACTGTCAAAAGTAATTGGTTAGCGGACCAATAGAGAAACTTTGTCTGGACTACTGTATTAAATTTTGGAGGCTCCATTTCCAGAAAGACAGTCAGAGCAAATGCTACCCAGAGAAAATCTACCAGACTAGTGCACCATCTGCACCCAAAACCCTGTGTTGCGAGGCTTCGGATGCTCAATGTGCATATCCCTATCACAAAGGAGGGGTGAGAGAAATACATTCAAATACCTTAAAAGGTATAAATAATGCACAAAAAAAATATCTTCAGCGAAAGGAACATTCTAAAGGGGTCATGATATGAGGCTTGGAGAGGCGAGATGTTCTCAAAAAATATTTCTGCACTAAAAGGATAGTGAATGCAAAGAACAGCTAACAAGGGGGTGGAAAGGCAAAAACAGCAATGGAATTCATGAAAACCTGGGATAAGCACAGAAAATTCTCAGTGAAGGAAGAGTGAGGGGTAAAGCCAAGAATAAGCAGAGAGGATCCTCAGTGGAGCAGGAGTGAGGGGTAAAGCATGGGATAAGCACTGAGGATCCTCAGAGGTGCAGGAGCGAGGGGTAAAGCCTGGGATAAGCACAAAGGATCTGCAGCAGAAGGGAAGTGATGAATAAAGCCAAGAATAAGTACATAGGATCTTCAGTGGTGCAGGGGTAAAGCCTGGGATAAGCACAAAGGATCCTCAATGGTAGAGAAGTGAGGGGAAAGGCTGGGATAAGTACAGTGGATCCTCAGTGGTTGGAGAGGGGGAGGAATGAAGTTGAATTTCAAGAAGGGTCAACAGTATCGCAGTAGGGCAAGAGAATGAGGCAAAGGCTGGATGCTCCAGGAGATCTTTTATTTACCATCATATTTTCTATTTACCTTTTATTTACTTACTCTCAAAAGTTTTCTAGTTGCAGATGCCATACTCCCCTCTTCCCCCCCCCCGACCTCCCTCCCCCCTTTTCCACCAGAGAATGCACACACACCTGGAAGTGAGGGCTGGAGACACAGTTTGCAATTTGCTTGAAGAGAGGTTCCTGAATCTTCACAAACTGAGAAGGTTCGATGACATCCAAAATCTCTTCAATTTCTCCTAGGAACATCACCTGCAGGTGAAAAGAAATAGTAAGAGAAAGAGGAGACGTAAACACTGTGTAAATGTCATGGTGTCCTTCAGAGCCCATAAAATGCAAGTGCTGAGGGACCATTCCTGTCCTGACTCTCCATTGACCCTTACTATATCCTATAGTTGCTACTTCACTAGGTCAACCCAAAGATGTTGATCCAGATCTGGTTTTGCCCCAGTGCATGCAAGGAAAGTGGAGTTGCTTACCTGTAACAGAGGTTTTCTCCATAAACAGCAGAGGAATGAAACCACATTGTATGGTGATGTCATCTGACAGTTCTAGTATGCCAGAGCTCTCCTTTAGCGCAAGAGAAGCCTTTCAGGCTTTCCCTGAGCTTGTGTGGTCATTACCATAATTGGTAGGGCTCCTCTTTCGCTCAGTCTCTCTATCTTGCTGTACTGTCACTGGCGGTTAAGGAGAATGAGAAAGTGTTCCCATATTCCCCTGTCTACGGAGAACTTCCATTACAGGTAAGCAACTCCACTTTCTCTACAGACGAGTAGGGGAGATGCAGGCACACTGTATGGTGATTCCAAAGCTGAGGGTCACTATGTTAGCTCAAATTGTATTTAAAGGTGATGCATCAGAAGAATTGAAAGAAATATCAATAAACTAGGAAGATGTATTACAACTATTTCATAAACTAAAGAATAGCAAATTTCCTAGTCTGGGAGTAATACATCCGAGGGTGTTGAAAGAACTGAAATATGACATAGTTCACAGATTACTAATAGTAGGTCTATTAAACTCATCTGTAATACCTGAAGATTGGCGAATGGCCAATATAACGCCAATTTTAGAAAGGATTCCAGAGGCGATCCGGGAAACTACAGACCGATGAGCCTGATGTCAGTACCAGGCAAAATGGTAGAAACCATTATATGTACATGTAAATCGCTCTGATGCGTAAGTAAAGGGCGGTATATCAAATGCCTAAAACCATAACCATAAAACCATATAAAGAAAAAAATTACTGAACATGTAGATAGTCATAGTTTAATGCGAGAAAACAAACATGGCTTTAGCCAAGGAAGGTCTTGTCTCACAAATCTGTTATATTTTTTTGAAGGTGTGAATAAACAGGTAGACAAAGGTGAGCCGGTCGATATAGTGTATGTGGATTTTCAGAAAGCCTTTGACAAGGTCCCTCATGAGAGACTCTTGGCAAAAATAATAAATCATGGGATAGGAAGCAGTGTACTATTGTGGATCAGAAACTGGTTAAAAGATAGAAAGCAGAGGTTAGCGCTAAATGACCAATTTTCCCAATGGAGAAAGGTGAATAGTGGAGTACCCCGGGAATCTGTGCTGGGTCTGATTCTTCTTAACATATTTGTAAATGACCTGGAAATTGGAATAACGCAGGAGGTAATCAAATCTGAAGATGTCACAAAATTATTCAAAGTTGTTAAAACCCATAAGGATTGTGAAAAATTACAAGAGGACCTTGATAAATTGGAAGACTGGGCATTCAAATGGCAGATGAAATTTAATGTGGACAAGTGCAAAGTTAAGCACCTAGGAAAGAACAACCCAAACTGGTTACACGATGCAAGGAATCACCACCCAGGAAAAAGATTTAGGCATCATCGTGGATAAAACATTGAAACTCTCCTCCCAGTGTGCAGCGGCGGCCAAGAAGGCAAATAGAATGCTAGGAACCATAAGGAAAGGAATGGAGAATAAAACAAAAGATATTATAATGCCTCTATCGTTCCATGGTGCGACTGCACCTTGAATACTGTGTGCAATTCTGGTCACCGTTTTTAAAAAGGATATAGTGGAATTAGAAAAGGTACAGAGAATAGCCACCAAAATGGTAAAGGGGATGGAAGGATACCCCTATGAGGACAGGCTTAACCTGGAAAAAGAGACAGCTGAGAGCAAATATGATAGAGATCTATAAATTAATGAATGGAGAGGAACATTTAAACATAGATCAAAACGTAGAAAGATTAGGGGACATGCAATGAAGTTATAGTATAACCTGTTTAAGACTGATTATAGAAAATATTTTTCACTCAACACATAACAAAACTCTGTAATTCGTTACCGGAGGATGTAGTAAAAGCTGTTAGTGTAGATGGGTTTAAAAAAGGTTTGGACAAGTTCCTGGAGGAAAGGTCCGTAAACCATTATTAAAGAGGACCCGGGAAATCCAATGCATTGTGGAACCTGTGTTTTTTTGGGAAACTGCTAGGTACTTGTGACCTGGATTCGCCACTGTTGGAAACAAGATACTGGGCTTGATGGACCTTGGTCTGACCCAGAATGGCATATCTTATCTGGGTGGATGGAGAAGTACTCAGTAAGCAAAAAACTTGCATAGGATTGCAAGGACCTAAACCAATGTCTCATGAAGATGTGGAATGCAGGAAACAGTTTCTGGAGAACGTATGTATAGATGACCATGTGATGGTCTTGCAATTATCATCAATGGAGGTTGCTCTAAGATTCACAATAGAAGCTGCTGCAGCCCTAAGATGATGTGCACAAATTTTAGCCAAAGATTTGTCATTAGACTGCTAATAGCAAAGGTTGATGCAATCAGACACCCAGATGGATATGGCGCTTGGTGGCGAGCTAGATTGTTTGCGTTGAATGTGACAAAACAGTTGCAAAGTCTTGGATACCTTGGAATACAAAGTCAGACTCACAGTACATTTGCATTCCAAGGCATCCAAGCTCTTTTCTGCTCATTTTGAATGTGGAGCTGGAAAAAAGATTGGTTAATGTGGAATTCTGAGATGACCTTAAAGAGGAACTTAGGGAGAGTATGGAGCATCACTCTGCTGGGAAAGAACTGAGTGACTGGAAAATAAGTCATCAAGCCTTGAAGTTCACCAACTCTTTATGCAGTTTTTATGCTGACAAGGAATACTGTCTTCCACGTTAAGTATTTAAGAGTTGACAGACCCAGGGGTTCAAAGGAAGGCTGTATGAGCTGAGTGAAAACACAGAGATCCCAGGCTGGTAGGAGGTCCCATAGAGCCATTTATATATTCAGGAGGCCTGTCATGAAGTGGGACACGAAGAGATGCGAGGAAAGTGGTTTGCCACCAATGTGCTTGTAGTTGGCCATAATGGTGGAGAAATGGAGACACACGGAGGTTGTTTTGAGGCCCATTCATGATAGTGTATTAGGTAGGATATAATCTATAGCAGAAGACAGATAAGCAGACCCTGGCAGTTAGATGCAGCGCAACATGTGAAGCAACTCCATTTAAACTGATAGGGTCTCCTGGTGGCTGCAAGGAAGTCAAGGACATTCTCCTAAGAGACAGGGAGACTGTTGACTAGACTCCACTCAATTTCCTGGGCATGAGGGAGAGACTCAGGAGGCTGGGATGCAATAGATGTCCCTAGTGCTGCATCATCAGAGAGGGCTGATGCCCTAGTACAACCATTTCTTGAACCAACAATGACAGCAGGCAAGGGAACCAAACCTGTCTGGGCCAGCGAGAGCTGGCCCTATGCAATCTTCTGAAGCACTCAAGATACCAAAGGGAATGGAGGGAACACAGAGAGAAGGTCCCAGCTCCAGGAACTGGTAAAAGCACCATGCGCCTGCTAGGGTCTGGACGTATGGAACAGAAGTCTGCACATTTCACATTATTTAATGTGGCAAACAAGTCAAAGTCAGGCTGCCTCCCGCATTTGAAAAGAGCACAGACAATGGTGGGGGTCGAAGGACCACTCATGGGGATCCAGTTTCCAACTGAGCAAGTCTGCAAATCGGGTTGTGCACCCCTGGCAGGAAAGTTGCCTGGATGGACTTTGGAATGGGGTAGGCCAGGTGCCAGATTTACCTCGCCATCTCGGCAGAGTTGAAGGGACTCAGCTCTTTTAGCTTGCTGATGTAAAACATTGCTACTTGATAGTCTGCTTGAATGAGGATATGCTTTCCTTCTACCTAGGGCCTGAAGATCTGTAGGCAGTGTCAAATTCTGCTCAAGCAGTCTCTGCAATGCAGGGGGTTGGGGGCACACAGGCAGGAAGGGAGCCTACATGGTAGCAGTAAGGTGGCAAACTGTCCCTCTGACCCCATTCCTTCAGCTTGGTTCATTGAACCCTCTCTTGCCCTGTTGCCACCAAACCTCTCTACTTTCAATAGCAGCTTGTTTACAGGTATCTTCCCTTCCCCTCTGAAGACATGCCCTGGTCAAACCCATTCTAAAAAATTCTTCCCTTGATTCTTCCATTCCGGATCACTACTGCCCCGTCTCCACTCTTCCCCTTTCTCTCTAAGATACTTGAAAACTAGTCTTTTCTCCTCAACTTGCTTCCCACTTAGATACCACTCATGTCCTGCACCCCGTCAATCAGGATTCTGCACCAGTCACAGCACAGAAAGCCTAGTTACTCATCTGTAACAGGTGTTCTCTGGGGACAGCAGGAATCAATCCTCACATATGGGCGATGTTGACACTGATGGAGCCCATGCGGAAGCATCTCAACAGCTTTCAAAATGCTACATGCAAAGTCCCTTTCCCAGTCAAGGGTGCCATCTTGCCTCAGTCTAATCACATAGCTAAGACGGAAAAATTTAAATATGGTACAGAAGCAAATAAGGGAAGAAAGGAGGGTTGTGAGCACTGTTCCCTCTAAGCTGTGCGCGCGCGCACACACCTCGCCGAGTGAGCGCACATACTTTACAACAGAGCGCACAAAAACTACGGTTCTGATTCTGATAGAAAACAACACAGACGTCTTAAAATTTAAAAGTTGTTGTGTATTTACGGTTTTCACAAGTTCTACAATATTTTCTAGTGCAATCATTGTGGTGTACATACTGTATTCTGACGTGTAGTCAAATATTAAAGTATATAATTTCGAGTGTCGTTATGTGGCGCACAAAAATTTAACCTTCCTTCAAAAGCTGCACAGCTGATATTTTATGCGCACACAGCCTACAGAAAATTAGAGGGAACATTGGTTGTGAGGACTGATTCCTGCTGTCCCCAGAGAATACCTGTTGCAAGTGAGTAACTACACTTTCTCCAGGAACAAGCAGAAAGTCAGTCCTCACGTATGGGACTCCCCAGCTACAGGCTACTGAAAACCTGTACAAAATGCCACAGCGGCCAGAGAAGTGAGCCGTGAGCTGCAGAAGTTAAGTCCCAACTCAGAGACTCTCGCAAGACCCAAGTGTCCGGCGGAGAACCAGCACTCCGATAGCCTGAACACAGAAGGGTCAGAAGGCAGAAGTTGCTTACATCCCGAAGAGATTACGGAGTATGGTCTGGCTGAAGGCGCTGTCCTGTCAGGACTCCCACTCCAGGCAGTAGTGAGCTGCGAAGATATGGACCGAAAACCAGGTGGCAGCCCAGCAGATTTCTGTTACAGATATGGAAAGCAGATTTGCCACAGAAGTAGCCATGGCCCCGATGCACTGTCATGACCCACTGGTCTAGTGAGATTCCAGCCTACTCAGAGGCGAGGGCAATGCAGTCTGCCACCCAAGTGAACAGAGTTCGCTTAGTCACTGGGAGCCCCAGTTGACTGGGATCATTGGAGACGAAAAGCTGAGGTGCTTTGCGGTGGCCCTGAGTCCATTGCAGATAGAAGGAGAGGGCCCTTTTACAATCCAAAGTATGGAGGACAGTCTCCGCCTTGCTAGCATGAGGCCTCAGAAAGAAGATGGGGAGCACCACCTCCTGACTAAGGTGGAATGGGGACAACAACTTCAGCAGAAACTTGGAGTGTGTGCGCAGTATTTGTAGAACTTCATGTGTGTGTGTGTGGGGGGGGGGGGAGAGGGGAATCTGCCATCGGAGCCTGAAGCTCGCTGACCCTGTGATTTGATGGGAATGCCACAAGAAAGATGACCTTCCAGGAGAGGTACTACAAGTGGCAGGTAGCCAGGGGCTCAAATGGCAGCTTAGTAAGCTGTGAGAGCACCACATTGAGATCACATTTTGCCACTGGTGGGAGGATGGGGGGTTTGGATAGCATGAGGCCCCCATAGGAACCTTGATACAAGGGGCTGGGCTGAGAGGGGTTTTCCCTGAACGGCATGGTGATGCGCTGAGATAGCGCACATGTGCACTCTGACCGAGTTGGACTTTAATCCCACCTGTGACAGGTAGAGTACGTACTGGAGTACCATCTGAACTGAGGAGAACGGGCTCACCTGCTTCTCGGCGCACCAGACCGAGAAGTGATGCTACTTGAAGGCATACACTCTTCTCATGGAGGCCTTGCGGGAGGCCAGAAGGACCTCTTCCATGTCCTGTGGAGGTTGAAGAGAACCAGGGCTACCCTTTCAGCAGCTGAACCGTGAGAGACAAGGACCCTAAGTTGGAGTGCAGGAGAGAGCCCTTCTCCTGAGATAGCAGTCCTGAGGCACGGCCCAGAGAAATTGGTGATGCTGCCAACAGGTGGAGAAGCAGTGGGAACCAAGGTTGCCTGGGTCACCGTGGGGCTATCAGTATCAGTGATGCCCTGTCACGCTGGACTTTGAAGAGGGTCTTTATGACCAGTGGAGTTGGTAGGAAGGGTAAAGACGGCCTTCCGTACATGGAATCAGGAACACATCCACTGCCACCCAGGACAGGTGCGGCTGCAGTGAGCAGAAGCTGGGCAACTGTGTGTTGTCCGGGCTGGTGAACAGGTCCACTAGAGGGACGCTCCAGGAGTTGAAACATCTGGTTGGCTACCCTGGGATCCAGAAGCCACTCGTGCGGCTGGAGGACTCTGCTCAGTTCGTCTGCCAGGGCACTGTCCTGGCTCGGGAGGTAGACTACCCATAGGAGCATCCCATTGTGTGTCACATATAAGCAGAGGGCTACCGTCTCCTGGCGGAGGGTGTATGACCCCGTGTTCCCTTGCTTGTTCATGCAAAACACTGTAACCTGGTTGTCAGTCTGGATTAGCACCATCTGGTGCTGCAACCAGTGGCTGAAGGCCCAGAGAGCCAGGAACATCGCCCGGAGCTCCAGAAGGTTGATCTGCAGTTGGCATTCCATCTGGGACCAGCTGCCTTGTGTGTGGAGGTGCTCACAATGAGCTTCCCAGCCCAGCAGGAAGGCATCCATAGTGAGAACCCTCTGGGGAGTGGGTGCTTGGAAGGGCATCCCAGCCTACAGGTGGCGGGGGATCTGCCAACAGTTGAGGAAGTCTGCCAGCTGGCGGGTCACTCTCATGTCCTGGAGCCTGCCCGTGGCTCATGTCCACTGAGAATGAAGGCACCACCTCATGTGTAGGCAGGAATATGGGGTCACATGGACTGTAGAGGCCATGTGGCCCAGCAGGCGGAGCAGAAGCCGGGCGGGTAGCAACCAGCAGTGCTGTACCTCTACAGCTAGCCCCCTGAGGCATTCTTTCCTCTCCCCTGAGGGAAGAAGGCCTTGGCTTGGAGGGTGTCTAGCTCAGCTGCTATGAACTCCAAGCACTGAGCCAGGGGGAGGTGGGACTTGGGACATGGGGAAGTTGATGACAAACCCCAAGTGCTGCAGGGCATGCATAGTGTGCTCGGTGGTGTGGTGCACCTCTGCAGCTGTGCCTTCCTTTATGAGCCAGTCGCCCAGGTAGGGAAAGATGAAGGCCCGTTGGAGACTAAGGTGGGCTGTGACCACCACCAGGTACTTGGTGAAGACCCTTGGCGATGAGGCCAGCCTGAAGGGCAACACCCTGTACTGCTAGTGACCTCCTCACACCACGAAGCAGAGGTATTTTCAGTGGTTGGGATGGATCAGGATGTGCGTATAGGCATCTTTCAGGTCTAAAGGAGCATATCCAGTCTCCCTGCTGGTGGTATGGCAGCAGCATTCCAAGGGAGAGTATCTTGAACCTCTCCCTTACCAGAAATATGTTCAGGTCCCGCAGGTCCAAGATGGGCCCAAGGGCCCCCATTTGCTTGAGAATGAGGAAATACCTGGAGTCGAAGCCGGTACCCCAGAGATGCTTGGGCACTGGTTCCACTGCCTTGTCCTCAAGATCTGCAAGCTTGGTGAGGAGCAGAGTCTGGTGGAAGAGAGGTCTTACAGGCTCTCCTGGAAAGTATGAGGGTCACACCTCTTGCAGATGTAGGAGATAGCCCACCTTGACCACTTGCAGTATCCAAGAATTAGTGGTGATGGGCAAACAGGGTCAGAGGCCACCCTGCGGGCTGTTAGGGACCTCCTGGGAGAGAGAAGGTCGTGCCCAAGGAGTCAAAAGCTCCTCCCAGGTTGAGCCGGAGCTGATACCAGTGCCTGGGACTTGGGGGTCTTTTGTTTGTGGGGGTTATGCCCTTGCTCTTTGTGGTGTTGGACTTGCTGCGGGACCAAGAATTTTTGCAACTGTGAGGCATTGCCAAAACCTCTCTTTTTCCTCGGGAAGAAGGACTTCTTCCCTGGGGCCTTCTTACAGGGCTGCACTGAGGCCTTTTTAGAGAGTCTATTCCTTGTCAGGAACTCAGTCTTTATTTCAACTACCATGGGTTTCCCGAAGAGATTCTCTCTGATACAGGGGACATTGATAAGGTGGGGCCACTTGGCAATAGTGACCTGGATTTTGACTTGAAGGTCAAAGTTGTCAAATCTGATGGATGAGGGGGTTTAAAAGTGGGGTCCCTTGTGACTTGTAGAATCTCCATCTTGCCAAAGTTGACAGCCAAATTGTGGAGCTGGAGCCAGCTAACTATTTCCTTGAAGCAGGTGATGAGCTTAGAATAGTAAGGGGCGGTTGTGGAAAAAGGGGTGAAGATCATTATGTCATCAGCGTAGATTTGATAACCAACGTTGAAGCTCTGAATGGTTGTACAGAGATTGTAAATATTAAAGAGCAAAGAGGAGAGAGCGGATCCTTGCAGAACCTCTTGAGGTAGTTGAAGGGGGCTAATGTGAGCTGATCAATTTTTATCTGTTGGGTACTCTGAGAGAGTTATGAATGGAACCATGTGAGAGGCATGCCCTGTATTCCAAAGTTGTGGAGTTAGTTTAGTGTATGGTGGGAGATCATATAGAAGGCAGCGATGTCTAAAAATAGCAGTATGAAGCCGCTGGTAGTTCCTTCCATTCCGGTGATGAGCATTGATAGTAGGGAGGTCAACGAGGTTTTGGCACTATGATGCGGGAGAAACCCATGTTAGTGTATGTTGAGGGGTGCATGGAGATCAATGTGTTCCTGCAGCTGGATTTGTACCATCTTTTCTATGATCTTTGCGAGAAAAGATACACTGGCTATGGGCCTGTATGAGGCAGGTAAGCTGGGGTCTATGAGGGGTTTCTTTAGGAGGGGTCTGACTGAGGCTTGCTTAAGGGTGAGGGGGAGGCTAGCATGAGAGAGGGAGGTGTGAAGGTTGTGTGATATGACTGGAAGGCGAGGTGCTCGTGTAGATTTTATCCATGCAATTGGGCAAGGGTCTAGTGGGGAGGTGGTTGTGTTGATGTGCGAGATGATGGTGGCAAGTTCTTCCAGTGCCATGTTCCTGAAGGTGGTCCATGATTGCATGTCCTCAGATGCACTGGTCTGTTGGGGGTGTGAGGGGCATGGCATGAGTGGCAGAACTGTGCTTGGCTTTTAAGAAGTCTGCCATGTCTTGAGGGTAAAGAGTGTTGCCTGTTGTAGTTGGGTAGGGTCCCTGGTGAGGGATTTCATCAAATGCTTGCATGGGGGCAGAAGCGGCTTAGCTTAGGTTTTGCCACTTCCACCCTCATGCACAGGAAGTCAGCATCAGTCATCAGAGGGGGCAGAAGCCAAACAGCCTTGCAGTGCTGGAGGTTTAAGGTAAACGCTGTGGGGCTGTTTGAGGCCATTGCTGTCACTGCAGGTCCTGGAGAGAGGTGGCAGCAGTGGCAATAGGCCGCCCCAGATCATTTGCACTCTATGTGACTGCCTAATGGCCAAGCTGGCCCTTTCTGTATGTTTGAGCTGGCAGAAAACATGAGTGAAGCAATGAGATCTAGGGTTAAAAGAGGCATAGGTCTAAATGTGCTGGCCTTAGGAGGAAGGGCGTCAACAGACCACTCCTGGGGGGCAAGGACATTTCTCTCCTGATTGGGAGGATCTCTCAATGACTTACTCTGATGTTTTGTTTTCTCTTTGGCCTTCCTATAGTCCTGCAAGGCTCAATGTCTCAGTCTGCCTGTGCCTGGGCAGCTTTAAGGAGTTGTGCAGGCTTGGAAGGCTGCATGCTGGAGCCCAACTGCTACAGACCCGACGTGAGAAGGAGAAAAAGCCTTCCCTGATCACGGCTCTTGCAGAAGGGCTGCACCCAGGCTGCCATGTGCCATCTGCTTTTTTCCGATACTGCCGCCAGTATGGGACCTGCACCTGGTTGGCAGGAGTGCTATTGGAGCTGTTGTGTTCACGAATGAGTTTTTCTAATAGTACCTGATCTGGGCCAGTAGGGGAAGGGGAACGCAGCTGATGCAACCCTGTGCTGAGGATCAGGGGTCATATGCATAGCTGAAGACCCTTCTCTGGAATGGCTCCCTGATGGCTGCTCAGATCCAATCTGTTTTTTTTAACTTTTTTTTGTTTTATTTGTACATTTACTTTAAATTTTCTGTCTGCTGAGATTTTGTGGGAGAGAAAGAGCTGCAATTGTGTAGAAGCCTGGAAAAAAGTAGCCCAATGGGAGCAGGAGTTCTTCCCTAGCACAGGATGCCCTCAAAGGCTTTTCTTAAGCTAGAGGAGAGTTCCAGCACATTGGATCTGTCAGATGATTTCACTATAATAGTCTGCCTGCATCTCCTCTGCTTGTCTATGAAGATCTGTAGTTCTACTTTTCTTACAGATATTAGAAGTACAATTTTATACAGACAATGGAACAAAATAAGAACCAGAACTTGGTGAACTGGTAACTCTACTACCGCCCCAACCCCTGCATCCCCCTCATCACGCCATGCATCTCAGCCAATCCTGCCTTCAGCAGGAGGGAAATGGAACAAGCAGCTAGAATACAGCTCACAATACAGGCAGACCTCTGACTAGGCAAGCTCTATGCCATGGCACCCTTCCAATTAGCTTATAGTTCATTAAAAATGGAAACCAGCTCAAAACAAGCTGAGTTTTGGAGACGTTTTAGATCTTTGAGATACATTTGCTGAACCTCTGCTTTAAAAAAAAGACAGAAGGATAGCTAGGTGAAAGTGAAGGGTTTAGTACCTCTTTCTGGGTGCATGTCTTGGGCCAATATTTCAGCAGTCCTCGAATCACCTAATGCCCAGAAAAAAAAAGAATCACAAAACTAAAAAGTTAAAAACAAATGATCCTCGTTATAAAACCCCTTTTATTTTCAATTCCAAAAATGTAGACAAAAAATGAAAGAAAAATAACTACAACACAAGAATACCTTCAGGAAAAAGGAAATGAAGGGGAAACCATCCTAATGCCAGGATTTGAGTATATAGGAAACACTTTTACCCTTAATGAGTCACATTCATTTTCAATAGAGGTGTATCGGACTCACACTATACCTTCCCACCCCAAACCTGGATCAGATTTTTGGAAATTTTGAGGAAGTTATTGGGCCTCAAGATGGACAGAAAAATGGATGATGATTAAAAAAAAAAAAAGGCACAAGCTGTCCTCATACATTGATGACATCATTGCAACTGAAAGGGCTGGAAATGGCTGCAGGGAAAGCGTAGTTACTCACTGTAACAGGTGATCTCCAGGAACAGCAGGAATGTAGTCTTCACATATTGGTGACATCGGTACCGATGCAGCCTGCATGGGAAAACTCCCTAGCGTCTATTAGGAAAACCTTTGGGAGCATCCCACTGCACCCGCATAGCTGCCTTCCTGCCTTTGCCACTCTACCTCCTCAGTTGAGTATGTAGCTGAGATAAAGGGAGAGGAGAAAAGAAAACCTACAACTCCTAGGGGAGGAAGGTGGGTAGTGAAGACTTAATTCCTGCTGTTCCCGGAGATCACCTGTTACAGGTGAGTAACTATGCTATCTCCAAGAACAAGCAGGAATGTAGTCTTCACATACGAGACTCCCTAGCTGGAAGATACCAGAGACAGATCTTGGAACCAGTAATGGTTCTCCTCAGGAGAGGCTAAAAGAGGTCATGGATCCTCCATGGATGTCTGGTATCAAAAATTCCAGGACGGAGGGTAGGAGTTGCTCTAAGTCTGAAAGAGATGCTGGAGAACAGCCTGGTCAAACATGGCATCCCAGCGGGAGTCCTTGTCGAGACAGTAGTGAGCAGCCACAGAGTGTAGATTTGCCATAAAGGTAGCCATAGCCCGAACATTATGGGCAGTGACATGACCTTCAAGGGATAGACCTGCCGCATCATACGCGAAAGAGATGCAGTCATCTATCCATTTGGAAAGGGTACATTTGGGTACTGGCAACTCCAAATGACTAGGATCAAAGGAGACAAACTGAGAAGCCATTCGGTGTTCTCTCATCCTCTGAAAGTAGAATACTAAAGCATGTTTACAATCCAGAGTGTGAGGGTTGCCTCCACCCTAGATGAATGCGGTCTATGGAAAAAGACAGGAAAGTAAACTGCCTGATTCAGATGAAAGAGCGAAACCACTTTCGGCATAAAGTGAGGATGAGTCCTAAGAACAACCCTGTCATGGTGGAACCGGGTGTAAGGCAGGTCAGCCACCAAAGCCTGAAGCTCACTAATGTGTCTTGCTGAAGTGAGGGCAGTAAGGAAGATGACCTTCCACGACAGAAACTTGAGCGAGGTTATAGTTAAAAGGTTCAAAGGGCAGTTTGAGAAGTTGTCCTAGAATATTAAAGGTCCCATGCCACTAGTGGTGGTCTGATGGGAGGCTTGGTTAAAAGAAGCCCCCTCAAAGCATGAGACAAGCGGCTGTGAGGAGATGAGCTGCCCATCTAAATGATGAGAGCTTGCAATTGTACTTAAGTGCACTCTTACAGAGTTGATCTTGATGCCAGAAGAGGAAAGGTGGAGGAGATATTGAAAAAGTGCCTCTACTGAAACTGAGAAGGGATTAAGATCCCTCTGTGAACACCAGAGTGAAAATCTACGCCACTTAAAGGCATAGGAACATCTAGTTGATGGCTTTCTGGAAGCTAAAAGTATGTCCTTAACCTCTTGAGAAAGGTTAAGGTGCTGAAAGGCTATTCCTTCAGCAGTCATGCTGTGAGGTGGAGACTGTGGATTGGAATGGAGCAGCATCCCCTTCTGTGAGAGCAGATGTGGTGCAGCCCCGAGATCTATTGGTTGAGTCTGAGACAGACGTAAGAGGAGAGAAAACCATGGTTGACGTGGCCAGCGTGGGGCTATGAGTATCATAGAGCCCCTATCCCCCTGGAGTTTGAATAGCATTTTGGGAAACAGGGGAATGGGGGAAAGGCATAAAGGAGACCTTACTCCCAAAGGAGGTGTAAAGCATCCACCTGCTGACTGTCCGATGTGAGAGAGTCCTGGTACAGAAGCGTGGAAGCTTGACATTCTGCGGGATGGCAAAGAGGTCTATCTCTGGAGTCCCCCAGGTCTGGAAAATGTAGGATACTGTGTCGACATGGAGAGACCATTCGTAGGGAAGAAGAATCCGACTCAATTTGTCTGCTAAGACATTTTGTTTGTCTGGAAGATACACCGCTTGTAGGTGGATGTGGTGAGCAATGGCAAAGGACCAGAGATGTAGAGCCTCCTTGCAGAGGGACCAAGAGCCTGTTCCTTCCAGCTTGTTCACATAGAACATGGCAATTTGATTGTCAGTTTGGATCAGGATTCTGTGGTAAGAGGTGTTCCTGAAATATTTTGAGAGCACTGAAGATTGCTCAAAGTTCCAGGATATTTATGTGGAGTCATGACACCTGTGGTGACCAGAGGCCCTGCGTGGAAAGATGCCCTAGATGGGCTCCCCACCCCAGTTTGGATGCATTCGTCATTAGGGTACATTGTTGTGAAGGCATCTGAAAAGGTGACCCTATGAGGAGATTTTCTAGGGAACACCACCACTGGAGAGTTATTGTCAGAGGGGAAGATACTTGTATCTTGTCCCCGAGATGGCCTGAGGCTTGAGTCCACTGGTAAGCCAGAGTCTATTGTGTTATGTGCATGTGGAGACGGGCATATGGGACTACATGCACCATTGATGCCATATGATCTAGAAGTTGCAGCATTTCTCAGGCAGTGAGGTAGTCTCTGAGATGTGCCTGAGATGCCAGCTGAATGAGCCGAATGCAGTGTGGTTAAGGCAAGAATGCCTTCAACTGCTGAGTGTTTAAGAGAGCCCTTATGAACTTTAGAGTCTTGAGTGGGAACTAGTTGGGACTTTGGAAGATTTATGACGAATCCCAAATGTTGCAGCACCTTCATGGTGTGTGAGAGAGACAGGCTGCCTTCCTGAGAGGTGCTTGCTCTTATGAGCCAGTTGTCCAAGAAAGAGAAGACAAATATCCCTAGAGTACTCAGGAATGCAGCTACGACTGCCATGCACTTTGTGATGACTCTTGGGGCAAAGGTTAGTCCAAATGAAAGGACTCTGTATTGATAGTGTCTTCCTTGGAAAATGAAGCATAGGAACTTTGTGTTCTGGATAAATCAAGATATGAGTGTACACTTCTTTTAAGTCTGGAGAACAAAGGCAGTCCTGACTCTGGAGATAGGGGAGAAGGGTCCCTAAAGAGACCATTTTGAACTTCTCACGTACGAGAAACTTGTTTAGGTTTCTGAAGTCCAAGATGGGCCTGTATCCTCCTGTTTTCTTTGGGATGAGAAAGTAGGGAGAATAAAAGCCCATTCCCTGTTGGGATGTTGGAACCTCTTCTATTGCACCCTGCAACAGAAAGGAGGTGACCTCCTGCAGTAACAGAGCAGTGAAGGGGGGGTTGAGAATGATACCCTTATTGAGGTAGAGGAGGGCAGGCTTTGAAGATGACGTCTGTATCCCTCCCTGACTATCTGCAAAGTCCACTGCTCTGAGGTGATCAAATGCCATCTGTGGGCATAATGGCACAGTCTGCCGGCAATGTGGAGGGGATAGGGGTTCTCCAGAGGCAGAGCAGCTATGTTCTCTAGGAAGGAGTCAAAAACCAGGAGAAGGCTGAGTCTACTGAGGAGGCTGCACCTTAGGAGTCTGACTTCCTCTGCTGTTTTGAAGGTTGTTGTCCCTTTGGGGGAGCATGATGCTGGCATTGATAAACAGGGGTATAAAAAGAATAGTACTTCTTCTTCTTTGTAAAGAAGGCTTTCTTTGCTGCCTTCTTTTTAGCTAGGTTGGCAGTGAATCTAGAAAGGCTATTCAGGGTAGTGTTTTCAGATTCTAACTGAGATGCTTTGTCTTGCCAATCCTTGCCAAAAAATAGGTTTTCACCGGTGCAAGGAATATTATCCAACTTATCTTGAACCCACTGTTAAAGATCCGATGCTTATAGCCATGCAATTCTGAATGCACTGATGCAGATTGATGTAGCTCTACTGGTGCACTCAAAACAATCAAAGATTGCTGTATTGACAAACTTTGAGATGTTTTGAGCATGCTTGACTAGAATGAGGTAGCCTGCTCTCTTGTCATCAGGGAGAAGAAGAGTCATTGATTCTAAATCCCTAGTTACCTCCTTGAGAAACATACCCATGTAGAGTATGTAGGAAATCATAGCCTGAAGGCCTGAAAGCAATGTCGACCAAAAGCATCGAGGGTTCTCGATTCCCTACCCGGAGGGTTGGAGGAATGTGTCTTTGCGCTCTTGATGCGACACATTGCCAATTCCACTACCATTGAGTGGTGTGGCAATTGTCTCTTTTGGAAACTGGGACATTCCGGTACTTGGTATCGAGCAGTCGAGTATGTGGAGAAATGGCAAGGGGTGTCTCCCACATAAGGAGCATGAAGTCATGGAGAATGCAGTGAATAGGAAGTGTGGCCGCTTCCTTAGGAGCTGTTGGGTATTGGGGAATTTCCAATTCTTCAGCTCTATGCTCTTTCTCCGATGTCACTGTTATGGAAAGGCCCCTGGCAACATTGCATATAAATTCTTGAAAAAACATGTCCTCTGGCGGGGACATGCAATGTTGCGGAGACAGGGACAGGTCCTCTGGTAGGCTTGTAGACCTAGAATATCTGCTGATTTGTCATATGATGAATCAGATTCTGAAGACTCAAAGTATCAATGGGGCAGAGTTTTCGCGTTCCGTCATAACCCGATCGAAGTCAATACCTGAAACCTGCTTAGATGGAAGCTCGATACTAGAAATGGATTCGAGGGCAGGCATGGGTGGCAGCATATTGAGCAGCATGTAATCCGGTGTGGTTTGGACCAGTACCAAAGATGATGCTGGCATTTGCAGAACAGACGGTAAAGCCTTTACTGGAACGGAGGCTGCCAGTAAGGCCACTAAGCTCCACTTGATGGCCTGATTCTGCAGGCCTCTCTTTATCATCTTCCTGCAGAGGGGACATTCTGAGGGTTGATGGTCAGGACCTAGGCATTTTGGACAGCAGCCATGGGTGTCAGTGGCCGAGATGGTACTGCCACACTTAGAACATTTTTTAAACCCATTGGTTGGTTTTTCCATTTTGTCAGTGACAGAATGGAAGGCCTGGGCCTAAAATGGTGTTGATGCGCCTGAAGAAAGAGAAACTTTACCCTTCTATTTTTTTTTTTTTTGAAAGAAAGAACCGACCGGGAGTCGGTACCAGCGCTGATGGAAAGGCAGACATGAACCACAAAAATATGAAAAACAGGAATTTTCTGTGGTGACAGGATTTGCTTCCTGCTGACTCTGCAGAAAACGAAGAACTGAGGAGAAGAGTGGCAAAAGGCATGAAGGCACGCAGGCACAGTGGGATGCTCCCAAACGTTTTCCTAATGGACGCTGGGGAGCGTTCCCGTGCGGGCTCCGTCTGTTCAGACGTCACCCATATGTGAAGACTACATTCCTGCTTGTTCCTGGAGATAACATGCTGTGATGTCATTGCAACGTACCGGCACATTGCTTTTTTTTCAAATTTCAAGAGATGGCTTTCCAAATTCCAGCTTTCATTGTAATAAATCAACTCCGTTCAAAACATCCAAAATATAGCAGACAGACAATAAATTAGCAATCCCTCTAGTGTCAAAGGAGGAAAAAGAGCGTAGATGTAGGCCCAAAGTCAGTTTTATTTTTAGGATTTAAATATCAATATCGTGGGTCAATAAAAAAAATCTCCATTATTTTATTTTTTGTACTTTCTTTCAATATGTGGCGCAAACATCTTGGAAAGTTCCTTTAAAGAATGAAACCACCAAAACCATAATGTGTCTGTTAAAATATTTCTTTATCAGCTATTGTGCTGAAACCGACACCTCATGCCAACTGTGAAATTGCCTGACAAGGACCTTCAGCGGTCATCAGCATGGTGCTCTTCATGCTGTAGGTCATGAATCCCTAAACGTTTCATGTGAAGTGCCACTTACAGCATTTTAAGTCACCCTACCCCTGAAGCAGCATCTTCAGCAAAACACTACAGGTAAGTGTTTTAACAGATGTTATAATTTTAGTGAATTTATAGTTTAAAGGGCTCTCCAGTATTTTTGCATCACACATTGAAAGAAAAAAATAAAATGGAGGGTTTTGGGGTTTTGATTTTTTTTTTTTTTAATTAACCTTGTAATGCTGATGAATTTTAAACCATAAAAATAAAACTGATTTTGGGCTTACATCTGAGGTCTTTCTTCCTTTGATACTAAAGGTGTTTGTAATTTAATTGTCAGTAGTATTTTGGACATTTGAATTTGATAACTGCTGGTTCTTTTGTGAAATTTGGTTGGATTTCCAATAAAATCAGCTCCAGACATTTTCAATCGCTTGTACCAGAGGTAAGGAAAAACAGACACCCCAGAGTACTATAGAGGGTAGCTATTTTGGAGAACTTTCTTGGTTTCTAATTTAACTTTTTTTTATAAACACACCATCAAGAACACTAAATTATTTTTACATAGAAGATAGAGATGAACATTCAAATACGTACTACTTAACCCTTTCCAGGCTGAGCCAAAAACTCTCAGGATCCAAAATTCTGACTAAATATTCCTATCAAATGGTATATAATACATGACCATAGCAGAAGGAAAATTACTATTAGAACATATTGAATAAGACGGGTACAATTTTCCTGAAATATGCAAAAATTAACCCGGTTGCAGAATGTGGATTAAAAATTTAAAGTAGGCCTTCAAAGGGTTAATGTGCTGAATACAGAGGATTTTGGAGAATATTTTGAAAAAAGAAAAAAAATGTTTTTACAGATTCGGAAATCCATTTCAAGAGGGGAAGATGGATGAAGTGAGTGGAGGAGTAGTGAAGTGATTAGCACAGCAGGCTAAGAACCAGGCCACAGTTCAAATCCCACTAATGTGTCTTGTGGTTTTGGGAAAGTCACTTAACCCTCTATTGCTCCAGGTAGAAAACTTAAGGGTCCTTTTACTAAAGTGTGCTATACTGTTAATGTGCAATTCTGCACATGTTAACTTTGTACTTGGGCCTGCAGCAAAGGTTAATGAGTGACCATGACAGTTAACACATGACAATTTTCATGCTAACTAGCATTAGCGCGTTTGGGTGCTGAATGGGTATGTTATGAGCGATGAGTGGGCATGGTGAGCACATTACAGTTAACGTAGAGGTACATATCGTAAGCTGTCAATGTTGCAATCAGCATGGGATCACCTAACACCACTGCAATGTTGTTGCTGTTAGGTGCCGTCGAGTCAGTGTTGACTCATGGTGACCCTCTCGATAGTTGTCCTAAACTGTGTTCAGTTTTCAGTCAGGCAGCTCATTGTTGATAGAGTGGCATCCATAGCTGTTGTTACTGTATGGACCCATCCATTGCTGGCCTTCCTCTTTTGTCCTTTCCAAGCATGATGAAGTTAAACACACCTACACTAACTGGGAATGCCACTGCTATGTGTTAGGGTACAATTCAGTGCGGCCACTTGCAGGAACATGCTGAAAACACCCCCACTAGTTAGCGCACAGCAGCTGCAATTACCACATGCTACTTTTCGCACTAAATGCATGTTAGTTGTAAAACTTAACGCACTTTAATAAAAGGGGCCCTTAGACTGTAAGGGCCCAATATTCGAAGGGCATTTACATGGTTTACAGCCTAGTAAACCGTGTAAATACCTTAGATGGGGATATTCAATGGCACATACTGTACATAGTAACATAGTAAATGACGGCAGATAAAGACCAGTATGGTCCATCTAGTCTGCCCAGCAATATGGCAGGAGTAGGTGCACCCCTTCCCATGTCTTTAGGGAGTAGGTGCACCCCTTCCCATGTCTTTAGGGAGTAGGTGCACCCCTCCCCATGTCTTTAGGGAGTAGGTGCACCCCTCCCCATGTTTTTGTTTAGGGATGAACCCACCGCTCCTCCCCCTTGTACATGGTTAGTGTTGTTGAATATCCCCATCTATGTCCCCTACACCCCCCCCCAATGCTATCTGGCTAGCATCAGGACATGTTAGGGGCGCTCCAGGGGGGGGGGGGAGCGGAGGAAGGAAAACCCTTGCCGATCTTTAAGGCACCGATTGCTATCACCGGATATTCAATGCTGTTGCTGAGGCACTGGTTTAGAGGTTGGCAGGGAGAGCTGTGCACCTCATCAGCGCATAGCCCTTCCAAACCGCGGGCAGCTGAAAACTGGGTCCTAAGTCCCTCCAGGGACAGGGAATACCTACTGTATGTGAATGTAACTCACCTTGAAGTACTATTGAAAAGGGGTAGAACTAGACTTATATGCACCCCTCCCACCTCATCTGACAAGGAAGCAAGATCAGGAGAAGGATTTTATGGGAGATTTTAATGGAGAAACTAATTCTTAGTAAGAAACAACCACACTGTATTTGAGAGCCTTTCCTACTGAAAGTTTTTGATATTGTATTACCTTTTATGTTACCAAAGTTAAGCCAATTGATTAACAGATATTTAGAGGAAGAGTATTTTCCCTGGTAAGCAGGCTACAATATACCTCATTCTTAAAATTAAAAAAAAAAAAAAAAAAAAAAAAGGCGGCGGCAGCAGCAGCTCACTGTATTTTAATAAGGTCATGAAGTATCGTACTTTTTCAAATTTTTAGTAAACATTATACAGAAAGTAGTTTATTCAAAGATAAATGCCTTTATTGCACAGGCTGAGGTATTACATCCATATGGAGTTTTGGTTTCACGCCCATTATAGTACCGTGTCCTTGCTGATGTCCCTAGTGAATCAGATCCGGCTATGGCCAGTCAGGGGCTAAAGTGCTTTGCTAATCCAATTGGCTTCAGCATTTTGATACTCCTGATCCTATCTTGTTGTCACACCGAACGGACTTGGGCTTTAAGGATACTATATGATCCTGGTTCTATACATTTTAACAGCACAGATCTCAGACTGTATTTTGGGATGTCATGTCGAAGGAACAACTATTACTATGTCCATTCTTTCTCCAGTTCCATTTAATCTGTTTATTTCCTCTTTGGTAAAGTTAATTGTCTCTTCTGGTATTCTTAAATTATATTGACGATACACTCCCACTTAGTCTTTCCCCTGCACCCTCAACCTGTTGAACTTGTTCAACTCATTAGCATCTCTGATATGTATAAGCTATGTTAATTTAGAACTATAATGTGAACAACAGTATATCAAGTCAGTTCATGTTATTGCTCTAAGTTCCATGTAAATTATGTTTTTTTGTTCTATGCAAACCACTTTGATTTATAGATAAAGCAGTATAGAAGAATCAATGATTAATTAATTAATTAATTTCCAGAAAGTAGTTTTTATGGATGAAGGGTAAGCATCTATTGTAGGAAAGTTGAATAGCTGTTTAGCAGCAGTTGCCTTTTGACTATCAACGCCTAAGTTAAAAGTTGATGTCAAACAGTCAAAAGCACTGGATTTCTAGAACAAGCATGTAACGCATGCAGAGCACAGCTCATGGAATTCTTTCCAAATCCTCTTCATGCGCGCACGTGTGTGTTGTACACATGCACACCAATCTGTATCTGTGCTGCGTGTGAATGAGTCTTGTGTCTGTATATCTCTGTTTTGTACGTTTATTTATTTGTTTTATATATATATGTGTGTGTGTGTGTGTGTGTGTGTGTGTGTATATATATATCTATATATCTATATATCTATATATATATCTTTATTTTGTGTATCTTTGTGGGCTGGTATGTCTTTGTGTGTTTATTATCAAACAAACCATACTACCACTGAGGTTGTCAAAGTTAAATAATCCTTCAAACATTACAACCAAAAATCCTCCTTCAAAAAACTTCCATGCATTATATAATATTTCCCTCTTCCCCTAGTCAGATATATTGTATTATACGTTTATGACTTTATATTCTTCTACTCTTCAAAAATTCACTTCTCAAAAAAAAAAAAAGGATTTCTTTTTTATGAATCCAGTTTGTTAGGCTATCTGATTTTATAAAGGCAATAAACATGGATACTTTAAAAAGCAAAATCTGAACATCAGTATTTACACCTGATCCAAAGCAGGTGTGTCAGCTCACCTCACCTCTTATTTAGACATGAGCTTTGCACCAGAGATTGAGGGGGTAATCGTGTTTACTAGGGTTTAAAACAACCTCAAAATTTAAAAAGTAGCAGGTAGATATTCAGCCTAAGCAGTTGGCCACTGCAGCTGGAAAAAAAATCATCCTGATATTCAGCACTGGTATTCAGATCGTGGCTGGCAGATTCACTAGTGACCGCCAGTGCCAGCGCCGTACCTAGCTCTGTGCGAGCAGTGCAGCCGCACAGGGCACAGAAACATAGGGGCACTTTTGGGATTGCTGGCCTTGGTTCCCCGCCCGCTGCCTGCTCTTGCCCCGCCGCCACTGCTTTTCATGTTCCTGCGGCGGCGGCGGCAGAGCGGACACACCCAGCAGGTCTTTCCGACTCCATGCTCGTGTGTTGGCCTGATCCCTTCCTCCTTGCATCAGAGGAGGGAGGGACCAGACCAGCCATTCATGCGTGGAGTTAAAAGACCCATGTTTGAATGGCTGGGCTGGTCCTTTCCTGATACTTCAGAGGAGGGAGCGATCAAACCTGCATGCAAGCGTGGAGTCAGAAAGACCCACGTGTGTTTTTTTCAACTGCATGTCTGCTCCACTGCTGTCACCAATACATGAAAAGCAGCCGTGGCGGTGGCTGGGTGAGGGCAGGCAGCGCAGGGGAGAGCCGGATGGACATGGAGGTAAGTGGGGAGATTCTGGGCATGAGGCAAAAGACAAACCTGTGAGGGGAAGAATGTTCCAGATGTGCAAGTCGCGCAGGGCGCATTTATGGCTTGGTGTGGTCCTGACCAGCGCAATTGAATAGCTAAAATGGTATACATTTAGGACAGCTTTTCAGATGGTCTAAATTTATCTGCTACCTTATCTGGATAATGGTGATATTCAGGCATTATTCTATTAAGTATTGGTTCCCCCCAAGCTCAGCCCTTGGAATGCCTCCAGCACTATTTGGACAGTGCTGAGACAGCCAGAGGAAATATTCAGCTCACCCCCTTAATTAGATGTCCAGTTTTCCAAACTCTGGCACTTACATTTTGACTGCTGATTTTATAGTCTGCATATAAGTGCTTGCACTTACATGTTTAAAACCTTGAGTGATCAAAGACATTTTTTCTTTTAATGTTTGCTACTAAAATGGCTGTTCTCACTGAACATGCCAAAAACTGCTTGTGTATTTCCGGTCGTCCTTATAAGTATTTTACAAAAGTCTTCACGTTGTGCACAATTCACCGAGTATTTTAGAAAAGACTTGCTCGTCCCAGTCCCGAATATCCCAGTTCCTACCAAGACACTCAATGCAAAATGGGGCTTCGCATGTGAGCAGATTTAGGGCAGGTACTGTATGTGTGTGGACTGTTGACTGCACTGACTTAGCCAGAAAACACTTAGTATTACATTAGGCAAATACATTTAAAAAGCCCTCTCCAGGATCAACTCAACCCAGTGCCTTTCTTACTCAGCAAAAAAAAACAAAACAAAACAAAAAAAAAACTTTGAGTTGCAGTTTTGCCCAGAGAAATTTAGCCAGATAAGGAGGAAGGAATTCTGAAAGGGCAAAGTTTTTATCCAATTAAAATCTAGTCTTAGGCAGGTCAATCTTTCGAACAACATCAATTCCATGATGATCGTTAAATCTACCGTTCCATAATAAAGCTATAACTCCCAAGAGACTGGTCAGATCAATGCAGCAGGTGACTGGTAGTCAGGTACCATTAGAAAGGTAATGGGATCAGGTGTGGGGGGGGGGATGAGTTAGGTGTTCAGATAGCAGCCATGCAGGCGATGGATTATAGTAGAGCTTTCTGGTGTGCATGGGGGGAGGAGGAAGCCGGAAATGAGCATACAAGATAGCACAGTTACTTACCTGTAACAGGTGATCTCTGGGAACAGCAGGAATAAGTCTTCACATATGGGTACGTCGGTACGGACGGAGCCTGCGCGGGAACGCTCCCCAGCGTCCAATCAGAAAGCTTTTGGGAGCATCCCTCAGCGCCTGCGTACTGCCTTCCCGCCTTTCCAACTGTCTGTCTCAGCTATAAAACTCAACTGAGGAGAAAGAGAGAGAGAAAGAGGAAAGGAAGATAGATAAAGAGATACAACTCCTAGGGGAGGTGGGTGGGTTGTGAAGACTTATTCCTGCTGTTCCCAGAGATCACCTGTTACAGGTAAGTAACTGTGCTATCTCCAGGAACAAGCAGGAATGAGTCTTCACATATGGGGACTTCCAAGCTAAGATGCCTGGAGCCCTAGCATGGTGGGGATTGGAACATGCTACACCTCATATGGCCAGGCATCCTGAGGATGGAGGGTAGGAGTTGAAAGAGAGGAGCTGTAGAAAAACAGCTAACCTAAAATAGGACTACAGGTAAGGAGTCCTTGTATGTATGATAATTATCATGAAAATATTGAAATGAACAATCACAATATGTACCTCACCTACTGGATTGCAGGAAGTAGAGAGGCTGATGGAGTCTACTGGGGATCCAGTAGAGGAATCTTCAAGGTGACCTCACTGAAGTGAAGGTGAAGGTCCAAATCTGGAAGTGACAGGTGACCCAGGTGTCAACTGGGGTAGTACAAAAACGGTAGGTCTTTAGTGGAAAGCTTTATGGAAAAAGCTGGGAACTCTTTTGGCTACAGAGTTACTCACAGTTAGGAGCAAAAGAGGAAGACTGACCGATTTGGACAAACTAGCCCAGTCCTGGAGGGAAGAAGGGATATGGGAAAAAAGCCCATATTCCCAAGAAGGACAGATGTCTGAAGGGTTGAAACCTCAGATCTACTGAAGATCCACCCTGTCTTTCCTAACTGGTGAGAGATAGGAAAGATATTGGAGTATGGAGCTTCAGGGATACCTAAACCTAGGGTTAAGATAAGAGCTGGCAGTACCACAGTAGTGGTTGTGTACATAATATCCCAGACATACTGTGGGACAGTATGAACATATGCAAGCCCACTGTCTGGAACCTATAGGAAGGTAGAAACCTTTATAAGCATAGACAGAGAGATAAGTATGTAAATACATATCTACCTATAAGGGAGCATCTCGACAGATACACACACACACATAGATAGATAGATAGATAGATAGATAGATAGATATGGGTATATATATGTCTATAGTGAGATCTGGAGGGCATAACATATGCACACGCAGCTTACAGACATATGTATCTATAGAGAAGTATATACAGATATATACATACATGAATATATATGTCTAAAGATAAATGTCTGCAATTAAGCAGATAGAGATATGTCCATAAGAACATTCACCTGGGAGATGTGAAGAGGAAAGATTCATCTAATAACAAGGTGGAACCTACTTGAGAAGATATATAGAGAATCTATTCCCCCTGGCTAAAATGGTGCAGGAATGCTATCCAGTGAAAAAACCAGGAAGGTTGCGTGAAAAAACAGAGGATAATATCAGTCTGTAAACAGCAAGTCCTGAGTCATGTAGAACTCTCGCATGGTAAATGGACAGAAAACGCATAGGATGAGATACCAGGTTGACCACTGGAGAGATACAAAGTGGTATCATGCGTTATGAGTTAAATATGTGCTGTCCATGAAGGAGTAGGATACCATGAGGACAAGCTGCAAGGAAAAAAGAGCATATTCCTTGTAGGAATTGGAGAACTCTTTAGACGTTCACGCAGAAAAGGCTTATGTCCTGTATTATAAAAGGAGATAGTAGGGTGTGGAGAACCCTCACAGTCATGGGAAATGACTGGAGGAAGCCTTTTCCAACCATATAGGATAGTCATTAGAGACAAAACCCCATGCTCTCTAGCAAGGGCCCATAGTAGAAAGCTTCTCTGTAAGATTGCAGAGAGCATTATGCAGGAGAATTGGGAAATAAAACTGGCTGTTGGAAGAAAACCAACTGCCACGTTAACTATGCTGCCAAATCGAAAAGAATTGGGGATGGCAAGAAAAGAAGATAGTGCTTTCATCTGTCTTGGATAATCCTTATCACTTCAGGCTTATCACACTATCTTGGAATCACTACTAAGGCCAGACTGGAAGTAGTGGAAGACAAGACTGGAAACTTGTGGAAAAGTACCAGTAGTCCAATCACTGGAACTCCTGCATGGGCAGCTGCTGAATAAGACAGCAGAGAGAATCTTTCTGTGTAAAACAGAGAGAACAGACAAAATAAGAGGAGAAATTCCTGTCCCTGTCTGATGAGCTGCCCAGACAAAAAAAAGGGAGTTTATTCAAGAGAAAAAACTCCACACTGGAATGAAAGAAATGACTAGAAAGGCTAAAGAAGCCCTGCAGTGGTATGGTACCACCCTTTCAGGGGAAACCCTGGATAAAAGGGTAGAGACAGGAGCTGAAGGGTGACTTACCATATGGTAAGTCTGTGGAAGGAAAATATTCATGTTGGAACAGAAACTATCATGGGATAGTTGTTAAACCTCTCTTCTTGGTAGGAAGAAGAGGAGAAACCTGTGACCCATAGACATGAATATCCTGACAGCTCAGCATACCTAGGAGCAACTGGATGTCCCGAGAAAAGGAATCCATGTGTAGAGTTTTGAATGAAAAAACAGTGAAAAAACTTCTACTGGAAAGAAGTCAACTGAAGTTGTAAACTTCAGGACCCTATGGTTGCTGGGTTTGTTCAGCCTGGCTAGAGTTTGGATTCTTCAGACCAAGGCGAGGTTTCCCCTGCTTGGGAACATCTGTATGATGGGCAGGAGAAGAGTGAAACCTTCTTCTCCTAGGGAAAGAAGGTTTGGTAGGGCATTTCCTACCTACTGGGGAAGGAGAAGGCTTAGAATAGCCTCCAGAAACAGGGACGTCAGTGGACCACTGAGCAACCTGATGTAAAGACTCCTTATTGAAGAGATTTTCCCCAGTGCAAGGAGTATTACCCAGTCTTTGTTGTGCCCATCTGCTTAAGTCTGAAGCTTGGAGCCAGGCTCTACGTCGTGCCCCTATGGCTATAGCAGAAGTTCTGCTAACAGACTCAAAGGAGTCCAGGGAAGCACGAGTAAGAAACCAAGAGATGCTTTGAATATGACTAAGTAGTAAGGAATAGTCTGCAGTCTTGGGCTCTGAAAGAAAAGGAGTCAAAAGATATAATTTCTTTGTGACCTCCTGAAGTGATAGACTTATATAAAAAATATATGAGAGAATCCTTGTTGACAGCATAGATGTCTGGAAGGTTTGACGTCCAAAGGCATCTAGTGTCCTAGACTCACGGCCTGGTGGGTAAGAAGAGTGCTTCTTACTTTTCACCTTCCTCATTGCTGATTCTACCACAATGGAATGATGGGGAAGATGAGTCTTTTGAAATCCTGGAGAGGGGGGTACCTGATACAGAAGATCAGTCGCTCTAGAAGGTGAGGGAACCCTTAAAGGTGCTTCCCACATTCTTAGAAGAAGATCCTGCAAGGAATGATGTAAAGGAAGCATTATATTTTCCTTTTCTCCAGTAGAAAGAGAGCCTTGTGTAGGATCATAGCCAGGGATAGGAATAGCAAGAAATGTTGCCATATTCAGGAGAAAATTCTGAAAAGAAGGATCTCCAAAGGGAACCGTCCCTGGACAGGCTAGACCTGAAGAACTAGCCTGGGCACCGGAGGATCTACTTGAGAATATAGGAATATAAGATCCTGCACGGTGCAAGAAAGGATCCTGAAGGGATGGATGCTGGTACTGGAGGTCATGCCATGAGACAGTCAGCACTGCATCGTCCATGCCAGGTATCGACTCCAAACTTGGTATAGAAAGGAGCGAACCTGGTGAAAGAAGCATGGAAGGAGCTGGCCCCGATGTTACTGCGGGTACCGGCACCGATACCGATAGCTGTGTCGGAATCGGAAGCGACACCGACATCGAAGCAGTCATCGGTGGCTGCTCAATCGGTACCGAGGTAACCAAAGGCTTTTGGTAATCACCCTCGGTACCGAGCATCCGGAACCGGTAAGCGTCGGTACCGAGACGCGTCGGTACCCAGTCTTCTAGACTAGAGATCGATTCTAGACTCAGCATCGAAGGAAGCGAGTCTATCGATGCATGTCTAGAGGGTACCGACATCGGTGGTAGTATCGGCGTAGATGCCGATACTGGAAAGTCAATCTGGGGTGTATCGAGCGGTCCCAAAGGTACCGAGAAAGCCAGATGACAATCCCTGGTGAGGAGTGAATCGCTCAACACCAGTGCCGATGCCGGGGTATCGGTACCGCTCAAAGCAGATGCCACCACCGAGCATGGCTCAGGTATGTTCTGTGAGGGGTGAGCCCCAGGAACAACCTGAAACCCCTGATAGGCTTTGGAGGCCGAAGACTCCCGCCGGGGTTTTGAAGCCAATGGACCCTTGAGGGCAAGGCCGGAGCCGTCATCATGCTGTGCATGAGACTTACCACTCAAGGGTTGGCTAGTCTTAACAGACTGTTTGTGGGTTACCTGATCCTGTGGAGAAGAAGAAATGGTCGGTGCCCCAACACTGGAAGGCAACGCGGTATCGAGGGAAACTCGAAATGGAAAATCTCTTCTCACAATATTGTAGCCTAATGGCTCCGGAGGAAAATGGTCAGGACCCAAACAGGTTAGACACCAGTTCTTGGAGTCTAAAAACAAAACTGTACCGCCACAGCTTAGGCACTTCTTAGGAAGAGAAGGTGGCGGCTCCATGATGGAGAGGCCTAGAAGGCCCAAAAGGTTTAAGACAGAAACTGAGGGAAAATAATTCCCTGAATTTAAGAAAAAGAAAAAACACCGGCGGTACCGGTGGAGTCGGGGAGGCAGCCGCGACCACAAGAAAACAAAGAATTAAAGAAAAAATTTTCTGCGGTGACAGGAGGACGTCCTGCCGGCTCCGCGGAAAAACGAAAACTGAGGAGAGACAGTTGGAAAGGCGGGAAGGCAGCACGCAGGCGCTGAGGGATGCTCCCAAAAGCTTTCTGATTGGACGCTGTGGAGCGTTCCCGCGCAGGCTCCGTCGGTACCGACGTACCCATATGTGAAGACTCATTCCTGCTTGTTCCTGGAGATTACTTATTTATCTATCTACTCAAGATGGTAGCATACAAGGAAAAAAGACAACAAGGGCCTATCCTGGATAAGGAACGTTGTACTTAGCACCGTAGACAGAATAACTGAGCAGACTCAATCCTCCGTTAATATATCATTTTTAGGGGGAGAAGGCTTGCACTGTTTCTGCACTGTACTCACGTGTTCTGTCAGTGTAGCGTCTTTCTCCAAGAACTGTACGACGCAGTAAGCCAGCTAGAGACAAAGAGAGAGGGAGAGAAAGAAGGGGGAAAACAGAGTTTAAGAGACAGAAAGAAAAGAGACAGAAGGGGGTGATATAAAATGGATACATATAAATAAATAACCAGGAAAGGGAGAGAGAGAAAGAGAAAGCATAAGGGGAAGAGAGATACAGACAGAAAGAAGGGGAAAGGAAGAAATGAAAGAGAAGAGGTTAAATTCACACGCATATGGAGAAGCAATGAAGTGTTAAATAGGGCCACGTTTGCTGAGAGGCTGGGGAAGGCTCTTTACCTGGGCATGGAACACGGAGAGGGACCTGACGGAGTGCAGGGGGATCAGCACTCGCACTAGGAACTGCTTGTGCTCAGCCTTCAGGGGCAGCGCAAAGCCGTTAATAATGCTGGCAAAGGAGAAAGAGAAAGAAAGAAACTAGAGGCAGGCACAGGACACAGCGAGCTGTTACTGCAGTATTAATGGGGGGAGAGGGGAGAAGGGGTACACACATCAATACACTCACACACACACGCCGGCCACTAGCACTCACCCCCTCCAGCCAGATGCCAGGAATGCAATACTTCCCTATAACCTCCACACTTCAGTTTTGGCTTTCAAGCAGAATAAGCCCTGCACCTGAACAAGTGAGAAATCCTAAATTAGGTGCTCTCTCACAAGTAAAAATCCAATGAGCCTGAGCAGGCTAGCAGCTGTGCTCAAACTGCTCTGTACTGATAAAGTGTTATCTGGATTTTCAAAAAGTCTTTGACAAAGTCCCTCATGACGGAGAAATTAAAAAGTCATGGGATAGGAGGCAGTGTACTATTGTGGATTAGGAACTGATTAAAAGATAGAAAGCAGAGGGCAGGGCTAAATGGCCAATTTTCCCATTGGAGAAAGGTGAATAGTAGAGTACCCCAGAGATCTGTGCTGGGTCCGCTGCTTTTTAAACATATTCATAAATGACCTAGCAATGGGAATAATGAGTGAGGTGAATAAGTTTGCAGATGACACACAATTATTCAAAGTTGTTAAAACCCAAGAAGATTGTGAAAAATTGCAAGAGGACTTTGATAAACTGGAAGACTGGACATTCAAATGGCAGATGAAATTTAATGTGGACAAAGGCAAACTTATGCTCCTAAGAAAGAAAAACCCAAACTATGGTTACATGATACAAGATTCCACATTAGGAACCAACACCCAGGAAAAAGATTTAGACATCATCGTGAATAACACATTGAAACCCAAGAAGGCAAATAGAAGGCTAGGTATCATAAAGAAAGGAATGGAGAATAAAGCAAAGGATATTGTAATGCCTCTGCAACCATACTTTGAATATTGTGTGCAGTTCTGGTTGCTGTATCTTAAAAAGGATATAGCGGCATTAGAAAAAGGTACAAAGAAGAGTCACCAAAATGGTAAAGGTGATGGAAGGATACCCCTATGAGGAGAGGCTTAGAAGGTTAGGGCTCTTCAACCAGGAAAAGAGACAGCTGAGGGGAGATATGATAGAGGTCTATAAATTAATGAATGGAGTTGAACGGGTAAACATAGATCGATTGTTTTCACCATCAAAAGTGGAAAAATTAAGGAACGTGCAATGAAGCTACAGTGTAATCTGTTAAAGACTAATAAGAGAAAATATTTTTTCACTCAACACGTAATTAGACTCTGAAATTTGTTACCAGAGGATGTAGTAAAGGCTGTTGGTGTAGCTGGGTTTAAAAAACGTTTGGACAAGTTCCTGGAGGAAAGGTCCATAAACCATTATTAAAGAGGACCTGGGAAATCCACTGCTTGTCCCAATACACGCATTGTGGAACCTATGTGTCTTTTTGGGAATCTGCTAAGTAGTTGTGACCTGGATTGGCCACTGTTGGAAACAGAATAGTGGGCTTGATGGACCTTGGTCTGACCCAGTATGGCATATCTTATGTTCTTATGTACCAGCAATTTTAGATTCTCCCGTTACCCAAGGGATTTAGGGATCAACTGTGTATCGTTATGCAATTCCTGGCTTCTGACTGGACGAGGGTCCCCAGAAATAAAAAATAAACAAACAAAAAATGTACCTGCCCAGGATTTCCAGCAGTTCAGCTACTCCATTGAAGTGTTCTATCTCATATACAAACCTAAGAAAGGGATGAACAGAAAATTGTGATCGTTGCTGAGAGTCTTAGGACCACTTGGGTGCCCCCTGGCCCTAACACACCATATTGTTGTTGAATGCAGTATTCTCAACTTCTCCTCAATCACCAAGTTTTTCCATTCAAAAAAACACTTTCTGCTGTGCCAGCTTCTGCTGACTGATGAAAATGGATGGAAAAAGTACAAGCTATCCCCTCCCCGCTTATGACCTCACCAGACAGCACTGTGTGAGTCATGCAGCTGGTTGAGAGCTTAGGCGAGTCAGGTTTAAATATTCAGTCTTGAGCTATGACAAACCACAGCCTCCAGCTGCTTTATAATGCCTCCCAAGGCAAAGTGCTTTCAGCCATTTCAAATTTTGCTATGAACTATGCTAGACGTACTTGAACCTCTTACTTGCAAAGTTATACCAAAGGGCTCATCCGCCATCCAGGTGTCACTATAGTGACCATCTGATCTTATACTTGCAGAAAGAGCTGACCCACTGCTGATTTTACCCCCACTGCAGGCATATATGCCAGATCCACTAAGCAGGCAGGGAAGGTCAGTCCCACAGGGAGAAAAAATATTCTTGAGAAAGTCTGCCCTAGGAGTCAGAGCCCAGCTACAGGATTATTTAATATGGAAGATCCTTCTTTACCTGAGATTCTACTGCCCTCCGGTGGCACATAGATGTAACACAGTAAATGACAGCAGATAAAACCAAATGGACCCATCCAGTCTGCTCAACAAAGCATTTAGGGTTGTAACTGCCACTCTGTGCAGGTTAGCTCAGTGCTTTGTTTATATCCTCTTGCCTTTAGAGATCCTCTATAATAATCCCATGCTTTTTTCAATTCTATTATCATTTTTGTCTCCACTTCCTCCTCCGGGACTGGGAGGGCATTTCAGGCATTCACCACCTTTCCTTTAAGTCATAGGTGTCAAACCTGTCCTGGAGGGCCACAATCCTGCCAGGTTTTGGGATAGCCCTAATGAATATGCATGAGATATATATGCATTAGAGATAGCCTGCCAACCTGACTGGTTTGTGGCCCTCCAGGACTGGATTTGGAGACCACTGCTTTACACCTCTGTCATTTAAGATGGTGAGTGGGCAAGGTACAGATGTCCTAGACATCAAAAGGGTAGCTAGAATGTGTCACATTCATCCTCGATTCTCACCACCACCAAAAAGATGTCTAATGGACAATATTTTGGTGGTGGTGAGAAGTGAGGAGGAATGTGACAAATTCTATCTAACCTTTTTGATGTCTTGGACATCTGCACCTTGCCCACTCACAATCTTAAATGACAGAGGTGTAAAGCAGGGGTCTCCAAATCCAGTCCTGGAGGGCCACAAACCAGTCAGGTTGGCAGGCTATCTCTAATGCATATATATCTCATGCATATTCATTAGGGCTATCCCAAAACCTGGCAGGATTGTGGCCCTCCAGGACAGGTTTGACACCTATGCTTTAAGTAAAATAAAATAAAAAATTCCCCACGTTGTTCCCAAGTCTACTCCTTTGCAACTTCATATCATGTGCCCTAGTTCTGCAGCTTCATAGAATAATCACAAAGAATATGCATGAGAGAGATTTGCATACATTGGAGGCAGTGTATGCAAATTTCTCTCATGCATATTCATTGTGGTTATCCTGAAAACCTGACTGGTTAGGTATGTCTTGACTGGGTTGAGAATCCCTGCTCTAGACTATACATATTTAGGTCCTCAAGATTCATGCTTTATATATTTTGCTGCAGACCCCATATCACTTTGGTTGCCTATTTATATCTTTTGTGAGACGTGGCTTCCAGAACTGAACACAGTATTCTAAAGTGAGATCTCACCAATGACTTGTGTAGGTTAGATCTCTCTGTGCAGCATAACATCTTTCTGGCCATCTTGTCACACTGCTTTACTACCCTGAGATTATTAGGCATGATCATCCCAAGGTCCTGCTCCTGAACATCAGGTTCTCCCCAAAAAATACAGCTCCTTTGAATTTCTGCAACCCAAATACATGGCTCTGCACTTTGTCATAGACTTAACTGCCAAGCATTTGACCACTCCTTCAGCATTCTCAGATTGCTTTTCATTTGGTCTGCTCCTGCAAGGGTATCCATTTTGCTGTGGATCTGCATCATCCACAAAAAGAAATAAAATTTTTCCTTCTAACCCCTATGCAATATCACTTAAAAGATATTGAATAGAATTGGACCCAGACAGGTCCCCGAAGAAACTTGCTTCTCTCTCCTCATAGCAAATTCCATTTAGCACTAATCTCAGTCATCCATTAGACAACCAATTTCTAATCCAGTCCACCACTGTGGGACCTTCTATGCGGGGCAATATAAAAAATCTTTGCTTAAATCCAAGTAAATCACATTCAGTTTACAGTCAAATCAAAGAAGTGAATCAGATTCACTTGACATAATCTGCCTCTAGTTAAACTATGCTGCCTCAGATCTTGTAACCAACTAGACTGTAGAAAGTTCAGCATCATTTCCTTCAGAAACTCTCCATTACTTTTACCACTACTGAGCTAAGCCTCACCGGCATGTAGTTTCCAACCTTCTCTCTATTACCATTTTTGTGTGGAATCACAACTGCCCTCCTGTGGAACCAGACCAATCTCTAAAGATTTATTGAGCATATCTTTCCATCAGATCCAACAGAACCTTCCTTAGCTACTTTAATGTCCTAGCATACATCCCATCTAGCCCCATGGCTCTGTTCACTTTCTATTTTGCCAGTTCCACACAAATGCTCTCTTCCATGAATGGTGTCATATCCATAAGCCCCCTCCTATATATATCCTTGCCAAGTCCTTCTTTAGAAGTATTTATTAAAAATTTCTGTTTTCTTCAAACATTGCTGCTTCACACCTTTTAGTTTTACAATTTCACCTCTGGCCTGCCCCTCCTTTCTGACATACCTGAAAAAATATCTTCTTGCTTCTCTTTAGCCATCTTTTCGTCCACTTCTGCTTTTGCTGTCCTGATTTCTTTCTTCATCTAATTCAGACTTCATGGATATTCTTTCCTGTCTTCAACTTTTTGAGATCCTCTTTTGCCTTTTTCTTTTTAGCCACCTCTTTGGAGAAACATATCACTTTCCTTTCCTTAATTTTATTGATAAAGATTTTTTGCTATTATTATAGCTTTTAGCATAGCCCCCATCCTTCCTCTTCACTCCCCTTCCGTCACCCTGCCAACCCCATTTGTCCAAGCAATGCCTCTTGAATGATGTTCACGTTCTTGCAGATTTTTACCAATTCTGCCAATGGGATCCTGCAATCCACATCGGTTAATGATTCCAATCAACACCATTCATCTCTCATCTTTTGGATGCCTTCAGCAAGACCAGAATCCAGAGTTCAAGGTCTGCATATGAACGTTCCATCACGGATGGTCCATGGGATCCATGCAACATTTCATAAGTGCACATAGTGCCCATGGGCCTCCAAACCCCACATAAATTTTAAAAACTGCCCTCTAAATGTCTCTTCCCTGTAAATTACACCCTCAATCTTATCTACATATTAACCAAAGTAAATCACTTGGCAAGTCAAGTCCCTGTTTAGCTATGACCACGGTGCATGACATCATGATACCATACCCACACAAGCACACTGTATGAACCAGTTGGGGGTCTGTTTTGTATGAGGTAACTGCTGTCATTTTCTGAGGAGTTTTGGGTAAACTTCTTAAAATTATTTACAGCAAAGAAAAAGGTGTGACTGAGCAAATCTCTGTTTGCTTGGTGTCAGTTTTTTTCCAAAGTGGCAAAGCATGCAGGTACGCGGCACTAGGCCTGAGAGAAGAGGGGGACAGTTGCTATGGGCACTGCTCACCTGAGAAAGATGTTGCTGCACTGTTTCCTGATATAAGCCCGCAGGCCCAGGAACTTGCCATAGACTCTGTGGAGGATGGTCTTCAGATACTCCCTCTCCCGGGGGTCTTCACTATCAAACAGCTCCAGAAGCTGACAGGGTGGGGTGGAGAGGGAAGAGAAGGGGAGAAATAAAGTTACACAGAAGAGACAAAGAAAGAGATATGGGAACTAGAGAATAAGAGAGACACACACAAACAGTAAAAATATTCTTCTAGCAAATAAAGACTGAGAATTCTCAAGTAGAACTGAAGTTTGTCCTTTCTTTAGGCCTTTGCTTTGACTTTTAAAATGTGCGCTACTGCTGAGGGTATGTCCAGTATGTCTCTGTCCACATGTGTGGACACTGTACATGTACAACTGTGCACCCTCAGTGAAGCGTCCACACACAAAAGAGGAATCTGAAACCAGAGTGGAAGAAGCAGTGAACCACCTTACCACTGCTCCTATTACTGCTGCTTCCCTCCCCGCTGTCCTTGGAGAAATGGAGGAACAGCAGGAGTTCACATCCCCCTAAATTTCTGTCAGTGCTGAATGAGCCTTAGTTCTGGTAATGGCAGCAGCAGCAGCAGCGGCGGATGGGCCAGATAGGTGAACAAGGAAATGCACCTCCATGTCATGAATTTGCCATGAACTTTAACAATACTTGTTCTTTTTCCTGATGATGCAATTCAAAAAAAAGTTCTATGCAGAACAATAACCCTGCCAGGATCCTCCTATTAGGCCCTTTTGTATGTTCTGAAAATTTGGTATGGATGGGAGGGGCAAAACACAGCAGACACAATCAGCCCTCTCTTGAGAAAGTAGGATAAAAAGAAAAGACCGAGAAATCTATGGAATACATACATGGGCTCATGTAAGAATTTCTGCAAACTGGGCAACAGCTCTTCCCTGACATAATTAAGGGAATGTCACAGACATTGTAAGGAAGATGTGAGGGGGCGAGAGGGGAACTGTACTGGAATGCTTGAGAGCGTTCATCTCCTGTGCCCACTCGCGCAGCTGAGTCACACAAGCAGCCAGAAATAAATCCCTGTATTTATAGCTCAGGTAACAGTGGAGGGTTTCTAGGAGATGAACAGTGACAGAAGACATCATGCAGTGACGAATCATACAGTCAGGTCCCAGGGAAATAGCCCCACTGCTGTATATTAAGACACTTTAGTTATGATTTGGGGAAATCAGTTTTGCCCATGCCCTCAGAGAAGCTGTGAGGGGGTTAACAGATCTTTCAAATCAGGATTGCCAGCCTTCTTCTGAGCCACTGCTTGTCAAGGGTTCAGAGTAGGCAGTTATTTTAAGATTATGCATCCAGTGCGTCTCTCTTTAAAAACAGTCTACCATGAAAATCAGGAGAAAGAGAATAACAGGCTCATAAGAGGCAGAGGAGGACTGCTGTAGGGTGATATGGAAGGGCAGACTAGATAGGCCATGTGGTCTTTTTTCTATGTTTCTATGGTCCTTGTGCCCGTGATGAAAGATAATTATACTCACCATCATGACAAACTTCTGGTCCACGTATCTCTTGGCCACAGAAGGTTGGAAATCAGGACTCTCCAGGAAGCGCAGGAACAACTCATACACCAACTACAAACAAAGAGAAGTGGAGTAAATCCCAAGGGTGCCACCAGAAGGATCCCACCTCCACCCCATATACTCGGGCAGACCCACACCCTCCATTACCTGCAGGTGGGGCCAGGATGGCTCCAGGTTCGGCTCATCTTCTTCTGGGTCAAACTCTGGATTTTCAGTGGGAGGGAGGGTTCGGAAAATATTGCCAGAGATCTAGAGGCAAGAGGTAACAGTGAAACAGGAAGTTTCTCCCAAAGCTAAAGGGGAGGTTGCTCTCGCATTACATGCTTAACCTAGCTACATGTGTGCGACGGGGACAATAATCATTACATGATGCTAGTAGTAGGATTAGAATCTGGCTGTACAGGTGTCTCGGGTCGGGGCGACGCACGGAGTCATTGGCAGCGAGGGATTGGAACCTAGACCACAGGTGTCACTATTCTGCGACTCATCAGAACATCACAGAGTTAAGAGGTAAAAGTAGAATCTGACCCTCACCATCTTGATGATCTCTGGATAGACTGGCTCGATGAGGATGCCACGGTTTGTGGCAATACACTCCACCAGCTCGTTCAGAGCTGCGCGTTTAATCTCCTTCCCCTTCAGGTCTGCTACACAGTCCAGGAAATCAAAGAGCACTGAACATTGTTGGAGCTTCTTGCATAAGAGGTCATGCAGCTCTGCGACCGGGGCATCTGTGGGGACAAGAAGCAGAGAGATACCCTCATTAGAAATCTACAACTAACATACATAGTAACATAGGGCCTGATTTTTTTAAGGCATTTACACGTGTAATTTCCCTAGTTACCTGTGTAAATGCCTTATCTGGAATTTTCGAAGGGCGCCTACATGGGTAAGTGCCCTTTGAAAATCCTGGACAAATCCTTAACGTGCTCAGATGCTATGCAGGTTGCATCAGGGCGTGTTAGGAGCGTTCCGGAGTGGAGGAAAGGGCTAAACGGGTAGCAGCTATTTTCGATACGACCCGCTTAGCCCTCTGTGCCTTAAAGATAGATGAGGTTTTTCAAAAAAAGGTCATCCTAACCTTTGCTGCCGAAACTAACCAGGCAGCAGCTGATTATCACCACCACCTGGTTAGCTTGCTACTTTGATGCAAATCTAAATATTCAATGCTGGTGGCTGGATATGGCCCCGACACTAAATATCCACGTTTAGTGTTCAGGGGCGGCATCTAGCTGCTGTAAACACGCTAGTTGCTGAATATTGGGCCCTTTGTCTTCAAAATCTCTTATGTTCTTATCTTGTTTGGATTAAGTGTTCTCAAACTGGATAGGTATACAATATTCTTTTTAAATTAAAGTTTCAGATCATATAAGGACTGGCTATACAAGAATTTGGTTAACCCTCATACAGCCACTGGATGAAACACAGCCATGCTGGGTTTTATGTACGTTTTCTAAAGTGATCTATAATATACAGTTTTCATATCCATTTCTGGTTTTACCTTATATAGTCTGTAAAACCTTGTCTCTCTTTTGTCTTCTTTCCCTGTATCCTTGAGTCAGTTTCTCAGAAGTGTCTTCTGTTGCAATTAGTGATCTATTCTTTTTTTTCAAATTTAATCTGTATTCTAAAGAAAGGCATACCAACCTCATACATATGAGAGGGCGATAAACAGATTTCTTCTTCAGATGCTGTCAAAACCCTCCTTAAATAGCTTCCATTCACCATTTCCCTCTCTCCAAGCTATTTTTTAACCACAAAATTACATTACTACAGACTCGCACTCTCCCCCATCTTCTAAATGCCAAGACTTCTCTGACCACCTGATTCTTTTAACTATTTAGCAAAATAAAATGTTTACCCCTTACTACTATGCCCCCATGATTCACTTCGTTCATTATGAGCAGACCAGACCTGTCACTGAAATGTTGAAATTACCATGTTTATTATTACGTACAGCTGTAATCTTTACCATGAAATGTCTTAGCTTCTGGTACCATTGCCTAAGACCAGATGCTTTCAATTGCTTTCTGCTGGCTATCCCCTCAGAACACACCTCACTAGGGCACCGGATCGCCAGTTTCCCTTCCATGGATCCCCCAGTCCTCCTAGTAAGCCCCCAGCAAACATGTCCAAATGTCACATCTGTAGTTTTATATATTAAATCCTGGATTTCCCCCTAGTATTCTTGAATTTTAGGAAAGTGCAACTAACCATGGTTAAAAAGTACCGTCTGTTCACATTCCTTCCAGCCTGTATTCCAGTACATATTCTCCTGATCTGCTCAGAGCTTTGGTCAGATGTAGTAGGGCCCAGGGCTGAAATTTGGAAAGGGGCCCCCAAAGCCCACCAAAAGACTGTCTTTTGAGCTTGGGCAAACTCGAGACCCTCTGTGGCATGGAAGCCCATGGCAACTGCCTTGGTTATACCTCTCTTTAACACCAGCTTTGGATGCTGTAAATAATCTATTCTCTTTTAATGCAGTTAAAATAGAGCAGTAATTCTCAATGCAGTCCTCGGACACACCTAGCCAGTCAGGTTTTCAGGATAACCACAGTGAATATGCATGCAATGGAGACAATGCATGCTAATCTATTATATGCAAATCTCTCTCATGCATATTCATTGTGGTTTTGCTGAAAATCAGACAGGCTAGGTATGTCCCGAGAAATGGGTCAAGAACCCCTGAAATAGAGGTATGGTCCACTTTGACATATTGCTTCCCATTACGCCTCCAATAGGTCCCCTCCTAAATCCTCTGTCCAAGCTCTCTTAGGCTGGAATTTATAAAAATACATCCCTCCTCAAAATATTATAAGTTTATGCTACAGATCTTGACTGTTGCTGTACTATCCAGAGTTGCTCAAAGGGGTACAGCTCTCTTACAAGAGACTTTTTTAAAATTTCCCCTCCACAGGTAGTGCTGAACCGGCATGACGTGAGAGATGTCTACATCCCGCAGTCTGGAATTGTCTGATGCTCCTTAAAGGTAAGTCCTTGGAGCAGAACTGATTAAAAATGAAAGCCCCTGTTCTATATGTGAGAGGTACCTCCCATGCTATCTAGTCTGAAATCTACAGTAAGCCTTCTTGGCACTAACAGGGAAAAACATGTCTAATCTTGCCCCTCTTCCCAACTTGACCCCCTAACTATAATATCTACTTTGTGTTCACAATATTACGCACCTTGATAAGATTCTCTCTGCAGGCATGCACTCAATATGACATTGCCCATCATGTACCCTCCCCTTCTTTTTGCCAGTCTAAACTAAATGACTCTGGTTGGGCTGCCTGATGATGGTACCCTTTTGAGATTAGAACCCTCAAGGACCCCTCCTTCTTTCCTTGCTACCCTGGAATGCCCTCTCCATATGATCCTGGATATTTTCCATTGCAGAATCACAAAGATCTTCTCAGATATCCCTATTGGCAAAGCCTGGAAAAGATACAGCAATCTCAGCAGGACGTTCATCTTTAGCACGGCTATCCTTCAAAACCATTGTGGCAGGTGCAGGCCTGTGACCCACGGTGTCTGACATAGGCAGGCCAGCATGGCTAGCTTGACCTGTAAATGAGGCCTGTGGAGAGGCATATAGGATTGCACATCCCCCAATATGCTGCTATTGTAAGAAAGAACTCAGTAGAAATATTGAATTAGCTTAGATAAGCAGAATTGCAGAATTAAGAAATGGAAAAATACAGAAAAGATGTGTTTTCAAGTTACTGATAAGAAAAAGTACATTTGCAGAGAAATATTGAGGAGTGCTGACAGATGAGTTACAGAACCTTGCTCTTCTGCACGCACAAATGGTCCCATAGCCTTGAAAGTGTGAAAGTAACAAGTTGATGAACTGACCATTGTAATTGGGACTAGAAGGGGGGCAGGCAGGTGTCATGCCTACAGAAGCCCACAGAAGGAACATAATTGGAGAAACTTATCAGTACCGGGACCAATAGAGGGGCTACGGGAGGTACGGGAGCGTACCGGGACCAATGAATTGTTTTTCTATACCTAGAATGGAACAGAAGTCTATAAAAGTTGTTGTAATGCTTGAAAACTTTGCTCAGCCATTTTGAAATTGTCTTGCTTGAGACTTGTGCACAAATAAATGATTTGGACCTTCTGAACAGACTCCTGGTATCATTGGTTTGTCTGCGCTTTGCTGCTACATATTCCTTGGTGCGTTGGCCGGGAAGTTGTGGAATCAAAGTGTATATAGGGCAATATACCACGACTTTCCGCCTCTATAGGCTTGGTCCTGCCGGGATCGCGCCCTTCCGACGAGGGCCGCTCCCTGGCGCCACCGGTCCCTTGTATCGGAGGGAGCTGGTCGGACCTCGGCGGGTGACGAGCCCGGCTGGAGTCAACGCCTCGAACCCGAGTGAGGGGAGTCCGAGGTCCAACTCATGCGCCTGCTTGGGAAGTTTTGAGGACCGGATCCGGTGAGTATAGTTTTGATTTTGGGTCTAGACAGAAATAGAAAGAGCAGTACTGCCATTGGAACTTGGAATTTGTAATCTCGAGATATTGGGAATTGGTAAGAGAGCTTGATCAACTCTCAAGGAAGAGCCGAGTAGCCTGGCATGGGAATGCGCTAGGTGAAACCCTCATCCTTTTTGTAATTGTACTTGGAAAAGACTAGTCAGAATAGATAGAAACGAATGCATTCTGGGAATACGTTGCTAGCATGATTGTGTGAACGAAGTGTGATTGAGAGGTCTGGCAGCACGGACCAAGTGAAAGCTGACCCCTGATTAGCGCATTTCCTGACCGGGCGACCGCGTTCAGGTCGCGAAAAGGGGGAAGCGATTGTCGTCTTGTCTTGTTATTTGTATTCCCTGTATGTTTCCAGGGCCGTGAGGACCCCTTACCCACGGTCCGCCCACCTTTTCCCTTCTGTCTGTTGTTGCGCGCACACATCGAAATGGGAGGGGCGGAGTCTACTAGGAACACTCCATTAGAATGTATGATCGCACATTTTAAAGAGGGATATTCAGGAGATTATGGTATTAAAATGACAGCAGCCCGTTTGCAGATTTTGTGTACTAGGGAGTGGCCCGATCTAGACCCCATCTGGCCCCGAGAGGGAACGTTCACCGTAGAGATTATCCAGTCAATACATCGTAGAGTGCGAGTAGCGCACCCAGACCAGTACCCCTATATAGATTCCTGGTTAAGTATTTGTGAAGATCCGCCCTCCTGGGCGCAGCGCTGTTATGAGGAACAGTGCAGAATAATGTTAGCTAAAACAGATTCTAGACAGAGAAAGGAACAGCCTAGAATGAAAGAGCAGGATAAGAAAGCCAAGAAGAAACCCATCTTGGCAGATCCCGATTCCCCAGAAGTAGTCCTCAGGCAGCCCCGAACCCCAGGTCCAGTAAGAATAGCCCGGCGGCGTCCTGCCCCAGCACCCCAGAGACCGCCGGAGCCGAGGCCAGACCCAATCCCTGACCTCCCTCCTCCTGGAGAAGAGGAAGAGAGAGAATTAGCGGAGAGAAGAGAGGAGGATGTAAAAAGTGAGCCAGAAGCGGAGCTAGAGGAAGAGGAAAGTGAGGATCCCCCAGAAGAAGAAGAAGAGGAAAGTGTACAAATAATTGAGGAAGTCAGCGCCAGCACTAGCAAGCCAGTGAAAGAAAAACCCAAAGCAAAACCAGTTGAGAAAAAGACAGCAACTCCTGCAAAGACAACGACAATAGCCCTTAGATCCCAGACTCAAATGACGCCTAGGACAGCCAAACTGTTTCCCTTAAGGCAAGTCCCGGGAGTGCCCGTAAAGAATGATAATGATGAAGTGGTAGCGGGACCCCTAACTTATGTGTATATCCCATTCTCTACAACTGATTTATTAAATTGGAGGTCGCATTATGCCTCCTATACTAGCAAGCCCCAGGAGCTGACAGAATTAGTAACTAGTATTATGGAAACTCACCAACCCACTTGGCCAGATTGCCGTCAGCTCCTGACCACCCTATTTACCACAGAAGAACGAGCGAGAATTAGAAAAGCAGCTATTGAATGGATGGCAGAAAACCCTGCCGCTCCAGCGCAGGGGCAGAATATAATAGATCGTAGAGAAGCAGCTCAGAGAGAATTCCCGAATGAAGACCCCCAATGGGATCCAAATACAGATGAAGGATCCACCGCCCTAGCCCGTTTTCGCCAAGGCTTTTTACAAGGCCTGAGAAGAGGAGGCCAAAAAGCTATGAACCTTTCCAAAGTAGCAGGAATTATCCAAGGAATAGATGAGAGCCCAGCAGATTATTATGAAAGATTAACTGAAGCTTATAGAATGTATACTCCCTATGATCCCGAGGCACCAGGAAGTTTATGCATGGTGAATTCTGCTTTTGTAAACCAGTCTCAACCAGACATTAGACGTAAATTACAGAAATTAGAAGGGTTTGCGGGCATGAATGCAACATAGTTATTGGAAGTCGCTCATAAAGTGTATGTGAATCGTGATACTGAAAGACAGAGAGAATGTGATAGAAAGATGAAGAAGAAAGCTGATTTTTTGGCTGCGGCCATAGTTGAAAAGAAAAGGGGAGGTGTCCCTAATCGAAGGAGCAGAGGAAGAGGGCGGGGTCAAGGCGGAGGCCGGACCCAGAGACTAGGCGTGAACCAATGCGCCTATTGCAAAGAAGAAGGACATTGGAGAGATACTTGCCCGCAACTCGAAGACGCCCAGCAAGATGACGACAACGATCATCAGTGGCGAGAAGAAAGACGAGGCCGTCCCCGAGGCCGAGGAGGAGCCAATCGAGAACAATTCCAGCGAGAGAGGGGAGGAGGAGCCATCCAAGCATTGGCCACACAGGCCCATGAAGAGGATGACGTGGATTAGGACAGACCGGGCTCCAAGTTTGCTTTAGGTCTCCAGGAGCCTATGGTCGAAATACAAATAGGAGACCAATTTATGAACTTTATGGTTGATACTGGAGCAGAACATTCAGTAATAGACAAAAAGATAGCCCCATTCACCAAGAAAGCAGTCACCATTATAGGAGCAACTGGTGCCAAAGCCACAAAGTCTTTTCTTCAAAACCGAATATGCAGTCTAGGAGGACAGCAAGTAACTCATCAATTTCTTTACATGCCCGAATGTCCAGTACCATTACTGGGACGAGACATGCTAGCCAAGCTTCAAGCCCAAATATCTTTCTCTGAACAAGGAGAAATGCAAATGACAGTGAATTCTCAAGCCAAACCAGCAGGAATAATGCTGCTGACAGTACCCCGAGAAGAAGAGTGGAGATACTACATTGATGACTCGATTCAAGATACCTATTTTGAACAAACTTTAAAGAACATTCATGCACCACTTGAAGTATGGCCAGAAGGCAGTCCCCCAGGCCTAGCCAAGCATATAGCACCAGTGATTGTAACCCTCAAGCCTAGCGCTACACCAGTGCACGTCAAACAGTACCCTCTCCCAAGAGCTGCAATTGAAGGTATTCATCGCCACCTACAGAGATTACTTGAGTATGGCCTACTGAAAGTATGTCAATCCCCATGGAACACCCCACTTTTGCCAGTAAAGAAGCCTGAGACAGATGATTATCGCCCAGTGCAAGATTTGAGAAGAGTAAATGATGCAGTTGAAACTATACATCCAGTTGTACCCAATCCTTACACTCTACTAGGATTGATACCCGCTGAAGCTACCCATTTCACTGTACTGGATTTAAAAGATGCATTCTTTTGCATACGATTAGCCCAAGGATTCAAGAATTCACCTACCATCTTTAGTGCTGCACTAAATCAAGACCTTTCAAGCTATCCAGTAGCCCCGGGGAGGAGAGTACTTCTCCAGTACGTGGATGATCTGTTGATAGCTGCCATATCAGAAAAAGAATGTATACGAGCCACCCAAGATCTCTTGCAGTTACTAAATGAAGCTGGATATAAAGTTTCCAGAGCCAAAGCACAACTATGCCAAACAGAAGTGAAATACTTGGGTTTTCGTATTACCCAAGGAAGCAGAAGACTAGGCAGAGAAAGAAAAGAAGCAGTATGTAGAATTCCAACTCCAACAACCAGAAAGCAAGTCAGAGCCTTTCTGGGAGCAGCAGGATATTGCCGAATCTGGATACCCAACTTTGCCCAAATTGCCAAACCACTGTATGAAGCCACAAAAGGAGAAGAGAAGTCACCACTGGAGTGGGGACTTGAGCAGGATATAGCCTTCCAGAAGTTAAAAGAAGAATTGATGTCATCACCAGCACTTGGACTACCAGATGTCCACAAACCTTTCCACTTGTTTGTACATGAAGCACAGGGAAATGCCTTAGGCATGTTGACTCAGAAATTAGGAAATTGGGAACGACCTGTAGCCTACCTATCGAAACAATTGGACCCTGTGGCCAAAGGATGGCCACCCTGCTTGAGAGCAGTTGCAGCTACAGCACTACTAGTGAGTGAAGCAGACAAACTCACATTAGGACAGAACATACGAGTCACTGTGCCACATGCAGTCCTTGCCCTTATGGAACAGAAAGCAAATTATTGGCTCACCAATTCCCGAATGTTAAAGTACCAGAGCATGTTATGTGAAAACCCACAGATACAACTCGAAGTGAGCCATGCCCTGAATCCAGCCACCTTGATACCCATTAGTGAAGAACTCCCAGAACATGACTGCATCGAAGTCATGGAAACTGTGTTCTCTAGTCGACCTGACCTAACAGATGTGCCCATAGACAATCCTGACCAGATCTATTATGTAGATGGGAGCAGTCTCATCCTTGACGGACGACGCTGTGCCGGATATGCAGTCGTCACTCAACACGAAGTAGTTGAATCATCAGCCCTAGCCTCAGGCACATCAGCCCAGAAAGCCGAATTGATAGCACTCACCAGAGCATTGTTATTAGGAGAAAAACTTGTGCTAAATGTATATACAGATTCCAAATATGCTTTCACTACCTTGCATGCCCATGGAGCTCTCTACAAAGAAAGAGGACTCATCACATCCGGAGGAAAATCAGTCAAATATGGTCCCGAGATATTGATGTTACTTGATGCAGTCTGGGCCCCAACACGTGTAGCTGTTATGCATTGTAGAGGACATCAAGCAGGAAAAGGAGAAGTTGCTCGAGGGAATAGATTCGCAGATGCCTCAGCACGACAAGCAGCTATGACAGGACAGATTGCCCCACAAGCTATGCCAATGCAAGCAGCATTGTTTCCAGTACCCTTGAATTTATGGACCCCACGATATACCACCAAAGAATTGGATTACTATTGTGATAAAGAAGAGGGAGTATTGAAAGATGGATGGATTGAGCTGCCACCAGAAGAAGGTAGTCAACCTCCGGGAAGAATAGTAATTCCAGAATTGTTAGGACCAGCCTTTGTTAAAGCTTTCCATGAAGCCACCCACTATGGAAAGAGTGCTATGGAGAAAGCACTCAGACCACATTTCTACATTCCTCTGATGACAACCATATCAGCCTCAGTAGCCCGACAATGTCAAATCTGTGCCAAGAATAATGCCAAGCAAGGCCTTATTACAGCACCCCGAGTTCAGTCAAGAGGTGTGACCCCCATGCACAACCTCCAAGTTGATTTCACCGAAATGCCAAAAGCCAATGGATACCATTATCTACTAGTATTAGTTTGTACTTTCTCTGGGTGGGTAGAAGCATTCCCAACCAGAACTGAGAAAGCCCGAGAAGTTACCAAAGCCTTAATGAGAGAGATTGTCCCCAGATTTGGAATCCCAGCAGTAATAGGGTCAGACAATGGACCCTCATTTGTCTCTCAAGTTACTCAGCAGTTAGCCAAAGCTTTGCAGATACAGTGGAAGCTCCACACTGCATACCGACCCCAGAGTTCAGGGAAAGTTGAGCGAATGAATCGTACATTGAAAGCCCAAATGTCTAAGCTTTGTCAGGAGACACACTTGAAATGGCCCCAAGTGCTCCCCATAGCTTTACTCAGAATACGCTCAGCCCCTGTAAAGTCAACAGGATTTTCCCCTTTTGAAGTTTTGTATGGTAAACCCCCACCAATAGTGCAGGGAGTCAAAGGAAATCTAGCCCAGATTGGTTCAGAAGTAACCAGACAAGAACTCCTAGCTCTTAGTTTTGTTCTGCAGACTCTCCATACGTGGATCCAAGACCAGTTGCCTATCAACTTGACGGAACCCTTGCATCCCTACCAGCCTGGAACTTCGGTGTGGATCAAAGATTGGAAGAAGATACCGTTGGAACCCCATTGGAAGGGACCGTACACCGTCATCCTGTCTACCCCAACTGCAGTAAAGGTAGCCGAGATCGACGCCTGGATCCACCACAGCCGAGTCAAGCCCGCCGCCGATCCTGAACCAGAGCGGTGGACAGCAGAGCAGCACCCTGATGTACCCTTGCGAGTTACTCTGAGACGGCAACCAGCAGCATAGACACTTCATCACAAGTGCTTTGCAGTAGCCAAGTCTTTCGAAGAGGATTGCTGTTTTCCATGCAGCAACAGCTTTGTTTCAACGAACCCAATTTGCATGTGTGATTTGACACACTACTTTGAGACTACATTGACGAAGCCAGACTTCACAAGCCAACTGAATTGCTAAGTTGGTTAATGTGTGCTGGACACCTTGAGGATCTTCAATCAACACTCAGCACCCGTTAAATTGCTTCATTAGCAAACGGGACGAAGAATAATAGACCGTCGTGATCAAGATCAGCAAGCTGAGGATTCAGAAGAACTCCAATCAACATCAACATGTATCTTTGCTTCTGCTTTGCCTTGGTTGCCTTCTTTGGAGGTTTTGAACAGACTTATGCTCTACCTCCATGCACAGCTTGCATTACTTCTACCAGAACTGGACTGAAAGTAACTCAGACTTTGCTTTACCATTCTTACTATACCTGCAAGGGAACAATAACTCGGTGTATTTATAACACCACTGAACTAAATGTTTGCACTCATGGCAAAATAAAAGCATGCTATAATCCGCATCAGAATCCATCCTATTACACGTTGGAAATAAGATGGAAGGATGCAGATGGACCTATATTAGCTGCTACACCACCACTTAAGGACATTACTAAACCTGCTGTTTTGAATTTTGATGCATGTAATGCTATTAATAGAGATAGTCAGTCCACCTGTGGTACATGGGAGAAAGCGTATCGAAATGACCATAAGTATATGTGTCCAGAAGGAGCCACGGGATGGAGGAAGTGTACAGGTAAAAAGGAACCAGGGTATAGTACTGCTACAGCGGCAGACTACTATTGCCCGTATTGGGAATGTGTTTTTTATGCTACCTGGAACACTGGTATAACTGATGAGAAAATAGATAAGCGGATGGCTACTCTAACCAAGCCAACCACGAATGATAAATGTCAGAAAGATGCTTGTAACCCTTTACATTTGCGTGTACATAACCCCCATGCATGGAAACAAGGATATAAGTTTGGTTTACGTATTGCAGGAGGAGGAACAGATCCAGGGACCATTGTGTATATTAGATTGAATACTCAAGCCCACAAGTCATCTAAATATCATATTCATAATACCTTTTATGAAGCTATGCATGTAAATAAGTTTGAGATCCCTCACCCTTCACAGAATTTGTTTCTAGAATTAGCCGGAGCAGTAGTATCTAGTCTTAAGATCACAGATTGTTATTTCTGTGGCGGAACCCAAATGGGAGACCAATGGCCCTGGGAAGCCCAAGAATTGAATTATTCCATGATTTACAATCAGACTGAATTACACAAGACTACCAGTGAATGGGTGTTAGCGCACTCAATCGTTGGACGTCTCTGCTTTGCCAGAACTGGACCCCAGTTCACTCAAAAGGTAGGACAGCTGGTCTGTCTTAGCCAGAAATACTATAATGCCACGACTAAGAAGGTAGCATGGTGGTCAGGAATCAGACATCCTGAACCTCCTAACCCATTAGCCAGATTTCCTGAACTTGCAGGTCTATGGACTAACCTTGCCAAAGTCCAAGCCTGGCAAGCCCCACCTGGCCTATATTGGATCTGTGGAAACCGAGCATATGCGCAACTCCCACCACAATGGGGAGGAGCATGTGTCTTAGGAACCATCAGACCTTCGTTCTTCCTGTTAAACACTGAACATGGAGAACAATTAGGATACCCTGTATATACAACCCACAAACACAAAGGAGCATCTAGACAGAAAAGAGAGGCCTTACAGATAGGCAAGTGGGAGAAATGGCAAGGTGATGATTGGCCACCAGAAAGAATTATTGAGTATTATGGACCTGCCACTTGGAATGATGATGGTATGTATGGTTATCGTACCCCAATTTATATGATTAATCGTATTATTCGCTTACAAGCAGTAGTTGAAATAATAACCAATGAAACTAGTCATGCTCTCACGCTCTTAGCTAGACAAAGTACTCAGATGCGCACTGCCATATACCAGAATCGCTTAGCCCTTGATTATTTGCTAGCAGCTGAAGGAGGAGTATGTGGTAAGCTGAATTTAACCAATTGCTGTTTAAAAATAGATGATAAAGGTCAAGTAGTTGAAGAAATTGCTAAAGATATGCAAAGACATGCTTATGTGCCAGTACAGACTTGGCACGCCTTGAAATTTCCTAATTGGTTTGCTAACCTTTTCTCTTGGCTGGGAGGATTTAAGACTTTCGTTATCTTAGTACTAATCCTTGTTGCTGTAGTCCTCTGCTTACCATGTTTAATCCCATGTTGTATGCGTTCCCTTCATAGTGCTATTGATAGTACAGTAGAGCGGAAGACCGCAACTAGAATAATGGCTTTATACAAAGTCAGCCCTAGGGAAATAGTAAGAATCCTTTAATCAGGATTTGAATCCTCTGGAAAGTGATTTAATTCTCACACCTTATTGAGTAATAGGGTGAGATTAATCAAAGGGGGGAATGTGGCAGGTGCAGGCCTGTGACCCACGGTGTCTGACATAGGCAGGCCAGCATGGCTAGCTTGACCTGTAAATGAGGCCTGTGGAGAGGCATATAGGATTGCACATCCCCCAATATGCTGCTATTGTAAGAAAGAACTCAGTAGAAATATTGAATTAGCTTAGATAAGCAGAATTGCAGAATTAAGAAATGGAAAAATACAGAAAAGATGTGTTTTCAAGTTACTGATAAGAAAAAGTACATTTGCAGAGAAATATTGAGGAGTGCTGACAGATGAGTTACAGAACCTTGCTCTTCTGCACGCACAAATGGTCCCATAGCCTTGAAAGTGTGAAAGTAACAAGTTGATGAACTGACCATTGTAATTGGGACTAGAAGGGGGGCAGGCAGGTGTCATGCCTACAGAAGCCCACAGAAGGAACATAATTGGAGAAACTTATCAGTACCGGGACCAATAGAGGGGCTACGGGAGGTACGGGAGCGTACCGGGACCAATGAATTGTTTTTCTATACCTAGAATGGAACAGAAGTCTATAAAAGTTGTTGTAATGCTTGAAAACTTTGCTCAGCCATTTTGAAATTGTCTTGCTTGAGACTTGTGCACAAATAAATGATTTGGACCTTCTGAACAGACTCCTGGTATCATTGGTTTGTCTGCGCTTTGCTGCTACACCATGACATGGATCCATCCAGTCATTTGCTTAAATCTTCCAAAGGTTTTTTTGTTTGTTTGTTTGTTTTTTTAAATAGGGAAGGATACTGCCAAAAAAAAAAAAGAAGGTTTGAGAGTGATTTTGTTAAACCTTAACAGTGAGCTTTTCTATGCTGGTGCCTTATAGATAAGTTCATACCTTGGGCCTAGCCACAGTAGGAAAAGAAAACTCCCTGGAGACGTAACCACGGTGCTACCAGGTTACCAGGTGATTTTGCCCTTCCCCCACTCTTACAGTGGAGAAGTAAACCCAAGAGAAAGCATACAATGTGTGACAAGGAGAGAAGAGACACTTAAAGGGAGCCATACAGGATTAATACAGGGAGGCAATATTTAAGACGGGAGTGCCACTGAAGTATAGCCCTGTTTTCCCACACTGAATTCAAAGCCAACAAGAGTAAATAAGATTTTCCTTCAGCACTTACATTTTTACTCCCCTGAATCTCTGCAATTACAGACATAATCATACTGTTTGACCATCACTTTATTTTCCTGAGATGTCAGGGCACAGAAGCGCAAATGGGACAAAACAGGTGAGAGCTCTTCGGCTTGGAAAGAAGATGGCTGAGAGGACAGAACAGAGATTTATAAAACCATGTGTGGAGTGGAACAGGTAAATAGGAACGGTCATTTATCCTTTCAAAACGGCACTAGGGGATGCTCCATGAAACCAAAAGGGAGCAAATGTTTACAAAAGGAGAAAAAGTATTCTCGCCCAGTTAAGCTATGGAAGCTGTTGCTGGGAGAAAGTGGTGAAGGCAGTTAGTAAAGCTGAATTAAAGGGAGTCTGGACAAGTTCAGACTATCAGAATAGATAGAAATGAATGCATTCTGGGATACGTTGCTAGCATGATTGTGTGAATGAGGTGTGTATGAGAGGTCTGGCAGCACAGACCAAGCGAAGGCGGACCCCTGACTAGCGCATTTCCTTGTGCTTCATATACAAACAAGTGGAAAGGCTTATGAACATCTGGTAGTCCAAGGGCTGGTGATGACATCAATTCTTCCTTTAACGTCTTGAAGGCTGTATCCTGCTCAGGTCCCCACTCCAGTGGCGACTTTTCTTCTCCTTTTGTGGCTTCATACAGTGGCTTAGCAATTTGGGCAAAGTTGGGAATCCATATTCGGCAATATCCTGCTGCTCCCAGAAAGGCTCTGACTTGCTTTCTGGTCGTTGGGGTAGGGATTCTGCATACTGCTTCTTTTCTTTCTCTGCCTAATTTTCGGCTTCCTTGGGTTATGCGAAAGCCCAAGTATTTCACCTCTTTTTGACATAGTTGTGCTTTTGCTCTGGAAACTTTGTATCCAGCTTCATCTAGTAACTGCAAGAGGTCTTTGGTGGCTTGTATACATTCATTTTCTGATACAGCAGCTATCAGCAGATCGTCCACGTATTGGAGAAGCACTCTCTTCCCCGGGGCCACTGGATAGCTGGAAAGGTCTTGATTCAGTGCAGCACTAAAGATGGTAGGCGAATTCTTGAATCCTTGGGGTAATCGCGTCCAGGTGAGTTGGCCCCCTCTTCCAGAGATGGGGTCCTGCCATTCAAATGCAAACAATATCTGACTCACGGGGGCTAATCTTATGCAAAAGAATGCATCTTTTAAATCTAAAACAGTGAAGTGGGTGGCTTCAGCAGGAATTAGTCCTAGAAGAGTGTAAGGATTGGGTACAACTGGATGTATAGTCTCAACTGCTTCATTCACTCTTCTTAGATCTTGCACTGGGCGGTAGTCATCTGTTCCAGGCTTTTTTACTGGCAGAAGTGGGGTGTTCCATGGGGATTAACATACTTTCAGTAGGCCATGTTCTAGTAATCTTTGCAAGTGGCGGTGGATGCCTTCAATTGCAGCTCTGGGGAGAGGGTATTGTTTGACATGTACTGGTGTAGCACTAGGCTTGAGAATTACAATTACTGGACCGGGACCAATAGAAGAGGTACGGGAGGTTACCGGGACCAATGAAATGTTTTTCTATACCTAGAATAGAGCAAAAGTCTATAAAAGTTGTTGTATTGCCAGAGAACTTTGCTCAGCCATTTTGAATTTGATTCTGCTTGAGACTTGTGCACAAATAAATGATTTGGACCTTCTGAACAGACTCCTGGTATTATTGGTTTGTCTGCGCTCTGCTGCTACAGTGAAGGCAGTTAGTAAAGCTGAATTAAAGGGAGTCTGGACAAGTTCTTGGAGGAAAAGTCCATAAAGCCATTATAAGCCATGCAAATTTGGGGAAATCACCACTTATCGCTGGGTATGAACAATAAGGGATAGATTGGTTTCTGGGCAAATCAGGCTTATTTTTTTAGTTAGTGATTTGTGTGTGCCTTTATAAAAACTGTTGTGTTTGACTTATGGCCATAATGGTGGTATATACATTTTAATAAATGAAATCTATTCCTTGTGACTCTCAGATACTTGTGTCCTGGATTGACCACTGCTGGAGAGAGGCTGCTGAATCTGTTGCACTTTTGACTTGACCCAATGTGGGAGGATGCTTGCAAGGAACTAAAAAACCCCACAGTCCTTCCCTCCCACTCAATACATCACTAACTGTCCCTAGACGTTCTACCCAGTTTATCCAAGGAGGAAAGAGACTATTCCAGATAAAGACGTGGCAGGTTTGTTATTCAAAAGAAGAGTTGTTCCCTCTTACCCAAATCAGTGTTAGCGTCATCCTGACAGGCTGTGCGTTTAGCTCATGCCCTTCCAGGAGTTAGGTCGTGAGCCCTTTGGGGACAGGGAAATACATACTGTACCTGAATGCGAGTTTGTACCTGAGGCAACGGCAGTGATTGCTCTTCACATGGCTTTCCCTCACCACTGTGACACTCTGGCGTCCCAGTCATTTCTTCCTCCCAAAGCCCAACAAGCATCAGCTCATAAGGACGCATTTGCTCACATGAAGCCTCGTCACTGCACCTGCTTAGTGAATCTTGTGATGATCTCTAGGAAGTAGGTCAGTTCCATCCACAGAGCAGTTTTCTGGGTCATGTCATGTTTTGGAAGTGGAACTGGCAGAAACATCAGTTCCACTTACGAGGATGTGGCATGATCTGGAAAACTACAAACGATCAGGATACTAGCCGCAGAAGCTGAAGACAACATTGGAGGTTCTGACCCATCAGATGTAGTACTGGCTCTTCCAGACTCCGCAGACACCCCTCTCCCCCAGAGCAGCACTCCTTCCCACTATATTATCACAGGGCAGATACCCCTTCTCCCTCTGCTTCTCACTGCTTCTAACATGCTGTTCCTTCCAAAAATCTAAAAACCAGCTCACTAGATCTTTACATTCCTCCCACCAGTGGTATATATCCAAATATTAGGGGCGTTAGGCAAAAACACCTTCCAGCATTTAGAAGAATAAAGGTCTCTCTTTAGGGACCCTGCCGGAAGTGCATGGAATTAAACAACATGGGAAGAGAAATATTAAGTGTATGGAGGCGAAGAACATGGGGGAGAGAGTGTGAGACAGTAATGATGCTTTCTCAGTGATAACAGCAGTGGATGATGTGGTCTATAAATACATTTACCATTACTATAATATTTAGTATATGCTGTCAAACAGCAAACCTCCTTCAACCCTGGCAGCAGCATGAATTATCCAGAAAGAAGGAATCTCACTTTTTGCAGAGAATGCCATCGAGGTTTCAAGGGGGTGCATAGATCTGTATGGGAATATGAAATTTTACATAGAAACAGAAATCCAAGAAAAAGAGGTCAGGATATGAAGTTGAAGTGAGGAAGGTTTAGAGAGAACGTGATAAAATGCGTTTTTAACGAGAGGCAGGGCCATCCCTAAGAGTATCTAACACTCTAGACAAATCTTTAGATGCGCAACCCCTCCCCTGAAACAGCTCAGCTCTGTGACCCCCCCATCCAACATCTTTCCTTTCCTTCTAAACCTTCCCTCCAGGTGTCCAGTGCCCCCCCCTCTCCTTTCTGGTATCCTGCATGTCCCCTTTAGGTTCTACTACCGCCATGACCACTGCTGCTCTCCACTAGAGTAAACACTAAAACAAAGCAAAAGCAGTGGCTTGGGCCTTGAGAAGATGCGTGCCTTCAAGGCGGGCTGTGTCCTGCCCTTTCTGAACGTCCCACTTGGGGGAGGGGAGGGAACATGCCAGGCCTTGAGTGCATGCATCCGTTGTATGCCCTGTGCAGGTCACTTTCACGATGATGTCCAATTGCCAAGGAACATCATGCCAGGACAGCTACTAATGCTGCCTTAGGCAAACATCCAGTGGAAGGTCCAGTCCTGCTGAGGGGATGGTCAATGCCTGGAAAAGCCTATGGGCAGAGGCTATAGTAACCAAAGCTCAGACAGAATCTAAACATGCTTGAAAATCTAGAAAGAGCAGTGGTAGGAGTAGGAGTATGTATGGGGTGTACTAGGGGCATGGGGGAATGGGGGGATAGGGGAGTCAGAGGTAGAAGAAATTAGGAAGGAGACAAGTTTACTAAGCCATATGAAAACTTTAGAAGGCAAATTCCCCCTCCCCCCATGGGGAACAGAAGCCAATAGGTAAGCAGCAGCAGTATGAATGCAATAAATCTGAATGGAAATGGCGATGGCGATGGGTATAACCTTAATAAGAACAAGGTGACTGGATGCTTTGGACAATAGATTCACTAGTCTTAATGGCTGTTTGAATTGTTACAAAGTTTGGTAGCAAGACATGAAAGGGGACTGATTGTTAGATTAAGGATGGCACTTGATTGAGATTAGTGATTTTTGGATCTTACAGAGGTGCCTCCAGTCGTATGGGACAAGGATTTCAATCTTTAAAAAAAAAAAAAAACACACTCTTACAGAGTATTTTGGGAAAGAAAATCTTTCATTCATCAACTGTCCCACTCAAATGTGGAGTCCCTCCACCATCCATTGCGGTTCCAACGTGATTGCCCTATTAGCCTCCTTGATCCAGGATATGAGTAAGGGCACATATCTGGGCTGATGATGTTCTACTATGGTCCCTATGTAAGTTGGATATACAGCGCTGCTGGACAATCTATATCCATATCTCCCTGCCATCTCGAGCTGGCTTACAGCAAACAGACTAAAACTGAACCCAACCAAAACAGAATGTATATGGTTCTCTACAAAAACAAGAAAATCCATCGCTTTCCTTGGCTCCAATCATTAATGTATTGACTACAGATGTCCAATATGTAGGGCCCGATATTCAAAGGCAGTTACACAGTTTACAGACCCATAAACCGTGTAACTGCCTCTAAGTGGGATATTCAGCGGTGCTACCAGTTAGTGCTGCTGAATATTCCCAGATATCGCTGCTATATGCTCTAATGCTACATTGTTAGCATCGAGGCATTCCGGCGGCTGTATCCGGGGATAACTGGTCAGTGGCGATATTCAGCCGCTGCCCAGTTATCCCTCAGTGGCGAATGTTAGGCGCAGCAAAAGCTGTCCTAACATTTGCTCTAGCTGCTAAACTGGGCAGCGGCTGAATATCACTGTGTTGCCTGGTTAGCTTCCAGCTTCGATGGTAAACTTAGATATTCAATGCCAGTGGCTGGATATGGTCCGAGTTAACTCTTCAGCAGCGACAGCTAGGTGCTGAAGTCATGCTAACCGCCACCGCTGAATATCGGGTCCGTAGTTTCTACTCTGAGAATTCTTCTCAGATAGTGAATTTACTTTTCCTTCAGATTTCTCTTTTGCTTAAGAAATCTCTTAGCACACACACCATGATTCGCACCCTGAAGCCCTTGCTGGCCTCCAATAACTTACGCAGTAGTTGGCATACATGGCAAGGTTTATATCTCTGTATGCAGGCTCAAAACCTCCTTATGGCCAATCCAAACCATTCAAAATACAGCTATAAAGTTACTCTGTAACGCAAGGAAATATGATCATGTGACACCTTTCTTGAAAGGAGCACCGCTGGCTCTCTAAATTCAAAAATCCTCATTCTGGACTTTTCATTGTCTGCTATTTGGCATCACTTAATTCCTTATTCACCATCTAGAGCAGTGACCTCCTCTTGAAAAAGTCTGCTCTTTGTGACCCTACAATCAGTTTTACATTATGAAATCACATGACATACTGCCCACTACTCTTTGCCTCTCCCTATGGAGCTTGCTTCTACTGGAGTTGAGGTAAGAGACCATTTTCAACAATGTCAGAAAAGGAGCAAAAACTTTGCTCTTAATAAGGCCTTTCTAAGGCTGTTGGAAAATTGCTTTTTAGAGAGAGAGAAAATGTATGCCATTTTATTTTTTTGTTTCCAGAGGGTATGTGCCCACACTTTATTGCAGTTATTTACATTTGGATTTAATTTTTGTTATGATGGTTTTTCTGTTGTGTTTTGATGTTAAGTGCCATTGCATCAATGTCGACTCATGCAGACCCAGTGGATAGCTATCCTAAACTATGTTTGGTTTTTGGTCAGGCATCTAATTGTTGATAGAGCGACATCCATCACATTGCTGGTCTCCCTCTTTTGAGCTGACCTGCAGCCTTGCCAAGCATGTCTTTTTCTAAGATCTTTCTCTGCATGATGTGTCCCAAGTATGAAAGTTGAAGCCTTATCATTTGAGCATATAAGGAAAGCTTAGGTTAGATCTTCTCTAGTAGAGATGATTTGTTCTTTGGGCAGTCCACAGTATTCTTCACCAGCACTATAAATTTGAAGGCATCAATTTTCTTCCTGTCTTTCTTCTTCACTGTCCACCTTTTGCATCCATGACACGTTATTGAAAATACCATGGCCTGAACAAGTCGAATCTTTGTACAAAGAAATCTCTCTCTGCACTTGAAAATCTTATTCCTGTCCTTCATAGCAGTTCTGGAATTTAAAGACTGCCTGCAAAATCAAATTCCCTGTTATGGATATAAATGACAGAGCACCAGAAGACCTATGGAACGATATCCAGAAAATTATGCTCAAAGAAAGTCAAGTCTCTGCAAAAGTTGAAAAAGCAAATATGTACACTTTGGAGGAGAGGAGAGACAGGGGAGATATGATTCAGACCTTTAAATACTTAAAGAGAAATGATGAACAAACAAACCTCTTCCAAAGACGGGGAAGCTGTAAAACTAGAGGGCATAACATGAAGCTGCAAGGTGGTAAATTGAAAGGCAATGTCAGGAAATATTTCTTCACTGAAAGGTTGGTGGATGCTTGGAATGCCCTCCCGATGGAAGTGGTGGGGGCAAACACGGTGATGGAATTCAAAACGGCATGGGACAAACACAGTGGATCCCTTTACAGCAACAGGATAAAAGCAAAATAAACAGTACCATCTAACTTCTGAACTATCTAGCGTCTGAACAAATAAGGGTGTCCTACATGGAGTGGTGGGTTCACCCCTAAACAGAAACAAAAACATGGGGAGGGGTGGCCTGCACAGAGCGACAGGTGCACCTACTCTTGCCATCTTGCTGGGCAGACTAGATGGACCATGCTGGTCTTTATCTGCTGTCACTTACTATGTTACTATGTAGATGACCGAAGAAACTCTGAAAATTGCTTAAAAAATAACCTGTTGTGTCCATCTACAACCTTATTTCATCCTTAGTTTTACTGTAAATCATTTTGCAGACTACTGTTTGACTATCAGTATATTAAATTATGAAAATAAATAAAAATCAAACTAAAAGCCTGAAATAACCTACTATATAGGTGGTGGAGACCGATCCAGTAAGAATTCAAATCAAACATGCCTGGGAAAATAAGAACATATGAACATAAGAAATGCCATACTAGGTCAGACCAAGGTCCATCAAGCCCAGTATCCTGTTTCCAACAGTGGCCAGTCCAGGTCACAAGTACCCGACAGGTTCCCAGAAATGTACACAGGTTCCACATTGTGGAAGACAGCAGACACAGAACAGGGTTGAGAGGTTGAAAGAAAGACAGGAAGAAGTTGGCATTGGTTTTACTATGGGAATTTATATGCGTATATGCCCAAGGCTATAGAGAGCCAGAGAGAAAGACAACTGGGCAGACTGTCGCTACATACTGCTCACCTAAAATGCTGCTCTGTGGTCTAAGTGGTATTTTAAGAGGACGGAGACTACTGAAGCCTACGGAGAAGGTGGTGGGGTGGGGAGAAATATTTAAAAAGGATTGTGTTGATGAAAGCTCTAGAAGCAAATAACAGTTATAAGAGAGATGGTATTTTCAAGCTTTTCCAAAAAGCACAAGAGGATGGTAATCAAACACGGACATACTCTGCACAGTGCTGTGGTTACAATCCTATATGGCAGAAATATAATAGCATCGGGCTGTAAAAAAGTCCAGAGTGACCGGCACCAAGGGATCTAGAGCAGCGATTCCCATCCTGTTGGTTTATGGACTCCTAGGAGTCCATGAGACCATAACAGGGGGTCTGCAAAACAAAGAAAAGAGAATTAAAAAGAGAAAGGCTCGTGGGGATTGGTTAGGGGGAGCAAGAATAGAGAAAGAAATTGAGGAGTTTAGTAACTCAAGTGCATTATGGGAATAACATATGATTCTTGCCCCTTATTGTGTGCTAAGGGGCAAAAGAGTGTTCTACGTCACCGTAATGCACAATTTTGCACCAAACTGCATGTTGTGTCATGAGAAGCAAAGAATACAAAACACCTCATTATTATTCAAAGGTCGTGTTATTTTTCCTAGCCAAGAGGATCGGGCTGCTAACATTTGGCCCTTTGCTCCCAGCCTCACTTTTAAAGGGACTGGTATATTTTTAAACAATCCACAGTCCGAAGGTCCCCTCTCTCCTCTCCCGGACCAAGCAAATGGTCCATGCTCCCTCCCCAAAGATACCCCCATCCCAAAGGGATCCTAGTCCCCCAAAGGCACAAAAGAAGACTCCCCCACCCAGAGAACCCCCTCTCTCCTCCCAGACCCAAAGCAGACACCCCCCGCCCTTGAAGATAACTCTCCATAGCAGTGCTGTTGTGGAACTACTGCTACAGGTCAACCTGCTACACAAGGATCTTTTGGCCAAATATGGCAGGTTAACTCATGCTGATGCTTGCAACCCCCTAGCAATAGAAACATAGAAATATGATGACAGAAAAAGACCACATGGCCTATCTAGTCTGTCCTTCCATATCAACAACTACAACAGTCCCCTTATAGAAACATAGAAATATGTTCTCGCAGTACATCATTTTGTACATGGGACCAGCAGAAGCAAAACGGAATCACTCTGGCTGGCCTTCCCATAGATCACTAGGGACTATTCTATGTAGGCACAGGTGGCCTTGGGGGAGGGCGGATGCACTGACCATTTGCTGCATTTGCTGGGTCCAGGGAGAAGGGATCCCCAATACTGTGGATTGTTTAAAAATATGCCAGACCCTGTAAGATGGGGTTCAGGAGCTATGTGTTAGCAGCCTGATGTTCCCAGCCAGGAAAAATAATGCCAGCTTTAAGACGGTGTTGTTTTTCCCCTTGGAATAATGCAGCTTCTGGTGTTCCACACAAGCTGCAATACTCCTTTACTGCGGGAATCCCTAACTTGTGGTACTGAGTTACTATCACATAGTGTCTCCTGTGGTAAAATGAGAATTACTGCAGCATATTAACTAGCCCCTTGAGACTGATGGGGAGAGAGACTAGAGTAGACAGGAAGGGAAAAGGGAAATGGAGAGGGCTAGTGGACATGGACTTGGTGCTTAGGGAGAAGAGATCCAGGAAGAGGGGAAAATATTTTTCAAAACTTTGAGTATACAATGTTAGGCCCTGCATTTTGACTCACCACAAAGGAAAGGGATCTTGAAATCATTGTGGATAATCTTTGAAACCCTCAGTCTAGTGATCAAACAAGTAAATCAAATGTCAAGAACTATTAGGAAGGAAGAATAAAATGAAGATCATCATAATGCCTCTGCATATGTCCCTGCTGCAACCACACCCCAAGTATTGTGTGCCACATTAACAAAAAAAAAAAAAGATATAGCAGAACTAGAAAAGATACAGAGAAGGGTGAGAAAATTGTAAGAACAGCCCCCCTATGCAGGGCCAGCTCAAGGGATTGTGAAACCCTGAGTCAACTTTTGCTTTTGTTCCCTCTTCCCCTCTTGGGGCCCAATCTTGCTGTATGACCTCTGCCAACACAGGTACATTTTCAGCCAGCACAGTCACTGACTTAAGTTAATCTGTATATTCAGCACCCATCCATCCGTGTAGGTAGTGACGCGGAATATACTGATAGTGAGGTGGCTAAGTCATTTAATTGAGACCAGCTATTTGGTAAGCCTAAACTGGAGTGGAGGAGTGGCCTAGTGGTTGGGGCAAAGTACTTCAGGCCAGAAGGTTGGGGGTTCAAATCCCACTAGAGGACAGCAACCTTGGGCCGGAAGGACTGGTGTTTCTAGTCGCACAGGTGCTCCTTGTGGTCTTGGGCAAGCCCATGTTCCCTGTAAAATAGTTATCTCCAAGTTATAATGCCCTGTTCAATGTAATTTCAGTTTGTTCAATGTAAACCGCACTGATGCAGAATAGCACGGTATATAAGAGAATGTAAATAAATGTATAACTTATACAAATTCTGGTTGAATATCGTCACTATCTAAATAATTGTCTGACTTGTCCTTCTCCTCACCCCCACAACATGGCCCATAAATATACAGATAATGTCTGGTTGTTCAGTAATTTAAAACAACCTGATATAAAATATATAGAGCCCATGTTAGTGCCACTGAAAATCCCTCCAATATTTTTCAAAAATGCATATAGGCTAATTATGTGTTCCCCAGCAAACGCAAACTTGTCTGTCAGTCTGATAGAGTGTAATTATTAATTCATATGGAATATTCACTGACGAACCAATAAAACTCTCCCAACAATGGGTGCAGAGCAGAAACAGGATGTTTCACTTTACAGTTCAACATACAAAATAAAGATTCTATTCAACTTCTGATGTCACATTGGCGACAATAAGACAAACTCCCCCACTGCCTGCCAGACATTGTGTAGTAACACAAAACCCTGCAAATGGAAATCAACCATATCATGCTAGCACTAAATCTAAGAACTCAAACTGTATCAACCCTACTGTACCTATGAAGTCAACACTGCAAATATTCTAGAGCAGTGGCTCCCAACTTGTAGCCCATGAGACCATGCCAGGGGATCTGTAGGACATGGAAAGAGAGGGGGAAAAAAGGCTTGGGGGGGGGGGGGAGGGGAAGGACTGAAAGAACAGAGCAAAACGGATTGATGGAGATGGATTGGAGGGGAAAGGACTAGAAGGGATAAAGAGGGCTAATGGGGAGGTTGGTGCCGAGGGTGGGTCCAGGAAGAGTAGTTGGGATGAGCTGGGGATCCCTGAACGTTTTGGATGTTATAAGGATCAACACAACCAAAAAGGTTGGGAACCTCTGTTCTAGAATGCCAGTGCACTTCCAAAGTAATGTTAAAAAATGTAAGGTCATGCATTTGGGCTGCAGCAATCCAAGGGAGCAATATAGTATAGGGGGTGAAGTACTTTTGTCCGCTAAAGAAGAGCGGGACCTAGGCATGGTTGTGTCTGATGATCTTAAAGTAGCTAAACAGGTAGAAAAGGCGACAGCAAAAGCTAGAAGGATGCTTGGGTGCATACGGAGAGGAATGGCTAGCAGAAAAAAGGAGGTGATAATGCCTCTGTATAAGTCTTTGGTGCGACCTCATTTGGAGTATAGTGTGCAATTCTGGAGACCGCACCTTCAAAAGGATGTGAACAGGATGGAGTCGGTGCAGAGGGTGGCTACTAAAACGATTAGTGGTCTTCATTATAAAGCATATGAGGACAGACTGAAGGATCTCAATATGTACACCTTAGAGGAAAGGCGGGATAGAGGTGATATGATTGAGATGTTTAAATACCTCTGTGGCATAAATGTTCAGGGAGAGAGCCTCTTTCAATTGAAAGCAAGTTCTGCTACGAGGGGACATGGGATGAGGGTGAAGGGAGATAGATTCAGGAGTGATATGCGGAAATATTTCTTTACGGAAAGAGTAGTGGATCCGTGGAATAGTCTCCCAGTGGAGGTGGTAGAGATGAGGACAGTAACTGAATTCAAAAAAAGCATGGGACCAACACAGAGGATCTCTAAAAGGAAAAAAGGGGACTGTTGTAGTTGTTATGGAAGGACAGACTAGATAGGCCATGTGGTCTTTTTCTGTCGTCATATTTCTATGTTTCTAAGAGTAACAAGCAGATTCCTACACAGAACCCAAATACCCTTCACCGTGGTTATACATGCAAAACACTGAGAAACCATCACCTAAAAAGGAATAAGAGATTATAAAATTAGACAAGATATGCATACAAACAGAACAAAAAAACCCAGACTGTGTAAGCTGTGGAATACTACAATTTCCTCCTGAACTATAAGAAATGCACTTTTCAAAGCTGAACTATATCATTCTCTAAAATATGATACACTTTTGTATCTTTGTCATCGGATCATTTTATTTTTCCAACTGGTTTGGTCCTGGTCTCTCTTCTCCTAAGTCCTTTTCCAGAATCTCATTTCCATTTTCTGTTTCTTCACATTGTTTTCTTCCCTTCCTTCTCTCTGAAGTGGATCCCATCTGGTTTATCTTTTTTCTCCATTTCTCTCATCTACTGTTTTACTTAATAACTAGATTTCATTCCTCCTTGTCTCCTCCCTCTGGTCTTCAGTCTCTCTCTTTTCACCTACTTACCAGCTTTTCATTTCCTATCCTTACCTCCCTAGTACCCCCCTTCCCCACATGTCTCATTCCTTATCTAACCTCTTATACCCCATCTTTCACCCACTGTCTAGCCTCTCATTTTCTCCCTCTGAACATCCCCAGCCATCTACTTTTGTCAGCTTCTCATCCCCAGCTCCTTCCCTACCACTCCTCTCTCAACCTCCCTTTATTGATCTTATCTTCTACTCAGGCTTCCCTTTCCTCTTTCACCTTCCCCATTTCTATCATCTCTCATCTTTTTCAAGAGACTGCCCTTTTCCTTTGGCCCTCACCTGCTGCATAACCATCTGTCCTTTTCAACTGCCTCCCAATCCCTCTCCAAACCGTTTTGGGCCTTTAAACCTTTTCTCTTCCATATTTCTGCATCTGGTCTCACAGCCATGCTCATGCCCTTCACCCAATATTCTAGTCTCCACAGTTTCCAAATCTCTGGGCCACTTTCTTATTCCTACTATGCCCCCAGCTAATCCCCAAATTTCCACTCTTCCACCCTACCCTGTCCCTGAGTGGCCACTTACATTCATAATATCCAGCCAATCTTAGAGGCTTTTCTTGTTTCTCCACTCTCCTCCTCTCCCCCCCCCCATTCTAGAGTCTCAGCCTAAGTCAGGCCTTGACAAATTTTCTGAGAATTTAGGTGCTGGAGGCTGAGACCTTCCTCCTTCCTCTATCTCTACCAACTCTGGGGAGGGTGGGGGTAGAATCCCCTCAGAGGTCTACCAAGTCTTCTGCACTCTCTGTCTCATATTTCTGACCTTACCATCACCTAGGCTCTCTTTCATTCCCCAACCCTATTGCCCACATCCCAAGTGCCACCCAGCAGCCACAACTTCCCTCAACCCCTCTCTTTTCTGACCCTCCACCTGCCCCAGGCAGCATTTAAAATAATAAATTAAAAAGGCTCCAATGCCATGATTCATGGCAAATTGCAGCCCCTATGATGTATTTAAAAATAATCCTCTGGACTTCCTCAGCCTTACCCCAACTTCCTCCGCTGGCCCAGAACCCCTGAGGACACACATCCCACTGGGTGATCTTGGCTGCAACCATGTCTCTACAGCCTTAAGGCCACAGCTTGCTCTCACATGCCATTGCAACACCAGAAGAGGCCACTGGGCTCCAATCGCTGCTCCTACCTGCACCAGCCTCTCCCAACATCCCTTAGCCTTTTGGACCCCAGACTTCAGCCAGTCACTATCCATGGCCCCTACATAAACTCTGAGACCCCCCATCGTGACTCACTCTTACCAGCCGTGCCACTCCCAGCCCTTATCACTGCACAAAACAGGATGCAGCCTTTCCCTGCAGGTGGTGGTGGTGGTGATGGTTGTTGTTTGCCATCGAATCGGTGTCAACTCATGGCGACCCTCTGGATACTTGTCCTAAACTGTGTTCGGTCTTCAGTCAGGCGGCTCATTGTTGACAGACTGGACACCCGTAGCTGCTGTTACTGTATCAGTCCATCTCATTGCTGATCTTCCTTTTTTGCGTTGACCTTCTACTTTGCCAAGCATGATGTCTTTCTCTAATGATCTCTCTCTTCGCATGATGTGCCCAAAGTATGAAAGTCAAAGTCTTGTCATCTGAGCTTCTAAAGAAAGCTTAGGTTTGATCTCCTCTAGTACTGACTGGTTTGTTCTTTGGGCAGTCTATAATATCCACAATATTTGTCGCCAGCGCCATAATTCAAAGGCAACAATTTTCTTCCTGTCTATCTTTTTCACTGTCCAACTTTTGCATCCATATGACGTTATTGAAAATATCATGGCTTGAACAAGTCAAATCTTTGTATGGAGACAGACATCTCTGATCTTGAGAATCTTGTCTAGGTCCATCATAGCCATTCTGCCAAGAGCAATGCGTCGTCTGATTTCTTAACTGCTTGTTGTTTCTTTATTGATAGTGAACAACTTTAACCTACTTGGATCAACTATTTCAATTTCTTTTCTATTAACGATGAACTTATTGATTTTGCCAGTTGTCAGGATCTTTGTCTTCTTTACATTAAGGTATAGGCCCATTTTAAGACTATGCTTCTTGATCTTGAGAAGCAAATGTTTCAGATTGTCTTCATTTTCAGACAGCAATGTGGTATGATCAGCATAGCAAAAGTTGTTGAAGAATCTCCCACCAATCTTCACATCTCTGTTGTCTTCATACAAACCTGCCTCTCTGATGATTTGCTCTGCATATAAAATGAAACAGGTAGGGGGAAGTATGCAGCCTTGTCATACACCTTTACTAATACATAAGAACATAAGATATGCCATACTGGGTCAGACCAAGGTCCATCAAGCCCAGTATTCTGTTTCCAACAGTGGCCAATCTAGGTCATATGTACCTAGCAGTTTCCCCAAGGGACACAGGTTCCACAATGCTTGTATTGGTTCAAGCACTGATATCCTGGGCCCCTTCTTAATAATGGTTTATGGACCTTTCCTCCAGGAACTTGTCCAAACCTTTTTTAAACCCAGCTACACTAAACAGCCTTTACTACATCCTCCGGTAACAAATTCCAGAGTTTGATTACACGTTGAGTGAAAAAATATTTTCTTTTATTAGTCTTAAATAGTTTACCCTGTAGCTTCATTGCATGTCCCCTAGTCTTTCTATATTCTGATAAGGTAAACAATCGATCTACGTTTACCCGTTCCACTCCGTTCATTAATTTATAGACTTCTATCATATCTCCCCTCAGCTGTCTCTTTTCCAGGTTAAAGAGCCCTAACCTTTTTAGCCTTTCTTCATAGGAGTATCCTTCCATCCCCTTTACCATTTTGGTGGCTCTTCTGAACCTTTTCTAAAATCGCTATATCCTTTTTAAGATACGGCGACCAGAATTGCACACAATATTCAAGGTGCGGTCTCACCATGGAACGATATAGAGGAATTATATCTTTTGTTTTATTTTCCATTCCTTTCCTTATCATACCTAGCATTCTATTTGCTCTCTTGGCCGCCGCTGCACACTGGACCGAGGGTTTTAACATGGTATCCATAATGACGCCTAAATCTTTTTCCTGGGTGGTGGTTCCTAATGTGGAACCTTGCATCGTGTAACCATAGTTTGGGTTGTTCTTCCCTAGGTGCATAACCTTGCACTTGTCCACATTAAATTTCATCTGCCATTTTGATGCCCAGTCTTCCAATTTATCAAGATCCTCTTGCAATTTTCCACAATCCTCTTGGGTTTTAACAACTTTAAATAGTTTTGTGTCATCTGCAAATTTGATAACCTCACTCGTTATTCCACTTTCCAGGTCATTTATGAATGTGTCAAAAAGCAGCGGACCCAGCACAGATCCCTGGGGTACACCACTATTTACCTTTCTCCATTGGGAAAATTGGCCATTTAGCCCTACCCTCTGCTTTCTACCTTTTAACCAGTTCCTGATCCACAATAGTACACTGCCTCCTATCCCATGACTCTTTAGTTTTGCCAAACGTCTCTCATGAGGGACCTTGTCAAAGGCTTTCTGAAAGTCCAGATACACAATATCAACCGACTCACCTTTGTCCACCTGATTATTCACTCCTTCAAAAAAACATAACAGATTAGTAAGACAATATCTTCCTTGTCTAAAGCCATGTTGGCTGTCTCCCATTAGGTCATGACTATCTACATGCTGAGTAATTTTATTCTTTATGATGGTTTCTACCATTTTTCCTGGTACTGATGTCAGGCTCACCGGTCTGTAGTTTCCCGGATCACCCATGGAACCATTTTTAAAAATTGGTGTTACATTGGCTATCCTCCAGTCTTCAGGTATTAGATATGATTTTAATGATAGTTCACAGATTACTAATAGCAGGTCTGCAATCTCGTATTTCAGTTCTTTCAGCACCCTTGGATGTATACCATCCGGCCCAGGTGATTTGCTACTCTTCAGCTTATCTAATAGTTGTAACACATCTTCCCTATGTATCGATATTTCCTTCAATTCTTCCGCACCTTTAAATACCACTTCAGTCATGGGTAACATCCCTACATCTTCCTCAGTAAAGACTGAAGCAAAGAATTCTTTCAGTCTCTCCGCTATCGCCTTGTCGCCTCTTAGTGCTCCTTTAACCCCTTTATCATCTAATGGACCAACTGACTCTCTCACAGGTTTTTTGCTACGAATGTACTTGAAAAGGTCTTTACTTCGCGTTTTTGCTTCCGCAGCAAGCTTCTTCTCAAATTCTCCCTTTGCCTGCCTTATCAATGCCTTGCATTTGACTTGCCAGTGCTTGTGCTGTTTCCAGGTTTCGTCATTTGGCTCTTTTTTTCCATTTCCTGAAAGATGCTTTTTTGGCAACAACAGCCTCTCTGACCTCACCTTTAAACCATGCTGGCAGTTTTTTGGACTTCCTTCCACTTTTCTTAAAGCGTGGAATACAGCAGGTCTGGGCTTCCAAGATAGTATTTTTCAACAACAGCCAAGCCTGATGTACGTCTTTAACCTTTGCAACTGCTCCTTTTAGTTTTTTCTTAACTGTTTTCCTCATTTTATCATAGTCTCCCTTTCGAAAGTTAAAAGGTAGTACTGTGGATTTCCTTACTATCCCTCCTCCACTAATTAAATCAAAGGCAATCATACTATGATCACTATTGCCAAGTGGCCCCAACAACCTTATCTCTTGCACTAGATCTGGTGCTCCACTAAGGACTAGGTCTATTATGGCTTCCCCTCTGGTCGGTTCATGAACCAGCTGCTCCAAGAAGAACTCATTTATTTTATCTAGGAACTTTATCTCCCTAGCATGTCCTGACGTGACACTGACCCAGTCGATACCGGGGTAGTTGAAATCACCCATTATTATTACTATGCTGTAACGTTTGTTAGCTTCCTTGATTTCTTTGAGCATTTCATCATCCATTTGTTCATTCTGGCCAGGCGCTCGATAGTACACCCCCACTGCCATCGCCTTCCCCCTTTTACATGGAATTTCAATCCATATAGATTCTACAGCAGATTTTGTTTCCTGAAAAACTTTAATCCTTTCTGACTCAATGCCCTCTCTAACATAGAGAGCAACCCCTCCACCAATTTGATCAGCTCTATCATTACGATATAGTTTGTACCCAGGTATCACAGTGTCCCACTGGTTGTCGTCCTTCCACCATGTCTCTGATATTCCAATCATATCTAACCTTTCATTTAGTGCTATATATTCTAACTCTCCCATCTTATTTTTTAGACTTCTAGCATTTGCATACAAGCATTTTAGAGAATGTATTTTATTCATATTAATTTGGCTGTTAGACATGGGTAATTTGGGATCTTTAAGCTCTGTCTGCTCCATACTTGAGGGCATTTGGGCTACTTTACTCTTTTGTGGAACCTCTCTGCTTTTGGTAGTATCCTTCAAAGATACATTCTTCCGAACCATCTGCTCTTGGGCGACTGTCGGCTTTCCCCTAATATCTAGTTTAAAAGCTGCTCTCTCTCCCCTTTTTAAAGGTTAATGCCAGCAGTCTGGTTCCATCCCTTTGGAAGAGCCCCTCCTTTCCCCAGAATGTTCCCCAGTTCCTAACAAATCCAAAACCCTCATCTCTGCACCATTGTCTCATCCACGCATTGAGACTCCGGAGCTATGCCTGCCTTTTGGGTCCTGAGCGTGGAACAGGAAGCATTTCAGAGAATGCTACCCTGGAAGTTCTGGATTTCAACTTCCTACCTAAAAGCCTAAATTTAGCCTCCAGAACCTCCCTACCACATTTTCCTATGTCATTGGTACCGACATGTATCAAGACAGCAGACTCCTCCCCAGCACTATCTAAGACCTTATCTAGGTGGCGCGTGAGGTCCGCTACCTTTGCACCAGGCAGGCATGTTACCAGGCGATCCTCACGTCCACCAGCCACCCAGCTATCTACATGCCTAATGATCGAATCACCAACTATAACGGCTGTCCTAACCCTTCCCTTATGGGCACATGGCCCTGGAGAAACTTCCTCGGTGCGAGAGGGTTTTACATCACCTGGAGGACAGGTCCTAGTTACAGGATCACTTCCTTGCCACACCAGGGTGATGCTCTCCTGTCACGTGACCTCTCTCCTCCATGGCAACAGGGATGCTGCCAGACTGGAGGTGGGACTTCAGGACTATATCCCTGTAGGTCTCGTCTATGTACCTCTTTGTCTGTCTTATGCTTTCCAAGTCTGCTACTTTAGTCTCTAGAGAACGGACTCGTTCCCTGAGAGCAAAGAGCTCCTTGCACCTAGTGCACACGTAAGACCTCTCACCAACTGGGAGAAAATCATACATGTGACACTCAATGCAAAAGACTGGAAAGCCCCCATCCCGCTGCTGGACTGCTGTCTGCATCTTAGTTTTAAGTTTGTGTTTAGATCTAAGTTCTTTACTTACTAAGGGTTGCTAAACCATTCTGTTACTCCTGCATCCATTTGAACTGTTGCTTCTTGATCAATGTAAAAGTTTTGCAAGAGAATGATCAGGTATTCTGGTATACCCATGCTTCTTAACACTAGAAGCCCCAAAGTGCGTCAATTGATGCAAATGCATTTTCGAAGTTGTATACCAGCGCCACTGCTAGAACCATGTCAGTCATGTTTCATGACTTTGTTAGCAAGATCAAGATGTTCAAATATGTGCATAGAAAATTAATGACAGATGCACCATCTAGCAGGAAAATAAATTTATACCTAGAAGCCCCAAAGTGTGTCAATTGACGCACTCAGTTGTTTTGGATGCGTCAATTGACGTACTTTGGGGCTTCTAGGTATAAATTCATGTTCCCACTAGGTGGCGCATCTCAATCACCGTTTACAGTTTTACTCTGACATTACAAAACAATAAACACACAATGACATGCAATGACGTCACATACTGCACGTATTTAACAAATAAGTAACTTCACATTAATTCACAGCTGCATTTCATGCTAAACGCAGTCGTCATGATAATGCGTCGATTGACGCACTTTGGGGTTTCTAGGTAAAATTCCTTTTGGGGCTTCTAGTGTTAATGTGGTCCAGAGTTTCTCATGGTTTACACAGTCAAAAGCCTTGCTGTAGTCAATAAAACACATATAGATGGATCCTTGAAATAGACAAGAGAGTTGGTGGCTCTCTCACATACGCAATGATGTTTCTTGTTCCTCGCCCTTTTCTGAACCCTGTTTGCACTTCAGGTAGTTCTCGTTACAGGTATGGTTGTAGTCTCTGCTGAATAATTTTCAGTAGACTCTCAGCTGCCACTTCTAATTACTTATTATTTTAAACGCGACTATGTCTCATTTTCTCCATGCCAGCACTACCCAGACCTTCAGCATTGCCATGTACAAACTTGCTGCAATCCCATAGTCTCCATGGAGCACCTGCAGCACCCAGGTAAATAAATTTAAAAAATATTTTAGCAATCTGTTACACTAGTCTTCATGGTCACTGCTAATAGCTTCCATTAAGGTCACTAATGTCTCTTCCCCTTGGCTGGTGCCGAAAGTTGATACTGGCGGCTGTATTATCTGTTCCCAGCTGAGGCAGCATGTTTTTCGCTGCCCCAATGCTGATGCCCATTTGCTCCCACTGCAAACCCTAGGTGCTAAGACTGAATTTTTTGGTTGCCATGGCGACCTGGCACCCAGGGTTTGTTGAGCCCTGGCTCAAGTCCGAGTCCCTTTTCTCCCACACCCCCAGTACCTGCCCTCCTGCCTCCTACCCCCCTTCTGCAGCATTCATTGATCTACATTTTTCTTCTTACCCCAGCATCTATACTTAAGCCCCTCACTCTCAACTTTCCCCTGCATATGACCTTGCTTCTCGTGCCCACACACTAGCTGTCCCCTTTTCCCTTCCCAAACTTCTGCCCCTTTCCCACTCTGACCCCAGCATCTGCCCCCTTTCAGTCATCCAGTCTCAGCATCAGCCCTCTTCCAGTCCCAGTCTCCAACCCCAGTCCCTTTCTAGACCCAGCCCCTCTCCGCCATTAACCCAGCTCCCCTAACCCCCATCCCCAGTCCCTCTCCAGCATCGACCCATTTCCATTTCCAATCCCAGCCCCCCTACCCCCGTATTAACTTATTTCTAATTCCAGCCCCCAGCAACAGCCCTCGTCCAGTCCCATTTGGAGCCCCCAAATCATCAGCTCTTTTGTTCCAGTCCCTCAGCATTAGCTTCCTTTCAGTTCCAAACTTCCCAGTATGAGCCCATTTCCAGTCCCAACCTTCCTACCTAACATCAACTCATTTCCAATCCCAGTCCCATCATCATTCTCCTTCTGGCTCCAGCTTCCCCAGCATCAGCTGTCTTCCATTCTGAATCCCCCTCCTGCAGCAGTCCCAGCCAGTCACCTCCTCTCCTCCCCTTCCTATCAAACTGCAATTATATATCTAAACATAACAGCAGAAGCATTTCCCTTTACTCCCACAGCTATTCTGTGCTGTGGGATGATACTGCAGCATTTTTAAAAAGGTACACAGAGGTGCTTCCTGTGCCTTGCAAGGGACAGAAGTGTCTCCATTTACCTCTTACAAGCACGACACTGCCAATGCCCTAAGCATAGCACAGCCACAGGAGAGAAAGAAAAACAAAACAAAAAAAGAAACAACCCTACGCTCCCACGACTATGAAGAGAACAGTAAAACAGACTTCAGGCACCCTTAAGGCTTGAGCACCACAAGCTGGTGCCTCACTGACTCTTAAATTGGCCTTGACTCTATGAGGACAGGCTAAACAGATTAGGACTGTTCAACTTGGAAAAGGGATAGCTGAGAGGTAATATGCTAGAAGCATATAAAATCATGAGGAGGGGAGCAGACTGGATTATTACAATTTGTTGGAGTCATACAGTATCAGTTGAAGAGATCCTAGCTTCTCCAGAATGTTGCTGTAAAGTTGATTGATGCTGCCAAAAAAGGATCATGTAACACCTTTATTAATGGAACAGTACTGGCTCCAAGTGGCAAGCAAGAGTTCCATTTAAAATCATGATTATTGACCCATCGTGCATATCATACAGGACTTCCCATTTATCTCTGTTCTACCTGATCCCTTATTGTTCACAAAGAACACTAAAGATCCTCCCCCAAGCTATTTGGTAAGCTGTACAAAAACAAGGCTTAAGGCTAACCTTCTTCCAAAATACTGCTCTTAGCAGGCTCCCCAGGGCCAGCTCAAGGGCTACAACCACCCTGAGCCGGTTTTTGCTTTTGCCTCACTGGGGTCAATCTCGCAGTATGAGCTGCATAAACAGGGTAAATTTTTAGCTGGCAGGATCACTGGCTTTAGTTAACTGCCACTATCCACTCGTAGGTAACAGCGCTGAATATTCAGAAAATACAATGACCACATCTGCACTATTTAGTTTTAAGCCTGTCAAAAGCAGGCCTAGCCTAAACATATAGAGCCTGATATTCATAAGGCATTTACATGGTTTACAGCCCAGTAAACTGTAAATGCCCTAAACCAGGATATTCAATGGCACTTCCACTGTTAGAGCCGTTGAATATCCCCTCCAAAGCCCGCCACATGCCCCTATGCTCTGCGGTTAGCATCAGGGTGTGCCGAGGCAGAGACTGCCACTATCCGGGTAACGGTGATGTTGACCCCCTACCCGGTTAGTGATCCATGGCTAAAACTAGGCTAGCTTTTGGTTCGCCTAGGTTTAGCCACAGATGGTAACTGGGTAGCAGTGCAATATCGCTGCTCCACGGTTAGACACTGCGGTGGTTTCCTCTGTGTGCCAAACTTGGATGTTCAGTGCAGTCACCGCGGCATTGAATAGCCAGGGCTAGTGGTCAGGGGTTAGGGGTCAGTGGTCAGAGCTATGCACTGTAGTGACGCATAGCCTGCCTAGATGAATAAATCAGGCCCATAGTTTATCTGAATAGTAGCTGAATATTTCTGCTATCTGTATCATTCTCTGGCCTGCCTTCACTTCTACCCTAACATATTTCAGTTCTTTCAACACTCTGGGATGTATACCATCCGGTCCAGGTGATTTGCTACTATTCAGTTTATCAAATAATTGTAATATATCTTCCCGGTGTAGCGATATTTCTCTCAATTCCTCTGCAGTATCACCTTTAAATACCACTTCAGTCTTGGGTAACATCCCTACATCTTCCTCAGTAAAGACCGAAGCAAAGAATTCATTCAGTCTCTCTGCTATAGCCTTGTTTCCTCTTACTGCCCCTTTTACCCCCTCTATCATCTAATGGTCCAATTGACTCTCTCACAGGCCTTTTGCTACGAATGTACTTGAAAAAGTCTTTATTTCGTGTTTTTGCTTCCGTAGCAAGTTTCTTCTCAAATTCCCGCTTTGCCTGCCTTATCAATGCTTTGCATTTAACTTGCCAGTGCTTGTGCTGTTTCCAGTTTTCATCATTTGGCTCTTTTTTCCATTTCCTGAAGGTTGCTTTTTTGGCAGCAACAGCCTCTCTGACCTCACCTTTAAACCATGCTGGCAGTTTTTTGGACTTTCTTCCACTTTTCTTAATGCGTGGAATACAGCTGGTCTGGGCTTCGAGGATAGTATTTTTAATAACACCCAAGCTTGCTGTAAGTCTTTAACCTTTGGAACTGCTCCTTTTAGTTTTTTCCTAACTATATTCCTCATTCTATCATAGTCTCCCTTTTGAAAGTTAAAAGGTAGTACTGTGGATGCCTTTACTATCTGTCCTCCACTAATTAAATCAAACATGATTATACTATGATCACTATTGCCAAGTGGTCCCAACACCCTTATTTTTTGCACCAGATCTGGCGTTCCACTAAGGACTAGGTCCAGTATGGCTTCCCCTCTGGTCGGTTCATGAACCAGCTGCTCCAAGAAGCAGTCATTTATTCCATCTAGAAACTTTCTCTCTTTAGCTTGTCCTGCTGTGACACTGACCCAGTCGATACCGGGGTAATTGAAATCACCCATTATTACTACTCTGTTGTGACTTTTGTTAGCTTCCTTGATTTCTTTGAGCATTTCATCATCCATTTGTTCATTCTGGCCAGGTGGTCGATAGTATACTCCCACTGCCATCACCTTCCCCTTCATAAATGGAATTTCAATCCATAGAGATTCTACAGCAAATTTTGTTCCCTGCAAAACTTTAATCCTTTCTGACTCAATACCCTCTCTAACATAGAGCGCAACCCCTCCAACAATTTGATCAGCTCTATCATTATGATATAGTTTGTATCCAGGTATCACAGTGTCCCACTGGTTATCCTCCTTCCACCATGTCTCTGAGAGTGCAATCATATCTAACCTCTCATTTAGTGCTATATATTCTAACTCTCCCATCTTATTGTTTAGACTTCTAGCATTGGCATACAAGCATTTTAGAGACTGTATTTTATTCATATTAATCTGGCTATTGGTAGGCAGGGGTAATTTGGAATCTTTATGCTCTGTCTGCTCCTTACTCAAGGGCGTTTGGGCTACTATACTCCCTTTTGGAACCTCACTGCTTTTGGTAGTATCCTTCAAGGATACCTTCGTCCGAACCATGCACTCCTGGGTGACTGTCGGCTTTCCCCTATTTTCTAGTTTAAAAGCTTCTCTATCTCTTTTTTAAAGGTTAATGCCAGCAGTCTGGTCCCATCCTGATTAAGGTGAAGCCCATCCCTTCGGAAGAGCCCCCCCTTTCCCCAGAATGTTCTCCAGGTCCTAACAAATCCAAAACCCTCATCCTTGCACCATTGTCTCATCCACGCATTGAGACCCCGAAGCTCTGCCTGTCTTTTGGGTCCTGCACGTGGAACAGGAAGCATAAACTGAATAGTAGCAAATCACCTGGACCGGATGGTATACATCCCAGTGTTGAAAGAACTGAAATATGAGATTGCAGACCTGCTATTGGTAATCTGTGAACTTTCATTAAAATCATCTGTAATACCTGAAGATTGGAGGGTCGCCAACGTAACACCAATTTTTAAAAAGGGTTCCAGGGGTGACCCAGGAAATTACAGACCAGTGAGCCTGACGTCAGTACCAGGGAAAATGGTAGAAACCATCATAAAGAACAAAATTACACAGCATGTAGATAGTCATGGCCTAATGGGAGACAGCCAACATGGCTTTAGACAAGGAAGATCTTGTCTTACTAATCTGATATGTTTTTTTGAAGGTGTGCATAAACAGGTAGACAAAGGTGAGTCGGTTGATATAGTGTATCTGGACTTTCAGAAAGCTTTTGACTAAGTCCCCCATCAGAGACTTTTGGCGAAGCTAAAAAGTCATGGGATAGGAGGCAGTGTACTATTGTGGATCGGGAACTGGTTAAAAGATAGAAAGCAGAGGGTAGGGCTAAATGGCCAATATTCCCAATGGAAAAAGGTGAATAGTAGAGTACCCCAGGGATCTGTACTGGGTCCGCTGCTTTTTGACATATTCATAAATGACCTGGAAAAGGGAATAACTAGTGAGATTATCAAATTTGCAGATGACACAAAACTGTTTAAAGTTGTTAAAATCCAAGAGGATTGTGGAAAACTGCAGGAGGATCTTGATAAATTGGAAGACTGGGCATCCAAATGGCAGATGAAATTTAATGTGGACAAGTGCAAAGTTATGCACCTAGGAAAGAACAACCCACACTATAGTTACACAATGCAAGGCTCCACATTAGAAACCACCACCCAGGAAAAAGATTTAGGAGTCATTGTGGATAACATGTTAAAACCCTCCGACCAGTGTGCAGCGGCAGCCAAGAAAGCAAATAGAATGCTAGGTATCATAAGGAAAGGGATGGAGAACAAAACAAAGGATATTATAATGCCTCTGTATCGCTCCATGGTACGACCGCACCTTGAATATTGTGTGCAATTCTGGTAACCGTATCTTAAAAAGGACATAGCGTTATTAGAAAAAGTACAGAGAAGAGCCACCAAATTGGTGAAGGGGATGGAAGGCTACTCCTATGAAGAGAGGCTAAGAAGGTTAGGGCTCTTTAGCCTGGAGAAGAGACGGCTGAGGGGAGATATGATAGAGGTCTATAAATTAATGAATGGAGTGGAACGGATAAACGTGGATCAATTGTTTACGCTATCAGAGTATAGAAAGACTAGGGGACATGTAATGAAGCTACAGGGTAAACTATTTAAGAAAAATAAGAGAAAATATTTTTTCACTCAATGTGTAATCAAACTCTGGAATCTGTTACTGTAGGATGTAGTAAGGGCTGTTAGTATAGCTGGGTTTAAAAAAGGTTTGGACAAGTTCCTGGAGGAAAGGTCCATAAACCACTATTAAAAAGGGACCCAGGATATCAATGGTTGACCCAGTACAAGCATTGTGGAACCTGTGTCTTTTGGGGATATTGCTAGGTACGTATAACCTAGATTGGCCACTGTTGGAAACAGGATACTGGGCTTGATGGACCTCGGTCTGACCCAGTATGGCATGTCTTATGTTCTTAACATATATGGATGTTTAGACATTTAAAACAGCCTGATATTATCATGTATATATGTTTTGAAAATGCACGGTTAGGCTAATTATGTATTTGCCTGCAACAGATAATTGCCTTTGAATAATTATGACCTGTCAGACTGTTATTCATTTATATGGACCACTACCAGATTCACCAATAAATAATCTCTAACAGATGCACAGCAGAAGTAGGATGTTTCACTTTACAACTCAGCAAAAAAGATTCTAGTCTCATATTAGAGAGAACACCACCAACACAAAACTCTGTATATGGACACTCAACAGCACCAAGTCCAAGGACTCAAACTGCGCCAACCCTATCTATGACAAATCAGCACTGCGAATATCCTAGAACACCAGTAACCTCCAGCTGGAAAGAGAACAGGCTGAACTACTACAGATTCCTACACAGAACCAACATAGTAACTGAATCCCTCACCTCAGCTGCACATGAAAATCGTAGATCACCACCTAGTAAAGAATAAGAAGCTACAAATTAGAAACAAATATGCAGACAAAAATTGAAATGGAAAACCCCAAACACAAACCTGGAGCTGTGGAACACTGAAAAAAAGAGAAACAGAAAAGCATTTCCTCATCCACTGAGCTATAAGAAATGCACATCTTCAAAGCTGATATATTTCATTCTCTAAAATCTGCCACTCTTCTGTACCTTTGTTGTCTGATCATTTTATTCTCCATGGACAAGCAGAATGAGTCAGCCACACATGGGGGTAACGTCATCTGACAGCACCATGGCTAGATAGCTCTTGCAAAGCTCAGAAAAACCTAAAAAGGCTTTAAGCATCTGCTAGCCATATCCCCAACCCTGTGCCCCACCCATGTCCGCCATAGGTTTTGGCCTATCTGCCAGGTGGATGGATCATCCTGCTCTCCTATCTATTTCCTTTCCTTTTCTTCCATTCAAGTATACTCTCTTTCCATTTTAATTTTATTCTCTGTGTATGCCAAGGATAAAGAACCACTGCAGATCTCCCCTCCCAGGGAAGACAGAAACATGACCCTCATTCACGAGGGATCTCTCACCGCCTCAGCCAGCAGCAATGGTGACAAGATCGGCCAACCTTCCACACAGCTCATCGCCAGATCCCCATGATCATATTTGGTATTGCTGGAAGCAAGGGGTTTGCACCAAATTTCTGGTTGTTTGCAGCAGAGGTTAGGGTAGGAATGGATCACAGCCCTCAATGTGCAGGCCCTCTTTCACATGTGTCTGCCCCCAGTGGAGCACCAAGTTTCTTTTCACAATGCATTGCCTATGGTCAGATCACCGTTTCTCTCCAACAGTTCCTACTTTACACAGACTAGTGTTGAATGCTGCCAACTCCTTCGCTCCTGCTCATGTTAAAATGCAGCAATTCTGCTCTTGGCTAGCTGGGTGCAGTGTTGAGGACAACGGTGCAGTGTGCCACTGAAACCACCAGCAATGGGATAACGTCAACAGCACTTACACAGATCTGTGCCACCGCACCAAGCAGTCAATTCCTGGCTTTACATCAGTGGGGGGCTTTCTATTGCTGCAAAAGGCTGATGGTATCAGTCTCCCCACTTCCCTGGGAAAATGGCGACAATGCCTCCTCCCTCTATGCTGGCACCAGCAGGACCCAGGGCCCTGATGGCTCCAATGCCCGTGGCCCTTCTAGTGCGCTGACTGCAGACTCCCTGCAGTACTTTGCTGTTGGTCTTTCTCTTCAATTGGCATTGCTATTCAGAGACCACTCCCCACCCACAACCTTCAATGCCGGAGCGGAAGCCTGGGTTGATGAACAAGGAGTTCCAGAGTCCTGACAACTTCAGCAAAGCCATGCTGCTTTATGGTCCCATGATGGAGCCAGGGACTACTGAGGTTGAGGTTCTGCTGACTCCGGCACTGACTTGACAGATCTTCAGTGCAGGATCAGGTTTCCAGTGGTGAATGCAATACAGGGCAGTAGGGTACACTGGCATAGAGTCTTCTGATGGCCCCAGAGCAGAGAAGTCCCCAGCCACTAATCACTGGGGCCCTACATAAGGGCCAAAAGCAAGGGGGTCAAGCTCATGCCAAAATCATTTTTCCTTGGGCCACATCACCTCCATTTTGGTGGGGTTGGTCTTTAGGCTGATGCCTCCTAATCCCCTCTTTTCAGCCAGGCATGGTGGCAGTGGGTCCCAAATCTTCTGCCTCTTTTACTCCTTTGCAATTTCTATGTTCTGTAAGTGCTCTGCTGCCTCTGTAGCAGCATGGCAGGCATGGATTCTCCCTTACCCAACGAACAGGGGACTGTGTGGCATTGCGCCTAACAACTGTGCCCCACATCTGCAGAGAGGTGTGCTGCTCCCAGGGCACCTTGCATTGCTGACACGGGGACCCCCATATAGAGGCATTACACCAAATCGCTAGCATCACATCCATCAACCCCTCAGGAGCCCTCACCAGAAGGACCTTGCTCAGCTCCCCAGGACCTGCTCAGTGTAAATACCATCTTGGTTCCACTGTGATATCACCTTCACGGCAGGGGCTTGTTATACCCTAATGAGACACCAAACCATGGGCAATATCTCAACATTGGCGAGGTAATGCCAAAGATCACAGTGATCCCCTGTTGCATACTCCAAACAAGACCAAAGCCTTGATATACAATCTCTTTTTAGGACATGGGCAGGTGCTGGTACCGATAAGGATAAAGGAAAAAGCAAAAAAGAAGATGACTAACATGCAAGGAAAACAAAGGGAAGGCTTCTTTCTCTCCCCCTATGAGGCCAAAAGTCTTAAATGGATGTCCCCTTTCCTAACCCTTCTACAACAGCAGTCCTGACTGTGCCATTTGGCTTCCTGTACAATCTGTTTTAAACAAACTGCTTGTCCTTATCCAGAAAATTCCAACCAGCACCATAGTTCTTTCAATGCTCTCATTGAAAATATCCAATTATGCCAGAACCAGAGAAAACTTACTCTCAGGGGACAAGATTCAAAGTCCATTAACCATTCTATCTGTATATCACCTATCTCTCTTATCCTGCTGTCCATAGAGAACCCATTACAGGTAAGGTAACATTTTACTTGGGGGCTCATTCCATCGGAGATGTATAGCCCCCTCTGTACGTCTGGTTTGAGTCAGATGTACAGAGGGGTTCATGATTCTGCTCCCGCAGGGCATGTCTAGCCCCACAGGATCAGAATCGAACAGGTCTGTACGTGCAGGCTGGGACTGCGATTCAGCCCAGCCTATATGTACAGGCCTGTCTCCAGCTAACTCGGTCAGGGCTCTACAATGGTGCCGTGGCACCATGGCGTCTGGGTGCCATGGCACCACAGCTCCATTGTAAAGCTGCCAACGGCACAGAAAATTGCTTTCCCTGCAGCCCGACCACCAATTCGGCCTCCCAAGGCTTGGGTCGGGCTGTGGAGAATTTCCAATGCTCCCTGCCGCCTCTTCTGAGCCCTGGGCCGACGTCCTCTGCAAGATCAGGAAACTTATTCAACCTCAAAAGTGGAAGTCCCCCATCTAAGTTGTCGGCCCTGGACGTACAGGGTCAACGTTGGAATCAGCTCTGTACATCCAGGGCCGACGACTACCCACTCTGCCTCTGCCCCCGTCTAACCTCCCCGTACAACCGGCAGGGAAGTTAGATGCTGGCAGGAAGGGCACAAATAGCAGGGATGGACGTCCCATCCCGCTATTCGTGCCACAGAATAACCCCTTTACTGGATAATGTTCTTTCCTTGAGTCCTGCTAGGCCAGTTCAGTCAAATGGGTTGTGTTCCCCTACCAGGAGAGGTGGAAACAGAAAAATCCAGAGATTTCTGATTACCTCATCCTGTACTATCTCTAGAGCAACTAGAGGGCATACTACCTCAGTATTCATACTCAATCCATGGATAGAACTCCCTGGCCATGCACACACAAACACCAATGAGGGTACAAAGGACAAACAGTCCAAAGAACAGAACTATAAAACCCCCTGCATGCAGAAGGTCAACCAAGAGGAATGTAACCCACAGGGTAAACTGCAGGAAATTGCTGATCATTACAGATCGCAGCAGATCACATCAGCTCAGACGAAATCATAGCAGATCAGGGGCAAAGCAGGACTCAAAGAAACGACATTACCTGGTAAGTAAAATGTCACTTTCCATATCATCCTGCTAGGACAGTCCAGACAAGTGGGACATATCAAAGCTATACCTCCACTGGATGGGAAGATGACAGAGCAGCCAACAAAACTTCTGCGCTGAAGGCCATGCCTGTCCAAGTGTGGACATCCAAATGCTAATGCTTGATAAAGATGGAAAACGATGACCATGCTGCTGTCTGATATATGTCTAAGGGAGCAACTGAGCTGTGCTCAGCCCAGAAGGAAACCTAAGCCCATATGGAATGCATGTGCAAACCCTACAGGACTGGCCAGTCCCACAACTATCAACTCCTTTATCCAGCGGCCCAAGGAAGACTTCATTGCTGTTGTGTCCTCGTGTGGGCTTTCAAGCAGAACAAAAGTCTGTTCGACTTTCAGAAGGAGTTAGTGACCTTCAGGTGTCGAATAAACACCCATCTAAATGTTCACCAGGAGAAGGCCTTTATCCTTCCCCTGGCCTTGTTCCTTTGGGAATGAAGGCAAGCAGACCACCTGACTGACATGGAAAACCAATACCACTTTAGGCAAAATGGAAGAAATGGGCCATAAATATATAGCCTCTTTTGAAAAGGACAGATGGGGTTGCAGACCTGGTCATGCTGAGATCCCTAAGATACCTTGCCGAGCAGACTGCAACCAAAAGAGATAAATCCTTGAGCATAGCCCTCTGCAAGGGCTCAAATGGCTCAGCTACCAAGGCCCAAAGAACCAAAAACTGAGAACCCACGAAGGAACCACTGAGCACAGGGGAGAGCACAAGTACTGAACTCCCTGAGGAAACAGGCACATCTGCATAAAAGGCCAGGGAGCACCCTAACGACGGCCCACTAGAACAAGCCAAGGCCACCACCTTTACCCTCATTGAAGTGAGGGAAAGGCCCTTGTCAAATCCATCCTGGGGGAAGGCAAAGCTAGCAAGTCCACCATCTTAGGCAGACATGGTGCTCACGACACCAGTGCTCAAAAAGACGCACCTCCAGGAGAGACAAGAGAGCCTCTTCTTGCATTCAGAAGTATGGAAACCACAGCTAAGCATTGCTTCTCAAGAGCCAAGCCAGCAGAGAGAGGAGAGCCAGGACGTCCACCAGGACCAGTCCCTGCCTCAAAAGCCCCCGTGATGATGGAAGGCACAGGTGGGCCCTGCCAGAGGCACAGCAGATCTGCATACTACACTTCCTCAGCAAAACCAGTGCCACCAGCACCACTGGACCCAGATGATGCTCCACAGGACAAAGTACTTGCCCATGAAAGAATATATACACAGCAGAGCTTACCTTGGGGCAAGGTAGAACCAGGGGGACCATGTCCTTGGAGCCTGCCTCTTTGTGGCAGCTGAAGAACCTGTGACCTTAGCATTGGTTAGAGTCACCATAAAGTCCATCTTGGGCTGACCCCACCTGTCCAGAATCCTCTGGAACAGCAATTGACTCAATTCCCACTCCCAGTTAGGGGAGTAACAAATGATATAGATAGTCGGCTTCCACGATGTCCACTTCTGCAATATGCTGAGCTGAGAGAGCCAGAAGATTATGCTCCACCTAAAGGGAGGAGGGGGGTCATTTTCCAGGGAGACCCAGAATTCTTCATGACCAGAGACACAAGACAGCCAAGTGAATGGCACTTACCACCATCAATTGATAGGCCAAGCCACCTCCCAATGCTCCAGCGACACTGGGAAGTCTGCCCTTGGCAATGAGCTCCTCAGCCGACTAGGCTGGCGGCTGTCGTCAGCAGAAGTCACTGGATATCATCCAGTGCAGGTCTCAACAAATTTTGTTGGAATCTAGGAGCCATCTTAAACATTTAGGAGCCAGTCACAGAGACGTCAGTCACAGTGCCCCCACCCCCCATCATCCAAAAGGTGTATTGCAGCTCCTTTTTAAGGACCTGATTTACTGTCTTCCCCATTTTCCATGGGAAAACAAAGCTTAATAAATCAGGCCCTTAACATGTTTATATTTATACATTTATTGATTTACTTGATATACTGCTCCTTCATGACACCAGGGCAGTGTACAATTTATAAAACAAAGATGAGGCCAAAGCCAGAGGAGGACAATAGCTACAATGTTGAACAGGAAAGGGAAAGAATAACTCAATCATACAAAGGAGGAAGACCAGAGTATAGAAATAACGTAAGATCAGGTATTGGAGGAGGGAAGGTCAAATGTAGAGCAGAAGAGGTTGGTTTTTAGAAGGGACTTAAGTGTAGAGTAGGTTTGTTCCAGTCAGAGGGTGGTGGGGAGGGAATTCCATAGGAATGGACCTAGGAAGAAGAAAGCTGACTGGCATGTGGATTGTAAGTGAGCACGGGATGGTGAAGGGAGATGAAGACGATTAATATGTACCGAGCAGAGGCTGCGTGTGGGAGTGTGAAACTGGAGGGAGTCTGTCAAGTATTACGGGGTAGGGTATAGATAGCCTGATGCACTAGTGTGAGAATTTTATAGCAGATGCGATATTCCATTAGAAGGCACCCCTCCTACCAACACCAGTGAGTATGTGTCAGCTGTACCCAAGGCAACTTCCTTTGCTTCACATATCAGCATGGCCTGGTAATATCTAAAGCAAAACAAATCTCCCATAGCCCCTGTACCCTGACTTCACACACTCCCTCTCTCAGACAGCCCCCCCCCATCACTCCAGTCTCTCACAGTCCCCTCCTGCCATCATCCAATCTTTCTCTCTCCTTTCACCCCTTCCCCAGCCATCACCCAACATGTTTCTCTCACTGCCCCCCCCTCAGCTATCATCTGATATATATCTTACCCTTCCTGCCATGTTGTTAGCTGCTCCACTGCAATCGTCTTTGCATGTAGCCTGAGCTTCGCAGTGCAGGAAGTTTGTTGATCTCATAAAACTTGAAAATGAGAGATCAGCAAACTTCCTCCACCCTGTGGCTTAAGCTACCAGCAGAGCTGATCACGGCGGAGCAGTTAACAACGCAGCAAGAATGCTATATAGGATGATGGCTGGGATAGCAGGGCAATGAAGTCAATTTATAGTCATTATGGTGACCTGGCGCCCGGGATTTGTCAAGCCCTGGTCCAGGGGAAGGTCTTTCAGCAGATGAGAAGGCTGCGCCCACTATTTCAGGCTGGCCACCACCAACGGAGGACGAGGGGGCCTGATGCTGAGGACCTGTGAAGAAGACCAGTAGGGCAGCAGAGATCTTCGCAATGGGCAATCTCTACTGTCACCATCAGACACTAGGAGTTGGAGGTAGTCTCAGGTTTTGGGAAGCCACTGCCTCCAAATCACTCACAGCTGAGAACAGTTTCTCTGCCCTTTTCTTGGTCAGGAAAATCTTTCCTGAGCTGGTAATGATCTGTGCTCAGAGGTGCCCTAATGACTGGGTAGGTTCTAGGTAGCTTTCATCATAGTTTATCATAAGAACATAAGAAATGCCTTACTTGGTCAGACCAAGGTCCATCAAGTCCAGTATCCTATTTCCAACAATGGCCAATCCAAGCCAGAAGTACCTGGCAAGTTCCAAAAGAGGCACACAGGTTCCACAAAGCTTGTCCTGGAGCAAGCAGTGGATTTCCCAGGTCCTCTTTAACAATGGTTTATGGACTTTTCCTCCAGGAACTTCTCCAAAGCTTTTTTTAAACTCAGCTACACTAACAGCTTTTACTTCATCCTCTGGTAACTAATTCCAGAGTTTGATTACACGTTGAGTAAAAAAATATTTCCTCTTATTAGTTTTAAATGGGTTGCATTGTAGCTTTATTGTGTGCCTTCCAGTCTTTCTACTTTTTGATGGCGTAAACAACTGATCTACATTTACCCATTCCACTCCATTCATTAATTTATAGACCTCTATTATATCTCCCCTCTTCCATCTCTCTTCCAAAGTTGAAGATCTTTTAAGCCTCTCCTCATAGGGGTATCCTTCCATTCCCTTTACCATTTTTGTTGCTCTTCTTTGTACCTTTTCTTTTCTAATTCAGATATATCCTTTTTTAAGATATGGCGACCAGAATTGAACACAATATTCAAGGTACGGTCACATCATGGAACGATACAGAGGCATTGTAATATCCTTGGTTTTATTCTTCATCCCTTTCATGATTCCTAGCATTCTATTTGCTTTCTTGGCCACTGCTGCAGACTGGGCAGAAGGTTTCAATATATTATCCACAATGACGCCTAATCTTTTTCCTGGGGGTGGTTTCTAAAGTGGTACAGTACTTTGCATCATGTAACCATAGTTTGGGTTGTTCTTTCCTAAGTGCATAATTTTGCACTTGTCCTCCTTAAATTTCATCTGCCATTTGGACGTCCAGTCTTCCAATTTTCCAAGGTCCTCTTGCGTTTTTTCACAATCCTCTTGTTTTAACAACTTTGAATAATTTTGTGTCATCTACAGATTTGATCACCTCACTCGTTATTCCAATTTCCAGGTCATTTATGAATATGTTAAAAAGCAGCGGGTCCAGCACACAGCCCTGGGGTGCTCCACTATTCACCTTTCTCCATTGAGAAAATTGGCCATTTAACCCTACTCTCTGCTTTCTATCTTTTAACCAGTTTCTGATCCACAATACTACACTGCCTCCTATCCCATGACTATTTAACTTTGCCAAGAGTCTCATGGGGAACCATGTCAAAGGTTTTCTGAAAATCCAGATACACTATAATCAACGGGCTCATCTTTGTCTACCAGTTTATTCAGATCTTCAAAAAAATATATATAATAGATTATTAAGACAAGAGTTTCCTTCGCTAAATCCATGTTGGCTATCTACATGTTCAGTAATTTTATTCTTTATAATATTTCTACCATTTTGACTGGTACTAATGTCGGGCTCTTCTGGTCTGTGGTTTTCCGGATCACCCCTAGAACCCTTTTTAAAAACTGGAGTTTCATTTAAAATCATCTGTAGTACCTGAGGATTGGAGAGTGGCTAATGTTAGTTCACAGATTACTAATAGTAGGTCTGCAATCTCATATTTCAGTTCTTTCAAACACCCTTGGATGTTTACCATCCAGTCCAGACGCTCCAGAATCTGTACCATTCTAACCGATATATGAAGGGCTCCACCCGCGACCTGGCCCGAATAAGCCAGTCATCCAGGCAGGGATGCACATCAATCCCTTCACACTATGGGCAGCCACAGCCACCATAACCTTGGTGAATGTCCTCAGTGCAGTGGAGAGACTGAAGAGTAGAGTAGACGACAAACAAAGTGCAAGCCAAGAAGAGAAAAGCACAAGAAGCACTGCTGATCCTAGCGGGTGGGAATGTGGAAATGTCTAGGCCAAGTCCTGTGATACTCAGAGCAGTTCAGCAAGGAAAGTTTCCTGTAACTCCATGAGGAAGTGAAAGGTCCTTAGGTGAACACTGATGCTCCTGTTGTCCAAGATCAGGCAGAAGGACCCAACCTTCTTTAGCACCACAAAGCAAATGGCATACCAGTCCTTGCTTCCTTTGGCAAGTGGCATCAGAACTACAGCCTGGAGGCTTAGGAGTCTCTCCAGAGTAGTCTGGAAGGTGGCTCTTCGGGCCTCAGACCTGCATGGAGATATCAGGAAGGCATTTGGGATGGGATCCTTGCATTCCAGCACATAGCTGAACTGAATGTCGAGCTCCCACTGGTCCGAGGACTCATAAGCTCATCTTGTCCTTGATTCTGTTGGGCGAATCCATATTTAGAGGAGGAAGGAGCCTCATGGGTCCTGCAAGTCCCATGAAAAGGCTGGCTCTGGAAATGGGAGCCAGGAGGAAAAATGTTCTCCTCAGGCAATCCTTCTGGAGTCCCTGAACCCCCAAGACTCCGGGTGGCGGGAGCGAGGAGAACATGATGCTGAGGAGGAGAAGCCACTCGTCAAAGGCCCTTTAGGTCTATCCTCCGGGCGACAATGTGGTTTGGATGCTTCCAACTCCTTGACCAACCTCTCCACATCCTTCCCAAACATAAGCTTCTCCTTGAAGCAAGTCCAGATAAACAGGATGGACGCCATATCTGCTGCCCAATGTCGAAGTCAAAGCCAATGTCATGCCACCACAGAAATGGCAATAATCCTTGGTCACCAAGCAGACCAAATCATACATGGCATCTGCCAGGAAGGCTGCTGCTGATTCCAGATGCATCAAAATGTCATCCCGCAAGTGACTATATCCAATGGAGTAGGGCATGAGCTGTAAACCCTCCGCAAACTACTATCTGGAGAATAAGGGGCACGGCCGAAAACTGGCTTCCTTAGCCCTTAGGAAAGCCTCAACCTTGCATTCCACTTGGTCCTTGAGGGCTGCACCACCGTCCACCAAAATGGTGATGTATTTAGTAATGGCCATCACTGTGCATCTACTTGGGGCAACTGCATCCAGAAAGCAAGGTCTTCCTGAGGAGGGCATAGAGTCGACTCATAACCCTGCCTCCCTGTCAGCAGAGCAGTAGGAGAATCCCATTCCTTGTGTATCATGCTCTTCAGGACCTCTGGAAAAGGAAACACCCTGGAGGGTTTTCAGATGCCCCTGCCGATAGAGCATCCGACAGCTGCAGAGCAGAGGAAACTTTGATCAATCAGCACTGCCAGCTCCTCTATCTAAAAAGAGAGATGAACAATGATAGAATCATCCTGGTTATCCGGCACCAGCAGTTTGTCTTCTTCACTCATGAAGTCACCGGTTGATACCCCAGAATGCAAGGCATGATCCTTGGCCCAGGACAGCTGTGTTAAGCACCCCAAATCCATTCTTTTCTGGGAAGGGCTGGCCCGAAGGTTTCTGCTGCTCTAGGCAGATCCTTCATGCCACCCCCCCGAAAATTTTGGTACCACCCAGTTCACCCCCCCTCCCATTATCCATCTTCTCATCTTGGGGAGGGGGTGTCATGGCGATTCCTCTACTGCGTCAGGCTTTAACGTGCCTGTGCTAGCATGCTCATGGCCTGCTACTCTTGCCCCCCTCTCCAAAGCAATTTCCTGTTGGAGGGGCAGGAAGTTGTGTTGAAGGGGGAACAGGAGCAGCAGGCCATGAGCGCACTGGTACAGGTACTATAAAGCCCAAAGCAGTGGAGGCATCACTGTACACCCCTCCCTAAGGTGAGAAGATGGATGCCAGGGGGAGGTGGCATGGCGGCTCAAGAGGCGATGAACTGCCGCTTCTTGTGCACCCCGAGCCAGTGCCTCACTCACCATTTAAGGACCTGAAGCTCCTCATCTCTGGAATTCAATTCCACTAGAGCTACCATTTGGAAAGCTCATACAGAAAATTCAAAAAGAAAGTTGAAACATGGCTCGTTAATAAAACCTTTGCTAATCTCTTAAATGGCAATGCCTTTCGGCACCCTCTTAATAAGCTTTGACCAACATTTAGGTACTTACTATCTGTTAGTTTTTAATCCTCTTGTCTGGGTTACATGCGACTTCTTAAGGAAGATATTGTTGTTCTATACGCTTTCTTCCTCTCACATATCCTACAAACTCATATAGTATGGGGTAGATTCTGACCCACAAATAGTGGGGTTGGACATCTAACCCTCAAACAGGCCCGAGACTGTATTCCGGTCCTCCTGCTCCTCGCATGCACAGGGTCTTTGTGTGGGGAGCACAGGACGGGAGCGACGCCTAGGTGGAACGGGGAAGGGGGCCAGGCATGCAGACGTACAGCGGCCATTCAGGGCAGACCTCTGTATGTCCGGTGGAGGCAGGATGGATGTCAGACTTATTCCACCTCAGAGATGGAATAGGTCCTGGGAGCAGCAGCAATCGGGGCATGCAGACCCCCCCCCCCCCCCAGACAAGATCAGCTGCAGGTGAGCCCTGCCACCTGATTCTGGCCCTGGCTGCCTCTGAGGGTTGGGCAGCAGGGAAAGCAGAGCAATTCCGCTGTCAGGTACTGCGCCCTCCTGCTGGGTGTCCCAGTGCCATGGCACCGGCACACCAACAGGAGCACTGAGTGGTGGAGACAGGCAGCATGCTGTCCATCTCACCGCCTGAATGCTGTGCACTCCAGGACGTCTAAGTGCCTGATTCTGCAACTGCAGGAACTTATAGCTCCCATGGTTGCAGAATTGGGTACAAATGTGCCCTATCCATTTTCTGGATGTCCGGACATGCAAGGCTCTAAATCGGCCTCCACATGTTTGATTTTGTTAAGGCTGCCTTTAATGTCTTAAATTGCTGTAAACCGCTATGATGTAAAATTTGAATAGCGGTATACAAAATCCCAGCCTGTTCACTAAGCAGCCACCTAGGTGGCAGAACTTGGTAGCAACACTGCAACCCCTCCATCATTCTTGAAAGTGGCAGCAGAACAGTTGGATTTGGTGCCATGGTAGGACTTGAAGCACCCAAGTGTGTGCCCACCACTCCTGCCCCAATAGGATCTTTGCGTTGGAGGAGGCAGGAGCAGCAGGCCACGAGTGTGTGTGCAGGGATATTCCAAGGACTGCTACAGCATCAAAGCAACTTGCTCTGACACTGCTTTCAAGAATTGTGGAGGGGTCACAGTGAGGTCCTCCCCCAAGTGAGATAATGGATGCTGGGGCAGGGGTGGGGTGACATTCGAGCCTTAGGCCCGCCCTGGATGGGATAGACAATTTTGATCATTATCTACCACCATTCACTATGTTCTTATATAAGTTAACATAATACATGCTCAGGAAGCAGTGTGGGGAAACCTGAGCTTGCTATTATATCAAGCTCCAGTCCAATGAAAGCCACTTTTTCAGAAGAGAGAAATCAATACCCATTAAGGCAAATGCCTCCTCCTGCAACCCCTCCATTAACTGCTATCCTCTCCTCAGCCAGTGCCAGCTAGGCAAAAGCAAAAAGGCACAGCCACTACAAGACCTGTATGGATTCAATGAGAGATCAGGATCTGCCCTTATAGAATCAATGAAGTCCCCACATTCAACGTAGTAGTAGTAGTAATATACACCTGCCCTCCAGACAGGTTGTCTCACATTCAGGAAGCAGCAGTCTCAGAGAGTGTTACAGAGCTGGCCCATTCTCTTCTGTCTCATACACAGCAGAGGTGTGGTTCTGAATTCCTTTTCTGACAGGATGACATATTTGTGCTATCAAGCACAGCCTCACCTACACTGTGCAATGCTGAGTACAAGTCAAACCCTCCACTCCAACTTCCTTTCCCCTACCTCTGATCACAAAACGCTTCTTCCTAGGAAGAGGAAAGCTCCCCCCCCCACCCCCCCTCAGGTTCAGTATCTGTGATTTCAAGGAGCAGAAGAATGGAAAAACACAGAATATGAAGGGTTTACCAGACTCAGCTAACCAGGCCAACGAAGGTGCAGTAGGTTTGTTAGTCACATAAAATCTCATCTGCATGGGAACAAGACACGCTAGGTCTGCAAACTCCTTTTGCAAGGAGCTGTTTGTATCTCAAGAGGTAACTGCACTACACTAAAGTACCTGCTCCTTCGAGCTCCATCATTAGCAGGACTATTCAGGTGACTGGATACAACAGATCAACTTCTCCTAAAGTGATTAAACCAGTAGATTTTCTGATGGGTCGCTGAACTGCAGCCTTTTTTTGTACTGTGGCAAATTCACTTTTTAGGAATTTGCACAGTTCCAAACTCAGAATACTGCGGAAAGATGCCATTTAGTTTAGAACCGCCACCATTTTCTAAACCCATGGATCGCCACTTCCTGGATGCTGATTTTGTGCGATAAGCAAAACATGCTTGGGGCACCGGGACGGACCCACTGGCAGATCGCATCCCACAAGCCTCCAAAGAAAGGCTGCCACCCAGCCAATCCCTGCTGTGCCCGATGGGAATGGACAGAGGAAGGATGAGGTGCGAGGAGAAGGGGCAGCTAAGCACTCTTCCTTGATACATCACCCCCCCTGAATTAGGCCGAAAAAAAAAAAAAAAAAGAAAAAGAGAGAAACTATCTGGAAAGGCAGGAGGAAAGAAAACACACTTTCGTATGCACTTCAAGTCCACCTCATTCTTTCCATCTGCATTCCTCGTAACTATTCTCTACTGGGCCAGGGCAGGGCTGGCCCTAGAGTTGGTTCAAAGTGTTGATGCCCTAGGCAAGCCTCAAGTTTGGCACTCCCTCTCACTGTCAAAATCTATTATTTAGCATGAAATGTCCTGCTTTTTCTGCTCACTGAAGTTGTTGCCCTAGGAGACCATCCTAGTTTGCCTAGGTCCTGGGCCAGGATCCATGTGGCGAAGTGTGTGTATCTGTTCTCTGGTAGGGTTGGATGGGGGGAGAGGGTGGGTCTTTGTCTTCTGGATATCATATGTACACTCTTTTCTTACCTTTCAGCAGTGGGAGGGGAGTCAGCTCTTGCTGGTTGCTCTGGTACCGAAACTGAGATGAACTGTGAGACCTCCGCTGGCGAGAACGCCTCAAGGACCGCCGGGAGAAACCATCCACTTTGTCTGCAGGGGGAACCGGTGAGAGCCCTGGTGAGGATGGGCTGGTTGGTGTTACTGCTGGGGGAAGCTTAGTCTCCATAGTTAGTCACAGTAGCTAAAGCCAACAAGATGTTTTGTGATGATGAAGGTAGAAGTTTTCCACTCTCCCACCTCTAAACTATTAAGCTGTTATTTCGCCAAATCCAGGTGAGGAGGAAAAGAAATACAGTAACATACAGGCCACTTAGCTCAGGGGATCCACCAGCAGCACTTGTCTTTGGGATTCACACCTTTCCCTAGAGGCATAACCACCAGCTCATGAATATTAATCTGAGATGCTTGCCAGCTGGGAATTCGAAGTCTGTGTTCTGGGAAATCTAGTGCAGCCTCTACTCCATACAAGAGAATTTGTAAATCGTTTAAAAGACTTGTCCACTTTCCTCTGCATAGAGCGAACAATCTGAGACCTGCATCAGTGCTGCTACCAGTCCCCCCCACCCCACTTTAGAAGATGACCTGACCCCCTTGAACAGAGTCACATTGGTTCCCTCTTAACCAAATGAATTGGTGCAGATAAGAAGTCTGGCCCTCCAGTGTCATATGAGCATTACATACATTGCCACATTTATATGGGAACAGGGCATCCCCTTCCTTAGGGACGAGGTAAACATTTGTAAAGTCATCTTTTAAAAAGGTCCCCCGATTGCCCTATTTCTGAAAAGCTTTTTTTCCTCTTTTAACTTTGTGTATTCTACTACTGACACATCATGTCCAGTTTGAAAGATTTCTGGTTCCAGATGAAAATAAATAATATCTGTCAACAGCTGACAATTAAAGATCTACCATGTAATCTGATAGCTTCTTTAAGGGTCTCTGTACAGCAATAATATAATATGAATTTCAATGCATCAAAATGTCTTGTCTACTGGTTTAAGGAGAAGAGGAGAAATTTCTTCAAGGAGCCCAAACTTCTCTGGTGGAATCCAAGCTCTGTCCATGTTTTTATGCCACAGAATTGCTGACTTCACCAATTTTAAGACATATGCCACATGGGGAAGGAACCTTTCCAGTGCCTACTTGGCTGTCATCAGGAATCCCAAATTGTCACAAACAAACAGGTAGAAAAGAATCTCAATCGATGGATCCCTTTGCCTTCTATGCACAAAATATAGTGAAAAGAAACATGGAAAATTTATTTAGTTATAACCTTGTCAAGGGCAGCTAGTTTTATGGCTTTAACAATCAGGCTTAAATTAGATTGTGCAGCCCAGGCAAAGTGAGCTGTAACTCCCTTCTCACCCCTGTTCCAAAAATCAAATGGCTCTTTTGGTGTCTTGGATGCAGGACAAGGGGCTGGGGGTGGTAATTAATATCCTGAGATCAGAATACCAGACATTGCTTCTTGCTTTCAGGGTTAATTCTCCCTTCCACCGCTGTATCTTGCTTGCTTCTGCATTCCATTTATATTTTACTGCCTGGATTAGCTCGAATGGTCCTATGGTCAGTAACTCAACAGCAGCTCCCTTCTCAACCTTCCCCCTTATAATATTTTTTTCTTATATCTAAGTTTGCAGCTTACGATGCTTTCGTGCACCCCTGAACACCTGCGGGAGGGTGGGGAGCCACCATCAGCTGGAATAAAAAAAGACGCGGTGCTTTTGGCTGGATGAGAGAGAGAGGGAGGGAGGGAGGGAGGGGGCGCAGGTCTGCACCAGGCCGGGAGAACTGAGAGGATGCCAGATGCTCCGGCTTCCACGATGCGATTCCCCCAGCCCTAGACCTCAGGGCGACAACAGATCCGGGAAAATGCAAAATCCTGCAGCTCGCTTCCTCGGGGGGCTTCAACCCAGGTAAGCCTTGCAGCGCCCCCCTTGCTCAGCCGCATCTCCCACAGCCCGGCTCCAGTGCATCTCCTTCTCCAACGCCCGGACAGCTCCCTCTCCTACCACTGAAACGCGCTTCATTAGAATGACATTCACCCAAGCCCCCTCCTCTTTCCGCCACCTCCTCCTCCCGGGCCATCCGAGAGCATGTGACCCAATTCCAATAGCTCGATTGGTCCTTCTAAAAATAGTACCTGCGTCACTGCTTTAGGATGATGTCACCCCAAAGAGCTCTGCCGCTGTCCCAGGAGCTGGGGAGCTGGCCCAGATTTAAAGGCACAGCGGCCCCTTTTAACATTTTAGGCGCCTGGCGTCGGCGATAGAACTCAGCCAAGGAAAGCTGGGGTGGGGGGTTTCAGGTACCCTTGGAGCTGTGAAAGAACTAGCTGGAACAAGGTTTTAATCCAGTAACAGCAATGCATCGCAGAGAAAGGAATTCCCCCGGTTTCCATTCCGGAGCTGGGGATGTTGCACAGCACAAACGAATAAAAAGTGTCTCTTTGTTTCAAAAATGTAAATCTCTTTAAAGTGGACTTTCAGAATTTTCTTTGTTTCATTTTTCAGCTGTATTCCAGTTTCATCTATCAGTTTACCCTCATTATGGGGTTCTTGATGGTGATCTACACAAGTTGTCTATGCTGTATTTCTGTTTTACATGCACTAATATATGCCTGCATAGGGCTCTGATGAAGATTGCTTTTCAGCTCTCCATGCTGTGCTTATGTTTTATATATATCAAGTATCAGTGTGATGATTCCTATGCAGGTGAAAGGTTGGAAGTGGCGGAGGTTCAGATCATTTTTCAAAATGATAAGGAAGCTAAACTCACTACAACTTACCCTGCCCCCTCCCACAACACAAAGCCATTTGTACAATATTTGTGATGCTCAGCATCATGATAAAGCATGTGGGGACAGCCTTAAATATCTAAACATATGTACTCTAGGCTACCTACTATTACTATTAATCATAACTGGCAAAATCAATAAGTTCATCGTTGACGGAGAAGAAATTGAAATACTGGACAATTTTAACCTATTTGGATCAACTATCAATAAAGAAACAATAAGCAGTCAAGAAATCAGATGATGCACTGCTCTTGGCAGAATGGCTATGAAGGACCAAGATAAGATTCTCAAGAGCAGAGATCATAAGAACATAAGATATGCCATACTGGGTCAGACCAAGGTCCATCAAGCCCAGTATCCTGTTTCCAACAGTGGCCAATCTAGGTCATACGTACCTAGCAGTTTCCCCAAAAGACAAAGGTTCCGCAATGCTTGTACTGGGTCAAGCATTGATATCCTGGGTCCCTTCTTAATAATGGTTTATGGACCTTTCCTCCAGGAACTTGTCCAAACCTTTTTAAAACCCAGCTACACTAGCAGCCTTTACTACATCCTCCGTAACAAGTTCCAGAGTTTGATTACACGTTGCATGAAAAAATATTTTCTTTTATTAGTCTTAAATAGTTTACCCTGTAGCTTCATTGCATGTCCCCTAATCTTTCTATATTCTGATAATGTAAACAATCGATCTATGTTTACCCGTTCCACTCCGTTCATTAATTTATAGACTTCTATCGTATCTCCCCTCAGCCGTCTCTTTTCCAGGTTAAAGAGCCCTAACCTTTTTAGCCTTTCTTCATAGGAGTATCCTTCCATCCCCTTTACCATTTTGGTGGCTCTTCTCTGAACCTTTTCTAATAATGCTATATCCTTTTTAAGATACAGCGACCAGAATTGCACACAACATTCAAGGTGCAGTCTCACCATGGAACGATATAGAGGCATTATAATATCTTTTGTTTTATTTTCCATCCCTCTCCATACAAAGATTCGACTTGTTCAAGCTATGGTATTTTCAATAATGTCATATGGATGCAAAAGTTGGACAGTGAAAAAGATAAACAGGAAGTAAATTGATGCCTTTGAATTATGATGCTGGCAACGATTGCTGTGTATCCCATGGACTGCCCGAAGAACAAACCAGTCAGTACTAGAGGATATCAAACCTAAGCTTTCCTTAGAAGCTCAGATGCCAAGACTTTGACTTTCATACTTTGGACACCATGTGAAGAGAGAGATCATTAGAGAAAGACATCACGCTTGTCAAGGTAGAAGGTCAACGCAAAAGAGGAAGGCCAGCAATGAGATGTATCGATACAATAACAGCAGCAGTGCTACTCTGTTAACAATGACCCGCTTGACTGAAGAGCAAACACAGTATAGGACAACTATCCAGAGGGTTGCCACTAGTCAACACCGACTCAATGGCACTTAACATCAACAAGACTTATGCAGCACTGTACAAACATATAAAGAAGACAGTCCCTGCTCGTAGAGCTTACAATCTAATTGAGACAGAACAATACAAGGGGGGTTCAAATAGGGAAGGAGACACAAGGAGAACAAGGGATTAGGATCCAAATGTGGCCTCAAAGAGGTAAGCATGGATTTGAAGAGAGGGAGAGAAGAGACTTGACGTAAAGATAGAGGAAGTTTGTTGCATACATAAGGAGCAGCAAGGTGAAAAGATCGAAGTCTGGAGTTTTCAGAAGAAGAAAAGGGCATAGAGAGAAGAAAGCCAGAGGAGGAGCGGAGTTCACGAGGAGGGGTGTAGGGAGAGAGAAAAGAGGAAAGGTAATGAGGGGCAGTAGAGTGAATGCATTTATATGTTAAAAGGAGAAGTTTGAATTGGATATGGAAATGGGAGGGGAGCCAGTGAAGTGATCTTAGAAGAGGGGTTATATGTGTATCAGGGCTGGCGGAAGATTAGCTGCACAGCAGAGTTCTGGATAGATTGAAGAGGTGAGAGATGACACCGAGGGAGACCAGCAAGGAGGAGATTGCAATAGTCAAGATGGGAGGTGATCAAAGGGTGGACAAGAGCCTTAGTAGTGTGTTCAGAGAGGAAGGGATACATTTTGTTAATGTTGTAAAGAAATAAACGACAGGTTTTAGCTATATGTTTAATATGTGTGGAGAAGGAAAGGGAGGAGTCAAAGATGACCCCAAGGTTGTGGGCCGAGAAAACAGGAAGAAGGAGAATGTTGTCAACAGTGATAGAAAAAGGAGGAAGGGGGGGATGAGGGTATAGGGGAAAAGATAAGTTCAGTTTAGCCATATTCAATTTTAGGCGATGGTGAGACATCCAGGTGGCGATGTCAGATAAGCAAGTAGAGACACGAGTTTGGAGCGAAGGAGAGATGTCAGGTGTAGATAGACAGATTTGAGAGTCGTCAGAATAAAAATGATACTAAAAGCAATGGGAAGAAATGAGGGCACCGAGGAACTGGGTATAGAGAGAGAAAAGAAGAGAGCCCAGAACAGACCCTTGAGGTACACCAACTGAGAGAGGGATGGCAGAAGAGGAGGAACCTCCAGAACAAACACTGAAAAAGTGATTGGAGAGATAAGAAGAGAACCAAGACAGTGCAGGGCCTGTAAAACCAAGAGAGGATAAAGTGTCAAGGAGGAGGAGATGGTCAACAGTATCAAAAGCAGCAGAAAGATCAAAAAGAATGAGAATTGAGTAAAGGCTTTTGGACTTAGCGAGGAACAGATCACTGGAGACTTTAGCAAGAGCTGTTTCAGTTGAATGAAATGGACGGAAACTAGATTGACGTGGATCAAGGAGAGCCTGAGAGGAGAGAAATTCGAGACAGCAGTGTAGAACTGCATGTTCAAGAATTTTGGAAATGAATGGGAGAAGGGAGACTAGAGAAAAGGAAGGATGGGGAGATATGACAGAGACATTTAAATACACCCACAGTCTAAATATACAGGAGGCAGACCGCTACCAACAGAAAGGAAGCTTTAGAACAAGGATCATAGGATGAGAGTGAACCTCAGCAGTAATCTAAAGAAATATTTCTTTATGGAAAGGACAGTGGATGCATGGAGCAGCCTCCCAGTGGAGATTATGGAGATAAGGATTGTATCTGAATTCAAGAAAGCTTGAGACAGTACAGAGGGAGAGGAAGGGATTGTATAGCTGAGTAGTTGGTGTGGATGGGTGGACTAGATAGGCTGTATGGTCTCTTTCTACTATCATTTTCTATGTTCAAACAACCACCACACCTCAAAGTTGGCAGTTATGGCTCCGATTATAGTCTACACAGCAGCACATATGATTTCATAGCTTTTACAATGTTAGGAACAACTGAGTAGGACAAGCTCTGAAAAGCACTAGAAACACTAGTATCATCCCTGGATCAAAAGTACATATATTAGAAAGAAAACTGAAAACCAAAAATATTGTACAGATCCACTGCTTTTAATAAGATTTCATTTTGAATGATAAACCTTAAAGCAGCTAGTCTCCCTACCTGTTGTCTTTATCAAGAGGGGATAATACCTCAAGGAGATGTTAGCTGGATGGGAAGAGCTGGGGGATGCAGAAAAGCAGCGGGCAAAATTGAAAGGGGATACAAACCTTTTTGTCAAGGAAAATAAATATATGTAAAAGGAAAAGGAAGCCACTATGGTTCTCAAACAAGAAGGAGATGAAAAGGACCAAGGAAAAAGAGGGGGGCATTCATAAAATACAAGAGATCACAGAAAAAGGAAGACAAGCGTCAGTATCGACACCTGCACCGGGGAGCAGGAACACAGGATTCTCCTGTCCCCCCAATGCCGAGACCAGTCAGGGCTGTCCAACATGCCACCTGGACAGTTAAAAAAGAGCCACGCACTTACAAGCTGGCATCCCGATAGACATCAGCACCAGGGGAGTAGGAACGCAGGATTCTCCTGCCCCCATCAGACGCTAAGGCCAATCAGGGCCATCCAACACGCTACCTGGACATTTAAAAATAGCCGCACGCTTATGCATGACCGCGCCTGTGCCTGAGGGCCTCGCCAGAGGGCCCTTTTGAGTTGCCCTTAGGCACGGGCTACGGGCGAGGACAACTACCCATTCACCAAACTAGGACATACCATACAAGCCACGACAATACACCGACCATCAACAATGCTGCTCAGCAAGAAACCCCAACAGCACAGACCCACCACCAAGGGATGCTCTCCGGACAGCCAACCCAACCAAAGGAGCAATTGGAAGGTAACCTCCTCCTAACCTTATACAGCCTCCAGCACTGCAATCCCCGACAGCAAAAGATACAGAAATCTTTCCCATTGTACTGGGAGCGAGAGGCTTGATAAAGAAGAATTTCCAAGCACATCTTGACAAACTACCCATACCTGTTACATCTTACAAACTTCAGAATGAAGTTCTCTGGTATGATGCAAGTTTTATACCAAGCATTAGCAGTAAATTTGAGAGACTAAGATCCTACTCCACATACCGTGACTTAGAAGTGAGGTTCACGACTGTCATGGTATCCGCAAAACTGACCCATTTGGAGAATCTGCCCCGAGCAAAACCATGCTAACAATACACCCAATTCTCCTCCTGATACTAGCAATCCTCTTGCTGTCCAAGGCACACAAACGTAACCTAAACTTCACCCCCAAACATGGCACCACATCCACCACAACATAACTACATAATACCACACGCACAAAAGCCCCCAACGCTTAATACACGTAAAAATCCCCCCCACAACCTCATCCAATTCTTCCCACATCCACACCCTGCCCTGCGCACTAATCAGCTCACGCTCTATCCAAAACAAAATCCAGATCATAAGAGACATGCTTTTATCCCAAAACATTGACATACTATGTATAATAGAAACATGGAGCTCAGAAACTGATAATGTACTATTAAACAAACTAATGCCAAACGGATACAACACCTACCAATGCCCAAGATCATATGGCACCCAATTCCAAAAGGGGCACATCCAGGCCGTCCAGATGTCCTCATGTAGGACGGGCCTGTTAGGACCCAATTCTGAACAAAACGTTCCCGCGGTACATGGAATCGGGCCCGAGGATAGCCCGGCATGCCCCTGACTGCCTGTGGGGACATCTTTCCTGCAAGCTTCCTTGGCTAAACCAGCTCAGCCTACCCTCTTCCATTCTGCCTAACCCACAGCTGGCCAGCCGGGGCTTGGATCAGGTGGTGGGGACCCCCTCGCACCTGGACCCGGCCCCAAGGGGGATCCCCGGGTCCGATTACCGGATCAGTGCTGCTTATTCCACCTTCCACCTTCGAGGTGGAATAAGCAGCACATCCCCTTTGACCTGTCAGGACATACAAGGCCATGACCTGAATCGGCCCTGTACATCCTGCCAGGCTGGCCCACCCCTGCTCCGCCCCTATCCCACTGCCCCCTTCCCATCTGCCAGCTCTCCCTGTCCTGCTGCTCAGGATGTGCATGAAGAGCCAGAGGGGGAATCGGGGCAGGACGGCTTGCGGGGCTGCATGGCCCACTGGGATCTGCAGCCCTGCAACCCGCGTCTCTGCATCGGGCCCATAGCAAAGGAGGCGGAGTAATGATCATTGTCAGAAGCAACCTTAACTTCTGAACCCACATAAGCATAAGCACCTATGAAGCTGACTTTGTCACCATCACCAGCAAACAGACAACCATCTGCCTTATTTACAGAACTCCTTCCGCCAACGCCAATGACCTATCCCTCATTCTGGACAGAGTGATAAATCCATCAAATAATGGAAAGGACCTTCTAGTATTAGGCGACTTCAACCTCCCCTCTGTACAACAGAACCACACACACACCTTCATCCAGGCAATGCCAGCAATGGACTTAACACAATTCAATAACACCTCTACACATGCCAAAGGCAACACCCTAGGCCTAATTTTCTGCAGTAATCATCCAACCCAGATAGGGCCCCCTCAGTCTATACAAACTTACCCAATCCCAAGGTCAGATCATAAACTAATAAGTTTCTCCCTCCGGCAAAACCCCATCAAGAAAAATCACAACCTGCAACCACCATCAAGAAGGTATAAAACTTTCAACAAAGACAGCTTCATTAAAGACACCCTCGCACAACTGATTGAAGACTCCACCAACCCCAATGCCGTCATTGAAAACTGCAACAACAGTACCAGACAAGCAGCCACAGCAATAACCCCTACTACACCCATGCATGTGAAGCAACCTAAAACGAAGTGGTACACTCCAGCCCTTCGCAACCAAAAGCGACAACTCCACAAACATGAGAGAAAATGGTGCAAAACCAATCAAAATGAAGACAGAAAACACTATCTATAACTTCTGCATAAATATCACACAGCAGCAGACAAAACCAGACGAGAACACCACATTAAAATACTTAGCTCTGCAATCAACCGTCCTAGGGAGCTATTTAACATAGTGAAACACCTGACAGAAATACCAACCACTGAAAATCAAGAAATCAATTAGCCCAACACTACAAACAACTACTCCCTCAACCGGACACCCCTCACCTACCACCTGTCAAAGAAAAAGAACACCCATACCCCTGGACCTCCTTCTCAGGTGTCACAAAAAGACAAATCAAAAACATCATAACATCTCTAAACACAACAACCTCTCCTCTCGACCGCTGTCCTGTCTCATGGATTAAGGATACCAAAAAGGAAATCAGTGGAACACTCACCAAAATCACACAATCAATACTGCAGCAAGGATCCATGCTCACATCCCTGAAGACCTCATCCATAAGCCCAATGCTAAAAGAAACCCCTACCCTGGACGCATCAAACCCTTCATCATACAGACCCATCACCAGCCTTCCATTCACAGCCAAGATCATTGAGAAAGCCATACAATACCAACTTCAAGGCCGCAGAGACAATAACAACTTACTGGATCCTCAACAACATGGGTTCCACCCTCACCACAGCATGGAAACACTGCTAACTACCCTGATAAATACTCTAATCCAAGGAATGCAGTGAATCAACCAAGACTTCCTCCTAATCTTCTTAGACATCTCTTCTGCCTTTGACACTGTAAACTACCAAATCCTCCTACAGTGTCTGTGCACCAATGGAATTCAAGGCACAGTACTCAAATGGTTCACATCCCACTTCACAGATAGACACCAGAAAATAAAGATCAGACAAAATACCTCCACCCCATTCAAACAGACACAAAAAGTCCCCCAAGGATCCACTCTCTCTGTTATCCTCTTCAACCTCTACCTCCAACCACTCTGCCCATTCATCAGATCACATGATCTCAATGTCCACATCTACGCCAATGATATCATGATTTACAGACCAATCGACATAAACCAACCCAATCCATCTGCTTACCAAGAATGTTTCACCAAAGTAACCAGCTGGCTAAAAGACAACAACCTCCAGATCAATTACAATAAAACAGAAGCCCTCTACATAACAAAAGATACCACCTTCATCCCCCCCCTAATCAATAACATTGAATAACATAACAATTAAAACCCATACTGAAGTCAAATATCTTGGAATAATCCTTGATCAACACCTCACATTCAAATCCTACATCAACAAAATCACCAAGACAATCTTCTACAAAAGAAAAACACTCCAGCTGCCTCTGCTCACTCCTTGAACCACACAACTTCTGCACTGTCCTACAAGCCTCCATAATACCTCACATGGACTATTGAAATGCTATCTACCATGGTCTACCACAGTCCACACTTCTACCACTCCAAACAGCACTACACACAACTGCAAGGACCTTCAAAGCTGCAGCAAGAAATGACCACATCACACAAATATTCAAACAGCTCCACTGGCTCCCACTCCAGAGCCGTATAAAATTCAAAACCATTATCCTAACCAACAAAGCAGTCCTGCAAATGAATAGATACTACTGGAAATAATGTTTGTACAGACCCCCCCCCCCCATACACACCTCCACTCATTATTCCAGACCTCCCAACCCAACAGATCTAGATGCACTTCCATGATGAACACCCTCACAATCCCCCATATCAGAACAAAATCTAACCAGCAAGCATGCAAAAGAGCTTTCCAACTGTATGCCCCATCCACATGGAACAATCTACCAGACTAGCTCAGGACTATAACAGAGCTCAAGAACTTCAGGAAACATCTGAAATCACACTTGTTCTTAGAACATTTCAGCCCCATTACTTAACCCACTCCCCCCAAAAGGAGCAAAGTTGAACTATCTAATTTCCCACCATTATATATACTTTTAAATTGTATATAGTTGCAAACCCCTGTTACTGTTGCATGGTTGTGTATAGTTATAGTTATCCTAAAGCTGTTTTACTGTACTACCACACTTGTTTTATGTAAACCACCTTGACCCGGCGAAATGCTGTATATAAATACAGCTAAATAAATAAATAAATAAATATTTGGAAAAGCTAAGAGAAGCTAGGAAAGTATCTGGAAAACAAAGATACAATAGAAGAAGAAATAGCTAGTACAGTAAAATAGGGTGGGGGGGGGGGGGAACCAATCATTTTTCAGATATGTTATCAGGGTTCTCCCCAGGACTTTTTGAGCGGGCACTACATCCAGCTGATTTTACTGACTGCCTACCTAAAATTCTGCTGAATTGACATGGCAAAATAATGTGCAGGAATGTAAAAATGGTTTAAGTGATTTTTGTAATTAATACTTAAAAAATATAACAGTATGTATAACTATAATATGAACGAATTAGACACTTAAATGAATTTGAAACAGTGACAATTAAAACGCATCATATATGGAACGTATTGAAAGGTGACTAGTTACGTTGTCTGTTATGCCAGCTGGCTTATAGTGCAGCCTGCCTAGCTACTCCTTCATGCCACCCGGCTGGCAAACATTTCTGGGAAGAACACTGTGTTAATGAGAGAAGGAAGTGCAAAAGTGGTATTGTCAGACTCAAGGGTAAAGGGAGGAATATGTTAAAGCTGATGAGGATTAAGCGGAATTGCTTAACAAATATTTCTGTTTTGTGTTCACAGGTGAAGGGCCAGGAGTAGGACCTCAGAAAACACACACAAATAGGAAAAGAAGCTAGGTAGATCTTGAATGATTTTCAGGAGGGTGTGTTCATGAGGAGCTAACTAAACTGAAAGGAGACAAAGTGATGGGGAAAACTTTTGAGAGTACTGAAAGAACTTATTGAAGTTCTGGCGGCTCCACTGTCTGACATTTTCAATGCTTCTTTAGAATTGGGAGCGATCCCAGAGGACTGAAGAAGGGTCCCTCTACTCAAAAGCAGAAATAAGGAGGAGGTTGGGAACAACAGGTTGATCTGACCTCTCTGGGGAGTAAATTAAGGGAAACTCTGCTAAATTAGAGGATAGTGAGGTTTCTGGAATCCAGTAGATTGCGAGGTCTGAGGAAACATGATTGTACTCGAGGCAGCTCATGCCAGACAAATCTAAATCAGCCTGCCTGCTGGCTATAAAAAATATTGAACAAATGAGGAGAGAATAATGACCTTGAAGGGATCTCCACCACCTCTACCAAGTTAAATCACAGACCAAAGATGTCCTAATTCTTAACATCACTCTATTTTCTGTCCAATGGAAATTACCCTATCCATTGGAGGGCCTGTTTAGCAAGTCCCGACTGCCAATATCTGTCCAACAATATCCTGTGATTCACCAGGTTAAAAGCATTGGTCAACTCCAACATAACTAACAAAACAGTCCTGGTTCTGATCCAAACTGTAATAAGTCTGATCTAATAAAGCTACCAGAACTCATTCTGTTCCAGATCTGGTAAGAAACCTGCTTGGCTTAATATCCATACCATTGTTCTGTTCAATAAACTCTATCTGGTATCCCACCACCTTCTCAATAATGTTAGCCAGAAAAGGCAGGTTAGAAACGGGTCAATTACTACTACTACCTATCATTTGTATGGCGCTACTGCACAGGGCCAATCCAGAGTACCCTTTTCAAACAGGTGGGTAATAAGGTGTTCCTTTAGTTGAGCTGGTGAAGGTCCCCGATCTAATGAGGCATTGATCATTTCTTTTAATCAGTGTAAGAACTCCTCATTGCAAGCTTTTCAAAAGTGAAGGGGGACTGGGGCAAGCATATGATTAATGAGGTGCACATTCCTTAGTATCTGCTTTAATTCAAAAACACTAGAATCCTAAACATTAAACCCCCTGAAATCAATCTAACAACCCAAAAGCAAAAGATCTCAGAAAAAAACAACAGATCTCAGAAAAAAACAAAACATCTCAGAAAAAAAACAAAACACCCCCTCAAAATAAAGCAATAGTGCAAAATACTTTTTTTGTCGGAATATGGCAACCAAGTACCGGGAATTCAGTCCAGGTACTGCTGTGGCAATTCCTTTTATTAAAGATATGGTTTTGGATTTTGAAATTTTTATCCATATCTTTAATAAAAGGAATTGCCACAGCGGTACCTGGACTGAATTCCCGTTACTTGGTTGCCATATTCCAAAAAAAGTATTTTGCACTATTGCTTTATTTTGAGGGGGGGGGGGGTTTCTGAGATATTTTAATAAAGGAAAAAGAAAGTTACACATCAGCACAGCAAAAGAAAAAGAGGAATATAACAAACCTTCAAAAAAAGGGCAGAAAATTCTTACTGGCAATTAATCCACAAGAAGGGGATTGTGATACAGCACTGGAAACCAATCATGAAAATCCTTAAAATTGCTTACAAAAAGTAAAGAGAGTAAGACAGAACATATTATTAAACAGGATACCCAAAAGCTTATTAACCCAGAGGGTTAGACAGCGTAACCACCATTTTAGTGGAAATAAAGGTAACCAAATGAGTTGGGTCCTAGAAAATATACTTATTACCTGATACACAATCACACTTTTACAAGGATAACGCAGCTGAAAGGTTGCACCCAAAAGCAAAACCTGTGGTAGAAGCAATAGGAATTGCTTCCACCTCCTCTGAGTAGTCTTAGAGACATCAGGAAACATTCTTATTTTACAGTTCATGAATAACACATCCCTAAACCCGAAGAACATTTTTAAGAGCCCTTCCTAGTCAGAGTCTAATGCCAATTGAACCATAACTGTAGTTAACTGAGGAGTTTCCTCAGTAGATTGCTCAAGAAGGTCTGAAACATTCAGAACATCAAAACTAGGATTTGTGTCCCATCAGCTTTTGTTGTAATTTTACCTTGAGGAATATAATAGATCTTTGATACTGGTGGAATGGAAGATTCCAATATCAAAATGTTTCAAAATGTCCATCAAGTATCACTTAAACAAATCATAAGCAGAAACGGTCTTAAGTAAGCCTAGGGAAATTTAGTAAATAAAGATTTCTCCGACGATCAGCACTCTCTAAGTTTTTAATTTTTAAAAGTATAGTCACATTAAATTTAATAAGCTCAGCATTATGAGTTTCTATGGATTTTAACCTGTCTTCCTGGGCAGAAAAAGATTCTTGGCAAGCCCTTTACTCTAAGTTGGCACTGAGAAACTTGACCCAAAAATCGCCAAATTTGTTGAGAAAGAAATTGTGACAAGTTCAGGGATCGTTGAACTGCCTGAATTGCATCCCATAAAGATTCAAAGGTTATAGTCTTAGGTCTTAAAGACTCACCTACGAGAGGAGTAGAAGCCCCTGGGATCCACTCAATGGTAGCAACAGTGCAGGCATCGGCGAGGACGCTTCTTACCCTCTACCATGTTCTTCCATAGGCTGGATATAGTTGGGCCAGAATTCTTCCTGCTGCTGTCGGGCATCACCATTGCCGCAGCTACTGGAGTCATTTCACTGACGCAGGAGAGATCTACTGGCAGTATCACAGTTGTCAAAGGCTCCGACAAAACCCAGCCCCTAGGTGAGAATGAAACCGTCTCCAATGAGTCAGAGGACATCTCTGCCTGCCTATGCAGTGGTGCCACAGATTACAAAGGGGACAAAGAAGGACTGCACTGGCGCTGAGGACACTTTAGCGCCCAGAACCTTTTCTTTAACCACGGCAGCACAGGTCTTTGCTTTCCTCTTGCCCATACCTTCAGGGCAGAGATCCTCCAGCGTGTCTGCCTGTGTCTGCCATTTTGCCATGCCCAACCAGTATCCTCCATGAAGCAGCATTTTAGAAAGGACGTCTGAGGAAAAACCTGGGGACGTTTACATTTCAGCTCAATTTTAGAAACATGGATGTCCCCAAATGGACAGCTGCAGAAGAAGCTTCTTGGACGTCCCGGCCAGCTTTTTCCAGAAGGGGGATATCCATTTTCAGTGGCATTGCAGACACTCAAACATGCGGTGGCTTGTATTTGCATGCAGGTTATGTGAATGCATGGTCAAAACTTAATAAGTTTGTTTTAATACATGACATAATAACAGATAATCATCTGGATGTTTTTTTCATCACTGAAGCATGGTTACCAGAAGTGGATGGGTTTTATATGGAGGGGTTAGCACTGGCTGATTATGATGTGTTACATCATCCTCATTTGGGAGGGAAAAGGGGTGGGCTTGCTGTTATTTTTAAAGCCGAGTTAAAATTGAAAAAAAAATTATATTTCTCTTATGGAGGGTGTAGAGCTTTGTTAGTAGAATCTTCAGTTAATAAAAATCAGACATTTCTAATAGTGTCTTTTCCACCAGGGAGGGGGGATGTGATGCATGAAAGATTTTTTAGACTGATTGTTTCATCTGTCAGTGAAGAACAAGAGTGTTATGATTATAGGTGATTTTAATTATCATATGGATGATGATGATGATGATGATTTTTATTCACAGGAGTTTGCTACTTTTATTCAGTCCAACACATGTTAAGGGACATTCTTTGGATTTAATTTTGGTTAACCAGTTTAGATAGGATTTTAAGATTAAGGATATTTCGTCTTTAGTGACTATGTGGTCAGATCATTATCTAATATTTTTATTTAGAAGGGTTTGGGAAGTATTCTCAGATGGATCAGGATTTAATTGTTTCAAGGTCTTACAGGGAAAATTGTAGAAAAATGTAGAAAATTTCCAGAATCGGGTGGAAGAATTGTTGGTTATATGGAATGATGTCAATTTAGATGAGAAGTTATCAAATTAGAATGAAATGTTATCTTAGTGTTTAGAAGCTATTGTGTCAAAAACAAAGAGAAAAAGAAGAGTAAAAAACCCTTTCTTTTTCCATCCAGAAAGCTGAGCAGTTACAATTAGAGGTTCGTCAATTGGAAAGAAAATGGCAAAAGACACAAATGGAAGAGGTAGAGCAGTTGTGGAAGGAAAAATTTAAGACAAAAAAACAGTTACTATATAAATTGAAAAGAGATCATTTCACTGGTAGAATTTTGGATTCAAAGGATTCGGCCAGGGAATTATTCTTGATTGTAAAGGAACTATCTGAAGGTAGTGCAAAGATAAGGTTCAATCAAAATTGATAAACTGGAAGAGGACCTTGATAATTTAAAAGACTGGACATCCAAATGGCAGATTAAATTTAATCTGGACAAGTGTAGTTATGCACCTAGAAAAGAACAACCCTGTAATGTGGTATATAGAATGTTACCCATCTGTCCCCAAAGGGATTATCAACAGTCCCCTTTAATAGAGTCTGCAGTGCACAGTTCAGGGCTGGGAGGGCCTGGCTCAGAGGGAGAGGTTAAGAACCCAGCAAGCTGTGCAAAGGAGTTCTGAGGTAGGAACTTTAACTGGGGCTGGAGGAAGGGCCGGAAGAACCAGCTTGTGGAGGTTTAACAAGCTGGGTCAGAAATAAAGCTGCTTTTCTTTTCTCTGAACTGCTGTCTGGCCTGTATTGTAAAGAAACCCCTTTCCCACTGCACACCACACTACCACATATGGTGGTAGCTTGGGGATTTCCTTTAACTACATGACAGGGCAAATCTATGTACCTCCAGGGCTGGGCCTCTACAGCAAGTCAGGATTTTTTTGTGTCTTTGTATGGGCTAAGAGGGTTAGCCTCACCCTAATTAGGGAGCTTGAAGAAGGCATAGTCAGTGCTGGACAGGCAGGCTTTGTTTTGGCCACTAGAGGCCACTAAAAGTTGTTGGAGCTGGAATACAGCAGGGTTAAACCAGCTGCAGAAGAGGAAACTGTGGTGGTGTTGCGTGAGAACAGTGACATGCCAGGATGGAGCAGCTCCTCCAGCTTCTGGCAGAAGGGCAGCAGCAACAACAACAGTATCAGTATCAGTGAGGCAGCCATAAGGTTTAGCTGTGGGTAACCCTTCCCCCACTCCAGGTCTGAACACAATGCCCTTACATAAGTGATCAGCTTGCTAAGAGGAGACATAAAGATTTCAGCAGGCACCCTTTCCCCACTCCAGGTTTGAGCACAATATCCCCTTGCCCAGAAATCAGCAGACCAGAGCACACCGGTTTGGACAGGTCACCCAGGTACCTTCCCCAGGGGTTGCTGATTGGTGGACAGGAAATACCTGAGACAAATGGGATTGTAGAATGAGTTTGAAAATGTACAGTATATAAGGTATTGTAGGACGTCCCTCGAGGCTCAGATTTTTTGTGGAGACTGCTGGTTCTCTGTCTGGGCCTGTGCGCACATTAAAGATCCTGTTTGCATACCAGCCTGTCTGTGTGTTTTCCTTTTGTGGGTGAGTGAGAGAATTAGAGCTTTTTCAGCAGCTTTGCTGCATCATTTCTGGCATCCCAGGTGGGACGAAATTAAATTAAATTTTAAAAAAAAGCCTCTCTCATCACACCCACGGTGGGAAGACTACTGCTTTTTGCAGGATCGGGCCTCCACCAGTCAGGGACCGGGCCCCTCCAGGTGATTAACGGTCCTTGGTGCCCCGGGCCCCCTTTTGTGCTCCGGAAGGACACCTTAACTCATCTGGTCGGTCGGTCCCTGCGGCTGACCTCCCCGATTGAAAACCGGCTGGATAGACTGGCATCCAAACTCTCTGTCTGATCAGAGTTCTGGTGAGTACTACTACTACCTTACTGTTTTACTGTTTTGGGTAGCTCTGTATTCTGTATCTGGAAATCCTGGTAAATCTGGTAGATTCTGTGAACCTGTAGCGGCATGATCACCCGCAACGAGCAGTCTGAATAAGGGTCCCAGAGGCCCTGAAACCATTGCTCGTCCTGTCTGTATCTGGTATCTGGTAAATCTGGTAGGAAAAGGGGGGGGGGGAAGAGGGGTGTGCTTGCGAGTGCCGGTAAATAACTGCAGTATAAATTTAACTTTGCCACCTTGGGCCCCTTAAAAGTTTTTAAAGTGCTGCCAAAGCTATTAAAAATTGCCTAAAATATTAGTACTTAACCCCTTTAAGTGTGCCCTCCAAGCTGATTATTAAAAATTTGTACTGACCGCAATTTGTCCGTGGACGCCGGCTGGCTCTCCCCCTTTGATTTGTTCTTTTTTTTTGTTGTTTGCGCGCCGCGGCCCGGCTGGCTCTCCCCCTTTGATTTGTTCTTTTTTTCTGTTGTTTGCCTCGTCGGCGCGCTGGAGCATCTGTTTTGGGCCTGCTCGAGGTGCCCTTCTGTTTGCTGGGGGGAGTCCCGATCTGTGTTCCCCTGCTTCGTTTTAAAACCGGAGCTGTTTGACCCGATGCCTGTCTCTTGTTTTTTTAAGTCCAGGAGCAGCTGAGTCGGTGTCTGGAGGTGTGCAGTGCCATTGGTGGCGAGTGAGCTGAAGCCGGTGTGGAACGCACGAGGAGGCAGCCATATTGTGAAGACCACGTGTAAGCTACACTGAGATACAAAAGAAACAGCACTTAAAGTGATTCTGGAGCACCATCTAGTGGACATTACCTGTATTTCTCATACTACTATTATCCTCATGGTTAAAGTAATCCTGGAGCTCCATCTAGTGGACATTGTTAAAATAGCTAGCTATACTTATATCACTATTATCCAAATCAAATCTCATGCTGCAGCTAGAGTGTGTATTTTGTAAATTGCATTTTTCCTGAATTGAGATTAGATTAGATGACGTATTTTGTAAATTGCTTTTTCCTGAATTGAGATTGGATTAGAAGATCTGTATTGTAAAATTGCATTCTCCTGAATTGAGACTAGATTAGAAGATCCACATTGTATACTGCATTTAGTCATTGAACTAGAATTTGAGCATGGGGTCGGGAAAGTCAAAAGTGCAAATGCCCCTGCAGTGCATGCTTTGCAATTTTAAATCTGGGTTTGGGGAGGATTATGGGGTTCCCCTCTCCCCCTCTCGATTATCTTTTCTATGTCAGAGGGAATGGCCAGCCTTAGTCAAGCTGTGGCCTCCCCAGATTTACCCACTGTGTTTTTAGTCCATCAAATCGTAGCAAAAGAACATCGAGACCAGTTTCCATATATTGATTCATGGCTGGCCATATGCCAGCTCAGACCAAGATGGTTCCAGCGCTGTCACGAGGATCAGTGTAGAATAATGGTGGCAGCCATCAGTCGCCAAAAAGGACGGACGCCCGCCCCTATCTACCAGATATTCCTCCACGCCCCTTCCCTCTGCTTCAACCCCATGTCCCATCCACACCACTGCAGAATCCGCCCATAGCTGAAGGGACAGGAAGACCTCCTCTTGGGGTGGGTGATGCCAGATTTAGGGAAGATTCTACGGATTCCGGCCCCTCAACTTCAGATTCCCCTCCCACATCCTCCACCCCTCCCACTTCTGGTGCCACCTCCAGTGCCACCATCTCCTCCCCTGAGAGCACAGAGGCTGAGCTTGAATCGTCCACCCCGGTAGCCTGCCGCCTGCGGTCGCATGATCTCCAAATGCCACTACGACAAGTACAGGGGCTCCCGTATCTTGATGCTACTGGGCAGGTGGCAGTGGGACCATCCAGCTTGATTTATGTCCCTTTCTCCACTACGGACCTGTTGAACTGGAAAACCCACTATGCCTCCTATACTGAAAAGCCCCAAGAACTGACAGATCTTATGACCAGTATTATGCAAACACACCAGCCTACCTGGTCGGACACTAAACAATTGCTTTCCACCTTATTCAATACAGAAGAATGGGCGCACATTGTACGGGCCACCCTCGAGTGGCTAAAGACACATCCTGCCCGTGAGGGAGTTATAAATCTACGGCAGCAGGCAGAGGCAGATTTCCCGAATGAAGACCCCCGCTGGGACCCGAACGACCCTGTTGGAGCAGTGGCTCTCACCTGTTTCCGGACTGCGCTCCTTGAGGGCCTTAAGAAGGGGGGGGGGGCAATGAGCTATGAGCATCAGTAAAATCGCAGAAGGTCTCCAGCTTCCTGATGAGAGTTGTGATAAGGAAGCTTATCATAGCTCAGGTAGGAGCTATAGAAAAGATGATGTGACTCTGAACAAGCAACCTGTCAGTTTTGGTAGAAGTAAGAAAACAGAGTTTTCACATAAAAGACTACCAGTCCCAGAATGCACCAGGTTTCCAGCAGCCATGAGAGGGGCTGAAGTGAGAAAACGTGTGTGCAATCAAGAGAGCTATGAGGTAATCCCTAAGCACTCATCTCAAAGGGCAGGGCCTGATTCAACACAGCTGCGCTGTGTTAGGGAGGAGCACACATTAGAACAGAATAAGAATAGAGCTTATTCTACAGATAACAGCTACAGAAAGAGCTACAGAGACAGATACAGCAACAGCTTCAAGCTCAAGCACCAGTATCACCTGGAGAAACAGAAGCCAAGCCAAGCGGATACAGAAAGAAGGAAACTCTCTGGAAGGAAGAGAAGAAAGCCCATTGGATGGTCTGGGAGAGTCCAAGGCAGTACCTATACTGGGAGGTATTCCAAATGCCAGCAGAGTCCATTGGACTGGAGTCAGCCAGAGGAATGGATTGGTAGAGATAGGAATCACCAGTGGCTACTTGGAAGAGAGAAGACTGCACGTGGAAAGGACTTTCAGACCTATGCCAGAAGGTATGTGAGGAAAGATCCAGTGTCCAGGGATCAAGATTGGAAGGCTGGACATCAGAATTGGATTACATACTGGCCAGGCTATACAGAGAGGAATTATGATAGCAGGAGAGGCTCAAGTATGAACACTGATACAGACCCTATCTATAATAGTGAATGGCAGCAAGGGAATAAGCATTCTCATGATAGTGCCTTATTGAAAGACTCATCTGTGCCAATGTATGATAGTGACCCTATGCTGATTGATGAAGGGGAAATTACAGCAGATGAGACTATTAATTACATGGACTGTTCTCTATCCCAATGCTATTGCTAGCTTTCTGTGAGCAAACACATAAGCCATCACAAAGAAACCTAACTTTGTTCTTATGTCCACTGCAAACAGCTCTTAAAGCAGGATTTTGGGTTCACACAGTAGCAGCCAGCCAGCTAAAGGGTTTCAGCTGGACAATTGATAGTAATTAAAGCTGCACCTGATTGTGTGTGTGAGCAAGGGAGAATCACTGCTGGATCTGAGTGGAAAATAAGCAGAAGTTAACCTAACCAGCAAAGTTTATTCATTTCTTTGTGCCTTTTTATTTGGTAATTATTTGCTAAGAAAACATTAGCTAATTGCCTGACAAGCTGAAGGTTGTTTTCTGGTTTGCTTTGTGACTTTATGTTATCCATTTAAACACTGCAAGCAAGTAACCTCATTTATATTGCTACCAAGCATATTTGTGCTGGGTGAATTAAACCCCATCAATAAAAGAAGTATTTTATTGGCCTTACCACTGGTTTCACAACTCAATTATTGTCTTCAGCTGTGTTTGGGAGTGAAAGAACTACATTACCCACAATACCTTGCAAGAATCATATGAATATATGCATCGTCAAGATTGTGTAAGTTCTCACCCTAGGCAGCCGTCTGACAAATGGCGTAGTTTTTCGGATTGCTTTTGCACCAAGAGGATTTATTTGCTGTGGATTACAAATAAAATTCAAGTTTGAAGCTGAAAGAAGATTTTTTTTTTCCCTCATCTACACTTTGGAGGAGAAGTGGTTGTTCCAAGAAGCTGTCCCAGATGAAAAGACCCTGTGCAAAGCTGGATTCATCACTGAGACAAGGTAATATGTACCTGGGCATGTCTAGTGGTGGATGTGTGTAAGCACAGGGGGTAATTGGAAAAAAAAAAAAAGTTGAAAAAAAAAAACACACCTGGTTGGAAGGTGCTGCTCTTTGGTTTTTTTTTTCTCTTTTCTTGCAGGGGTCAAGATGGATCCAAGGGAGATGGCTCAGTGGATGGCAGCCCAATTTAGCAAGCAGCAGGAGCTATCACAGCAGGCCCAGGACACTGCTATGAAGGCCTTAATGGAACAGCAGAAACCAGTGCTTGATCTGGTGCAAGCTCTAGTTCAGCTGCAGAGCCAAAGTGGAACAGATGCAAGACCAGCAGTTAGTACTGGTACACCACATGTGGACACTGTGGGACTCAATCAAGGGATTGGGGCATTTAATTTTGGGAAATTAACTCCAGATGATAATGTTGATGATTTTCTAGAGTCTTTTGAAAGAGTGGCACAGGCTTTAGCATGGCCAGAGACCCAGTGGGCAGTAAGGCTGGCAGCCTCATTAACTGGAGAGGCACTTGCAGCCTACAGAGCAATGCCAGCAGCCCAGGCTTTGAATTATAAGGATGTAAAGGCAGCTATTAGAGATCGCCTAGGGTTGTCTATTTCAGAGTATAGGCGAATGTTTAGAGCTGTTACATTGAAAGTGGGTGAGACACCCAGGGCTCTGAGTCAGAGAATCAGAAGTTTAGCTGTAAAATGGTTGGAGCCTGAGCAAAAGACAGTAGAAATGTTATTAGATATTATAATGCTGGAACAATTTATGCTTGGGGTACCTAAAGATTTGAATGTTTTTCTTATACAGCAAAATTGCCAAAATCTTGGAGAGGCAACCATGCTAGCAGAGAGATTCTTGGAAGCCACGCAGGCTTGCCATAGAATGGGTAGCCCTCTAAAGATGGATGCTGAGGCTAGATGTGCTGTATCAGAAAAGGGAATAATTAAGAATGTTTCTAAAAATGAATGTACTGTATCAAACCAGATGACACAGTGGAATAGAAAGAAATGTTTCAAGTGTGGGAAATTGGGACATTTAGAGAAGAGATGCCAGACACACACTAGTTTAATGGGTCTGGATTTAAAACAGCCCAAGGAAGGATTTCTTTTGATGGTTGATGTTCAGGGAATTACCACAAATGCATTATTAGACTCTGGGGCAGACCAGAGTATGATGTCAAAAAGGCTTTGGAAGAGGATAGAGGCCCAAGAAAGATTTGTGCCTAGAACCCCTGAAAGCCAAGTTCACATCAGATGCATTCATGGTGCTGCATCATCATATCCCACCTATAGGCTAAAGGTTAAGTGCCTAGGGAAACAAGAGGAAGTCCTGTTAGCAGTGGTGCCTAGGCTACCCTTTGATTTGGTTTTAGGAAGAGACTGGCCAAGATTTAAGCAGGGTCTAGTGGAAGGACTAGGAAAGAAGGAGGGAGAAGGTTTAATGGTAGTAGCTCCCGGGCCTTTATTTGGAAGTCCTCAGACCCCAGCTAAAAAGATGGTTAAGCGTCCAGAAGACCAAGCTACCCCAAAGCAGATATTCGTCCTAAAGTATCATAAGGTCTCAGAGAAGGCCCAAGCTCCTAAGCGGGCAACCCCTCAGTCTGCTGGGTTTGACCTGTGCAGCATAGAAAATGTGACTGTACCTAGCCAAGGGAGAGCCCTGGTTGACACCGGTCTCCAAGTGGAAATACCAATTGGATGTTATGGGAGAGTAGCCCCAAGGTCCGGATTAGCCCTTAAATTTTTCATCGATGTGGGTGCGGGAGTAATTGATCCCGATTACAGGGGCAATATTAAAGTTCTGTTTAACTTTGGACAGAATGAGTATCACGTGAAGACAGGAGACAAAATTGCCCAATTGATTTGTGAGAGGCTGGGTTTTCCACCTGTGGAGGAGGTCACATCCCTAGAGAATTCTGAACGTGGAGCCAAAGGCTTTGGTTCTACTGATGTCAAAGGGGTTAAAAGCTTAGCTGCCACCTTTGCCCGAGAGAGGGAGGTGAGTGAAGAGGAAGATTTGGGACCCCAGGTATCTGATTGTAAAGAAAAATCAGAGCCCCAAATAGGTGAGGACCTGACAATGGTACAACAGGAAGAAATTAGGAAGTTGCTTAAGGAATTCCCAGATGTGTTGACACCCATACCTGGGGAGACCCATTTGGTGGCCCATGAAATAATAACTCCACCTGGGAAATTGGTTCGTCAAAGGCCATACCGCTTGCCTGAAGCCAAAAGACAGGAGGTAGTGGCACAAGTCCAGGAGATGTTGGACATGGGGGTAATAGAGGAGTCAAAGAGTCCCTGGAATAGCCCCATAGTCCTGGTGCCGAAGCCTGATGGATCCTTAAGATTTTGTATTGACTTCCGGCAGGTAAACGCCATATCAGTTTTTGATGCATATCCAATGCCAAGAATTGAGGAGCTGTTGGACCAGCTGGGACAGGCTCAATACTTAACCACCCTTGATATGACAAAAGGATATTGGCAAATCCCTCTCACCAGGGAGTAGAAGCCGAAGACTGCGTTCAGCACCCCCGTTGGCCTTTTCCAGTTCAAGAGGATGCCTTTCGGACTGCATGGAGCAGCGGCTACTTGCCAAAGGTTAGTGGATCAGGTACTTCGACCCCACCAAAATTATGCTTTTGCATACATGGATGATGTCATAATCCATAGTAACACCTGGGCGGAGCATTTGAAGAGGATCAGGGCAGTCTTGTGCTCTATGAAGCAAGCGGGAATCACTTTAAACCCGAAGAAGTGTGCCTTTGCAAATAGGGAGGTAAAATACCTAGGCCACCTAGTGGGAAGAGGAAAAATTAAACCTCTATTAAGCAAAATAGATAGCATCAGGAATTTTCCTCCTCCAACAACAAAGAAACAACTAAGAAGTTTCTTAGGACTTATTGGATACTACCGCCGGTTTATACCGCAATTCGCAGAGAAAAGTGCCATTTTCACGGATATGCTGCGAAAGAATTGTCCAAACCAGATAAAGTGGACACCAGAAGCTGAAAAAGCATTTTCAGTCTTAAAAGAAAAATTGTGTACAGGACCGGTATTGAAAGGAGTAGACTTCAAGAAACCCTTTCTGGTTCAAACCGATGCATCGGATGTAGGGCTAGGAGCGGTCCTATCCCAGTGCCATGATGGGGAGGAGCATCCTGTGATGTACCTGAGCAGGAAGTTGTCACCGGCTGAACAAAAGTATTCCACGATAGAAAAAGAGTGTTTGGCTATCAAGTGGTCAGTGGAGGCGTTAAGGTTTTACCTTACAGGGAGAAAGTTCCAGTTGGTCACGGACCATGCCCCACTTAAGTGGTTGCAGCAAATGAAGAACCACAATGCTAGGTTGACACGCTGGTACATGGCCTTACAGGCGTTTGATTTCCAAGTTGAACATCGTGCCGGGAAGTTACACAAGAATGCAGATGCACTTTCCCGTATTACGGACTGTAGAGAAGAAGTTTCACCAGTATAACCAGTCCGTAATAACTTAAGCAGGGGGGTATGTGATAAGGAAGCTTATCATAGCTCAGGTAGGAGCTATAGAAAAGATGATGTGACTCTGAACAAGCAACCTGTCAGTTTTGGTAGAAGTAAGAAAACAGAGTTTTCACATAAAAGACTACCAGTCCCAGAATGCACCAGGTTTCCAGCAGCCATGAGAGGGGCTGAAGTGCGAAAACGTGTGTGCAATCAAGAGAGCTATGAGGTAATCCCTAAGCACTCATCTCAAAGGGCAGGGCCTGATTCAACACAGCTGCGCTGTGTTAGGGAGGAGCACACATTAGAACAGAATAAGAATAGAGCTTATTCTACAGATAACAGCTACAGAAAGAGCTACAGAGACAGATACAGCAACAGCTTCAAGCTCAAGCACCAGTATCACCTGGAGAAACAGAAGCCAAGCCAAGCGGATAGAGAAAGAAGGAAACTCTCTGGAAGGAATAGAAGAAAGCCCATTGGATGGTCTGGGAGAGTCCAAGGCAGTACCTATACTGGGAGGTATTCCAAATGCCAGCAGAGTCCATTGGACTGGAGTCAGCCAGAGGAATGGATTGGTAGAGATAGGAATCACCAGTGGCTACCTGGAAGAGAGAAGACTGCACGTGGAAAGGATTTTCAGACCTATGCCAGAAGGTATGTGAGGAAAGATCCAGTGTCCAGGGATCAAGATTGGAAGGCTGGACATCAGAATTGGATTACATACTGGCCAGGCTATACAGAGAGGAATTATGATAGCAGGAGAGGCTCAAGTATGAACACTGATCCAGACCCTATCTATAATAGTGAATGGCAGCAAGGGAATAAGCATTCTCATGATAGTGCCTTATTGAAAGACTCATCTGTGCCAATGTATGATAGTGACCCTATGCTGATTGATGAAGGGGAAATTACAGCAGATGAGACTATTAATTACATGGACTGTTCTCTATCCCAATGCTATTGCTAGCTTTCTGTGAGCAAACACATAAGCCATCACAAAGAAACCTAACTTTGTTCTTATGTCCACTGCAAACAGCTCTTAAAGCAGGATTTTGGGTTCACACAGTAGCAGCCAGCCAGCTAAAGGGTTTCAGCTGGACAATTGATAGTAATTAAAGCTGCACCTGATTGTGTGTGTGAGCAAGGGAGAATCACTGCTGGATCTGAGTGGAAAATAAGCAGAAGTTAACCTAACCAGCAAAGTTTATTCATTTCTTTGTGCCTTTTTATTTGGTAATTATTTGCTAAGAAAACATTAGCTAATTGCCTGACAAGCTGAAGGTTGTTTTCTGGTTTGCTTTGTGACTTTATGTTATCCATTTAAACACTGCAAGCAAGTAACCTCATTTATATTGCTACCAAGCATATTTGTGCTGGGTGAATTAAACCCCATCAATAAAAGAAGTATTTTATTGGCCTTACCACTGGTTTCACAACTCAATTATTGTCTTCAGCTGTGTTTGGGAGTGAAAGAACTACATTACCCACAATACCTTGCAAGAATCATATGAATATATGCATCGTCAAGATTGTGTAAGTTCTCACCCTAGGCAGCCGTCTGACAGAGTCCGGCAGTATTTTATGAGCGTCTGACTGAAGCATACCGATTATACACCCCCTACGATCCAGCGACCCCTGAGAATCTTCGGATGGTGAATACGGCCTTTGTGGCACAGGCACAAGGTGATATACGGCGGAAGCTGCAGAAACTGGAAGGGTTTGCGGGCATGAATACAACACAATTGATGGAAGTAGCACAAAAAATATATGTAAATCGTGACCAGGAGCAGAAGCGAGCGTCGGATGAAGAAAAAGGCAGACTTCCTAGCAGCCGCCCTAGTTGAGCGACCACCAGTTCCAGCCTGGGCCAGAGGAGAAAATAGGGGACGAGGACGAGGCCGCCGATACGGGGGGCCGAGGTTTCCCCTAGACCCCACTCAATGTGCCTACTGCAAAGAGGAGGGACATTGGAAGAATGAGTGTCCAAATCGTAACACAAGGCGAGGGAGATATCCATCCACGAGGGGTGTAAGAGCACCCTACGAACTACACGGGAGCAAGACCTGCATGATGCTTTCCCGCCTCCACCGGGACCAGCTATCATAGGCCTTGCAGCTATAGAACATTATGACTCAGATGGCTACTAGGCCAGACCGGGCTCCAAGTTTCTGTTGGGTCCCCAGGAGCCTATGGTCAACATGAATTTAGGGGACCGGAAAATGCAATTCATGGTCGATACTGGAGCAACACACTCAGTGGTCACCCAACAAGTAGTCCCGATCTCCTCCCAGTCAGTAAGTGTTGTGGGAGCTACGGGGGAGAGGGCCCAGAGACCTTTCCTGCAAAACCGCACGTGCCAGTTGGGGGGACGGACCATCACTCACCAGTTCCTGTATATGCCTGAATGTCCCATACCCTTGCTGGGTCGGGATGTTCTGGCAAAACTCCAGGCCCAAATCTCATTCGGGTCTGACGGCCAGGCTGAGCTCGAAATACCCAGCCTGGGCCCAACAGTTTTGGTACTGTCCGTCCCCCGAGAAGAAGAATGGCGGTTATATGAGAACAGGCCCATATCTGATGTGGCTACCCTGGATACGTGGAAATCAGTGCCCCCTGGAGTATGGGCTGAAGGAAACCCCCCCGGAATGGCCATCAACATCCCTCCCGTATGCACTGAAATGAAGCCGGGAGCTTCCCCGGTACATGTGCGACAATACCCGCTGCCGCGGGCAGCTGTGGAAGGAATTCATCATCATCTGGTGCAGCTACTACAGCATGGTATCCTGCGGCCCTGCCAATCGGCATGGAACACTCCTTTGCTGCCAGTCCGAAAACCTGGAACCACAGACTACCGACCTGTTCAGGATCTCCGTCGTGTCAATGAGGCCACTGTGACTCTGCATCCAGTAGTACCAAACCCTTATACACTGTTGGGCCTCATCCCGGCAACTGCTTCTCACTTCTCAGTACTGGACCTAAAAGATGCCTTCTTTTGTATACGCCTGGCTACTGCAAGCCAGCACCTGTTTGCCTTCGAGAAAGAGGACCCTGCTACTGGCAGAAAGTCCCAAGTTACCTGGACTCGCTTACCACAGGGATTCAAGAACTCCCCTACCATTTTCAGCACAGCATTGGCCCAAGATCTCGCTAGTTTCCCTCCGGGGGAGCCCGGCAGACGAGTACTTCTGCAGTACGTTGATGATCTGCTAATCGCTGCTGACTCTGAGGCTGAATGTATACTGGCAACCACAGAGCTTCTCCAACTTCTGTACGATGCGGGTTACATAAGAACATAAGATATGCCATACTGGGTCAGACCAAGGTCCATCAAGCCCAGCATTCTGTTTCCAACAGTGGCCAATCTAGGTCATACGTACCTAGCAGTTTCCCCAAGGGACACAGGTTCCACAATGCTTGTACTGGTTCAAGCATTGATATCCTGGGTCCCTTCTTAATAATGGTTACCGAGTTTCCAGAAAAAAGGCTCAGTTATGTCAGTCAGAAGTGAAGTATCTGGGATTCCATCTGTCAAAAGGAAGCCGATGGTTGGGGAGCAAGAGGAAGGAAGCAGTGCGCCGGATCCCAGTGCCAACAACCCGCAAGCAAGTACGTGCCTTTCTCGGGGCCGCTGGGTACTGTCGTATCTGGATTCCCAACTTCGCAAAGATTGCAAAGCCCCTCTATGAGTCTACAAAGGGCCCAGAGAAGAGCCCCCTTGAATGGGGTCGTGACCAACAGGAGGCCTTCGAACATTTGAAAAGGGCATTACTGTCATCACCAGCCCTAGGCCTTCCGGATGTTACCAAACCTTTCACTCTCTACGTACACGAAGCAGCAGGAACAGCTTTGGGGGTCTTGACCCAACAACTAGGGTCTTGGCCGTGACCAGTCGCCTACCTGTCTAATCTGCTGGATCCAGTGGCCAAGGGATGGCCACCTTGCCTGAGAGCAATAGCAGCAACAGTCTTGTTGGTGGAAGAGTCTGATAAACTATCCATGGGTCAAGGCCTTCTAGTCACCATCCCACACTCAGTCCAAACATTGCTAGAGCATAAAGGAAGTCACTGGTTCACCAGCTCCCGGATGTTGAAATACCAGAGCATGTTATGGGGAAATCCCAGAGTGCAAATAACTACCAGCCAAGCCTTAAACCCTGCTACATTCATGCCTGTTGGCCCGGCACCACCTCATCACGACTGCCTGGAAGTGATGGATACAGTCTTCTCCAGTCGCCCTGATCTGACAGATGTGCCGTTAAGCAATCCGGATGAGACCTACTTCGTAGATGGAAGCAGTCTGGTGTTGGAGGGCCGCAGGTGTGCGGGGTACGCGGTGGTGACGATGGAAGAGATAGTCGAAGCTCAACCTTTGCCCCCTGGAACTTCCGCACAGAAGGTGGAACTCATTGCCCTTACCCGTGCCTTAACCCTTGGGACTAACCATCATGTGAATATATACACAGACTCCCGGTATGCCTTTGCCACTCTCCATGCCCATGGGGCCCTGTACAAGGAAAGAGGGTTAGTTACTGCAGCTGGCTCAGAAATAAAGAACGGCCCCCAGGTATTGGCCCTGTTAGAAGCAGTCTGGCATCCTAAAGCAGTAGCCGTTATGCACTGCAGAGGCCACCAGAAAGGGAACAGTGAAATAGCTAAGGGAAATAGACGGGCTGATGTAGAAGCCCGGCGGGTTGCAACCACATCCTTGTCCCAGTCCTTCCCAGAGGGTTCCCAGGATCTACAAGCCCCCTGTTCCCGGTCCCACTAAGCCAATGGGCCAAGAGGTACACTACACGAGAACTAGATTTCTTCTGTCAGGAGGAGGGTGGGGTGTTACACACAGATGGTTGGATAAGGTTACCTAGAACAGGGACAGCTCCAGTGATAGTCATCCCAGACAGCCTTGCCCCAGCATTCCTATCATCCTTTCATCAGGCCACCCATATGGGCAAGACAGCAATGGAAACTACCCTCCGCCCATATTTCTTCATTTCCTGCTTATCCTCGTTGGCAGCTGCAATTGTTAGACAATGCACCACATGTGCTAAAAACAATGCCCGTCAAGGTCCAAGCCAACCCCCAGGTGTCCAGTCTTATGGGGTCACCCCTATGGGAAACATCCAGGTTGACTTTTCAGAAATGCCCCGAGCAAATGGGTACCGGTATCTGCTAGTATTAGTCTGTACTTTCATGGGGTGGGTGGAGGCTTTCCCAGTCCGCACAGAAAAAGCCAGAGAAGTGACAAAGGTGCTGCTACATCAAATCATTCCCCGTTTTGGGCTTCCAGTAGTAGTGGGATCGGATAATGGACCTGCATTTGTGGTCCAAGTGGTACAGCAGGTAGCCAAGGCCTTGCAGATCGACTGGAAGCTACACACAGCTTACCGTCCACAGAGCTCGGGGAAAGTAGAACGCATGAATCGCACCATAAAGAGCCAGTTAGCAAAACTGTGTCAGGAAACCTCATTGAAGTGGCCCCAATTGCTCCCTATAGCTCTGCTTCGCATACGGTCAGCCCCACGAAAGGGTATTGGTGTTTCCTCCTTTGAAGCTGTGTATGGTCGCCCTGCACCCCTCATACAGGGCATCCATGGAGATTTAACTCAGATAGGTTCAGAAATAACCCGGCAGGAACTGTCGGCTCTCAGTTCTGTATTGCAGAAATTGCACCTGTGGATCCAGGAGCGACTCCCCATCAACCTGACTGAAGCGCTCCATACGCACCAGCCTGGTTCCCAGGTGTGGGTCAAGGAGTGGAAGAAAGATCCATTGACCCCCCCGTGGCGAGGCCCGTATACCGTCCTGCTGACCACCCCCATGGCTGTCAAGGTGGCTGAAGTCGCTCCGTGGATCCATCACTCTTGTGTCAAGGCCGCTGCACCAGACATTGTTCCAGCCTGGACCGCAGTCCCGATTCCAGATCAACCCCTGCGTTTAAAACTGAAGAGGGACTCTTCTGCCCAGTAAGGGGCTCTAAGAGACTGCCGACGAGCTCTGAACCACCGGAGAGACTGATCTATGGGACCCCCTTTCCCAGAACCAGGAGCAGAATGAGAAGCGGTGCCTTAGCCTTACTCCTATCCCTGACGTGGACCTGCTTTCAAACAAGTGCAGAGACTACTAACACGGCAGTATTACTTGCCCAAACTGCTCTGAACATGACAAACTTTTGTATACGTAACTCTCTACAAACCGGGGTGTTTCTGTCAACCTCTCTTATTGCTGTACCGTCTAGTTTATGTGAAATGCAGAACTTCACTATGCTTGCTAATCTGAACTGTAAACAACCTGGAGTATATTTTTCTACATTTTTCTACCATATTGGGGTTACCCGACCAACTTCTACACATTTCAACCAAGTGCCTTTTTCCTTACAGGTAGTTTCCACCCTAAATGCTACTGATTGTTTCTTTTTTGTCAGTGCCAAGAGGGGAGGGTTCAATGTATCAAATATTGTGTTATCATGCAGCTCTGTTACAAAGGTATCCTATTCACATTCAGAAATGTATCTTCCCTTAGGCTGGTTTTTAGTATGTGGCAGTATGACGTATACTTACGTCCCCGCAAATGCCACTGGTGGTCCATGCACTTTTGCTAGGCTTACAACTGCTGCCTTCGTCCGCCCCCCCAGTTATCCCCGCTCTGCCCCCATGCCCTCGACCTGTAACTCAAACGTAGAGCCTTACAGTGATGAGACAGCTCTTGGACTGTCACTGTCAATCCTTGGGACACCTGGGTTAGCCCTACACAACTCCATGGAGATAAGCCGACTCGCTTGTTCTCTAGTAAAAACCCTTAACCTCACCTCAACCATACTAGCCTCCATAAATCCGAACTGTCCGACCTACGTACAGCAATCCTACAGAATAGAATGACTATTGATTTCCTGCTGTTACGCCTCAACCATGGGTGTGAGGAGTTCGAAGGAATGTGTTGTTTTAACCTCACTGATGAAAGTGTGTCCATTGAACGCTCAATCCAAGACCTACGTGACTTAGCGAAGCAAATCTCGGACCCGTCCATGGGACTGGGGACAATGTGGTTCGTCAAATTGTTTGGTTGGTTGGGGAGCCTTAAAACCCTAGCTATAGGAGTTTTCCTTCTCTTCCTAGTATGTGCCCTCATACCATGTTGTATCCCCATTCTTCACCGCTTCATTACCACCACCCTTGACACCCTGGTAGAACGCAAGGCTGCTACCATTGTCATGGCCCTGACCCAATACACCCCTCTGTGTCTTGCCTCCAGTAATACTGACCTTTACCGCCCCTAGCGGTTGAGGTCTCACTTAAAAAGGGGGGAGTGAGGCAGCCATAAGGTTTAGCTGTGGGTAACCCTTCCCCCACTCCAGGTCTGAACACAATGCCCTTACATAAGTGATCAGCTTGCTAAGAGGAGACATAAAGATTTCAGCAGGCACCCTTCCCCCACTCCAGGTTTGAGCACATTATCCCCTTGCCCAGAAATCAGCAGACCAGAGCACACCAGTTTGGACAGGTCACCCAGGTACCTTCCCCAGGGGTTGCTGATTGGTGGACAGGAAATACCTGAGACAAATGGGATTGTAGAATGAGTTTGAAAATGTACAGTATATAAGGTATTGTAGGACGTCCCTCGAGGTTCAGATTTTTTGTGGAGACTGCTGGTTCTCTGTCTGGGCCTGTGCGCACATTAAAGATCCTGTTTGCATACCAGCCTGTCTGTGTGTTTTCCTTTTGTGGGTGAGTGAGAGAATTAGAGCTTTTTCAGCAGCTTTGCTGCATCATCAGAAGCGATAACAACAGCATCAGGAGCAACAATAACAGTATCAATGAGGCAGCCATAAGGTTTAGCTGTGTGTAACCCTTCCCCCCAAGCCATGAGGATTTTACATAGTGATCAGCTTGCTAAGAAAAGACATAAAGGTTTCAGTAGGCACCCTTCCCCCCCCTCCAGGCCTGAGCACAATATCCTCTTGCCCAGAAATCAGCAGACCAGAGCATACCGGTTTGGACAGGTCACCCAGGCACCTCCCCCAGGTCACCAAGGCACTTTCCCCAGGGGCTGCTGATTGGTGGACAGAAAATACCTGAGATGAATGAGATTGTAGAATGAGTTTAAAATTGTACTGTATATAAGACATTGTAGGACGTCCTTCGTGGCTCAGATTTTTGTGGAGGGTACCGGCTCTCTGTCTGAACCTGTGCACATTAAAAGATCCTGTTTGCATTCCAGCCTGTCTGTGAGTTTCCTTCTGTGGGTGAGTGAGAGAATTAGAGCTTTTTCAGCAGCTTTGCTGCTACATTCTGGCACCCCCAGGTGGGACCCCTTTAAATTAAATAAAAAGCCTCTCTCATCACACCCATGGTGGGAAGACTACTGCTTTTTGCAGCCTCGAGCCTCCACCAGTCAGGGATCGGTCCCTCCAGGTGATTAACAGTCCTTGGCGCCCCGGGCCAGTTTGTGCTCCGGAAGAACACCTTGACTTGTCTGGTCAGTCGGTCCCTGTGGCTGACCCCCGATTGAAAAACTGGCTGGATAGACTGGCATCCAAACTCTCTCTGATCAGAGTTCTGGTGAGTACTGTGATAAGGAAGCTTATCATAGCTCAGGAAGGGGCTATAGAAAAGGTGAAGTGTCTCTGAACAAGCAACCTGTCAGTGCTGGTAAAAATGAGAAAACAGAATTTTGCCATAAAAGACTACCAGTCCCAGAATGCACCAGGTTTCCAACAGCCATGAGAGGAGCTGAAGTGAGAAAACGTGTGTTCAATCAAAAGGGCTATGAGGTAATCCCCAAGCACTCATTGCAAAGGGCAGGGCTTGATTCAGCACAGCTGCGCTGTGTTAGGGAGGAGCATTCATCTAAGCAGAATAAGAGTAGAGTTTATTCTACAGATGACCATCTTCATGATCACCTTGCATATCCAGAGAAGGATCATCAGTTTCATCTGAAGGATCATCAGAAGCAGAAGCCAAACCGGACGGACAGAGAGGGAAAGAGACCCTCTGGAAGAAAGAGGAGAAAAGCCTTTGAGAGGTCTAGAAGAGTCCAAAGCAGTACGTATACTGGGAGGTATTCCAAGGGCCAGCATACACCATTGGACTGGGGAAAGCCAGAGGAATGGTGCTGCAGAGCTAGGAATCTCCAGACGCTACCTGTGAGGGAGACGGCTGCACGTGGAAGGGACCCTAAGACCCGTGCCAGAAGGTATGTGAAGAGAGATCCAGTGTCCAGGGATCTGGATTGGAAGGCTGGACATAAGAACTGGACTACATACTGGCCAGGCTATATAGAGAGGAACTCTAGCAGCAATGGAAGCTCAGGTATGAACACTGATCTATGCCCTAGCTATAACCTTGAAAGACAGCAGGGAAACAAGTATTCTCCTGAAAATGCTCCATTGAGAGATTCATCTGGATCAATCCATGATATTGAACCCATGCTTGTTGAACAAGGGGGAATAATAGCAGATGAAGGATGTATTTATATGGACTGTTCTCTGTCTAAACTCCGTTGGTAACTTTCTGTTATAAAGTACAGCAACCATCACAAAGAAATACAAATTTGTTCTTTAATCTACTCAGAAAAGTTCCTGAAGCAGGATTTGACCCACACAGTAGAAAGCAAGCCAGCTAAGGGGTTTCAGCTGGATAACTGCTAGCAATCGAGCCTCACCTAATTGCTTGTGAGCTAGGAGAGAATCACTTCTGAATCTGTGTGGGAAGTAATCAGAAGTTAATCTGAAAAGAACAGTTTGTTTCTTGCTTTGTGGCTTTTCATTTGTTGTTTTCCTGATTTTGACTTTGTTTTTCCAAGTTAACACTGAAAGCAAGTTACCTGATTTTATGTGCTACCAAGCATATCTGTGTTGGGAGAAATAACCCCATAAATAAATATCTTATTGGCTTTACCCAAGAGCACAACTAAATTATTGTCAGCAGCTGTGTCTGGTGTGAATGAACTACATTGCCCACAATACCTTGCAAATCATATAGATATATGCACTTGCCAAGAGTGTGAAGATTCTCACCCAGGCAGCCGTCTGACAGTACTGCTACTGTTTTGGGTAGTTCTGTATTCCTGTATCTGGTAAATCTGGTAATTCTGGTATCTGGTAATTTCTGTGAATCTGTAGCGGCCTGATCACCCGCAACGAGCAGTCCCAGTAAGGGTCCTAGAGGCCCTGAAACCATTGCTCATGGCACATGTAAAATAGTTCTCTGTGTGCTGTGCTTTCCTGTCTAATCAATGTGTTTATACCTCAAAAATTTCCTGTCATGATTTGACAATTTCCAATCTGTAATCAAACCGCTGCTGATCGCTGGAAGTAGCGGTATACAAAATGTATACTAAATAAAAAATAAATTGCTCGTCCGGTCTGGTATCTGGTAAATCTGGTAGGAATAGGGGGGGGGGGGGCGCGCTTGCGAGCGCCAGTAAATGACTGCAGTATAAATTCAACTCTGTCACCTCGGGTCCCTTAAAAGTATTTAAAGCGCTGCCAAAGCTATTAAAATGCCTAAAATATTAGCACTTGACCCCCTTAAGTGGGCTTCTTTTGTGTTGCCATGTGCTTCTAGTGTTGGGGGCTTCTTTTGTGCTGCCATGTGCTTCTAGTGTTGGGGGCTTCTTTTGTGTTGCCATGTGCTTCTAGTGTTGGGGGCTTCTTTTGTGTTGCCATGTGCTTCTAATGCTGGGGGCTTCTTTTGTGTTGCCATGTGCTTCTAGTGCTGGGGACTTCCTTTGTATTGCCATGTGCTTCTAGTGTTGGGGGCTTCCTTTGTGTTGCCATGTGCTTCTAGTGCTGGGGGCTTCTTTGTGCTGCCATGTGCTTCTAGTGTTGGGGGCTTCTTTTGTGCTGCCATGTGCTTGTGCTGCCATGTGCTTGTACTGCCATGTGCTTCTAGTGTTGGGGGCTTCTTTTGTGCTGCCATGTGCTTGTGCTGCCATGTGCTTCTAATGTTGGGGGCTTCCTTTGTGTTGCCATGTGCTTCTAGTGTTGGGGGCTTCTTTTGTGCTGCCATGTGCTTGTGCTGCCATGTGCTTCTAGTGTTGGGGGCTTCCTTTGTGTTGCCATGTGCTTCTAGTGCTGGGGGTTTCTTTTGTGTTGCCATGTGCTTCTAGTGTTGGGGGCTTCTTTTGTGCTGCCATGTGCTTTTTCTGCCATGTGCTTCTAGTGTTGGGGGCTTCTCTTGTGCTGCCATGTGCTTGTGCTGCCATGTGCTTGTGGTGTTGGGGGCATCTTTTGTGCTAGTGATCCTGGAGCTCCATCTAGTGGACATTGGAAAATAGCTAGCTATATTTCTCATATTACTATTATTCTCATGATAAAAGTTAAATCCTATGCTACAGCTAGAGAGAGTGTGTGTAATGTATATTTGTAACAGCTGCTACTGAGGAAAGAGAAGGTATGAGTATTCGCTGCTGAGATGTCTCTGTTTTCTGTTTTCCCTCTTTCTTTTTCCCTTTGTGGTCCTGTGTGTTTTGCGCAACCAAACTCTGCCTGTTACCTGGATTATATTGTATATTGTATTCCCAGAAGTGAGATTAGAAAATTTACACTGAACATTGCATTCCTTGAATTGAGATTAGAAGATTTACACTGTAACTTGTGATTTGTAAATTGTGATTAGAGCATGGGGTCCGGAGGCTAAATTGTAGTGAAGGAGCATCCGGACCAGTTTCCCTATATAGATTCATGGCTGGTCCATATAGTTAATGTGCTGTTATGTAGAAACTGTTAGAGTGTCTCTGTAAATGTTAGAGTGTCTCTGTGTTTAGTTGTGACATTAGGGAAAGATTAGGGAAAGAAAATTTTTGTCCAGACATTAGGTCTTTATATTTCAGGATTGATTTTGATACTCTATCAGTAAAAGGTGAAGTTATTAACAAGTTGCCCCTGTGTCCCCAAACAGTGAAAAACACCAGGTCTACTGATTGCAGGGAAAGGGACAGTTTAGAAAATGTTTTGGTCATGCCTTTCAGCGGTGAGTGGGGGGTGGTTGGAACTGCTGAGATGGTTTGCATAACTACAGAAAGATACTAGGAATGAAACAATTGAAATTGTTTGCATAGCTATAGAAAGATACTGGAAGATCAGGGAGGAGTTTCTTCTCCTAGCAAACAAATGGAAACCCATTAAAGAGGACAAAAAACCCCAATTCACCTAGCCTCACCTAGCCTCCAAACAATCCTCTTGTCATCAATTTTAATTGTAGAGTTTAAACTTCTAGAACCATGGGGGGTGCCTCCTTTGAGCATCCTCAGATGTCTGACCAGCATCTTGATTGTGTAAGGGTGGGATCAAACAAAGGCTGGTCAAATTACTATTAGCAAAGATGTATGGGGTGGAGAATATCTGTAAGGCAAATCTCATGTGTAAGAGCTAGCCTGCAAACCATTTCTTACAGCCCTGGGGGGAGGGTTTAGTGAAATTTATCAAGAAAACCTCTTATTCCAATCAGATAGGCTGCTAGCTGCTACACTTAAAAGACTAATAGTCTTGTGTTTAAATGTTTTAATCTACAGTAAATATTGTTTTTCTTTCATTGCTGGCTGTTCATTGCCAAGTGCCCCTGGATGCTAGATCAAACAAACAAGGCATGAAACTAAGGAAACTGTTTCTGTTTTTCTTCGACCTTCAAAGTAGAGGTTAAGAGCTCTGAATAAAAAAGGGCCTGGAGCCATGTCACCAATTGCAATTCAGAGAGTCCAGCAGAGGGAATTGGCCAGAGTCCAGATGGAACAGACCATCCCAAGAACTCAGAACTACCCACCGCTGAAATGTGTGAAGGAGTCCCTATCTGGATCAGTGTATCACATTGAAAAAGGGCCAAGATATCTGCCTATGAGAATGAGAGGTTCAAATTTTGAGAGAAACAGAACTTAAACTTCAGAGAAAGGTGAAGCACACTGCGAGGTCCTGGGGAACTGCTGAGAGGCAGGACCACATTGTCTGAGAATGGGAGGAGGACTATTGGACTGACTGGGGGTTTTTGGGGGGCTTTTGTGAATGATTGTATTGTTATCCTTTTAATATTGTTTTCTTAGAAAGTAACTGAAATCTACAAGCCATTTCGGCTTCAGCAATTGCAATACAGAGGGTTGCTACTAAAATGATTAATGGGCTTCATTATAAAGCATATGAGGACAGACTTAAGGATCTTAATATGTACACCTTAGAGGAAAGGCGGGATAGAGGTGATATGATTGAGATGTTTAAATACCTCCGTGGCATAAATGTTCAGGGAGAGAGCCTCTTTCAATTGAAAGCAAGTTCTGCTACGAGGGGACATGGGATGAGGGTGAAGGGAGATAGATTCAGGAGTGATATGCGGAAATATTTCTTTACGGAAAGAGTAGTGGATCCGTGGAATAGTCTCCCAGTGGAGGTGGTGGAGATGAGGACAGTAACTGAATTCAAAAAAGCATGGTACCAACACAGAGGATCTCTAAAGGTAAAAAGTGGACTGTTGTAGTTGTTGTTATGGAAGGACAGACTAGATGGGCCTTGTGGTCTTTTTCTGTCGTCATGTTTCTATGTTTCTAATACCCACACCAGCTCAAGTTTTGCTGTACTATTCTCAGAGTTTTCTTTATCACATTATTAAGCACTGCTGCTTTTGATACACTTTCATGTTATGCGTTTTCAATATTATTGAGTTGCTGCAAGAAAATGATGTTACAATGTATGTTGTCTCTAGGGAACAGTACCAGAAGCTGCTTTTCTGATGCCCCCTATCTGTCTCAAATGGTTGTTGTCCATTGCCCTTAGTGGGAGTACCTTTGCCCCATTCACAAGAAAAATAAAAATTGGGGAATGAAGGGAAATTGGCTGATAGGTATGTCTAGTATGGCTGCATCCTTGCCTGAGGCTGTAATACATTATGATGGCACGGAAAAAAACATGTGGGCTAAGAAAATGAGTACCCAGAGCCCAGCACAACAAGAGTAAAGCCAGGGGGAACCATACTCTGAACAGAAGTGCACAGAAAATGGACCCAGCTAAGAAAAGACATGCCAGGCCTGAACAGATTGAACAGGCCTGAGCAAGTTGGGCAAGCCTGGACAAGTTAAACAGGCCAAACAAAGCTGGTGATACAAAGTGCTCATGAGCCCTGAAGACTACAGTGCCAGTGATTAATGAAACAAAGGGGATGGCAGGGTGTAGCCAGAATGACTCAACACTAGCAAGAATAAAAGCCATTAATATGTTAATAAGGGTGGATCCCAGGGAAAGAGCCTTTGCCCCAAAGGAAAGAGGCCTCTGCAGACTTTTTGCACACGGCCCTCCTTTGTCCCAAAGGAAAGAGGCCTCTGCAGGCCCTACAACCTTTTACAGACAGTACAGCAACTTTTGCACACAGAGCAAAACTTTTGTGCAGGAGTTGCTACAGAGGGTATAGGGTATGTGTTGTTTTAAACTCACTGACGCAAGTGTTTCCATTGAACACTCTATCCAAGACCTACGTGATCTAGTTAATCATATTACTGACCCCTCCATGGGTCCTGGGTGGTTTATGAAGTGGTTCAGTTGGCTAGGGGGACTAAAAATCCTAGTGGTAGGGGTTCTTTTTATTTTACTGCTATATGCCATTCTGCCATGTTGTATCCCCATTCTTTACCGCTTCATTACCACCACCCTTGATACCCTGGTAGAATGCAAGGCGGCTACCACTGTCATGGCCCTGACCCAATACACCCCTCTGCAGCTTGCCTCCAGTAATACTGCCCCTAGCGGTTGAGGTCTCACTTAAAAAGGGGGGAGTGAGGCAGCCATAAGGTTTAGCTGTGTGTAACCCTTCCCCCCAAGCCATGAGGATTTTACATAGTGATCAGCTTGCTAAGAAAAGACATAAAGGTTTCAGTAGGCACCCTTCCCCCCCCCCCTCCCCTCCATGCCTGAGCACAATACCCTCTTGCCCAGAAATCAGCAGACCAGAGCATACCGGTTTGGACAGGTCACCCAGGCACCTCCTCCAGGTCACCAAGGCACTTTCCCCAGGGGCTGCTGATTGGTGGACAGAAAATACCTGAGACGAATGAGATTGTAGAATGAGTTTAAAATTGTACTGTATATAAGACATTGTAGGACGTCCTTCGTGGCTCAGATTTTTGTGGAGGGTACCGGCTCTCTGTCTGAACCTGTGCACATTAAAAGATCCTGTTTGCATTCCAGCCTGTCTGTGAGTTTCCTTCTGTGGGTGAGTGAGAGAATTAGAGCTTTTTCAGCAGCTTTGCTGCTACATCAACAGCAACAACAACAATGTCAGCAGCATTTTCAATGCAGCCTGCTGGAAGGGCAGCAACAAAAGCATCAGCAGATACAGAATCTTGTTCAGGTGCAGGTGAAGCTACAGAAGAGTTCTCTAACTCAGTTGACCCAGGCCCTGCAGAGACCAAAACTCCACCCTTCAGTGCAAGTGCTTTTTAAAATGACAGCAGAAGATGAACTGGACCACTTCCTGGTGAACTTTGAATGAACTGTCCACATGATTGGGTGGCCAGATGTGACATGGACTACTTACTTGGGGAATCTGCTGATGGGCAGCAGTCAGGCTACATTCCAGGACACCAACCCAGACGGGCGAACTACATATGCAGCTGTCAAGGCCGACATACTGGAATGTGCCAGCCATATCCCATAGGCCTTCCGCCAGCAATTCAGAAAGGGGGGCTCTAGATAAAAGAGAGTCCTTGGAGGTTCCTCTAGCGGTTGAAGGATCTTGCATGAAAGTGGCTGCAACCAGAGGGAAAGACTGAGCCCAAGATAGTCAAGATGGTGCTATTGGAGCAGTTTTTGGAGGACTTGACCACCCTGACGAAACAGTGGGTACGTCAGCACCCCAAGCTTACCCTGGAGAGTGCACTGGAAATAGCCGAAGGGTGTCATGAAGCCCAGCCAGTGACTGAAGCAGACAGTGAGTTCCAACACTGTGGAACTCACTCCTCGAACAGCTAAGAGCAACAAAACACCTTATGCAATTCCATAGGGACCTAAAAATGTACCTGTTTATAGAACATTTTGGCCACTCAGGGAACCCCACAAACTCCCAAGAAACCTAACGAGTCAACACGGAAGCCCAACAGAGACTCCACAAACTAAACATGTAATTTCACATAAGACTGCTTTTGTAATGATATTGTACATAGTTACCTGCATATAGTTCGACCATGTTAAAGGTATATAGTTCCAATGTTTATTGTAAAAGTTGAACTTATGTTCGATGTAAACCGCCTCTGATCACGGGAAGAGGTGGTATATAAAACTTTGTTAAATAAATAAATAAATAAGGCGAAGAAGTCATCTGTTAGCCCAGGAGGACAGAAAGGGAAACAGGAACGGATGTTGGCTCCCATGTTCCGACCGCCAAAGTCACCTTCTAGGTGAGGCCATGACCTCAGCCACAACCCCTTCACCTGTTTTAGGTGTGGAGCCAGGGACACTTTGCTCGGGAATGTTCCCTGGGTACAGAGGAACCCATGGACATCAATCTAACTACCTCTCACACCTGCACTTTGTGATTCCAGTGCAGCTCGAGGGGACCTGCCTCCAGGTCTTGATAGACTCTGGGAGTGTGAGGTCCCTCATTTCTCAGGATACCGTAACCTGATTTGAAGTTGACTATGCAAAGACGGTAACACTGGCCTGGGTGCATGGATACGAGAGACAGTATCGGACAGCATAGGTTTCATTTAAGACTCCAGTAGGGCAAGCTACATTCGAGGTCGTGGTGCTGCCCTGGCACCTGTATCCAGTGGTGATCAGATGAGACTGCCCAAACTTTGGCATGATATGGGCCCGACTAACTGATGGCTCCACTAAGTCACACAAGGAAGATTTGCCAGAGTTTTTCCCCCTGGAAGACCCAGATCTATATGTCCAGAATCCCAAGCCTGCTAAGTCCCAGAGTTGGCGTCACCAGGAAAAGCTACACTACCGACTGAATCTGGGGGCGGCTTTGGGGGAGAGATCCAGGGAAGAAATCCCTGGGGATAGCTCAGGGCTCAAGGCTCAGCAGTAGTGACCCAAATACAATTGTCCCCTTCCCAGAGTGGAGGCTGGGGGAAGACCCAGGGAGCTCCAGGAGGGCCCAACAAGAGGATGAGTCCCTTACATATGCCAAAGGTTTTGGAGGTGGATGGGGTTCCAGTAGATAATGGAGAGTCCACTGTAAGAACCTTTCCCTATTTTGTGCTAAAGGGAGATTTATTATACAGAGTAGCCAAGGGTGCCCTAGAGGGGGACAAGGTAGAACAACTGATAGTTCCCTGGCCCTATCATCAGCAGGTGTCATCATTGGCCTATAGGCATTTATTAGGGGACATCTGTGGGTGGAGAAAACACTAGAGTGTGTTTTAGCTCAATTGTTCTGGCCTGGATCCATAAACAGGTGCAGTTATATTGCTAGTCATGCTCCACCTGTCAGCTTCATAACCCTGCCAGAGTCCAACCTGCTCTTTAGTGCCTCTTCCTGTCATTGAAACCCCATTTGAAAGAGTGGCCATGGACCTGGTAGGCCCCTTGGAGCAAATCACCCAAGGCAACAAGTATATTTTAGTCATGCTAGACTATGCTACCCAAAGTTGTAACAAGCCATAAATACACCCTGTGCAACCTGCACATCTGGCGCGACCTCTCCCCCCAATCCCAGGTTTGTCATTTGCCCCATGACCAGCATCTCCCCATCTTACCTCCATATCCATCTGGCTCCACCCCGTGCTACCTGTCCTTGTCCTGCTTGTCCTTGTCCAGCTGCTGCTGCTTTTCATGTTGCCTTGGGAGTGGCAGTAGTGATGGCAGCAGCAGAGCATATGTTCAATTGAGAAAAATAACCATGGGTCTTTCCCTCCTCTGACGTATGCTTGCATCAGAGGAGGAAGGGACCAGCCCAACCATTCAAACGCAAGTCTTTGTAACTCCATGCTTGAATGGCTGGTTTGATCCCTCCCTCCTCTGACATGAGCATACGTCAGAGGATGGAGGGATCAGATCCGCATGCAAGTGCAGAGTCGGAAAGACATGCATTTTTTTTCTCAATTGAATATCTGCTCTGATGCTGCCATTGCCACCTCCACCGCCAAGGCAACATGAAAAGCAGTGGCAGCTCGGCAATGGCAGGCAGCATGGAGGGGAACCGATGCTGGCAGCCCCAAATGTGCCCCTATTCCTTTGCGCCCTGTGTGGCTGCACCGCTTGCACAGGGCTAGATATAGCGCTATGCTACTTGATACTCGGAGACCATTGCTCTAAGAAATATGAAGACTGCTACAATTGCGAATGCTCTCTGGGAAGTATTCTTGCAGGTGGGAATACCCAATGAGATCCTCACAGATCAAGGAACATCCTTTGTATCCAAGGTGATGAAGCAAGTGTGTGTCTTGATGAAGGTCAAGATGCTGCGAATATCAGTTTATCACCTTCAAACAGATGGCCTCACCAAGTGATTCAATAAAACTCTGAAACAGATGTTTAAAAAAATTCATGCAGGAGGTCAGGAAGAATTGGGACATTCTCCTACCCTATTTGATATTTACCATCCGCGAGGTACCTTAGAGTTTCATTGGGTTTTCGCCTTTTGAGTTGCTCTTTGGAAGATGACCAAGAGGCATATTAGACGTGGTAAGGGAAACCTGGGAAGAAGAACCATGTGCTTGGCGTAATTTGGTGGAGTACATTATACAAATGCAAGACTGGCTGAGAAAAGCTGAAGAGGTGGCCAAATTCAATCTGGAAAAAGCCCAAGCCGAGCAGGCTAGGGGCTACAATTGGGCAGCCATGCACCGCACCTTCCAACCGGGAGACAGTCTTGCTGCCATCATCCAAGAGCAAGTTGCTCTATAAATGGCAAGGGCTCTATGCAGTGGAAGAGAAAGTGGGGCCTGCTAACTATAAGACTGCCCAGTCAGATAAACCGAAGAAAGCCAAAATTTATCATATTAACCTATTGGAAAAGTGGACTCCAGTGAGGCTATGATGGTACAGGGAGATGATTCTGGGCCGGAAATTTCTACCCTGTCAGATCCAGCTCAAGTCCCAAATGGAAACCAGTTCCCTGCTGCCCAGAGACGAGATCTAGAAAGTGTGATCCCTCAAACCCCAAGGTGTTCTCCATCCACCTGGGACAAAGTTACCTCATCTGTCATGATATCATTACTGACCCCGGGGTGGTTATCGGAGTCCGGAAGCCTGGCGAAAGGATATCGCCAAGGAGCTGGAAGAAATGCTTAACCTGGGAGTTATAGAAGAGTCTATGAGGGACTGATTGCCACCTATCATCTTGGTTCTTAAACCTGAGAGAAGCATCAGATTCTGCATTCACTTCCTGAGGGCCAATGCAGCTTCTAAACTGAAAGCGTATCCAATGCCCAGAATAGATGAGCTAATCAAGTGACTCGGTGGAGCATGTTTTATATCAACCTTGGATTTGACTCTGGCTGCCAAGGAGAAGACTGTTTTCTCAATACCACAAGGTCTGTTCCAGTTTACAGTGCTGCCCTTTGGATTACAGTGGGCTTCTACCACATTTCAATGCCTAGTCGACCGCCTACTGAGACCACATAAGGAGTATGTGGCTGCCTACCTTGATGACATTGTTATCTACAACAGAGACTAGACCACCCATCTAACCCAAGTACAAACTGTGTTGACCAGCCTGTGGAAGATCTGGTTGACGACCAACCCCAAGAAATGGTTTCTGGGAGGTCGGGATGTTCAATACCTGGGGTATTTAATCCGGAATGGGCAGATAGGATCTCAGCTACAGGAAGTGGATGCCATTGCCCAGATCCCCACTCCAAAATTGAATAAAGAGGTGATGCCATTAACCAATCTCCTCCAGAACTGGACCTGGCCTTCCAGTGTCTCAAGAAGGCCATGTGCTCTGAACCCATCCTGATTAGCTCTTATTTCTTTCTACCATTTATTGTGCAAATTGATATCTCAGAGGTGGGCCTAGGAGCTGTTCTGGCCTAGGAGCTGTTCTGGTCCAGGAAGTCAGGGATGAAGAACATCCCATAGCATTCATCAGCAGGAAAATGCTTCCTTGGGAGAAGCATTATGTGGTGATTGAGAAGGAGGCTCTGGCTATCAAGTGGGTGCTTGACACCTTCAAATACACCCTGCTTGGCTGTCCGTTTACGCCAATAACAGACTGCGAACCCCTCAAATGGCTGGCTCGACATAAGGAGTCCAACGGCCATATTATGTGGTAGTTTTTGAGTCTTCAACCTTACCAGTTCCAGGTCCACCGTAGGGCTGGTTGGACTCACCTGAATGTAGACTTCCTTTCCTGGGTGGGGGTCCCAGGTGAGGCAGGTGCTCAATGGGGCATGGTTGAGCTGAGGGGGAGGGTGTGTAATGGGGTATATAGAATGTTATCCATCCCTCTCCAGAGGGATTATCAAAAGTCCCCTTTAAGAGAGTCTGCAGCCCAGAGTTCAGGGCTGGGAGGGTGTGGTTCAGAGGGAGAGATTAAGAACTCCACAGACTGCAAGAGGGAGAGGCCCATGGAGCCAAAAGACCTTCCAAGGCAAGTCATGCAAAGGAGTTCTGAAGTAAGAACTTTAACTTGGGCTGGTTGAAGGGTTGGGAGAACCAGCTTGTGGAGATTTAACAAGCTGTGACAGAAGTAAAGCTTCTTTTTTTTTCCCTGACCTACTGTCTGTTCTGGGGATTACTTTGTGAAGGTTTAACAAGCAGGGACAGAATAAAAACTGCTTTTGTTTTCCATGAACTGCTGTCTGGCCTATGTTGTAAAGAAACCCCCTTCCCTTCTCACACCACACTACTACAAACCAAAACAATGGTTACACAATGCAAGGTTCCATATTTGGAACCACCACTCAGGAAAAGGATTTAGCATCATCATGGATAATACAGTGCAGATGATGGTTTTGAGTCATCTGGACTACAGTAATTCTTTATTTATGGGAATGTCAAAAAGGTTTGGACCAAATATTCAGCAATGGTGGCTAGCGCAATTACAGCAGCTATCCATCACCGCTGAACCCTTGACCTGGATATTCCGTGCTGGGGCCATATCCAACTACTAGTATTGAATGTCCGAGACAGACACAGAACCCAGAAGCTATCCGGGCAGTGACAATATTCAGTCGCTGTCCAGTGAGCTTCGGTGGCAAAAGTTAGGCCAGCCTTTTCTGTGCCTGACTCTTGCTGCTTAACGATAACCAGACAGTGGCTCAATATCGTTGCTGCCCTGAGTGCTGCTCCAGAACACCCCTGACACGCCCCAATGCGACCCAGTTAGCATCTGGGCGTGCAGTCGCAGCACATGTGAATATTCAGCAACACTAACCATGTCAGTGCCGCTGGATATCCCAGACTGGTGGTTACTCATAAGAACATAAAACATGCCTTAGTGGGTCAGACCAAGGTCCATCAAGTCCAATATCCTCTTTCCAACAGCGGCCTATCCAGGCCACAAATACCTGGCAGGTTCCCAAAGAAACACACAGGTTCCACGGTGTTTGTCCTAGGGTAAGCAGTTGATTTTCTGAGTCCTCTTCAATAATGGTTTATGGATCTTTTTTCCAGGAACTTGTCCAAACCTTTTTTAAACCCATGTAAACTAACAGTTTTTACTACATCCTCTGGAAATGAATTCCAGAGTTTGATTATGCGTTGAGTAAAAATATATTTTCTCTTATTAGTCTTAAATGGGTTACATTGTAGCTTCATTTTATTTATTTTTATTTATATGGACAGTTTTTTCTATACCACCCCCTTCCAGAGATCAGGGGCAGTTTACATAGAACACAAGTTACATAGAACCAAGTATAACTATATATATTGTAACAACTGAACTACTGTATGTACATTGTATCTTGTTAAGTATTTACATTGAGACATAAAGCAACATTGTAGCAGTTTTTTATACTGATCAGGTGCTGAATATACTTTTGGGGAATTTGTGAGGTATGTAATTTTGCCTCCGATTAGGTTATGCTGTGACTTGGGGGGGGGGGGGGGGGAAGGGTGGTGGTGTGATTGGGTGCTGGTGGTGTTGTGATTGCTGTAGTGTTCAATGAAGATTAGAGTATAATTCCTTCCTGAATGTTTGTATGTCTTTGAGTGATCGTAGTGAGTCTGGTCGCGAGTTCCAAAGTACTGGAGCTGTGAAGGTAAGCGCTCTGTTGCTTGTTATCTGTTTGGTTTTACGTATAGTGGTGGGAATGTTGAGGAGGATCAGTTTACTTTTTCCTTCTGTTTCTGGTGTTGAGCTGAGCAATTAGGGATGACAGATATGATGGTGCAATGTTGTTGTGTAGTTTGAATGTTGTAATTATCATTTTGTATTTTGAGCGACTTGCTATTGGGAGCCAACGGAGATTTTGTAGATAGGTGTGATATGGTCAGTTAAGTGTGCCTTGGTTATGATTCTGGCAGTGACATCCTGGGCTAATTGGAGGTGGTTTATGCTTTTTTTGGGGAGACCTTGTAGTAAGCTTTTGCAGTAGTCCAAGTGGGGTATGATTAATGCTTGGACTACTGTTCTGAAGTCATGGGGTGTGAGCAGGGGTCTAAGGTGTTGCACAGTTCTTAACTTGAAAAATATGGTTCTTGCAGTTTGTTTTATGTGTGGCTCCATGTTAAGGGTTCTGTCTAGGATGATGCCCAAGTATTTGTGTGTCCTCTAGTCTTTCTACTTTTTGATGGCATAAACCACTGATCTATGTTTACCTGTTCCACTCCATTCATTAATTTATAGACCTCTATCATATCCCCCCCCCCTCAGCCGTCTCGTCTCCAAGTTGAAGAGCCCCACCTTTTAAGTCTCTCCTCATAGGGGTACCCATCCACAGGGCCGGCCCGTCCATTGAGCGAGAATGTTTTTTGCACAGGGCCCCGCGTTTCAGGGGGCCCCGCGCAAAAAACATTCTGATCCTAAAGTCAAATTTAAAAAAAAAAAAAAAAAGCTGTCTTCTCCCGCTGCCGGGGCCGCCGCGGCAGAATCGAGTGTGTATGGGTTGGGGGGTTGCTAGGACTGGAAATGGGCTGGGGGGATTAAGACTGGAGGTGGGCTGATGGGGTTAGGACTGGTAATGGGCTGTTGGGGGGGGTAGGACTGGTAATGGGCTATGGGGGGGCTCGGACTGGAAATGGGCTGATGGGGGATTAAGACTGGAGGTGGGCTGATGGGGTTAGGACTGGTAATGGGCTGTGGGCTGCTGGGGGGTTAGGACTGGTAATGGGCTATGGGGGGTTAACACTGGAGGTGGGCTGATGGGGTTAGGTCTGGTAATGGGCTGGTGGGATTAGGACTGGGAGTGGGCTATGGGGGGCTAGGACAGGTAATGGGGTGGGGGGGTTGCTATGACGAGAAATTGGCTGGGGGCATTAAGACTGGAGGTGGGCTGATGGGGTTAGGACTGGTAATGGGCTGTGGGCTGTTGGGGGGGTTAGGACTGGTAATGGGCTATGGGGGGGGGCTAGGACTGGAAATGGGCTGATGGGGGGGTTAACACTGGAGGTGGGCTGATGGGGTTAGGACTGGTAATGGGCTGTGGGCTGATGGGGGGTTAGGACTGGTAATGGGCTATGGGGGGGTTAGGACTGATAATGGGCTATGGGGGGGCTAGGACTGGAGGGCTGATGGGAAGGGGTTAGGACTTGAGGTGGGCTGATGGGGGGTTAGGACTGGCAATGGGCTATGGGGGGCTGACTGGAAATGGGCTGATGGGGGGTTAGGACTGGAAGGGGGCTGATGGGGGGTTAGGACTGGAAGTGGGTTGATGGGGGGGCTAGGACTGGTATTGGGTTGGGGGGTTGCTAGGACTGGAAATGGGCTGATGGGGGGCTAGGACTGGAAATGGGCTGATGCAGGGACTAGAAGGGAATGGATGCGGGGCGAGGCGGGTACTAGAAGGGAGCTGATGTTGGGGGAGGATTAGAATGGGATGGGGCTGGGAGAGTAAAATGGAGAGGGGAAAAATATTTTGTGTGGGAGGGATAAAAATCTACAATTGGCCGGGTATTGGGAGAGTAAGTGGGGATTGAGGATGGAGGGGTAAAATTTGAGTGGATGAAGTAGGAATGAGGAAAGAGCAAAAGGAGAAAGATTAGTATGTTAAAGCAGATGTAGAGAGAGAGAATGGAAAAAAATCTAGAAGAGAGAAGAAAGGACAAATGGACAGCAGATGATGGAGAGTTAGCAGAAAACATGAAGAAACCAGAAGAAAGTGGCTGGAGCAATTGCAACTGAAAAAAAAATGCACAAAAGGTAGAAAGATATCTCTTTATTTTGAATTTATTAACTGGAATATGAAAGCTCTGGGAAATGTGCATCATTAACATCTGCGCTTTGTTTGGTACAAGAGGAAATTAATTTATAGTTTTATTTCTACAGTGTTGTTGTACATTCCAAGTTTGGCTTATGGGGTTCCCAGTTTAATTATTGCCTTCCTGTTTCTAAATTGTGATTCCTTGTTTGGTGCCTATGTTCTGCATGTGTAACTGAGCTGAGGTATTCTGTTTATGTAATTCCTATTTGACATTGCCACTTGTTCTCTTTCCCCAGTAGGTCATGTATTGTTGTTCTCTGAAATGTATTGGTTTAATATTTGCAGTGTTGCCTTTTGATAGGTAGGGTATGGTGCTTTGTGAGTCCTAGTAGTGCTGTTAGGATACGGCAGGTTTGCTATTGGTTCTAAATGGGCAGTGTTTGTAGTAGTTCCTAATGTGCCTGGCGGTTGGCACTGGATTATAGTAATGTAGAAATCTTTTAGTCTGTCTTTATCCATACACTCATTAAGAGACATGTTTACTAAAAGTTAGTGTATGTTAGCATTATGCAAATATTTATGCAAATAAGGCCACTTATGCAAATGAGGCCCCGCACCGAGTTTCCGCACATGGCCCCGCACCCCCCTTGGGCCGCCCCTGCCCATCCATTCCCTTTACCATTTTTATCGCTCTTCTTTGTACTTTTTCTAATTCAGCTATATCCTTTTTAAGATACGGGGACCAGACTTGCACACAATATTCATGGTGCGGATGCACCATGTAACAATAGAGAGGCATTATAATATTCCTTTGACTATCAGGCACTTAGTATATAAACTGCAACATATTCAAAATATTGCATCAAAAATGATTACTCATAGGGGTATGTTTACTAAACCGCGCAATTGTGCGGGGCGCACTTGAGTGTGCGCTAAGGTACCTTAGCGCACACTAATAGTGCATTTTTAGTGCCCCGCACACGTGCACGCCACCTGCCCAAGTGCGCGGTGCGCTGATGTGCGATAGAGGTGTGGAAAGGCATTCCGAGGGCGGAGGAAGGCTCCCGAGGGGCGGGGGGATGGGGTCAATGGGTGGAGAGTGGGAGGGGAGAGGCTCCCCGCACAGGAGCGGGGCTGAATTTCAGCCAAAAAAATACCGCAAGTGAAAACCTCGCGGTAGAGCCGATTTAAAGGGAAGAGAAACCATTTACGTCAGCAATGTACAGCAAAACCGGGGAAACCGAAAAACCGTGAGCAGTGTGATACATGTGCACAGAACAAAATTGCAAATAAAACATGAAAATGACCACAAGAAAAATGTAGAAAATTATAATTAAGCTGGGCAACAGTGATAGCAATGGGCAACAATAAAAAACACTCCCAGGAAAGCTCCAAAAAAAAGAAATGATTTTTGGAAGGGTCTACGCTCCGTAGACTCTTTCAAAAATCATTTCATTTTTCTGGAGCTTTCCTGGGAGTGTTTTTCATGTTGCCCATTGCTATCACTGTTGCCCAGCTTGGTTTTGTTTTTTTTCCCCTTTTTCTGAGGTCATATTTGAGGTTTATTTGTACTTTTGTCCCCATACAAGGTAAATGAGCCCACAGTAAAATTGTGCAGAGCAGGGTGTCTGACTCGTCCAGCCAGGTTTCCTATCTCCAGGGACTGCACTGTCTCTGTGGCCTCAGTGTGGTGCAGTGGACACAGCCAGTGCCTGTAGAACCAGAGGGTCACAGGTTCAAAGGCCAGCTGGGGCTCCTGCCAATCCTGTCCACATATTTTTCCCACAACGAAACCGTGATAGTAAGGACAAACGTTTACTGCTGAGAACATACGCATGGTTAATACGCCTATATTTTACCACACCAAACACAGACACCATAAACAGGCGCATAACCTAGAGCAGAGTCTCCCAAATGCAGTCCTGGAGGGCCCCACACCATTCAGGTTCCATGCTGCCTCTAATAAAGATGCCTGTGCTGCATATCTATGCACCACCCCCATGGTATGCAGATGTAACTCATGCATATTTATGAGGGACAGCATGAAAACCCGAACAGTATTTGGAACACCAGGACTGGAGTTGGGAAACTCTGCCGTAAAGCAGCAGCAAACAGGCCCAGACACACCCACACACACCCACCCACAGGCCCCATTGGCCAATGCCTCCTGGAGAGGCAGGACATTGGGCCCTGCCTGTATCTCCCAATACTAGCACTTGCATACCTTAGCAATGACACCCTACACCTGGGTATATGGTACACAGCTATCAAACGTTTCCTATGCTAACTGGCAGATATCAATTCCTACCGTAAGCACATTTTGCTCATTGAGCTCCACCATAACAATTATTCTGATGTTTGCGGTGTGTGCTGCAGGTCTGGTCTCTGATAGTGTTTACCACCCTGGGGAGTGACCCTCAACAGTACTGGGTACCATATCCATGCCTGTACTGTGCCCAGGACTGGAGTGGTGGGTATGGCTGCTGAACACCTCTATAGTAGCACAATGCTGGCATAGGTGTGGGGGTGGCTGGCTGTCTATCCAGTGTGTGGTGGCTGCAAACACCTTCCACAGCCCACACTGCCAGCAATGTTGCCAGTTTTGAGCTGCCAATGTGCATAATGAGGAGCAAGGTACCATGGGTATAGGCCGGACAGGGTGGCCTGGCCAGGGTGCATCTGCACAGGGCATAAGGCACTGACTGGGACATGTTAGTGCCCGGCCACCACCTACACAGACAGGGTGGCCTCTGTATGTCCTGCTGAGAGATCATTCTCACCCTGACTGTGCAGTGACCACAGCATGGCTAGGCACCCCCATAGTGCTATCTAGTATTTCTCTCATGTGATAGATATGGGTTTCCTTTTGGGGCCCAGTCACTGATTTATCTGCTTGCTGTGCATGCTGACATCCCAGTTCTGGGTGCATGTATCTCCACTGGGAACATGCACTATGGACTAACTAGCAGACTGTTTGCAGCTGGTATGTGTCTTGATGGAGTGGCTTGTAGGGTGCAGCGGCTGATGTCTTACTTGCAGGAGAATATCAGATAGTGGTGGGGTGCAGCTTACCATATCCAGGCCTAATGTCTGTCTGTTATGGATGTGTATAGAGCTGCATTGACTGCCCTGTGGGGTGTCTGTTCCTCAGCAGGACCAGGGTTGATGGTCCCCTCTACTGCCACCTTTGCAGGGAGGTAGAATGTGGATCTATTGATGGGAGACCTTGTTTGCCACTCTCAGCCCTGGGGGAGGGGGGTGGTGGTGCATAGCCCACCTAGGGGGTCCATAGGGGCTACACCTGACTGAAACAGACAGAGATATCCAAAGTGTTTGTGCAGAAACTACCTATCTCACACATTAACACTGCTTTGGACCTCTGCCATGGACGGTGCTGTGGACCTGGTGCTGGGCGCCTCACTGCACCCTCAGGGTGAGCACAGTACCCGCACAATGTGACGGTGTGTAGCTACTCTGTGCCAGTAAAACACACGGTCAGTACCCCCTACCAGGCCGAGGTGCTGTGGGGGTGCACATGGTCACTTCCCCCTACCAGGCTGAGGTGCTGTGGGGGTGCATTGCCCATCTTGTGTTTATCTGTGGACAACTGATTTGCATGTGCAGTGCATCATGGGTACGGGTGGGCTAACCCTATCCTGGTGATCACAGCAGACTGTCTGTGTGGTGACGTGCAGGCTCTCTGCAGCCAGCCAGGGGCTTGCTAGCAGCTATAGAGCTGTAGCCCAATGGTTACTTCACTGCCTGAGAAGCCAGAGGTCATGGGTTCAAACCCACAGTGGGGTTATTTGATAGGGTTGTCTAATGCATTATCTTTTTTAAATGTACATATTTTGATGCCACCAAACACACCCTCAGCGTACTGTACCCATAAGGTGCCTCTGAGGGTGCTTTATAGGGCGCCCTATAGGGCACCTTATGGTTCCCGTCCATATGGTGCACTATACATTTTAGGGTGCTGTGGTGGACAGTGCACTTTATAATGTGCCCTATGGAGTGCCTTATAGGGTGCCTTATACGGCACCTTCACTTACAGCATGTGAGGGCGTGTTTGCTGGCAGCAATTAATAAAATAAAACTAAAGTGCTGCAGGAAAAAATATGTACATTGCAAAGCTGATGCCACAGCCAGCCTTACGTATTAGGCACCCTGGGGAGCAAACTCATGACCCCTGTATCAGCAGTCAGTGCCTTAACCATTGTGCTCCACTGCTGCTCCTCCTTGCCTGTCAGCGCACCTACTTATGCTTTTCATTCCTTATACTGCACAATGCTGCCATACAAAATAGTACTCTGACCTTGCAGTACCTCATACGGCACCCTCTAAAGATGTCTACACATGCAGGCCCAGTCCATGCTACCCCCTCCCGATCCAGTCTAACGTCCCCACACGTTTTATGAGGAAGGTAGTTGGGGGCAGCAAAGGAATGGAAGGGGGTGATGTTAAGGTGGGTCATGGGTGTTTGTTGGCCCTGTATGTCTGGGGCCAACAGCATAGACAGGGAACGTCGTCCACCTCTGAGGTGGAATAGGTTCCCTGATGTGGTAATGGACCACAGGCCTGGGGCTGTAGAGCAGTGGGTGGGGGCAGAGAGCCTCCCCCACAGCTTGTCCCCAGCCTAGGGAGGCAAGATCAGGGGTCAGGCTATGGGTAAAGGACCACAGGTGCTGGTGGCTGGGGATCATGGTCATACAATGGAGCAGCAGTGTCATGGCGACTGGATGCAAAGGGGCCACAGCTCCATTGTACATGCCAGACTAATTTAGCTGGGGAAGGCCTGTACATGCAGGCTGGGCCGCTTTGTGGACCTAGCCTGCACGTACAGGCCTGTTTGCGAGTCTGGTCCTGTGGGGCCAGGTGTGCCCCACAGGATCAGTAGTGTGGCTCCCTCTGTGTGTCCGGTTCTGACTGGGCACACAGAGGGCCGGGACAGCCAGAATGGAATTGTGCGGATGGGGCATGCCCGCAGCTGCCCAGCCCTGCCACCCACACCCTAGTCACAGCTGCACAGGCAGCCTACATCAAACATAGTGCGTCTCTATGAGGGACCTCATCTAATGCAGTCACACCATAGACCACTTGTCCCTACCGTGTCAGTTGCAGTGTTGCTGTGGAAGCGGATATATTGCATGAAATCAGCTCCATACTGGATAAGGCACCTGTCATGTCACTAAGGATGGGCCTTCTGCTGTCTCTGGTTTTGGGGACTTTTTCATACAACGTTTATGGAACCTCTTAATAGTAAATGGGTGGGATTCTCAGATCCCTTATGCTACATGGGCCTAATGTTTACTACTGGCCCCAGGGCTGGGCCTACCATTGAGAGACTGTGTTCTTTGCACATGGCTCTGCTTTTCAGTCTCACAATTCAACCCCTGACATTTGCAGATGAGACCCCCCAATAAGTCACTGCACATGGCCCTGCTTCCCCCTGCCTTCAGCCTGACTCTTAGTTTGTCCCTGAGCATGCCCACCATCCTGTTCTCTCCCTCAGTTCCTCTAGATAGGCCCCAGGAATCGATGACATGACAAATGCTTTCATCCTCATCCTCTTAGATATACCTTCCTCACTTGACTCTGTAAATCACAACATCCTAATCAACTGCCTAAAACACCTGGGCATAGATAGTACTACTCTACAATGGTTTGAAGACTCTGTCCGACCGAACCCAACAGGTTTGCATTGAAAACAACCTATCTAACTATTTCACTCAGCCTCAGGGTGTCCCCCAGGGATCTGTATTATCTGCAATTCCGTTTGATATATACTTGTATCTACAACCTATCTGCAATATCATCCGATCACACAACTTAGACTACAGAATGTATGCAGATGATCCTAACTACACAAAGATTACCTGCTGTTTAAATGACGTCTCTGAATGGCTCAACTCAGTTGACTTCGCCGTTAACTTGAAGAAAACAGAAGCACTCATTATTACTAGGAATAAATCATTCAACCCCCCTATTCACTACACGTAAACAATGCCTCACTTGAAATACAAAAAGACATACAATACCTTGGATATACCTTGATCAAAACCTGGACTTCACCAAACACATTCACATATCTACTCGTGCAATTTACAATAACACCAGATTGATTCAGCATCTGTGACCACTGCTCTCCCCCACGGACATCCGTTCTGTAGCCCAGGAGCTAATAAGTTTTCATTTTGACTACCGTAACAGCATACTCCATGGCCTCCCAAAGAAAGCCCTACAGCCCCTAAAACGTGCTCAAAACACATTTGCGCGCATAGTTATGAAAGACGATATATCTGATCACATAACACCCATCCTGTGTCAGCCCTACTGGCCCCCAAAACTTCAAAATATCAAATTCAAAGCTCTCGTGATAATTTTCAAAGCAATAAACCACATGGCACCAACATACCGCAGCACATTGATAAACATTCAACAACACACAAGAACAAGAAGAGACAACCTGACAAACATGCTATCCACTCCTATTAGTGTCAGAAAAATAAACCAATCTACAACCAATAGGGCATTTTCAATCTATGCCCCTACCCTATGGAATAGTCTTCCTAACACTCTAAGAAAAATCAAAGACGTAACCCAATTCAGACAATATCTCAAAGCATTCATCTTTACAGACTACTACCAATATGATCAGCCACCAAAGACCTCATACATTGCCCTATCAACACTTCACTGCACTCATCAATCACTTCCTGTCTCACATTACTCCAGGATATCACCCAGACCACTAATGTTAATACCTCCTGTAAATAGTTCTGCACTTCCTTGTTATTGTTAAATATCTATTGAACGTCATTGATTGTTAATTGTACAATTGTTACATTTATTTATTTATTTACATTCTCTTATATACCGCGCTATTCTGCATCAGTGCGGTTTACATTGAACAAACTGAAATTACATTGAACAGGGCATTATAACTTGGAAATAACTATTTTACAGGGAACATACATACTTGTTCCTTGTTCCTTGTAAACTATTCTATAATTTATTTATTTATTGGCTTTTATATACCACACTATTTAGTATCAGCGCGGTTTGTGTCTTGTAAATTGCCTTGTGCAGTAGTTACAATGTTATCTGTATACCGGTCTGATTACCAAGACAAAGGGTTATTTTGGTGGCCTTATAGATGAGAACTATTTGCCATCAGAAGTTTAGGTAACACTAATGAAGCAAAGTAACAGCCAGTACTTCTGGGTTTTGTATATTTAGTGACAGCTGATTCATAGCTGTCCATATAAAGACATTGGTGAGAAATATCATGATGTCATTTGCTTAGAGCCCAATAGCAACTGTTTCCATACATACATACCATGATATCCAAGACTCGTTGAACACGGGAATAGCAAATGTGTCTGGCACTGGACATGTCTCCCGGGAATCGAACGCACACATATTTTCGGATGTACAAACATGTTCGGTATTCTGATCAGTTAGACGTGTACATCGCTGCATGTGTAACCGCTGCGAAACGTGTAACTTCGGCATTGACACGCCTCTGGGAATGCCATACTACTGATTGCAACCCAGACTTCAATACAGGCGTTTTCATATGTAAATAACTCCAAAGGTGTCCTCACAAAAGAGGAACCTCACTGATGGGGAGCAGGCCCTCCTCATTGAGGTGATGCTCATCAATCATAGCACACTCATGAGCTCTGAGGAGACACATGTGGCTGCCTCTGTCACTGTGGCCATATGTATCTTTTGGTCCTGTTTTCTTGGCACTGCCTGTCATTTCTCATGCACCTTATACATGTGCATCACTGTACATCTGCATCCTGTGTACCCTGCTACGGCAGGCACACAGATAGTGTCACTGTCACCTCTTGTTGGCATGCAGTGGGGCACAGAGCGGTATACTATGTTCAGCTGTATGCAGTGATGTTTCCTTTCCTTCTTTTGGTCCCTCTATTTCTGGCTACCATTGGACCCCTATTGATTCCACATGGTTCAGTTTGTTTTCCTTCAGTCTGCATACTCTTGCACCTAACTGAACATAAGGGCATAGGTATTTCCATATTGATTCAGATCAGAGGTCCATGTAGCCTACTATTATTTCCAGAGGTGGCCAATCTGCATCACAATTACAGAGTAGCATCCCTGAAACATAGCAACATACTACATTGCTTACCCCCAGGGTGTGTAGTTCTTTTTCCCTATGTCTACGGTATGGACCTTTCTTTCCGGTACTGTTTCATATCCTTTGTTTAACCTAGCTATGCTACCTGCTTTATTTAAACATAGATGTCCTTCTGTGTTTTTACAGTACAGTGCTACTTTAACGGACATAGGCTGTTATTCCACGTTTTAGCAGGTCTAATGTAGACATCCAAGATGAATGTACACGTTTCTGTCAGAATACGGTTTGGACATTTTAGCGGCTGGACATGCCCATGCTCCTCCCCTCCACACCCACGTCCAGCTTGCCCATGTTTCTCCACTGTACGTGTAGAACGCCTTGTTGTCGGAATCGCGTCTAGCTGTTTACATGCCAAAAACGTCTAATGGCTTATTCATGGTTCAGAATGACCCTGTTTGTGTTTGCCTGTTTCAGTCTATCCATGTGTGCTAGTGCTGGTTGCCTGATGCTACCTCTTCTCATGTGTGTATTGCTATTTATGTACTTAATGTGCCAGAGTGCAGCAAATTCTGTCCCAGTCCCTGTGTGCTGCAGCCTTGGCTGACCTTCGGTGCCCAGTGGGCAGTAGCACCCCCTCATCCATCAGGACAAAGCTGCACAGCAATCTAGTCTCCTCCTCTGAGAAGTTTGATTGCCTGGTAATCATCCTGTAATATGTGTGATATGGATTTCGCTGCAGTGGGGGGAGGGGGGGGGACTACTCCATTCTGTTTTCTGTTGCACATGGACCTCACTTCATGGGGTTTGGAGTTATATGTGGATGGCCAGGGGCCCCAAAAAATGTTTTCAGAAGTACATGGGTAGGATCGGGAGGGTGCGGGTGCGTTTTAGATGGCCCATGACAGAGACGTTTTCGCTGTTTACATGAACCTATGCCGGACATCTAGTGGATACGTGCTTGTCGTGCAGCCTCAAAAACGTCTTCGCCTTGATTCCGGAAAAGTGCATCTAAACATGCAGTTCCGGAATTAGGTTAAAAATGTGCCCATTCCTGACATGCACGTTTCCGACGGAGCTGGCCATCCTACGTTCCCCCTATTCCCCCTACCTTAATGTTCTTTGTAACCACTGAAGTTAATGTTCATTGTAAACCACTTTGATAACATGAAAAGCAGTATAGGAGAAATATTAAATAATAATAATGATAAATAAAATGGCTCCAGGGATGCCCTTCTGAATTGGATGCCTGCATACACATTTTCAGATGTCCAAAACACAAATGGGCTTCTAAAATAACCCCCTAGGTTGCTGGATCTCTCCAATCTGTTGCAAATCATCTCTTTACAGATACAGTAAAGAAGCCTGCCAGACTCTCTGTATCTAGGCTACCTATAAAGAAATTTCATCTTCAGTTTTTTTGTATCTCTTAGCTCAGTCCTGAATAGCATCCCAGGTTTGTTCTCAGACTGATCAACCAGTGTTGAGGAAAAACCTTTCTTAACCTTATTAATAGCAACCATGTACTTAATAGTATCTTTTCTCCAGGCTATCATATTCCCAGTAGCACGTCTTCCTCCAGTTTTCTAAGAAATGTTTTCAACTCTCCCAATGAGGAGATTTATAGTAGTGCCTAAGGGGATCTAAATAATGCAAGCAAAACAGTACTTTCCTTTTACATTACTCTGATCAGCTCTTACGCTCTATAGGAAACAAGAACACATTTTCTGAAAGTAGAAGGAAAAAATTATCATGGGAACACCTCTTCTGCAGTTATGAAAGACAACAAAAATCTAGCCCTACAATTGTAAAATGCACACTGTTATTATGACAAAAGAATATTACACAAATATGTGCTTCTAGGAGAAAATGCAGAACAGTTTCATAGTTAGTGGGTTCTAGCAATGTACTCACCCCTTTGAGTTATCATTTCAGAGTAATTGATTATGTTCCCTTCTCTCAATTGAAGTTCTGGCTAGAAATTGGGTATGTGATTTTTCAAGCTTATTTGTTTGCAGTAAATCTTAGATGATTCCTACGCTATATTCAGATCATGAACTAGCAACCAGATGCTTGGAGATCCCATAGTGGCTTCTGTGCTCCAAAGACTGACCAAGAAATCACTTTGACTCATGGAGAAATACAGCTTCCTTCAAATTATAAATGAAAATAAACTTCTTTCTCTATTCTCAAATATTTGCAATAATTCTTCCTCTTAAATTCCTAAAAAGCATAGTTTGCCCATTGCAAAAAATGTGTACATCTATTATTTCAGAAAGTAATTTTATGAAAGGGAGTGTATACCCTTATAGAATAGCCTAGCAGTATGTTGCCACAAAATGTTACACCTGTTCCAGAACAGGAATACCTCTTTGTGTATATGTGTTAACAAGAATCAGTGCTTATGAATGAATTGTATAAGATACACGCAAGTGTTGATTCCATTTCAGCTCTGACCCTTTCTTCACTCCTGGGAACTGAATACTGCATTATGGTAGGCACTATGGGCTGATATTGAAAGTGATTAACATGATTAGTGTCACTTAGGGGTATGTTTACTAAAGCGCGTTAGGTAAAGCGTAGTTACTCACCTGTAACAGATGATCTCCGGGAACAGCAGGAATTTAGTCTTCACATATGGGTATCGACGGAGCCTGCGCAGGAACGCCCCCCAGCATCCAATAGGAACGCTTTTGGGAGCATCCCTCAGCACATGCGCGCTGCCTTCCCGCCTTTCCAACTGTCCCTCTTTAGTTAAGTTTGTAGCTGAGTGAAAGGATAGAGGGAGAGAGGAAAGAGACAGAGAGATAGAGAGACAACTCCTAGGGGAGGTGGGTGGGTTGGGAAGACTAAATTCTTGCTGTTCCCGGAGATCACCTGTTACAGGTGAGTAACTATGCTATCTCCAGGAACAAGCAGGAATGTAGTCTTCACATATGGGGACTCCCTAGCTGAAGATGCCAGGAAGATCGCCCCAGGAAGCTGCCACCTACAGTAAGGTGGGCCATGCTTCCTCCCATGGATCTCTGGCATCCCACCAGGGTTGGTGGGTAGGAGTTGAATTAGGTCTGAAAGAGATTTTGAAGAACAGCTTGGCCAAAGAAGGCATCCCGATGGGAGGCTTCATCTAGGCAGTAGTGGGCTGTAAAGGTGTGTACCGAAGCCCAGGTGGCTGCTCAACAAATGTCATCAATAGACACAGAGTGAAGGTTAGCCATAGAGGCTGCCATGGCTCTCACATTATGAGCTGTGACATGTCCATGAAGAGGAAGACTCGTACTCTCATAAGCAAAGGATATGCATTGTGCAATCCATTTGGATAGAGTTCTCTTGGAGACTGGAAGTCCCAAATGACTAGAATCAAATGCAATAAAAAGTTGAGAAGACTTTCTATGTTGCTGTGTTCTTTGTAGGTAAAAAGCCAAGGCTCTTTTACAATCGAAAGTATGAAGGTTCCTTTCTGCATTAGAGGCATGAGGCCTTGGAAAGAATACAAGAAGATAAATTGATTGATTTAAATGAAAAGGCGACACTACTTTTGGCATAAAGTGTGGATGAGTTCTGAGAACAACCTTATCATGGTGAAACCTAGTATAAAGAGCATCAGCCACTAAAGCTTGCAATTCACTAATGCGACGTGCAGAGGTGATTGCAATTAGGACGATGACCTTTCAGGACAAAAGCTTTATAGTTGTAGTGGCTAAAGGTTCAAAAGGCGGTTTCATAAGCTGCCCGAGAACTAGGTATAAATCTCATGCCATCGGTGGTGGCCTGATGGCAGGCTTTGTTAATAGAAGGCCTCTCATAAATCTTGATATGAGTGGATGAGAGGAAATTGGTTGTCCATTTAGAGGCTTATAGGAAGCTGCAATTGCACTAAGATGGACTCTTACTGAATTGGTCTTTAGACCAGAATTTGATAAATGAAGTAGATACTCTAGTATTGATTCCAAAGGTATCATAAGGGGGTTTAACCCCTTCTGTGAACACCATATAGTAAAACGTTTCCACTTGAAGGCGTAAGATCGTCTTGTGGAAGGTTTTCTAGAAGCCTGAAGGACATCCTTTACCTGTTGGGAAAGGTTAAGACCCTGCAGGTCTAGTCTTTCAGCAATCAGGTCTTGAGATGCAGGGACTGGGGAGTCGGGTGCCATAGCATCCCATTCTCTTGGGAGAGAAGGTCTGGAGCACACCCTAACTCCAGAGGTGCAACTTGAGAGAGATGTAGAAGCAGGGGATACCACGTTTGTCGTGGCCACCATGGCGCTATGAGGATCATATGACCCCTGTCTCTCTGAAGCTTGAAGAGTGTTTTGGGGATGAGGGGAATGGGTGGGAAGGCATAGAGGAAGTCCTGACCCCAGTGAAGGAGGAAGGCGTCCCTTGCCTGGCAATTGTGAGCTGGAATTCTGGAACAGAACCGGGGAAGTCTGGCATTCAGTGGACTTGCAAAGAGGTCTATGTCTGGGGTTCCCCAGATGTGAAATATCTTTATCACCTGGTTTAGGTGGAGAGACCATTCGTGAGGCAGCAGTACTCAGCTGAGTTTGTTTGCCCAAAGGTTTTGAATGCCTGGAAGATATACCACGAGAAGTTGAATTTGATGCTCTCTGATGAAGGCCCATAGTCATAAAGCTTCGTTGCATAACGACAAAGAACCTGTTCCACCCTGCTTGTTCACGTAGAACATGGCTACTTGATTGTCCCTTTGGACTAGGACTGTCTTGTAGCTGAGCTGGGCATGGAATACTCGAAGAGCTAGATAGATTGTTCTAAGTTCTAGGAGGTTTATGTGAAGACAAGCCTCCTGTGGAATCCAGGTACCCTGGGTGGAGAGATGGTGCAGGCGTACCCCCCATCCCACCTGTGATGCATCTGTTGTTAGGGTGGCCTGGAATGGGGGTTGTTGGAAAGGAGACCCCACTAAAAGATTCTCCAGTGATTGCCACCATTGTAGGGACAAGATCAGTTATTGTGAGTTTGATATCTTGTTCAACAGACGTCCTGTGGCCTGTGTCCACTGTGTGGATAGGGTCCACTGGGCTGCTCGCATAGGGAACTACATGAACTATGGATGCCATATGTCCCAGTAATTGCAGCAGTTCTCGAGCAGTTAGGGAGGACTTTCCTGCTGCTTGAGGAGCTAGTTGCACTATGCGAAGACAGCGGGGCTGTGGGAGAAAAGCCCTTGACTATATGGTATCTAAACAAGCTCCTATGAACACCAGGGTCTGAAATTGGGATTTTGGGAAGTTTATGACCAATCCCAAGTATTGGAGAATTCACATTGTGCGAGACAGTGCAGAGCTGGCTTCTGGAATCGTGGGGGCTCAAATGAGTCAGTCGTCCAAGTAAGGGAAGACGAATATCCCTATGGTTTGCAGGAATGCAGCTACTACTGCCATGCATTTCGTGAATACTCTTGGTGCCGAAGCCAGACCAAAAGGAAGAACCCTGTATTGGAGGTGTTTTCCTTTGAAAAGGAATCGTAAGAATTTCCTGTGATCTGGATGGATCAGAATATGAGTATACGCATCCTTTAGATCTAGACAGCAAAGCCAATCCTGACTTTGAAGGCATGGCAGAAGAGTTCCCAGAGAAATCATTTTGAACTTTTCTCGGAACAGATATTTGTTCAATTCTCTGAGGTCCAGAATGAGTCTGTGTCCTCCTGTTTTCGTTGGAATAAGAAAATAGGGGGAGTAGAACCCTGTAACCTGTTGGGGAATGGATACTTCCTCTATTGCTTCCTGAGCAAGGAGCTTTGAGACCACTAGATCGTCTGCATAGGTTTGGGACTTGAACTGTCTTATGATTGTAGGAGGGGGCATGCTGTGAAAATGAAGCTTGTACCCCTCCCCTACAATGGACAGAGTCCAATTTTCTGCTGTTATATGGTGCCATCTGTTGACAAAATGACACAACCTGCCTGGAATGTTTAGGGGTTCTGGACCCTACAGAGACAGGAAAACTAAGCCATCTAGGAAGGAGTCAAAGCCCTTGAGGGGGCTGAGCCTGTGGAGCTGGTTCAGCTCTCTGGCCTTTTGGCTTCTTTTGTTGTCTGGATGGTTGCTGTTGTCCCTTTTGGGCAACTTGACCCTGAGCTTGCCCTTGCTGGGTATAGGATGGATAAAACTTCTTCTTTTTGCTGAAAAAGGGTTTCTTATAGGGTTTCTTTTTGACTGGAGGGGCTGTAGATTTTGACAATCTGTCTAAAGTGAGATTGTCAGTATCTATCTCATTAGCCTTTTCCTGCCAATTCTTGCCAAAGAGGTTTTCTCCTGTGCAAGGAATGTTTCCTAATTTGTCCTGTACCCAAGTCTCCAAGTCTGATGTGTGAGGCCAGGCAATCCGCCGTGCACCAATGGCAATGGTAGAAGTTCTGCTGATGCATTCAAAGCAGTCAAAGGCTGCATGATTTACAAACTTGGAAACGTCTTGAGCATGCTTGACAAGAGTAAGGAAGTCTTGTCGTTTGTCATCAGGGAGAAGAGGGCTCATAAGCTCCAAGTCTCCTGTGACTTCTTTGAGGAACATTCCCATATATAAAATATATGAGCTGATCCTAGCTGGAAGCACGGAAGCCTGAAATGTTCGACGCCCAAAGGCGTCAAGAGTCCTGCATTCACAACCCAGAGGATTGGATGCATGTCTTTTTGCATTTTTCATCCTACGCATGGCTGATTCCACTACCATTGAATGATGTGGCAGCTGAGTCTTTTGAAAACCAGGACATGGTGGAACTCGATACATGGTATCGAGTCTCCTAGAATGAGGAGATGTGGTTAGAGGTGTTTCACACATTCTGAGCATCAAATCATGAAGAATTTCATGAATGGGCAGGGTAGCTGCCTCTTTGGGAGCCTTAGGGTATTGGAGTATTTCCAATTCCTTTGCTCTAGGTTCTTTTTCAGGAGCTACTGTGATTGATAGGCCTTGGGCCACATCACGAATAAAATCCTGAAAAGACATAAGAACATAAGACATGCCATACTGGGTCAGAACAAGGTCCATCAAGCCCAGTATACTGTTTCCAACAGTGGCCAATCTAGGTCATACGTACCTAGCAGTTTCCCCAAAAGACACAGGTTCCACAATGCTTGTATTGGGTCAAGCATTGATATCCTGGGTCCCTTCTTAATAATAGTTTATGGACCTTTCCTCCAGGAACTTGCCCAAACCTTTTTTAAACCCAGCTACACTAACAGCCTTTACTACATCCTCAGGTAACAAATTCCAGAGTTTGATTACACATTGAGTGAAAAAATATTTTCTTTTATTAGTCTTAAATAGTTTACCTTGTAGCTTCATTGCATGTCTGACCTCACCTTTAAACCATGCTGGCAGCTTTTTGGACTTCCTTCCACTTTTCTTAAAGCGTGGAATACAGCTGGTCTGGGCTTCCAAGATAGTATTTTTCAACAACACCCAAGCTTGATGTAAGTCTTTAACCTTTGCAACTGCTCCTTTTAGTTTTTTCTTAACTATTTTCCTCTTTTTATCATAGTCTCCCTTTCTAAAGTTAAAAGGTAGTACTGTGGATTTCCTTACTATCCCTCCTCCACTAATTAAATCAAACGCGATCATGCTATGATCACTATTGCCATGTGGCCCCAACACCCTTATCTCTTGCACTAGATCTGGTGTTCCACTAAGGACTAGGTCTAATATGGCTTCCCCGCTGGTCGGTTCATGAACCAGCTGCTCCAAGAAGCAGTCATTTATGTCATCTAGGAACTTTATCTCCCTAGCATGTCCTGCCGTGACACTGACCCAGTCGATACCGGGGTAATTGAAATCGCCCATTATTATTAATGCGCTATAACGTTTGTTAGCTTCCTTGATTTCTTTGAGCATTTCATCATCCATTTGTTCATTCTGGCCAGGCGGTAGATAGTACACTCCCACTGCCATCGCCTTCCCCTTTTTACATGGAATTTCAATCCATAGAGATTCTACAGCAAATTTTGTTTCCTGCAAAACTTTAATCCTTTCTGACTCAATGCCCTCTCTCACACAGAGTGCAACCCCTCCACCAATTTGATCAGCTCTATCATTATGATATAGCTTGTACCCAGGTATCACAGTGTCCTACTGGTTGTCCTCCTTCCACCATGTCTCTGATAGTCCAATCATATCTAACCTCTCATTTAGTGCTATATATTCTAACTCTCCCATCTTATTTTTTAGACTTCTAGCATTTGCATACAAGCATTTTAGAGACTGTATTTTATTCATATTAATCTGGCTATTGGTAGATATGGGTAATTTGGGATCTTTTAAGTTCTGTCTGCTCCATACTCGAGGGCATTTGGGCTACTTTACTCTTTTTTGGAACCTATCTGCTTTTGGTAGTATCCTTCAAAGATACATTCTTCTGAACCATGCGCTCTTGGGCGACTGTCGGCTTTCCCCTATTATCTAGTTTAAAAGCTGCTCTATCTCCTTTTTAAAGGTTAATGCCAGCAGCCTGGTTCCATCCCGGTTAAGGTGAAGCCCATCCCTTCAGAAGAGCCCCTCCTTTCCCCAAAATGTTCTCCAGTTCCTAACAAATCCAAAACCCTCATCTCTGCACCATTGTCTCATCCACACATTGAGACTCCGGAGCTTTGCCTGCCTTTTGGGTCCTGCGTGTGGAACGGGAAACATTTCAGAGAATGCTACCCTGGAAGTTCTGGATTTCAACTTCCTACCTAAAAGCCTAAATTTGGCCTCCAGAACCTCCCTACCTACCTCCCTACCTACCTCCAGAACCTCCCTACCTAACTCCGGAGGAGACATTCTGTCTTCCAGAAGACTCCTCTGGTACCGACTGAGTTATCCGAGTCATCGGAATCGGAAGACTCGAAGCATCTCTGATCCTGATGTTCATGCAAAGCATGGTATCAGTATCGATCGAATCAGCACCGAGTTGGTCCGGTACCGATCTGTCGATGCCCGAAAAAGTCGGCATGGGCAGAATTCCCACCGGGGCCGGTACCGTCTGTGCTGGTACCGGTATCGGTATCGGTACTGGTGCTGGTACCAGCATCGGTATTGGTGTCGGTACCAGTGCCTGTTGAACCATCAGTAGTGGTGTCAATGGTACCGCAGCTGTAAAGAGAGCTGCAAGACTGCGTTCGATAGTGAGGAATATCTGGTCTATTGACACTGCCGATGCCTGGGTGTCGGTACCGGTAGAAGCGGCCAGAACCCCTGAGCACTAGTAGTTCTGCTGAGGACGAGGCCTCAAGAACATCCTGGAGCCCCGTTAGTGTTTTGGAGGCTGAAGCCTTCTGGCGGGGCTGTTTTTCTGGTATAGTTGCCTCAAGGGCAATGCCAATGGCTTCTTGATGCTTAGAAGGAGATCTATCCTTTGAGGACCGGCTCTTATGTTTAGTTACCTGAGATCCATGGGAGGAAGACGAGGCTCTGGAAGACGTCGATGCAATGGACATCGCATCTGAAGAAAAGAGGGTACCGAGCTTTGCAGCCCGGTTCTGTCTTCCTCTTTTAGTCATCCCCATACAAGAGGAACACTCCGAAGGAGAATGGTCAGGGCCTAAACATTTGAGACACCAGTCATGGGTGTCGGTGACGGAAATGGTACCACCACACTTAGTACATTTTTTAAAACCACTAGCTGTTTTTTCCATTTTTTTTTTGAAAAGAAGAAGAAAAGAGAACCAGCAGTACCGGTAGGTGTCGAGCAGAGGCAGGCGCGACCACAAGAAAAACTGTTTAAAGAAGAAATTTTCTGCGATGACAGGGTATGTGACCTGTCTGCTCCGCGGAAAACGAAGAACTGAAGAGGTACAGTAGGAAAGGCAGGAAGGCAGCGCGCATGTGCTGAGGGATGCTCCCAAAAGCGTTCCTATTGGACGCTGGGGAGCGTTCCCACACAGGCTCCGTCGGTGCCAACGATACCCATATGTGAAGACTACATTCCTGCTTGTTCCTGGAGATCAGGTGTTACCGGCAGCGATAAAGGGTGTGAAAAGGTTTTTGGGTGGGTAGAGGGCATTCCAGCGTAAAGCACCCTATGGGCTGTTAACACATGTTAACAGGGCGCTTTGGCCTTTAACACACATTAACAGGACATCACATGTCAAGGTAACAAGCATTCACGTTAAGGAACGTTAAGGTGACAAACATGCTTTAAGATGGAAAGCATGCACCTTAAGGCACGAAAATGGCTGTAACCCAAATGCTGGATAGAGCATGAAGGAAAGTCAATGTAAAGGTGATGGAAGGAAGGACAGGTAGGAGCTTATGGCCCTGCCATTTCGGTGGGCACCCTATGTGGCAGCCAGTAAAGCGGATGATCATGTGGGAGGCAGCTGTACCGATGCACAGGGTAGTGCCAATGTAAAGTGCTGCAATGTCAGTGTGTGGCATAGGATGCAGAAGACATGTCCCCCAGCCGAGCCAGATGCGGCAGGGTGTTTGCAGCGACAGGACAGAATAATAGTGGTGACATGCAGATCAGGCACAGGAGAGGTGAGCGCAAAGAGCCGAAATGCGAAGAAGAGTACCAGTGTAGGTCATGTGTAGCAGCTTGCACAAAAAGACATGACTGTACACAGCCGACAGAGGCAGATAGATGGGCTGAAGGAAGGATGGTATGGGCTGGCAGCACCAATGTGCAGAGTCCTGACTTACAGGCATGAAAATGATTTGAGTAGCACACAGTCACAAAAAGAACAAGTAGGAATCAAATCCCTGTCCCCCTGCTTACGAGAACATTGCATTAACCAGTAGGCCACACCTCCACACTGCTCTGTGCAGCAATGGCTAAATACAAAGAGACATCAGGTCATTGCCTAAAATGTCTGCTATGTGTGCCAGTATAGGGTAGCCCCACCAGTACCCATGATGCAGTGCACATGCAGAACAGCAGTCTACAGCTGATCACCAAATGGAGAATGCACTTATCCATCACCTCAGCTCAGTAAGATGCACTGACACTGTGTGATACAAGCACAGAGCAGTTACAAACAATGCTATTGAACAGTTTCTGCAGTTACCCTGAGGGTGAGAATGGTCGCCCAGCACCTAGTCCCCAGAACTAGCAGTACTAGAGATGGTCTCTGCTTCCTGTACTATGGATTTCCATTATTGCTAGTGTGTGGTTGGTATTATCTGTAGTGTGAGATGCTAGTCACTTTGTTTCCTGCAGAATTGTTGTGTGGACCAGTCACATCTGACCCTGTGATCTGTCCCTGTTTGATAAGGATCCTCCTAGAACAATGTGTGTCAATACCCAGTGTTAAACTGCTGATGCCTTGGATGCTAACCACTGTGGGGGGTGTTGGTGTCTAGACTTGCATTGGGTTGTTGCTAGAGTCCTGCTGGCCCTACCCTTACCAAAGGGAGTAGGCCTGGAACACCTCATGTCCCAACCACCTAGGTCTAACAATCACCTACAGCAAGCACCTGCTGCCTACCACTGGGTTTTCCAGCCATGCACATATCAACTGCAGACAATCCGCTGGTCAGTACACATTGCATGTGCACCCAGCATTTAGTTCAGAGATCAGGCCCCCAGGACAAGAAGTGCACCCAAATCACTAGCATCAGATGCTATATAGCACTATATGGATCCATAGCCATGCCATTGTCACTGCTCGGTCAGAGTGAGAGAGTGCCCTCTTAGCATGACATGGACGTGACAGACAGACACTATGATATCTCAGCCATTGACCCTACCTCCGATGCAGACACATCCTGGCCAATCCTCCTCATCATGCACATTTGCAGACTAATGCTGGAAACAGCTTAGGCACCGCAAGGCTCAGTGAGGTGTAGAAAGCCAAAAAATAATGGATAGACACACACACACACATGCACACACACACACACACATTAGCATGCTGTGCAAAAATAGGGATGGTTGGCATTCCTGCCTGCCACCTTGGTCCTGATATCACCTCGAGCATTGTTAATGTGTGCTCATTGTGCAGGAGGTAGTAGCCTGCTCTGATGTTAATGCCTGTTCAGTGTGCTGCTGCTGTCAGCCTGACTCTCCATCCAGCTGTGGATAGTGGAACCTGTCTGTGTGGCTGATTGGAGTTTGTACCCTTATTGGCCGATTCATTGGGGGTTGCACATGTTGGTGTTGTACCTGCACTGTGAGCTAAAGTTTAGTCATAGGGACAAACAATGCATGAACCACAGCCAGGACCTGAACTTGTGACCCTCCACTCATATACACAGCAACTGTGTGCAAGGAGCCACAAAGCTGTGACATGATTACAACATTCCCTGTGGCTGACATACTTCACATCAGACAAACCTTGGCACATGTTGCATTGCGCACAGCGCACAGGACCAGGGTGTTGCTTTGGTCTGCTGCAGGTGGGTGCTACTGCCCCCTCTGCCAACACCCCCACACCATGCTGACATGCCCATGTGCTGCCCGTGTTGGTGGTGCACAGTCCCAGCCCATCCAACATGCGGGTTGGCAGGTGCCTAGGGCACAAGGTCCAGATGGGGGGGCAGAGGCATATATGGATGGTCACACAGCCCCTCCAACCATCTGCCTCTGCAGGGACCCTATCACTGCCTGCTAATGATACATCTCGGAGGGAGGATGACAGCCACTGCTGTGGTAGTCCCCTGGGCGCCCGAATGTTTTAGCTACCTGGAGGGCTACAGCTTCAGGCACTATCTGCCTCTTTCCCCACAGCTGGGTTCAGTGACAGCAGGGGGGGGGGGGCAGCTGGGATCTTTGCCTGAGGTGCCAGGATCCTTGGACTGCCCCATGTGGCACATCTCTTTTCTGCAGCAGTAGCATGTCTGTATGCCGCCACTGTCACTTTGGGATGATGACGGACATTACAGATGGTAATGCGGATGGCAGGATATCACTTTGTGGAGAGGATAAAGAGATTGGGGCTCTTCAACCTGGGGAAGATATGATAGAGGTCCATAAATTATTGACTGGAGTAGAATGGGTAAATGTAGGTCGATTGTTTATGCCATCAAAATGTAGAAAGACTAGGGGACATGCAATGCAGCTACAGTGTAACTCATTTAAGCCTACTTCGTGAAAATATTTTTTTCAGTCAACACGTAATCAAACCCTGCAATTCATTACTGGAAGATGTAGTAAAGGCTGTTAGTGTAGCTGGGTTTAAAAAATGTTTGGACAGGTTCCTGGGGAAAGGTCCCTAAACCATTGTTAAAGAGGACCCGAGCTATGCACTGCTTGCCCCATTACAGTTATTGGGGATCCTGTGTGTCTTTTGGGGAAACTGCTAGGTACTTGTGACCTAGATTGGCTACTATTGGACACAGGATACTGGGCATGATGGACCTTGGTCTGACACAGCTTGGCATATTTTCTAATCTTATGTTCTTATGTGCCACCTAGGCAACTGTCTGGTCCCCCCTGTGCACCAGCAGCCTCCACTGAATGACACATGTGCCACATCCTCTGCCCCATTTGCAACATCAACATAATGCCCTTTCATACTTGGGCACTATGCTGTTGCTGCTAATGGAGCACTACTATCACTATTTTGGGCTACCCTGTCAGTGCATCACATTGCAGACATTAAAATAGGCTCTCTCTTCTCAAAATGCACCCTTTCCACGTAGTTTTACTTTGCATTAGGGTTCCCAGCATTAAGGTACTTTAGGATACGTTTTCTCAAGGCATGTTAAGGATACACACGTTGTTAACATCGTCTCTTCACCCTGTTAACGCCCACTCTCCTCCCACAAGGCGCTTTACGCTGCTGGAGCCTTTAACGCATGTTAAAACAGCTTTTTAGATGTGTTAAGGGTGCAAGTGTGCCAATAACGTGCATTAACGGCACCCTGGCTCCCTTAACACCTTTTAGTAAACATACCCCTTAATGTCCCTGGGTGCTGCCACTCAACAACCCGATACTAGCTGGCTAGCATTGGGGTGTTCCAGGGGTGGAGCAGAGGCAGCACCTGGTAATAATCAGGCAGCGGCAATATTCAGCCACTGTCTGGTTATCCCTAAGTAGCAAAGGTTAAGCACCTCAAAGACTGGCCTAACTTTCACCGTAGAAGCTTACTGGGCAGCAGCTGAATATCGCCACTGCCCAATTAGCTTCGTTGCTATTTAGCTGACTCTGGATATTCAATGCTGGTAGCTGGATATGGCCCCAGCATTGAATGCTGGTTAGTGCGATATTCAGTGGCACTAACATAGTTAGTGCTGCTGGATATCCGTGGGTGCTGCCACTACACACCCCAATGTTATGCGGGTAAAGAAAGGCGCAGCAAATGCTGGCTTAATTTTACCCATGGAAACTAACCGGGCAGTGGTTCAATATTGCTGCTGCCTGGTTAGCTTCCAGGTTCTGCGGCTACCCTGGATATTCAATTCCAGTGGCTGGATATGGCCCCAGATATGCAGAGAGCTTTCATTTTAAGCTTTTAGTTTAAATGTAAAACCAAGCAAAGAGCTTTTAGTTTAAGCTTTTAGTTTAAATTTAAAATTCAGCAGAGAGCTTTTCATTTAAATATAAAACCCAGCAGAGGGCTTTTAGTTTAAATGTAAAACTCAGCAGAGAGTATTTAGTTTAAATTTAAAACTCAGTTTAGAGCTTTTAGTTTAAATGTAAAACTGAGCAAAGAGCTTTTAGTTTAAGCTTTTAGTTTAAATTTAAAACTCAGTTTAAAGCTTTTAGTTTAAATTTAAAACTCAGCAAAGAGCTTTTAATTTAAATTTAATACCCAGCAGAGAGCTTTTTGTTTAAATATAAAACCCAGCAAAGGGATTTTAGTTTAAATGTAAAACTCAGCATAGAGTACTTAGTTTAAATTTAAAACTCAGTTTAAAGCTTTTAGTTTAAATTTAAAACTCAGCAAAGAGCTTTTAATTTAAATTTAATACCCAGCAGAGAGCTTTTAGTTTAAATATAAAACTCAACAGAGAGCCTTTAGTTTAAATTTAAAACTCAGCAGAGAGCTTTTCATTTAAATTTTAAAATTCAGTCAGGGCCTAGTATCAGCAGATAGCTTTTAGTTTAAATTTAAAACTCAGCGGTCAGTACTGGGGCTGAATGTGAGAAGAACCTTTGGTTTGTCTGCAGTTTTTACCTGTTGGCTATTTCCCTGTCTGTTTGGTGCTAGCAGGCAGAGGCATAATCAGCTTGCTGGGTGGAGGCTCTTCCCCATAAAAAACCTGCAGCTTTACACGCTGGACGCAATCCAAAGGGGTGCATTCAAAGGGACTGGACACACCCCATTGGTGCCCCCTTCAGTGCACTGGAGGTGACAGAGTAGAACGGTCCTGGAAGTGTTTGGACGCTTAGTACTATGGGAAAGAGGAAGAATAAAGGTACTGTGAAGGACGGTTCCTCTGCTGCCTCATCGGGAGACCTGGTGGGGGCCAATGGACGGGCATGTTTTTTCTTTGCTGGTAAGCCAAGTGTCCCCCGAGGGAGCTTCTCTTAGCCATTTCCTCCCATGTGTTCTACTCCTTCGGTAGATGATGAAAAGTTTGTTTCTATTATTCCGGTTCCGAAGCCAGTTACTCTTGCTACTGTGCAGCCTTTAGTTCTGTCTTCTGAAGAGGTCGATGGGGAGATTACTCTAAAAGATATTCTTGGAGTGATTAGAGTTATAGATTCTAAAGTCAACAGTGCTATCAGCTCTCTATGTGATTTTACACACGGGATAGTAGAGAAACTGTCTGATTTGGAAACCAGGGAAATGGTAACCGATAAAGCTGTTTCTCAGGTAAATGTTCAGCTTTTCTCTTTTGTGAATGTGAATTCTAATTTTGTTAAAGATTCTAGTATTATGTGTGCTAAAACTGAGGCATTAGAGAATGCCTCCAAATTGCAGAATTTACGAATATTGAATTTTCCTTATACACATTTATTATCGGCAGAGTTGTTTATTACAAAAACAATTTAAAGAGGTTTTGAAAATACCAGATAATATTGAAATTTCTCAAGCAGGGGAGCGTCTAATTGCAGTCTGGTTCCCCTCGAGGGAGAGAGAGCCGGTTGGAGCCTGGCGATTCGAGCGGGCAGCCCAGCTGACGTCACCTTGCGGGCCCTGATAAAAGACCTTGCTACTGCACCTTCCTTGGGAGCGTCTAATTGCAGTCTGGTTCCCCTCGAGGGAGAGAGGGCCGGTTGGAGCCTGGCGATTCGAGCGGGCAGCCCAGCTGATGTCACCTTGCGGGCCCTGATATATTGATCATCTGTACGGCACTTAGCTGTCGGCGCATCTCCTAAGAGGCGTTTCCAAAGGGGCATTGCCACGCCACTTGTGAGCCCCTTAGGAGCACATTTGGAGCCCAGTTGGTTTGTAGTTTGGTAATGCCGGGTGGAAAACGTAAGAAGAAACCTCTGGCGGAGGCTTCTCAAGTTGGTGCCATCGAGAAACACGTGATCTCCACACCACGGACTATCAGCCCAGGTACTGTGCCCCTCGAGGGCGTGAGTTTAAGCTCTGTTGAGCGTACTCCTCCGCTTCCCCCAGGTTTTCTTGAATTATCTGGTGATTTGTCTCCTGCTTTTTTCTCTCAATGTAAGGAGTCTCCGAAGGCGGTCATATGGCAACCTCCTTTTGCTCTTTCCACTGAGCTTCCAGCCTCCGGAATTTCTCTTTTGGATATCTGGCAAGTTGTATCACGAATGGAAAAAAACTCTTGCTGAGACTGTTCCTTTACTGTGTCAATTTACTAAGGATACTGTTGAGAGGTTTCACTCTCTAGATTCTCAAGTTGGAGCCTTGAGCTCCGTGGTGACGAAAATGGAATCTCAAGTTTTGTCTTTTGCTGAATTTTCTGTAGCTCATGTGAAAGATAGTCTAATTTTGCACCAGAAACTAGAGAATCTTGAGAATGCATCACGCTCAAGGAATTTGCGGATATTAAATTTTCCAATTTGTTCGTTGTTGTCCCCTTTAATTTTATTTCGGAAATATTTGAAGGATACCCTTCTCCTTCCACAGGCTGATTCTTGTTTGATTACCAAATGTTACTATTTGCCTTCACAAATTCTGTCCAGCACTGCGGAACAGGAGGGGGCCTCTCCTGTGGATTCGGAAAATTTTAATTTAACAGCTTTTCTAGAAGAATCCCAGGACATCATCTCTACTCGGGCTACACTATTGGTAACCTTTTCTTCTGAGGAAGACAAGGTTAATGCTCTGAAAGCTTATTTTAGGAAGAAAGAGATGAAGTTTTGTGGTGATAAGATATTGATGTTTCCGGATGTTTCCCGCTCTACTCAGTTACGTAGAAAAGCTTTTCTTTTGTTGAAGTCTAGAGTACTTGCTTTGGGGGTGACTTTCTTTTTAAAATATCCCTGTAAATGTTGTATTTCTTTGAATTATGATAAATTTATATTCTTGTCGTCTTCTGAATTGGAAAAGTGGATCCTGGATAAGGAAAAGTCTAAAGACACTGTGAAGTTGGGAAGTGTGAAGTCTCACCAGGCCGGTTTTGTGGGCTATAGATTCTCTTTGGAGAATTGTTCTTAGCCTTGTTTTCCTTTTTGTATATTTCTTGATTTCATTAGACATATCTCCTCCTGATGTGAGCTGTAATCCTCTGAGGATTTCCTTATGTTATTTCATTTCCTATGTATATTTTGTTTCTTGTAATTATAATTTTACTGTATAATGATGTAATATTTTCCATAAATAAATAACTTTAAAAAAAAAAGAAATTTCTCAAGCATTCTATATTTCACCTAAAGTTAGGGTGCCCCCCGTTGGAGGATGGGTTTGACTCCTTAGTCCCTACAGTTAGCCAAAATTTATCTTATGTTCTAGAAGATTCCACTGATAATATTACTAGGGGGTATGTTTACTAAACTCCGAAATTGTGCGGGGCCGCGATAGTGTGCCTGTGCCATATAAGGAGTGGGCGGTTCAGGCAGAAAAAAGAAAAAACCGTGAGAAAGCGACCGAACTTGTGCGCGTCGCGTTAATGTGCGGGGTCCACATTAGCGCGTGGCAAGGCTAAGTGTCGCGCTGCTGGGCACACAAAGGAACAGAGCCGTAGTACAACGGAGAAGACACTGACCAATGGTGCAGGGGCCATGGGTTCCATCCCCCATTGTGTGCTTCGCAAAAGGCTGGCTGAAGCCTTAACTTTAATGGCTAAAAGTGCTTTAGGAGGCATATTAATTTTGGGCGGCATAAGGCGGCGCACTGTTAATTTTGGGCGGCATAAGGCGGCGCGCTGTTAGGTTTGGGCACCATACGGCGTTGCACTGGTAATTTTGGGCGGCAGAAGGCGTTGCGCTGCTAATTTTGGAAAGCCTAAGGCAGTGCGCCAATGTCCAAGCACAGGAACAGAGCCACAGCACAATGGTGAAGACACTGGACAATGGTGCAGGGAGCAGCGGTTCAATCCCCCACAGTGCCCAATGAATAAGGCTCACTGAGGCATTATTTTAGGAGGCATATAAATGAGGGGCGGCATAAGGCGGTGTGCTAATGTTTAGGAGGCATTGTAATAATGGGCGGCATAAGGCGGCGCGCTGATGTGCAAGCACAGGAACAGAGCCACAGCACAATGGTTAGGACACTGACCAATGGTGCAGGGATCAGGGGTTCAATCCCTCACAGTGCCCAGTGAACGAGGCTGGCTGAGGCATTATGTATTATGGGGATGAGTGCTGTAGGAGGCATAGTAGTTTTATTTTATTTATCAGTACTAGCAAAAGCATTCTCAAAGCGTGTTAACATAAGGCGGCCCATAAGGCACATGTTCAAGTTCACTGTCCGCCAAGGCACCCTAGAATGTCCCCTATAGCTCACCATATATGTTGCGTCAAGGATAATGTATAGTGCACCTTATATGGACGGCAACCATAAGGTGCCATATAGGGCGCACTATAAAGCACCCTCAGAGGCACCCTATGGGTACAGTACGCTGAGGGTGTTTTTGCTGGCAGCAACATATGTACATTAAATAAAAAACAACTTTGGACAACCCAATCAAATAACCCCACTGTGGGTTTGAACCCATGACCTCTGGCTTCAGAGGCAGTGACATAACCATTAGGCTACAGCTGTCAGCAAGCCCCTGGCTGGCTGCAGAGAGCCTGCACGTCACCACACAGACAGTCTGCTGTGGTAACCAGGATAGGGTTAGGCCACCCGTACCCATGCTGCACTGCACATGCAAATCAGCTGTCCACAGATGAACACAAGATGGGGAATGCACCCCAACAGCTCCCCGGCCTGGTAGGGGGTACTGACCGGGTGTTTTACTGGCACAGAGTAGCTACACACCGTCACATTGTGCGGGTACTGTGCTCACCCTGAGGGTGTGAGGAGGCGCCCAGGACCAGGTCCACAACACCCTCCATGGCTGAAAGAGGCCATGCCAGGGCTCCTAAGCAGTACTAAACTGTGAGATAGGTAGTTTCTGCAGAAACACCTTGGATATCTCTTTCTGTCTTAGTCAGGGGAACCCCTTATGGACACCTAGGTGGGCTATGTACCCCTCCCCCCTCGTTGAAAACAGGGTCTCCTATCAACAGATCCACATTCTACCTTCCTGCAATGGTGGCAGTAGAGTGGACCATCAACCCCAGTCCTGCTAGGGAACAGACACCCTACAGGGCAGTCAAAGCAGCTCTATACACATCCATAACACAATATCAGACAGACATTAGGCCTGGATATACTAAGCTGCACCCCACCACTATCTGATATTCTCCTGCAGCAAGCCATCAGCCACTGCACCCTGCAAGGCACTCCATCAAGACACAGACCAGCTGAAAACAGTCTGCTAGCTAGTCCTGGTGGAAATGCATGCACCCAGAACTGGGATGGCAGTGCATACCAGCAGATAAGTCAGTGACTGGGCCCCAAAAGGAAACCCATATATATCACATGAGAGAAATACTATATAGCACTATGGGGGTGCCTAGACATGCTGTGGTCACTGCACAGTCAGGGTGAGTGTGATCCCCCAGCGGGACAGACAGAGGCCACCTGTCTGTGTAGGTGGTGGCCGGCCACGACAATATCCCAGGCAGTGCCCTATGCCCTGTGCAGATGCATCCTGGCCAGGCCACCCTGTCTGAGCTACACTCATGGTACCTTGCTGCTCATTATGCACATTGGCAGGCCAATACTGGCAACAGTGCTGGCAGTGTGGGCTGTGGAAGGTGTTTGCAGCCAACACACACTGTAGAGACAGACACACACTCCCACACGTATGCCAGCATTGTGCTACTATAGAGGAGTTTATCAGCCTTGCCCACCACACCAGTCCTGGGCACGGTACAGGCATGGATATGGAATGCAATACTGTTGGGGGTCACTCCCCAGGGTGGTGACCACTGTCAGAGGCAAGACCTGAAGCACACACCGCAGACATCAGAAAGATTGTTATGATGGAGCTCACAGAGCAAACTGTGCTTAACGTAGGAATGTCTATCTGCCAGTACTCATAGCAAACGTTTGAGAGCTGTGTACCATATACTCAGGTGTAGGGTGGCATTGCTAAGGTATGCATGTGCTAGTATTGGGAGATGCACGCAGGGCCCAATGTCCTGCCTCTCCAGGAGGCATTGGCCAATGGGGCCTGTGGGTGTGGGTGTGTCTGCCCCTGTTGGCTGCTGCTTTACGGCAGAGGTTCCCAACTCCAGTTCTGGTGTGCCTAACACTGTTCGGGTTTTCCTGCTGTCCCTCATGAATATGCATGAGCAACATCTACATGCCATGGGGGTGGTGCATAGATATGCAGCACAGGCATTTGTATTAGAGGCAGCATGGAACCTGAATGGTGTGTGGTCCTCCAGGACTGCATTTCGGAGACTCTGCTCTAGGTAATGCCCCTGTTCATGGTGTCTGTGCTGGGTGTGGTAAAAGATAGGTGTATTACCAATGCGTATGTCCTCAGCAATAAAGGTTTGTCCTTACTATCACGGTTTAGTTGTGGGAAAAATATGTGGACAGGATTGGCATTAGCCCCAGCTGGGATTTGAACCTGTGATTCTCTGGTCCTAGAGATACTGGCTCTGTCCACTGCACCACACTGTGGCCACAGAGACAGTGCAGTCCCTGGAGATAGGAAACCTGACCGAATGAGTCGGAAACCCTGCTCTGCACATTTTTACTGTGGGCTCATTCACCTTGTCCGGAGACAAACGTGCAAATGAACCCCGCAAATGACAGCGAAAAAAGGGGGAATAAATATAACCAAGCTGGGCAACAGTGATATTAATGGGCAAACATAACAGAACTCCCAGGAAAGCTCCAACAAAAGGAAATGATTTTTGGAAGGGTCTCTGCTGTGGGTCTCCGCTGTTTTTGGGGCTTTCCTGGGTGTGTTTTTTTATTGTTGCCCATTGCTAGCACTGTTCCCCTGCTTAATTATAATTTTTAGGGATTTGTTGAGGTCATTTTCAGGTTTTATTTGCACTTTTGTTCTGTGCACATGTATCACACTGCTCACGTTTTGTAGGTTTCCCCGGTTTTGCTGTACATTGCTGACGGAAATGGTTTCTCTTCCCTTTACATGCACTCTACCGCGAGTGTTTCACTCGCGGTAGTTTTTACATGGAAATTCGGCCCCGATAATGTGCGGGGAGCCTCTCCCCTCCCCTTCCCCGCCCATTAACCCCGTCTCTCCGCCCTCGGGAGCCTTCCTCCGCCCTCCGTAAGCCATTACACGCCTCTATCGCACATTTGCGGGCCCCGTACTTGTGCGGGGCCCGTTAGTGTGACGCGCACGTGTACGGCCCACTTAAGAGCACTTAACTGCGTCATTGCCATGCGCTAATGTGCGGTGCGCAAATGTGCGGTGTTTAGTAAACATACCCCTAGATGTAATACATTATTTGTGGCCTTTATGGCAGAATCTGCTAAGGTGCAAATATTGAGATTGAGTTTTTAAAAATAAAGCTGTGATGTTTTGTGGTCAAACAGTGAGGATATTTCCAGATGTTACTAGAGACACTCAGGCTCGCCGGAAGCAGTTCTTACAGTTAAAGTCTAGAGTGCTGGCTTTATGTGCTACTTTTTATTTGAAGTTCCCCTGTAAGTGTCTTGTGACCCTACAGGAGCAGAGATATACCTTTTTTGACAGCTCTCAATTGGATAAATTCTTTGTAGGTAGACAGGATCAGGAACTTGTGGTGACGGATTAATATGTTATCTTCTCTTATGTGGGCATGTTTAATGTCTCTAGTTTCTTGAAATATGTAGTTGTTGAATTTCCCATCTCAGTAACTTAATGAGGGCTTGATCAATGGTTATGGTTTATGTTGCCACATATGTTTAAGCTTTTTTGTGAAATGATTGATTTATTTGTCTTTGTTATTGTGTTTAAACTGATAAAATGCAATAAATATATATTGAATAAAAATAGATAAATAAATGTAAAACTCATCAGAGAGTTTTTAGTTTAAATCAAAAGAGAGTATAGAAGGAAGAATAGGGTAAATATTCTTTGAGTTCAAAGAAATAAATTGTTTCTAGAGACCTTTACAAAGAGGCCTTCTAGTAAGGAGGCAAGAGATCTAGGAATGTTTTTTAAAAAGGTGTTAAAGCTAAGTGACAGATCAAAGGGGCAATTTGAAAGACTCCCTCTATCAAACCAAAGGCTGTGTGTATCACCCAGAAAATTGTTAACAGATTACCTTAGAAGCACACGTCTAGAACCTGTGTACCAAGCCAGCCTTTGCTAAGTGTTAATTTCCTCTTATCCATCCTAGGCATAATCTTAGCTTTATAGACCCTTAAACCTATTAAAGGGGGAGAGGTGGTCAAATTCACATTCAAGCTCAGCTGGTTATCATCACCAGGAATAGGTTAATTAAGGCCCTGAAATTAATCAAACTTGAGGTGAACAAAGTCCCTTAAACTTAATTGGTATAGTTGTAACAGTATAAGTATCAATAGCAACTTTAAGTAAACAACTTAAAAAGCTAAACAAAACCTTAAAACTAAGGTGCAGACAGCAATCCAGCAGTGAGATGGGAGCTATCCGGTCTTTTGCATTGAGTATCACATGTATGATTTTCTCCTAGTTGGTGAGGGGTCTTATGTGTGCACTAGGTGCAAGGAGCTCTTTGCCTTCAGGGATTGAGTCCAATCTCTGAAGGCTAGAGTAGCAAACTTGGAGAACATAAGAAAGACAGAGATGTACATAGACGAGACCTACAGGGATGTAGTACCAAAGTCCCACCTGCAGTCTGGCAGCTTCTCAGTTGCCATGGAGGAGAGAGGTCACGTGAAAGGAGATCATCATGTGAAAGGAGGGCATCACCTATCCGCCAAGAGATGTAAAACCCTCTTGCAACGAGAAGATTTCTCCAGAGCCATGTGTCCATGAGGAAAGGGTTGAGATGGCTGTTATAGCTGGTGGATGTGAGGATGTGAGGATCATCTGGTAACATGCCTGCCTGATGCAAAGGTAGCAGACCTCACGTGCCACCTAAACAAGGTTTTAGATAGTGCTGGGGAGCAGTCTGCTGTCTTGGTACATGTTGGCAACAATGACATAGGAAAGTGTGGGAGGGAGGTTCTGGAGGCCAAATTTAGGATTTTAGATAGGAAGTTGAAATTAAGAACTTCCGAGGTAGCATTTTCTGAAATGCTTCCCGTCCATGCACAGGACCCAAAAGGCAGGCAGAGCTCTGGAGTCTCAATGCATTAGTGAGACAATGGTTGAAAGAAGAGGGTTTTGGATTGTTAGGAACTGGACAACATTCTGGAAAAGGGAGAGGCTTTTCCAAAAGGATAGACTCTACCTTAACCTGGATGGAACAAGGCAGCTGGTATTAACTGTAAAAAAAGGAGACAGAACAGCTTTTAAACTAGATAATAGGGGAAAGTCGACAGTTACCCAGGAGCGCATGGTTCAGAAGGATGTATCCTTAAAGGATACCAGCAAAAGAGGGAAGTTAGGGCATCTCGACAGAGAGGTTCCAATAAAGATAAAAGTGACCCAGATGCCCTTAAGTACAGAGCTGAAAGATTCCAAACTACCCTTATCAACTGATAACCAAATTAATATGAATAAAATACAACCTCTAAAATGCCTGTATGCAAATGCTAGAAGTCTAAAAAATTAACCCCCTGAGGAAACTCATCGAGGTGAAACGCAAACACGGTACCAGAAAGTAGCATCGGGGTACATTCAAGATAATCAAGATAAGCACTTTATTTGACTTTTGAAGAGATGTTTTCAAACATGACATTTTTCTTTGAACAATGAGGCCATTGATGCAATAACGGCACGGAGCAAAAGATAAGCTCTGTAAATTAATGCCAAGGAGAGTCTGAGACCTCTAGGTTCATATATAAAATAAAAAAATAACCATTTGGTAACTATTTAGCCTTAAAGAAAATTGGAGGAAAGTTCATTTGAATATTGTTAGTCTAAATCCTCTATAAACAGACCAGTACTCACAGTAAAAGATAAGATGGCAGAGCTAGAATATATAGCACTAATGAAAGGTTAGATATGAATGGCATTTCAGAGACCTGGTGGAAGGAGGACAACCAATGGGACACTGTGATACCTGGGTACAAACTATATCACATTTGTAGAGTAGATCAAATTGGTGGAACGATACAAGGGAAAGCTATTTTGGACCTAGTCCTTAGTGAAACATAGGATCTGGTCCAAGAGATAAGGGTGTTGGGGCCACTTGGCAATAGTAATGATAGCATGATCATATTTGATTTAATAAATGGAAGAAGGACGGCAATGAAATTGACAGTGCTATCTTTTAACTTTCAAAAGGGAGACTGATAAAATGAGGAAAATAGTTAAGAAAAAAATAATAGGAGCAGCTGCAAGGGTTAAAGATTGACATCAAGCATGGGCGTTATTTAAGCATACTATCTTGGAAGTCCAGACCACATATATTTCATGCTTTAAGAAAAGTGGAAGGAAGGCCAAAAAACTGCCAGCATGCTTTAATGGAGAGGTCACAGAGGCTGTTGAAGCCAAAAAAAGCATTTTTCAGGCAATGGAGGCAAATGATGAACACCGGAAACAGCATAAGCATTGGAAAGTTAAATGCAAGGCATTAATAAGGCAGGCAAAGAGGGAATTTGAAAAGAAGCTTGCCATAGAAGCAAAAATGCATAATAAAAACTATTTTAAGTACATTCGTAGCAAAAAACCTGTGAGAGAGTCAGATGGACCATTGGATGATAGAGGGGTAAAAGAGGCGCTGAGGACAAGGCCATAGTGGAGAGACTGAATGAATTCTTTGCTTCAATCTTTACTGAAGAAGATATAGGGAAGTTACTCATGCCTGAAATGGTATAAAAGGTAATGTTTCGGAAGAACTGAAAGAAATATGGATAAACCAGGAAGATGCATTACAACTATTTGATAAACTGAAGAGTAGCAAATCACCAGGACAGATGGTATACATCCAAGGGTGCTAAAAGAACTGAAATATGAGACTGCAGACCTACTATTAGTAATCTGTGAACTATCATTAAAATCATCTGTAGTACCTGAAGATTGGAGAATGGCCAAAGTGATACCATTTTTAAAAAGGGTTCCAGGGGTGATCCTGGAAACTACAGACCGGTAAGCCTGACATCAGTACCTGGCAAAATGGTAGAAACCATTATAAAGAATAAAATTAATGAACATATAGATAATCATGGTTTAATGGGAGAAAGCCAACATGGATTTAGCCAAGGACAGTCTTGTCTTACTAATCTATCATATTTTTTTGAAGGTGTGAATAAACAAGTAAATAAAGGTGAGGTGGTTGATATAGTGTATCTGGATTTTCAGAAAGCCTTTGACAAGGTCCCTCATGAGAGACTCTTGGGGGTATGTTTACTAAACTGCAGTAATGTTACATACCGCGCAGTAGGTAACGTTCAGAGTGTTAGGTACATCTACCTTGTCCACCCGAGCTAACAGTTGCCAGGGCACTGACCTGACATCCCCCCAGCCAACCCTCCCCCAAGCGGAAGGGACATACTATTGGTAGGCGGTGATGGGGGGGGGAAGTGAGGATGCTCATGTATGCCCCCTGCCCCAGACCTTGCTCCCTAGGCGACCACCTATCCACACAGTGGATGGCCTGGGACTGTGCACTACCAGCACCGACAGCATATGGTCATTTCAGCATGGCAGGGGTGTGAGTGCCCGTGCTGTAGGGGGCAGTGGCACCTGCCTGCAGTGGACCTAGGCCATGCCCTGTACCAGTACTTGGTGTGCAGTGCAATATAAAAGGTCTGGCCGAGGAAAAGTACAGGCAGCTTCAGGGACTATCATACATGTGTGGTGCAGTACACTCAGCCAGTGTGTCCAGAAGCAGAGGGTCACAGGTTCAAGTCTCAGCTGTGGTTCCTGCAGAGCATGTCCCTATATTTTACTCTACAATGCAGATACAACAGCAACATGTGCAAAGCCCAAAGCAGCAGCAAACACCCACTCACACAGGCTCCACAATCCAAAGATTTTATTTATTCATTTACATTCTCTTATATACCATGCTATTCTGCACCAGTGCGGTTTACATTGAACAAACTGAAATTACATTGAACAGGGCATTATAACTTGGAGATAACTATTTTACAGGGAACATGGGCTATGGAGGGTTAAGTGGCTTGCCCAAGACCACAAGGAACACCTGTGGGACTAGAAACCCCAGTCCTTCCGGCCCAAGGTTGCTGTCCTCTAGTGGGATTTGAACCCCTGACCTTCCGGCCTGAAGTACCTTGCCCCAACCACTAGGCCACTCCTCCACTGGATGCATAGAGTCAGGCTGTTGGCCCCAGCATTGAGCTGCAGTTATCACCAGAGCACTACTACTACCTCTTGCACAGTTTAGCAATATCAGCACTGTGATCAGGACCAGTGTGGCGGGCAGGGTTGCCAACCACCCCTATCTTTGCACAATGCTGCAATAGGAGTGTGTGTGTATGTATGTCTATCCATTGTTCTGTGGCTGCCCACCCCTCACTGGGCCCAAAATGTCCCACTGTTACCAGCGTTAGCCTGAATATGTGCATAATGAGGAGCATGGTATTGTGGGTATGGCCCGGACAGGGCAGATTGGCCAGGATGCATCTTCACAGGGTGTAGTGCAATGGCTTGGACACTCTAGTGCCCAACCACCACCTGCATGGACAGGGTGGCCACAGCATGGGATGCTGGGAGGGCACTCACTCTGACTGAGCAGTGACCATGGCATGTCTAGGTTCCCACATAGCGTGCTACACTATCTGCCTCCAGTAATACTTTTGTGTTCCTGGTGCCCCGGCCCCAATTACTGAGATGCCTGCTTGGTGCACATAGTTCCTCTGTGAGCATGCACTATGGACTGGCTAGTGAGACTGTGCATGTTTGGAACACCTATAAGGTGCTGTTTGCTGGTGACTGGCAGACAGTGGTGTGAGGCAGTTGGGGTTTTCCAGACCTAACCCCAACATTGCTGCTGGTCTGCCACTGCCCCAGTCACAGGTATGGCTCTGGCCCACCAACCCTGGAGGGCTGTCTTATACCAGCATGATGGAGGTTGCTTCACCGGGGCTGGGGCACCTGTCCCTTACCTACAAAAAGGGTGATGTGGGCCCTTTGGGGGATGTAGTGTATACCACTTTGACCTTATAAAGGCACTGCTACACAAACCTCATGCAAGTCTAGAAACCCCACTGCCCTGATAACAGGTGCCAATGTCAGCCAGACCCTAACACGGGGTACACACTAATCTGGGTGGTGTCTGGTCCCAGAGGGGTACATGTGACTGCAGGATACAGATGGACACTGAATTACCTTCAGTTGCACTGCAAGGAACACCTGTCACACACTGGTAGTGACAGGGCTGTACAGCAGGACCTACCTCTAACACCACATGTACTGCGGACCTAGTGCTGGGCACCCATCCTATCCCTCAGGGTGAACACAGAACCTGCACAATGGCATGGTCTGTAGCTACACTGTGCCAGTATCACACACTGTCAGTTTGTCTTTCCAAGCTGAGGTACCGGAGAGGTGCAGACCCCATTTGGTGATCAGCTGTAGACAGCTATTCAGCATGTGCATTGCATCATGGGTACTGGTGGGGTTACCCTATCCTGGCACTCAGAGCAGACAGTTTGTGCGCTGACCTGCAGTCCTTCTGTACCCAGCCATTGCTGTGACATACACCATGGAAGTATAGCCTACTGGTTAAAACAATGCCATTCTCGGCAGTGTTCATGGGTTCAATTCCTCATTGTTCCCTCCTCTCATGTCTGTCTTACTCAAATAGTGGACATGTCTGTAACAGTCATATTTTTGCAGATCTGTGCTGCCAGCCAATAATACCCTCGCCACAGTTGCCAACATTCCTTTGGTCCATCTGTCAGCTGTGTAGAGTCCTATCTGCCTGTGCAGGCTGCCACCCCATGTCCTGCACTGCTACCCTTTCCTGCATTGCGCCTCTTTGTGCTTGCCTCGCCTGTGCCTGATCTGCATGACACCACCACTCCTCTGTCCACCCATCATTGTAACTATCCTGCCACCTCCGCCTCCACTGAGGGACACGTATTCCCATCATCTGCCACCAACTGTCTTTCCAGTACTTTACATTGCCAACACCCCGTGCTGTGGTACAGTTGCCCCCACTATGTTTGTCATCAGTACTGGCAGCCACATGGGATGCCCGCAGACATGGCAGGTCCAGCAGCTCCCAGCTCTCCCTCCTTCACTCACCTGCTTATTGCCTTTCCTGAGTGCTCTATCTAGTGTTAGGGCTACATCTGTCTCTGCCACCTTGTAATGTGCCTTATAAGGTGCCTTATAAGGCGCCTTGTAACGCGCGTTAGTCTAAGGCGCCTTGTAACGTGCGTTAGCTGATACGGCTTGCTGTAACGATGCACTGCCCACGCCTTTATATGGGCATCTGTACCTTTACCGCGGAACCTAACGTGGGTAACATTACCGCAGTTTAGTAAACATACCTCTTGGTGAAATTAAAAAGTCATCGGATTGGAGGCAGTGTAGTACAGTGGATCAGAAACTGGTTAAAGATAGAAAGCAGAGAGTAGGGCTAAATGGCCAATTTTTTCAGTGGAGAAAGGTGAATAGTAGAGTATCCCAGGGATCTGTGGCTGGGCCCGCTTCTTTTTTACATATTCATAAATGACCTAGAAATGGGAATAACAAGTTAGGTGATCAAATTTGCAGATGACTCAAAATTATTCAAAGTTCTTAAAACACAAGAGGATTGTGAAGAATTGCAAGAGGACCTTGAAAAATTGGAAGACTGGACATCCAAATGGCAGATGAAATTTAGCGGTATGTTTACTAAACCACGGTAAATGAGCAAGTGTGCCATTAGCGCGTGCTAACTGTGCATCTGCACCTTTAGCGCATGCAAAAAGCCACTTCAGCGTGTGCTAAAGGTACCAGCCACTTTAGCATGTGCTAACAGTATCTGTGGGTGGAGAGAAGGCGTGCACAGGGTGGAGAGTGGGGGTCAATGGGCAGGGAGTGGGCAGGAACAAGGCTTGCTCCCTTAATGCAGGCACCTTAACGGCAGGAACCCTAACAAAAATCAAAACCTGGCAGAAAGGATGTTTTTTGAGGGAGAGAGCCTATTTTACATCTGCAATGTGATGCACAGACAGGGGAGCCCAAAATAGTGATAGTAGTGCTCCATTAGCAGCAACAGCATAGTGCCCAATTATGAAAGGCCACTATGTTGATGGTGCAAATGGGGCAAAGGAGGTGGGACATGGGTCATGCAGTGGGGGCTACTGGTGCACAGGGGCGACCAGGCAGGTGCCTAGATGGCACATAGGAACATAAGACTACAAAATATGCCAAACTGTGTCAGACCATCATGCCCAGTATCCTGTGTCCAACAGTGCACAATCTAGGTCACAAGTACCTAGCAGTTTCCCCAAAAGGCACACAGGATCTCCAATAACTGTAATGGAGCAAGCAGTGGATAGCTCAGATCCTGTTTAGCAATGGTTTATCGACCGTTACCCAGGAACCCGTCCAAACCTTTTTAAACCCAGCTACACTGACAGCTTTTACCACATGCTCCGGTAATGGATTGCAGGGTTTGATTAGATGTTGAGTGAAAAAATAATTTTACCTAGAAGACTCAAATGGGCTACACTGTAGCCACATTGCAGGTTCCCTAGTCTGTTCACAGTCTGATGTGTCTGCCACAATTGTAGGGTCACTGGCTGAGATGCCATTGTGCCCATCTGCCACGTGCATTGCCTGGGTGGCCACCAATGATGTGGATGTATCCTCTGTCTGGGGATGCCAATCACTGAGCAAACGGCTGAGTGTCAATGCTGAGTATCCCAAGGCAGAGTGCCTGTGGTCACGCTGCGCACATGCCATGCATGCTGACCAGCAGATCAACCATAGTTAGTTTGTGCTTGGCTGACACAACCCAGTGAAGGGCAACAGGGGCATTCTTTCTGCCTGTGCTGTAGTTAATGGTTGAGGCAACAGTGGGTTCTGGTAGGACTGTAGTAACACCCCCACGGCAGTGGCTGTCCATGGCAGCAGCATATTGACATTAGCCACTAATCTGCACTACTAACAGAAAATTAGTGTATAATAGCAGAATACAGAGCCAAGCTGTTGCTGCCACTATCACCCTCAGCATGCAGGAAACAAGGGGAAAAAAAAAAGCATAACATACAGCAAATGCCTATCACACACTAACAATAATATGACCATACAGCACAGCCAGCAGAGATCATCCCTAACAAGGCAGGTTCAGTGGACCAGGTGCTGGACACTCCTCCTCACCCTCAGGGTGACAACTGAAACCGCTCTGCAGCATGGCTTGTTATTGTTATGTGCATGTAGCACACACCACCAGTGTGTCTTACTGAGCTGATATGCTGGATCAGTGCATTCTCCATTGGTTCTTCAGCTGCAGACCACTGTTTTGCATGTGCAGTGCCTCATGGGTAGTGGTGGCCCAACCTATGCTGGCACAGACAGCAAACAGTTTGATCAGAGATCTGCAGGCTCTATACATCTATGTAAAGCTATGAGAGGTGTAGTCTACTGGTTGGTGCAATATCTCCATGGTCAGAAGTCCGGGGTTTGACCTCACTTGTTCATTTTGTGCTTGAGTGTACTTGCACAGTCCTGGCTCTGCTGTGACCTGCAGACAATCATTCGTCTACATTTCTGTGTTATGACCACACATTGGTTAGCCCAACATGGCATTCCCCATCATGGACATCTGTGAGCATGGTTTTAGTGGCTCTGCCGTGGTGCATTGCAGCGGGTCAGTGATGTATATGCAGCAAATGTCTGGGTCAACTAGTATGGATGCGTTTTCTGTTTTGCCATCATTGTGACCTCCCAGCTTTGCGTAAAGAGGATATATCTCATACATTCAGGCACCTAACACTCATTGCATAGCCATCCCCTGCACTGTTCTGCCATCATTACTTGCTCCACATGGGGCAAATGGGCTCAAAGTGTCCCTTTCTATCATGCCACTCTGTCGGGTGTATTGTCTTGCAGTTGCACAGGCTGAGGCACCAGTCCCACCCGCACAAATGGTGTTTCATGTACCCCATGGCACTGCTACTTTTGGTTCACTCACACCAAATGCTTTTGGCCTGTATGATCTCATACATCCACCCACCTCACACAATGCAAATTCTCTGCTTGGATGATCCATGGCACAACCCTGCACTCACCATTTGACCATCAGGTAGATTCATGGTGGGGCAGCTTACTGGCAGTAAGCTGCCCCACCATGGCCCTCAGGGATCATTTGCAGCAGTTAGCCATATCATGCACACCTCTCTTGCGACTGCTCCACATGCGCACTCATGGACAATCCTTCCTTTGTTGCCCACATCAGGCACATGCTGTCTCCATCCAGATACTGTCCTGGGCTATGGCATGCCACACACTGACAGTATATTTGAATACATGTCTACACCTCACAGACACTATAATGTAGCTTATGGCATGGTGTATGCTTTCAGGTGCATCTAGGACTGCATGCCTGTCACAGCACCTCCTGCTGCTGCATCCCCTCTGCTGACTCTGCTGCCACCACCACCCAACCAGACACAGACAACACCCACACAGACCATCATCACTAGACAGCCACCCATCTCACCTAGTCAACAGCCTAGACTGATGTACGGTCAAACATGCTCATCACACATACTGCCACATTGCCAGGCATCAGGTGAGTCAACACCATCAGCTACCAATTGTTCTTGCATCCATACCTTCTCCAATGGCTTCCAAACCCCCTTCCAGGATTTCAGTGTTTTTTCTTCATTAAGGTGCATGCCAGACACCTTCCCGCAGCATGTGCTATAACCACACAGTAAGTGTCCACTACCACCCTTCAATATCCTGTTACCACACAGTTAATGTTCACTACCACCCCTTAATGCAGCATATGTTAATACCACATGGTAAGTGTCTACTACCACACCTTAGCACCAGACTGCCTCTAACATGCCCAGCACACTTAACACGATAACCCCTTATCGCTGCCATTAACACACGAAAAAGACTGCTCCCTTACTGCCATTTAGTAAACATACCCCTTAATGCGGACAAATACAAAGTTATGCAATTAGAAAGAACAACCCAAACCATGGTTACACGATATAAGGCACAATCTTAGAAATGACCACTGTGACAAGGCAGAGGCTTTAGAGAGTAAGAAAAAGGGTTGTAAATACTCTTTGTCCTCTGAACCTGCCAGAAATACAGGGCAGGAAGGGGTTAAAACCTCAGCACACAAAGCTTCACTACACGAAAGAGTAGAAAGGGAGCCCCACCCTAGCCCCAGGCTAACCAGGAGAGCTATCCTATCAGGGAAAGGGGTGGACTTACGCCCGATTGGACAACTCAGTCCTCATAACCAGGAAGTAGTAGATTCAAGAGAAGGAGAGGAGAGAAAGCAGAAAGACGAGGAGGAAGCAGAAAGAGGAGGAGAACGGGAAAGGAGAAGGAAGGAGGAAGGAGCCCCACAGTGGACACAGTGGGGAGAAACTAACTCAAGGAAATTGGATGCAGCCTTGGAGTCAGAGCCTTTTTCCAGAGGGCTAGGAAAGTCAGGTCCAGGCAGAGACTTGAAGTCCCAAAGAGGCAGAGCTGGAAGCAAAGAGAGCCAGGTGGGAACCAAGTACTTGGAAGATTGCCAGCCACTTTGCCCAGGAACAGCCACGTCTCGGGGGAGGCAGTTGAAAGTGCTTCCTGGAAGGAACAGCCCTCAGCCAAAGGAGAATCAGGTCAGAAACTCCTATAAACCTTTGAAGCAAAGATTAGAGTTCTTACCTAAGAGAGATAGAAGTAACTCCTCAGAGACTTTTCTTAGAACCAGATTGATAAGAGAAAAGCTGGGTAGAAGGGAAACCCCAGCTCATAAAGTACAAGTGTTTCCTTGTAATAGAGAACGTGTCAGAAGCTGCAGTTCAGAGTGTAGCCCAACTGCACGTCAGCAAGCTACTAATTGCCAGCAACGGGACACAGAGCTAGAGTCAGATTTTGAGGACCAGGCTGTATTAAAGGAACTTGTAAAGCAGTGTCAGAAGAGATATGTTCCACCCAACCAGAGAGTGATATCCGGGCGAGACAGGGAAGAGAGAAATCCTTTCTATGAACTGTTTAAGAGGGCCAATAAGCCTGAAACCCTGCAAGTGCCTAGGAGACGTAAGGATAGTAGATGGAAGCAGATATAGACTCTCCTTAAACACTTGAAGTCTGTGGATTCTTTTTATCCTTGTGTTCAAGAAACCCCAGATCTTGAGAGTGAGCCGATGCAGACAGACAATCCCTTATCCTCTAGCAGTGACTCGGAGATGGATTGTGGCATCTGTAAGAAGGAGTTCTAAGGTGCAGTTTAATTGTATCCTATGTATATAAGGGTGCTGTGGAAGCCTAAACGTTGTTAAGCACACGTGGAATAAAAACCACAACACGGAGAAGTTTCTTTTTAGAAGTGTTATTAGGAAAGCCTTACTGGTGTTTGGAAGCAATACTGTTATCCTGGAAAGTTGGAGGAAATATAAGAAGCTGATTTTTGAGTTGCATCTGTACCCTGAGAAGTATCAGGAGGACTGTTTCATTTTGGACTTTATTTGTTACAAACACGTATCTTCTCTTTTGCTCTGTTTTGGGGGAAGAAACCCTGTGCGACAATAAATATATTGTTCACCCTTAACCTAACTTTGGCTGTCATCACTGGGCTACAACTACATAAGAATACTAGGCAAACAGCACAAACAAAGTAACTTTAACTGTGTCCCACTTTCTAACCACCTTAATACTGGGGCTGAGTGGTGAGCGGGGTCACAAATTGGCGTAGTTGTTTCGGATTCTTCAAACGCCCTATCCAGAGAGGAGTCGTTTACTGGCGCTAACAGTAAAGTTCGGAGGAGAGAACCTTCGGGTGGATTTGGAAAAAAAAAAGAAAAAAAAAAGGGGGTACCTGACGAAGAGCTTACCGGATCTGCAAGGCTGTTTTTGGGAGCACAAGATTGGTGGATGTGGACCAGAGTTCCTGTTCCAAGGCCAGCGCCGTCCTGTGAGCGAGACTCTCCACTTGTAGCAGGTAACCAGTAGCTGGGTAGGGTTATCTCAGGATACTGCTACAAGGGAGGGGTGGTAAAGTGCAGAGCTAAGCCAGGAGCCAGGAAGGGTGCCATTGTGTTGTTCCGCACTTGGTGTTGTTTTTTCTCTCTACAGCTACCGCAGGATGGATCCCGCACACCTGATGACGTGGGTAGCGGAAAGGTTCCAGCAGCAGGACGCGATGGCGGCACAGGCTCAGGAACGGATGGCGGAGATGTGCCGGGCGCAGCAAAAGCCGTTGATAGACCTGCTGGGTTCGTGGATAGGAGAACAAAAACAGACGACAGAAGTCTTAAAGACTGTTTCTAGTTCATTAGGAACTACTACAGGACTTGGAGCTTTAAGTCAGGGAATGTGGTCATTAGGACAAATGTCTAAAGAGGATAATATTGATGATCATATCGAGGTTTTTGAACGCATTGCTATCATGAGCGGGTGGCCGAAAGAACACTGGGTCATCAGGCTGGCTACTTCCTTAACGGGAGAGGCTCTGGCAACCTATAGGGAGATGCCCAATGATCTGGCCAACGATTATGACGCTGTGGTCAAAGCCATAAGAGATAGGCTGGGCCTAACTCCGGTGGTGTATCGCCGCCTGTTAAGAGGGTGCAAGTTAACCCCGGGCGAGACACCACAGGCATTATGCTATAGAATTAAAGCGTTAGTACACAAGTGGCTATCTCCACACAATAGGAGCATTGACACCATATTAGACGACATTGTGCTGGAGCAGTTCCTTGAAGCAGTGCCCCAGGAAGTACAGTCCTTCTTAATTCTGCAAGACTGTAGAAACACAAAGGATGCCATCGCGCTGGCCGACCGCTTCTTTGCGGCCGAAGCCATAGGACAGCGGGGGATGGGTGTTTCAGAGAGGTCAGTCTTGAGAACGCCAGGAACAAAGGGAAGAGTAATGGCGGGAGAGTACCCCTCTAAAAAACCCCTGTTCAAACCTGGGTGGGAGGAACGGAAGTGTTTTGCCTGTGGTCAAAAGGGACACCTGAAAAGGAATTGCAGGGCTAAGTTAGTATTGGTGACTACTCCTTCCCAGAAGGTGGGGGAGGGATTTTTATTAGTAGTCACAGTCAACAATGTCCAGGTCAAAGCGCTATTAGATTCAGGCGCCGACCAATCAATGGTCTCCGAAAGATTTTGGGGAGAGATAGGAACCCAAAAGGAGTGCGCTAAGATACACCCTGAGGGAAAGATAAAAATCCGCTGTGTACACAGTGCTGCCACGTCTTATCCGGTACACACAGTAACTGTAGAGGGACTGGGGTAAAGAAGGACATCCCAGTAGCGGTGGTACCGAACTTGCCACACTCCATAGTTTTAGGTAGGGATTGGCCTCAATTCAGAAAGGGCCTAGCCCAAGGGTTAGCCGCCTCCACTGAAGCCAAAATTCCTACAAAAGGCCAGGATGTAATGCTCAGGAGGAAAAGTAAGGGGGACCAAGGCACATCTTCCTGTAAGGAGGAAGGGAGAATAGGTCTAGTGTCCACTCGGGCCCAAAGTAAGGCCAGTCAGGAGGGACAGAACACCGCAGCAGATCCCCTGGTAGAATTGCCCTCACACAGTGGTTTGGTAACTCCCTCTCGGGAGCGTGAAAAACCCAAGAAGGGGGAAAAACGCAAGGGAAAACAGTGCAGAACCCAGAACCGGACAGAATTAAGGGCAGGACAGGAGTTACCGTGGGCTCCTGCCGAGTTGGTAGAAAAATTCCCTTCATTTCCGGAGGAACAAAGGCACGATCCAGCTTTGACCCGTGCCTTTGATAGTGCTAATAAGGGAGCGGGGTCATTGCCCCATTTTTGTTTAGAGGGGAATATCCTATATAGGGAGAGCTCGGACCCCCGTTCAGACAGTATCCGGAGGCAATTAGTGGTGCCCAATACATTTAAAAATTTGGTCTTACAGTTAGCTCATGACCATCCTTTGGGGGGACACAAAGGAGCTCAAGGCACACTAGACCAAATTTTGAGTCGTTTCTATTGGCCCGGGGTTTACCGCGAGACCGCAAAATTTTGTGAAGCGTGTCCCGCGTGCCAGAAGGTTACCCCCTATTTGCCAGGGAAAGTCCCTTTGATGCCTATGCCCCGTATATCCAGACCAGTAGAGCGGTTGGCCATGGATATGGTCGGACCCTTAATCCGGACTCCCAGGGGGTTCAAATATATGTTAGTTATCGTGGATCATGCCACACGATTTCCCTGGGCGGTTCCCCTAAGGAATACGTCAGCACGCACGCACGATCGCTACGGAATTGTTGAAACTTTTCTGTGAGATAGGATTCCCAAAGGAAATTCTCACGGATCGGGGTACCAACTTCTTATCTCACTATCTGGCACAGGTCTGGGATGCCTTTGGCATCAGGCATATTAGGACGGCTGCCTATCATCCCCAGACAAATGGTCTGGTTGAACGCCAAAACCAAACCATTAAAAGTATGTTAAGGAGAAGCTTGGAAGGGGAGGTGGCTGAGTGGGATATGATGCTCCCCTTTATACTATATGCCTGCCGGGAGAGGAAACAGGTTTCCTTAGGTGTCTCCCCATACGAGCTTCTGTATGGGCGAGCACCCCGGGGGGTATTGGATATCTTACGAGATCAATGGGTGGAACCTACTACAAAAGAGGTAGAAATACCCAAGTTTCTAAAAGACTTAAGGGCACGGTTGCAGCGTACGTCCCAGGTAGTAGGGGAAAATATGATCGCCAGTCAAGGGAGGCAGAAGGAATACTACGACCGCCACACCCGACCGCGGCATTTCAGTGTTGGTGAGAAAGTCATAGTAATGGTGCCCGGTCACAAACCAAAGTTTGAAAGTACCTGGAGAGGACCTTGCCGGGTTATAAACTGGGTGGGGCCAGCCACATACACTGTGGAAACTAGGAGGGGGAAACGACAAAATTTCCATGTAAATGTTTTACGGCGGTGGCGGGAACGGGTAGCTCTGGCTCACTTGGCTATAAAGAATGACAGTGAAATTAGCTACAGAGTAAGATTCCGGGCTGTTCTGAAAATGATCAGCCAGCTCGGAATATCTTAAATGGGGGGTTGTGTGACAAGGCAGAGGCTTTAGAGAGTAAGAAAAAGGGTTGTAAATACTCTTTGTCCTCTGAACCTGCCAGAAATACAGGGCAGGAAGGGGTTAAAACCTCAGCACACAAAGCTTCACTACACGAAAGAGTAGAAAGGGAGCCCCACCCTAGCCCCAGGCTAACCAGGAGAGCTATCCTATCAGGGAAAGGGGTGGACTTACGCCCGATTGGACAACTCAGTCCTCATAACCAGGAAGTAGTAGATTCAAGAGAAGGAGAGGAGAGAAAGCAGAAAGATGAGGAGGAAGCAGAAAGAGGAGGAGAACGGGAAAGGAGAAGGAAGGAGGAAGGAGCCCCACAGTGGACACAGTGGGGAGAAACTGACTCAAGGGAATTGGATGCAGCCTTGGAGTCAGAGCCTTTTTCCAGAGGGCTAGGAAAGTCAGGTCCAGGCAGAGACTTGAAGTCCCAAAGAGGCAGAGCTGGAAGCAAAGAGAGCCAGGTGGGAACCAAGTACTTGGAAGATTGCCAGCCACTTTGCCCAGGAACAGCCACGTCTCGGGGGAGGCAGTTGAAAGTGATTCCTGGAAGGAACAGCCCTCAGCCAAAGGAGAATCAGGTCAGAAACTCCTATAAACCTTTGAAGCAAAGATTAGAGTTCTTACCTAAGAGAGATAGAAGTAACTCCTCAGAGACGTTTCTTAGAACCAGATTGATAAGAGAAAAGCTGGGTAGAAGGGAAACCCCAGCTCATAAAGTACAAGTGTTTCCTTGTAATAGAGAACGTGTCAGAAGCTGCAGTTCAGAGTGTAGCCCAGCTGCACGTCAGCAAGCTACTAATTGCCAGCAACGGGACACAGAGCTAGAGTCAGATTTTGAGGACCAAGCTGTATTAAAGGAACTTGTAAAGCAGTGTCAGAAGAGATATGTTCCACCCAACCAGAGAGTGATATCCGGGCGAGACAGGGAAGAGAGAAATCCTTTCTATGAACTGTTTAAGAGGGCCAATAAGCCTGAAACCCTGCAAGTGCCTAGGAGACGTAAGGATAGTAGATGGAAGCAGATACAGACTCTCCTTAAACACTTGAAGTCTGTGGATTCTTTTTATCCTTGTGTTCAAGAAACCCCAGATCTTGAGAGTGAGCCGATGCAGACAGACAATCCCTTATCCTCTAGCAGTGACTCGGAGATGGATTGTGGCATCTGTAAGAAGGAGTTCTAAGGTGCAGTTTAATTGTATCCTATGTATATAAGGGTGCTGTGGAAGCCTAAACGTTGTTAAGCACACGTGGAATAAAAACCACAACACGGAGAAGTTTCTTTTTAGAAGTGTTATTAGGAAAGCCTTACTGGTGTTTGGAAGCAATACTGTTATCCTGGAAAGTTGGAGGAAATATAAGAAGCTGATTTTTGAGTTGCATCTGTACCCTGAGAAGTATCAGGAGGACTGTTTCATTTTGGACTTTATTTGTTACAAACACGTATCTTCTCTTTTGCTCTGTTTTGGGGGAAGAAACCCTGTGCGACAATAAATATATTGTTCACCCTTAACCTAACTTTGGCTGTCATCACTGGGCTACAACTACATAAGAATACCAGGCAAACAGCACAAACAAAGTAACTTTAACTGTGTCCCACTTTCTAACCGCCTTAATACTGGGGCTGAGTGGTGAGCGGGGTCACACCACCCAGGAAAAAGATTTAGGCATCATCATGGATAATATGTTGAAACCCGTCGTCCAGTGTGCAGCGGAAGCCAAAAAAGCAAATAGAATGCTAGGAATTATAAGGAAAGGAATGGAGAATAAAACAGAGGATATTTCCATGTATCATTCCATGGTGTGATTGCACCTTGAATATTGTGTGTACTTCTGGTCATCATATCTTAAAAAGGATATAGCTGAATTAGAAAAGGTATAGAGAAGAGCGACAAAAATGGCAAAGGGGATGGAAGGATATCTTTATGAAGAGAGGTTTAAAAGGTTGGGACTCTTCAACTTGGAAAAGAGACGACTGAGGGGGGATATGATAGAGATCTATAAATTAATGAATGAAGTGAAACGGGTAAACGTAGATCGGTTGTTTATGCCATCAAAAAGTAAACTAGATGTCACGCAGTGATGCTATAAAGTAGCCCATTTAAGACTAATAAGAGAAAATATTTTTTTACTCAATGTGTAATCAACCTCTGGAATTCGTTACCGGAGGATGTAGTAAAAACATTTAGTATAGCTGGGTTTAAAATAGGTTTGGACAAGTTTCTGGAGGAAAGATCCATAAACCATTATTAAAGAGGACCTGGGAAATCCACTGCTTACCCTGGGACGAGCATTGTGCAACCTGTGTGCCTTTCTGGGAACCTGCCAGGTACTTGTGACATGGATTGGCCACTGTTGGAAACAGGATACTGGGCTTGATAGAACTCGGGGGGTATGTTTACTAAATGGCAGTAAGGGACATGTGTGCTATTAACACAGGCTATTGGCACACTTGCTCCTTTAACACCGAAAAAATGCTGCTTTAAGGTGCGGTAAAGGCACCGACAAACATAAGGACCCAGGGGGTGGAGAGTGCACATGACTGGGGCAGGGAATGGGCGGTCACAGTGTGTGCTCCCATACCACCAATTGTGCAATGGCCTGAAAAGCCCTTTAACGCTGGGAACCCAATCGCCGATTAAAATCTCACTGAAAAGGTGTTTGTAGAGGGGAGAGAGAGACTATTTAAGCGTCAGCAATGTGATGTACTGACAAGGGAGCCCAAAATAGTGATAGTAGTGCTCCATTAGCAGCAACAGCATGGCGCTCATGTAGGAAAGGGCACCATGCTGATGGTGCAAATGGGGCACAAGGGGTGGCATGGTGATCATGCAGTGGGGGTGCCAGTGGATATGGCAGGCTAGGCAGCTGCCCAGGTGGCACAGAGGGGCATAAGAAGGGCATAAGATCATAAGTTCAGAATATATGCCATACTATGTCAGACCAAAGTCCTTCAAGCCCACTATCCTCTGTCCAGTATTTGGCCAAGCAGCCAATTCTTAGTGTCCCCTGAATAAACACATAATGGCCTTTCCTCCAGGACTGTGACCAAACCCTCCAGAAGCCCAGCTATATGAGGAGCTGTCACGACATACACTGCCACTGTGTGCCAGTGTTTACCAATGCATTGAATGACAAATTATATGCTCCAATGTGTCTGAAATGAGTTACACTGTAGCATCAGTGCCTGTCCCCTAGTCCCCTCATATTGTGATGGCATTAACAACCGTGAACCATTCCACACCATTCAGTACTGTATAGACTCCTATCATATCTCCTCCCAGCCATCTCACCAACAGGTTGAGGAAGCCTAACCTTTGTAAGCTCCTCACATAGGGGAACCTTCCATCCACAGTACCATCTGTGATGTCTGTCATGATCACACAGTGATAGTGGTGGAACACAGACATACTGCTGGTGTGGAATGGTGATGTGCCACATGGGGCAGTCCAAGGGTCATGGCACCCTTAGAAGAGATGTCAGTGACCCCCGCCTCAGTGCCACTGAACCCAGCTGTAGAGGAAGAGGCCGATAGCATCTGCAGCTGTAGCCCTCCAGGTAGCTGGAAAATGTAGGTGCCCAGGGAAATACCACAGCAGTGGCTGCTATCCTCCCCCGAGATGTATTGGTGGCAGATGGTGATGGGGCCTCTGCATGGGCAGCTGGTGAGGGGGGTTGTGTGGCCATTCATCCAGACCTTGTGCCCAAGGCACCCGCCAAACCTGCTTGTTTAACATTCTGGGACTGCGACCTGTCGCCACCTGTTGCCACCCTAGGCTGTTGCCTAAGGTAGGGCAAGCACTCTTTCTGTAGTTGTGGGTTTCAAATAAATTGAAGTCCGAGAGGCTTTAAGGCTAACACAGGAAATTTATTGATTTTTACTACTTCTCCATACAGAGCTTTTATAAAGCTCAACGCAAAGGCAAGAAAAGGAAAAAAGGTAGGATTTCTTCTCCTAACACAATTAGCTTCTGTCACGTCCAGAATTCACAAATCAGGCTTCATTATTTCTTCTAGCCTTTAAAACATAAATGCTAGTTTGCCTTCTTGAAACTTCCCAACATTCAAACACTTTATGGCTTCATTCAAGGAGACATTTCTAAAAGTAAACAGGGCTTTTAAAACACTGTCCAGCCTGTTTCTTTTCCTTTACTGGCAAATGCAGCTGTTTGAGCTTCACACTCTACAGAGCTCAAACACTTGTCTTGTGACACAGAGCACATTCCATTGCACATTCAGAATCAATATCAGAAGGATAACTTTCTGTCTCCATTTCCTCAATATCTGACTCTTGTGTATCGTGGCTTAAACTTCTCCGGGTAAACCCAGGCTCTGCCCTCTCTAACAGCTTAAGAATTTCCTTCCAGCCAGAGATTCCTTTGCCTCTAGAATTCTTAGCATTTACTGGCAATTCTCTCTCTCTCATTAACTGGCTTATTGTCTGCAGCTTGCTTAACTTGCTATTGGACACAGGGTTACTACCGGTTCTCCTTGTACCAGATAAGCTTTCACCAAGCCTTTGGCTTGCAGTAAAAATGTCCTCATTTAAGGCTCCCTCAGAAGGAAATCTCCTGCCTCCAGGCTCCAAAGCAACTCTCCTGCATTCTGGATTCCTCCCTGGCTTATGGCTTTTTCCCTTCAGTGTTCCAGCAGTTTCTACAGTGTCCCCTAAGGCTGGGCTTCTCTTAGAAGTCTGTCTCAGCAGTTCCTTCTCCTCCCCTGGGCTGTCCTGGGAAACACCTTTCACTCTAGCTGCCCGGGAGCTTCTTCCTCCATCCAGCACGTTAGGACTTCTGCTGTGTTCTGAGTCTCGGGTAGCTCCTCCCCTGGGAACTCCCTTCCTCCTGTGATGCTGCCTCTCAACCTCAGCTCCTGCATCAGCGTCCGGAACCTGATCAGTGTGAGTGTTAGGGTTAGCATTCACCTCAGCATTAGCATATGCATCAGGATATGCCTCAGGAAGAAGACGAAGACTTCTCCTGTTACTACCCCCTTCCTTTTGTAATCCCCTAGGGACTCTCCCTGCACGTGTCTGAGCAGTAACCACGTGCTGCTTCCCCAGCTGGCCTTCATTAACCCTACAGCTTGTTCCTGAGCTAGGGCATGGCTTGCAGCTAGGCACTAGATGAGTTTTTTTCTGTTCAAAAACATTTTGTGTTTCACATCCCCGCCTCCTGCTTCTCTCCCTTAAGGTAAAAGTGTGCTCTTTTCCTACTTTTAAGGGCTCGGGAACATTTTGGCCATTACAGACCACCACCACTGACGGTGTGTGGGCATGTCTGCATGGTGGGGTGTTGGTGGTGGCATGGGCAGTGGGAAGTGGCACCAGCCTGCAGTAGACAGAATCCTTGTCCTGGTCGTGTGGACCATGCACATTGCAGCATGTGCCAAAGGCCAGCTGAAGGGAAGTATGTCAGCAACAGGAGCTTTTATCCCCATAAGGCAGCACTATGGTACAATACACACAGTTGTGTGTCTATGTGTGGAGGGTTACAGGACCCTGCTGGGGTTTCTGTATTGCATCTTCCTGTGGACAAGGTTTATCTGATAGTGTAAGAACAGCTCCAGCATGTGCAACCCCCAAGGAGATGGCCAGCAAGGGTGGAAACACCCACCAGCAGCACTGACAGGCTTCATTGTCCACAGCTGATTGATGTGGTATGGTGAGGCCAAGGCACAGTAATAGCACCTGAAAACAGAGCACACATTAGCAATCCTTGAGCTGACATTGAGACAGGAGTGTCAAGCAGGAATGCCAACCATCTCCATTTTTGCACAGTGCACCAATGAGAGTGTTTGTGTGTGTCTCCCCTTTGTCCTGTGGCTTTCTGCATTGCACTTTGGCTCATGTTGTCCGAGTTTTTCCCAGCTTGTTTGGAAAATGTGAATAAGGTGAGGCAGAGAATTGTGGGTATCAACCTGGATTGGCCTGGATGTGTCTGCCACAATGGTAGGGTCACTGCCTGAGATGCCACTGTGCCCGTCTGCTACATGCATTGCCTGGGTGGCCACTGTATGTCATGCTGAGATGGCACTCTCACTATGACCAAAAAGTGGCCATGGCACAGCTATGTATCCACATAGAGCTCTTATAATGGCTGGCTCCAGTGATATGGGTGCATTCTCTGTCTGGGAATGCTAATCACTGAGCAAATGGATGGGTGTAAATGCTGAGTATCCCAAGGCAGAGTGCTCATGGTCACACTATACACATACTGACCAGCAGACCAACCACAGTTGGCTTGTGCTTGGCTGATTCAGCCCAGTGAGGTGCAGTCTTGCTGCCTGTACTGTAGTCAATTTCTAGTCCTCAATGGTTGGGGAGGCAGTGGTTCATGGCCTACTTCCTGTGGTCCTGTCAGGACAGCCTGTATACCCCCACTGCAGTGGCTGTCCACAGCAGCAGCATATTGACGCTGGGCACTAACCTGAACTTTTATTGAAGGGCTAGGGTGCAACATCAGGAGAGCATAGGGCCAACTTCTGCTGTTGCCTACAGCATGCTGGAAACAAGGAGAAAAAGCAGAAGACACCACAGACAATACCTGCCACACACTAGCAATGATATGGACCTACAGCAGAGACCACCTCTAACAGGGCAGGTTCAGTGGACCAGGTGCTGGGCACCCCTCCTCACCCTCAGGGTGACAACTGAAACTACTCAATAGCACGGTTTGTAGTTGTTATGTGCATGTAGCCCACGCAGCCAGTGCATCTTACTGAGCTGAAATGCAGGATCAGTGCATTTTCCATTGATTCTTCAGCAGCAGATCTGCAGGCTCTACACAGCTATGTGGAGGTGTAGCTTACTGGTTAGTGTAATGTCTCCATGGTCAAAGGTCCAGGGTTTGATTCACACTTGTTCATTTTGTGCCTGGGTGCGCTTGCCCACCTCGCACAGTCCTGGCTGTGCTGTGACCAGCAGACAATCATTCTTCTACATTTCTATGTGTTATGGCCACACATTGGGTAGCCCAACATGGCATTACCCGTCATGGATATCTGTGAGCATGGCTTTAGTGGCTCTGCCATGGCGCATCACAGTGGGTCAGTGATGTATACGCAGCAGATGTCTGGGTCAACTGGTATGGATGCATTTTCTGTTTTGCCGTCATTGTGACCTCCCAGCTTTAGGTAAAGAGGATATATCTCGTACATTCAGGCACCTAATACTCATTCCATAGCCATCCCCTGTACTATTCTGTCATCATTACTTGCCCCACATGGGGCAAAGGGGTTCAACTTGTCCCTTTCTATCATGCCATTCTGTCGGGTGTGTTGTCTTGCAGTTGCACAGGCTGAGGCACCAGTCCCACCCCCACAATGGGTGTTTCATGTAGCCCATGGCACTGCTGCTTTTGGTTCACACACACCAAATGCTTTTATTTTACTTTATTTATTTATTTAGCCATATTTATAAACCGCTTTTCACCAGGTCAAAGCAATTACAACAGGGGGGTGGGGTTATAAAATGAACAGATACAAGAGGGGAGGGGAATACCATCACCCGGGGGGGGGGGCGTTATAGCATATTTAGAATGTTATCATGGTATGGAGGCATAGCATTTACATTCTTTGACATTACTGTCCTTCTCTTCAGTCATGTTTGCAGTTCAGTAATATTTACATTCCAGGCTCTCTTCGTTATTTCAGCCTGTTTTGTGTAATTTTGTTCTGTGTTGTCCCAAGATGCTCCCTGAAGAGGAGAGTTTTTATCTGCTTTCTAAATGTAGGGAGATCCTTGTTGTTGCGGATTAGTTTTGGGAGGGAGTTCCAGAATGAGGGTGCATAAAGGTCGAATGCACGGTCACAGGTTTGAAGATTAAATTTTGTTCTGTCATGCAGAACAATTAGAGTATCGTTTGAGGTCTGCCGTGTTGGCCTTCCAGAGTTCATCCGGGATAGCAGGGTTTGCAGGTGAGATGATGGCTGTTGGTGGATTGCTTTATGTATGAGGATCAGTGCTTTATATTTTATGCGTGCTTCTAGTGGAAGGATGTGCAGATCTCTTAGGACAAGGGTTATTTGCTCGTATTTCTTTGCCCTCTGTATGATCCGTGCTGTGGTGTTAAGGGCAATCCGTAGTGGATTGATGGTGGCGGTGGTGAGTTCTTGGTATATTGTATTGCAATAGTCTAAGTGAGGTAGTGTCATTGCCTGCATAACTGTACAGGTCAATGAGCGGTCTGAGTCTCTGTACCATCTTTGCTTTGAAGTATACTGCTCTTGCGGTTTTTGCAACCTGCTGTTTAAATGATAGTGTCTTGTCAAGGATGATTCCCAGATATTTTACATGTGGTTGTACTGTGTCCCAATGCCGCCCTAGTGGCAAAGAAGCGTCACAGTAGAGAGGGTGGACACAAAAATATTTGTAACTGAGTTTGGCTAAAAGACAGGGCCCAGGTTTTCTTTGTAGTCCTAGTAGCCTTCTGGTAACCAAATGCTCAAAAAAACATAATAGTCCGAGTGAAGGGAGAATAAAGGCTTTTATTTCCCCGATTGCAAAAAGGTTCAAAAGCTCAGATCTTTACAGTAACAGAAATTGTCCTTATTTCAGGTTGAAAGAAAACAAACAAGAACTGTATTTAACCTGTTAACTTCGCAGTAATAACATGAGAAAACAAAGATTCACACATTCCCCCGGCTACAGCTCTATTCCTTGTCTAAAGGCTCAAAGCCTTCCGCCTGACAGTAGCTGCAATCCATTTCAGGGTCCGAAAGGTCGTCAGCAACGTCCACCTGCATTGGTTCAAGGTCAGCGATATCTGGTAGCTTGCATTCAGGCTTTTTATACAACGTTTGCACGATGTCCCAATGTTCTGTGTTCAAAGGTAAGCCCTGGTTTTGTGTACCTCTAGACTGAGAACAGTCTCTCTTGCACATGGCTCTTTTACTGGAGAGTCTCTTACTTGCTATAGGCTTGTATCCTGAAGTATAAACAGTTCTAGTAGGACAACATTCCTCTATTCCCTGTTCCTCCTGCGTCACAGCGTTCAGGAAATTATAATCAGAAAAACAGTGATTACCTTTCTTTCTTGGCTTATCCCGGCAAGGTAAGGATTGAGGCCAGTTCCTGCTGGGGTTTGGCCTTACTTGCACAATGGTAGGCTTTCGGTTCTCCCGGAGGCCTTCTGCTGGTGTTAAACCACATTCACACCAAAGCTTCCTTCTGTCCGAGCCCAGAATGTTACCTTTTAAAGAAGTTCTTTCATCTTCTTCTTGGTTACTCCATGTTATGTCCTTCAATGGTTGCTGGCCTCTGCCAAACTCAGGTCCAGGACTTTCTAGCACAGTCCTCCTCCTTCCAAGGGTAGCTTCCTTTCTGTATCTCTCCCTCTTGGAAGGCGTGTCCTCTCCACTCTTGGGATACTTGAGGCGAACTCCTTCACCTGGCTCTGCTGAGTCTGCTGGGCCTGTTCCTTCCACCAGGACTCCTATTTCCTGGTCCTTCGCTCCCTCTTGAAAAGCTTCTTTTCTCCAGTTATCTGGGCTTTTTTTAAGAGGAACTCTTCCCTCCTCTGATTGGGTGCAGGCCGGTATTGCATCACTGGCTCTGGGGCGTGGCTCCTCAGTCCTCCGGAGGTCCCACTTGCTCCCCCTATATGGTTCCTTGTAATGCTGCAACCGGTGTCTGCCTCTTTTTTCTAAGCTTAAAGCACTTTCTCTTGTCTGCAGAGGGTCTGCAGTACCACAACTGTTATTTTAGTTGCGCCTAGGTTGAGGAGTGGAGGGGGAGCGAAGGATTAGTCCTTGGTTACAAACATTGCTTCTGTTTTTTTAAGGTTTATGGTAAGATTGTTTTCTTGTAGCCATCTGGAGACATCATTAAAGCAGTCCGCTAGTTTTGGGTTATTTGGATCAGTTGTATGATGTCATGTCCATACAGCATGATGTCATCTGCATACAGGTGGTAGCTGATATTGTGGGATCGTATTATTTCACAGAGGGGTTTGAGATAAATGTTAAAGAGAGTTGCTGAAAGCGAGGAACCTTGGGGTATTCCTTGAGTTTGTTTAAAGGGGGAAGAGGTAGTGGTGCTGGTTCGGATGAGTTGAAATCTGTTGTCTAGATATGATTGGAACCACTGTAAAACTTTGCCTTGTATGCCAATGTCTTGCAGTCTGGCTAGTAGGATGTCATGTGCAACTGTGTCAAATTCCGCAGAGATATCCAGGAAGATGAGCACGTAGCCAGACTGTTTGGTCTGCATCCCTTTGGTGATAGTGTTTAGGAGTGTGACTATGAGGGTTTTGACACCATGTGAGGGGCAGAATCCATGTTGCTGTGGGTCCAGAGTGGCCTGTATGATCCCATACATCCACTCACCACACACATTGCAAACTCTCTGCTTGGAAAATCCATGGCACAGCCCTGCATCCACCATTTGACCATCAGAGAAATTCATGGTGGGGCAACTTACTGGCAGTAAGCTGCCCCACCATGGCCATCAGGGGCCATTGGCAGCAGCTAGCCATATCATGCATACCTCTCTTGTGACTGCTCCACATGCGCACTCATGGACAATCCTCCCTTTGCTGCCCACATCAGGAACATGCTGTCTCCACCAAGACACTGTCCTGGCCTAAGGCATGCCACACACTGATAGTACATCTGGATACATGTCCACACCTCACAGACACTATAAGGGGAAAGTTTCACTTACCATTAATTTCCTTTCCTGGAATCCTGCTAGACCAGTCCAGACAAGCGGGTTTAGTCCCTCTACCAGCAGATGTTGGAGACAGATAAATAGAAAAAAACTACCAGCAGCCTGATTGGCTGTTCCCTGGTAATATGTAGCTGAACCCAGTAGAGGGCACTCCAGTATTGTAAAAAAGCCATACTCAAACAGATGTAACCATGAACCAAAAAGTAAGGAAAATAGCAACCATACTATGTACAAGAGGCGATAACGCTCCGCTTCAAAGTCAGCAATACACCTCTGAACCAGATATCCAGAATAGGGAGGGTCCTGGACTGGTCTAGCAGGATTCCAGGAAAGGAAATTAATGGTAAGTGAAAATTTCCCCTTCCAGTACATCTTGCTAGACCAGTCCAGACAAGCGGGAAGTAACCATGCTAACTGCTCTTTGGGTGGGAAGATATGGCCGTCGAGACAACCTTTGCCCCGAACTCCGCCTCTTCCCGAGATTGAATATCGAGCTGATAATGACGCACAAAGGTGGACAGGGAGGAACAAGTGGCTGCCCTGCAGATATCAAGAGGATGAACGTGAGAGCACTCTGCCCAAGATATAGCTTGCGCCTGCGTAGAGTGCGCCCGAAGACTGAGAGGGACAGATTTTCCCTTAAGGATGTATGCAGATTCAGTTGCTAACCACAACCAGCGAGAGACCGTGCGTTTGGAAGCAGGTTGACCCTTATGGGGTCCCGCAAAAAGCACAAAAAGGTGATCAGAGGTACGGAAAGGATTTGTCACCCGAAGATACCTACGAAGGATCCTGCTGAGATCCAGAGAACGGAGTCCCTTATTCTCGCCCATGCACTGATCCTCAGAAAAACAGGGTAGGAAAATTGACTCATTGATATGAAAAGGCATAAGCACTTTTGGAAGGAACGAAGGAATAGTACGCAAGAAAACTCCTTCTTTCGAGAAGGCAAGATAGGGATCCCTGCATGAAAGTGCATGTATTTTGGATACCCTTTGTGCTGAAGTTATCGCTACTAGAAACACCGCCTTAAGCGTCAAATCTCTCAACATGATGTGTTTAAGCGGCTCAAAAGGCACCTGCATCAAGGCTTTTATGACGAGGGACAGATCCCATGTTGACACCGGAGGGCGAACCGGTGGTCTGACTACCTTAGCTGCTTTAAGGAAACGGGACATATCTGCATGGGACGCTATCGAGCAACTCCCAACAGGGCCTCTGAAACATGTTAATGCCGGTACTTGAACCCAAAGAGACCCCAAGGCTAAACCTTTATCCAGGCCGTCCTGGAGGAAGGTAAGGATATTCGGGATTCCCGACCTCCAAAGAGAGATACGGTGCTGTGCTCATTAGGACTCGAAGACTCTCCAAACGTGGGAATACGCTAGCAAAGTCGACACGCAGCGTGTCTTCAGAAGGGTCGCGACCACGCGACTCAAGTAACCCTTCTTGCTTAGGCAGCGGTGTTCAAGAGCCAGGCCGTAAGCGAGTAAGGAGCCGTATTGTCCATTACAATTGGACCCTAATGCAATAGCCCCCGGCGAGACCCTAGAGGCAGCGGCAGGACTCACGTTAAGCAGATGAGGTCCGCATACCAGGGCCTCGGAGGCCAGTCCGGAGCTATTAGGATCGCTCTCCCCCGGTGTGCGAGAACTCTCCAAAGCACTCTGCCGATTAGTACCCATGGGGGAAAGATGTACAGCAGAGCCTCCTGCGGCCATGGTTGAGCCAGGGCATCCAATCCAGAGGACTGAAATTCCCTCCTGCGACTGAAAAATTCTGGTGCCTTGGTAATTACTGACATCGCCATTAGATTCATTACCAGTTGCCCCCATGCTCACAAAATCTTCTGAAATGCCCAAGGGTCTAGCTCCCATTCTCCAGGATCGATAGCGTGTCGGCTGCGGAAATCAGCCTGAAAGTTGTCCACCCAGGTGATATGCTGTGCCGAGAGAGTCTGCAGATGTGCCTCTGCCCAGGGAAGGAGAAGGGAAATTTCCCTGGCTACACCTAGGGACTTGGTGCCGCCCTGGTGGTTGATATATGTCACTGTTGTTGCATTGATGCATAGAACCTGTACCGCCTGATCTTTGAGAAGAGGCAGAAAATGTCTTAGGGCAAGGCAAAATGCTCGCGATTCTAGTCGATTTATGAACCAGTGCTCTTCGTACCCTGCATTCACTGATGCAGGCAGAGAGTACCCCACCCGTAGAGACTCACATCTGTTGTTACTAGGACCCAACGAGGGTTCTCTAGGGAAACACCCCTGAGGAGATGACAGGGCGCCATCCACTACTGGAGGTTGTGTCGAGTCTCCGGGATGAGTGGAAGCCGGATGTCGTAGACTTCGGCCACAGGTGACCAGTGTGAAAGGGGAGACCTCTGAAGTTCCCTCATGTGCGCTCTGGCCCAAGGCACGACTTCAATAGTGGCTGCCATGGACCCCAGGACTTGAAGGTAATCCCAAACCTTCGGAGCTGTCTGAAGAAGAAACAAACGAAGCATGCCCGTGAATTTTCAAAGCCGCTTGCGTGTCAAGAAGACTTTCTCCTGCACGGTGTCGAAGCAGGCTCCTAGATACTCTACTTGCTGGGACGGATGAAGATGGCTCTTGGACATATTGAGCACCCATCCAAGATTTTTGAGGAAAGAAACTACTTGAGCCACTGCTTGACGCGCTTCCAGCAGGGAGTCCACCCGAATCATCCAGTCATCCAGAGCTGCTGCAAACACTACCATAATCTTGGAAAAGGTGCGTGGAGCCGAGGCCAGGCTGAAGGGCATTGCACAAAACTGGAAGTGCTGACCCAGTACTACAAACCATAGGAAACGCTGTTGGTCATCTCTGATGGGAATGTGGAAGTAAGGTTTCGCAAAATCTAGAGAGGCAAGGAACTTGCCTCCACATACCACCTGGATCGCCGAGTGAAGCGTCTCCATTCGGAATCGTGGCACCCGTAGACATCGATTTAAGCCCTTGAGATCCAGAATTGGGCGGAAGGACCCATCTTTCTTGGGAACCACAAAATAAATGGAGTAACGACCACAGCCTCTCTCTGCTCGAGGGACTGGTCGAATAGCCCTCAGAAGAAGGAGGCGGCGCATGGTGGAGCGAATTGTCTTTCTCTTCAGGGATCTTCCCCCGGGTGAGATGATGAACACATCGGGAATGGATCGGGAAAATTCGAGAACGTAACCCTGGGAGACTATGTTGAGGACCCATTGATCTGAAGTAACAAGAGACCATTGACGAGAAAACAGAGCCAAACGCTCACCCACCGGAGGAGTCTCTCCGGATGGGCCGACCTCCAGAAAAGGCTCCTGGGGTGGACTGTCTGGCCAGTCAGCAGGAAGATCTCGTGGGGCCAGAGAACTTGGAAGACCCCGAGTAGGACTCAGCTCCCTTGCGGGCACCCCGAAAGGACTGTGCCCTCTGACGAAAACGTCCAGTTGTCGAAGAGGCAGAGGGCTTCCCAGGACAGTAGCGACGAGTGTCTCGATACCTGGAGTTATGCCACGAGGTAGGCGAATATCGATGGGAGGAACGCCTAGTAGCAAATTTAGGCTTATCTTCCGGAAGACGTTGGGGTCGAACCTCCCCTAGGTCTTTGACCAATTTGTCTAGGTCCTCTCCAATGAGAAGTTTTCCTCTGAAGGGAAGCCTAGAGAGGCATGCTTTAGATGTAGAGTCAGCCGACCATTGGCGAAGCCAGAGCCATCTGCGAGAAACTGTGACCGCCGCCACCGATCTAGCCGAGAGGCGCAAGAGATTGTAAAAGGCATCTGCCAAAAAAGCTGTGACCGATTCCAGATGAGCCAGAGCTGGATCCTCTGGCAGACATTGAATCCAGTGTAGAAGAGCTCGAGCTGCTAGGCCCCTGCAAACAGAGGCCTGGAGAGATAATGAAGAAGCCAAAAAGGCAGTCTTGAGAAGGCTCTCAACTTTCCTATCCTGTTGATCATGAAGGGCTGCACCACCCTCCACTGGAATGGTGGTGTGCTTCGTTACTCCAGTCACAAGGGCATCCACATTGAGGTATGTCAGCCACTTCTCCAAGTCAGGCGGTGCCCAGAGGTAAAGCTGACATAGGCGGTGGGCTGTACTGAGGGGACTATCCGGAGGTCCCATTCTTGAGACACCACTTGTTGTAGTTCTGCCGGGAATGGAAAAGCTCTAGATGGCTTGCAAATGCCTTGTAATATCGGTTCTGGCTGGGGAATGGCAGAAGGCTGAGGATTCTGCTGATCCGGCTGAACCATCAATCGTAGGGCTTCGACCACCTGCATAATTAGGGCCGGCAATTCCTCTTTGCGAAACAAGCGTATGTCCTGTGTCTCGCTTTGGCCCTCCACAGAAAACTCCTAGATTGGCCACTGTTGGAAACAGGATACTGGGCTTGATGGACCTTGGTCTGACCCAGTATGGCATATCTTATGTTCTTATGTTCTCTCATGGGGATCATTCCCAATCCTCTCAGTCCGACAGGCTCTCGTTGTCATCCCCTGGAGTGGAGGAGTGGCCTAGTGGTTGGGGCAAGGTACTTCGGGCCGGAAGGTCGGGGGTTCAAATCCCACTAGAGGACAGCAACCTTGGGCCGGAAGGACTGGGGCTTCTAGTCCCACAGGTGCTCCTTGTGGTCTTGGGCAAGCCACTTAACCCTCCATAGCCCATGTTCCCTGTAAAATAGTTCTCTGTGTGCTGTGCTTTCCTGTCTAATCAATGTGTTTATACCTCAAAAAAAAAAATTTCCTGTCATGATTTGACAATTTCCAATCTGTAATCAAACCGCTGCTGATCGCTGGAAGTAGCGGTATACAAATGTATACTAAATAAATAAAAATAAATAAATAAAATCCCCTGAAGACAGCCCTTCCTCTGGTGCTTTTGGCCAAGCTGTAGTAGCCCAGGAGACCTCTTTAGGTGGCCGTGCATCCACCTTGGACATGTGCTCTTGTCTAGAGTGCCTGTGGGATCCAGAGCCAGAAGACTGAGGGATTTGATTCAGGGCATCCACTGTGTTACTGGGAGAATTAGCCTGCCAAAGATCCAGGCTTGTCTAAAGAGGGCCAAAAACTGGGTATCTGAGGCATGCATCGGCTCCTGCTGCCTGAAAGACCCCGGAGCAGGAGGAGTTAAGAAAGGAGGAGAGAGAAACTCTCTTGCCAGGGGAAGCTGACTGGGTTCCTCTAGCAGTCGAGGACGTGCAGCAGGACTGCTTCTGTCCTGAGCTCCCTTGGCTAATGTCGCCAAAGTCTCTCCAGGATGAGCAAGACATGCAGCACAAATGCCATCCCTCAAATCCTTATGCTTCTTTATGCAGACCATGCATCGCTGAAGGTAAGGCATCTCACAGGCGAAGCGCAGCTGACTGCGATCCCCAGGAAACAGAAAAAAAAAATCAAAAAAGTCAAAAATAGGAGTTGAAAGGGACCAGACAGTTGAAAAACTAGCAGGGAAGACAGAAATTAAGAACATAAAGGGGCTTGTTTACAAAGCCGCGGTAGCGGTTTGCGATCGTAATCGGAGCCGCGGCCCCATTGATTTCAATGGGGCCGCGGCTGCGATCGCGATCGCGAACCACTACCGCGGCTTTGTAAACAAGCCCCAAAGTCTCCTCACAAAGCCCGCCAAAAACGGAGCTGTGCAGCAAAAAAAAAAAAAAAAACAGCCGAAACAAAATGGCTGTTGCTATTAAAACTGCCAAAATAAAATCACTCAAAACACTGTGAAAACACGGTAAAAACATGGAATTAATCAAACGGAGAGCCAGGGCAGTAAAGACATGAAGAGAAAACTCTCCAGGCGGACAGAGGTTGCCCCGATGGCGTCCCGATTAAAATCGGGAGGGGGGGGGGGAAGAGGAGGATCTTTGAAGTTTTCTACTCACTGCACTGGAACAGAGTGCTGAAGAGCCAAGGCTGACCTGAAACAGGCAGCAGGCAGGAGCTGTTGTAAGGCTGCCGATAAGCTGCAGACTTCTCCGATGACCGACTGCTCAGGTCCTCATGAGCTGAGGCCAGTTTTCTCCCCTGACAGAGAAGGAACCTCACATGGTCCTCCTGACCAGGAGTTCAACGTCAATCTGTCCCACAAACTGTAGCTGGGAAACCCAGAGGTGCAGCTCACGTGCGCCCTGGGTGAATCCAGCAAAATTACTGCAAGTATTAAATAATAAAAATAATAAAAATAATCAGAGAGAAAAAGATAAACCCCTACATCTGCTGGAGACAGAGAAATACTGGAGCGCACTCTACTGGGTTCAGCTACATATTACCAGGGAACAGCCAATCCGGCTGCTGGTAGTATTTTTCTATTTATCTGTCTCCAACATCTGCTGGTAGGGGGACTAAACCCGCTTGTCTGGACTGGTCTAGCAGGATGTACTGGAATGTAGCTGACAGCACGGTGTATGCTTTCAGGAGCATCAGGACTGCATGCCTGTCACAGCACCCCCTGCTGCTGCATCTCCTCCGCTGACTCTGCTGCCGCCACCACCCACCCACCCATGACACAGCCAAGATCCACACTGACCATCATCACTATCTTGCCTAGTCAACAGCATAGGCCTGATACGGTCAAACATGCTCATCACACAAACTGACACATTGCCAGGCATCAGATGAGTCAACTCCATCAGCTACCAATTGTGCTTGCATCCATAACTTCTACAATGGCTTCCCTGCCCCCCTTTCAGAATTTCAGTGGCTTTCCTGTGTTAAGGTGCATGCCAGACACCTTCCCGCAGCATGTCCCGTTACCGCACGGTAATTGTCCATTACACCTCTTAACACCGGACCGCCTCTAACATGCCCAGCACATTTACCGCACGGTAACCCCTTATCGCTGCCATTAACACACGGAAAAGACTGCTCCCTTACCACTGTTTAGTAAACATACCCCTTGGTCTGACCCTGTATGGCATTTCTTATGTTCTTATGCTCACTTAACAGGCGTTAGCCACCACTGCTGAATATCCCCCCCCCCCCCGCCCATCGTTTTTAGGCAGACATCAAGAAGTTCCAAAGCTATCAGCTCAGTAGCCCTGAATTTTTAAATTGAAAAATTTATCTGGTTAATTTTCAAAGTTAGCAGATAAAGTTTCCAAATATTGACCCTTTCCTTTCAAAAAACAGCTAAGGCTCAGATTGCATTCAGGTTGCTTTCACTAAAAACTTTGGCCCAGGATTCAGAAGCACTTATGTGGGTAGCACCTACTAATTGCTGATTTTCAGGGGCACTGTCTGAATACTGCAACTGAAAATCAAACCGATCACCCCAAAAGAGTCCATATAGTGCCAGGGCGGAGAGTAGGCAGAGCATGAGCGGGTCCCAGCAATTATCCAGATAGAGGTAATATCCTGTCCACTATCCAGATAATTATCTCAATAACCTTAGGACAGCAAAGAGACTCTTCTAAGTTAGACAGATTGCTATCCAGATCATGGACTATCACAGCCATGTGAATGATTGCCAGCACTGACCACAATAGATGTAAATATCACCTGTCAACACTGAAATCGTTATTGACTTTAAAAGGCCCCAATCTGTAGTATCTTGGTGAGCTGAACATGAATATAACATTAAAAAATTTTTATTGGCTCTCGTTTTGAAGATATTGCATGTAGTTCATTTTTGACGTTCACTGTGTAAATTTATCCAGTAGGACATCAACAACATCCCAAATAAGCCTTGAATGATGTAATATTGCATCACATTGCATAATACCAGCATGCACACATCATCCAGAGTTGATTGCATCATTTTCTGATGCAATGCAATACTACTGCCAGACGGCTGCTGAAGCCATCTGACGTCAGCAGTGTACTATACGCAGTCGGAAAGGAAAGTAATCTGGTATTCTGTTCCGATATTGAAAGCCTTATGAATGCCTTATAAATCGCTCATGACCCACAAGACTGGAGACTATTTATAGACTCTTCGAAACTGAGTCTGAAGGCTGTGCTTTTGAACAAAGGAAACCGTCTTCCATCTATTCCAGTAGCGCATGCCGTCCACATGAAAGAGACATACGATAACTTAAAGCATCTACTGACTTCCATTAACTATAAAAAGTACAGCTGGCACCTCTGTGGTGACTTGAAGGTAGTTGCCCTTTTAATGGGACTGCAGCAGGGATATATAAAATACATGTGTTTATGTGAGTGGGAAAGCCGAGCAAGGGATTGGCACTACTTGTGGAAGGAATGGAATTGCAGACAAAATGTAACAGTTGGAGAGAGGAATATCCAGCACCCAGCTCTGGTTGAGGCTCACAAAATCCTGCTACCACCCCTTCACATCAAACTAGGTTTGATGAAAAACTTCGTGAAAGCCATGGACCGCACTTCGCCAGCTTTCCGATATCTGCATGAAAAATTCCCTCGACTCAACGAAACAAAGATTAAAGAGGGAGTTTTTGTGGGTCCTCAGATCCGAGAGCTCTTCAAAGATGACCGGTTCAACAACTTGCTGCAGGGTGATGCGAAACAAGCATGGAATGCTTTTCGCCTAGTGTCAACAAACTTTCTCGGGAATGTTAGGGCAGAAAACTACAAGGAACTAGCAGAAAACATAAGAACATAAGATATGCCATACTGGGTCAGACCAAGGTCCATCAAGCCCAGTATTCTGTTTCCAACAGTGGCCAATCTAGGTCATATGTACCTAGCAGTTTCCCCAACATGCTGATGCAGTATCAGAAACTTGGCTGCAATATGTCTCTAAAGATCCATTTCCTTGATTCCCATCTCGATTTCTTTCCTGACAACTGTGGTATGGTTAATGATTTATTATTTATTTATTTATTTATTTTATTTATATTTCTTATATACCGCGCTATTATAATCAGTGCGGTTTACAGTTAAAACAGAACATACTACAATGTAACAGGTCACATTGAGTTTACATTGAACAGGGGTAGTAAACATGGAAGAAACCGGGGTAACTATATACAAATTATGAATACTCTTATGAAGGACATATAAGGATCTTTAAACAGAGGCATACGCTCATGGGTCAGGGAGAGAATGTAGGGGAAAGATGATTAACCGTTCTCTACGGGAGGCTGATCTATGGGGCGGGATAGGTAGGAAGGCAAGGTGATGGCTGTGTGCTTTCCAAAACTGGTATCAGGGTAATGTTGTAGGAACAGATGGTGCCTGAGAGCTTTTCTGAATAACGCTAGGTTCGATATGGCTCGGATTTCAGCTGGGAGGGCATTCCAGGCCATAGGTGCGAAAATGGAGAAGGCTCTACTGGCTGTTGTCTTTGTATATTTTATCAACAACTTAGGGACTTCAAGTGTATTCATCAATGTAGATCTCCTGATTCTGTTGACTGGTGTGCTGTGGAGAAGTTTACTGATGGGCGTGGGGGGCTGGTTCTTGAGGGCTTTGAATGTCAGGACTAGAGTCTTGTAATGGATTCTAGCCTGCAGCGGTAGCCAGTGTAGGTTCTTCAGGAGTGGCGTTATGTGGTCTGACCTTGAAAGTCCTACCAGTACCCTTGCAGCTGAGTTCATGGCAAGTCGGAGCGGGCTTTTAGGGGTATGTTTACTAAACCGTCTTAATGTGCGCTCTGTGATGTTATCGCACGATAAGGTACCTTATCGCGTGATAATGGCGCTTTTTAAGACGCACAGGTACCTTATTGCGCGATAACGTGCGCAGCGGCGCAAATGAGCGCTGAAGGCGGGGAAAGGCTCCTGGAGGGTGGAGGAAGGCTCCCCAGGGGCGGAGAGAAGGGGTCAATGGGTGGAGAGTGGGAGGGGAGAGGCTCCAGGCACACTAACGCTGTGAAATCCGAGGCTGAAAACTAACGCCAGTGAAAACCTGGCATTAGAGCTGATTTAAAGGGAAGAGAAACCATTTATGTCAGCAATGTACAGCAAAATCAGGGAAACCTACAAAAAAGTGATAAGTGTGATACATGTGCACGGAACAAAAGTGCAGATAAACATTGAAAATGACCCCAACAAAATATAACAAAAACATAACCAAGCTGGGCAATAGTGATATGAATGGGAAACATTGAAAAACACTCCCAAGAAATCTCCAAAAAAAGGATATGAATTTTGGAAGGGACTACGCTCCATCCCCATACAAGGTGAATGATCCCACAGTGAAATAGCACTGATCAGGGTTTCCCTCTCCATTGGACAGGTTTCCTATGGTGTGCACATGTTCCACAACAGCAGGGCAGGCATGTCAGAATGGGCAACTGCACAGATGCTGGGAAAGGGGACACAGAGGGCTGCAGGCGGCACATGCTGTGGTGCAGCTGGGCCACAGTGCCGACTAGGGTGATGCCTAGGTGGCCCATAGGAATGCTGGAACAGTAGAGCAGCCAGACAGCAACTGATGAGGGCCCAGCATGGGCATGAGTGTGCTTCCCACAGTGTCACAGGGGATAGTACCCAGCAGGTACTGTGGGACCTGGCACTGCAGTACCCCCAAGGGCACAGAACATTGGCAGGCGGTGCTGGGGGAAGCATGGACAGCTATGCAGGCACCCCTACCCCAGAACCTGCACCATAGGCAGCCACCTACCCGCACAATGAATGGCCTGAGACTGCGCTCCACCAGCAGCACCTGCAGACGGGCATATCAGCAGGGTGGCAGAGGGGTACTGGTGGTGGAGGGGGCAGTGGCAGCTGCCCAGAGCAGACCGTGGCCTAGCCCTGTGTAGGTGGGTGCCATGCACTGCAACAGACAGGTCCTGTATGACGAACAGTCATGGTATCCCCAGGGAATGCACTGTCTCTGTGGCAACATGATGGTGCAGTGCACACAGCCAGTGTGTTCAGGAGCAGAAGGTCACAGGTTCAAGTCCCAGCTGTGTTCCTGCCAACCCAGCCCCCATATTTTACCCACTACTACAACGTGCTAATACAGGCAGAACCTGTAGTGCAGATGACGTAGACATACCCAAAAACAACTACATTTTACCCTACAGAGCACAGACACCATAAACATGCGTATTACCTAGAGCAGAGTCTCCCAAATACAGCCCTGGAGGGCCAAACACCATTCAGGTTCCATGCTGCCTCTAATAAATGTGGCTGTGCTGCATTGCTATGCACCGCCCCCATGGTATGCAGATGTATCTCATGCATATTCATTAGGGACAGCATGAAAACCCGAACAGTGTTTGGCCCTCCAGGACTGGAGTTGGGAAGCTCTGCCCTAGAGCAACAGCCAACAGGGGCAGACACACCTGCACCCACAGGCTCCATTATCCCAAGCCTCCTGGAGAGGCAGGATGTTGGGCCCTGCGTGCATCTCCCCATACTAGCACTTGCATACCTTAGCAATGCCACCCTAAACATGGGAAAACTGTACACAGCTATCAAAAGGTTGCTATGAGAACTGGCAGATAGCAATTCCTACGTTAAGCACAATTGGCTGATTGAGCTGCATCATAGCAACCTTTCTGATGTCTGTGGAGTGTGCCCCAGGTCTGGTGTCTGACAGAATGACCCCAACAGTATTGCATACCATAGCCATGCCTGCACTGTGCCCAGGACTGGTGTGGTGGCCAGGGCTCCCAAACACCTCTATAGTTGCACAATGCTGGCATAGGTGTGTGGAGTGTGTGTCTGTCTATCCAGTGTGTGGTGGCTGCTAACACCCTCCACAGTCCACACTGCTAGCACTGTTGCCAGTATTGGCCTGCCAATTTGCATAATAAGGAGCAAGGTACTGTGAGAATAGCCTGGATAGGGTGGCCTGGCCTGGCCGCATCTGCACAGGGCATAGGGCAATGGCTCAGACATTGTAGTGCCCGGTACCACCAGCACGGACAGCATGGCCACAGCATGTCCTGCTGGGAGGTCACTCTCACCCTGACTGAGCAGTGACCACAGCATGACTAGGTTCCCCCATAGTGCTATATAGCATTTCTCTCATGTGATATTTATGGGTCCCTTATGGGGCACAATCACTGACTTATCTGCTTGGTGTGTACTGACATCCCAGTTCTGAGTGCATGCATCTCCTCCAGGAACATGCACTACGGACTAGCTAGCAGACTGTCTGCAGCTAGTATGTGTCTTGCTAGAACACCTTGCAGGGTGCAGTGGCTAGAGGCTTGCTGCAGGTGAATATCAGATAGTGGTGGGGTGCAGCTGAGCATTTCCAGGCCTAATGTCTGTCTGCTATTGCTTTATGGATGTGTACAGAGCTACATTGACTGCCCTGTAGGGTGTCTATTCCCCAACAGGACTGGGGTTGATGGTCCCCTCTACTGCCTCCATTGCAAGGAGGTAGAATGTGGATCTGTTGGTGGGAGACCCTTTTTCCCACCCTCAACCCCAGAGAGTGGGTTGGGTGGTGGTACATAATCTGCCTATGGGTCCATAAGGGCTAAACCTGACTGAGAAATACAGATGTAGCCAAGGTGTGTCTGCAGGAACTACTTATCTCACACACTAGCACTGCTGGGGACCTGCAGCATGGCCTATTTCTGCCATGGAAGGTGCTGTGGACCTGGTGGTGGGCACCCCACCTCACCCTCGGGGTGAGTACAGTACCCGCACAGTGTGACGGTGTGTAGCTACTCTGTGCCAGTAACACACATGGTCAGTTCCCCCTACCAGGCCGAGGTGCTGTGGGGGTGCATACCCCATCTTGTGATCATCTGTAGACTGCTGATTTGCATGTGCAGTGCATCATGGGTACGGGTGGGTTAACCCTATCCTGGTGATCACAGCAGACTGTTTGTGTGGTGACGTGCAGTCCTTCTGCAGCCAGCCAAGGGTTTGTTAGCAGCTATAGAGCTGTAGCCCACTGGTTACTTCACTGCCTGTGGAGCCAGAGGTCATGGGTTCAAACCCACAGTGGGGTTATTTGATAGGGTTTTCCAAAGCATTGTCTATTTTTAATGTACATTAGTGCTGCCAGCAAAAACACCCTCAGAGTACTGTAACCATAAGGTGCCTCAGAAGGCGCTTTATAGGGCGCCTTATAAGGCGCCCTATAAAGCGCCTTCTGAGGCACCTTATGATTACAGTCCATATAAGGTGCCTTATAAGGTGTCCTATGGAGCGCCTGATAGGGTGCCCTATAGGGGACATTATAGGGTGCCATGGCGGACAGTGCACTTTATAATGTGCCCTATGGAGTGCTTTATAGGGTACCCTATAGGGGACATTATAGGGTGCCGTGGCGGACAGTGCACTTTATAATGTGCCCTATGGAGTGCCTTATGCGGCACTTTAGGTTACAGCACGTGAGGGTGTGTTTGCTGGCAGCAATAATTTAAATACAAATAAAATGCCTCACAAAACAATACTTACATATCAAAGCTGATGTCTCAACCAGCCTTATGCATTAGGCACACTAGGGGATCAAACTCATGACCCCTGTATCATCAGTCAGTGTATTAACCATTGTGCTACACCTCTGTTTCTATGCTTGCATGTCTGGGCGCCTACTTAAGATTACCGTGTGTTAATGCGCTTAGCGGCACTTCGCCCGATAATGTGTGCAGCAGCACGCATTATCGCACGATAATCCCGTTTTGCTACTTTAAGACTGAAACGCCCACTCCTTTTATGGCAGCCTGCACACTATCGCCGGGCGCACGTTAAGACTGCTTAGTAAACATACCCCTTAGAGTCAACTGTGGAAGTCCATGTAGGATGATGTTAGCAAAGTCGAGATGTGGGATAACTAAGGCTTGGAAAATTGATCGGTAGTCAGAGAAGTCAAGTAGTGGTCGGAGATGACGTAGTGTTCGGATCTTATGATATATTGCTTTTGTGGTGTTTTTGACATGTGCTGACATGTCTAGCCGCTGGTCAAGAGTAATGCCTAGATAGCGGATTGTGGGTTTGGCCTTCAGTTCAGTATTGTTGACTTGTAGTGAGGGAGGTGGCGTGAACTTCTGGTTTCTCGTGACGAATAGAACGTCCGTTTTACTGTGGTTAATTCGTAGATTTTGAGAGAGGAGCCAATCTGCTTCTGCTTCAAAGCATCTTAATATTGGAGAGAAGTCAGGTTGATCAATCTTGAAAGGTGTGTAAATGAGGATGTCATCTGCATAGGCAAGGCATTGGACATTGAAAGAGCGGATTAAAGCACAGATGGGCTGCATGTAGATGTTAAACATCAGTGCAGATAGGGATGAGCCCTGAGGTACACCTTGCTTCAGTGGAAATGGCTCTGATGTCGTGGAACCTGCTCTGACTTGTTGCCATCTGTTGCACAAATAAGATTTACACCAGGCTAGTGCTGAGCCTTGTATCCCTTTTTCTTTGAGGCGAAGTAAAAGTGTCTCGTGGTTCACCGAGTCAAAAGCGGCTGCTATGTCCAAGAAGATGAGACAAATGAACAGGGCGAACATTTTCACCAGGATATCGCAACGATGGAGCAAAGATACCAGGGAAAATGGTCCACTACAATGCTGGCTGACTACTGCTGGATACTCCCCAGAGAAGCTCCTGAACAGCTGTACAAGAGACAGGTGAAAAAATCTAAGAAGTAGTCTATGACTTGTTGTTTTACAGGTATTAACAGGTATTACAGGTATTACATGCATTTCGTGATGTAAACATTAATTCTTGTAGATTACAAAAAAACTACAGCCACCTTTGCAATTTCACTGTCATATTCGTGTTCAGCATATAAACATTGATAAGAAATGACTATTTTTATTTCAATAACATGACTTTTGTAAAAATGTGTTGACTAGGGTTGCCAACCAGCCGGTTTTCAGCCGGCCTGGCCGGTTTTCCTGTGGTCGGGCCGGCTGCCGGCAGAGAACCGAAACCGGTCATTGAAAAGCCGGTTTTTTGCTCTGGCTGCGAGATTGGGAGCGGCCAGAGCAAAAAACCGGCTTTGCGCTTGCGCTTGCGATTTCGATCACAGTCCTGGCCCCCCCTTGCAGCCGCTGCTGCTGCTTCTTACAGAGCAGCGGCTGCAATAAAGTTAATTTAAAAGTAAGGAATCCTGTGAGGGGCCTTCCGGCCCTATGAAACTCCTTCTGCAGTGCCCGCCCCTCTGATGTCACTTCCTTTTCAGCCAGGGACCCTGCAGAAGGAGTTTCATAGGAGCTGAGGGTTTCTCACAGGTTTCCTTACTTTTAAATTAACTTTATTGCAGCTGCTGCTCAGTAAGAAGCAGGAGCAGCAGCTGCACGGGAGGGGGGACTACAAATGGGCTGTGATGGGGGGGAGACTGTACTGGAAAAGGGCGATAGGGGGGGGGCTTGGACTGGAAATGGGTTGTGATGGGGGGGGGCCTTGACTGGAAAAGGGCTGGGGGGGGGGGAACTTGGACTGGAAATGGGCTATGGTGGAGGGAGGGGGAACTTGGACTGGAAATAGGCTGTGATTAGGGGGGGCTAGGACTGCAAATGGGCTGTGATGGTACGGGGCCTAGGACTGGAAATAGGCTGTGATGGGGGACTTGGACTGTAAATGGGCTGTGATTGGGGGGCGGGGCTAGGACTGGAAATGGCCTGTGATGTGAGGGCTAGCACTGGAAATGGGCTTATGAAGAGCTGGAATAGGACTGGAAATGGGCTGATGTGGGGCATGGGAGAATGGGACTAGAAGGGAGTGGATGCTGGGTGGGTCTAGAACTATAAGGGAACTGATTTTGGGGGAGGACTAGAATGGATGGGGAATGAGAATGGAGAGGGGAAAAAATATTTTGTGTGGAAGAAAAGTCTATGATGGGTCGGGTATTGGGAGAGTAAGAGGGGCTTGAGAATGGAAGGGTGAAATTTAAATGGATGATAAAGGATAAGGAAAGAATTGGGGGAAAGAGCAAAAGGGAAACAATCAGTATGTTAAAGCAGATATAGAGAGAGAATGGAAAACATCTAAAAGAGAAGAAAGGACAAATGGATAGCTCGCAGAAGACACGAAGAAACCAGAAGAAAGTGACTGGAGCAATTGCAACTGAAAAATGAAATGCCCAAACAGAAGGTAGAAAAATACTTTTTATTTTGAATTTATTAACTGGAATATGTCTGGTCTGGGAAGTGTGTATTGCTAACATCTTTGCGTTTTTGTTTAGTGCAAGAGGAAATTACTTTATAGTTTTATTTCTCCAGTGTTGTACATTTCATGTTTGGATTTTGGGGTTCCCAGTTTAATTATTATCTGACCAAGGAAGTTAACCTACACGTATCCTCAGTAATTTTTGTGGGTGGGGCTGGGGGCGGGGCAGGGGTGGGCCTAGGGGAGGAGAATGGGTGGAGCATGGTGAGCCAAAGGTGTCGGGTTTTTCTCGGTGAAAAAGTTGGCAACTCTAGTGTTGACCAGTGCTCAGCACTAGTTCTATCCAGATAGCTGTGCTGAATTTACATATTTTATTTAACCATTGCAGCTGGCATTTTAAAAAAATGCTGGTCATAATGGCTGAATATTGACCATTTTTTCTGTTTACCTACATTTATAACCAGTCTATTGGAAGACAACCATTCCTCGATAGATTTCGAGCAATTCTTGGCAAACAAAAAGTCCTCCTTTAATGAGCTCATAACTGAAAAGAAGAACTCGATAACGTACATTCGCTGAGTGAGTAGATTACATACTGGTGTAGGTTGCTGAACTCCAGTAACCTCCTCAGGTTTAGAAACTGCTAACACCTAATCAGGAGTTAGTGGGCCTGTTTCCTGAGTGCAGTTGAAGCCTGCATAAAAGGCTCCAGTGCCCTGCCCTGTTCAGGCTTTCCTAACCAGGGCTCCACAGATCAACAAACAGGGGTTTGTTTGTTTGTTTTATTATATTACATTGCTAGCTCTCTGACTGGGAGCTCTTAAAAGGGTTTTTTGTATATTTTTAAAGCAAGGTTACTTTCTTTTTGGTGCTTTAGGGGAACTTTCCTTGAGCACAGGAGGTTGCTGAACTCCAGTAACCTCCTCAGGTTTAGAAACTGCTAAACACCTAATCAGGTTGGTTGCACAACAGGTGGTGGAACGCACATGTGGCCAGAAAGATGGCTCTGAGTTCCAGGAGTTTGATCTGTAAGAGAGACTCCTCTTGAGACCGTGCCTTGAGTGCAGAGTTCTCTGCAGTACGCTCCCCAACCCAGGAGGGAGGCTTCTGTGGTCTGGACCGTCTGTGGCGCAGGTGCTTGGAATTGCAAACCTGCTTGGAGGTGGCATAGGGACTGTCACCAGTTGAGGGACACTGTCAGCTGGCGGGTGACCCTGACTCTGTCCCACAACTTGCCAGTGGCCTGAGTCCATTGAGAGTGGAGGCACCACTGGACTGCCTGCATATGCAAGCAGGCTAGGGGTGTGACGTGGACTGTTGAGGCCATGTGGCCCAGTAGGCGGAGGAGAAGGTGAGTCGATATTGACTGGTAAGCTTGCACTTCTCCTGCTAGTTTTACAAGGTGATGTGCCCTCTCTTTCGGGAGGAAGGCCTTGATCCATAGTGTGTCCAACTGGGTCCCTATGAACTCCAGGTTTTGGGCTAGAGAGAGGTGTGATTTGGGGTAGTTGATGGTGAACCCCAAGTGCTGCAGGAGGCGAATTGTTCGTCCTGTGGCCTGGCTGGCTTCGAGGGATGTTTATGTTTATGTTTATTGACTTGCTTGACCGCCCTTCAGTAGTAAGCAGAGCGGTTTACAAATAAAAATAAATTCATCATTACAGCAAGGCACAAGGCCGGAAGAAGAAAAGGAAGTTACAATTTAAAAAAAGGATAGAAAGACAGAAACGAGAGGGGGACAGGCAGCACGGGGAGAGGATAGGGCTAGGAGGGAGGGGGATTGAAGGCAAGGGAGAAGAGGTGGGTCTTCAGGGCATGTTTAAAGGTGGGGTGATGGGCCCCCAGGCGGAGAGCAGAGGGTAGGGAGTTCAAAAGAGCAGGGCCTATGAAGAAGAAGGCTGAGGAACGGGTGGATTGGAGATGAGCAAGTGAGGGGGGAGGTAGTGCGAGACGGTTGAGATGGAAGGAGCGGGGGGTGTGCCTAGGGGTGTGTAAGTGAATGAGATCAGCCAGGTATTGTGGTGTAGTGGTATGGAGGACTTTATGAACAAGCGTGAGAAGTTTGAAGTGGATACGAGAGGAAATGGGAAGCCAATGAAGATGGAAAAGAAGAGGAGTAACGTGGTCTCTAGGGGAGGAGTAAGACACGAGACGGGCGGCAGTGTTCTGGATTCGCTGAAGTCGTGATAATTGGAGTTTAGAAATGCCAGAGAAAACAGAATTAGCAAAGTCGATACGGGAGATGACGAGAGCCAGCAGCAGGGTGGCAAGAGCGGGGGGAGAGAGGAAGGGGCGAATGGCACGGATTTGTCTGAGATAGAAAAAAGAGGTTTTGGAGACATAAGAAACATGGGCAGAGAAGGAGAGATCCGAGTCGAAGAGCACCCCGAGATACCGAAAGGTGGAGACCAATGAGATAGGAAGACCAGGGAAAGAGGGGGCCACGGGGGGGGGGGGGGGGGGTGATCATGTGGAAACCAAATAGCTGTGGTTCTGCCTCTGATGAGCCAGTGGTCCAAATAGGGAAAGACAAAGGCCCCTTGCAGGCACACATAAGTGGCCACAACCACCAGGCACTTTGTAAAGATTCTTGGTGAGGAGGCCAGGCCAAATGGAAGTACCCTGTACTGGTAGTGCTCTCCTACCACCACAAACTTTAGGTAGTGTCTGTGGGAGGGGTGGATCAGGATGTGGGTATATGCATCCTTCAGGTCTAAGGAGCACGGCCAATCTCCCCGGTGGAGGTAGGGCAGCAGTGTTCCAAGGGAGATCATCTTGAACTTCTCCCTCACCAGAAACTTGTTCAGGTTTCACAGGTCCAGAATGGGCCTGAGCCCACTGTACTTTTGGGGACAAGGAAATACCTGGAGTAGAAGCCCTTTCCCCACAGATGTCTGGGTACAGGTTCTACTGCCCTGTCCTTGAGCAGGCCTGTGAGTTCTGAGATGAGCAAGGTCTGGTGAAGGAGAGGTTGCACTGGCTCTGCTGGGAAGAACCCGGAGGCCATGCCTGGGAAATCAAAGTCTCCCCCCAGGTTGGGTGGGAACTGGAGGCTGAGGCTTCTGAGCCTTTGGCTTTCTCGGCCCTTAGCCCTGATTCTTGGGCTGAGGGCCCTGCTGTTGCTGCCCCGTGAAGGGTTGGCAATGGCTCTGGAGAAAAGACCCCCTTTTCCTCAGGAAAGGTGGTCTTTTCCCCGATGGTTTCTTTAGGGGGAGAGTCGAGGTCTTCCTCAAGAGCCTCTGCCTGGTCACGACCTCGGCCTCCATCTTGGCTGTCTTGTCGGCCATGGGTTTGCCAAATAAGTTTTCCTTGGTGCAGGGGACATCTAGCAGTTTTTCTTGCACCCATTGCTCAAGGGTGGAGGTTTGCAACCAGGCCTGGTGCTGGGCACCAATGCCAGCTGCTGCCACCAAGCTGCCGACTCAAGGCTGTCATAGGCAACGCAGGAGAGGAACTTTGAACAGTCCCGGATCCCGGCTTTCAGGGCTTGGAAAAACCTGCCAGCTCTTGGATAAGGCACTTAAGGTACATACCTATGTACAACTCATAGGCCTGTATCCGGCAGCCCAGCATGGATCCCTGGAAGCGCTTGCACCCAAGAGCATTGAGGGCTCTGGATTCCCTGCCCGGGGGGACAGAAGAATAATTCTTCTGCCTTTTGAGTTTTCGCATCGAGGACTCCATGACCATGGAGTTATGCGGGAGTTGGGACTTCTGGAAGCCCAGGTCCTTCTTGACACAGTAGATAGCGTTGAGGCATCGGCTGACCACCCATACCTTTAAGGAGGAGCTGCCGCCGTGAGACTCCAAAGACACCTGGGCCTCATGGGATGTGCTCAGCTTGAGGTTCAGCGTTGGGGAACCGGTGCTGAGTCAGACCATGGGAACAGCTTCTCCTGCAACTCTGACTGTTTCCTGTTGGTTCATGGAGTCATAGCCTGGCACAGGTTGTAGGTGGTACTGTTGTGGTCCGGGCCGAGGCAGTGCAAGCAGCAGTTATGGGTGTCTGTGACAGACATGGTTTGACCGCAGCGGTCGCACTTTTTGAACTCACCGGGAGACATGATGGGAGACACCCAGCCAGGGTCAATGACCCCCGACGAAAAAGGGTGTGAACGCTGGTCAAGGCAAGCCTTGTTAAAAAAGAAGGGAGAACAAAGGACAGCATCGGGGACAGCGCTGGCTCGAGGGAGAAGAGGAACCTGTACGCAAACTGGGAAAAAAACAACTTTTAAGGATAATTTTTAGAGGATTTTTTCCAGGGTAACAGGACATGCATCCGTTGGCTCCGTGGAAAAAAGGAGATTGAGCAAGATGGCACCCTTGGATGGGAAGGAGACCATGCATGTGTGGTAGTATTCCCAAAGACCTTCTTTGAAAACTGGGGAATCGCTCCATGCAGGCTTTGTCTGCGCCATCGTCACCCATAAACGAGGACTGACTTCCTGCTTGTTCCTGGAGAAGGAGTAGATAGCATGAGGAGGGATCTAGCTAAGCTTGAAGAATGGTCTAGAATTTGGCAGCTGAGATTTAATGCTAAAAAATGCAGAGTCATGCATTTGGGCTGCAAAAATCCAAGAGAGTGGTATAGTGTAGAGGGTGAAATACTTCTCTCCATGAAAGAAGAGCAGGACCTGGGCGTGATTGCGTCTGATGATCTTAAAGTAGCCAAACAGGTAGAAAAGGTGATAGCGAGCTAAAAGGATGCTTGGGTGCATAGGGAGAGGAATGGCCAGCAGAAAAAAGGAGGTGATAGTTCCTCTGAATAAGTATTTTGTGCCCCGCATCAACCTCATGCTTCAACCATGTAGTGTCTTTTGCGCTGTCAGTGCCCACTTACTGACCCTGCCTTGCCGAACTGGTCTAAGCTCCAGCCTCCATCGCGGCTCCAAATGTGTGCTGCTATTGTGTCCTGCCCCATTACTCCCCCTGACATCACACAGTACACGTATAAATTATAAAATGCTATAACTTATTATTTACAAATCTACAGGCATTTACACTAGCCCTAGGACTGGCATAAGTAGTTGCACCCAGCGCCATACCTAGACCTGTGCGAGCGGTGTAGCCATACGTGGCGCAAAGGATTAGGGGTGAATTTCAGGCTCCCCCCACTGCCTGCTGTTGCCCTACGGCCACCACTTTTTATTTTCTCAGCAGGGATGGCACTGACAGCAGTGGAGCAGACCTGACTTCAAATTTAAAAAAACAAAACAAAAAAAAACCATGCGGGTCTTTCCTCCACACTTGTACGCAGATCTGATCCCTCCCTCCCCCCTCTGATGCAAACTTAGGTCAGAGTAGGGAGGGATCAGATCTGAGTACAAGCGTGGAGGAAAGACCAGCATTTTGTTTTTAATTTAAAGTCAGGTCTGCTCTGGTGTTGCTGGTGCCGCTGCGAAAACCAAAAGTGGCGGCAGGATGGCAAGGGCAGGCAGCCAGCTGGACAGAGGTATGGGTCAGATATGGGGAAGCGTGGCAGATATGCAAGCCGCACAGGGCGCAATTATGGCTTGCTGCGGCCCTGGTTGCACCTTATAGTTAATCCATGATTTAGCCCATATTTTTAAAGTCAAATATGTGTGTACTTGACGTTATAAAACAGGCATGAAATATATTGCAGAAAAATGTGTGTTAACTGTGAGGGACTTTATAATATTACCCTCCACATTTCTGTTTTAAAATCTGTAACAAAACTACTACTACTGCTACTGCTCATTTGTATAGTGCTACAAGGCGTATGGGAAATAGTCCCTGCTCTACAAAGCTTACAGTCTAAGCAAGATGACACACAACAGAGAGGGGACTAGAGATGGTCTTGACACACGTGGGCAATACAGGAGCATAAAGGTCAGGATCCAAAAGCAGCCAAGAAGAGGCAGGTTTTTAGCCTAGATTTCAATAGGACGAGAGATGGAGCCTGATGCACCAGCTCAGGTGATCAATCATAGGTATTGTCTTGTTCCTCACAGAATGAGCATTCAGTAAAATAACTGAAAGTTCATCACCTGCTTGATAGGAAACTATGAGCGGAGGAGGTCTCTTCTCAGTCAACCATGTATGTGCAGTTAAATCCCTATATCTTCCATGCCCTAGTATTACTGGAATTGAAAACCTGTCAATTAAAATGAAAACTAAAACAAAAACAATAAAAGAAAATCAACAATAATACAACAACAAATTAAAACAATTCAAAGTAGATTAAAACTTTGTCTGTTCCTCTAATATTTAAAGTAACAAAAACAGCCAAGCCCTAGTATTACTGGAATTGAAAACCTGTCAATTAAAATGAAAACTAAAACAAAAACAATAAAAGAAAATCAACAATAATACAGCAACAAATTAAAACAATTCAAAGTAGATTAAAACGTTGTCTGTTCCTCTAATATTTAAAGTAACAAAAACAGCCAAGCTACCTCTCGCTATACTAGCAAACAAAGCGCTTGCCCACAATTCACCTACAAACAAGCCACAACCAAAACGGAACAAATATTGTAGAGTCCACTTTCAGTCCACACAAAGGAACGCAATAAGGTGCTTCTTAGTTGTGTTCCTTGGTCAGCGCAACTTCATTGTCATGCCAACCTCCAGTGTCAGACCCTCATTTTTTAACTGATATGCACTTGGTGAAGTCACTGGGGATAGGCAGAAGTGGAACAGATAGGAGAAGCATTTGGAAGCCCAATCAGAGACAAAATAACAGCCTATGATAAAGTCTTTTCAAACAGGCAAGCCCAATCTCTCCTGGCATCAGACCAGCTATTTGTGTGGGTTGCTGCCTAGTATCAAGAAGTATATAGGCTTTCACTTTTTGCCTGAAGTGGAGGTAGTTACAGCTCCTCTGGAAGTGCATTCCAGAGGGGAGGGGGCTGCTCTTAGATAGGTCCACTGCTGCTTTCAGATTATTTTCTTTTCTTTAGTGAAAGAGTGACCAGGGAGACTTCTTGGGGATGATCTTAAAGATCTAGAGGTGCATAGAGAGATAGTTTGGTCGTCAGAGAACCAGACCTATTTTCTCTAAGGGCTTCAAAGGTTAGACAGAGGGTTTTAAAAGTCTTATGGCTCATGGCAGAGTAATGCTAATAGATATTCCCTGAGCCCTGGATACAGTGAATTAGAAAATCAAATGACACCTTTCCTTTGACAAACGTTTATTTCTTGTGGAGAGGTCACCTTGTAATTACCTCTGCTGGTACTTTATACGAGGACTTCAGATGCATACTTTCAAGAACAAGAAACAATAAATAAAACCTGACATTGTGTTTTAATGGTCCCCATATTGCAAAATCTATTCTGAGCAGTAGTGCAGTATCCTGTAAGTACTTACAATAATCTGGATGTTGGGCAGTTGGTAGCATTCGTTTGAGGGAATGGAAAAGTACATTTTGATTTAGGCCCGATTTTGATTTAGGCAGGCTATGCGCTGCATTGGTGCATAGCCTGCCCGCCGACTCCCTTAACCCAGATTTTCACTTCCGCGCTACAGAAGTAAAAATCCAGGTTATGCTGGATGCACTGGCAGCCGCCAAGGCTAAGAGGGTAGCAGTGATTTTTGATGCTACCCGTTTAGCCCCTGCGCCCTAAAGATAGGCAAGGAAAAATCTTGCCTATCTTTAAGGCACAGAGGGCTAAGCGGGTAGCATCAAAAATCACTGCTACCCACTTAGCCCTTTCTTCCACTCCTGCTCCGCCCCAGAGTGCCCCCAACATGCCCCAATCCTAACTGCATAGCATCTGCGTGCGTTAGGGAGTTATCCGGGATTTTCGAAAGGCACTACACGTGTAGGTGCCTTTTGAAAATCCCGGATAAGGTATTTACACGAGTAATTAGGGCATTTACCCATGTAAATGCCTTAAAAAATGCCACTCCTCTTGTTTATGACTGAGTTACCATAGCAAAGCTGACCACATGGCAGTTTTAAAAGGAGGAGGTAGCTAGGACATTTCTGTGTCTCTTTGATTTGGACAGCCTACCAGAGAGAATATATCAGACATGCCGTGGTGGATCAGACTTTGAGCCCAGTATCATGTCTCCAACAGTGGCCAATTCAGGACAGAAGGAAGTGCCCAGAGATCCTAATTAGTAGATCCATTCCTTGTTGCTCCTTTCCAGAGATTAATGGTGACTTTGCCCAAAGCTACCTCGGATAATAATGGCTTATGGACTTTTCATCTACCAATGAATCCAAACTGCTTTTAAACCTAACTGTGCTAGATGAATTGACCACATCCTCCAGCAATAAATTCCACTGTATTGAAATTTAAACTACTGATTTAAACTAAATTTAAGCTAAAAATTGGCAAGATGGTGACAGAGTATCAAATTATAGGGAACAATTCTGGATGTATAAATTACGATCAGTGCAATAATGAAACAGAATGGATGAGTAGGCTATTGGTAAGTTTGAAATGCACTCTCCCATTGGCTGTGTAATATCAGGTGACTCAGTATAAATAATAATTGACACCATGTTGTTTACTGACTTGCAGGGAGGAGCGACTTGCAACCAGGATTTGATGAAGAAGCTGAACCCTGATGCAGAGTTTACGGCTCAAAACATTGAGCCTGATATTCAAAGTGATTAACACGTTTAGCAGAGCTGCTAACCGTGTTAATCGCAGTGAACTGGATATTCAGTGGCGCTAACACGATTAGTGCTGCTGAATATCTACGGCTGCTGGCTGTACACATCCCGATGCTAACTGCTTAGCAGCAGCGCGTGTTGAGGGCATTCCACGGCAGAGTGCAGGTGACACCGATTGGTAACCGGGCAGCAGCGATATTGAGCCACTGCCCGGTTAGCGATATGCATCGAAAGCCAGGCACTGCCCGGCTCACTATCACACCTGCCTAGTTACTGATTGGCAAAAACGGCTAACCCGGATATTCAATGCCAGGGCCAGATATGATCCCAGCATTGAATATCTGGGTTTACTCTTCAGCTTTGGTGGCTAGCCGTGTTAGCAGCGCTAGTCACCGGCACTGAATATCGGGCCCATCATGTCTAAAATTTACGTTAAATATATAAAATTATGTCAAAATTCAGAAGCAATAAATTAAAAAATTAAAACTGTAGTGGGGATATTCAAAGGCATTTATGCGATTTGTAGACCTGCAATCCATGTAAATGCTTTTTCCTGGGATATTCAGTGGCACTAACTCAGTTACTGCTGCTGAATATCCCTATTTGGAACTGCTAATCGCCCTGTCACAAAGGGGGTCATTCTGATCTCTGAATGGCGGGTTTGTACGTCTGGCTTGGACATACATCCCGCAAACAAGTTCAGGACGCTAGTCTGGTCTCAGCGCTCCCCACACATACTGAGGGTTTGTGCGAAGAGCACAGGACGGAGGCAGAGTGGGGGTCAGATTAGGGGTGGCCCAATGTGTCCAGATGTACAGAGGCCACTCAGGACAGGCCTCTGTATGTCCCCTGGTACAGTGATGGACGCCCGGCTTATTCCACCCCAAAGGTGGAATAAGCCCCAGAGGTCCCCACTGCACGGTGCCACACACCCCCATAAACCAAGCTGCCAACCATGCTGTGCCCCTGCAGCCATAATCCGGCTCATGGGGGCCTCTGGTGCCAGCAGGATCATGGTCTGCAGGAGTAAACAGGGGAAATGGCATTCCGAGCTGTCTGTTAGATGGCTCATTGCCATGGTGCCAGGATGCCACTGTTCCTGCGCCCCAGCCATGCTGTTCTCATATCTGGATGGGCAGCTCCCCATTTGCCAATCTCATCAACAGACGGGGAGTGTCTGGATGTCCAAGTTCCCGATTCTGCCATCACAGGTACGTCCGGGCCGCACAGCGACAGAATCAGGTCCATTTCCCGCACATCTGTTTTTTGCACGGCCAATGCAGCCAGACATGCAGGAAACAGAATTGGCCTCCACGCATTTAGCATCAGAACTTTCTGGGGCCAGCATCACAGGTTAACTGGGCAGCAGCGATATTCAGCCAAAGTCCAGTTAACCCTAACCGGCTAAAGTTTGGACAGCTGAATGGCTGTCCTAACTGTAGCCAATTTTGCAGTCTGGCCAGTGTCTAAATATCACCATTGACTGGCGTGTAAAATCACAATCTGGCAACCCATCTAGTTAATGCTGGTTTCCAGATATAGCCCTGGCATTGAATATCCATGGTAAATTTAAAGTGGTGATGGCCAGCTGCTTTAAGTATGCTGACCTCTGCCGCTGAAAATGCCCCCTGTAATAGGCAAAATATAGAAGCTACCTGTTCTAGGTTTTTTTTTCCTTCTCCTCTAACCTCTAGCTTCAAAGAGGTAGGTAAGCTTTTTGAAGTCACTGTCATCCGCAAGAGTTAGTGTGCTTAATTAGCTTGCTTAGGAGACAGATACCTGAGTTGTATAAAAGTCTACATTGCTTTGCAAGTACTGTCTTTCCTAGAGGGTCTCCATGGCAAGCATATGTTTCTATGTCATGAAGTGCTAAAGGTACTGCATATTGCAATTGTGATTAATCTTACCCAATCATCGCTCTTAGCCAATAAGAGGTATGGAAATAAGCAGTAATATCAATTAATCATAGTGGCTACCTCTTTGAAGTCTCTACTAAGTTTATCCTTTCCATTCCGTTCATTAATTTATAGACCTCTATCATAACTCCCCGCAGGCAGAAATAGGGGAAGACCAGCGATCGCAGCCACATGGAATTTGGCTGGTTAAGGGGCGGAGCTTGGGCCCCCACAGAACAAGGCATTCTGATGCCTCTGCTGGCCTGTATCCTATAAGAGGCCATTGACATATGTCTGTGGCCACATATGCATGAAAATGACTTTATAGAATTCCCCCTTTGTGTATACAGTTGGTCCCTGAGTGACCTGTGCATGGCAGCTGCAGGGATCCATGGGTAGTGTGCATGGATAGACCTCTCCTCTCTGCTCTTTAGGGTCTTGAGGGGCAAAGGAAAGATTTCTTTTCAAGACCCCCATTTACTGGACATACTGATTTCAACTTTCAATGTCTCTTACCCTCTCTTTTCAGTTTCTTAGGATTTCCTAAGAAAGTCACTGTCCATTCCAGCAGGCTGAATAGAATAAAAACAGATTTTTACTGGGTAAATAAAAATGATGAATAAAGGTCATCAGTTACAGTATCTTGACAGATAAAAGAAAGAGCCCAAACAAAGGAGTAAAAGACAGTGGTTATATTCTACTTTTACACTCCTCTTCTAGTAGATTCCTATTCCTCTTCTCCCTTCTAACTCCTTGACTCCTCATTCAGGATTTCCTCTTCTCTATGGTGATTTTGGGTCTTTTCTCCATCGCTGCAGCTCTGCTTGACCCTGGAAAATACTTCCAGGCACATCTCTCACCTTCTCTCTTTTCTTTTGGTAAGGATTCCTTGAACCCAGGAATATTCTGGTCTGCAATCATTCCAAACTTCCAGCGTAGGTGAATCACAAACTCTTAAATATACCCCAATGCTTTTAAGTCCTCTTTTTCCAAGATAGTTAACCTGTGCTATTCCAATCCAAATCAGCACTCCAAGAGGAACTTCCCCTATTTATCACTTCCAACCCTGTTAAGTTAATGTCTACTTTCCTGAGGCAGAAAGGAGATAAAACCAAATGCTCACTTTTTATTTTACCCCCAAAACCATGTTCTGGTACTCAAGGATCCAACCTCCACACAACCTAAGGCTCTTTCCTGTTAACTTCCAATCTGGTTCTAAGAGGCAGAAAAGAGGCAAAAGACCTCTTTTCTCTGAAAACACCAACTATTATAGAAAGGCCGTTTATGTGGTTGCAGGGAAAAATTGCAAGAGGACCTTGATAACCTGAAAGACTGGGCATTCAAATGGCAGATAAAATTTAATGTGGACAAGTGCAAGGTTATGCACCTAGAAAAGAACAACCCAAACTAAGGATATGTGTATTAAATAGTGGTAAAGCAGCAGTCTTTTCTGTGCGGTAACAGCAGCAATAAGAGGTTACCGTGTGCTGGGCGTGTCAGAGGTGTTCCAGCATTAAGGGGTGCAAATGAACACTTACCATGTGGTAACAGCACATGCTGTGTTAAGGGGTTGTAATGGACACTTACCGTGAGCTAACAGGACATTAAGGAGTGGTAGTGTACACTTACTGTGTGGTAATGGGACATGCTGCGGGAAGGTGTCTGGCATACACCTTAATGCAGGAACTCTGAAAGGGGGGCAGGGAAACCATTGGAGAAGGTATGGATGCAAGCACAATTGGTAGCTGATGAAGTTGACTCACCTGATGCCTGGCAATGTGGCCCATGCTATTGATTAGGTGAGATAGGCAGCTGCCTAGTGATGATGGTCAGTGTGGGAGTTGGATGTGTCATGGGTGGGTGGTGGCGGCAGCAGAGTCAGCGGAGGGGATGCAACAACAGGGGTGCTGTGACAGGCGTGCAGTTCTAAATGCTCCTGAAGGCATACACCATGGTGAAAGCTACATTATAGTGTCTGTGAGGTGTGGACAGGTATCCAAATATACTGTCAGTGGGTGGCATGCCATAGGCCAAGACAGCATTTGGGTGGAGGCAGCATGTTCCTGATGTGGGAAGCAAAGGGAGGATTCACAAGAGAGGTGTTCATGATATGGCTAATTGCTGCAAATGACCCCTGATGGCCATGGTGGGGCAGCTTACTGCCAGTATACTGCTCCACCATGAATCTCCCTGACAGTCAAATGGTGGGTGCAGAGTTGTGCCATGGATTTTCCATGCAGAGAGTGCAATGTGTGTGGTGGGTGGATGTATGGGATCATACAGGCCAAAAGCATTTGGTGTGTGTGAACCAAAATTAGCAGTGCCATGGGCTACATGAAACACCATTTGTGCGGGTGGGACTGGTGCCTCAGCCTGTGCAACTGCAAGACAATACATCTGACAGAGTGGTATGATAGAAAGGGACAAGTTGAACCCATTTGCCCATGTGGGGCAAGTAATGATGGCAGAACAGAGCAGGGAATGGCTATGCAACGAGTGTTAGGTGCCTGAATGTATGAGATATATCCTCTTTACGCAAAGCTGGGAGGTCAAAATGATGGCAAAACAGAAACGCATCTATACCAGTTGATCCAGACATCTGCTGCATGATGGACCTTGGTCTGACACAGTTTGCATATTTTGTAGTCTTATGTTCCTATGTGCCATCTAGGCAGCTGCCTGGTCCCCCCTGTGCACTAGCAGCCCCCATTGCATGGCCCATGTGCCACCTCCTTTGCTCCCATTTGCACCATCAAAATAGTGCCCTTTCATACTTGGGCACTATGCTTTGCTGCTAATGGAGCACTACTATCACTCTTTTAGGCTCCACTCTCTGTGCATCATATTGCATACATAAAATAGGCTCTCTCTCCTCATAAAACACCCTTTCCGCCAGGTTTTGAATTACGTTAGAGTTCCTGCCGTTAAGGTGCCTATGTTAAGGGAGCAAGTCTTGTTTCTGCCCATTGCCCGCCCATTGACCCCCCACTCTCTGCCCCATGCAGGGCCGGCCCGTCCATTGAGCAAGAATGTTTTTTGCACAGGGCCCCGCGTTTCAGGGGGCCCCGCGCAAAGAACATTCTGCTTTTTTTTTTATTACATTTAAAAACAAAAACCTGGCTCTAGCTGCTGCCGCTGCCGCGTCCGTCGCAGCAGCGGCAGAATGGCGTGTCCCGCGGGGCCCCTTCTCCTCTTCGAGCCCTCTGCAAGGGCTTTCAGATTCGCGAAGGGAGAGGTGTGCTCCCTCGCGTCTCTGTAAAGCCCGCAGGGGCTAATGGGAAATTTCCCATCAGCCCCTTTAGACGCGAGGGGCTGATGGGAAATTTCCCATTAGCCCCTGCGGGCTTTACAGAGACGCGAGGGAGCACTCTCCCTTCGCGAATCTGAAAGCCCTTGCAGAGGGCTCGACGTGGAGAGGGGGCCCCGCGGGACACGCCATTCTGCCGCTGCTGCGACGGACGCGGCAGCAGCTAGAGCCAGGTTTGTGTTTTTAAATTTGCCGGAAGGGAAGGGAAGGGACGGCGGGGGGGGGGCGGATGGAGGCTGTCTGGAAATGGGGTGATGGGGGGTTAGGACTGGAAATTTGCAAGGGGGGGGGGTTAGGACTGGAAATGTGCAAGGGGGGGGGGTTAGGACTGGAAATGTGCAAGGGGGGGGGGTTAGGACTGGAAATGGGCTGGGACTGATGGAGGCTGACTTGAAATGGGCTGGGGGGGGTTAGGACGGGAAATGGGCTGGAGGGGGGGTTAGGACTGTAAAGGGGCTGGGGCTGATGGAGGCTGACTGGAAATGGGCTGGGGAGGGGTTAGGACTGGAAATGGGCTGGGGGGGGGGTTAAGACTGCTAATGGGCTGGGGCTGATGGAGGCTGACTGGAAATGGGCTGGGGGGTTAAGACTGGTAATGGGCTGGGGGGGTTAAGACTGGTAATGGGCTGGGGGTTGATGGAGGCTGACTGGAAATGGGGTGATGGGGGGTTAGGACTGGAAATGGGCTGGGGGGGGGTTAAGACTGGTAATGGGCTGTGGGCTGATGGGGGCTGTCTGGAAATAGGGTGATGGGGGTTAGGATTGCTAATGGGCTATGGGGGGGGGTTAGGACTGCTAATGGGCTATGGGGGCGCTAGGACAGGAAAAGGGCTGATGGGGAGGGGTTAGGACTTGAGGTGGGCTGATGTGGTTAGGACTAGTAATGGGCTGTGGGCTGATGGGGGGGGGGGTTAGGACTGGCAATGGGCTATGGGGGGCTGACTGGAAATGGGCTGATGGGGTTAAGACTGGAAGTGGGCTGATGGGGGGTTAGGACTGGTAATGGGTTATAGGGGGGGGGCTTAAACTGAAAATGGGTTGATGGGGGGCTAGGACTGGTAATGGGTTGGGGGATTGCTATGACTGGAAATGGACTGAGTGGACGGGGAGGCTTGAACTGCAAATAGCTGATGGGGAGGGAGCTTGGAATGGAAATGGGCTGTGAGGGAAGGGAGCTAGAACTGAAAATGGGCTGATGGAGCAGCTAGGATAGGACTGGAAATGGGCTGTTGGGGGGAGCTAAGATTGGAAATGGGCTGTGGTGGGGGCTTGAATTGAAATGGACTCATGGAGGGGCTAGAACTGGAAGTAGGCTCATGGGGGGCTTGGACTGGAATTGGGCTGAGTGGAGGGGAGCTAGGATTTGACATGGGCTGATGGTGGGGCTAGGAAATGACTAGAAATGGGCTGATGGGGGGCTAGGATTGGAAATGAGCTGATGAAGGGACTCAGACTGAAAATGGATGGGGGAGCTAGGACTGGAAATGGGTTGATGGGGGGCTAGGACTGGAAATGGGCTGATGCAGGGACTAGAAGGGAATGGATGCTGGGTGAGACTGGAACTAGAAGGGAGCTGATGTTGGGGGAGGATTAGAATGGGATGGGGCTGGGAGAGTAAAATGGAGAGGGGAAAAATATTTTGTGTGGGAGGGATGAAAAATCTACAATTGGCCGGGTATTGGGAGAGTAAGTGGGGATTGAGGATGGAGGGGTAAAATTTGTGTGGATGAAATAAGAATGAGGAAAGAGCAAAAGGATAAAGATTAGTATGTTAAAGCAGATGTAGAGAGAGAGGATGGAAAGAAAACTAGAAGAGAGAAGAAAGGACAAATGGACAGCAGACGATGGAGAGTTAGCAGAAAACATGAAGAAACCAGAAGAAAGTGGCTGGAGCAATTGCAACTGAAAAAAAATGCACAAAAGGTAGAAATATATCTCTTTATTTTGAATTTATTAACTGGAATATGAAAGTTCTGGGAAATGTGCATCATTAACGTCTGCGCTTTGTTTGGTACAAGAGGAAATTGATTTATAGTTTTATTTCTACAGTGTTGTTGTACATTCCAAGTTTGGCTTTTGGGGTTCCCAGTTTAAATTATTGCCTTCCTGTTTCTAAATTGCGATTCCTTGTTTGGTGATGGTCTATGTTCTGCATGTGTAACTGAGCTGAGGTATTCTGTTTATGTAATTCCTATTTGACATTGCCACTTGTTCTCTTTCCCCAGTATTCTCTGAAATGTACTGGTTTAATATTTGCAGTGTTTCCTTTTGATAGGTAGGGACTGGTGCTTTGTGAGTCCTGGTAATGCTGTCAGGATACAGCGGGTTTGCTATGGGTTTCTAAATGGGCAGCGTTTGTAGTAGTTCCTAATGTGCCTGGCGGTTGGCACTGGATTATAGTAATGTAGAAATCTTTTAGTCTTTCTTTATCCATACACTCATTAAGAGACATGTTTACTAAAAGTTAGTGTATGGTAACATTATGCAAATAAGGCCACTTATGCAAATGAGGCCCCGCACCGAGTCTCCGCACATGGCCCCGCACCCCCCTTGGGCCGCCCCTGGCCCCATGCATGCCTTCTCTCCACCCACAGGGCAGTTTCCGCTGCTGGTGCCGTTAGCATGCGCAAAAGTGCCTTTTTGCACGTGCTAAGTGTGCACATGCAGAGTTAGCATGCACTAACGGCACTCTTGCTCCTTTACTGCTGTTTAGCAAACATACCCCTAAGTTTACACGATGCAAGGTTCCACATTGGGAACCACCACCCAGGAAAAAGATTTAGGTGTGATCGTGGCAGCCAAGAAAGCAAATAGAATGCTTGGAATTATAAATAAAGGAATGGAGAATAAAACCAATGATATTATAATGCCTCCTTATCGTTCCATGATGCGACTGTACCTTGAATGTTGTGTGCAATTCTGGTCGTCGTATCTTAAAATGGATATAGTGGTATTAGAAAAAGTAGAGAGAAGAGCCACCAAAATGGTAAAGGGGATGGAAGGATTCCCCTATGAGGAGAGACTAAAAAAGTTAGGGCTCTTCAACCTGGAAAAGAGACAGTTGAAAGGAGATATGACAGAGGTCTACAAATTAATGAATGGAGTCGAATAGGTAAACATAGATTAATTGTTCACGCCATCAAAATATAGAAAGACGAGAGAGGAAGTGACGTCACCGACCGGGATGGCGGCTTGAAAGAGAAGCTCCTTCGGGACGCAGAAAATAGAGCAATTTTCTTAAGCATCGGGCCTCCCAATTTGACGATAAAATTCTCTGAGAACGACATTGATACGGTTTACGATGTCGGTCCGTAAAAAGTTAGAGAAGTACCGCTCCCCTTACGCACCTTTGAGTTCACACAAGGAGAGGGAGGAGAAGAACGATACTGAGACGGAGGACGAAATGGAGAATGCTGAAGAGCATTGCACTAAAGGGGATCTCCGGCGGTGGTGCCGGGAGATTAAAACAGAAGTCCTTGGAGTGAAATCTGATGTAAAAGAACTGCTTACTGAGTTTCGCCAGGATATGCAGGCCCTGGGGAACCGGGTGGAAGCTCTGGAAGAGCACGTGGACGAAATGGCCACAGCAGCTCAGACGGTGCGGGACTTGAATAGTCAATGGCAAGTAGGGTTGCCAACTTTTTCACCGAGAAAAACCCGACACCTGTGGCTCGCCATGCTCCACCCATTCTCCGCCACTAGTCCCACCCCTGCCCCGCCCCCAGCCCCACCCACAAAAATTACCGAGGATACGTGTAGGCTAACTTCCTTGATCAGATAATAATTAAACTGGGAACCCCAAAATCCAAACATGAAATGTACAACACTGGAGAAATAAAACTATAAAGTAATTTCCTCTTGCACTAAACAAAAACGCAAAGATGTTAGCAATACACACTTCCCAGACCAGACATATTCCAGTTAATAAATTCAAAATAAAAAGTATTTTTCTACCTTCTGTTTGGGCGCTTTATTTTTCAGTTGCAATTGCTCCAGTCACTTTCTTCTGGTTTCTTCGTGTCTTCTGCGAGCTATCCATTTGTCCTTTCTTCTCTTTTAGATGTTTTCCATTCTCTCTCTATTTCTGCTTTAACATACTGATTGTTTCCTTTTTGCTCTTTCCCCCAATTCTTTCTTTATTCCTTTATCATCCGTTTAAATTTCACCCTTCCATTCTCAAGCCCCTCTTACTCTCCCAATACCCGGCCCATCATAGACTTTTCTTCCACACAAAATATTTTTTCCCCTCTCCATTCTCATTCCCCATCCATTCTAGTCCTCCCCCAAAATCAGTTCCCTTATAGTTCTAGACCCACCCAGCATCCACTCCCTTCTAGTCCCATTCTCCCATGCCCCACATCAGCCCATTTCCAGTCCTATTCCAGCTCTTCATCAGCCCATTTCCAGTGCTAGCCCTCACATCACAGGCCATTTGCAGTCCTAACCCCCCCCAATCACAGCCCATTTGCAGTCCGAGTCCCCCCGCACCATCACAGCCCATTTTCAGTCCTAGCCCCCCCCCCCACCATCACAGCCCATTTGCAGTCCTAGCCCCCCTAATCACAGCCTATTTCCAGTCCAAGTTCCCCCTCCCTCCACCATAGCCCATTTCCAGTCCAAGTTCCCCCCCCCCCATAGCCCTTTTCCAGTCCAGGTCCCCTCCATCCCCATCACAACCCATTTCCAGTCCATGTCCCCCCCCCCCCCATAGCCCTTTTACAGTCCAGGTCCCCCCCATCACAGCCCATTTCCAGTTCAAGTCCCCCCCCTAGTCCTTTTCCGGTCCAGGCCCCCCCATCACAACCCATTTCCAGTCCAAGTCCCCCCCCCATAGCCCTTTTCCAGTCCTGGTCCCCCCCCCCCCATCACAGCCCATTTTCAGTCCAAGTCCCCCATCGCAGCCTATTTCCAGTCCTAGGCCCCCCCACAATCACAGCCCATTTGCAGTCCTACCCCCCTAATCACAGCTTATTTCCAGTCCAAGTTCCCCCTCCCTCCACCATAGCCCATTTCCAGTCCGTCCCCCCCCCCCATAGCCCTTTTCCAGTCCAGGTCCCCTCCACCCCCATCACAACCCATTTCCAGTCCATGTCCCCCCCATAACCCTTTTACAGTCCAGGTCCCCCCCCCATCACAGCCCATTTCCAGTCCATGTCCCACCCCCATAACCCTTTTACAATCCAGGTCCCCCCCCCATCACAGCCCATTTCCAGTCCATGTCCCCCCTATTTCCCTTTTACAATCCAGGTCCCCCCCATCACATACTATTTCCAGTTCAAGTCGTCCCCCCATAGCCCTTTTCCGGTCCAGGTCCCCCCCCCCCCATCACAACCCATTTGCAGTCCAAGTTCCCCCCCCCCCAGCCCTTTTCCAGTCCAGGTCCCCCCCCATCACAGCCCATTTGTAGTCCTAGCCCCCCCCATCACAGCCCATGCAGTCCTTGGCCTCCCCCCACCCCGACCAGCACCGCGGCTGTCTGAGGGGCTTTAGAGGGAGCCGGGGAAGCCTGCGCGAGGCCCCGGCTCCCTCTGTACAGCTGCCAGCGTGAAGAGCCTTTTCCTTCACGCTGGCGGCTGTTTCTGCGAAGCCGCGAATGCTGGGAAAGGTTAAAGGGCATTGCATGAGAAAATTGAAGATCTTGAGAATCGTTCTCACCGTTGCAATATACGCATACGCGGGGTTCCCGAGGAAGAACAGTACAAGCAGGCCATCAGAGTGGTATGAGAAATCTGCGTGGCCTTACTGGCAGAGGAGGACCAGGCCGAGCCATGTGCTAAGAGGGAGATCGGAATAGAATGGGCACACAGAGCTCTTAAATTTCCCCCCGGGAATCGACCTAGAGACATTATTGCATGTTTAACTAGCTTTCCCTTAAAAGAAGAAGTCATGAGAGCGGCGACGAGAAAAGGGAAGCTACAATGGCAAGGCTTCACTGTGGAAGTGTTTCAAGATCTGGAACCCCTGACATTACAACGCCGAAAGGCAATGCGCCCTGTGACTGAGTATTTGCGATGAGAAAACATTAAATATAAGTGGCTTTTCCCTTTTGGCTTGCAGTTTGAGATTGGGGGTAAGCCACATCGAGTTAAATCTCTCTCAGAAGCATGGGGATACTTGGAGAAAGCTAAGGCCCCGAACTTGCCCCAGACCCGAAATCACCAGGATGCTTTAGAATCTGAGCAGCAACAGTCTTTGCTATTGGAAAAGTTGAAGTGGCATCGAATTCCTGCGAGAGGGCATCGTCTTAATCGCACATCAGGGGAACACTCTCAGAAGGGCGAGGCCGAGTCTGGGGGATCTGTGACAGCTACATGAGTTTGAGAAGTGGAGCTTTGGACATGAGATAACCTTTGGGCGTAATCTCAGCCTTAACTGTGGGCTAGGCGGGGTAGCCGGTTCAGTGGTTGCTCCGCCTTGCTTAAAGTGTATAAGCAGAAGACTATTTGGCTGCAAGTACCTAATTTATGTTATTCTGTGTTTGCATGTGTATAGTTTGGAATGGATGTAAGGGGAGATGTAAGTAAAGAGTGGCCGTTTGAGCGGCGGTGGATGCATTTTTTAATGATCCGGGCTGGGTGGTCCGTACAGATTGGAGGGCGAAAAGTCCCGGGAGGTGGGACTCTTCCTCCGAGCAGGAGACACAGGATTCGGGCCTGTGGTGAGACTGAGGGGGAGGGGTATGGAGGGGGGGAGGGAGGGGGGAGGGGGATGAAGGAGAGGGGGGGGGAAAGAAGGGGGAGGGGAGGGTTTCAACCTGCAAATAGCCTGGATTTGGTAGGGCTAGACTACCTGCAGCTTCCTGATGGCCGGGCTTAAGGTGGGGTCTATAAATGTTCGGGGTTTAAACACTCCCCAGAAGCGGAAGCGCTGTTTAGGGAGGCGCGATTACAACGTTGGCAGGTAATTTTTGTACAAGAAACACATTTATTGCCGAGAGACGAACCCCTTTTGAGGCATGGTGCCTATAGAGATATCTGGTTCAATGCTGAAGGCTCACAAAAAAGAGCGGGAGTGGCTATAATGGTGCACAAGGATGTCTCTTTTCAGCTGGGGGGAGTATCTAAGGGAATGAAAGGACAACTATTGCTTGTTTGGGGGGAATTATATGGACAAGAGGTTACCTTCTTAAATGTCTATGGTCCTAATGACCCTCATACAGATTTTTGGGCTACCCTGTCTAGATGGCTATCGGATAAAATCCATGGAGCATTACTGATGGGGGGCGATTTTAATGAAGTTCTGAATCCACAAAAGGACAGGTCTCTGAGGGGAAATAGCTTGGAGACTAGAGGGCGGGCACAATTGCAGAGTCTGATGCAACATTACAGGGTGTGGGACATTTGGCGCCAGATGCATCCGCAGGACATTGATTATACACATTATTCGCAGGTCCATCATAGTTATAGCAGAATAGATTTTTTTCTAGCGGATGCTTCTTGGACCCAAAAGATCCTTAAGGCAGGTATCGAGCCCATCACCTGGACTGACCATGGCCCCATTTGGGTAGAGTTTGGGGGAGAGCGAGACACGGAAGGGAGGTCATTTTGGCGTCTTAACGAAAGTCTCCTACAGGATAAAGAGGTGCTTGCTAATGTGGCAGACGAAATTCGACATTATTATGCCGTGAATGACACGGAGAGGTAGCATCGGAGATCCAATGGGATGCTTTAAAAGCTGTTTTGCGTGGGGTGCTGATACAATGGGCGGCTAGAAAGAAGAAAGATCGAGGAGAAATGAAAGCTCAATTACTTCAGAAGGTTACAGAGTTAGAACATCTTCATAAGCAGAGGGGAGGAACAAGGATTAGGGTGCATTTGGAACACACTCGAGCAGAACTAGCCTCTTTGCAGATGGATTCAATTAATTTTCAGTTACGCCGCATTAATCAACACTATTATGAATTCAATAATAAAGCGGGAAGATTGTTAGCGAGGAAATTGCATGATAAGGAACGCCGCTCTACTATTTTGAAAATTAAAGGTCCCGGGGGCAATCTTCTATTCTAATCAAAGGATATTAGAGAGCAATTTAGACAGTATTATACAACTTTATATACCAGTGAGATGACGGGGAAAGCATTAGGGGCGTGCAGCTATCTCCAGGAGGGAGAGGATTTTCCGGTATTATCCGATTTCGATTGGGACTCCTTAAATCAAGAAATTACCATAGATGAAATCTGCCAAGTGATCCAAGGGCTAGCTTTAAATAAATCACCAGGGTTAGATGGCTTTTCAGCGGTGTTTTACAAAATGTTAGCACCACAATTAGCCCCGATTTTACAGCGAATTTTTAATGAGGTGCTTCAAGGGCATCAGCTGCCTCCTTCTATGCATCAGGCTGGGATCTCGGTTATAGCGAAGCCAGGCCGAGATCCCACAGTTTGCGGTTCTTACCGACCCATCTCTCTTCTGAATACTGATGGGAAAATATAAGCTACGATTTTAGCGAATCGCTTAGGGCGCATTCTACCAAAATTGATTCACTCCGATCAAACGGGGTTTATTCAAGGCCGCAATACGGGGGATAATATCAGAAGAGCGATCCAAATTATGTGGACTGCTAAACAGCAAAACCAAGAACTTCTTATCTTAGCTGTGGATGCCGAAAAGGCATTCGATCGGGTGGAATGGGGGTTCATGTTTGAAGTGTTAAAAGCAGTAGGAATCGATCCCAATATGATGTTATGGATAAGGTCTTTGTATGCTAACCCGGAAGCAGCCGTTAAGATAAATGGGAAATACTCTGAATTCTTTTCTTTAGAAAGGGGCACTAGACAGGGGTGCCCTTTGTCCCCTTTATTGTTTGCTTTAACTATGGAACCATTGGCGCACCATCTGAGACAAAATAACGATGCAGCGGGGTTATTAATCGGGCAGACTGAACACAAACTGGTGTTGTTTGCGGATGACCTGCTGCTGTTTATCACCCGCCCGCTGCTGACATTGCCTATTATTATGACCGAGTTAAAGGGGTTTGGGCGGGTTGCCAGATTTAAGATTAACTGGGATAAGATGGAGGCATTGAATGTTAATTTACCTGGCAATTTAGCATTGCACTTGAAGGAGTGCTTTCCTTTTCGTTGGGCCCCAAATAAGATCAAATATTTAGGAGTCTATCTCACTCGAGATATCGATATGCTTTATGGGGCTAATTATCCAGGGCTGTTAGATAAAATAGATAGAGATTTGGCGAGATGGAATAAGGAAGAGATTTCTTGGTTGGGTAGGATTGCGACAGTTAAGATGATGATCTTACCTCAATTGCTGTATTATTTTCAAGTATTGCCTCTCAAGATTCCTCAAAGAGTGCTACACAAGCTCCAACGGAAGCTGTTTTTATTTGTATGGCGTCATCGGCCCCCACGCATAGCAAGGAATGTAATGTACAGAACAAGGGAGAAGGGAGGGCTAGGAATGCCAATGATTGCGGACTATTATTTAGCAGCGCAAATGAGGCAAGTGATGGAATGGAGGGAACCAGTAGCATCAAAGGGGTTTTTATCTATTGAACAACAAGCGGTGCAACAATGTAAACTTCAGTATCTACCATGGTTACAGAGGGGACTTCTGAAGGGGAATTGGACGAGCAACCCTTTTATAAGACATCTTTGGGGCGAATGGAGTAGGGGATGGCGGAGAGTGAATACTCGTCCGGGGACGTCTTTGCTAGCACCATTTGTTGCCACTCCAGCTTTTGAACTGGGCAAAGAAAGAATATTTCAGATTTGGGAAGAGCGGGGCTTATCTCAATTTGTACAGTTTCTCAACACAGACATAGTAAAGTCTTTTGAAGAGTTGAAAGCCGAATTTCAATTAGAGAGGCGAGATTTCTTTGCTTATTTGCAGGTGAATCACTATCTGCGCAAAAAAATAAATAAAGATCGCATTGAGGGAGGACTAAATGACCTTGAGGCTTTGTGGGTGGGTCATCATTCCTCCCGGGGCTTGATACGATTACAATATGCTAGCTTGCGGGCGGCTGGAGAGGGAGAGACAAAGTTAAAATATATGGTGGAATGGGAAAAAGATTTGGGGTTGGCTTGGAATGAAGATGGGTGGAAGGCTATATACAAGGTCGCGGCCAGATCTTCTATAAGTACCACGATTCAGGAGAATACCTATAAAATCTTAATGCGTTGGTATTACACGCCAGAACGCTACCATAGGATGTTCCCTGAGATCCCGGAACTCAGTTGGAGGGGATGTGGAGCCCGAGGAACATACTTTCATATGTGGTGGGAGTGCCCATGGGTTCAGTCTTATTGGAGACAGATCTGTGACCAGAAGGGAAAAATATTTGAGGTACGCTTGGAGCTTTGCCCATCTTTGTTTCTCTTAGGTGTCTGGCCGACTAACCTGTCCACTAAATGGTCTAGACCAATGACGTCCTGTATAGTAGCGGCGAGGTGTGAAATCGCCTGGAAGTGGCGGCAGGGGGGGAGTATGGATCTCACGCATTGGGTTACGAGGCTATATAAAGTGCTCCAGATGGAACGTTTAATTGCCATCAGGAAGAATCAGGAGGAACAGTTTGAAAAACATTGGCAACCTTTATTGAAACATCTAGTATCTGGAGGTAAAAGATAACGGGTTTAGTAAGAGGGAGCAATGTGAAGGATAATGTGAATTTATAAAGCATTTGCAGGCTATACTAGCAGGAGCAGGGGGGAGGGATGGGAATGAGGGAGGGTTGAGTTGATGTTATAACCTATTTTTAAGCTTTGTTGGATTTCTGTTGGGAAAAATGTTTGTTGGTTGTACATTTTCTGCTATGGCAAATGTATTTTGATGATCAGAATAAAACTAATAAAGATTAAGTTAAAAAAAATATAGAAAGACTAGGGGGTATGCAATAAAGTTACAGTGTAACCTGTTTAAGACTAATAAGAGAAAATATTTTTTCACTCAAGGCGTAATCAAACTCTGGAATTCGTTACCGGAGGATGTAGTAAAAGCTGTTAATATAGTTGGGTTTAAAAAAGGTTTGGACAAGTTCTTGGAGGAAAGCACCATAAACCATTATTAAAGGGGACCTGGTAAATCCACTGCTTGCCCCCAGGGCCGGCCCGTCCATTGAGCAAGAATGTTTTTTGCACAGGGCCCCGCGTTTCAGGGGGCCCCGCGCAAAGAACATTCTGCTTTTTTTAAAATTACATTTAAAAAAAAAAGGTGGCTCTGGCTGCTGCCGCTGCCGCTACCACCGCGGCAGCGGAAGAATGGAGTGTCCCGTGGGGCCTCCTCTGTTCGCTGAGCCCCTCTGCAAGGGCTTGCAGATTCGCGAAGGGAGAGTGTCTCCCTGACGTCTCTGTTAAGCCCGCAAGGGCTAATGGGAAATTTCCCATCAGCCCCTCGTGTCTAAAGGGGCAGATGGGAAATTTCCCATTAGCCCCTGCGGGCTTAACAGAGACGCGAGGGAGACACTCTCCCTTCGCGAATCTGCAAGCCCTTGTAGAATGGCTCAGCAAACAGAGGAGTCCCCGCGGGACACTCCATTCTGCCGCTGCCGCGGTGGTAGCGGCAGCGGCAGCAGCCAGAGCCAGCTTTTTTTTTTTTTAAATTTTGCCATAAGCCGGGGAGGGTGGGGGTTAGGACTGGTAATGGGCTGGGGGGTTTAAGACTGGCAATGGGCTGTGGGCTGATGGGGCTGTTTGGAAATGGGGCTATGGGGGAGGGGTTAGGACTGGTAATGGGCTATGGGGGGGTTAGGACTGATAATGGGCTATGGGGGGGCTAGGACAGGAAATGGGCTGATGGGGAAGGGTTAGGACTGGTAATGGGCTGTGTCCTGTTGGGGGGGTTAGGACTGGTAATGGGCTATAGGGGGGGGTGTTAAGACTGGTAATGGGCTGTGGGCTGATGGGGGCTGTCTGGAAATGGGGAGATGGGGGGTTAGGACTGGTAATGGGCTATGGGGGTGGTTAGGACTGGTAATGGGCTATGGGGGGGTTAGGACTGATAATGGGCTATGGGGGGGGGGTGGCTAGGACAGGAAATGGGCTGATGGGGAGGGGTTAGGACTGGTAATGGACTGTGGGCTGTTGGGGGGGGGTAACGACTGGTAATGGGCTATAGGGGGGTGTTAAGACTGGTAATGGGCTGTGGGCTGATGGGGGCTGTCTGGAAATGGGGTGATGGGGGGTTAGGACTGGTAATGTGCTATGGGGGGGGTTAGGACTGATAATGGGCTATGGGGGGGGGGGCTAGGACAGGAAATGGGCTGTTGGGGAGGGGTTAGGACTGGTAATGGGCTGTGGGCTGTTGGGGGCTGTCTGGAAATGAGGTGATGGGGGTTAGGACTGCTAATGCGCTATGGGGGGGTTAGGACTGATAATGGGCTATGGGGGGCTAGGACAGGAAATGGGCTGATGGGGAGGGGTTAGGACTTGAGGTGGGCTGATGTGGTTAGGACTGGTAATGGGCTGTGGGCTGATGGGGGGGGTTTAGGACTGGCAATGAGCTATGGGGGGCTGACTGGAAATGGGCTGATGGGGTTAAGACTGGAAGTGGGCTGATGGGGGGTTAGGACTGGTAATGGGTTATAGGGGGGGCTTAAACTGAAAATGGGGTGATGGGGGTTAGGACTGGAAGTGGGTTGATGGGGGGGCTAGGATTGGAAATGAGCTGATGAAGGGACTCGGACTGGAAATGGATGGGGGAGCTAGGACTGGAAATGGGCTGATGGGGGGCTAGGACTGGAAATGGGCTGATGCAGGGACTAGAAGGGAATGGATGCTGGGTGAGACTGGAACTAGAAGGGAGCTGATGTTGGGGGAGGATTAGAATGGGATGGGGCTGGGAGAGTAAAATGGAGAGGGGAAAAATATTTTGTGTGGGAGGGATGAAAAATCTACAATTGGCCGGGTATTGGGAGAGTAAGTGGGGATTGAGGATGGAGGGGTAAAATTTGTGTGGATGAAATAGGAATGAGGAAAGAGCAAAAGGAGAAAGATTAGTATGTTAAAGCAGATGTAGAGAGAGAGAATGGAAAAAAAACTAGAAGAGAGAAGAAAGAACAAATGGACAGCAGACGATGGACAGTTAGCAGAAAACATGAAGAAACCAGAAGAAAGTGGCTGGAGCAATTGCAACTGAAAAAAATGCACAAAAGGTAGAAAGATATCTCTTTATTTTGAATTTATTAACTGGAATATGAAAGCTCTGGGAAATGTGCATCATTAACGTCTGCGCTTTGTTTGGTACAAGAGGAAATTAATTTATAGTTTTATTTCTACAGTGTTGTTGTACATTCCAAGTTTGGCTTTTGGGGTTCCCAGTTTAATTATTGCCTTCCTGTTTCTAAATTGTGATTCCTTGTTTGGTGATGGTCTATGTTCTGCATGTGTAACTGAGCTGAGGTATTCTATTTATGTAATTCCTATTTGACATTGCCACTTGTTCTCTTTCCCCAGTATTCTCTGAAATGTATTGGTTTAATATTTGCAGTGTTGCCTTTTGATAGGTAGGGTATGGTGCTTTGTGAGTCCTGGTAATGCTGTCAGGATACGGCGGGTTTGCTATGGGTTCTAAATGGGCAGCGTTTGTAGTAGTTCCTAATGTGCCTGGCGGTTGGCACTGGATTATAGTAATGTAGAAATCTTTTAGTCTTTCTTTATCCATACACTCATTAAGAGACATGTTTACTAAAAGTTAGTGTATGGTAACATTATGCAAATATTTATGCAAATAAGGCCACTTATGCAAATGAGGCCCCGCACCGAGTCTCCGCACATGGCCCCGCACCCCCCTTGGGCCGCCCCTGCTTGCCCCATTACAAGTGCTGTGGAACCTGTGTTTCTTTTGGGGAGACTGCTAGGCACTTGTGACCTAGATTGGCCACTGTTGGAAAGAGGATACTGAGCTTGATGGGCCTTGGTCTGACCAAGTATGGCATATCTTATGTTCTTATGCTCTTTTCCAAGTGAAAATGTCTGCAAATTTGTTAAGAGAGGGAGGCATGTGTAAGGCCAATGTAAGATCAAAATATCTCCGCGACACACCATGGATTTGTATTTAAATCAAAGACGGAAGCACAGAAATGCTCAGGGATGGACATCCACATGCAGTGGGAGATGCTATTTCACAAACATACATGGGGGAAAAATGGTATGGGGACACCAGCAACCTACACATGTAAGTGCTGGCATTCAGAATGAGCATGTGCAAATGTCGGCACTTAGACCTGTATCCTGGACATTTTGCAAACCTAGACATGCAGCTGCTCTTAACTAGGACTTCCTGATCATATCTCCAATCTAGTCCCGGACCTCTGGGTTGTCCACCTTAATCAGCAGCCTGGAGACTGAGGAACTTCCTTCTTTTGTGATGTCACCAGTATATCCTCCCGAGATCCGCATCCATCCATCAGTTACCTCAGTCTCCAAGCAGCTGATGGGGTGTGAGCCTGGAGGGTCTGGGCTCACTGGAGGAACAATTAAGGTTAGCTTTAGGCATAATACAACTCCACTGGCTCCTCATACATGGTAGGCTCACTTACAAGACCATACTGCTGACCTTTAAGGCCATCCATGGACTTTCATCCTCTTTTATTTTTTATTTATATTCTCTTATATACCATGCTATTCTGCATCAGTACAGTTTACATTGAACAAACTGAAATTACATTGAACAGGGCATTATAACTTGAAGATAACTATTTTACAGGGAACATGGGCTATGGAGGGTTAAGTGGCTTGCCCAAGACCACAAGGAGCACCTGTGGGACTAGAAACCCCAGTCCTTCCAGCCCAAGGTTGCTGTCCTCTAGTGGGATTTGAACCCCTGATCTTCCGGCCTGGAGTACCTTGCCCCAACCACTAGGCTACTCCTCCACTCCACTCTTCACTCTCAAATCTCATCCATGTAACTCCATCTACTAGATCCAGAAGACCGACGGCTATAAACACACTAACACTTCCTAAGGCTGTAACAAAATGCACCCAGATAACGGCAAGCAGATCTTTTATATTCTACGCCCCAAGATGCTGGAATGCCTTACCACCAAGCGTTCGTGCCATTACCGACTTAACCCAATTTAAGAAAGCACTTAAATATCACCTTTTCCTCATATACTACCCACCAAACATTACCCCCAGCAAAAGCCCCCCCAAATAAGAGACACACCTTATTTTCAAATAGCCTCTCCCACTTTCTCAGTAAGATTACTAGGACTTTTGTGTTGTCATGATACCTTTTATATAATCATGTTTGTAATAAGTTAACCTTATGTTACCCAAGTTTATATACTTGTTTGCTGTAAACACGGAATAGCCTGTTATTCTGTTGATGTTGTTGTATGTGAACCGCACTGATATCAAATAGCGCGGTATATAAAAGATTGTAATAAATAAATAATGGGTTTAAAAAAAAAAAAGAAAAAAGGAGTCCTTGGTTTTTGACAGGGACTGTAGCTTTATATTTTGCATAAGGGGTTCCCCTCACCTTTGAGTCTTCCTGCGGCCTGTGAGTGTAAGAGTTGCTCTCACAGAAGCAGGAGTTGCTCCGGGTACAAGCAGACAAGGAGGCTTGGTTAAGGAGAGAAATCAGAAATTGTGCACAGCCGGCGCTTCACAGAGGGGCTGCCTGTCAGCGCGCCTTGGCTGATCGCGGCGATCATTCACGCAGTGCACAGCCCCCCATAAACCCTAAACCCGCAACGGGATTTGCGGCGGCGACCAGCTTCGCGGATTGAGGCAAGCTGTATCGTTTGGAGGGGAGACCGGCAAAGGTAAGGAGAGACGCTTGTGTTACTTGATTCCAGCAGCGCGTTTGAGCGTGAAATGGCGAGCAGGCCCGGCCGCGTGGCGGCGGCACGGGAAACTTAAGAGCAGAGGCAAATTTTACCAAGTGGTCTTCTGTCGTGAAAAGGAGCTTCGTTTTGCTGGCTAATTGCGGTTCCCTTGGTTGGGGGGACATTAGCTGTTCAGTTTATTGAGATTCAAAAAAAAAAAAAAGTTAAAGCAGGGTTTTTTTTTGCCGGTTCTTTTTTGGGCAGCTCTGGGCTTCTGCAAGCACTGATTTGGTCAGGGGGCAGGTAGGAAGCCCTGCTTGGTGCTGGGATGCCGTCTAGACCCCAATGTTTTGTCTGTGGGGCTAGAAGAGGCACAGTGTCCGAGTCGGGGGTGTACAAGGCTTGCACAAAAGAGGCCTCTACGATAGATCAGGTAGGGGAAGATAAGGAGGAGCATTTGGAGGCCGAAGCAGGTCTTGCGAGCACCCAGTCAGCCGCCTTACCCCTAGAGGAGCCAGTGGCGGGTCCATCTTCCGCCCCAGACATTCCATCTTCACCTGCGGCCTGGCCCAAGGGGCTAGAGTCTATTTTCTGACATGATTTTGTGGCTCTCCTGCAGCAGGCGCTGGGGGGCATTCCGCGGAGGCCGGCGAAGGGGAAGCCCGAGGAACACGGAGTGAAGAGGCTCGCGGCCTCCCAGAGTAAGGAAGAGTTTCAGGACGGGGCTAAGAGGCCGCGGTTAGACGAGGAGACTAAAGATCAGTTGGTTGTTTCAGAGGGACAAATGTCAGATGAGGAAGACCGGAGTGTGGACCTTGAAGAGGAATTAGAGGAAGGTGAGTTAACAGGGAAGAGCAGGCTAGAGTGGTGTGGGCCTTCCGCAGAGAGGAGCTGCCGGCGCTCATTGTAGAGACGCTAAGGGCGCTAAACATGCCAGTCCCTGGATCAACGGAAGGTGAGGCCCTGAAAGATCCCTTGTTACAGGTATTTAGAAGGACTCAACGGGCTTTTCCTCTACATAGGGTGTTTCAGGAAATGATTCAGGAAGAGTGGAATATTCCAGAGGCACTTCTGAGGGGCTCTAGAGTGATGAGCCATCTTTACCCTCTGGTGGACCAGGATAGAGAGTTGTTTAAGTCTCCCAAGGTGGATGCGGCCGTGGCGGCAGTCACAAAGAAAACCACGATCCTGGTGGAGGGCAGTGCGGCCTTCAAGGACACTCAGGACAGAAAGTTGGATATGCTGCTAAGGCAGGTTTTTGATGTGAATGCCTTGTCGCTCCAGGCAGCTATCTGTGGAGCATGGGTGGCCAGGGCCTGTTTGCGATGGTCGCAATGGGTCCAGGGTGGTCAGGAGAGCAACATGTCCAGGGAGGTTTCCAAGCTGGAGTCACGGGCAGCCTACCTAGTGGACATTCATTATGATCTTATGCGAAGTTTGTCAAAGAGCATGGCGTTGGCAGTAGCGGTGAGGCGTTATCTGTGGCTCCGGAATTGGGCGGCAGATAACTTGTCTAAAGCACGGCTCAGTAAGCGTCCCTTTAAAGGGCGGCTCTTGTTTGGACAGAAACTAAAGAAGTTAGTCAAGGATCTCGGTGAGTCTAAGGGTGGTAGATTGCCAGAGGACAAGCCTAAGCAAGGGCGGACAATTCCCAGGGGCAAAGGGCAGCAGCGGGATTTTCATTGGTTTCGTTTCCAAAGGTTTAATGCCGGCCAGAGGGGCAGATTTCCCAATAGAAGCCAGGGGTTTCAAGGATTTTGGGGAGCAGGGCGAGGGTTTGGGCCCTCTTCCTCTACTTCCTCCAACCTTAGGAAGTCAGGGGGACCCATGCGGCCATAGTTCCCTTAGGAGGGCGATTACGGGAGTTCTACGCCTCCTGGGTCTGAGTCACGACAGATCAGTGGGTGCTGGAGGTAATTCGAGAGGGGTACGCCCTGGAGTTTTGGTGTCCGGTGCGGGACGCCTTCGTAATGTCCCCCTGCAAATCGCCGAGCAAATGCGAGGTGGTGAGGGGGACAGTACGAAGGCTCCTAAGTCTCGGCGCAACAGTACCGGTACCCCTAGACCAACACGGCTGCGGTTGATTCTCCATTTACTTCGTGGTTCCAAAGAAGGATGGGGGGTTTCGTCCAATTTTGGATCTCAAGGGAGTGAATCGGTGTCTTCGTGTGTCTCACTTTCACATGGAGACTCTGCGATCAGCCTATGAGGAAAGGCTAAAAAGGTTAGGGCTCTTTAACCTGGAAGAGAGACGGCTGATGGGAGATATGATAGAAGTCTATAAATTAATGAACGGAGTGGAACGGGTAAACGTAGATTGATTGTTTACGTTATCAGAATATAGAAAGTCTAGGGGACGTGCAATGAAGCTACAGGGTAAACTATTTAAGACTAATAAAAGAAAATATTTTTTCACTCAACGTGTAATCAAACTCTGGAATTTGTTACCAGAGGATGTAGTAAAGACTGTTAGTGTAGCTGGGTTTAAAAAAGGTTTGGACAAGTTCCTGGAGGAAAGGTCCATAAACCATTATTAAGAAGGGACCCAGGATATCAATGCTTGACCCAGTACAAGCATTGCAGAAGCTGTGTCTTTTGGGGAAACTGCTAGGTACGTATGACCTAGATTGGCCACTGTTGGAAACAGGATACTGGGCTTGATGGACCTTGGTCTGACCCAGTATGGCATATCTTATGTTCTTATGTTCTTATAGTAGTGGTCTGAAAAGGCGAATTCCTTACATCCCTGGATCTCTCAGAAGCGTACCTTCACATTCCCATTCGGCCGGATCATCAAAGATATCTTCGCTTCGCGGTCCCTTTTGGGCAGTTTCAGTTCAGGGCATTGCCCTTTGGCCTGGCGACGGCTCCGCGCACTTTCACCAAGGTCATGGTGGTGGTCGCAGCGGCTGTGCGAAGAGAAGGGATCCTGGTACACCCTTACCTGGACGATTGGTTGATTCGGGCAAAGTCGAGAGCCGAGTGCGAGAGGGCTACGGCCAGGGTAGTGACCTTCCTAGAGAGTCTTGGTTGGGTGGTCAATATGTCAAAGAGCCAGTTGGTCCCCACGCAGTGCCTGGAGTACTTGGGGGCTTGGTTCGACATGAAGCTTGGACAGGTGTTTCTACCTCGACAAAGGGCACAGGGGCTGCGGAAGCTGATCCAGAGGTTCTTAAACAATGTAGCTCCCACGGCATGGCAGTACCTGCAACTGTTAGGCACCATGGCGGCAACGATAGAGTTGGTGCCTTGGGCGAGAGCGCACATGAGGTCATTACAGAGAGTGCTCCTCGGGCGCTGGTCACATCAACGGGATCGTCTGTTGCAAAGACTCCCTTGTCCAGTGGAGATGCGGATGGCCCTGCGTTGGTGGTTAGTCCCCGAATCACTGCAGAGGGGAAAACCTTTGGAGTCACCCAACTGGTTGCCCCTGACGACGGACGCCAGTCTCTTAGGCTGGGTAGCGCACTTCCAAGGCAGGTTCACTCAGGGGCGGTGGAACGCTCAGGAGCAGACTTGGTGCATCAACAGACTGGAATTGCGGGCGGTGTCGCTGGCCTGTGGAAGTTTCAGGCCGTTCTCGGAGGGACAGCGGTCCGAGTGTTTTCCGACAACGCAACCGCGGTGGCCTATGTCAATTGGCAAGGGGGAACCAGCAGTGTGGCGCTGGAATCAAAGGCCGAGGGGCTGTGCAGATGGGCCGAGGAGAACCTCTTAGCGTTATCCGCAGCGCACGTAGCAGGAGTGGACAATGTAGAGGCCGACTTTCTAAGTCGGGTGAAGGTGGATCCAGAGGAGTGGGTCCTTCATCCGGAGGTGTTTCACATGCTAGAGCGTCGGTGGGGCACACCGGTCATGGATCTCATGGCCATGTTTCAGTCGGCAAAAGTCAGTCGCTTCTACAGCAGGAGAAGGGAAAGGATGTCAGAGGGGCTAGATGCCCTAATTCAAAGCTGGCCAGAGGAGCAGCTCCTGTATGTCTTTCCCCCATGGGCTTTAATAGGCAGAGTGGTTCAGCGTATAGAAAGACACAGAGGGCAGGTCATTTTGATAGCCCCGGATTGGCCGCGCTGGCCTTGGTACACGGATATGATAAGGCTCCTGGTAGTGGGGCCGTGGCATCTCCCGGCATGGGTGGACCTGTTATCGCAGGGGCCTCTGCTCATGCCTCACGTGGGTCGGTTCTCGCTTACGGCTTGGCTATTGAAAGGGCTCGGTTAAAGGCAAGAGGTTATTCTGTGGCGGTTATTTCTACGTTGTTGAAAGCCAGGAAGAGGTCTACATCCTTGGCGTATGTCTGCGTCTGGAGAGTTTTTTGAGGAGTGGTGCGCCATCAGGGCGTCCGAGGCGTTGAAAGCATCCATTCCCCAGATCTTGGAGTTTCTGCAGGATGGCTTCGACAAGGGGTTGGCGGCCACGTCGCTTAGGGTTCAGGTCGCAGCCTTATCGTGTTACAGAGGTAGGATAGGGGGACGTCCGCTCGGGGGGCATTTGGATATTAAGTGTTTCTTGCGGGCGGTATCCCTGTTAAGACCGCCAGGCAGGCAGATAGTACCTAAGTGGCATCTGCCGCTCGTGCTAGAGGCGTTGGATCAGGAGCCGTTTGAACCCTTGGCATGGGCGTCGGTGAAGGACCTTACCTTGAAGGTGGTGTTTCTGGTGGCAATCTGTTCCGTGAGAAGAATTTCGGAATTGCAGGTGTTGTCCTGTAAGGAGCCCTACCTCTCGTTTTTTGCATCTAAGATGGTGTTAAGGTCAGTGCCAGCCTTTTTGCCTAAGGTGGTGTCGGTGTTTCATATGAATCAAGAAATTTCCTTGCCCGTTTTGGGTAGAGACGCTAGCGGTGGGCCAACGGAGTGACCGGGTCGTTTGGATGTTCAACGGGCATTGAAGAAGTACCTGCGTCATACAGCAGGTTTTCGCAGATCGGAGAGACTTTTTGTCCTCTTCGCAGGGCCAAGGAAGGGAGAAGCGGCGTCCAAAGCGTCCATTGCTAGATGGATTAAGGAGGCAATTGCGTCCGCATATGTGTTGAAGGGTAGACCGGTGCCGGAGGCGTTGCGGGCCCATTCCACTAGAGCTCAGGAGGCGTCCTGGGCAGAGTCTCGTTTGGTGCCGCCGCTAGAAATTTGTAAGGCGGCAACTTGGTCATCATTGAATTCCTTTGTGAAGCATTACCGTCTGGATGTTCAGGAGGAACAGGATGCGTGTTTTGGAGCAGCGGTACTTCAGGCTGGTACAGCGGGGCCCTCCCGTTAATTTTACTGCTCTGGTACATACCCAGAAGTCCGGGACTAGACTGGAGATACGATCAGGAAGGTGAAATTAGACTTACCTGCTAATTGTTGTTCCAGGAGTAGATACAGTCTAGTCCCGTATCCTGCCCGGTAGGGTGTTTTTTCTTGATTGCAGCCTGAAAGTTTTGAAGCAGACACAGGTAAGAGGACTTTTCGATAGGGGTTGGCGTTCCCCTGGGTGGAAGGTGTTGTTTGCGAGCGTTATCCCTTCAATCAGGTGAAGGGAGGGTCTCAGCAGATTTAAAGGGTGCAGTTTACAGTTTAAAAGTTGTAAGTTCAGAAGGGGGAAAACAAGTTTTTCAGTTGTTGGTGGCAGTTGATACTTACTTGTTGCTCCGGGGAGTCTGCTTTGTCAATAGGAAACTGATGGACGGAGGCGGATCCCGGGAGGATATACTGGTGACATCAAAAAAGAAGGAGGTTCCTCAGTCTCCAGGCTGCTGATTAAGGTGGACAACCCAGAGGTCCGGGACTAGACTGTATCTACTCCAGGAACAACAATTAGCAGGTAAGTCTAATTTCACCTTGCTACTTATCTCATTTCAAACCAAAGGGGAAATGAACATTGGCGGATTAAGGCAAATATCCTCTTTATTCCCTCCTATAAAAGACTGGCTGAAACAAGCGCTTTTCAAAAACCTGTTTGTACCAGGGAGTAGTTTAAATTCAGATGTGGACAATTTCCATCTTCCACATGCATCCATGGCTGGTGCAAGGGTATTAGATGCCCCCTTGCAATTAGCTTTTAGACCCCCAGCACCCCCCCCCTCCTGATTTTGATAATTAAACTCAATTGTAATCATCTCAACACCATCCTTCCCGGAATCATCATATAAGAATACATATTTGGACATCACATTTTAAATACTAAACTTTTTTTTGTAAATATATACATAATGAGGAAGATTTTAAAAAGTCACCTATAAGGGTAAATGGACTACAGTATTTGTATATTGCTCATTTTTCTTGCAGGTGAAAAACACATTGATGACTCTTCAAGTTTGTGTGGCTGCCAGGACCCATTGCTATGCTTTGACTGTAGCTGCTCTTTGCTGCCCCAACCCCCTCCTGCTGCTGTAGGTGACCTCCTAATTTGCTTAGTAGTTGGGCCAGCCCTATGGATGGGCAGACTAGATAGGCTGTGTGATTAGGGAGACCAAGACACAACAAATGATACGAGTTAGTGGCATTGAATACCACCTTTTCCACATTAGATCCTGCCACCATCTTTTTATTTAAAGAACTATCCATTTGAGATGAGAGAATAAATAACTGAATTAGTACATGTTTCATTAAAGCAAGGTTTGGTTCCAACCATGATTGGAGGAGGCAATGGTTACACCTGTGTTAAAGAAGACTGGATAATCTCTGGGTTCTCTTCAGATCGAATAAAGAAGATTGGATTGGAAAAGGTGATTTGTTCCAATGCTAGACCCATCTCTAATCTACCGTTGTTATATGAACCTATTGACAAGAAGGTTGTTAGTCAAAGTGAGCTGTCTTTGAGAAGATTATAATTTGTTCAAAATGGGATAGGCAGAATTGAGGTCTGGGGTGGGAGAGAAACTCTCAGGCCGATTTTCAGCTCGTGGCGGTCAGCAGTTTCTTTAACTAGATATTCAGAGACAGTATCCGGATAGTAGCTGCTGCTGAATATCCAGGTTTTGCTGTCAGCGGTGCCCCTATCCAGATAGCGGTGATATTTAGCCACTAACGGCATAGGCTTTTGCAGATAGAGTTAGGACTGCAGTTAGGATTGCCTCTTTGCAATCCTAACTTTATCTGCAAAACCTATCCGAATAGAGGATGACTGTCACCACTGTTTGGATAATCTCTGACTCCTCCCCTGCTCCGCCCATAAATTATCCCATCAATACCATGGTGGTTAGAGGAAATGTTGCTCTCACTGGGGTCTATCCACTTAGCAGATTTTTGCTAACCTTTTAAATACTGGGCCCTCTATTACTTGCTATGTTAGATCAGGTGTGTTCCTATTTGAATAGGGGGACGTCGGTCTTTTTAGTGGCCCTAGATTTAATAGTGGCTTTTGACTTAGTAGAGGCAGAGCTGTTCCTGGAGAGATGGAGGATGCTGGGTATACCTGGATTCATTTTAGAATGGATTCGATCATTTTCAGGGGAAAGGCATTTTAAAGTAAGATTTAATGAAGAATAGTCCAGAAAACATGTGTGGTCATGGGGAGTCCCACCTCTATCTCTCCCACTGTTCAATATCTATTTTCAAGGGACATTGGTAGTGCATTTGGGATCACATTTTATATCTACACAGATGACATACAACTATTGCTACCCTTAGAAGGAGATTTGGTGATGAGGTAGAACTGTTGAAAGGATATCTTAGAAGAGTTAGCCACTGGTTGGAGGGAAATAGGTTAGTATTAAATGTGGAAAAGAAAAGCTGTTTATATTTAGGAGAATTAATGCAAGAAGAATTAAAGATCAAAACCATGGTAGTTGCAACAGTGATCCCATAGGTGGAATCCTTTAGGTCCCTGGGTGTGATATTAGAAAGAGGGGGGAATAGGTCAAGCTCATATATCCAATGTTATGAAAAGTGCTTGGTATAAATTATAGTTGGCTTCATCTTATGGCAGCCAAATCAGAGGATAAAGCATTGTGGACAGTAATGCAATCATCAATAATCAGCACTTTGGATTACTGCAAATGTATTATATAATGGGCTCCCAATGAAATTAAGCAGGAAATTACAGGTTATTCAAAATGCAGCAGCCAGATTTTTGACAGGAGTTAAAAGATGAGAAAGTGCTCAACCATTGCAGGCAAAGTTACAATACTTATCTATTAGGGATGATGTCATTTTAAGTTTATGGCGATTCTTTTTTGACTTATACTAATGTCAAAGGCCTAATTATTTGAACAATAGACTAGTAAGATATAGACCAGGAAACAATTACGGTCTTCATTTCACCAGTTATTAGAATTGACTGTAAAAGTTATGAAAATAGTGGTCTGGCGATCGAAGGCATTCAAAATAATAGCCCCAGAAAGTTGGAATAGGCTGTCAGAGGATTTATGACAAATTCCCAGCCCTGGAGAGTTTAGGAAGCAGTTGAAAGCATTTTTATTTCCCTGGTAATTAGTGATGGAAATTGGGAAATATGATTGGAGAAGATGGGGAAATTAATTTGTGTGGTTGTTTATTAATGTATTTATTAATTGTTTTCATCTTATTGTATTTACATTTTTTATATTGTTTTACTGTATCTATTTTTTTTACTTAAATTGTTTTTATGCTAAATTATGTACCATTTTGAATGAGCATTCTGTAAGATGGTATACAAAAGAACATAAATAACTAAAATATAAAAATCAATGGATCACTTTGTTACCTGGATCACACTTTCCCTCCCCCATCCCCCAGGGAAAATTTGAAAATGTGAAGAAAATCTATGAAAACCATTTTCAATTTTTAGAGGAAATTAATTTCAACGATATCTGGGACATTACTTTCCAACATTTTGAACCCAGGACCCTCAGATACTAGGAGTCAGCATAAAATCAATAGATAAAACTAAACACATAATCTCACCCATAGCCAAATAATCTTCAATGTTTTAATCCTCACAAAGCATAATTAGCATGATATTATCAACAACGAGGTACAAAGGCTGCATGTTGAAGTTAGAGAAAACAGCAGTGCCATCCAGTGGCCACAAGAAAGAATCAATTTGCAACCTCACTAATTGAACACACAAAAGACCACTCTGCAAGGTGGTGGTAATAAGAGATTTATATCATAATAGAATAATCAGCAGAAACAGGACACATTCTAGACATGTCGTTCTGCAAAGGGGTAGACATCTTGGAATACAAAGTTGGTGACATCAAGATAACACCACTTTCATGGTCAGATCATTTTCTGATAAAATGTTCTATAAAGGACATCCTGAATTTAATTAGACAGTTTTTGTATACCGCCTTATCCTTCAATCAAAGCGGTCACAACACAATTAGGGGATACATTTAACATGCAGGGATATGAGACACATACACTGATACTTACAGGGAACATGGGCAATGGAGGGTTAAGTGGCTTGCTCAAGACCACAAGGAGCATCTGTGGGACTAGAAACCCCAGTCCTTCCGGCCCAAGGTTGCTGTCCTCTAGTGGGATTTGAACCCCCGACCTTCTGGCCTGAAGTACCTTGCCCCAACCACTAGGCTACTCCTCCCTCTTTATCCTGAAGGTATTTTCTATCTTCTACTGTAGTGGTTCTCAACCCAATCCTCTGAATATGCATGCAGATTTATCTCATGCATATTCATTGTGGATATCCTGAAAACCTGAGTAGCCTGGGGGTCCTAGAGGACTGGGTTAAGAACCACTGTTCTACTGTTTTTAAGGGGCAGTTTCTCCAAATTGGTTAGTTTTGTGCATAAACTAATAAAAACAACTGCCTAATGGCTAACTATACCAATTTACAAAAATGCCCCTAGTAAATACATACAGAATCAAATATTTTACAAATAATCTTTCAAAAGATTACCTACAAATACAAACACAACAGAACTTAAAAAAGGCAAATACGACTTCAGGATGGCCAGAACCCTACATTTGGCGAAACAGATAACTCTCTATTTAGGAAGACCTTTTCTGTTTTGTTACAGGAAAATGGAATATAAATCTATGGGTTCTGGTTCCATGCAGGAATATAGACACTACTCTCTAAAATGTTATTGTCTTTCTACTGAGATTATTGAGAACACTGGTCAACATTGAAATCGTTACTGACTTTAAAAGGCCCTAATCTGTAATATCTTGGTGAGCTGAACACGAATATAACATTAAAAAATTTTTATTGGCTCTCATTTTGAAGATATCGCATGTAGTTCATTTTTGACGTTTCGCCGTGTAAATTTATCCAGTAGTACATCAACAACATCCCAAATAAGCCTTGAATGATGTAATATTGCATCACATTGCATAATACCAGCATGCACACATCATCCAGAGCTGATGGCATCATTTTCTGATGCAATGCAATACTACTGCCAGATGGCTGCTGAAGCAGTCGGAAAGGAAAGTGATCTGTTATTCTGTTCCGATATTGAAAGCCTCATGAATGCCTTAAAAATCACTCATGACCCACAAGACTGGAGACTATTTATAGACTCTTTGAAAGTGAGTCTGAAGGCTGTGCTTTTGAACAATGGAAACCGTCTTCCATCTATTCCAGTAGCGCATGCCGTTCACATGAAAGAGACATATGACAACTTAAAGCATCTACTGACTTCCATTAACTATAACAAGTACAACTGGCACCTCTGTGGTGACTTGAAGGTAGTTGCCCTTTTAATGGGACTGCAGTAGGGATATATAAATATACATGTGTTTCTTATGTGAGTGGGATAGCCGAGCAAGGGATTGGCACTTCTTGCGGAAGGAATGGAATTGCAGACAAAATGTAACAGTTGGAGAGAGGAATATCCAGCACCCCGCTCTGGTTGAGGCTCACAAAATCCTGCTACCACCCCTTCACATCAAACTAGGTTTGATGAAAAACTTTGTGAAAGCCATGGACCGCACTTCGCCAGCTTTTCGATACCTGCATGAAAAATTCCCTTGACTCAGTGAAGCAAAGATTAAAGAGGGAGTTTTTGTGGGTCCTCAGATTTGAGAGCTCTTCAAAGATGACCGGTTCAACAACTTGCTGCAGGGTGATGCGAAACAAGCATGGAATGCTTTTCGCCTAGTGTCAACAAACTTTCTCGGGAATGTTAGGGCAGAAAACTACAAGGAACTAGTAGAAGACATGCTGATGCAGTATCAGAAACTTGGCTGCAATATGTCTCTAAATATCCACTTCCTTGATTCCCATCTCGATTTCTTTCCTGACAACTGTGGTATGGTTAGTGATGAACAGGGCGAACATTTTCACCAGGATATCGCAACGATGGAGCAAAGATACCAGGGAAATGGTCCACTACAATGCTGGCTGACTACTGCTGGACACTCCCCAGAAAAGCTCCCGAACAGCTGTACAAGAGACAGGTGAAAAAATCTAAGAAGTAGTCTATGACTTGGTTTTTTACAAGTATTAACCGATGGCCTATTATATTTACTACTGACATGCATTTCATGATGTAAACATTAATTCTTGTAGATTACAAAAAAATCTAGAGCCAACTTTGCAATTTCGCTGTCATATTCGTGTTCAGCATATAAAAATTGATAAGAAATGACTATTTTTATTTCAGTAACATGACTTTTGTAAAAATTTGTTGACCAGTGGAATCTTAAAATGTACTTTTATGGATATAATTGTTGGGTTGGCTTATTAAATTATTGGAAGTCTGTATAATATAAAAATTAAAATTTGAAAATAAAAAATATAAGAAGGCTTGAGACCTGTGATGTGAGCGTCTGCTACTCCCTACGGTGATTATTTTTGCCAAATGTAGGGTTTTGGCCATCCCGAGGGAGAGCTCTAGATGTGGTGTATTTAGATTTCAGTAAAGCCTTTGACACTGTTCCTCACAGGCGACTTAGAAACAAACTGAGCACCCTAGGGATGGACCCTAAAGTTACTGCTTGGGTTAGAAATTGGTTGGGTGGGAGGCGACAAAGAGTACAAGTAAATGGAGCTCACTCTGAGGAGAAGGATGTTACTAGTGGTGTGCCCCAGGGATCTGTCCTTGGTCCGATTCTTTTTAACATCTTTGTTAGTGATATAGCGGAAGGGCTGTCGGGTAAGGTTTGCCTCTTTGCAGATGATACCAAAATCTGCAATAGAGTAGACACCCAGGAAGGTGTAGATAACATGAGGAGGGATCTAGCTAAGCTTGAAGAATGGTCTAGAATTTGGCATCTGGGATTTAATGTTAAAAAATGTAAGGTCATGCATTTGGGCTGCAGCAATCCAAGGGAGCAATACAGTATAGGAGGTGAAGTACTTTTGTCCACTAAAGAAGAGCGGGACCTAGGCGTGGTTGTGTCTGATGATCTTAAAGTAGCTAAACAGGTAGAAAAGGTGACGGCAAAAGCTAGAAGGATGCTTGGGTGCATACAGAGAGGAATGGCTAGCAGAAAAAAGGAGGTGATATTGCCTCTGTATATGTCTTTGGTGCGACCTCATTTGGAGTATAGTGTGCAATTCTGGAGACCACACCTTCAAAAGGATATAAACAGGATGGAGTCGGTACAGAGGGTGGCTACTAAAATGGTTAGTGGTCTTCATTATAAAGCATATGAGGACAGACTTACGGATCTTAATATGTACACCTTAGAGGAAAGGCGGGATAGAGGTGATATGATTGAGATGTTTAAATACCTCTGTGGCATAAATGTTCAGGGAGAGAGCCTCTTTCAATTGAAAGCAAGTTCTGCTATGAGGGGACATGGGATGAGGGTGAAGGGAGATAGATTCAGGAGCTATATGCGGAAATATTTCTTTACGGAAAGAGTAGTGGATCCATGGAATAGTCTCCCAGTGGAGGTGGTAGAGATGAGGACAGTAACTGAATTCAAAAAAGCATGGAACCAACACAGAGGATCTCTAAAGGTAAAAAGTGGACTGTTGTAGTTGTCGATATGGAAGGACAGACTAGATAGGCCATGTGGTCTTTTTCTGTCATCATGTTTCTATGTTTCTATGTATTTGCCCTTGTTGAGCTCTGTTGTGTTTATATTTGTAGGTAAGTTTTTGAAAGATTATTTGGAAAATATTTGATTCTGTATGTATTTACTAGGGGCATTTTTGTAAATTGGTCGAGTTTTGTGCATACCATGACAGTCATGAACCTCACTTCTAAGCCAGGGTATGAGGAATATGATCTCAGTCTCTCAAATTTACTGCTAAGGCTCAGTGTAGTACTTGCATTGTGCCAAAGAGAAACTCCTGCTGGAGTTCATAAGATGTAACAGGTATGGGTAGCTTGTCAAGATAGGCTTGAAAATTCCTCTTTATCAAGCCTATGGCATCCAACACGAAATATTTCTGTATCTTTCTGCCATATTTTCTTGGTCTCTGACTGCATTTCCTGGTATTTCAGGATCTTTTGCCTCTCCTTGCAATTCACAGAGTAGTCACTTGGAACTGATACCTCTATTATTAATGCTGTTCTGGTGTTTTTCTCCTTAACAACTATATCTGGCTTCCTCACATCCAGCATTTTATCGGTCGGAATGGGAGTATCCCAAGTGATCATAACCTCCTCATTCTCTGGAATACTCTTAGGGTTATGATCCCAGTGCTTTTCAGGCACAGTGATGTTGTAGTGTTTACAGAGCTTCCAATGTATGAAGTGTGCTACTTTATTATGTCTTTCTGTATAGAAATTTTCTGTCTCACTGTTTCCAGGTCTTTCTTACAGAACTGACATATGTCTGTGTGGCCAGTTTTCTTCAATTCTCACTGTAAACCATCTTGTCTGTAATCCACTGTCCTGGGCTGCAACTATCAACCTCTCATCCTTCGGTTTCAGTTCACCCATCCTTATGCATTCACGTGTCCGTTCTTGATCGACAAAGGGTTCCTGGAATAACACTCTGTATTTCCCATTGTATTTGTGCATCTGCCACTTGTTTTTCCTTGTTTATTGATCTAAATCCTTAAAGAGTTTTTTCTCTTGTTTTGCAAATTCCATTACTGCCTTCCCTGTGCATGCTTTTGGATTTTCACTCATTCCATCTAGTCATTGGAACACTTGTCCATGTTCGATGATGGACACAGATTCTGGACAGTTACTCTCATATTTCAGCACTTTTTGGGTATTTGGATCCAAGGATGCAGTTAAGTAGGCCTGGAGGCCTATGATGGTAGCTCTGTATGTGTAATCACTCTTGATAAGTCCTAGGCTGTATGTAAACCACTTTGATTATTTTGACGGGCAGTATATCAAATGTTACTATGTAGCAGCAGAGCGCAGACAAACCAATGATACCAGGAGTCTGTTCAGAAGGTCCAAATCATTTATTTGTGCACAAGTCTCAAGCAAAGTCAATTTCAAAATGGCTGAGCAAAGTTTTCTGGCAATACAACAACTTTTATAGACTTTTGCTCTATTCTAGGTATAGCAATACATTTCATTGGTCCCGGTACTCTCCCGTACCTCCCGTACCCCTTCTATTGGTCCCGGTACTGATATGATTATCCAATTATGTTCTTTCAGTGGGCTCAGCACCTGCTTACCCCCCCTTCTAGTCCCAATTACAATGGCCTGTTCACCAACTTGTTACTTTCCTACTTTCAAGGCTATTGGGCTAGTTAATACGTGCAGGGGAGCAGGGCTCTGCAACTTATCTGTCAGCAGCCTTAATTAAATCCCTTGCAGATGTATTCTTCTTATCAGTGACTTTTAAACATATTTTTCTGTATTTTTCCATCTTCCAGTTCTGTTTGTCCAAGCTAATTCAATACTCTTGCTATGTTCCAGCTAGCTCTACAGGAGCATATTGGGGGATGTGCAATTCCCATAGGCCTCTTCACTAGCTTCATTTACAGGTCAAGCTAGCTAGGCTTGCTTGCTTATATCAGACAATGTGGATCACAGGCCTTCACCTGCCACATTCCCCCCTTTGATTAATCTCACCCTATTACTTAATAAGGTGTGAGAATTAAATCACTTCAAAATAGTTATGCTGTAATCATAGAATTCTGACTACATGTAGGAGGTTTTGGTTGGTACAAGGCCATAATCTTAGTTGCGGTCTTCCGCTCTACTGTACTTTCAATAGTACTATGGATAGATGGTATACAACATGGTCATGGTAATAACAAAATAACAGCAACAAGTATTAATACTAATATAAGGAAAGTTTTAAGTCCTCCCAGCCATGAGAAAAGGTTAGCAAACCAGTTAGGGAATTTCAGTGAGTGCCAAGTCTGTACTGGCACATAAGCATGTCTTTGCATATCCTTAGCAATTTCTTCAACTACTTGACCCTTATCATCTATTTTAAACAACAATTGGTTAAATTCAGCTTACCACATACTCCTCCTTCAGCTGCTAACAAATAATCAAGTGCTAAGCGATTCTGATATATAGCAGTGCGCATCTGAGTACTTTGTCTAGCTAAAAGTGTAAGAGCTTGGCTAGTTTCATTGGTTATTATTTCAACTACTGCTTGCAAGCGAATAATACGATTAATCATGTAGACTGGGGTTCGATAACCATACATACCATCATCATTCCAAGTGGCAGGCCCATAATACTCAATGATTCTCTCTGGTGGCCAATCATCACCCTTCCACTTCTCCCACTTGCCTACTTGGAGGGGTGATCTCTTCTGTCGTAGTGCTCTTTTGTGTCTGTGGGTAGTGTATACTGGGTATCCTAATTGTTCTCCATGTTCAGTGTTTAACAGGAAGAACGAAGGTCTGATGGTCCCTAAGACACATGCTCCTCCCCATTGTGGCGGGAGTCGTGCATACGCTCGGTTTCCACAGATCCAATATAGGCCAGGTGGGGCTTGCCAGACATGGGTTTTGGCAAGATTAATCCATAAATCAGCAAGTTCAGGAAATCTGGCTAATGGGTTAGGAGGTTCAGGGTGTTTGATTCCTGACCACCATGACGTCTTTTTGGTAGTGGCATTATAGAATTTCTGGCTAAGACAGACCAGCTGTCCTACCTGTTGGGTGAACTGAGGTCCAGTTCTGGTATAGCAAAGACGTCCAACAATTGAGTGCGCTAACACCCATTCGCTAGTAGTCTTGTGTAATTCAGTCTGATTGTAAGTCAGGGAATAATTTAATTCTTGAGCTTCCCATGGCCACTGGTCACCCATTTGGGTTCCGCCACAGAAATAACAATCTGAGATTTTGAGACTAGATACTACTGCTCCGGCTAATTCTAAAAATAAATTCTGAGAAGGATGAGGGATTTCAAACTTATTTACATGCATGGCCTCATAGAAGGTGTTATGGATATGATATTTAGATGACTTGTGGGCTTGGGTATTCAATCTTATATACACAATGGTTCCCGGATCTACTGCTCCACCGGCAATACGTAAACCAAACTTGTATCCTTGTTTCCATGCATTAGGATTGCGTATCCGTAAGTGTAAGGGGTTACAAGCATCTTTCTGACATTTGTCATCTGTTGTTGACTTGGTTAGAGTGGCCATTCGTTTATCTATCTTTTCGTCAACTATACCATCATTCCATGTAGCATAAAAAACACATTCCCAATTCGGGCAATAGTAATCTGCTTCTGGGGCAGTACTATAGCCTGGTTCCTTTTTACCTGTACACTTTCTCCATCCTATGGCACCTTCTGGGCACATATACTTATGGTCATTTCGATACGCTTTTTCCCAGGTACCACAGTTGAAGCGACTATCTCTGTTTATAACATTACAGGCATCGAAATTCAAAACAACAGGTCTACTAGTATCTTTAAGTGGTTGTGTAGCAGTTATTATAGGTCCATCTGCATCCTTCCATCGTATTTCCAACGTGTAATATGATGGATTCTGATGCGGATTATAGCATACTCTAGATTTACCATTAGTGCAAACATTTAGTTCAGTGGTGTTATATATACACCGAGTCACTTTACCAGTGCAGGTATAATAAGAATGGTAAATCAAAGTCTGAGTTACTTTCAGTCCAGTTCGAGTAGAAGTAATGCAAGCAGTGCATGGAGGTAAGGCATAAGTCAGTTCAAAACCTCCAAAGCAGGCAACCAGGGCAAAGCAAAGGTAAAGATGCATGTTGATTGGAGTTCTTCTGAATCCTCAGCTTGCAGATCTTGACCACGACGTTCTTTCTTCGTCCCGTTCGCTAATGAAGCAATTCAACGGGTGCTGAGTGTTGATTGAAGATCCTCAAGTTGTCCATTACACATTAACCAACTTAGCAATTTCAGTTGGCTTGTGAAGTTCGGTCAATTAATATAGTACCAAAGCAGTGAAGTAGTGTGCAAATCACACGCAGATTGGGTTCGTTGAAACAAAACTGTTGCTGCATGGAAAACAGCAATCCTCTTCGAAAGACTTGGCTACTGCAAGGCACTGTGACAAAGTGTCTAAGTTGCTGGTTGCCGTCTCAGAGTAACTCGCAAAGGTGCATCAAGATGCTGTTCTGCTGTCCACTGCTCAGGTTCAGGATCAGCGGCGGGCTTGACTCTGCTGTGGTGGATCCAGGCGTCGATCTCCGCTACCTTTACTGCAGTTGGGGTAGACAGGATGACGGTGTATGGTCCCTTCCAATGGGGTTCCAACGGTGTCTTCTTCCAATCTTTGATCCACACCGAGGTACCAGGCTGGTAGGGATGCAGAGGTTCCGTCAAGTTGATAGGCAACTGGTATTGGATCCCCGCATGGAGAGTCTTCAGAACAAAACTAAGAGCTAGGAGTTCTTGCCTGGTTATTTCTGAACCAATTTGGGCTAGACTTCCTTTAATTCCCTGCACTATTGGTGGGGGTTTACCGTACAGAACTTCAAAAGGGGAAAATCCTGTTGATTTTACAGGAGCTGAGCGTATTCTGAGTAAAGCTATTGGGAGCACCTGGGGCCACTTTAGGTGTGTCTCCTGACAAAGCTTAGACATTTGGGCTTTTAGGGTACGATTCATTCGCTCAACTTTCCCTGAACTCTGGGGTCTATATGCAGTGTGGAGCTTCCATTGTATCTGCAAAGCTTTTGCTAACTGTTGAGTAACCTGGGAGACAAATGAGGGTCCATTGTCTGACCCTATTACTGCTGGAATTCCAAACCTAGGGACAATCTCTCTCATTAAAACTTTGGTAACTTCTCGGGCTTTCTCAGTTCTGGTTGGGAAGGCTTCTACCCACCCAGAGAAAGTACAGACTAATACTAATAGGTAATGATATCCATTGGCTCTTGGCATTTCGGTAAAATCAATTTGGAGGTGGTGCATGGGGGTTACACCTCCTGACTGAACTCGGGGTGCCGTTATAAGGCCTTGCTTGGCATTATTTTTGGCACAAGTTAGACATTGCCATGCTACTGAAGCTGATATGGTTGTCAATAGAGTAATGTAAAAATGTGGTCTGAGTGCTTTTTCCATAGCACTTTTCCCGTAGTGGGTGGCTTCGTGGAAGGCTTTGACAAAGGATGGTCCTAACAGTTCGGGAATTACTATTCGTCCAGGGGGTTGACTGCCCTCTGCTGGTGGCAGCTCAATCCATCCATCTTTCAGTACTCCATCTTCCTTGTTACAGTAGTAATCTAATTCTTTGGTGGTATATCGTGGTGTCCATAAGTTTAAAGGTACTGGAAACAATGCTGCTTGCATTGGCATGGCTTGTGGTGTAATTTGTCCTGTCATAGCTGCTTGTCGTGCTGAGGCATCTGCAAACCTATTTCCTCGGGCGACTTCTCCTTTTCCTGCTTGATGTCCTCTGCAATGCATGACAGCTACACGAGTTGGGGCCCATACTGCATCAAGTAACATCAGTATCTCGGGGCCATATTTGACTGATTTTCCTCCGGATGTGATGAGCCCTCATTCCTTGTAGAGAGCTCCATGGGCATGTAAGGTAGTAAAGGCATATTTGGAATCTGTATATACATTTAACACAAGTTTTGCTCCTAGTAATAGTGCTCGAGTGAGTGCTATCAATTCGGCTTTCTGGGCTGATGTGCCTGAAGCTAGAGCTGATGACTCAACTACTTCATGTTGAGTGACAACTGCATATCCGGCACAGCGTCGTCCATTGAGGATGAGACTGCTCCCATCAACATAATAAATTTGATCAGGATTGTCTATGGGCACATCTGTCAGGTCAGGTCGGCTGGAGAATACAGTGTCCATGACTTCGATACAGTCATGTTCTGGGAGTTCTTCACTAATGGGTATCAAGGTGGCTGGATTCAAGGCATGACTCACTTCCAGTTGTATCTGTGGGTTTTCACATAACATGCTCTGATATTTCAACATTCGGGAATTGGTGAGCCAGTAATTTGCTTTTTTGTTCCATGAGGGCAAGGACTGCATGTGGCACAGTGACTCGCATATTCTGTCCTAATGTGAGCTTGTCTGCTTCACTCACTAATAATGCTGTAGCTGCAACTGCTCTCAGGCAAGGTGGCCATCCCTTGGCCACGGTGTCCAATTGTTTCGATAGGTATGCTACAGGTCGCTCCCAATTTCCCAATTTCTGAGTCAACATGCCTAAGGCATTTCCTTGTGCTTCATGTACAAACAAGTGGAAAGGCTTGTGAACATCTGGTAGTCCAAGTGCTGGTGATGACATTAATTCTTCCTTTAACTTCTTGAAGGCTGTATCCTGCTCAAGTCCCCACTCCAGTGGCGACTTTTCTTCTCCTTTTGTGGCTTCATATAATGGTTTGGCAATTTGGGCGAAGTTGGGTATCCAGATTCGGCAATATCCTGCCGCTCCCAGAAAGGCTCTGACTTGCTTTCTGGTTGTTGGGGTTGGAATTCTGCATATTGCTTCTTTTCTCTCTCTGCCTAATCTTCGGCTTCCTTGGGTTATACGAAAACCCAAGTATTTCACTTCTTTTTGACATAGTTGTGCTTTTGCTCTGGAAACTTTGTATCCAGCTTCATTTAGTAACTGCAAGAGATCTTTGGTGGCTTGTATACATTCACGTTCTGATATGGCAGCTATCAGCAGATCGTCCACGTATTGGAGAAGCACTCTCTTCCCCGGGGCCACTGGATAGCTTGAAAGGTCTTGATTCAGTGCAGCACTAAAGATGGTAGGCGAATTCTTGAATCCTTGGGGTAATCGTGTCCATGTGAGTTGGCCCCCTCTTCCAGAGATGGGGTCCTGCCATTCAAATGCAAACAATATTTGACTTACAGGGGCTAATCTTATGCAAAAGAATGCATCTTTTAGATCTAGTACAGTAAAATGGGTAGCTTCAGCAGGTATCAGTCCTAGAAGAGTGTAAGGATTGGGTACAACTGGATGTATAGTTTCAACTGCATCATTCACTCTCCTTAGGTCTTGCACTGGGCGGTAATCATCTGTCCCAGGTTTCTTTACTGGCAAAAGTGGAGTGTTCCATGGGGATTGACATACTTTTAGTAGGCCGTATTCGAGTAATCTTTGCAAGTGGCGATGAATGCCTTCAATTGCAGCTCTTGGGAGAGGGTACTGTTTGACATGTACTGGTGTAGCACTAGGCTTAAGGGTTACAATTACCAGAGCTATATGTTTGGCTAGGCCTGGAGGACTGCCTTCTGCCCATACTCCAGGTGGTGCGTGGATGTTCTTTAAAGTTTGTTCGAAATAAGTGTCTCGGACAGAGTCATCAATGTAATATCTCCATTCTTCTTCTCGGGGAACTGTCAGCAACATTATTCCCGCTGGTTTGACTTGGGGGTTTACTGTCATTTGCATTTCTCCTTTTTCAGAGAAAGATATTTGTGCTTGAAGTTTAGCTAACATATCTCGTCCCAGCAGTGGCACTGGACATTCGGGCATGTAAAGGAATTGATGAGTTATTTGCTGTCCTCCCAGACTGCATATACGATTCTGAAGAAAAGATTTTGTAGCTTTGGCACCAGTTGCTCCTATAATGGTGACTGCTTTTGTAGAAAATGGGGCTATCTTTTTGTCTACTACTGAATGTTCTGCTCCCGTATCAACCATAAAGTTCATAACTTGGTCTCCTATTTGTATTCCGACCATAGGCTCCTGGAGACCTAAAGCAAACTCGGAGCCCGGTCTGTCCTACTCCACGTCCTCATCATCATGGACTGTCGTAGTCAATGCTTGTATTGCTCCTCCTCTTTCTCGCTGGAATTGTTCTCGATTGGCTCCTCCGCGGTTTCGGGGACGGCCTCGTCTTTCTTCTCTCCACTGATGATTGTTTTCGTCATCTTGCTGGGCGTCTTCGAGTTGCGGGCATGCATCTCTCCAATGTCCTTCCTCTCTGCAATAGGCGCATTGGTTTACGCCTAGTTGGGGTCGGCTTCCACCTCGGCCCCGCCCCCTTCCTCTGCTCCGTCGACTAGGGGTACCTCCCCTTTTCTGTTCAACTATGGCCGCAGCCAAAAAATCAGCTTTCTTCTTCATCTTTCGATCACATTCTCTCTGCCTTTCATTATCACGATTCACATACACTTTATGAGCGACTTCCAGTAACTGAGTTGTATTCATGCCCGCAAACCCTTCTAATTTTTGTAATTTACGTCTAATGTCCGGTTGAGACTGATTTACAAAAGCAGAATTCACCATACATAAACTTCCTGGTGCCTCGGGATCATAGGGAGTATACATTCTGTATGCTTCAGTTAATCTCTCATGAAATTCTGCGGGGCTCTCATCTAAACCTTGGATAACTCCTGCAACTTTGGAAAGGTTCATAGCTTTCTGGCCCCCCCTTCTCAGGCCTTGTAAAAAGCCTTGGCGAAAACGGGCTAGGGCTGTGGATCCTAGCTCTGTATTTGGATCCCATCGGGGGTCTTCATTCGGGAATTCTCTCTGGGCCGCTTCCCGATGGTCTATGCTTCCCGTCCCTGGTCCCGGAGCTACAGGGTTATCCGCCAGCCAATCAATAGCTGCTTTTCTAATTCGTGCCCACTCCTCTGTCGTGAATAGAGTGGTCAGGAGCTGGCGGCAATCTGCCCAAGTTGGTTGGTGGGTTTCCATAATAGTAGTCACTAATTCTGTAAGCTCTAAGGGTTTATTGGTATAGGAGGCATAATGTGTCCTCCAATTTAACAAGTCAGTTGTAGAGAAAGGGACATACACATAGCTTAGGGGTCCCGCTACCACCTCATCATCATTCTTTACAGGCACCCCCGGGACTTGCCGTAAGGGCATCATCTTGGCAGTAGATGTCTTTTGGGATCTGAGGGATATTTTCGTAACTGTCTTATCAGGGGTCACCTTCTTCTTTTCTGCGTGTTTCACTTTAGATGCACTTTTTTCTGGCAAACTAGCACTGGCAACCATTTTTACACTGTCAGTATCACTTATGGAAGTTTCAGTTTCTAATTGCTCTGTTTCTGTATCTGACTCTCCTTTTTCTGTCCCGGAAGAATCAACTTCAAGTAAAGAGGGTTCATCTTCCTGCTCTTTGGGTAATAGCTCAGGGGAGGGGTCCCGCCTCGGCTGTCTCGGGGTTTCTGGGGCGGGACGCCGGGCGGCTCTTACTGGGCCTGGGGTTTGAGGCTGTCGGGAAACCATTTCTGGGGAATCAGGATCTACCAGGATGGGCTTCTTCCTGGACTTCTTATCCTTCCCTTTCGTTCTAGGCTGTTCTATTTTCTGACTATAATCTGTCTTCGCTAACATTATTCTGCACTGTTCTTCATAACAGCGCTCCGCCCAAGGGGGCGGATCTTCACAAATACTTAACCAGGAATCTATATAGGGGTACTGATCGGGGTGCACTATCTGCACTCTACGGTGTACTAACTGGATAATTCCTACATTAAAAGTTCCCTCTCGGGGCCAGGTAGGGTCTAGATCGGGCCACTCCCTAGTACACAAAATCTGTAAACGGGCTGCAGTCATTTTAATACCATAATCTCCAGAATATCCCTCTTTAAAATGTGCAATCATACATTCTAATGGAGTGTTCCTAGTAGACCCCGCCCCTCCCATTTCGATGTGTGCGCGCAACAACAAACAGAAGGGAAAAGGAGGGCGGACCGTGGGTAAGGGGTCCTCACGGCCCTGGAAACGTATAAGGAGAACAAGTAACAAGACAAGACGACAATCGCTTCCCCCTTTTCGCGACCTGAACGCGGTCGCCTGGTCAGGAAATGCGCTACTCAGGGGTCCGCCTTCGCTTGGTCCGTGCTGCCAGACCTCTCATTCACACTTCATTCACACAATCATGCTAGCAACGTATCCCAGAATGCATTCGTTTCTATCTATTCTGACTAGTCTTATTCAATTTCCAAAATGCAAGAAGATGGGGGTTTCGCCCTGCGAATACCCATGCGGGGTTACTCGGCCCGTCTTGGAGAGGTGATCAAGCTCTCTTACCAATTTCCAAGTTCCAAGTTCAAATGGCAGCACTGCTCTTTCTTATCTGTCTAGACATAACAAATCAAAACTCTACTCACCGGATCCGGTCCTCAAACTTCCCAAGCAGGCGCATGAGTTGGACCTCGGACTCCCCTCACTCGGGTTCGAGGCGTTGGCTCCAACCACGCCTGGCACCCGCCGAGGTACGACCAGCTCCCTCCGATGCAAGGGACCGGTGGCGCCAGGGAGTAGCCCCCGTCGGAAGGGCGCGATCCCGGCAGGACCAAGCCTATAGAGGCGGAAAGTCGTGGTATATTGCCCTATATACACTCTGATTCCACAACTTCCCGGCCAACGCACCAAGAATATGTAGCAGCAGAGCGCAGACAAACCAATGATACCAGGAGTCTGTTCAGAAGGTCCAAATCATTTATTTGTGCACAAGTCTCAAGCAAAGTCAATTTCAAAATGGCTGAGCAAAGTTTTCTGGCAATACAACAACTTTTATAGACTTTTGCTCTATTCTAGGTATAGCAATACATTTCATTGGTCCCGGTACTCTCCCGTACCTCCCGTACCCCTTCTATTGGTCCCGGTACTGATATGATTATCCAATTATGTTCTTTCAGTGGGCTCAGCACCTGCTTATCCCCCCTTCTAGTCCCAATTACAATGGCCTGTTCACCAACTTGTTACTTTCCTACTTTCAAGGCTATTGGGCTAGTTAATACGTGCAGGGGAGCAGGGCTCTGCAACTTATCTGTCAGCAGCCTTAATTAAATCCCTTGCAGATGTATTCTTCTTATCAGTGACTTTTAAACATATTTTTCTGTATTTTTCCATCTTCCAGTTCTGTTTGTCCAAGCTAATTCAATACTCTTGCTATGTTCCAGCTAGCTCTACAGGAGCATATTGGGGGATGTGCAATTCCCATAGGCCTCTTCACTAGCTTCATTTACAGGTCAAGCTAGCTAGGCTTGCTTGCTTATATCAGACAATGTGGATCACAGGCCTTCACCTGCCACAACTAAACCATAAATCATAAAACGGAAGAGCACTACCAGAATTTCTACAGAAATTTAGTCATGAGAAATCTGACTGGTGAGAGTTTCCTAGATGCCCTGTCCTAGCCCCATGTGGATGAAAAGATGACTACAGTGTCAGAGGAGACTGACATCTGGAATACACACTTAACAACGGCCTTATTAAAAATCAGGACTGGCCTGTCCACTAGACAGGCTAGGCAGCTGCCTGGGCCTGTGGCAGATTCTGTGGGCAGCAGGCCATGTGCTTCAGCACACATGGCCTGCCACACCCCCCACGCATCCAGTTGTGCCACCCTCCTCTCATGCTGAACTGCAATGCTGCCCCCCCTCGCTGCCGCTGATTCTGGTGGCGGGCAGCTAGGTTCAGCGGCAGCAGCGGGCCGCTGCAGGGGACTCACCCGCTGCCAGAATCAGTGACAGCAGGGAGGGGACACTGCTCAGCATGCGGAGGGGAGGGTGGCGCAGTACACAAGGGGAGGCACGGGGGGGCACAGCCAGAGTTTCTGCCTAAGGCGGCAGAAACCTTGGGCCGGCCCTGTTAAAAATGGCCCCATAAAAGAAGGTCTTATGCCCTAAACACAAATGCTCTCCTTGGTACTCCTCAGAACTACAGGTTCTTAAGTGTCAGGGATGTAAACTGGAAAGGAAATGGCATAAATCTTGCCTGGATGAAGACAGGCACAACTGCAGAAAGCACATGGCAATGTAGCACCAAGCCTTAACAATTGCCAAAAAACAATGGGGGGATATTCATTGGCGGAAGCTAGCCATTGCCGCTGAAAACTAACCCCGGATATTCAATACAGGGGCCATATCCGGATCCCGGCATTCAATATCTGGGTTGCTGCAGAAGCTGGAAGCAAACAGGGCAGTGGCAATATTGAGCTGCTGCCCAGTTATCTTCCACAGGTAAAGTTAGGCCAGTCTGATGAAATGGGCCAGAATATCTAAAGAATAAGTTAGCCCTCTACACACCTATGAGGCCTCTAAGGTTGTCTCAAGGAGCATCCCTAACTGCACTCTTGCCAAAAGAAATCACATGTTGTGAAACTCGCCAGCAAGATTTCTCAGGAGAAGCCATACCACTCTGGAACTCATCCCCAGAGGGGCTACATATAACTCAATACTGTGGGGTATGTTTATTAAAGGGTGTTAAGGTAGCAGGCATTATCAAGCATTAATGGCAGTGATAAGGGGTTTTCCATGCAAAAAAGGCCCTGGGTGGGTAGGAAGCATTCCGGCAGTAGGGGAACAAAGGGCTACTTAATGTGTGCTAACAGGATATCGGTCATTAAGGTGTCAAGCGTGCACCTTAACACCCAAAAACGGCTGTCACTTTATTGCTGTATAAGGGAGCAACAGCAAAAGCCAATGTAAAGGTGATGGATCGAAGGACAGGTAGGAGCTGATTGACCTGACAGATCCATGGACATCCTACGTGGCAGCTGATAAGTTGGATGAGCATGTAGGAGACAGCTATACAATGCACTGGGGGGTGCCCACGTAAAATGCCATAATGTCAGTGGGTGGCATAGGACGGGAAAGACATGTCCCCCAGTAGAGTCAGAAATGGCACAAGTGTGCAGCGAAAGGAGGGTGGAGCAGGAGTGGTGACATGCAGATCAGGCACAGGAGAGGCATGAGTGAGGCGTCGAAACGCGGCAAAAAGTACCTCTGTAGGCCATGGTGTAGCAGTTTGCATGAGAAGACATGACTGCACATAGCCATCAGAAGGTGATGGATGGGCTGAAGGAAGGATGGCGGCAAAGGAGAGTGTGGTATGGGCTGGCAGTACCGATGTACCGAAGATACCTTCCCCAACGCATTTGTACTATGTGGGAAAAATGTGTGTCAGTTCCATGTAGAAGGCCTGATACCAGTTATGTGGGTCTCACACCTGTCCCAGGCACCCAACCATCATATAACACCCCAGACAAATGTGCATACAACCACTGGACAGGAGTCGCTCAAACCAGGCAAAAGGGGCACATATGGACATGGGATAATACCTGCAGGTGGCTATCCGAGGGGTAGGATGTGTCTGGATGTAATGCAGAGATGTGATGGATCCAAAGCTGTACAGTCACAGTCATAATGGCATACTTGACTCATGTTTCACATGTAGGTTACAGCTGTATGCATGTAACTGCCTATTAGCATACCGCTGTATCAGTGCAGTCATATCGAGGTACATAGTACAGATAACTTGGTACTGTCTGATGAAAAGCAGGGACTGTAGGAACCTGTAGTTAGCTGAGGCAATGGAGGATTAAGTGACCTGCCCAAGTTCACGAGGAGGTGTGGTCATTCCATGAAGGTTGTGACATAAATATAATGCAACAGTAACACATTCCAAAATGTCACACAAGGAGTACTACTGGCCTTGAACCCTGGTATCTTAGTTCCCAAGGCAGTACCATGACCATTATGCTACAGCTCCAAGCAAGTACCAGATATCTGCAGGGTGAACATGTGTGACCTCCTGCAATGGGCTGCAGCAGAGCCAATAAAGCCATGCTCTCAGAAGGGGATGATGGGGATTATGTGTCTGTCAGTCACAGCAGAGCCTGGACTGTCACAGGCATGCAAATGAACTGCACATAGACCCAAAAATGACAAGTGGGAATTGAGCCCTTGTCCCTTGTGTATGGAGAGACTGCACTAACCATTAGGCTACACCTCCACACTGCTCTACATAGCAATGTCTGGAATCAAAGAGACTACATGTCATTGCCTAAACTGTCTGCTGTGTGTGCCGGTATATGTTAGCCCCTCCAGTACCCATGTTGCACTGCACATGCAGAACAACATTTTGCAGCTGATCACCAAATGGAGAATGCAGTGATCCATCACATCAGCTCAGTAAGACACACTGACAGTGTGTGCTACAAGCACATAACAGCTGCAAATCATGCTACTGAGCAGTTTCAGTGCTTGTCCTGAGGGTGAGACTGGGCGCCCACCATCTGGTCCCCAGAACTTGCACTGTTAGAGATGGACTTATCCCTATCACTGCCTGTGTGTGGCAGGTGTTGTCTGTAGTGTGCTATGCTAGTTACCTTGTTTCCTGCCCACTTGTAGCATGAGGTAGTTGCCTGTTAGATCTGTGACCTGTGTCCTTCCCCTGTTTGATAGGCACTCTCCTAGAACATATCATGTCAGTGCCCAGCATGACAGCACATGCAGTGGGGGTTGTCTAGGCTTGCGCGGGGCTGCTGTTAACATCCTGCCATGACCACCACAAGCAGGATAAGAACAGCTGCAGTCCTAACCATTTGGAACTACCAATCCACCACAGCAAGCATAGTCAGACTGCATCTGCTGCCCACCATAGGGCTGTCTCAACCATGCACATACCAACTGTGCCCAGTCTGCACACCCAGCATTTGGCTCAATCTTTAGGATCCCAGGACAGGGAGTGCATCCACATCACTGAAGCTAGACACTATATAGCACGACATGGATACATAGCCGTGCCATGGTTGCTCGGTCAGAGTAAGAGTGCTCTCTCAGCATGAAATGCTGTGGCCACACAGGCTATGCATGAGGGAGACAGGCACTACGAAGTCTCAGTCATTGACTCTACCTCTGATGCAGACACATCTTGGCCAAACTGCTCTGTTTCAGGCCATGCCCACAATCCTCTGCTCCACATCATGCACATTTGCAGGCTAATGCTGGGAACAGCTTAGACTAAGTGAGGCACAGTGTAGCGCTGAAGGCTACAAAACTCTGGAGAGACACACACACATACATCGCTGTGCTGTGCAAAAGCGGGGATGGTTGGCATTCTTGCCTGCTACTTTGGTCTCAAGCATTGTTAACATGTGCTCATTGTGTAGGCGTTATTAGTGTGCTCTGACATTCACGCACGTTATTAATACCCGCTCAGTGTGCTGGTGCTATCAACCTGCCTTTCCATCCAGCTGTGGATAGTGGAGCCTGTCTGTGTGGCTGATGGTTTTCTGTAACCTTGCTGGCCGATTCATTGGGGTTTGCACATACTGGTGTGGTATCTGCACTGTAGGATAAAGTTTACCCATAGGAACATGCAATAGATGATCTGGACCTGAGTTTGGACCTGTGACCCTCCACCCATATACACACTGGCTTTGTGTGTTGAGTCACAGAGCTACTATATGGATTCAGTAGTCCCTGTGTGGAGCTGTGGTCATTGACAGGGTGAATGCAGACATGTGTAGGGGTCTTCCTATGTCTGCTGTGATCTCTGCATGCCCTGTACCATACCTGTTTGACAAGTGTGTTTGACGGGTGTTGGAGGGGGATGTGTTGTCCAGTCTGTATGTTTCAATGGCTGTGTATGCTGCTGGTGCAACAGGGCTTTAACTCATGATTGCACTCTGTGCCCCGTTAACGCCCACTCTCCGCCTCCTGTTCCCTTAACACTGCAGGAACCTTTAACGCTTGTTAGTGCAGTGGTATCGCAGCGTTAAGAGTGCAAGGATGCCAATAACAGGCATTAATGGAACACTTGCTCCCTTAACGCTCTTTAGTAAACATACCCCTATGTGTACTACAGGAAGCAGGTAAAAAGCCTGGCTCTTCTCCTAAGCCTTTAATGGCCATAGTGACTGACTTTTCATTCACTCACACTGCTTCAGAATTAGCTTGCTGCATGCCCTGACACTGAGACCAGATCAACATACCTTATTCACCTATATACTGTATATAATTTACCCTCAATCTAGTTATCCATTTTTATTTTTATTTATCCCTCTAATTATATTTATTTATCCCTATGCCTTTATCTTACCCATGTTATCTGTCTATATGTCCCAGCTGCACCTGTTACCTCTGCTGCCTATTAGGATGTTTCATTGTATGGTGCTAACATTGTGAGTATCCTGTCTATGTTATTTGAATATTCTACTGTGCTACCTGTAAAGATATACCATTTGTAGACTGTTGACATTAAGGGTCATTCCGAGGAGCAAACAGCGGGGATGGACATCCCATTGGGACATCCATCCCTGCTATTTGGCCCCTCTGCCAACCCCAACTAACTTTCCCGTATGTTGTACAGGGAGATTAGATGGGGGGGGGGGAAGGGGCATTGCGGGGGTGGAGTTAGGGCAGGCAGTGGGTGGTCTGCGGCCCCGGACGTACGGCTGATTCCAATGTCGGCCCTGTATGTCTAGGGCCAGCTGCCTGTACAGAGAATTTATTCCACATCTGAGATGGAAAACGTTCCCCTAGTTGGCGTAGCATGGCAGGCATGGGGCACAGGAAAGGCAGGAGGGGCAGAGGAGATTCCCCGCAGCCCAACTCTGGCCTTGGGAGGCCAGATTGGGGGTTGAGCTGTGGGGAAAGAAGATTCTTGTCCGGCGGCCAGGGATCGCAGGTCCTGAATGGAGCCACATTGCCATTTTTTAAATTTTATTTATTTATTTACATTCTCTTATATACCGCACTATTCTGCATCAGTGCGGTTTACATTGAACAAACTGAAATTACATTGAACAGGGCATTATAACTTGGAGATAACTATTTTACAGGGAACATGGGCTATGGAGGGTTAAGTGGCTTGCCCAAGACCACAAGGAGCACCTGTGGGACTAGAAACCCCAGTCCTTCCAGCCCAAGGTTGCTGTCCGCTAGTGGGATTTGAACCACTGACCTTCCGGTCTGAAGTACCTTGCCCCAACCACTAGGCTACTCCTCCACTCCAACCAGACGCCATGGTGCTGCGGTTCCATTCAGGAGCCCTGACTGAGTTAGCTGGGCAAGGTCTGTACATGCAGGCCGACCAGAATCAGGGTCCCGGCCTGCATGTACAGGCCTGGACGCGATTCTGATCCTGCAGTGCAAGAGGTGCCCTGCGGGATCAGAATCCCGTCTAACTCTGTGCATCTGGTTCTGACCGGGCACACAGAGGGCCGAAATGTCTAGGACAGAATCGGGCCCTAAGTATCATATTTATGTTATTTGAATGTTCTGTTATGCTGTTTAAAGGTATATATTACTGACATTGTACCATATTATTGCTATCTATTATTGCCTATCTGCAATTTTATGTCACTGTTCTAATTGTCTATTATGCTGACATGGGGGCATTGTTTTATTGTTATGCTACTGCAACAATGTAAGTTGTCTTTGTCAGGGGAGAACTGTTGTACACTGCCTTGGATGAATCTTATGATTTATAAATACATAAATAAATATAAAAGTGCTTTATTTAACCTCATAATCACATATTAGAACAAAAGGGTACTAACCAGTTTAAATTATTTCTTCATAGTTAACGTTCTTTTATTGCTTATTCAAGAAATTATAACAGTGAAACATATGCTATAAGGAAATAGAAGATCATTTTAAAAAAAGCCAAGAAATAAGTACAAATTAAGAAAAAGAAACCTGAATCTTGTAATCTCTAGCCCACCAACTGAGGGGTGGAATTAAACAATCAAAGAAAAACTAATAAACCATATAAGACTGTGACCTGCTTAAACTGCAGTTCTGTTCAAGTTAATGATATGAACTAACAAACCCCCCATGCAGCAGTGACATGTTATGAATGTGAAAGCCTGGGTCCAAGAGTCTTTTCAATTGTTTTGTATCAGAGAAAAAAATAACTAGCTCCTTCAAAAATAACTAGTTCCTGTTTTCCTTCTAAGGTTTAGAAACCCTCTGCGCTTCACTTGAGTCATCCTTGAGAAACCAGGGGATAAAGAATCTTTATTCTGAAAGAAAGATTTCAAAGCCCAGTCTCTGGCCAGTTCCAATGAAAATGTTGCCAATATTGTAACTGTAGTCAGTTCCATAGAAGTCTAAAGGACGGCAGTTAGCTCTAGATTATCCACTGTCAAGTTTCCACTCTCAGAGTCATCTCCAGGAATAATTTTAATCTTATTAGCAGCAATTTATACTGAGAATTGTAAAATGCCATTTTAATGGTTATTAATCATGTATGAGGATGAGTTCATAAGGTATTTCAGCCACCAGAGCGCCAGTCAGCTGGATCTCCACAGCATCCTGCAATATTCTCCTCCTGGCCTCACGGGATCTTGCTTAAGTAATTACTTCAAGCAAGGTAATAGCATGGGATGTTCTGCCCCCAAAGTTTGTGTGTACATGTTAACATTCTCTTTGTACTGAGCTGTCAGCTTGTAAACTAGGGCAAGCAGCTTCCTGCTAAGGGTTAAATGTTGTATGTGACCCATTCCTTCCAATCTAAGACATGCCTGACTCATATCTCAGCCCTACTGGTCAATTTTAGAGACCCCCTAGCCATTTGGATATGCTCTGCTCCTCTCCCTCTAAGACAATGGTTCCCAACCCAGTCCTCGGGTACTCCCAGATCAGTCAGGTTTGAATATGCATGAGATAGATCTGCATACAATGGAAGCAGTGCATGCAGATCTATCTCATGCATACTCATTGTGGATATCCTGAAAACCTGACTGGCCTGGGGGTACCCAAGGATTGGGTTGGGAACCACTGCTCTAAGGCAAAATCTCCAACTTGGGCATGGAAAGTCAACACCCCACAGCCTTTCTTTTCTTCTCCAGCCCCCTAGAATTCCATAAACTTTTCACAGGTTCAGCATTCATCCACTCCTGCAGTTGTTCAGTAGATTCTACAATCCATCTAGTCAGTGAATGTACCATTTACAGAAAGACTCATCCTGCACATTGCATGGGCCAAGAGAAGGACCTCAGAGTGATTATTTCTGAGGATCTCAAAGTGGTGAAACAGTGTGACAAAGTGGTGGCAAAAGCCAGAAGGATGCTGGGTTGCATACAAAGAGGAATTACCAGCAGAAAGGAAGAGGTACTAATGCCACTGTATAAGTCACTGGTGAGGCCTCAATTGGAATACTGTGTTCAGTTTTGGAGACCATATCTTGCAAAGGATATAAAAAGATTGTAAACGGTTCAGAGGAAGGTGACCAAAATGATTTGGAGCCTGCGTCAGAAGACTTATGAGAAGAGACTTGAAGACCTAAATATGTATACTCTGGAGGAGAGGGGGGACAGGGGAGATATTATACAGACCTTTAAATACTTAGGGGGTATTAATGAACAAACAAACCTCTTCCAAAGATGGGGAAGCTGTAAAACTAGAGGGCATAACATGAAGCTGCAAGGGGATAAATTGAAAGGCAATGTCAGGAAATATTTTTTCACTGAAAGGGTGGTGGATGTTTGGAATGCCCTCCTGATGGAAGTGGTGGGGGCAAATACAGTAACAGAAGTCAAAATGGCAACAGGATAAAATCAAAATAAACTTAACTATCTCTTATATCTCAACAAATAGAGGTGACCTACACGGAGCAGTGGGTACACCCCTAAACAAAGGCATGGGGAGGGGTGATCTGCATGGAGCAGCAGGTGCACCTACTCTTGCTGCCTTGCTTGGAGACTAGATGGACCATTCTGGTCTTTATGTGCCGTCATATACTGTTACTATATTGAACCATAATCAGTCCTACCTCTTGGTTTCAGCTTATACAGTAAATTCCTTATTCACTAAACAGTTGGAAATTAAGAGACTGTTGAATACTGCTCTGGAAAATGCAGTATGGGAACAATACACTACCCAGACGTTATTGCACAAATCAATGGATCACGTGTATTTATAAATACAAGTGTGATGAAAAATTTTAATCAGGTTATCTCATATCAACAATTGATCATGTTACTGAATTATCTCTAATTATGTCTGAAGCATGATATTTTCTTTATTAATTATGACTCTTGGAAGCAGGATCTCAGTATTAGAATAGCAAGGAATGACAATGAGGTGCATTGAGAGTGCAGAGCATACAATATGTGTGTCTTAGGGGTATGTTTACTAAACCGTCTTAATGTTACCGGTGCTAGTTGCAGCGTTAATGTGCAGAATGCCATATAAGGTAGTGGGCGGTCCGGAGGTAAGGTTGCAAGGAAATGGTATCGTGCGAAGTGGGCGCCGTGGCACGTTAATGCACGTTAACCCTAAGTTCATGCCAGCGCAGTGTTAGAAGCTAGAAAGATGTAGCCCACTGGTTACTGCAATGACTGTACAGGCAGAGGTGATGGGTTTGATCCTACAGTGGTGTTATGTAAGAAGGCTGTCTGAGGCATTTCCTTTTTTAATTTAAATCAGTGCTGCCAGCAAAAACACCCTCACAGTGCCATAACCTAAGGTGCAGCATAAGGTGCCCTATAAAGCACTACATAGGGTACATTATAAAGTGCCCTGTCCACCAAGGCACCTAATAATGTGCCCTAAAGGGCGCTTTATAGGGCACAAAAACTGAAACACACTCCACAGATATCAGAAAGGTTGCTATGATGAATCTCTGTCAACAAATTGTGTTTAACTTAGGATTTGTTATCTGACATTAATCATAGCAACCTTTTGATAAATGTGTAACGTGTTCCCAAGTTTAGGATGGCATTGCTAAGGTATGCATGTGCTAGTATTGGGAGATGCTGCTCTGCGCAGGGCCCAACAGCCTGACTCTCCATGAGCCTTTGAATAGTGGAGCCTGTGGGTATGGGTGTTTGTGCCCCTGTTGGCCGCTGCTCTAGGGCAGAGGTTCCCTACTCCGGTCCTGGTGGGCCAAACATGGTTCAGGCTTTCATGCTGTCCCTAATGAATATGCATGAGATACATTTGCATACAATGGGGGCGGTGCATACAAATGCAGCACAGGCATATTTATTAGGAACAGCATGAAACCTGAATGGTGTTTCGCCCTCCAGGACTGCAGTTGGGAAACTCTGCTCTAGGGAATGCACATGTTTATAGTGTTTGTGCTCTGTAGGGTAAAATATAGGCATTTATGGCATGTTTATTTTATCTGCAATAAAGGTTCTGTCTTTATTACCACGGTTTAGTACTGGGTAAAATATAGGGACATGGTTTGCAGGAGCCACAGCTGGGACTTGAACCTGTGACCTTCTGCTCCTGAACACACTGGCTGTGTGTACTGCACCAAACTGTTGCCACAGAGGCAGATCATTCCCTGGGGATACCATGACTGTTCATCAGACACCCACCTAAACGGGGCTTGGTCGTAGTCTGCTGTGGGCAGATGCTACTGCCCCCTCCACCTCCAGCACCCCTCCGCCACCATGCTGACATGTCCTTGTGCCGGTGGTGCTGGTGGTGCGCAGTCCCAGGCCATCCAGTGTGCCGGTAGGCAGCTGCCTATGGTGCGTGATATGGGGTAGGGGTGCCTGCATAGACATCTACGCTTTCCCCCGGCACTGCCTGCCAATGGTATGTGCCCTTTGGGGTACTTGTGGATACTGTCCCCTGGGACACTGTGGGACACAGACTGGTGGACATTTGCCCTTGTTCAGTTGCTGTCTTGCTGGTTTTCCGCTTCTACATTCCTATGCATCATCTAGGCATCTGCCTAGTCCACCCTGTGCCCCAGCTGCCCCACTGCATGTCCCGCCTGCAGCCCCCTGTAGCCCATTTGCAGCCTCACCATAGTGCCCTCTCGTACTTGGGCACTATGATGTTGCTGCACATGTATCAGTACTATTACTTTTCGTGGTTTCCCTGCCTTTGCTGCACATTGCTGACTGAAATGGTCTCTCTTCCCTGCAAATGTGCCTCTAGCGCGAGGTTTTCACTGGCGTTAATTTTCAGACTTTCATTTCACGGCGTTAGTATGCCTGGAGCCTCTCCCAGTCCACTCTCTGCCCATTGACCCCTTATCTCTGCCCTCTGGGGAGCCTTACTCCACCCTCTGCGCACCTTAACACCGCTGGAGACGTTATTGCGCAATACATGACGTTATCGTACGCTAATGCGCCATTATTGCGTGATAATGTCACCGCTGCGATGTTAGCGCTGTTTACTAAACATACCCCTTAGTAGTGAAGGTAATAGCAAGGGGACGCTGCAGGATAGGACTGAGGCACACTGACTATTTTGTTATCCAATCACAGTGCAGCCCTTACCCATCACCCTCTAATGACCTGTTTTGATATATTTTTGTGTTATGTTTCCATTCTGGCTGGAGCAGCCCAATTGTGTGACCTTAAGAGCAGATGTTGAGCCCTGCAGAGTTGTCCAAATTTTCTGCTAGCTGAAGAGAAATGTTTTGGCCTCCAAGAAGCCCTGGAACTCATTAACACTAATTATAGAACCAAACAGGAAAGCTGAGGAAAGGTGGAGCCGTAACAGGAGGGGCATCCGATGCTTCACTGACCAAGGTGAAAAAACAGTAAGGCTTTTGCTGGGAATATTTAACAAGGGGCGGTGTTGCAGGAAACATGCAGTGAATGAAAGAAAGAGAGATAGAGAGAGAAGTAATATTTGAAAGGCCAAAATAATGAAATGTGCATTTATATAAACAGGATGATGGGCAGTTACTAGCAATTATATCCTCTCGGGTATAGCTGAAGTGTAAAGGAAAGGCAGAAGGACTCAGGTGACCTTAAAAGGCCATCTGAGACAGGCTGAGACAGTTCTGGTTTACTCCAATGCATTGATGGACTTAATTTTATAAAGCATTTTCCACATGTGATGCCTGTTTTACATGTGGGAAAGGACTCATAAAATTGCATAGGTGCATATAAAGGGGGGACGTATACTTTTAGGCGCTGAGTCCTTCATGGAAATGTGTATGCAACCACATACATGCGTAAATAGTCTTTTATAAAATACCGACCACTCCAGTGTAAGACCCGTTGCTTGACGATGCGTAGTTGTTGATAGGCATGCACATGGGCAGAGTGCGCAAGTGCACGCATAGATGATAAAATACTATAATTTGCATGTGTTCTTGCAAAATCTAGGCGCAGGCATTTACAGGTAGTGCAGGTGGCTGGGAGAACCCCTCTATGGGGCAGAAGAACGTGTGAAAGTCCCATGCTCATTGTGCACTCTGCAGTATCGCAATCCATTCTTCCAACTTGAGATTCCAAGATTCAACCCGCAAACCTTTGACTCACAACGAAAATTCTACTAGGGGTGTGCACTTAAACTATAAATGAAATAGACAAAAAAAATAAGTTATTTTACTTTAATTTTTTTCAAACAAAACAAAATTGGCTGAAAAAAGCAATGGAAAAAAAAGCCCAAAATGTCATTTCCAGATTTCCTGTTCTTCCTCCAAAGAAACTCAAGCCCACTAAAATTTAAAAATTCAAGCTTCCTCAGGCCTATTCACGTTTCTTGGATGCGCCCTGCCCCTATCAGACCCCATCCATTGGGTCCACAGTCCAAAAATGGGCCAGGAACAACTGGGGATCACTCCTGCCCAGTTTAGATTGTGGACCTCCTGGATGGGGCAAGGTGTGGGCAAAGAATGGAGGATGTGGGCAGGCCTCAGGGGTTTAAATTTTAAAACTATTAAGATGCGGGATTTTGGTAGGGCGGAAGGGAATGCTGAGACTGGCCAGGGTTGGCCACTTCCTACTGAAAACAAAACAAAAAACGAATGAAATTCAGACTGAGGAACAATGTAGGGAGGGTGACAATGAAAAAGCTGAAATATTAAACACGTCTGTTTGATGTTCACTAGACGATCGCTGATGGTTGTCCAAGGTATAGATGGGAGTGAAATAGATACACCATCCTTTATGGAAGACAGTATTTATGTGGAGTTTGCAAAACAGAAAATGGATAAAGCCATGCGGCCAGATGAGATACATCACAGGACATTAAAAGAGCTCAGGGAGATTCCAGGAATTCTGCTGAAGAATTTGTTTAATAGATCTTGGGAGACAGAAGAGGTTTCATGGGATTGGAGTGGAGTGGATGTGGTCCCTCTGCACAAAAGCGATAACAGAGAGAAGATTGAAAACTACAGGCCAATAGGCATCAATGGTAGGAAAACTGATGGATTGGATACTCCATTGAAAGAAAGAATAGTGAACTATCTCCAGTGCAGTGAGCTCCCTTATTCAAGCAGTATGTTTTTGCTAAAAATGGATCTAGATTAAGGGTATGCACTGAATGTGGTTTAATTCAGCAAAGGCTTTGATACTGTCCCACACAGGAGACTCATAAATAAACCGAGCAGCCTGGGGATGGGGCTCAAGGTTGTAGACTAGATCTGAAATTGGCTGGGTGATAGAAGACAGAGGATGGTAGTAAATGGAATTCACTCTGAGGAGAGAGAGATGATTAGTGGCGTGCCTCAGGGATCAGTTCTAGAGCCAGTTCTGTTCAAAGTCTTTGGAAGTTATACTGTGGAGAGGTTAGAAGTAAAAGTCTGTATTTTTGCAGATGGCACAAAGATCTGCAATAGAGTGAATACTCCTAAGGGTATAGACAGAATGAGAAAAATGATCTAAGAAATCTGTAGAAGTGGATGAAAACTTGGCAGTAAAGATTCAATGCCTAAATGTGCAGAGTGATGGATATGGGGTGCAGAAATCAAAGGAACTGTATGCAATAGGGGGAAGAGGGAGGAGGTGAATGTGCACCAACTAGGAGAGAGACCTCAGGGTGATAATGTCTGGTGATCTTAAGGTAGCAACAGTGCTATAAAGTGGGTAGTTAGCAGAAGTGGGCTGCATAGAGAGAGAGAGCCAATAACAGCAGAAAAAAGCATCAATATTACCCCTGTTCAGACTTCACTTACAAACTGTGCTCAGTTCTGGAGGTTATAGTGATCCAGAAAAAGGAAATTCAAATGGTTGCAGGCTTGGCATCAAAAGATGTGTTGGATGAGGACAAAAATGTATCTCATTGGTTCCCTATCAGTTTCCACATCAAACGTCTACTACTTACCTACAAGTGCTTTCATTCTGGGCTCTTTACTACCTTTCTTCTCCTATCTCACTCTACACCCTTCCTCAGGAACTCCGCTCCTCTGGCAGATCCCTTTTATCTATGCCCTTCTCTGCCACTGCCAATTCCAGACTTCATTCATTCCATCTTGCTGCTCATATGCCTTGAACAAACTACCTGAGTCTGTGTGTCGGGCCCCTTCTGTAGCCCTATTCAAATCCAGGCTAAAAACCCACCTCTTTGAAGCCGCTTTTGGATCTTGATTCTCCTTACTCTCTTGTCCACTACTTATGTGTATCTTATTGTATGTACTCTAGTCCCCAGTTTCACTGTGTGTTTTGTCTTGATTAGATTGTAAACTCTGATGAGCAGGGACTATGGGGTATGTTTACTAAAGGGCATTAAGGTAATAGGCGTTAACGGCAGTGATAAGGGGTGTTACATGTGAAAAAGGCACTGGGCGGGTAGGGGTCGTTCTGGCATAAAGGGCACTATGGGCCATTTAAAGGGCATTAACAGGATATTGGGCGTTAAGGTGTCAAACATGCACTTTAATGCCCAAAAAAGACTATAACCCTAATGCTGGATAAAGGAGCACCAAAGAAAGTCAATGTAAAGGTGATGGATGGAAGGACAGCTGGGAGCTGATGGACCTGCCATATCCATGGACACCTTTCGTGGCAGCCAGTAAAGTGGATGAGCATGTGGGAGGCAACTGTACCGATGCACATGGGGGTGCCAATGTAACATGGTGCAATGTCAGTATGTATCATAGGATGGGGAAGGCGTATCCCCCAGCGGAGCCAGAAGTGGCAGGATGTGTGCAGCAACAGGAGGACAGAGTAGGAGTGGTGACATGCAGATCAGCCACAGAAGAGGCATGCGTGAAGAGCTGAAATGTCGAAAAGAGTACCAGTGTAGGCCATGGTGTAGCAGTTTGCACAAGAAAACATGACTGTACACAGCCAACAGAGGCAGATGGATGGGCTGAAGGAAGGATGGCGGCTGAGGAGAGGGTTGTATGGGCTGCCGTAGGTGCAATCCGCAACGTATTTGTACTATGCGTGAAAATGTGTGCCAGTGCCACCTGGAAGGCCTGATACCAGACATGTGGGACTCACACCTGTCCCAGCCACACAGCCACCATACAATAGCTCAGACAAATGTGCAAATAACAATTGCAGAGGTGTCATCCAAACTGGGTACATGGGGCATGTATGGACATGAGGTGATACCTGCAGGTGGTAGGATGTGTCTGCTTGTACTGCAGAAATGTAATGGAGCCAAAGCTATACAGTAACAGTCATGATGTCATACATGACTTATGTTGCCCAAGTAGGTTATAGCTGTATGTATGTAACTGCCTGTTAGTATACCGTTGTAGCAGTGCAGTCACATCGGGGTGTATCTTACCATCAGGTGGTAATGTCTGATGATAAACAGGAACTGTACAAACCTGCAGTCAGCTGAGCCTTTTGTGGGTTAATTGATCAGCTCAAGGTCACAAGGAGGTGTTGTCAGTCCATGAAGTTTGTGGCAGACATAAATGCAATAGAAACACATTCCGAAATGCCACATAAGGAGTGGTAGTGGTCCTCAAACCCTGGCATCTTGGTCCCCAAGCCATTGCCATGACCATCATGCTATGCCTTGAAGGAGGGGCCTGACATCTGCAGAGTGAATACGTCTGACCCCTTTCAATGGGCTGCAGCAGAGTCAATAAAGCCATGCTCTCAGAAGGCCATGATGGGGAATAGCATGTTTCTTGACCCAAAGTGTGGCCAGAATGCATAACAAAGTAGAAGGATGAGTGTCTACAAGTCACAGCAGAGCCTGGTCTGTTACAGGACCTGGTCTGTTAAATGACCTGAGTAACACACAGGCGCAAAATGAACATGTGGGAATTGACCTTTGTCCTCTGCTTATGGGGATATGGCACTAACCAGACTGCAGCTGATCACCAAATGGAGAATGGACTGATCCATCACATCAGCTCAGTACGACGCACTGACAGTTTGCTTCAATCACATAACAGCTACAAACTGTGCTACTGTGCAGTTTCAGTGGTCACCCTGAGGGTAAGGATGGGCATCCAGCACCTGGTCCCCAGAATTTGCCATGCTAGAGATGGTCTTTGCTAGCCAAGCTACAGATCTCCATTACTGCCAGTGTGTCATGTTAATCATTTTGTTTTCTGCACATTTGCAACATGCTGTATGTGCTAGTCACATCTAGGTCCTGTCTCCTGAATCTGTTGGTCAGGGAACCTCCTAGAACAGTGCATGTCAATACCCAGTGTTAAACTGCTGTGGGGGTTTCTAGGCTTGCATGGTTTTTTTTTACTATACTCCTGCTGGTGCTACCATTACCGTAGGGAGGAAACTGGAACACCTGCTATCCCAACCACCTAGGACAAACAATCTCCCACAGAAAGCACAGTCAGACCATACCTGCTGCCTACCACTGGGTTTTCAAGTCATGCACATACCAACTGTGGACAGTCCACGGGTCAGCATACATTACATGTGCACAGTGTCAACATGGACAGCCAGCATTTGGTTCAGTGATCAGGCCTCCAGGACAGGACATTCACACTCATCACTGGAGCCAGCCACTAGACTAGTACTATGTGGATACATATTCAAGCCATGGTCACTGCTCAGTCAGAGTGAGAGTGCCCTACCAGCATGACATGCTGTGGTCACCCAGTCCATGCACATGGCAGTTAGGCACCACAGCATCTCAGCTATTGACCCTACCTCCAATGCAGACACATCCTGGCCAATCATTGGGGGTTGCACATGTTGGTGTTGTACCTGCACTGTAGGCTAATGTTTAGCCACAGGGACATGCAATGTATGATCCACAGCCAGAACCTGAACCTGTGATCTTCTATACCAACTGTGTGTGTTGAGCCACAGTGCTGCCATATGGTTACAACACTTCCTAGGGATGACATGCTCCCCATCAGACAGACCTTGGCACATGTTGCAATGCACAGAACAGGACATGGCTTTGGTCTGCTGTAGGCAGGTGCCGCTGCCCCCTCTGTCAACACCCTCACACCATGCTGACTTGCCCTTGTGCTGTCAGTGTTGGTGGGGCACAGTCCCAGCCCATCCAACATGTGGGTTGGGAGTGCCTAGGGTGCAAGGTCCAGATGGGGGGGAGACAGAGGCATAAATGGATGGCCACACAGCCTCCCCAACCATCGGCCTCTGCAGGGGCCCTATCACCACCTGCCAATGTTATGTCTCAGGGGGAGGATGACAGCCACTACTGTGGTAGTCCCCCAGGCACCTGCATGTTGCAGCTACCTGGAGGTCTACAGCTGCTGGTACTGTTGGCCTCTTCCCCCACAGCTGGGTTCAGCGACAGCAGGGGAGAGCCAGCCGGGATCTCTGCCTGGGGTGCGAGGACCCTTGGAATGTCCCATGTGGCACATCTCCTTTCCACAGCAGCAGCATGTCTGTGTGCTGCCACTGTCACTTTGGGATCATGATTGACATCACCAATGATAATGCGGATGGCAGGATACTTCTTTGTGGAGAGGCTAAAAAGGTTGGGGCTCTTCAACCTAAGGAAGAGATGGGTGAGGGGAGATATGATAGAGGTCTATAAATTAATGACTGGAGTTGAACAAGTAAACATAGATTGATTGTTTACGCCATCAAAATGTAGGAAGACTAGGGGGACATGCATTGAGGCTACCGTGTAACCCATTTAAGACTAATAAGAGAAAATATTTTTTTACTCAACGCGTAATCAATCTCTGGACTTCATTACTGGAGGATGTAGTAAAAGCTGTTAGTGTAGCTGGGTTTAAAAAAGGTTTGGACAGGTTCCTGGGGAAAGATCCATAAACCATTAGAGGACCTGGGATATCCACTGCTTGCCCCAATACAAGCATTGTGGAGCCTGTGTGTCTTTTGGGGAAACTGCTAGGTACTTGTGACCTAGATTGGCCACTGTTGGACACAGGATACTGGGCATGATGGATCTTGGTCTGACACAGTATGGCATATTTTATAATCTTATGTTCTTATGTGCCACTTGGGCAGCTGCCTGGTCTGCCCTATGCATCAGAAACCCCCACTGCATGACCCACGTGCCACCTCCTTTGCTCCATTTGCACCATCAACACAGTGCCCTTTCATACTTGGACACTATGCAGTTGTTGCTAATGGAGCACTACTATCACTATCTTGGGCCACCCTGTCTGTGCATCACATTGCAGACATTAAGAAAGGCTCTCTCTCCTCAAAATACACCCTTTCCGCGAGGTTTTACTTTGCTTTAGGATTTCGAGCATTAAAGGGCTTTAACACACATTAGCCCAACAGGCATTAAAGGAACACCTGTTACTAATGCCCTCTCTCCACCCCGTTAATGACCACTCACCACCTACTGCGCTCTTTACGCTGCAGGAGCCTTTAATGTTCGTTAATGCAGCTTTTTCACAGCATAAAGGGTGCAAGTGTCTGATAACAGGCATTAATGGAACACAGGCTCCCTTAATGCCCTTTAGCAAACATACCCCTATGTCTTACATCTATATGTACAGCGCTGCATATACCTTGTAGCGCTATACAAATGATTAGTACTAGTAGTAGTAGGATATACATATACTTATAAATAAACCTGAGAAGAGAAGTGGAACAAGGGAGATATATACATGATATAGGCACTGTGAGGAGGTAGACTCGGGAAGATTATCAAGAAATATTTTGCATGGAAAGGGTGTTGATGCCTAGAATGTCAGGGATGCTGGAGACAATAACAGTAATGATATTCAAAGGATGAGGGATACTCATGGTGAATCCTTTACTGGTAAGAGGATGGAAATGAGGCACTGGGGTAACCTGTACAGTTACAACACTACTGGATAGGCCATTTCAACCAATGTAACTAGGTCTGATTCACCGAATTAGAACTCAGGACTGTCGTACTTACTGTTTTTCCCACATTAGCTGCTTGCTCCTTTGAATAACTTTTCTGGAAGGGAGAGCTGCCCACATGGGGGTTGTGAGAAGCCCTGGTAGCAGATAAAGCCTGCTTGTCACACTGGCACACAAAGTCCTCTGCTGCTTTCCTTAAAGAAGCAAAACATTCTACACTGTCACTGAACCTTGCGGTACTGGATTGGAAGCAGGAACCCCTTCCCCTAAATCAGAGATTCAATTGTACTGTGTCACAAGCCTCACACTAAATAAGAACAAGGTGTTCCCAAATCCTCCCCTTGTCAATGGGCAAACTCCATGCATAGCTTACTAAGTAAAGCTGCTGGAACTGGTGCTCTTTCTAGTTCTGTTTTCAGACTACCTGTACCTAAAAATACATTGGATAACCATTTCTGTTTGGGCGGAAATGTAATCATTCACCATAATTAATCCAGTCTACGTAAGTCCAAGTCGTAAGCCATTTGGAAATCAGTGTGAGCTTATCTGATGATACTTTGGCAGGTTACTGGTAGGGTGTATCTAAAATGTGACTATTTGGTTGGTGGGAGAGCATCTTTAATAAAGCAAAATAAACAAGGATAAATTGTTTATTATCCTTATTTAGAAGGTCAAGTTAGTCTGATTCTGTTTGAGCTTTGTTTTCTGTTATTTGCAGGTGAGTTAAATTCCTCTGAGGGGCTCAGTTTGCCTACAACCTTTTATTTCCAAAAAGCAAAAAGAATGCGCAGCGTTTTTGTGCGTAGCGCGGTGGTGTTCAAATCACTTGTGTTTAAGGTTTACCTTTCTGATTATGGTGTGTTATCAGCTTTCCCTTTGAAGAAGCATTATTTGCAAAACGCATATTTGGTACCGAAGAGTATGGCGTTGAGATATAGTGTGGGGCCGGTGTGCCCCACTGAATTTCATCTAACTTCATCAAGACAAAGAGAATCATTTTTGATAAGCTCAATATTGTTATTTTGACCTGATAGTATGGTTCTGTCTTTTGGTGTTTGAAGATCGCTGTTGCCATGAAATGTGTTTAGTTGCAATGTTGTAATGTCATCTAGTTGGTTGGAGAGTGGGTTTTGGGTCGGTCATTGATGTTACAGGGCTTAGGACTGGAGTTTTTTCTCCAGTCTTTGGTAGATGCCCGGTGTTCTGAGACCTTCCCTCCTTCTCTAGTTAGATTGTCTGCACTAGAATTGTGCTCTTGACATCCCTTACCTTTGAAGTTTGTTATGCATGGAGTATATTTGTTTGAATGTTTCACAACCTTTTATTGGTTTCTAGGAAATGAGTACTGGAAAGAGAAACAGTTGTGAAAGGGGGAAAAAAAGAACGAGAAACAGTCTGTTAAATGGTGTATGGGCAGCAGATGCTCCAGTGATACACTTTGTTCTGCCTGAAGACCTGCCAGCAAACAACCCTTTGCCCATATGTGCACATTCCTTTTATTCATCTCTGACTGATTTCAGACCCCAAAGTATTTTCTCCTTTTAAAACTCTGGCTCAAGCGATCAATGCAAATGCAACTCTTAGAAAATATAGCATTGCTTTTGCCAGATAGAATCTTGGTGCTTGCCACCGAAATGCTGCTTTGATAGATGGCATATAAATCCTGTTAAATAAATAAATAAAGAGAATTCATTCATCTTTCCCTAGTGTAGGTCTCTTTATTTTTCCTGTCTTTTGCAACTTTACTTCCTCTCTCTTTCTCTCTCTTATACCCACATTCATACTTGAATTTGACATACTTTTTCTGTGGATGAAAATCCTTATTTCATGCCTCTGTCTCTCATCTACTCACAGACAGCATTATCCCACAGAATTGTGTAACGAAAGCACACTTTAAGGTATTGGATACTTGACATTTTGCTTAATGGATCATTTGGTTCAGCTATTATGTAACAAAAGACATGCAGTCCTGTGATACCATACAGTTATATTTACAAGCATGGCTCACTTACACTAAATGCTGATAGCACTAGGTAGCAAAAAAACATGAATCTCTCTGTCACAAACGCTACTGAATATAATTCTGTCACACCTCTTCTTCATATCACACTATCCATAGTGTACACAAGTTTAGTTTTCAAGGGCTGCAAACAGGCAGGTCTCAGGATATTCCTAATGAATATGAGGTGTGACAAAAAAGAAACGAGACTGTCCCATAAATGTTTTATTACAAAATCTACAGAGAAATTACGCATTGTCCCCTTCAAAGTAACCTCCCCCCAGAGTTAATGCACTTCTGCATTTGCTTCTGCCACATACGGAAGCACTTGGTAAAGTCCTCCTCCTTGAAGTCCCTCAGCTCCCTCGTCACAGTGGCCTTGATATCTTCTACAAAGGTGAAATGAGTTCCTGGGGAAGAGCCAGAAGTCGCATGGTGCGAGATCTGGGGAATAAGGAGGGTGGTTAAGAGCTGTGATCTGTTTGTTGGCCAAGAACTGCCTCACACTGAGCGCACTGTGTGCAAGCGCATTGCCGTGGTGGAGCAGCCACGACTTGTCTCTCCACAGAGCCCACCTGCTGCGCCAAACCTGGTCATGGAGGTGATTGAGGACCTGCTGGTAGAAGTGCTGGTTGACTGTCTGACCCTCAGGCACAGACTCATGATGGACCACTCCCTTCTGGTTGAAGAATGTGATCAGCATGACCTTGATCCTTGATTTGGACATGCACACCTTCTTAGGTCTGGATGACAGATGAGTCTTCCACTGCAGACTCTGTCTCTTGCTTTCAGGGTCATACTGGAAGACCCAAGTTTCGTCTCCTGTGATGACTCGGCCAACGAACTCTGGATCTTCTCCGATCTTCTCTAGCAAGTCTCGACAAACATTGACCCGGTGCTCCTTCTGGTCGTCCGATAGAAACCTGGGAACCATCTTGGCGCACACCTTCCGCATCTCCAGCTCCTGCACCAAGATGGTCCACACTGACTCCCTGTTCAGGCTGAGCTCCTCAGCTAACATCCGCACCATCAATCTGCGATCACTCCGCACCAGCTGGTTCACTCTGTAAATGTTCTCAGCTGTCTTTATTGTGGAAGGCCGTCCTGACTTGGGGTCATCCTCCACCTTCTCACGACCAGTCTTGAAGCATTTGTGCCACTCGAAGACTTGCAGCTTTGACATTGTATCTTCTCCATAAGCCTTTTGAAGAAGTTGGAGACATTCAGTTGGGCCCTTCTCCAACTTAACCAGAAATTTCAAGTTGATTCTTTGCTCCATATTTCTGCCACCTCCAGTTGCGTGACAAAGCGATGGAGCAGTGTGCTACAAAAAAACCTGAAAAAGAAAAACAGAGTGAGAGAGATGAAAAATATTATAGCAGAATAGTGGCAAGATGTTGCACAACACAGTGACATAAGCGGTTAACCAATTGGCATTGAGTCATGGGTATGGCTGCCACAGTCTCGTTTCTTTTTTGTCACACCTCGTATGCATGACATAGACCTGCATACGTACTACTTCCATTGTATGCAAATTTATGATGCATAGTCATTAGAAATATCCTGAAATCCTGGCCTTTTTGTGGCCCTCGAGAACTGAACTTGTTCACCCCTGCTATAGTGTCACAAACAGTTCACCACTCCCATATCCAACAAAAAAAGACCTAGCAGGAACCGACACCAGACAATACAACTCCAGTACATATCTACACTTTGCTTACAAAACACAGAAAACAAGATATTAAGGGCTGAATGGATTGATGGATGTAGTGTGACTGGGACATTCTCCACTGACATTACTATTGTTTCTGGGTGAACTAGGGATTGTTGTTTTCTCCTGCTGTTGGCGCTACTGCTGCTCGCAAAGCCACATAAACAGCAAGTTTGTGCATGTTTGTCAACAAATGGACTGATGAAATAAAGTGTGCTATGCTTTGCACACAGATTAGCTTTGTTTTTGCACTCAATTTTGTGTGCTAACAAAACAGAAAGGAGTTTTGCACATGAGCTAACTGTGCACAAAGCCTCGAGCAGACAGCAGCGGCATACAGCACATTTAAATCCATGTCAATGAAGCAATTAGCTATTCAGCGCAAATGCAGGCAAGTGCACCGAAGGCCAGAAGGCTGAGCTCAATGCTGGGATTTTAATGCAAAGTCTGAGGAGGTGTAAAGTGTTAGCTCATTGGAATGCGTAACTGGTATGGAATTTCTCCTTGGACAAGCAGGATTCGTCAGCCACACCTGGTGTCGTCCTCCGACGGCGCCAGACACGGAAGTGCTCTCTAGATCTCAGAACGTTCTGAGCATGAACCAGAGGCCCAACCCACGAGCTCGCCCCTAGCCAGCCAGTCTTTTTTCTTCCGCCGTGCCTTACACATGCAGACCCCAGCTCTCCTACAGCCAGAGAAGATAAAAAGAAAGAAAAAACATCCACGTACAGCAAGAAATGGCTTCCAAAGCAGGATTTAAGAAATGCTGCCTCTGCTCCCGAAAAATGAGCTGCTCCGACGACCACAACCGGTGTGTGAGATGCCTAGGGACTAACCACCAGGTCTCCGACTGCCAGCACTGCTCTCGCATGTCCCCCAGAGCGCTGAAATCGAGAGGCCACGCTCTGAGAGACTTTTTCTCCTCTCAGCCGACCCCGGAGCTTTCCCCGATGGCGCCGTGCTCTGCTGTTCAAGCCGGCTCCTCTCCTCAAACCCGGGATGTGCCCCAAGGGGCCTCCATCCCCTGTCAGCCGGCAGCGAGACTCCTGGCCTCTTCAGAAGCTCCGGTAGCCACAGTGAGTAGAAAACATGCCTCCTCTGGGAAGCCAGCGAAGAAACTCAAGCCTTCCCACCGCAGCTCCTCTGGTGCCCCCCGCGGTGAGCAGAATCACCATGCTCTCCACGAGGCTTCTGGAGGCTGCCATGCTACCGACGTCACTGATGGAAGCTCCCCCCCCTTCCCCAGCCATTGGACAACATCAGGGATCTGACGTCATCACAGTTAGCTCCGCCCCTCCAGTTTTTTACTGGACAACGTGGCACAAGCTCCGCCCATGGACCTGCCTCCGAATTGCTGATTGGACAGGCGGAAAGGGCTTCCCTACAACACACAGGGACTCCTCGACATGCCGGCTCCATCTCCCCACAGGCATCAAAACATCGCAAGCAGCATCGGGCCCGAGACAGCCATCGGAGCAGAGGGGACGGCAATTGGAGCAGAGACAGCGATCGCCGATGACATCGGGGCAGGGACAGAAGCCTGGACTACAGTGAACACCACCAAAAGAAGCACGGCAGCTCCCGCAGCCCTAACAGGTCCCACAGAGCTCAGCGACAGAAGCAAAGCGTCTCAGACAGCCCTGATTCCAGGACACACAAAAAGGCTACTCCTACAAGATCTTGCTTGGCACAAGGAGGTCAGCTTATTCCAACAGCAAATCTCACTGCTACAGTGCTCCCTAACCAGGGAGCTATACTTCAACTCTTGTCCAGCCTCACCAACCTTCTAAAGGAGGGTATCACGGAAATCACCCCTATATCAACCGAGCCCCCCAAGAGACCGCGCGGCTCCATCCACAGCTCCACGCAGCATGATGACAGCGCTTCAGAGAACTCTGAATCTCCATCCCTCCTCAGCACAGGAGAGGAGGAGGAAGAAACAACCGCACTTCGATCTGAACCCTCAAGTAAGGACACCCAAACGGCATCAACTTCATCCACGGCAGGAGGATCCACAGTGACATCTACTAACCCGGAACCACACCTGCCAACTCCGCCAGAGGACCTCACATACCCCAAGTTCCTGCGCAAGGTCGCATCCACCTTAAGCCTTATACCATTGGAGCCAGCGGAACAAGCCGGACCAGAGGTGTTCATGTACCTCAACGCTCCGAAAACGCCTGTCACCTTACCAGTTCACCAGCGCCTTTTAGATACTCACTCCAAACTCTGGCAGAACCCAGCCTCTGCTCCTGCATGCCCACGCAAACTGGACGCAAAATACCAGGTCCAACAGGCCCCCGGGTTTGGAAAAAGCCAACTACCACACCATTCCATTGTTGTGTCCTCAGCCTTGAAACGCATCAAGTCGTTGCGCAACCATGTCAACTCCCCTCCCTGGAGAGACCACAAACCTCTCGACGACGTAGGGAAAAAGGTCTTCCAAGGGGCAATGCTGAACGCAAGAATTGCCGCGCACCGGTTTCAGCATATACTCTACCAAGATTCCCTGCTGGACACCTTAAAGGACACGGTAGCATCTCTCCCCGCCGAGGAAAAGGCTAAAGCCACATCCGCCATCGGGGACCTCAAGGAATGTGGTAAACACATGATAAGCACAATACACGATGCCTTTGAGATGGCCACACGCACAGCCGGTACCACCATATCCACCAGGAGGCTGACATGGCTAAGGGCATCGGGCCTGTGCAAGGACACCCACGAATGCATTGCGGATGCCCCATGTAACGGCGAGTCACTCTTTGGTGAGAAAGTCACAGACACAGTCAATGACATGAAGAACCACTGCACCACCCTGCAAACTCTTGCAGAAGATGGTCTAGAGCGTGGCTCCAACACCAAGGGAAAATACAACAGCAAATCCTACACGGCCCACAAGAAGTTCAACTCCTACCGCAAGTGGCAGCTGCCTCGGTACAAGCAGCCAGCATACCATTCCTCCTATGGAGCATCGCACCAGCAGAAGCACCAGAGGGACAGAAAGCAAAGGAAACAACCGCCCCAGCCGGGGAAAAGCGGCCCTTCCTTTTGACAATCAACCCGCAGAGAAGCCGACATCGCTCCCAGTTGGCGGCCGACTGTCTGCCTTCTCGGCCTCCTGGCAACTAATCTCCACAGACAGATGGGCCCTACAGATCATCCGGGAGGGATACCACCTGCGCTTCCTGACCACCCCTTCCAGTGCTACAAACCATCCCAAGCCAAAGAAAACCCCCTACTGATGCATCAAGAACTGATACACCTACTGGCATCCCAGGTCATAGAGCCAGTGCCCCCCAGCCAGACCAACCGGGGTTTTTACTCCAGATTTTTCCTGGTACCCAAGAAATCAGAAGGGGTGCACCCTATTCTCGACCTCCGGGCCTTGAACAAATTCATCCACAAGGAAAAATTCCATATGTACTCATTGGGCTCCATCCTCCCACTTCTCCAATCCGGAGACTGGATCGCATCCCTGGATCTACAGGACGCCTACACCCATGTCCCGATCCATCCGGAGGACAGGCAGTACCTATGGTTTCAAGCCCTGGGAGCCCACTACCAATAAAGGGCCCTACCGTTCGGACTCTCCCCTGCGCCATGGGTATTCGCAAAATGTGTTGACGTTGCAGCTGCACACCTGCGAAAACAAGGCATCCAAGTCTTCCCATACTTGGACGACTGGCTTCTCTTGTCACCGTCAGCACGAGGAACACAGGTGGCAGTCAGAAAAAACATCCACCTCCTCAATGACCTTGGGTTCCTGATAAACTATGGGAAATCACATCTCATCCCCTCTCAATGCTTAGAATTCATCGGGGCCGACATAGACACCATAGCAGCAAAAGAGTTTCTCCCCAAGCAACGCGCAGAGAAATTAGCCGCTCTAGCTATGGAAGTGTCCCTCTGGACAGTCTCAATAGCCCGAGCCATCCTGCGGCTCCTGGGCCATATGGCCACCACCACCCAAGTGCTGCCTCTAGCGCGGCTACACATGCACGTCCTTCAGTGGCGGCTACGCTTCTGTTGGAAGCAGTGCAAGCAGCCCCTCTCCACCATCATCACTCTCGATGTTCGGACCAGGAAAAGCCTCCGCTGGTGGATGTCCAAACAGAACCTCACCAGGGGAAAACAACTGCAGCAACCCAGCCATCAGATCACCATCACTACAGATGCATCCAATACGGGCTAGGGAGCCCACATGGGTCACCTACGCATGCTAGGAGCCTGGACAGTGGCAGAAACGTGTCTCCACATTAACCTTCTGGAACTCAGGGCCATAAAATACGCCCTACAGGCCTTCCAAACGCACATCTACAAGAAATCGGTGCTCATTCAGACAGCCAACCAAGTAGCCATGTTTTATCTAAACAAACAAGGGGGGACAGGCTCATGACCCTTGTGCAAAGAGGCCCTCAGCATTTGGGCACTGGCCCTAAAGAACCACTGCTGGCTATAAGCGTCCTACCTACTGGGTGAACAGAACTTCCTTGCGGACAGACTAAGCCGACAACTGAGTCCACACGAGTGGTCCCTGAGCCCCGCAATAACCAGCGACATCTTCCTTCGCTGGGGCCAACCCCAGGTCGACCTGTTTGCCACGGAGCAGAACAAGAAGTGCAACCTATTCTGCTCCAAACGACCATCACCCCACAGCATAGCTTCGGATGCCTTCAACGTGTTCTGGGGGGAGTGGTCTCTAGTATATGCATTCCCGCCCACACCTCTGATCTCCAAAACACTGCAGAAGGTGATCCAAGACAAAGCCCACCTCATCCTTGTGGCCCCATACTGGCCCCGCCAGATGTGGTTCCCGACCCTCCTACGCCTCACACTGGAGCGCCCCTTCCATCTTCCTCTTCAACTGTCCCTGCTCACCCAGGATGACAATCTCACCCTGCACCCTCAAGGCCCTTGCACTAACAGCCTGGAGGTTGAGTGGCTGAACCTCTCATCACTCAGCATTTTGGAGGAGGTCCAACACATCATCCTCGCAGCAAGACGCCCCTCCACCAGGAAATCCTACGGACTTAAGTGGAAGCGGTTCAGCCTCTGGTGCAATGCCAGAGGGCTAAGCCCATCAACTTGCCCCATTCCATACGTCCTGCAGTACCTCACAGCCCTCTCCAAACAGGGACTAAAAACCACCTCCGTCCGTGTCCACCTAGCAGCCATTGCAGCATTCCACGACCGAGAGGGTGACACATCCATCGCTGCCTCACCCCTGGTGGCAAGCTTCATGAAGAGCCTCAACAACTTGCAAACCCCAGTACGAGCCCCTGCCCCGGCATGGGATCTCAACTTGGTCCTACAGCAGTTGACTCTACCACCTTTTGAGCCTATCCTATCAGCCTCGATGAAAAACCTAACATGGAAAACACTCTTTTTGATAGCCATCACATCCGCCCACAGAATCAACGAACTCCAGGTGCTGGTGGCACACCCTCCATACACCCAGATCCTGCATGACAGAGCCACTCTGCGCACTCACCCAAAATTCATACCCAAGGTGGCTTCGGAATTTCACATAAATCAAGTTATCGAATTACCAACATTCTACCCTGAACCGCACTCCTCCCCCGAAGAGGAGCGCCTACATACACTAGACTGCACCAGGGCCCTCTGAGCCTACATGCTCAAGACAGGCCTGCTCTGGAAGGGCTCTCAGCTGTTCATATCCTATGATCCCAACAGGCCGGGCCGCCTGGTCACGAAGCGCACCATGGCCCAGTGGATCTCTGACTGCATCGGTTTTTGCCACGAACGGGCGGGCGCACAAGCGACGCCGAATGTGGGACCGCACCAGCTCAGAGTGCTAGCGGCCACCATTGCGAACCTCCGCTCCATTCCCCTGAGGGACATCTGCAGAGCCGCCACTTGGTCCTCGGTCCACACCTTCCAGCGACATTATTGCTTGGGCTTGGACACTCAGGCGTGGTCTGCGTTTGGTCAGGCGGTACTCTCCACCGCCACCAGCACCCCATAAACCCTGCGACTAAACCACCTGGATAGTCGCTGACAGTATGCTCTGGCCATGTTGGCCTTGATGTTCAGTATAATAATATGTTAACCTCTCCGGCCATGTTGGCCTTGAAGTTCGGCCATGTTGGCTACCTGATACTATGTTGACCTCTCCGGCCATGTTGGCCTTGATGTTCGGCCATGTTGGCTACCTAATGTGTGCAATGCCATATTAATTAACGTAATGCCATGTCCCGACCAGGTTGGCCTTGACCTTGGGCGACAACCGGCGACATTACTTGTATGCAACGTTTTTTTTATATGTGTAACCATGTTTTGCAACGTCAATAAACAACCTTCTTCACCTAGACTCGGCCTCCCTCTCCACGGCAACTTCGCGCTATAGCGCAGCTAGGGAGGCACGAGGTGTGGCTGACGAATCCTGCTTGTCCAAGGAGAAAACAGGGTTACTTACCTGTAACGGGAGTTCTCCGTGGACAGCAGGATAAGTCAGCCACACAATCCCACCCACCTCCCCAGGCCAAGGTAGGCCTGCGCACGCCCCTAGCCACAGGCCCACCGGGCACAGCTAGAGACTCACTGGCTGGCTAGGGGCGGGCTGGTGGGTTGGGCCTCTGGCTCATGCTCAGAAAGTTCTGAGCTCTAGAGAGCACTTCCGTGTCCAGCGCCGTCGGAGGGCGACACCAGGCATGGCTGACTTATCCTGCTGTCCACAGAGAACTCCCGTTACATGTAAGTAACCCTATTTTATGCCTGTTGCTACTCTATCTTGAGCATACGGCACCCACAACTTTTTTCTGGCTTTGCTGAAGGGAGTGATGCAAAAAAAACAGCAGGCAAGTCATGCTGGAACCATGTTATGCTCATGTGCTGGAATGCAATCTGGCGCATAAGCATTGTTATTATTCTGTGCAGAATAATATTGGTGGGTTTCTAAGAAGCTCAAAAAAAGTGCATTACTACGTGGCTGGGGCGGAGGGGGGCACCAGATGTGTTAGTCACACAGGGTGCATTTCTAGCTTGGTACGGTCCTGCACTCCCTTACACCAGGAATGGAGGTATGGTGTGCCTTGCATAAGCTGAAGCACATGCCAGTCAATATCATAAAATATCATAAAATTCTGTTCTACCAAAACCCCTACTATAAATCATCGCTGTATGGCCACATCAACCGTAATGCCCCTTACCTGCCTATAGATTTAGGAGTAATTTTATAGTCATTTTAGACATCTGTGGCAGTATGCATGTGTAAAATAGCACTTATAGAACTGCAGAAGTGTAAAAGTCTGCACAAGGGCATAAACACATGTACTTTACGGTAGGGGTTGCTGGGGGCGTGATCTGGGCAGACCAGATGTTGGAGTCATGCATTGATTATAAAATATCTTAATCCATGTGTGCACTTGCATACTCCACATGCAGATATTTACATTGGCTCTCGAGCAGGCATAATTCGGTGCTTTCAGCGTAAGTGCATTTTCTGCAGGATTTGCATTAGTATTTTATAAAGACACATAGGTGCCTATGTGCCCTTAGAAAATAGGCTAAAAATAAGCACCTTCTCTTAACCTAGGGGCCGTGTTTAAAAATTACCCTCTTACTGCAAAGTTAGATCAGATATAGCACTATAAGGACAAGCACAAGAGTAGGCAGGAGGGCTTCCCAGGCAAGAGGTTCATGGATTGTAGAGTGGTCCCAAAGCACCAGCTGGAAGTTGTCGAGAGGAGGGGGGGGGCAGCTTTAGTTCTGCACCAGCTGCTGACAGTTTCACGCTGAAGGAGGCAATAAAGAAGTGGTAGGAGTGTCGCCCCCCCTCCCCCTATTAAAAGGATGACAAAGCAGAGTAGTTTAAAGGATTCATGTACCTTCAATATAATTGCATCAGATGATGGGATGAAGGATTTCAGTCAAGGACTGTCAAAATAAGAAGGTTAAGAGATGTAATCTAACTTCCCATCTCCTTAGCTTTTGAGAGATATATTTGTGTGCATGTGCGTGTTGTGACGGAGCAATGCTGTTGTCTAAGGATCATGGGCCTGATATTCAAAGGCCCTTACATGGGTAACTTCCTTAGTTACCCATGTAAGGGCCGTAATCGGGATATTCAAAGGGCTCCTACAGAGGTAGTGCCCTTTGAATATCCCAGCTAAGTCCCTAACGTGCCCTGATGTTATCCGCATAGCATCAGGGCGTGTTAGGGGCGTTCTGGGGTGGAGTGGGGGCTGAGGAAGGGGCTATATGTGTAGCAGCATTATTCGATGCTACTCGCGTAGCCCTCTGTGCCTTAAAGATAGGCAAGAAAAAACCTTGCTTATCTTTAAGACGCAGAGGCTATGCGGGTAGCAATGAAAATCTCTGCTACCTGTGTAACCTCTGCGGCTGCCGGGGCACGCAGGCTTACCCGGATTTTCACTTCCGCCAGTGCATCTGGGTTAAAGGGGTCAGCGGGCAGGCTATGCGCTGCCGCGGCGCATAGCCTGCCCAACACAATATTGGGCCCCATTTTTTTTGATGTGTAGTTTTGGGTACCTATAGGCCTGGTGGAAGAGGAACAAATAAAACAGGTATACCAAGACAGTAGGTCAAGCAAACTTTATTAAATCCCCAAAGCATTTTGGCTGATGCCTTCTTCAGGGGGAATGTTGTTGTTAAGTGCCGTCGAGTCGGAGTCGACTTATGGCGACCCTCTGGATAGCTATCCTAAATTGTGTTCGGTCTTCAGTCAGGCGGCTCATTGTTGACAGACTAGTACCCGTAGCTGCTGTTATTGTATCGATCCATCTCATTGCTGGCCTTCCTCTTTTGCGTTGACCTTCTATCTTGCCAAGCATAATGTCTTTCTCTAATGATCTCTCTCTTCGCATGATGTGTCCAAAGTATGAAAGTTGAAGTCTTGTCATCTGACCTTCTAAAGAAAGCTTAGGTTTGATCTCCTCTAGTACCGACTGGTTTGTTCTTCGGGCAGTCCATGGTATACACAGTATTCGCCGCCAGCACCATAATTCAAAGGCATCAATTTTCTTCCTGTCTGTCTTTTTCACTGTCCAGCTTTCACATCCATATGATGTTATTGAAAATACCATGGCTTGAACAAGTCGAATCTTTGTATGGAGGGAGACATCTCTGCTCTTGAGAATCTTATCTAGGTCTTTCATAGCCATTCTGCCAAGAGCAATGCGTCGTCTGATTTCTTGACTGCTTGTTGCTTCTTTATTGATAATTGATCCAAGTAGGTTAAAGTTGTCCACAATTTCAATTTCTTCTCCTTCAACGATGAACCTGTTGATTATGCCAGTTGTCATGATCTTTGTCTTCTTTACATTAAGGTGCAGGCCCATTTTGAGACTATGGGGCATGTTTACTAAAATCCGCAAAATAGCGCGCCGCAAAATAGCGCACGGCAACGCGGCACTGAAACGCGCAGAAACGCGTTTAAATGCCCCGCACACGTGCGTGTCACCCCCGCACAGGTACGCGGCTCACTAACGGGCCCCGTACAAGTGCGGGCCCGCAAATGTCCGATAGAGGCGTGGAACGGCGAAAGGAGGGCGGAGGAAGGCTCCGGAGGGGCGGAGGGACGGGGTCAATGGGTGGAGAGTGGGAGGGGAGAGGCTCCCCGCACAGTATCGGGCCCGAATTTGCATGTAAAAACTACCGCGAGTGAAACACTCGCGGTAGAAAGCATTTAAAGGGAAGAGAAACCATTTCCGTCAGCAATGTACAGGAAAACCGGGGAAACCAGCAAAACGTGAGCAGTGTGATATATGTGCACAGCACAAAAGTGAAAATAAAAATAGAAAATGACCACAACAGAACTATTAAAAATAGTAATTCAGCTGGGGAACAGTTATAGTGATGGGCAAATACAGAAATCACACCCAGCAAAGCTCCAGAAAAAAGAAATGAATTTTGGAAGGGTCTACTGAGAGGAGACTCTTCCAAAAAACATTTCCACGTTTTGGAGCTTTCCTGGGAGTGTTTGCTATGGTTGCCCATTAATATCACTGTTGCCCAGCGTGGTGATATTTTGTCCCACATTTCCCGTGGTCATTTCCGGGGTTTATGTGCACGTTTGTCACCAGACAGGGTGCATATGCCCACAGTAGAATTGCGTAGAGCAGGGTTTGTGACTCCATCCTGCCAGGCTTACTGCCTCCAGGGGCTGCACTGTCTCTGTGGCCAAAGTGTGGTACAGCAGACAGAGTCATTACCTCTAGGACCAGAGGGCAGAGGTTCAAAACCCAGCTGGGGCACCTGCCAGCCCAGTCCCTATATTTTACCCACCACTAAATAAAGATAGCGCAGACACCCCTGTATGCATGGGGAAAACACCCATATTTTACCCAACACCGCACACACACCACAACAATGGGCATTACCTACAGCCAAGTCCCCCAAATGCAGTCCCATACTGCCACATTGCAATCAGGTCAACTGCTTTTTCTGAGAGAAGTTCATGCCAGCATGTTGGCGGACAAGTACATGTGGTGCAGGGGGCAGTGGCTGCTAACCACAGAAGACAGAGGCCTAGCCATGTGCAGGCTGGCACAGTCCACTGCAACAGACAGGTCCTGCCGGATCCACAGTCATGGACAGTCCAGGGAATCCAACCAATCTGTGGCTACACAGTGGTGCAGTGCACACAGACAGTGCATACAAGAACAGAAGGTCACAGGTTCAAAGCCCAGCTGGGGCTACTGCCAATCCTGCCCACATATTTTTCCCACAACTAAACAGTGATAGTAAGGACACACCTACATGGCGGGGACATATGCAATGGTAAGACATCTATCTTTTACCCCACTGAGCACAGACACCATGAACAGGGGCAGTACCTAGAGCAGAATCACCCAAATGCAGTCCTGGTGGGCCACACACCAGTCAGGTTCCATGCTGACACTCATACAAATGCCTGTGCTGTATATCTATGCACCACCCCCATGGCATGTAGATGTAGCCCATGCATATTCATGAGGGATAGCAGGAAAACCCGAACAGTGTGATGCAAACCTGGACTGGAGTTGGGAATCTGTGCCGTAAAGCAGCAGCCATCAAGGGCAGACACACCCACACCCACAGGCCCCATTGGCCAATGTCTCCTGGAAAGGCAGAACATTGGACCGTGCATGCAGCACCCAAAACGAGCACTTGCATAACTTACCAATGTCACCCTACACCTGAGGTATACGGTACACAGCTCGGAGACGTTTGCTAGGAGCACAGGCAGGCAGTTATCCATACGTTACGTACATACTGCTAGTTGACCCCATCCAAACAATCTGTTAGGTGTTTGCGGGGCATGCTCCAGGCCTGGCCTCTGACGGTGCTTACCACCCTGGGGAGTGACCACCAGCTGTAATGCGTACCATATCCATGCCTTGCCGTGCTCAGGACCGGTTTGGTGGGCAAGGCTACTTACCCCCTCAATCGTAGCACCATGATGGCAGAGGTGTGGAAGTGTGTGTCTGTCTATACAGTGGGTGTTGGCTGCAAGCCCCTTCAACAGCCCGCACTGCCAGCACTGTTGCCAGTATTGGCCAGTCAATGTGCATAATGAGGTGCAAGGTACCATGAGTATAGCCAGGGCAGGGTGGCGTGGCCAGGATGCATCTGCACTGGGCATAGGGCCCTGGCAGGGACATTGGCTGGGATATTGTAGTGTCCGGCCACCACCTACACAGACAGGGTGGCCAAAGCATGTCCTTCTGGGGGATCACGCTCACCCTGACTGTGCAGTGACCACAGCATGGCTAGGCCCCCCCCATAGTGCTGTATAGTAGTTCTCTCATGTGATAGATATGGGTTTCTCTTTGGGGCCCAGTCACTGATCTATCTGCTTGCTGTGTATGCAGACAGCCCAGTTCTGGGTGCATGCATCTCCATTGGGAACATGCACTATGGACTAACCAGCAGACTGTTTGTAGCTGGTAAATGTCTTGCTATAATGGCTTGCAGGGTGCAGTGGCTGTTGGCTTGCTGCAGGGGAATATCTGGTGGTGGAGTGCAGCTTACCATACCCTGGGCTTATGTCTGTCTGCTATTGTGTTATGGTTGTGTATGGAGCTGCCTGCCTGGGGGGGGGGTGGTGGTGTTCCTCAGCAGGACTGGGGTTGATGTTGCCTTCTACTGCCACCTTTGCAGGGAGGTAGGGTGTGGATCCCTTGATGGGGACCATGTTTGCCACGGGGGGGGGGGGTGCCTGATGGCGGCAGACAGGGATATCCATGGTGTTTGTGCAGAAACTAGCTATCTTACACATTAACACTGCTTTGGAACGCCCGCTTGGCCTCCATCAGCCATGGCAGGTGTTGTTGACCTGGTCCTGGCCACCTCATTGCACACTCAGGGTGAGCACAGTACCCGCACGATGTAACGGTGTGTGGCTACTCTGTGCCAGTAAAACACCCGGTCAGTGCCCCCTACTAGGCCAAGGTGCTGTGTGGGTGCACCCGGTCACTTCCCCCAACAGGGCCGAGGTGCTGTGGGGGTGCATTCCCCATCTTGTGTCCATCTGCGGACAGCTAATTTGCATGTGCAGTGCATCATGGGTACGGGTGGCCTAACCCTATCCTGTTGACACCAGCAGACTGTCTGTGAGGTGACGTGTAGGCTATCTGCAGCCAGCCAGGGGCCTGCTTACAGCTATGGAGCTGTAGTGCAATGGTTACATCACTGCCTGTGCAGCCAGAGGTCATGGGTTCAAACCCACAGTGGGGCCCTTTGGTAGGGCTGTCCACAGCTTTATTTTTATTTACTGTACATATGTCTATGCCGGCAAGACCACCCTCAGCTTACTATACCCATTAGGTGCCTCTGAGGGTGCTTCATAGGGCGCCCTGTAGGCCACCTTATGGTTGCCATCCCTATAGGGTGCACTATACATTATCCTGTGTCGCAACATACATGCTGCCCTATAGGGGTCATTCAAGGGTGCCTTGGCGAACAGTGCACTGTAACATGTGCCTTATGGGCCGCCGTATGTTAACATGCTGGGAGAGTGCGTTTGCTAGTAGTGATAACAAAATAAAACTATACAGCCTCCTACAGCACTCCACAACATAATACATACTGCCTCAGCAGGCATTTTTCACTGGGCATTGTGAGGAGTTGAACCCCTGATCCTTGCACCATTGGTCAGTGTTTTAACCATTGTGCTGTGGCTCTGTTCCTGTGCTTGTGCATCAGCGCGCCGCCTTGTGCCTATCAGCGCGCCGCCTTCTGCCGCCCAAGGGGACCAGTGCGCCGCCTTCTGCTGCCCAAAAATAACTGTGCGCCGCCTTATGCCGCCCAAAAAGCACTGTGCGCCGCCTTATGCCGCCCAAAAATAACTGTGCGCCGCCTTATGCCGTTCCAAATTAATTTGCCTCCTAAAACAATGTTAATCATTACAGTTACTGCCTCAGCTGACCTTTGTCGTTGCGCACACTGGGGGATTGAACCCATGGCCCCTGCACCATTGGTCAGTGTCTTCACCGTTGTACCACAGCTCTGTTGTTTTGTATACTCAGCAGCGCGCCACTTTGCCTTTCCACGCGCTAATGTCGACCCCCGCACATTAGCGTGACGCACACACGTCCGGTTGCTTACTACCGGTTTTTTTCTATTTTCTGCCTGAACCGCCCACTCCTTATATGGCACAGGCACACTAGCACGGCCCCGCACATTAGGAATGTTTAGTAAACATGCCCCTATGTTCTTTGATTGTGAGAAGCAAATGTTTCAGATCATCTTCACTTTCAGCCAGTAATGTGGTATCATCAGCATAGCGAAGGTTGTTGATGAGTCTTCCACCAATCTTCACACCTCTGTTGTCTTCATACAATCCTGCTTCTCTGATGATTTGTTCTGCATATAAATTAAACAGGCAGGGGAAAAGTATGCAGCCTTGTCTTACACCTTTGCTTATTTTAAACCATTCTGTTTCTCCTTGTTCCGTTCGAACTGTTGCTTCTTGATCAATGTACAGATTGCGCAAGAGAACGATCAGGTGTTCTGTTATACCCATGCTTCTTAATGTGGCCCAGAGTTTCTCATGGTTTACACAGTCAAAAGCCTTGCTATAGTCGATAAAGCACAAATAGATATCCTTTTGGTATTCTTTAGTCTTTTCAAGGATCCATCTCACATCCGCAGTGATGTCTCTCGTTCCTCGCCCTTTCCTGAACCCTGCTTGCACTTCAGGTAGTTCTTGTTCCAGGTATGGTTGTAGTCTCTTTTGAATAATCTTCAGTAGAATCTTGCTGGCATGTGGGATCAGAGCGATTGTGCGATAATTTCCACAGTCAGTTGGATCACCTTTCTTTAGTATTGGTATAAACACAGATCTTTTCCAGTCAGTTGGCCATGATGTTGTCTTCCATATTTCTTGGCAGAGCCTTGTGAGTACGGTAACAGCTGCATCAGATTGCTGCAATACTTCTATGGGAATGCTATCAATGCCTGGTGCTTTGTTCTTTGATAAGGCTTTCAATGCTGCTTCGACTTCTTTCATCACCAATGGTTCCCGATCATAAGGTACAGGTTGAAACGGCTGTTGGTCCACTTGATCTTTATCATATAAAAACTCTGTATATTCCTTCCACCTTTTCTTGATCTTCTCAGCATCATTCAACATAGAACCTTGAGCATCTTGTAACATTCCAATTCGAGGCTGGAACTTTTTCTTTAACTCTCGTAGCTTTAGGAAAGCCGATCTTGTTCTTCCTCTAATAGTTTCTGCTTCTATTTCCTTGCAAGTGTCATTGTAGTACTTTTCCTTGTCCTGTCTTGCTGCACGTTGGAAATCTCTGTTGAGTTCTGCGATTGTCTTTCTCTCTCCTCTGGCTTTAGCTTCTCTGCGTTTCTGGGCAATTTTCAGAGTTTCTTCCGTCATCCATTTTGGTCGTTTTTGCTTTTTCACCTTTTGTAGAGACGTCTCGCTTTCTTCCAACACAACCTTCTTGATGTCATTCCATAACTCTTCCGGAGCTCTGTCATTTGTATCTAAAGCAGCAAATCGATTTTGCAGGCAGTCTTTAAATTCCAGTGGTATATTCTCAAGGTCATATTTTGCTGCATTCATGAGTGGTTTGCTCTTTTTCAACTTTAGCTTGAGTTTGCATACTAGTAGTTGATGATCTGTACCACAGTCAGCTCCAGGTTTTGTCTTTGTTGATGTTACAGAGCTTTTCCATCGTTGACTTCCACATATGTAGTCAATTTGATTTTTATATAATCCGTTTGGTGAAGTGAAAAATACTAATTTAAAGGGTAGAAATTCATGTTTGGGACTAGAATCCAAGATCAGTGTTGGGCACTCTAGTGACTAGTTCCCTCTGGATACTGTTGTTAGCTTCCAGCGTTTACAGGCCATATTAGGTATTACCATGTTTGTCCAGATCGATACTGTAAACCCAGGGATATGCCAGTGTTGTTAACTACCATCGTTGATAGGCCATATTTGGTATTACCATGTTTGTCCAGATTGATACCTTAAACCCAGAGATATGCCAGTGCTGATGCTATGTTAGAGCAATGTCATCTTTAGCTAGATAAGAACATAGGGACTTGGGATGTACCATAGTGGGTCAGACCAAGAGTTTATCAACAGATCCAGCTCCACATACACGAAACAGGCTCCCTCCACGGGACAGGCTCCCGCACCGCGACAAACCCAGCTCCACATCCACGGGACAGACCCCCGCACCAAGGCGACCACCACAGATCCGGCTCCACCTCCACGGGACAGGCTCCCTCCACGGGACAGGCTCCCGCACCGAGACAGATCCAGCGTCACATCCACGGGACAGGCCCCCGCACCAAGACGACCGCCACAGATCCAGCTCCACATCCACGGGACAGGCTCCCCCCACGGGACAGGCTCCCGCACCGCGACAGACCCAGCTACACATCCACGGGACAGGCCCCCGCACCAAGGCGACCAACACAGATCCAGCTCCACACCCACGGGACAGGCTCCCTCCACGGGACAGGCTCCCGCACCAAGGCGTCCGCCACAGATCCAGCTCCACATCCACGGGACAGGCTCCCTCCACGGGACAGGCTCCCGCACCGCATCAGATCCAGCTCCACATCCAAGGGACAGGCTCCCTCCACGGGACAGGCTCCCGCACCGCAACAGATACAGCTTCACATCCAAGGGACAGGCTCCCTCCACGGGACAGGCTCCCGCACCGCAACGGATACAACTTCACATCCCAGGACAAGCCCCTGCAACAAGTACAGCTCTCCTCAAAAAGCAAACAACAGACGAAAACCTAAGGACACAGGCGTCACCCTATCAGAACATCACAAGCTACCAACATGCACACCACATACTTCCTCCCACTATACCTACTAGTCACACAACTCCTCCCACCAACTACACACCCCCACTACCCCCAAACAAACACACCATGGTACACACCAACTGCACTGCCATATCTCGGTCCACAACACACACACAAAGAGACACTCGCAACCTCCCAAACAAAGAGACAAAACAGACACAAATCAAACCCCAACACCGGCCCTAAGGAAGCACACGTCGCAACAACCTCTTCCACAAAGAAAACATCAATTGAGCTCATAAACGCCAGATCCATCTGCAACAAGATACACACTCTGGTAGACCACATAGAAGAGCGACAGCCCGACATAATATGCATCACAGAGACATGGCTCAACCCTACCGACAGTGTACTACTCAACCAACTAGTACCGAACAACTACTCAGCATACAACTGCCCACGCATCCACAAGCGTGGAGGAGGAGTCCTAATAATAGCAAAAACAGAACTCAAGTTCAAGACACTGAACCTCACAGATACAAAGCAGTGTAACACAATTAGCATCAAGAACAAGAATATTGCAATCTGCCTAACCTACAGAGCACCCCGTGCTCCACCCGACGAACTAGCCTTCATACTCGAAGAAGCCTGTGCCATAACGTCAAACAACAAACCAGCACTACTAATCGGAGACTTCAACCTCAAGTCCACCAATACAAAAGATGCAGAGGCCTTCCTTCAGGCAATGTCATCACTTCAATTCACACAGATAGTCAATGCACCAACACACAGACTAGGATCATCCCCAGACCTCATCTTCGCATCAAACTACCTAACCTCAAGAGACCTAATCTCTACACCCACCATCACCCCAGTACCATGGTCTGACCATTACTTAATCGAGACGAATCTGCAATCACAAGAAGACTGCACAAGCGAAAGAGCGAACTTCCCACACACACAAAGACGATTCAAGTCCTTTGACAAGGACGAATTCATCCAGGACACAATACAACACTTGAACATTGACTCAGAGGAACTGGAGGAACAAGTTTCCAACTGGAACAATGTCCTAGCTAACGCCGCCAAACCATCCGTTGACAGGACCAAGAAACAACACCACAACAAGAGACAAAACAAACCATGGTACTCAGCAAAAATACGACAGGAAAAGAGGGAGCTCAGGAAAATTGAACGGAGATGGAGAAAAAACAAAACTACTTCCGACCAACATCTTTACCTAACAAAGCAAAAACAATACAATGAACACATCAACCAATCAAAGAGAGAATTCCACACAAACCTGATAAATTCTTCCATCAACAAACCCAGAGAACTTTTCGAAATAGTAAAAACCCTGACAAAAGAGCAAGCAGCAGAAAGAGAAATACAAGTGGATCCACAGATATTCGCCGACCACATCAAAGACAAATTTCACTCCACAGAGCGCACAACACCCAGTAGAACCAACAGAACGAACGTCCACCCCAAAACCTGGGGCACATTCCACTCACCCTCAAAAGAGCAGATATCAGACATCATCTCCACAATCAACACAAGCACTGCTCCTACAGACCCTTGCCCAGTGTCATGGGTCAAAGCCACCAAAGCAAGCCTCATACCAAACATTCATAAAATGGTACACAACTCACTCACTCAAGGACTCATGCCACAGCAATTAAAGCTTGCCTCAGTAAGACCAATCACAAAGAAAACTTCTCTCGACAAAAAGGACCCAGCAGCATACCGACCAATCTCCAGCATACCCTTCCTCGCAAAAATAATCGAAAAGACGGTTCAACTACAACTACAGGAACACATTGACGAACACGGAACTCTCGACGACAACCAACACGGATTTCGTCCCAACCATGGAGTCGAAACTCTCCTGATCTACCTCTTCGACAGCATCATAAGAATAATTGACGACATCAGGAATGGAATTATAATGATCTTCATCGACATCTCCTCAGCGTTCGACACAGTTGATCACAATATACTCCTGGAGAGACTGAAGAACACTGGTATACACGGTACCGCTCTAAAATGGTTCCACTCGTACCTAACAGAAAGACAGCTACAGGTCAAGGTGGGACAGGACACCTCCCGGCCCATAAACGTCCAACAAGGAGTACCACAAGGATCCGCACTCTCAGCACTCCTTTTTAACATCTACATCCAACCAATATGCAACATTATGAAAGAGAACAACATCCAATACACAATATACGCAGACGATATAATGGTATACTCCCCGATATCAATCGAAAACCCGGACTTCTCTAAGATAGCAGACTGCCTTACCCAAATGGCGAAGTGGTGCCAAAACAACAATCTAGCTATAAACTACAACAAGACTGAAGCTTTAATCATCACTCGAAACCAAAGCTTCACACACCCACCAAACATAAAGATACAAAGCACCACGATACCGATAAGATCGGAGGTGAGATACCTTGGGGTTACTCTGGACAGTAAACTCAACCTCAAACCACACATAGACAAAACAATCCAAAAAGCATATTACAGGATGCGAATCATCAGGAGACTGAAACCACTCCTCGCTCCAGAACACTTCCGTACAGTCTGTCAAGCACTGATAACCCCAATACTGGACTTCTGCAATCCGATATACCTCGGACTACCAAAACAAGCTCTCAAACCACTACAGCTGGCACAAAACACTGCAGCTCGAATCATATCCGGAGCCGCAAGGCAGGAGCACATCACACCTACACTAAAGGACTTACACTGGCTCCCAATCATTGCTCGCATCAGATACAAGACTATCATAAACCTATTTAAGATAAAAGAACACACATCAGCCAACAGCCTCCACCTGCTCATACAACCGGAAACCAGCGCACGTCCCAGAAGAAGTCAAACACGCAACCGAGTCAGCACCCCAAATGAGTACAAGCACACACGCAAGGACACAACAGACAGAGCTCTCTCCATGGCTGCTCCAACAATATGGAACAATCTACCGGACGATCTAAGGGCAACTCCAGACCTCAAAGACTTCAGAAAACAACTGAAAACCATGCTGTTCATAGAGCACTATGGTCACATCACATAACCTAAGAGAATGGATAACAGCACTCCAATCCTCCCAAACAACTGAATATATATAAAATATGATTCTAGCACCACTGTAAATAGCCCACCCTGTAAATAGCTCAAACAAATCAAGCACCCAACACATCCCTTAAACAACTAAGTTTTATCCTCACTGCATGTACAACACACACACTTTACCTGATTGCTTGCTGTGATACCACCTTGATTATTAAGATAAGGCGGTTTAGAAATACTGTTAAATAAATAAAATAAATAAATAAATAAATAAATAAAGTCCATGTGTACAGTCGCCGCTTGTGTTGCTGGAAGAAGGTGTTTGAGATGAATAGATCATTGGTCTTGCAGAATTCTATCAGTCTTTCTCCAGCTTCATTTCTGTTGCCAAGTCCATATTTTCCAACTACTTTGCCTTCTTCTTTGTTGCCAACTTTTGCGTTCCAGTCACCCATGACTATCAGGATATCCTGTTTGCATGTTCTGTCAATTTCAGCTTTGCATGTTCTGTCAATTTCAGGGGGAATACACTTGGCTAATGCAGGACAACCTCTCTTGCCTATGGGTGGTTTGTGCTCTCCTTGGGATTTTAAGATTATTTGGTGCCATACAAGAGATGAGGATGATATCGCACATTCCAAGTGACTCCTAACAGAGAGTGAGATGAGAAAGTGAAGTTACTTACCTGTAATAGGAGTTCTCTGTGGACAGCAGGATAAGTCAGCCACATTGGTTACATCATCTGATGGCGCCGGGGTGGATGTACTCTCTCTCTCTCTAGATCAGAAGGGCTTTGCCTTTCTGAGCATGGGTTAAACTGGCCCTACCCACCGCCCCATCCCTGGCTGGCCAGTACAACACTAGCTGAATCCTTGACACTAGGAGGCAGGCGCCTGGCCGGAGGCCAACCCCTTCCAGGGGAGGTGTGAGGGGAGGTGGGTGGGAATGTATAGCTGACTTATCCTGCTGTCCACCGAGAACTCCTGTTACAGGTAAATAATTCCGCTTTCTCCTAGGACAAGCTGGATGAGTAAGGCACATTGGTGCCTCTCCAGCTGCAGTACGCGGTGGTAGAAGGGGAGAGGCCATAGTTTTCTAGATTGATGGAGAATGACGACAGATGCCATGGTCTTAGGAAGGCGTTTATAAGTGGAAACGCCACTTGAACAAGAACATTGCCACACGTGATCAGCAATGGTAAAAACAAGTGTAGTGCAGAGCAACAGAACAACAACAAGAACAGGTGCTAGAACATGTTATGCCACCCACATGTGTTAACAGAGGTAGTAGGCATTACAGAGCAATGCCCTTAGAGACAGTGCAAGCAGTGCAACGTCCAAATAGTGCAGCATCCAAAACAGTGCAGCATCCAAACAGTGCAATGTTCCAGAGAGGTAGTGCAGTAGTGCAATGTCCAGGGGGTCAGCATTGGGCCTGGCCTAGGAATCCAGGCCTCTGTTGCAGTAAGGACCGCCCGGCCAAAGGATGTGTCTCCTTCTGCTGTGAGGTCGAGGCAGTAGTGCTTTTGGAACGTGTGCAGTGAGGACCATGTGGCGGCTTTGCAGATGTTGGCCACTGGTACCAAGCGCAAGTTGGCGATGGCAGTGGCCAGTGCCCTGAGCTGGTGCACGTTTATCCATGGCGTGGCCTGAGCACCCGCCTGCTCCATGCAAAAGGCTATGCAGGCAGAGATCCATAGTGAAAGTGTCCACTTGGTGACAGGGTGGCTCGGTTCATTGGTGTCATAGGATACAAGAGTTGTGTCCCCTTTCGCTAAGGGGGCTGTCCGGTGCAGATAGATGCACAGAGCTCTGACACAATCCAGGGTGTGGAACCTCTCCTCCTCAGAGTAGATGTGGGGTTCCTGGTGGAAACATGAGAGCTTGATGGTCTTGTTGACATGGAAGTCAGATGCTACTTTAGGGACGAATTTGGGGTATGTCCGGAGGGAGGTCCGGTCATGAGAGATTCGTGTAGTGTAGGCCTGTAGTTCACTGATCCATCTGACCGATGTTATCGCTATTAGAAACCGTGTCTTCCATGAGAGGTATTTCAGTTTCGCTGACTGAAGAGGTTCGAAGGGTGTCCATGTCAACTGGTTAAAGATGATGTTGAGATCCCATTGGGGCACCAGGGCCCATATTGGTGGGCGGAGGTTAGATAGTCCTTTCCTAAAGTGGGTGACCAGAGGCAGAATTGCTATGGAGCTATCTCCCAGTCGGTCATGGAAGGCCGTGATTGCTGAGAGGTGTATGTGGATGGATTGTGTCTTGAGGCCTTGGTGGAAGAGGGAGGTGAGGTATTGGAGGACCGGGCAGGTGAAGGGATCTAGCTGTCGAGGAGAGCACCAGATGCAGAAACGTCACCATTTCAGACTGTAAGACTTCCTCATCGAGGGGCATCTGACCATTAGTATCACCTGCTGTACTTTCGGAGGACAGATGGAGAGGTGAAAGTCTTACCCTTTCAATTTCCACGCCATCAGGGCTAATGTCTGCAGGCTGGGGTGAAGGGTGATCCTGTCATCCTGGGTGATGAGGTCCGGCACCAGGGGAAGTCGCACTGGGGGTTTTAGGGCAAGGCAGCAAAGGTAGGGGAACCATGCCTGTCACAGCCAGTGGGGAGTGATGAGGATTGCTTGTGCTCTGTCTGAGATGATCCACTATATGGTCATCGAGATGAGTGGGGAGGGGGGAAAGGCATACACAAGTGACCACTCCCCCCATGACACATCGAAGGCATCCACAGAAATGCTGCAGGTGGATGGGTGTTTCGAGCAGAAGAGAGTGCACTTCATGTTCTCCTCTGTGGCGAACAGGTCGATCGATGGTTACCCCCACCATCTGAAAATAAAGTTCGCTACCCGAGGGTTAAGTGTCCATTCGTGCGGGTTCAACTGGTGGCTTAGCCTGTCTGCCAGATGGTTCGGTGAACCCGGGAGATGGGCGGCCCATAGGAAGCAGTGCATGTCCAGGTAAAGAAAAAGAACACAAAGAGCGAGTGGCGTATGGAGATCATAAGTGCTTTATTGGATGAGAACCACTACGCATTTTGGGAAACACCTTCTTCAGGGGGGTACACATTAAGACACTCTGTGAAAATCTTTTAGAGGATCTAGTAGCCTACAGAGTGAACCACAATCCTGTTCAGTACGCTGTAACCTGTCATGTAGTCAAGCGTGAGCCCATCCCCCCTTGCTTATTGATGTAAAACATGGACACCTGGTTGTCTGTTTGGATCAGGACTGTCTTGCTGGAGATGAGGTCCTGGAAGGCTTCAAGGGCATAACATATTGCCCTGAGCTCTAGCAGGTTGATGTGAAACATCTGCTCCTTTGCTGTCCAGGCCCCTTGGGTGCAGTGGCGTAGGTGTTGGTGCTGATTGCCCCCTTCACCCATTGCCAATATCACCTCCCTTTCCCTTGTGCCTCCCAAACTAAACAGGCAAACAACGTCTATAATACTTATGTAGCTTTGCATTTTTTATTGCTGCAAATGCCATGTGTTAAAATTACTCACAGGATTTACACAATGCTACACAGGCTGATTATTGCCCTCTTAATATAGCTTTCCTATTGGTTAGATGCTGTGGAAGAATATGCAGGCAGTGGGAAGAACTCTTTTATTGGCCAGAAGCTGTGGGAAGGAGTACAAAAGGATAGGAGACTTCTTCTATTGGTCAGAGGCAGTAGGAGGAAGCATATGCTGCTTGGAGAGCTCTTTCATTGGTCAGAGGTAATTGAAGGAAGCACAGTCAACTGGGAAAATGTTTCTATTGATTAGAAGTTGTGGGAGGGAATGCAGGCAATTGAGAGAGCTCTTCTCTTGGAAAAACCCCCAAACTTTAGTAATCTTTATTTTAAAGGTTTGTGCTAGGCAATTATTCCTCCAGTTTGGGGGCAAGGGATTGTTGCTAAATCCCACTACTGGAAAACACATGGGAGGTGAGTTTATAAGAAGATGGGTAAAAGTAAATTCCAGCAATATATGTAAGATGTGTATTTTAAATGACTTACATGCATGACTTATGTGTATGAATAGACCTTTAAATGCAAACTTTAGCTGGTCACTATTCTGTAAGTATGAACGTCAAATCAATGGCGCCTACATTCGATAAGAATGCAAATCTACATGCATAAGTTATCAAATACTATGGGCCTGATCTTGAGTTATGCCAGCTATGCACCGCTAACACACAAGAGCCATGTGCGCTGACCCTTAACCCCGGATATTCAATGCCAGGTCATATGCGACCCTGGCATTGCTTATCTGGGATGCCCATACAACCTCCCAGATGCAGTAGATAACTGGGTAGCGCAATATTGCATGCTTCCTGGTGAGTTACTGTGGCTAAAAGATAGGCAAGCTTTTGCCTTGTCTATCTTTTAGCCACAGGTCGCTAACCAGGCAGCATGCAATATCATTACTGCCCGGGTATTGAGTGTTTCTGCCTCCCCTCCTCCCCAGAATGCCCACGTCACATCCTAATGCTAAGTGGCTGGCATCAGGGTGTGTAAGGGAAAAGATCGGGGATATTCAGCGGCACTAACTGTGTTAATGCCATAGAATATCCCGGTTAGAGGCATTTTCCATGGGCTGTAAACTATATGCCTTTTGAATATCGGGCCCTATAACATCAGCTCAAGGTTTGAATAAAAGCTTGTACCTAGATTTGCTATGTGTATCCCATCACTTACGCCCCTATTTTATAAAGTAGTATGCACAGACTTGACTTCATGAAATAGACGTGATTGGAGCACGTTAAACTGCACATTAACTAGGTGCATCTTTCTAAAATTGCCCTCATAAAGGGGGCAATTTTATAACAGGGAACCTAGGTTAACAGAGCAAAAAAGGTGCCTATTTTTATTAGTAGCCTATTTTATAAAGACATACAGTTGTGTTCAACATTATTGGCACCCTTGCATTTTAAGTATGTTGTGTACAACATCTTGAGAAATAATTGGAAATATTAGAACTCTATGCCATCATAGTATTTTCATAGTATGCTAAAAGGTATAAAACAAAAAAAAGATGTCTGTGTAACTTAGACGTAGTAATTTCTGAGAAAAAACCCCCAAAATATGACCTCTACAGGATTAATGGCACCCTTCACTAATATTTGGTTGCATAACCCTTGGCAGTGATGGTAGCCTCTAAACGTTTTGTGTAGCCATTTGTAAGTTTCATAAATCTGTCTGCTGGTAGTTTCTCCCACTCTTCAAATATGATTTGTTCCAGCTCATGAATGTTTCCAGGATTCCTTTACCAATGGCAGATTTCAGCTGTTTCGAAAGGTTCTTGATTGGATTGAGATTAGGACTCATTGCTGGTCAGTTTAAAACAGTCCATTTGTTCCTTTTTAACCGTTCTTTTTTCCATGACCTTCGACCCAGACCTAGCTTTCTGACACTAGGTAGCACATTTTGCTCTAAAATACCTTGGCAGTTTTCTGACTTCATGATTCCTTTAATACATTCAAGGCCTCTAGTTCCTGGGGTAACAAAACATCCCCACAACATTATGAAATTTCCACCATATTTAACTGTAGGAAGGGTGTTTGTTTCTTATAAACTTTCTTCACCTCTAAATGTATCGCTGGTCTGCATTGCCAAAGAGCTCAAGTTTGGTTTCGCCTGTCCACAGAACATTTTCCCAGAAGGACTGTGGTATCTTAAGGTGGGTTTGGGCAAAAATCAAGCGTACCTTTTTATGCCTATCTTTGAGCAGTGTGGTCCTCCTTGGCCTTCACTCATGAAGTCTTTCTTTTTTTAGTGTGCGGCATATGGTGCGGGTTGAAACCACCACTCCAGATTGCTCCAGGTCAGCCTTAAGCTCTTTGGATGTTGTACGTGGTGTTTTTCCACCAAGTACACTAACCTTCGAAGACTCCTTGGATTAATTTTCCTCTTTCCACTATGTCCTGGGAAGTTCTTTACAGTTCCATGAGCAGAAAACCTCTTAATAATATCGCAAACTATAGACACTTGAATCCCAAGTCTTGTACCCCTTGTACCTCTTTGAAGTTTGATGTTTGGTGATAACGGCTTTTCTGATGATCTCAGGCAGCTCTCTTGTCTTCACCATTGTGAAAATGGAACAGGGCGTGAATGTGGCCATTTTAAACTTTAAAGTCCTCATTTATTGGTTGATTCAAGAGATGGGAATACTGACAATTGATCACAGGTGTATCTGATTTTACTGCAATAGGAATGTGGTTCTTTTATTCAACTGATTTGAATTGTTTATAAGAGTGCTAATAATCATGTCTTAGCAAAGTCCCCATTTTTATACTATTTCCTTTTTTAATTGGTCTTGTTTTATTTGATCCTTTTATGTGTCAAATATGTGTGCATATATAGTCCAAAGAAAATCCAAAAAGAAGCACTTGTACTCGCAGAGACACACACAACAGCAACAGGAGCTAGGCGAAAAACACTCATCCCTTTGATGTGGTTAAACCAACTTTATTGAAACACCCCATATAGTCCAAAGCCATTTCACTGGCCACTTTTCTTTTTAGAAGATATTAGACATTAAAGGGTTGAACTGCAAGGGTACCAATAATGTTGACCACAACTGTATAAACACCTATGTGACTTTATAAAATACTAGCACAAATCCTGCATGCAAAATACGAAATGCATACAAAAATGCAATGAAGTAAAACTTTAAACAGAACAAGAAAAAACAAAAAAATCCACAATAAATATTGCATCCCAATATCACTTCCAACAGTTCTCAATATTTTAACTAAAAAGAGCTCAAATGTTTTCAAGATGACCAACTTTCTGCTATCAGCTACATTTCACCATAGCTCTTGAACCTTCATAATTCTTAGAGTCTTGAAACAAACTGACTGAAATCAAAGGTATTAATGAAATACTCCCATTTTTTACCATAACTAAACTTTACATGATTTGTGCTTATCATCGTTTGTCTTCAGCAAAAGTACTGGTTGATCAATACTGGCTTAATTGACAAAAGTTCTTCCAAGAAAATGCTCAACCTGGATGATGGCTTCAGCTCTTATGGGGCTTCCTCAAGGTTTTAAACTGAAAAATAAAAGAATAAAAATAAGCACTTTCCACAAAGTTAAATGCCAGATATCCACAATCCAATATGGAGTTTACCTGCTGTTTGAGAGTGTGATTGCCACTCTGACATTTATTTATTTAACAGGCTTTTTATACCGCTTTATCATTTCAGTCAAAGCAGTTTACGCTGTAACTTAAACTTGGTAATGTACATTAAACAGGGACATTGATAACCTGGATTTTTCTGAGGCAATGGAGGGTTAAGTGACTTGCCCAAGGTCACAAGGAATGTTAGTGGGAATTGAACAGCGTCTCTTGGTTCTCAAGCCAATGCGCTAACCATTACATTACTCCTTCACTCCACAATTAATGATAGGGTGGTATAAATTAATGAATTAATGATAGGGCGGTATAAAAAAAACCTGTTAAATTAATCAATCAATCAATCAATCAAATAATCTGGTGGTCAAGAAACACTTTACAACATCTATATGCTGGTATAATAGTGATCAAAACGTCAGTCAGTCTCAGTGTGTAAACCAAGCCACTCTCCCTTGGCCATGCCCTCCCCTTCTCTGATTGGCTGACCTGGCGGTCTATTAGCTGTGACCACACCCACTCTACCATATGGCTTTATCATCCTCTTCCCTGATTGACTGAAGTCTGGTAGCCAATCACTCCCATCAAAACAAGATCATGTCATGCCCATCCTGAACAAATTACACTGGCTCCCAGTACATTCCCATACAAGGTTCAAAGCAATGCTCAACATATTCGAAATCCTACAACATTCCTCGGCGGACATACTGCAAGACCTGATCAAAAAAGATCCAGACACACGACCCAAAAGGAGCAACAACAGAAATCATCGTCACGCCCACCGCATAGCAGAAATCTAAGCAGATCACCTCCAGAAGAGCTTTTTCACTATCCGCCCCAGCCCTATGGAGCTCACTCCTGGATGACATAAGAGTCACAGTAGACAGCAAGGACTTCAAGAGAAAATTAAAAACTTTCCTTTACAAAGAACACTTCAGGAGCATCACCTAGGCCTCACTGGATGAGCATCCCTGTATGGTATTGGTCTCCCTAACCCGACCGACTGGCCCAGGGCAGAGACTATGAGAAAACACATCATATATAACCTAGGCTTCTATATATAGTTACATTCTCCTGTACATGGTTACTGTGTTAACATACCCCTCATGCAGTATCCCCCCTCCCCACTATCGTTGCTACAATGAAAACACATTGAGTTGAAATGCAAACCGCACTGATTGAAGGACAAAGTGGTATTAAAAAACAGCCTAAATATTATAAAATATGCACATAAATTCAACTCCACCAATACTCCATCCAAATTTTTTGCCCCTGTGCATGCCTTTGTGTAGAAGTACATGCTGGCTTGCACAATGCGTACTTTTAGACATGACCTAATTTTATAGGAGCCCATATACACACATAAATCGGTGTTTTATATGTGAATATAATTTATAAAATTGCCCTCAATATGTCTTGGGATATGGTTATCCATGACAGGGGAGGGTTTGAGTGACATGGAGATGTGCTCTCCATGTTCTGGCCAGCCCAAGCTGACCACTGGAAGCTCTAAACAAGACCTGGTTAATGTTAACACAAACCTTAACTTATTCTCACAAAAGGGGAAGTAATTAACCTGAGATGACTGCCTCAGCTATTAACAACACTATTTTGCTTGGTCATTTTACTGCAACGTATGAAGTTCTAATGATGAGAAAAGGTCCAGGATTCAGCCAACTCGATTATCTTAGCCACCTTGTTAGATGTGAACATAAGAGATAAGTCACCATAGTCCTACTGGAATGCATTAGAATTGTGCATGTTGATGGCACCTGAGTCCTGACTCAAAGGGAAGAACACCCCTTAACATCATGCTGGGCCATTGTTTTGTTTTGGGCTAGTTTTGTACCAGCCTTGGGCTGGACCTTGCCTTAGATATATACAGTATTTACATTGTGTGTATATAGGGTGGGAGTAATTGACTACAGCCAATCAGGGAAGGGGAGGGCAGGGCCATTTGACAGGGTAGGAACGACTACATCTGATGGACTAGCAGATCACCCAATCAGCAAAGGAGAAGGTGAGGCCAAGGGTCAGTTGCTGATTTGGACTATTTTTCAACCCACTTTGGGCTGGAAATTTTTGAGATCATCTGGCAACACTGTAGCAGACAGTACATATATCAACGAATAAGAAAGCATACAAATCAGTCAGTAGTTTTTACAGTAGAAATAACCACAAAGAAAATAATTCCCTAGCTGTGATTTACTGTGTATTTTATTTGTAATCACTGTGTGTGTGTGAGTGCTGTGCATGTGCTGTGTCACAGTGTCTGTGCTGAGGTAGCTCAGAATAATGGAACATTTAAAAAGGCTGTAGGTTTTGGGGTTGATGACAGTTGTGGGGAGGTAGTTTGGTGGTTGTTTGGAAAATGGTAGGGCAGTCAGGGGTGTAGCCATGGGCGGGCCTGGGTTGGCCTCACTCCTCCACTTTCGAGTCAGGCCCAACCAGTCAACAGCAGTAGAATAGGTAAATGAGAGGAGAACTGAAGGCAGCATCAATATCCACACTACCTAGTGACACCTATTTTAACCATTGGCCCTATCAAAAAACATCAATCCTTGCTACATAACTGGGAAGAGTTATAGTGGAGAGTTTATGGGGGGAGGGGGACATTTGTATGGAGGGGAGTTTTTGAGAGTTGGACAGTTATAGGGGGATTTTTTGGTGTGCAGGGCAGTTTTCAGGGTGGTGGGGCAGTTGTGGGGGAGTAGTTTTTGGGGGTGGGGCAATTGCAGGGTGGTTGTTTTTGGTAGTGGAGGTAGTTTGCAAGGTGTTGGTGCAGAAGCAGCAGAATTCATTAAGTAGTGGGCCAGTTTCAGGGGGCAGCTTTTGGTGGTGGGGTATTTTCAGAGTGTTAGGGCAGTTTGGAGTGTATTTTATAGGGGTAGGGCAGTTTGTGGGTGGCAGGCCAGTTAGGAGGGAATGTTTTTTAGGAATAGGCACAGAGTCCAGGTTGGTGAGGTAGTAGTGAGGAGATATTTTTTGGGGGGTAGGGTAATTGTGGAGCAGTAGTTTTTATGAAAGGGGCAATTTTTGGGTTGGTGGAGCAGATGCAGAGGACAGAGGTTTATTGGACTGTGGCAGTTTGTGATGTGGCAGGGCAGTTGTGGGGGTGCAGTGTTTGGACTGGGACAGTTTGCTGTGTGGTGAGACAGTTATGGGGGTATTTGTTTGTGGTATCAGCACTGGGTAGGCTGGTAGGGCAGTTGCGAGAGACTACTTTCTGAGGGTGGGGCCAGTGTGCCGGGTATTGGGACAATTGTTGGCAGGGCATACTTGGTGGTGAGAGCAGTTTGGAGGGTTGGGAGAGTAAAGAACTGGAAAAGGGAGTTTTAAAGGAGCAATTCTGTAACCACTATGTTTCACTGTATGTAAGTTTCTATGCTACAGAATTTGGAACTCCTTCTCCCATAGAAATACATTGGACTACTTTTTTGGGGAGCTTATTTCTCTGGAACCCCCAGTCTGATTTGGCCCATTTTAGAACTTGATGTGTCTTTTTATGAGTTTTCCCCACATGCCACGTTTCACCTCCTTCCATTAATTTTTCAGAGAGTTATTTTTCCCCCCTGAGAGAAAGAGAGATTGACAGATAGATGGACAGACAGATAGATGAACAGACATTCTCAACCCTTTTATATAATTATTTCCAACTTCCATTGGATTGGAAAAAATCGTAAGTCTTCTGCAATTCCCCAATTCATAAAGATAGAGAATTGTGATCCACGCTGCATGAAAACCAGGGGGCCTTGTGGTATAAACTTTTCTATTAAAATAAATAAGATTTTATGAGAGGGGTTGGGATGGGGAATGGAAAAAGGAAACCAAGAGGCACTAGAGATCCCCTGTGGCAAAAGATAGCAGGATGTGGACCCTATAACCCATGTCTCTATTAGTTATAATTATTACATTTATACCCCCACTTCCTTCCACTTCCTTGCATAACTCCTGGTTCCAGAGTCAATCTTTAACCATTGGCTGAAGCAATGGCTGGAGCACTGTGTATATATAACCTGTAGAGCCAGCCACAGAGGAGTGAGAAAACACTTTGACTGCAGAAAATCCAGCAAGCGGAGAACATCATTACCACAGTGACATAAAATGGCTTTCGGAGATCTTTTGGAAAAAGTGGGCAGCATGGGGCTCTTTCAGATTGTCTATGTCTGCTTTCTCTCCATTCCAGTCCTCATGATTGCCAGCCACAATCTGATCCAGAACTTCAGTGCGGCCACACCCGAGCATCACTGCCAGACCAATATCCAAATGAATGGCACCCAGTCCAACTTCACCCAGCATCTGAAACCAGATGACCTGCTGAAGGTATCTATTCCTCTGGATGGGGAACAGAAGCCAGAGAGGTGCCTGCGTTTCACCAACACACAGTGGAGACTGTTGGAAGACAATAACACAATTTTCGGGATGGAAACAGAACCCTGTCAAGATGGCTGGGTCTTTAATGACAGCATCTTTACCTCCTCTATTGTCACTGAGGTAAGAAAACTAGGATGATTAGAGCTTAGTCTAGAAGGTTGGGGGTCTCACATTTCTATAGTAGTGTGGCCCAGATGGGGACTAGAACCCAATCACTGATCCAACCAGAAGAGTTCTTGTGATGATCCAAGAAAAAAGCAGTTTCTGCTAACCAAGCACTTGGAACACAAATATCTTTCCTGCCACGCTACAGCTTACCGCTAGAGGACACATTTTATGTTTGAAGAGTTCAGATTGCTCATGCACACTTATTTAATCATTGGGATTAAGGTGATTCATTTCAGAATCTTGTTCAATTTATCCCATACAGATTTTTAGATGAGCTTCAAAAGCGCCTGTTGTTGAGGGTTTATCCTTCTGTCAGTCTGCACATATACACACATGTGTTTACTCGCAGATGTACGGCTGACCTGACAGAGTCATGAATTTTGAAAATCATTTTTTATTATTTAAAATTTGTAAAATCTGTGTTTGTAGAAATTTCTGAGGGACAGTAAGAAAGCGTTCTGAAATGATTAGTTCAGGTTTGTTATATTTAACAAAAAACAGGGCAAGTTCTGCATTTGCTATCAGGTGGCAAACATATAACTCGCTATGCATCTATTTTCACCACTTATATAGATAAAACTGGGCCATTTACTTCGCTAAATGGCCAATTTTTATGAAGGGGCTGAGGTGGAGCCACAATCTTCAGCCTTTAAATGTGGTCACTAGAGAGATGTATATTCAGCAGCACTTGTTAAATAGATATCACCACTGAATATACAAATAAAGTTAAGTGGTGGTACTGGTGCTTAACTTTATACGCTGAATATCGGGCTCATGATTTAATAATTATAGGGGATAGTTTCCAAATCCCTACACATATTTTCAAAGTGAAAGCATACATATTTTACTTTGAAAACTGTCCAAGGAAAATGTACCCACAGATTTTCACCTGCTACTTCTGACCAAAACAAACCACATCGTTTTGAAAATCCAAAAACTATGCACTTGGCCTAACATGATAAGGAACCACCCCCGCTATTCTGCAGGTAGAAGTACAGATATTGTGAAAGTACATCTTTACTTTTACAGAGAGGGCTGATCTATGCTGATAAAATGTTTTTTTCCCAGAGAAGCATCTATGAAAATTCTCTCCCTGTTAGCAACTGGGGTGCAGGTAATGTGACTCTAAACAGAGGGAAGAGAATTTGACCAGAGGGCTCCAGATCATCAGGGACACATTAGGCTGGCTTCTGCTTTGGCTCCATTGCCTATTGGGACCTGTAGTTCTCCTTTCTGTTTCAGAAGCGTTAGGCCTATAAAGATCTAGGGTAAAAACCACGTTTAGACCTACCAAAAAAAGATATATTCGCTGATTTTTCTGGACATATTTTTGTTTCCTTCATGCAGTGGGAGCTGGTGTGTGACCTACGCTCTCTAAAGGAGCTGGCACAGTCCCTCTTCATGGCTGGTGTTCTGATTGGCGCTCTCATATTTGGTGGTCTCTCTGACAGGTGGGTGTCACATCAGAAAAGCTAGTAATGGAGCAGTGTAACTAAACTGTGAAAAAAATTTCCGATATTAACAAAATGCCTAACACTTCAGTGCACATTCCCACTGACATGGGGGAAGCCATATTGTTTACCAGCAATAATCACAGCTAATCTGTAGGAAGTCATTTTGTCAATTTGTGCAATGTGATCGCTTTAATCTGAAACTTGAAAAGTCATATTTTTTGTTTCTTTGCGGTTCAGGTTTGGTCGGCGGGCAGTCCTCCTTTGGTCATTGCTGATGATAGCAGTAATGGGCACTGGAGCAGCTTTTTCTCCCAACTTCACCATCTACTGCCTCTTCCGCTTCCTGAGTGGTGTGGGTCTTTCTGGACTCCTCCTGAACTATCTTTGTCTGAGTGAGTGCTTCCTACAGCTCTCTACAGAAGTCTTGAGTCTATAGATAACAGTTCAGCCAGGTCAACCCTAACCAGACTGTGTTAGTCTTGATTTTATCCCAGATGCATCTATGAACCTGTGGTACCTTGTAGAATTATAAGGCTGTAGATACAGTGGGGCAAATATAGGTTTTGGTCTTGTTCCTGATGATCTGAGTCAGACGGTCACTCCAGTTTGATTCAGCTTTATCTTATTGACCATCAATGGTGTATTTACAAAGCCAGAAACTAAAGAACCCACTCAATTAAGATAATGTTTATGTTGGGGTCTGATGACACAAGAGACAGTTCAGAGAAGAAAGTACTGCTGCCTAGAGTGCTGGGGAAAAAGGGGCAACAAGGGAGATTAAAGAAGAGTGAGGTGGAGCCTTTATGGCTATTCTCTTTCTTCCAGGTCTGGAATGGGTCCCCACTAAGTTTCGTGCCATCGTGGTGTCAATCCAGGCATACTGCAGCACCACTGGGCAGGTGGTCTTAGCAGGCATAGCTTACTGGCTCCGAGACTGGCGCTGGCTGCAACTAGCAATTTCTCTTCCCTTCTTTTTATTCTTCCTGTATTCCTGGTGAGTTGATGTAGAAGATGCTTCTTTTGGCCATTGCTCAGCTGTGGCTAATACTCTCATGGGCTATGGCCAGTGAGGACTTATATTGGCAATTCCAGTGCACACATGAGGCTTGCACTGGTTTCCCAGTGCAGTGAGAATAGAGTTGAGTGGGGTTTATGTAATAATTTTGACTTGATCTTTATTGTATCTCTTTGATAGGTGGTTGCCCGAATCAGCCCGGTGGTTGATTGTGAACAATAAGACAGAAGTGGCTCTGCGGAACCTGAAGCGGGTGGCAAAGATAAATGGGAAGAAAGAGGAAGGGGAGAAGATCTCTCTGGAGGTCAGAGAATGAATATTCTATGTTGAAGGATATCATGTGGTCTCAGTCATACTGGGAAGCATGAGGGAAGGGATGGACAGTGTCAGTAGTCCAATTGGGTGGGGCTTGGGAAGTATAAAACAGTCTCTTATGTATTTCTGTAAAGCACTGCAAACACTTGTTAGCACTATACAAATGACAATATTACCTACTAGTACAACAAAATATTATTATTATGTCTTCAAGTGTGGCACGTCACAACCGATGTGGACTGGCTGAACCTCTATTAATTTGGGTCCTACCCAAGGATCTGAGAACCACAAAGATTTAATTTCATTTATTAAACTGTATAATCTGCCTATCACACTATCTAGGTGGTAGGAGTGGCCTAGTGGTTGGGGCAAGTTACTTAAGGTCAGGGGTTCAAATCCCACTAGAGAACAGCAACCTTGGGCTGGAAGGACTGGGGTTTCTAGTCCCACAGGTGCTCCTTGTGGTCTTGGGCAAGCCACTTAACTCTCCATAGCCCATGTTTCCTGTAAAATAGTTATCTCCAAGTTATAATGCCCTGTTCAATGTAATTTCAGTTTGTTCAATATAAACCATCTTGATATCATGAAAGGTGGTATATAAGAAATTATAAATAAAATGTTCATAATCACAATGGGGCTATTTTGGAAGACCTATTTATGCTTTGGATGCCTTAAAACAGGCATAGAGACATCTAAAGCCATTTTAGAAGCTGGGTTTGTGGAGGTTCCCAGGGTGAGAATGTCCAAGTCTGAACGGGGGCATGGTGGAGGCATGGCTGGAGCAGTCCCAAGAACCTGGATATCACTGCCTGATCTCAGAAATGTTCAGAGTTGCATCTAAGTTTAGACCTGCTCCAAGCACGCAGGACCGTGCCAAGCTAGAAATGCACCTTGTGCGACTAATAAATCTGGAGCCCCTCCTCTACCCAGCCATGTTCAGTAACTTATTATTTTTGAGCTTCTTGGAAGACCAGTGATGATATCAGCGCCCTCTTCTGTGTTTGCACCCTGTGCGGTCGCACCGCTCACACAGTCCTTGGTACGGCCCTGCAGACACGAATAAGCATCAGAAAAGTGATTGTTTTGGCTGAAAAACATCCAGAGCATGTAGAGAGAGAAAGCATGCCATCATTGCCAGAATTCAGCACAATCACAGTGGGATTTGAACCTTGACTTTACTGGTCCTAGCCCACTACTCTAACCATTAGGCTATTCCTAAATGTCTGGGTTGTGAAATATTATTCTGGGGATATCTATGTAGACACCCCCACAGACATCCCTATTGGGCATATCCACATTTGTGAAATTGTGTCTGTGCCTGGACGTGCCTGCTTTTTTATCAGACGTTCTGGCTTAGACATCCCAGATTACACTTGGACATCCTTTCTAAAATGCCCTGCTACCCATACAAACATTAAAACAATAAAAATTCAAGATTAGACTCTATGTAAATAAAGGGTCTTCAACTTTTCCTAAAAGATATAGAATCTTTCTCTAACCTAATATCTTTGAGAAATGCATTCCAAAAAATCACTCCTGCAAGTGAGAATACGCTCACACAGGTTTGCTTTGCATGTGATATTGTTGCAAAATGTACACTGTTCCAACTAGGGTAGTTTTCAGCAAACTGATGGGATTAGTATTATTATTTTATGGCTTGATTGATTTAATTTAATAAGTTACTTTTGCTGTACTCAAAGTAGGGGACAGCCTTTAAGAAATACAATATGTAAAATAATTTATAGCAAGTGGTTTAGTCAAGCAACAAGGAGAAGATTTATAGAAACACTCACTTCGTTTTCAGCAACAGTTAACCCCTGCCTCCGTTTCCTTCCCAAGATGTTGCAACTGGAGGTGGCAGAGAGATCGTCAAAAGCCAGCACTCACTCCATCCTAGACCTCTTCCGCACCCCAGCCATGTGCCGAATTTCCTGCTGCCTAATGTTTGTCAGGTACAAATTCCCTTTCTTCCCGAAGCCAAAGATCCTCCACTCTCAGCCCTCACTTGCAACTCACCAACAGTGAGCGGGTCAGCACTAATGAGCACTGACAAAATGTAGTAGATGCTATGAGGGAATTATTTTACATATATTCTGAAATGAGCAAGGGAGGGTTTACACGGGCTTCTTTAAGTCTTTTTGGGGTACTTTTGTCCCTGCCTGCACTGATGCTAAGTCTGTTGGTAGTACTTGTGTGCTAATTTATGCTCATTATGAAAATGAAATGACATATGTATGTAACTTCACATTGAAAATTTTCCTGGGGAAACTTGTATGTAGATTAACACCTGCTAAGCTGTGCAGTTTTCCCAAGGAAAAACATGCATATTTTTTAAAATTTAAAAGTATACCAGAAAGTGCAAACGTTTCCTCAAGCCTGCCCCTGGGAACATTTCTAGTAAGTGTGGATGAACTTAACTCACATAGAGGCACTATACACATTACTTTACTTATACAAAGGAGGAGCAGTTGTGTAACAGGCCATGTTCATGGGTAAAGCACTGTTTTATTTGTGAAAATGGCTCTGAGAATTATCCTACTTGGATGGCAGCTACATTGTGACATAGTAAATGATGGCAGATAAAGAAGACAGTGGCCCATCCAGTCTTCCCAGTAAAGTAATTAGGGCTGAAACATGCTGTCCACATTGCTGCAAAGTCCACAATAACTCTTTATCCTTGGGCTTTGCTTTCTCACTGGGTACTTTTTCCATCTGAAATAACAAATGTTCTTTTGACAACACAAAAGCATGTGCATTGTCTCAGTCAGTACCCTAACCCTGCCCCTGGAATACTGGAAAGGCAGATAGAGGAACACATGTCATGGAACGTTTACATGCAGACAGGATAGGCAATTTTGAAACAGCTCATTTCTGGGATAAAATAGATTGCACTATGAAATCACCTTTAGATGAGGCATCACTAACTCAAGCTCAAAGGCTTATATCTTATATCTAAACATCTGGTAACAGCTTGGCCCTTGTTGCTGGCAGTGTTTTGCATCAACTTGACAGAACATGCTACTAGGGTCCTCCACTTGTTCATCCAGTCCTGGTTTTGATTCTGCCATGCACATGAATTTATAGTTGCAGTTGTGGAATATAGCCAAGACTACGGGGCTTGTTTACAAAGCCGCGGTAGCGGTTCGCGATCGTTATCGGAGCCACGGCCCCATTGAAATTGAAAACGATCGTAGACCGCTACCGCCCCTAAATTAACATATTCCGTAAACCATATTCCGTAAACAAGCCCCTAAATTAACATATTCTGGAAACCTAGTAGCGACGGCTTGACTGTCCAGTTATGTAGAATCTTGCAACTGTGCCCCATTCTATAAGTCTTTCTTTACCTGCTATGTCCAAATACAGTTTCTCCACCAACTTTGCCTATTTTGGCCTCTCCATGGACTTGAAGAACTTCAAACTCAGCATACATCTGGTTCAAATGCTGTTTGGTGGCATTGATGTATGTGCCAAAATCCTCTGTGCGGTAGCACTGAACTTCTTTGGGCGACGCACTATCCAAGCATCCTCTCTCATCCTGGCTGGGATCCTCCTCTTAGTGAACATGGCTGTGCCATTAGGTAAGATTAGAGAAATAGCTCATCAAGACTGGGGCAAGGACAGTTCTGCTTTCAGACGTACATGTTCCACCTTAGAGCATTTCTTGACTGAAAGTTTCTTAACAAAAAGATCCTTGGGTTTCATTTGTGCCATTATGCTCCAAATTCGAGTTCCTGCGAGCCCAGGTTCCAGGGTAACGTTATTAAAGGGTTTCAGAACAACTACAAATCCTCTAAGTGAAAGAGGGTCCTGGGGAGTTCTTTTAGATATAAATAAAGAACATTTCGGAAATGAAAATAGCCAGGAAGGCCTAACTGATGGCTCAACAAAACGGCTGTGACTACGTCCATGACTAATTATTAGCAAGATTTGATCAATCAAACATTTAAAGTTCTGATGTAACTTGCAAAAAAGGTTTAAGTTTTATTTCTCATGTTATCTCCGTTAAGTGCTCTATGTAATATGGTAAAGTTGTTATGGTTATTTGTAAACCACTTTGATCTAAGAAAAAGTGGTCTATAAAAACAGACAAATAAATAAGTAAAGTTCTCAATGGAACACAACACCTGGTACAAGAGGTTGTGATGACACAGTCCAGTACAATCAAATCTGACAATTACCAGAGGTAGAATGATAAATATAACTTCCAAAATAGCATTTAAACTTAAAAAGGAAAACTATGATAAAATGAAGAAATTAGTTCAAGGGAAAATAAAAGCAGATGGATCTATATTCAGATGCTATGGGGCCTTCAGAGGTTGCAATAAACCCCAAATCGCGAGGCAGCCCTTACTAACATTGTCCGGCACTGCATCGTGGTTTCCTCCTCTCCCCGTGTGCCATTTCCAGTTCCCCCTCCGATGCTGCTTCTAGCAGTTGCATAAACTGGAAGCAGTGTTGGAAGGGGGGTGGCGACAGCACATTGGAAGAGGAGGAAGCCATGTCACAATGCCGGACTGTATAGTAAATGCGTTGCAGTTAGGGGGCTATTGCCACTATTGCAGGCCATGGAGAAGGATGGCAGCGGCGGCAGTGGGCGCCCCTAGAGGGCCAGCATCCTAGGCGACTGCCTAGATGTCTTAGTGGTAGCACCGGCCATGGGCACAAACGTTATGCCTACTCTACAGCAGGTGTAAATGCTCGCACCTAGATCTGGGGAAAAAGTGTGTAAGTTATAATATTCTATAACTCACATGTGTAGATTTAGAACCTACCTGCGCTCTGCCCCTGTGCCCACCCCAACCAAAAGTGTACATGATGGGACTTACGTGTGCACTTACAGAATAGTGACTATCTAAAGTGTGTGCATTAAGTGCTCATTCAATGCAGAAGTCCTTTAGAACAGGGACTTGTGCATGTTTCTGATGGTAACTTTCCACATGCCCTTTTTAGAATTGCCACCATACTGCGGTCAGTGCCGTTAATTATCCGGATAGCAGCGATACTCAATCCACTATTTAGATAAGTAGACATAGAAATATAGAATCATGATGACAGAAAAAGACCACATGGCCTATCTAGTCTGTCCTTCCATATCAACAACTACAACAGTCCCCTTTTTTCCTTTAGAGATCCTCTGTGTTTGTCCCATGCTTCTTTGAATTCAGATACTGTCCTCATCTCCACCATCTCCACTAGGAGACTAGTCCACGGATCCACCACTCTTTCTGTAAAGAAATATTTCCGCATATCACTCCTGTATCAATCCCCTTTCACCCTCATCCCAGCCTTTCTTTTTGCTATCCTTGTTGTCTGGATGTTGTTGTTGTGTGCTGTTGTCTGGATAGTGGACTGAATATCACCGCTATCCTGATAAGTGTCGGAACCACCCTGCTCTGCCCTGCCATTATATGGATAGTACTGAGGTGGCTGACATAATCTTCAGAAGCACTATATCAGATAATTCCATTGTAAATCAGTAGCTAGACCTGGCCATGTGAATGGCAGAATATCAGGCTGAGAATTTATAAAGACTAAGGGGAATGTTTACTAAATGGCAATAAGGGAGCATGCATTTCCGAGCATTAACGGCAGCAAAAAAGGCTCTGGGCGTGTAGAAGGCATTCTGGTGTTAAGGGTGCTATGGGCTATTTAAGGTGCGATAATGGGACATCAGGCGGTAAGGTGTCAAGCAGACACCTTAACGTCTGAAAACGGCTGCAACCCTAATGCTGGATAAAGGAGCAGCAATGGAAGACAATCTGAAGGTGATGAATGGAAGGATATGTGGGAGTTGATGGATCTGCCAAACCAGGCACCTATGTGGCACCTATGTGGCAGCCAATAAAGTAGATGAGCATGTGGGAGGCTGGTGTAACGATGCACAGAGGGTGTCAATGTAATATGGCGCAATGTCAGTGTGTAGAACACGTGACCCCCAGTGGAGTCAGAATTGGCAGGATGTGTGCAGTGATAGGAGGACAGAGTAGGAATAGTGACATGCAGATCAGGCACAAGAGAGGTGTGTGTGCGGTCCCAAATTGTGGGAAAGAGTACCATTGTAGGCCATGGTATAGCAGCCTGCACAAGAAGACAGGACTGCACCCAGCTGACAGAGGTGGATGGATGGGCTGAAGGATGGATGGCAGTGGAGGAGAGGGTGGTATGGGCTGGTAGCATTGATGTGCTGTAGGTGCCATCCCCAACATATCTGTACTATGCATGAAAATGTGTGGCATTGCCACCTGGAAGGTCTGATACCAGACATGTTGGACTCACACCTGTCCCACAGTCTGAAATGTCACATAAAGCAAGGGTCTGACATCTGCAAGGTGAATATAACTGACCCCCTCCAATGGGCTGCAGCAGAGGGCATGATGAGGAATAGCATGTTCGCTGACACAAAGTTTGGTCAGAATGCCTAACAAAGTAGAAGGATGAGTATCTGCAAGTCACAGCAGAGCCAGGACTGTTACAGACAGGGATATGACCTGAGTAACACACAGGCGCAAAATGAACAAGTGGGAATTGAACCCTGCATTATGGGGGGACACTGCACTAGCCAGTATGCTACATCTCCACACCTCTCAAAGCTGCAATGTCTGGATTCAAATGCCTGGAGATCTCTGCCTAAACTATCTGCTGTGTGTGCTGGTATAGGTTAGACCCTCCAGTACCCATGATGCACTGCAAACGCAGAACAGCAGTCTGCAGCTGATCACCAAATGGAGAATGCAGCGGCGGCCAAGAGAGCAAATAGAATGCTAGGTATCATAAGGAAAGGAATGGAAAATAAAACAAAAGATATTATAATGCCTCTATATCGTTCCATGGTGAGACCGCACCTTGAATATTGTGTGCAATTCTGGTCACCGTATCTTAAAAAGGATATAGAGTTATTAGAAAAGGTTCAGAGAAGAGCCACCAAAATGGTAAAGTGGATGGAAGGATACTCCTATGAAGAAAGGCTAAAAAGGTTAGGGCTCTTTAACCTGGAAAAGAGACGGCTGAGGGGAGATATGATAGAAGTCTATAAATTAATGAACGGAGTGGAACGGGTAAACATAGATCAATTGTTTACGTTATCAGAATATAGAAAGACTAGGGGACATGCAATGAAGCTACAGAGTAAACTATTTAAGACTAATATAAGAAAATATTTTTTCACTCAACGTGTAATCAAACTCTGGAATTTGTTACCGGAGGATGTAGTAAAGGCTGTTACTATAGCTGGGTTTAAAAAAAGTTTGGACAAGTTCCTGGAGGAAAGGTCCATAAACCATTATTAAGAAGGGACCCAGGATATCAATGCTTGACCCAGTACAAACACTGCGGAATCTGTGTCTTTTGGGGAAACTGCTAGGTACATATGACCTAGATTGGCCACTGTTGGAAACAGGATACTGGACTTGATGGACCTTGGTCTGACCCAGTTTGGCATATCTTATGTTCTAATGGATTATTCCATCACATCAGCACAGTATGATGCACTGATTGTGTGTGCTTCAATCACTTAACAGCTACAAACTGTGCTACTGAGCAGTTTTAGCAGTCGCCCTGAGGTCTCTGCCAATTGTGCTGCAGGTCCACATCATTGCTACTGTGTTATGCTAGTCACCTTGTTTCCTGCACAATTGCAGTATGCTATAGGTACTAGTTATAGCTGGGCCCTGTGTCCTGTCCCTGTTGGACAGGAACCCTCCTAGAATAGTGCATGTCAGTGCCCAGTGTTACAAAACTGCTCCCATGGATGCCAAATGCAGTGGGGACTTCTAGGATTATGTGGAACACTGCTTATATCCTGCTATAACCCCAGTGTGTAGGCCAGGAACAACTGCTGTCCCAACCAGGATTAACAGTCCACCACAGCAAGCGCAGTCAGACTGTACCTGCTGCCCACCACTGGGCTGTTGCAGCCATGCATATAACAACTGCAGCTGGACCACGCACAATGAATGCACACAAAGTGACCATGTACACTCAGTGAATGGGCTTCCTAGACAGAGATTGCACCCATATCACTGGAGTCAGACATCATATAACACTATGTGGCTACATAGCCATGCCATAGTTACTGTTTGGTCAGAGTGAGAGTGCCCTCTCAGCATGACATGCTGTGGCCACCGAGGCAATGCACGTGTCAGATGGGCACTATGATGTCTGTCATTGACCCTACCACTGAGGCAAACCATCCTGGCCAATCTGATCTGTCTCAGGCCATACCCACAATCCTCTGCTCCTTATCTTGCACATTTGCAGACTAACGCTGAAACAGCTTAGGCAATGCGAGGCACAGTGAAGTGCAGAAAGCCACAGAACGATGGAGAGACACACACACACACATACACTCACATCGCTGCACTATGCAAAAGTGGGGATGGTTGGCATTCCTGCTTGCCACTTTAGTCTCCATAGCAGCTCAAGCATTGTTAACGTGTGCTCATTGTGCAGGCGCTAATAGCGCACTCTGACATTAACGCCCCTTCAGTATGCCTGTGCTATCAACCTGCCTCTCCATCCAGCTGTAGATGGTGGAGCCTGTCTCTGTGGCTGATGGGCGTTTGTACCCTAGCTGGCCGGTTATTTAGGGGCTGCATATGCTGGTTCTATATCTGCACTGTAGGCTAAAGTTTAGCCACAGGGACATGCAATGTATGATCCTCAATCCAGACTTAAACCTGGGACCCTCTGCTCATATACACACTGCATGTGTGTGTTGAGCTACAATGTTGCCATGGGGGCTGGCATACTTCCCATCAGACAGACCCTGGCACATGTTGCAATATGCATGGCACGCAGGACCAGGACATGGCTTTGGTCTGCTGCAGGCGGGTGCCGCTGCCCCCTCCTCCAACACCCCCACACCATGCTGACATGTCCACGTGCTGTCAGTGGTGGTGGTGCACAGTCCCAGCTCATCCAACATGCAGGTTTGGCAGGTGCCTAGGGGGCAGGGTCCGGATGAAGGGGGCAAAGGCACACATGGACATCCAGTCAGCCCCCCCCAACCACCTGCCTTTGCAGGGACCCCATCTTGTCTGCCACCAATACATCTCAGGGGGAGGATGATAGCCACCTGTGATAGTTCCCCAGGTGCCTGCATATTGCATCTACCTGGAGGGCTACAGCTGCTGGCACCTTCGGCCTCTTCCTCCACAGCTGGCACAGCTGGGTTCAGCAGCAGCAAGGGGGGACAGCTGGGATTTCTGGCTAGGGTGCCAGGACTCTTGGACTGCCCCCTGTGGCACATCTCCTTTCCGCAGCAGCAGCATGTCTATGTGCCGCCACAGTCACTGTGGCATCATGCCGGACATCATAGATGGTACTGTGAATGGAAGGATACCCCTATGAGGAGAGGCTAAAAAGGTTAGGACTCTTCAATCTGGAGAAGAGACGGCTGTGGGGAGATATGATAGAGGTCTATAAAGTAATGAATGGAGTGGAACAGGTACATGTAGATCGATTGTTTACGCCATCAAAATTTAGAAAGACCAGGGGACATGTAATGGTGCTACAGTGTAACCCATTTAAGACTAATAAGAGCAAATATTTTGTCAGTCAACGCATAATCGAACTCTGGAATTCATTACTGGAGGATGTAGTAAAAGCTGTTCATGTAGCTGGGTTTCAAAAAGTTTTGGACAGGTTCCTAGATGAAATGTCCATAATCCATTATTCAAGGGGACCCAGGAAATCTATTGCTTGCCCCAGTACAGGCATTGTGGAACCTGTGTGTCTTTTGGGAAAACTGCTAGGTACTTGGGACCTAGATTGGTCACTGTTAGACACAGAATACTGGGCATGATGGTCCTTGCTCTGACCCAATCTGGCATGTCATATGGTCTTCTGTTCTTCTGTTCTTATGTGCTATCCACGTAGCTGCCTGGTCCCCCCTGTGCACCAGCAACCCTCACTATATGACACACATGCCACCTCCTTTGCCTCATTTGCACCATCAACATAGTGCCCTTTCATACTTGGGCACCATGCTGATGCTGCTAATGGAGCACTACTATCACTGTCTGGGGGCTCCCCTGTCCATGCATCACATTTCAGATGTCAAAATGGGCTCTAAATACTCCCTTTCCACAAGGTTTTACTTGGCTTTGAGTTCCCAGCATTAAAGGGCTTTTAGGAATGTTGCGCAACAGGCGTTAAGGGAGCACACACTGTTACTGTCCACTCTCCGTCCCGTTAACACCCACTCTCCGCCTACTGCACCCTTAATTCTGCTAGGCCTTTAACATTTGTTAAAGCGGCTTTTTTGCTGCATTAAGGGCACCAGGGTGTCGATAAGAGGCGTTAACGGCACATTGATTCCCTTAAAGCTGTTTGATAAATTTACCCTTAAAACTCTGCTGGGGTCCTTTACTGCAGTTTAGGACTGGTTTCACTCATTTCTGATGATATGATCTGGTGACCCTAGATAAAGGTGTGAGTTGAAGATTCGAGTCTAGGCATGTGGATTCTCATCTATCATGATGTGTAGTGTGTGAATAATTTGTGCCCCAATGTGTTGTTATTTTTTTTTCTGTAGACATGCAGATATTTCGCATCACACTGGTTATGCTGGGGAAAGGATGTCTGTCTGCCTCCTCCCTCTGCAGCTACCTGTATGGCAGTGAGCTCTTTCCAACAATAGTCAGGTACAAATCATTCATATGTATGGTCACCTATTTACATCCATATTGCAAAGGGCAAAGGGTTTAAAAAGTTAGAGGAGCCTCTGGCAAAATGCAGGAAGCGCAGGAGCTGAAAATACCAGAGCAAAATATGGAGTGCACAGGGGCTGGGAATGTTGGAAGGACCCAAATTAAATTTAAATAAGAAAAAAATATATTTTTCTATATTAAGAGGTTCTCTCCTGCAACAGGAACTGATGGTGTGATATTTTCATTGTTTTCAATGCAGACAAACAGGAATGGGTTTCACAACTATGATGGCGCGACTGGGTGGCATTATGGCCCCCATGGTTCTGATGTCTGGAGACTATGTGGCTTTCCTGCCCCTGGTGATATTCGGGGGAGCTCCAATCATATCTGGTGTAGCAGCCTGTTTCTTACCAGAAATGTTCAATGCACCACTCCTGGACACTATTGAGGAGGTCGAAGACAGGTCAGTGAAATCAGAATCTCTATGGAGGTGTTTTTATATACCGTTCCGTATGTAGAACATAGAAACAGAGAAACATGACGACAGAAAAAGACCATATGGCCTATCCAGTCTGCCCTTCCATACCGACTATTATATTCACTTTTTTTCTTTTAGAGATCTTCTGTGTTGGTTCCATGCTTTCTTGAATTCAGATACTGTCCTTGTCTCTACTACCTCCACTGGGAGACTATTCCATGCATCTACCACTCTTTCTGTAAAGAAATATTTCCACATATTACTCTTGAGTCTATCCCCTTTCACCTTCATCCTAAACCCTCTCATTACAGAGCTTTCTTTCAATTAAAAGAGGCTCTCCTCCTCTGCATTTATGCCTTGGAGATATTTAAAAGTCTCTATCATATCTCCTCTATCCTGCCTTCCTCTAAAGTATACATATTGAGATCTTTAAGTCTGTCCCCATATGCCTGTTATAAAATTAGATGCCCATAGAAGCTTACTGTAGCATAGGTGTACTCGGGAGAGGAGTTTGGGCAGAATGTAAGTGGAATCACGATTTTCATGCATTTTATAAAATACACAGCATTTATGTCTGCTCTCAAGAAGATATAATGTCAACATCCACAATCTAGTTGCTATTTCTGCAGGATTTATGCTAGTACATTATAGAGATACATCGGTACCTATGGAGATTTATTTTAGAAGCATCCCCATGTGTAAATAGTGGCTTCTAAACATGGAGATCACCTACACGTGCAAATAGCAATTTTCGGAAGATGCTCTTTAGCTATGATGATCAACACCATGTCAGATTTCAAGGGAGTGTGGTTAGGGCAAAGAGGATGTGTGGTTTGGGCATGCCTAAAATATCAACATGCATTCCTCATTTTACAAGGGAAATACATCAATATTACAAATTTTAGAGGTTAGCAGTTACATTTGCCCCAAAGCATGCGTAACTGCTTGTTTGAAGAAGCAGCTGTAAAGGCCAAGACTAGCTCTCGATCATCCCCCAGCATCTTATCCCTCCTTCTGACATCTGATCTCCCCTTCCGACACCCCCTCAGCATCTGATCCATTCCTTGCCATCAATTACTCCAACCAACACCCCATGACATCTTGATATCCCCATAATAGCACTCCCCCCTGAAATCCATAGCTCCCCTGATGTGAGCCACTCCCAGCAGTTCCCCCTGGCTCTTACTGGAGTTCCTAGTAGTCTAGTGGGAGCAGCAGCAATCCCCAGTCATTCCTGCTTTTATGAGTTCCATGTTCAAATTGGCAGCTGTAACCCATAGCAGTAATTTCACGGTTTACCACTAGAGGTCAGACTGTTAAATAAGGGCAAAATGGGTTTGTTAGAGCCTTTGTAAAATACAGTCAAAGCTATTGTTTCTGTGCAGGGTGATTCAGATTTATTTTCTCTGGGAAGGACACAGATGTTCTTTTAAAGGACGTATTATTATAGGAAAGGCTGCTTTTCATCTTGACCACTTCTCTAGAATAACTATATTCTCCTAGACTTTCATTTGTCATCTATGCTTGCCTCAACTAACTTGTAAACTCCATGGAGCAAGGACTGTTTGTCTAATGTGTCTCTGTACAGTGCTGTGTCAGTATGCCTCGTAATGCTTTAGAAATGGTGAGGATGAGGTAACGACCCACTGAGGACTTGAAAAGATATTCTTATAACAAGGATGGACAATGACAAAACAATTATTTGTTTTTGTATGTCTGACATTTCCTTTCCTAATCTTTCTTTCCCAGAGCCAAGCGAAAAGAGATTGTGACGATCCGGGAGAACACAAAGGAGATTGTGATTCACATATTTGAAGGCACAAGACTTTAAGAGTACTAGAGGAGCCTTCTGCAATTGCCATACAAGAGACGTGTCTCAGGGTGGTCAAGTGAACCTGTCTGCAAAAGAGGAAGGATTAGTAGAGGTCATGGAATCTCCAGGAGCCCAGAACAGAAGAAAGGGGACTAATGTTTTCCATCTCCATCCCAAACGGGATGAAGACAAGTCCCTTTAGCAGAATGAGAAGGCGCAACAGGAATCCTGCATCACAACGACCATCCATAAGATAAATGATGTTGAATTAGACCAAGGTCCAGCATTCTGTCTCCAGAAATAGCCAGTCCAAGTTGCAAGCACCTGGCAGATCCAGTGCATGATGTGGTTTCAGCACCTCATTTTCTTAGTAAAAGTGACTCTAGGAAACATGTGGGACTGCCAATGTGTCAATTCTGAGTTTCCCTGTGGAGCCAGTGGCTATTTGGACGGTTACTGCTTGGAAGTAGAAGCCCTCTGCCACAATGCCCACCATCCCAGCTGGGCTAAGCTGCCAGGCTGGGCCAAAGCTCTCTACTCTGCTGAACCTCTCAGAAGCTGCTTCTGAAAACCAGCTTCACCTGCAGAAATGCAAGAGGGTCTTGACACTTTCCATCAATAGATGCAGATTTGGTCAATTCCTCGGACCTCCTCAATTGACAAGTTTTTATTGATCATGTAGGCGTCCTTACTGAGGACAGATATGTGCATAAATGACATCACTTCAAAAAGGGGAAGTATGCATACAGTATTCTTGCCCTTTTAAAATTACCCCATGGTAAATAAATGCACACTTTGGGGTATGCACTAATTTCCTGGGTTTATTTTATCTGCATATTTTATAAAGTGCTCATAGAAATCCAAACCCCACCCCAGGTACGCCTCCACTCACGTCAGAGAAACTTGTGCATAGATAGGGTGCATGCACATAGATTTACACGCATCCACCCCAGACAGTTTCTGCACAAAGAACTCCATTTTCCATGCAAAACTACCCCTTTTACTATTATTATTATTATTATTATATTATTATTATTATTAAAGCTTTGTAGATATGTAGCATTAGACCATGCTTACTAAACATTAGTGTGCACTATCTACTGCAGCACCCATGCTATTCCTGTGGGCATGGTGGCAAATAGCACATGCTAACATTTAGTAAACATGGCCCATTGTGAATTGTCAAATACTGTACTGTGAAAAGGTTTTTGTACTGCATTGATAATATATTTGTGTATTTATTTCCAGTGTAAACTGGGCTGATTATAAAACAATAAAAATTAGCTGAAGTAATTTTGGTCTTTTCTGAGATGTAATCATGAAAAAAGCGTTAACTGGGTGCTATGAAATAAAGTGCACTGGTGGCCGTAGGATTGGTGAGGCTTTGGGCAAGAGAGTGACTGGGGCTCTTAAAGGCTTATTTTAATAAGCCATATGAACATAAGATGTGCCATAATGGGCCAAATGAAACATCCACTGAGCCCATTATCCTGTCTCCAACATAACTCCCCCCTCCCCCCCAGCCCTCTGCTTCCCTCACCCCCCCCCCCCCCACCTCATCCCCCCTCCCTGTTTGTTTGAATATCTTTATCTTTATTTCATGACTTAACACACTGCACCTTCACAGGCATCATGGAGGTGTACAAACAAAATTTGGACTGCCAATATAGGAAGAAACGAACTTCAATTTATGGACAGAAAAGATTAGAACACTCATACAGGTAATAGGAAAGGACTGAGAGGTAAGAGAGAGAGAGAGAGGAAGGAGGAGATGGGAGAAAAAGTCAACTGAGGGAAGGCTAGATGTCAAAAGCGGATTGAAATAAATGGGTCTTGAATAAGGACTTGATTTTCTGGCACGAAAGCTCGAGACGGAGGGTGGGAGGAGGGGCGTTCCAGAGGGCGGGACTGAGGAAGAAGAAGGTGGAGTGGGGTGGATTCCAGATGGGCATGATTGGTGGGGGGGGGGGAGAAGATGTAAATGATTGGCATGGAGTGGATGCAGAACACGGGGGCGAGCATGGAGGTGAAGAATATCGGACAGATACAGTGGAGTGCTTGTGTGGAGGGATTTGTGAAGCAGAATAAGGATATTAGATTGAATGCGAAATCTGATGGGAAGCCAGTGGAGGGGGATGGGAAGGGGGGTGATGTGGGTAGCGTGCGAGATGATCCAGGTAGCAGTATTTTGGAGAAGCTGAAGGTGGTGAAGCTGGAATTGGGGGAGACCAGCAACGTTGCTATAATCAAGATGCGACATAAGGATGGAGAGCATGAGGGTAATCAGAACAGAGAAGAGGAGAAAAGAGCGGATATCTGAGTATGTGGAAGGAGCGATGGACAAGCAGTGAAAGGTGTTCGTGAAGTACAGGAGTCAAGTGAATGCTAGACAGTGCAGAGTGGACACCAGGGGAACCAGGGAATCGAGTAGAGAAGGGGCCAAAGTAGGGCTGGGAATACCAAAAGTAAATCAAATAGCAGCTGTCTTGGTTGGGTTGAGGTGCAAAAAATTGGAAGAAAGCCAATGGGCAGCCTGTGAGAGGCATGTGTTTAACAGTGATAGATCAAGGGCAGTAGGGCTGGTGTGATAAAGCAGAATGATATCGTTGGCATAATAATATGCTGGCAGACTGTGTTGCTGGATAAGAAGAGTAAGGGGTGCCAGAAAAATATTAAAAAGAAGAGGAGCAAGGACCGGGCCCCGGGGCACACCATAAGGAAGGAGAGTGAGTGCAGAGGAGGAATTCCCAGAGATGACAGAGAAGGCCTGGCTTGGCAACCCCGAAGGAGCAGAATCACAGCACAGTGGCTGGACATCCAGGGGGTGGCCCAATTCTGGCACTCCGGATGTGCAGCCACAAGACCGGCTAACTCAGTCAGGTTCCATTCAGGAGCTGCAATTTCCAGCCACTGCCGAAAACCTCCTTTCTTCTCAGCCTGACCCACGATCCAGCCTCCCATGACCAGGGTCAGGCTATGGGGATGCTCCTGCACCCCTCATCTGTCCATCGCCAGCGGCCGCCACTGTCACCCCATGTCAAGGAAACGTATTCCACCTCTGAGGTGGACTAAGTTCCCCATCTAACAGGCAGAGCCCTGATGTACAGGGCTGACCTCGGAATCGACCCTGTACTTCTGGGGTCATGGTCAGCCCATGCCATGCCCTCACTCCACCTCCAGACTGCCCCCTCCCAGCCCCATCACAGGCTCCCCATACAACACCACAGTATATATGGGGAGCCTTCGCACCGGGATCAGCAGGGGACAAATAGCGGGGATGTACGTCCAGACAGGACGTACATCCCCGCTATTCATGGCACAGAATGACCCCATGTTACTATTCAAAGTAGTTAGATCACATGCAAATTGTGAGAACTTGCAGGAGGACATTATGAGAGAATGAGGGACTGGGCATCCAAATGGCAGATAAAATTTAATGTGCACAAGTGCAAGTGACACACACAGGGAAAAATAATCCATACTATAGGTACATAATAATGGATTTCATATTAGGAGTAACCACCCCATTCGCCCCATTTGCCCTATTCGCCCCATTCTAAAGAAACCTTTTCTTGACCCTCTTATTCCTGCACACTATCGGCCAGTCTCTCACCTTTCTTTCCTCTCTAAAATACTTGAAAAAGTAGTTTTCTCTCAACTTTCTCACCACTTGGACACCACTAATTTTCTTCTCCCTTGTCAACCAGGTTTTCGCTCCGGGCACAGTGTAGAAACAGTCCTTCTTATGTTCCTCAATGAATTGCATGTTGCACCCGATCGTGGTGACATCTCGGTGGTGGTTTCCCTGGATCTCTCAGCTGCCTTTGATCTTGTAGACCATTCTCTCCTTCTCTCTCAACTATGCGATGCTGGGCTCTGTGGCACTGTTTTTCGCTGGTTCCATTCCTATCTCTTCTCTTGTTCCTTTTATGTCCTCTCTCACTCCCCCTCAACTGCCCCCTCTGACCAGTTTCCCCTACACTGTGGCATTCCCCAAGGTTCGGTGTTGGCTTCTCTCTTGTTTAATGTTTTCTTGGCACCCCTTGCACGTCTGATTCAATAATCTGGCATTCAGGCTTTTTTCTATGCAGATGATCTTGTTTTCCTCCATCATACCTCCCCTCTACTATCTGATCTTTCTCCTCTCCACTTCTGTCTTCTCTCGGTCTCTAGCTGGCTCACTTCCAACTGTCTACATGTGAATCTCTCCAAAACACTCGTGATCTGGTTCCCCCATGGTAGTCCTTCCCCTCAATTGGCCCCATCCTTTGCTGGCTCTTCCATTCCTTTAGTTTCCTCCTTCTGATATCTTGGTGTCCTCTTTGATTCTGGTCTCTCCTCTCACGATCATATCTCCACTGTCACTAAAACCTCTTTCTTTCATCTTCGTCGGATCCAGGCTATTCGTCCTTTTCTCACTCCCCAAGCTCTTACTACTCTGGTTCTCTCGCTGATCACCTCACGTCTAGATTTCTGCAATTTGGCACTTATTGGTATTCCCCATTCCCAGTTAGATAGACTCCAATGCATTCAAAACACGGCAGCACGCATTATCACACATTCTTCCCGATTTGATCATATCACCCCAGTTCTCATTCACTTCCACTGGCTCCCTATTGAATATCGCACCCGTTTTAAGATCCTTACCCTTGTACACCACGTCATTTACACATACACTCCTCAATATCCTGCCGATCTCATCCACTCCAATATCCCCAGTCGCACTCTGCAGTCACTTCATGTCAATCGTCTCCATCTCCCATCTCCCTCCCGAGCTCATCTAAAGTCTACACGTACCTCTGCTTTCTTCTTTATTGGATCAGCACTCTGGAACTCACTACCCACTCCCCTCAGACTTGAACAAGATTATCGCACCTTCAAATCCCTGCTGAAAACCCATTTATTTTCCTTTGCCTTCAAACTCCCTACTCCCTCTGCATGACCCCTTGTCCTCATGTGTGCTCCCTTTATCTGGTATGCCTGATCTTTTCTATCAATATTGTAACTTCTTTTCATTTTCTAGGCCATCGGCCATCTATTTTTGACTTATGACTATTGTACATCACTTTGCTTGTATATAGAAAGGCGGTATAGCAAATCCAATAAACATAAACATAAACACCCAAGAAATGCAAATCGAATATTAGGAATTATTTCAAAAGGAATGGAGACTAAAACAGAGAATATCATAATGCCTCTGTATCAATTCTTTGTGTGATCTCATTTTGAGTATTGTGTGCAATTCTGGTCACCTCATTTCAAGAAAGATATAGTGGAATTAGAAAAGGAATAGAGGAGGGCAAGAAAATTAAAAAGATGATGGAAAGGCTCCCCAACAAGAAAAGGCTAAACAGATTAGGGCTCTTTAAGTTAGAGAAACAGCTGAAAAGGGAATATGATAGAGATTTACAAAATCATGATTGGGATGGGACAGGTTAATAAGGAATGGTTGTTTATGTTTTCAAATTGTATTAGGACTTGGAGATACTACTTGAAACTAATAGGTAGCACATTTGAAACAAATCAGAGAATTTCTCTTCACTCAATGCACAATTGTACTGTGGAATTTTTTACCAGAAGATTTGGTCAAAACAGTTAACATTAGGTTAAAGAAGGGTTTAGACTAACTCTTGGTGGAAAAGTCCATAAATCATTATTGGCCATGGAGGCTTGGGAGAGCCATTATCTCTAGGTATGAACAGTAAGAAATGGATAAACTCTTTGGGATACTGCTGGAATTCGTTGCTGGAGGATATGATAAAAATACTTAGCATAACTGGGTATGAAAAAGATTTGGACAAGTTCCTGATGCTTCTCATGTATATTTATCCACTCTTATCATCACCTTCTGCTTAAATTACTGCAGCCTGCTCCTCACTGGCCTCCCACTGAATACTCCACAAACCCTGGCTTAGGAGTGAGGTTTATAACGGTCATGGTATACACAAAACTAATCAAAACAACACAACAATGCCCTTAAATACAAGATTTACTCTTAAAGAATTACTAACACTCCAAATATCACCTTAATACTTCACATAGGCAAGAAATGACCTCAGGATGGCTAGAGCCCTACATGTAGTGATAAAATCACTATAGGGAACAGCTGACGCTCACATCATAGGTCATATAGCCACTTTTATTCAACCAATATTCAATCACCACTAATACACCCTAAAACCACAAAAAGTACTTCTGGGATTACCATAGATATTACATCTAATCACACTCACACTACATACAAGACATCCAATCCACTTGTGCAAAATTATCCATAGCATCTAGTAACTGTAAAAAATGCGTAGTATCTTTCAGGAATGAAGGAAATTTAAAAACCTCTTCTTTCAAAAACTCATCTAAATAAATTCCAACCCGCTCCAGCAGTGAATCATTACTGGACTGGATAGGACGTCCAGGAGGAGACTGCAAACTTTTTTGAATCTTTGGCAAAATGTAGAAAGCCGGTACCTTAGAAAAAGGCGGATTTAAAAAAGATTTTTCCTGCACTGTTAAGAAGCCTTGAGAGAGTGCAGTAGTAGTAAGCTCAAAAATAAGTTTTTGTAAGTCTTCGGTAGGATCACATGACAACCGTAGATAATGAGCACAATCATTTAATTGTCGCATTACTTCTCTATCATAATCAGCAAGATTCAAAACAACTACTGCACCCCCCTTATCAGCCCTCTTAATTACTATATTCGTCATTCGCTGCAACTCTCGTAGAGCAGAAAACTCATCTAATGATAAATTCTTCGGTTGGTTACTATATTTTTGTTCTAATTGTGCTAAATCGGTCAAAACAAGATGTCTAAAGGTATGTAAAATAGGATCCATTGGTCCCGGAGGAATCCACGTTGACTTAGGACGTACTACAGACAAATCCAACACAGCAGATTTATCATGAAAAAAACTTTTAAGTTGCAAAGACCGTATTAATCGTTCTACAGATACTCGGCTATAAAAACCATCATACTTAGGACCATTAACAAAGGATAGCCCTTTAGATAATAAATTTAACTGCGCTGACGTCAATGATACATCAGATAAATTAATGACCGTTTGCATCACTGAAAGGTCACTCCGTCTTTCTTGCGTCTTGAACGTGTTGTAAGCCCAGAAAAATCCTCTTGCCTATCACGATCACGATCTATATTGGCAGAGTCAGATACAGGGACTTTCGGACCCTTACTCTTCAAGCGGAAATCTGAACTTTTATGTTCAAAATTTAAATCAGAAGAATATGATGCTCTGGATAATTTTGCACAAGTGGACTGGATGGCTTGTTTAGATGTAGCGGCATTATATACTTCCATTCCGCAAGATGAGGCTGTCAATGTTTTGGAGATGGTGTGGGATAGTAGACCATTCCCGCATAAAGTACCTACTTCTTTTTTGACAACTTTGGCAGAAGTAGCATTGAAGAAGAATTATTTTGTTTATAATGAAGATTTTTTTCAACAAATTTCAGGGACGGCGATGGGAGCAACTTTTGGTCCATCTCTTGCTAATCTATATATGAGTTTTTTTGAAACCCAATATGTTTATTCCTCTATTTATGCTACTCATATTATTAAATGGTTTAGATATATCGATGATATATTTCTTTTATGGCATGGTTCGAAATTTCTTTTGGAAGAATTCTTTCATTATCTAAATGAATGTAAAGCTTGTATCTCCTTTGATATAAACATGCAAGATCAAGAAATAAACTTTTTGGATGTTAAGGTCTTGAAGACTACTACTGGGTTTTTGACCACAATTTATTCAAAGCCCACAGATAGAAATACCTTGCTGCATTTTGACAGCTTTCTTCCGTATCATCTTCGCCGTAGTTTGCCTTACTCACAATTTTTACGGTGCCGACGAATATGTTCTACTATATCTGAGTTTAAAGTACAGGCTAAGAATATGCGATGTAAGTTTGAAGATCGTGGATACCCTGATGTGATTCTTTCAACTACATATAAGCGGGCAAGATATAACCATCGTGAATGGTTACTTCATCCTCGCTCTATGCCATCAGATTCTGGATCAACAGTCACTTGTGTTTTACAGCATTCCAGCTTATCACGACGGATAGCATCTGTGATACGTAAAAGATGGACATTGATTGATGCACATCCTAAACTTTCTGGCTATAAGCTACGATTGGCGTATAGCCGTGGACATAATTTAAGGGATTGTTTATGTCCTGCAGTACCACGACAAAATACCTCAGTAACTTGGCCTTTGGGTCATGTGGCATGTCAGCGTTGTTCTTTCTGTGGTATTATGGCTAATGAGATCTGTGAGAAGTATAAAAGCAAAGTTCGCCGACTACGAAGTGACACTACTTGCAACACTACACATGTTGTGTATGGACTTTGGTGTTCTTGTTCACTACTTTATGTTGGGAAATCTACTCGTCCTTTACGGACTCGTCTTGCTGAACATAAATATAGTCTTCACAAATCCCGTGTAGATATGCCATTGATACAACACTGTATAGATTTTGAACATTGCTTTGAAAATCTTACCTGTACTGTGTTGGAGCATGTCCCTTTTAATATTCGGCGGGGTGATCGTAATAGGCTTCTGTTACAGAAGGAGCAGCGCTGGATTTATTCATTAAATACAATGTACCCAAATGGTCTTAATGATAAAATTGAATGGTCTCTGTTTTTATAATCATTATACAACTACTAGTTTTTTCGGCTTGTGTGGCTATGAAGCTCCTCCTGCTTTTTTAGTCTTTATTTGTAGTTAGTGACGTATTCTGTTTTGATTGGCTATGGAGTTTTATAAGGAAGGCGTCAGACGCTGTGATCTTTAGGAGCGGAGAGTTTGGAGAGTTTAAATGGATTCTTTAGATCATAATTTTTTCCCCTGACGAAGCCTGGATGTGGCGAAACGAGAGCTTTTGTAGGGCTGTTCTTGCGAAGAGCTTTTGATTTAATTTATTTTGAAAGTCTCTCTGCTTTGGAATGTCCGTTTGGGAAGTTTGCAGCGTAGTGGTTGAGCGCTAATGGAGCGATTGGCTTGAAGTATTTGATGACTCTTTGGTGAGCTTTGTTTATATCAGCTTATCTTTATTTTCCTTTTTTTAGGAAGTCACAATCAGTTCCTGTGTCGCTCATCCTAATGTTTATATTATTATGACGCTATTTGTGTGATTATGGATGTCGTGTATGTAGTGTGAGTGTGATTAGATGTAATATCTATGGTAATCCCAGAAGTACTTTTTGTGGTTTTAGGGTTTATTAGTGGTGATTGAATATTGGTTGAATAAAAGTGGCTATATGACCTATGATGTGAGTGTTAGCTGTTCCCTATAGTGATTTTATCACTACATGTAGGGCTCTAGCCATCCTGAGGTCATTTCTTGCTTATGTGAAGTATTAAGGTGATATTTGGAGTGTTAGTAATTCTTTAAGAGTAAATCTTGTATTTAAGGGCATTGTTGTGTTGTTTTGATTATTATATTGCTCTTAGGTAGTAGGTGCTTTGTATACACAAAACTAACCCATTTGGAGAAATGGCCCCCAAGACAAGCCATCTCTCTCCACTTCAATCTATTCAAAACTCAGCTGAATGGCTAATCTTCCGCCAGTATCACATTGTCCCATTACCCCTCTTTGCAAATTACTTCATTGGCTCCATTTCTACATACAGTCAAACACATCTAAAACAAAGGCTTTGGGCTTTAATAATGCTAATCCACTTCCTTATTCTCTAGGTCAGGCATTAAAACATTTAAATCTAGTCTCAAACCCAGTACTCTTGAATAGAAGCCAGTGAAGTAATTTGAGAAGAGGGGTTATATGAGTCCATCGAGGCTGGCAAAAGAGATGGGCAAGATCGAGGCTGGCAAAAAGAGTAGTCGCACAGCAGAGTACTGAACAGTTTGAAGGGGAGAGAGTTGTTTAAGAGGGAGACCATAAGAACATAAGATATGCCATACTGGGTCAGACCAAGATCCATCAATCCCAGTATCCTGTTACCAACAGTGGCCAATCTAGGTCACAAGTACTGTCAGACGGCTGCCTGGGTGAGAATGTTCACAGTCTTGGCAAGTGCATATATCAATATGATTTGCAAGGGATTGTGGGAAATGCAGTCCATTCACACCAGACACAGCTGCTCACAATAATTAGTTGTGCTTGAGTGTAAAGCCAATAAGATATTTATTTATGGGGTTATTTCTCCCAACACAGATATGCTTGGTAGCACATAAAACAGGATACTTGCTTTCAGTGTTAAACTTGGAAAAACAAAATCAGGAAAATAGTTGAACTTGCCAGGCAATCAAAGCAAAAGAATAAAGACCTGGTTGGTAACAAACTGGTCTTTTCTGTAGGCTTTAGCTAATATTTTTTTAGCAGTGTTTCAAACAACAAGCAAAACCCACAAAGAAGGGAAAAACTGTTCTTTTCAGGTTAACTTCTTATATCTTCACACATAGATTCAGAAGTGATTCCCTCAGAGCTCACAAGCAATTAGGTAAGGCTCAATTGCTAGCAGTTACCCAGCTGAAACCCCTTAGCTGGCTTGCTTTCTACTGCGTGGCTCAAATCCTACTTCAGGAGCATTTCTGAGTAGATTAAAGAACAAGTTTTTATTTCTTTGTGATGGTTGTTGTACTTTGTAACAGAAAATTACCAAAGGAGTTTAGACAGAGAGCAATCCATATATTCACAGCCTGTATCTAAGACCGCTCCCCCTTCTTCAACAATCATGGGTTCAATATCATGGATTGGCACAGAGGAATTTCTCAATGTAGCACTCTCAGGAGAATACTTGTTTCCCTGCTGTCTTTCAAGGTTATAGCTAGGGCATAGATCAGTGTTCATACCTGAGCTTCCATTGCTGTTAGAGTTCCTCTCTAAATAGCCTGGCCAGTATGTAGTCCAGTTCTTATGTCCAGCCTTCCAATCCAGATCCCTGGACACTGGATCTCTCTTCACATACCTTCTGGCACGGGTCCTAGGGTCCCTTCCAAGTGCAGCCGTCTCCCTCACAGGTACCGTCTGGAGATGCCTAGCTCTGCAGCACCACTCCTCTGGTTTTCCCCAGTCCAATGGTGTACGCTGGCCTTTTGAATGTCTCCCAGTATATGTACTGCTCTGGACGCCTTTAGACCTCCCAAATGCTTTTCTCTTCTTTCTTCCAAAGGGTTTCTTGCCCTCTCTGTCCGTCCGTTCTGGCTTCTGCTTCTGATGATCCTCCAGATGATGAAGACGTCCAAGCTGAGGATCTCCAAGCTGATTCTGAGGATCTCCCAGATGAAACTGAGGATGAGGATAATTCTCTGTAGAATAAACTCTACCTTTATTCTGCTTAGATGAGTGCTCCACCCTAGCACAGCGCAGCTGTGCTGAATCAGGCCCTGCCCTTTGAGATGAGTGCTTGGGGATTACCTCATAGCCCTCTTGATTGAACACACGTTTCCCCACTTCAGCTCCTCTAATGGCTGTTGGAAACCTGGTGCATTCTGGGACTGGTAGTCTTTTATGGGAAAATTCTGTTTTCTTATTTCTACCAGAACTGACAGGTTGCTTGTTCAGAGTCACTTCACCTTCACTATAGCTCCTTCCTGAGCTATGATAAGCTTCCTTATCACAGTACATAGCAGTTTCCCCAAAAGACACACAGGTTCCACAATGCTTGTATTGGGGCAAGCAGTGGTTCCCGGATCTCCTTTAATAATGGTTTACAGACCATTCCTCCAGGAACTTGTCCAAACCTTTTTTAAACCTAGCTACACTAACAGCTTTTACTACATCCTCCAGTAACGAATTCCAACGTTTGATTACATGTTGAGTGAAAAATATTTTCTCTTATTAGATTTAAATGGGTTATGCTGTAGCTTCATTGCATGCTCCCTACTCTTTCTATATTTTGATGGTATAAACCAGTGATGGCTAACCTTTTTGAGCCCGAGTGCCCAAACTGCCGCACAAAACCAAAGAATTTCCTCAAAGTGCCAGCACGTCAATTAAAGCCCCATTTGCATAAGGTGCTTCATTTGCATAAATATTTGCATAATGTTACCATACACTAACTTTTAGTAAACATGCCTCTTAATGAGTATATGGATAAAGAAAGACTAAAAGGTTTCTACATTACTATAATCCAGTACCAACCGCCAGGCACATTAGGAACTACTACAAACGCTGCCCATTTAGAACCCATAGCAAACCCGCCGTATCCTAACAGCACTACCAGGACTCACAAAGCACCATACTCTACCTATCAAAAGGCAACACTGCAAATATTAAACCAATACATCTCAGAGAACAACAATACATGACCTACTGGGGAAAGAACAAGTGGCAATGTCAAATAGGAATTATATAAACAGAATACCTCAGCTCAGTTACACATGCAGAACAGACCATCACCAAACAAGGAATCACAATTTAGAAACAGGAAGACAATAATTAAACTGGGAACCCCAAAAGCCAAACTTGGAATATACAACAACACTGTAGAAATAAAACTATATATTAATTTCCTCTTGTACTAAACAAAGCGCAAAAATTAATGATGCACATTTCCCAGAGCTGACATATTCCAGTTAATAAATTCAAAATAAAGAGATATTTTTCTACCTTTTGTGCATTTTTTTTTCAGTTGCAATTGTTCCAGCCACTTTCTTCTGGTTTCTTCGTGTCTTCTGCTAACTCTCCATCTGCTGTCCATTTGTCCTTTCTTCTGTCTTCTTGTTTTTTTTTTCCATTCTCTCTCTACATCTGCTTTAACATACTAATCTTTCTCCTTTGGCTCTTTCCTCATTCCTATTTCATCTACTCAAAATTTACCCCTCCATCCTCAATCCCCACTTACTCTCCCAATACCCGGCCAATTGTAGATTTTTTATCCCTCCCACACAAAATATTTTTCCCCTCTCCATTTTACTCTCCCAGCCCCATCCCATTCTAATCCTCCCCCAACACCAGCTCCCTTCTAGTTCCAGCCTCACCCAGCATCCATTCCCTTCTAGTCCCTGCATCAGCCCATTTCCAGTCCTAGCAGCCCCCCAACCCAATACCAGTCCTATCCCCCCCTCATCAACCCACTTCCAGTCCTAACCCCCCATCACCCCATTTTCAGTTTAAGCCCCCCCCTATAACCCATTACCAGTCCTAACCCCCCACTTCCAGTCAGCCCCCCATAGCCCATTGCCAGTCCTAACCCCCCCATCAGCCCACAGTCCATTAGCAGTCCTAACCCCATCAGCCCACCTCAAGTCCTAACCCCTCCCCATCAGCCCATTTCTTGTCCCAGCCCCCCCCATAGCCCATTATCAGTCCTAAACCCCCCATAGCCCATTACCAGTCCTAACCCCATCAGACCACCTCCAGTGTTAACCCCCCATCAGCCCATTTCCAGTCCTAACCCCACCCAACAGCCCACCTCAAGTCCTAACCCCTCCCCATCAGCCCATTAGCAGTCCTAACCCCCCCCCTAGCCCATTAGCAGTCCTAACCCCCCCTCTCTAGCCCATTAGCAGTCCTAACCCCCCCATAGCCCATTACCAGTCCTAACCCCCATCACCACATTTCCAGACAGCACACATCAGACCACAGCCCTTTTTCAGTCCTAACCCCCCCCGCCCATTTTCAGTCCTAACCCCCCCTCCTAGCCCATTAGCAGTCCTAACCCCCCCTAGCCCATTAGCAGTCCTAACCCCCCCCTCTCTAGCCCATTAGCAGTCCTAACCCCCCCCTAGCCCATTAGCAGTCCTAACCCCCCTCCTAGCCCATTATCAGTCCTAACCCCCCCCTAGCCCAATAGCAGTCCTAACCCCCCCCCTTCCTAGCACATTTGCATTCCTAACCCCCCCCTAGCCCATTAGCAGTCCTAACCCCCCCTCCTAGCCCATTAGCAGTCCTAACCCCCCCCCCAGCCCATTAGCAGTCCTAACCCCCCCCTAGCCCATTAGCAGTCCTAACCCCCCCTAGCCCATTAGCAGTCCTAACCCCCCCAGCCCATTAGCAGTCCTAACCCCCCCTAGCCCATTAGCAGTCCTAACCCCCCCTCTCTAGCCCATTAGCAGTCCTAACCCCCCATCACCCCATTTCCAGACAGCCCCCATCAGCCCACAGCCCATTAGCAGTCCTAACCCCCCCTAGCCCATTAGCAGTCCTAACCCCCCCAGCCCATTAGCAGTCCTAACCCCCCCCTAGCCCATTAGCAGTCCTAACCCCCCCTCTCTAGCCCATTAGCAGTCCTAACCCCCCATCACCCCATTTCCAGACAGCCCCCATCAGCCCACAGCCATTAGCAGTCCTAACCCCCCCTAGCCCATTAGCAGTCCTAACCCCCCCCTAGCCCATTAGCAGTCCTAACCCCCCCAGCCCATTAGCAGTCCTAACCCCCCCCTCTCTAGCCCATTAGCAGTCCTAACCCCCCATCACCCCATTTCCAGACAGCCCCCATCAGCCCACAGCCCATTAGCAGTCCTAACCCCCCTAGCCCATTAGCAGTCCTAACCCCCCCTCCTAGCCCATTAGCAGCCCTAACCCCCCCCAGCCCATTAGCAGTCCAAACCCCCCCCCAGCCCATTAGCAGTCCTAACCCCCCCCCTGCCCATTAGCAGTCCTAACCCCCCATCACCCCATTTCCAGACAGCCCCCATCAGCCCACAGCCCATTAGCAGTCCTAACCCCCCCTAGCCCATTAGCAGTCCTATCCCCCCCTCCTAGCCCATTAGCAGTCCTAACCCCCCCTCCTAGCCCATTAGCAGTCCTAACCCCCCCACCTAGCCCACTTGCAGTCCAAACCCCCCCCCAGCCCATTAGCAGTCCTAACCCCCCCCTAGCCCATTAGCAGTCCTAACCCCCCCCCCCTCCTAGCCCATTAGCATTACTAACCCCCCACTCCTTGCCCATTAGCAGTACAAACCCCCCCCCCCCGCCCATTAGCAGTCCTAACCCCCCCCCCCCCCCCCGGCAAATTTAAAAAAAGAAAAAGAGGGCTCTGGCTGCTGCCGCGGACGCGGCAGCATGCAGTGTCCCGCGGGGCCCCCTCCGCCCGCTAAGCCCCTCTGCAAGGGCTTTCAGATTCGCGAGGGAGACAGCGTCTCCCTCGCGTCTCTTGTTAAGCCCGCAGGGGCTAATGGGAAATTTCCCATCAGTCCCTCGCGTCTAAAGGGGCTGATGGGAAATTTCCCATTAACCCCTACGGGCTTAACAGAGACGCGAGGGAGACGCTGTCTCCCTCGCGAATCTGAAAGCCCTTGCAGAGGGGCTTAGCGGGCGGAGGGGGCCCCGCGGGACACTGCATGCTGCCGCGTCCGCGGCAGCAGCCAGAGCCCGCTTTTTCTTTTTTTGCGGACCTTCACGCGTGCCAGCTGCAAGGCCTTCGCGTGCCACAGCTGGCACGCGTGCCATAGGTTCGCCATCGCTGGTATAAACAATTGATCTACGTTTATCCATTCCACTCCATTCATTAATTTATAGACCTCTATCATATCTCCCCTCAGCCGTCTCTTTTCCAGGTTTAAGAGCCCTAACCTTTTTAGCCTCTCCTCATAGGGGTATCCTTCCATCCCCTTTACCATTTTGGTGGCTCTTCTCTGTACCTTTTCTAATTCTGCTATATCTTTTTTAAGATTCGTTGATCAGAATTGCACACAATATTCACCATGGAACGATACAGAGGCATTATAATATCCTTTGTTTGTTCTCCATTCCTTTCCTTATGGGTCCTAGCATACTATTTGCTTTCTTGGCCTCCACAGCACACTGGGCAGAAGGTTTCAACGTGCTATCTTCGATGACACCTAAATCTTTTTCTTGGGTGGTAGTTCCTAATGTGGAACCTTGCATCATGAAACCATAGTTTGGGCTGTTCTTTCCTAGGTGCATAACTTTGCACTTGTCCACATTAAATTTCATCTGCCATTTGAATGTCCAATCTTCCAAATTATCAAGGTCCTCTTACAATTTTTCACAATTCTCTTGCGTTTTAACAACTTTGAATAATTTTGTGTCATCTGCAAATTTGATTACCTCACTTGTTATTCCCATTTCCAGGTCATTTATGAATATGTTAAAAAGCAGTGGACCCAGCACAGATCCCTGGGGTGCTCCACTATTCACCTTTCTCCATTGGGAAAATTGGCCATTTAGTCCTACGCTCTGCTTTCTACCTTTTAACCAGTTCCTGATCCACAATAGAACACTGCCTTCTATCCCATGACTTTTTAATTTTGCCAAGAGTCTCTCATGAGGGACCTTGTCAAAGGATTTCTGAAAATCCAGATACACTATATCAACAGACTCACCTTTGTCTACCTGTTTATTCACACCTTCAAAAAACCATAACAGATTAGTAAGACAAGACCTTCCTTAGCCATGTTGGCTGTCTCCCATTAAGCCATGACTATCTACATGTTCAGTAATTTTGTTCTTTATAATGGTTTCTACCATTTTTCCTGGTACTGATGTCAGGCTCACCGGTCTGTAGTTTCCCGAATCACCACTGGATCCCTTTTTAAAAATTGGCGCTACACTGGCCATCCTCAAACCTTCAGGCCTTATAGATGATTTTAATGACAGATTACTAATAGTAGGTCTACAATCTCATATTTCAGTTCTTTCAATACCCTTGGATGTATACCATCCGGTCCAGGTGATTTGCTACTTTTCAGTTTATCAAATAGCTATAATGCATCTTCCTCGTTTATCAATATTTCTTTCAATTCTTCTGTGGCATCACCTTTAACTACCATTTCAGTCATGGGTAGCATCCCTACATCTTCCTCAGTAAAGGCTGAAGCAAAGAATTCATTTGGTCTCTCCGCTATGGCCTTATTCCCTCTTAGTGCCCCTTTTACCCTTCTATCATCGAACGGTGCAACTGATTCTCTCACAGGTTTTTTGCTATGAAAGTACATGAAAAGGTTTTTATTATGCGTTTTTACCAGCAAGAAGGAGATTGCAATAGTCATGATGGGAAGTAATTAGAGAGTGGACAAGTGTTTTAGTAGGATGTTCAGAAAGGAAGGGGAGAATTTTGTTAATGTTATACATATTCCCAAAATATTATGGGATACTGGCAAACATTTTGGACGCCCCTGCGTCCACTGTATTCTGAAAAGTTGCATGTTTCAGATCCTGCCCATCTCTGGGATGTACCTGCAGATGCCATGCCTCCTTGGTAAAATGTGCATCTCCTAAGCTGCTCAGTAGTTTGCTAATGCAAACTAGACAGAAATGCCAATGAGAAATGACTGCTGCTGCAACCTAGACAATATACCAGTCCTCCTCAGGCCCTGAAAAGTGCTAGGTAATCCCAGTGCACCCTAATATGGTATAGGAGAATGTAGACATGAACATGTATGTCAGGACATACCTTGCATCAAATGGTACTAGGCATTTTAAAATGTCCCCAGTGATCCCTGCCTTGGTCATCTCTACAAACACACTTTAAACTGCTAAGGGTGGACCCTTACCAAATGCACAAAACCTGTAAATAACATTGCAGTTCCTCAAAGGATGCATAATATTACTGAGCAACAAATGTATGCCCTTTTCATGCCTCTGGCTTATAAGTGCACTCATTCTGCTGCTTCGCAGTACAGTTCCCCTCATATCTCTCCCTATTCCCTTCCCCGGGAACTCTGCTCTTCTGTCAGATCGCTTCTATCTATGTTCTTCTCTTCTACTGCCAAATCCAGATAGCGTTTCTTTCACCTTGCTGTTCTTATGCCTGGAACAAACTACCTGAATCTGTATGTTAGATTTTCTTGGACCCTTCGCAAATCCAGGCTGAAAACTCGCCTCTTTGCTGCTACTTTTGGATCTGATCAGCCTAATCTCCCTTTTATTTCCTTACCATTCATCCATATTGTCCAGATACTGGCCAGGCTTTCATGTCCTCCCTGAATTGCAGGTGGGCACAGCAGATCCTCCTATGCACCCCTCAAACCACACACCCACACACCACATTCTCACTTTCAGTCACAAAAACATAATTCTACTGAACCTATACATAACAGCTATGACATAACATAATAGCATAGGGTACCAGAACTAAAAATATGATTTCTGTTTCTCACCCAAACAAGAATTATTTCCCTACTCTTGCCCACCCTATCCCTACATCAGCAGTCCCATTTTTCAAAACTTGGGAATTGTTAGGGCCCCCTAGATTGGCTCCTTTAGCACAAACAGCACATTTCAGCATAGCCATAATACACCCTATTGCTCTTCTTAATATGTCTGCCGGGTGTTTATTAATGTTTCCATACATTACAGCATTCCCTCACCTCTGCTTTCTGTTCCTTAAAACTGCATCTTGTGTTTTTCCAGACTGCAGTCACACCAGTTCAGAACATAATTGTCACATCCATTCTTCAATCTGGGATACATTGCAGAGAAGAGCACAAATAACGTGGACTTCAGCAGGAACCACTGGAAATGTACACGGGCATTTCCTGAATATGTTTTATATGTCTCTCTGACTCACCACACCCCTGTTTTGCCGCTTCTGGGCATGTTCTGAGATCCCCCTGCTAGCGCCGTGGACGTGCATGAGAGTAGTGTTTCAGAATGTGGTTGAGGATGTCTTCAGCACATAAACGTCCCCACTGCACGTATAAACCCCTGGAATGACCCTTTTAGGGAAGAACAACCCAAACTACAGTTACACAATGCAAGGTTCCACATCACCATCCAGAAAAAAGGTTCTGGGCATCATAATGAATAATGCATTGAAACCCTTTGCCCAGTGTGCAGCCATGGCCAAGCAAGCACATAGATTACTAGGAATCATAAAGAAAGGAATGGAGAATAAAACCAAGGATATTTTAATGCCTCTGTATCACTCCATCGTGCGACCTCACCTTGAATAGTTTGTGTAATGCTGGTCACCATATCTTAAAAAGGATATAGCAGAATTAGAGTGGAGGAGTAGCCTAGTGGTTAGAGCAACTGCTTAATACCCAGAAAGATTAAGGGTTCAATTCTTACTAGCACTCCTGGTAACCTTGGACAAGTCACTTTACCCTCCATTGCCTCAGAGAAAAGGCCTGCTTGTCTACTTCAAGTGATACATTGCCAAGAAAACCAGAAGCAGCTGGGTTGTCAGGAGACAACACTAAAAAAAAAAAATAGCAGAATTAGCAAAGGTACAGAGAAGAGTGACAAAAGGGAATGGAAGGTTATTCCTATGAGGAAAGACTTAAAAGGTTAGTGCTCTTCAACTTGAAAAAGAGACAGCTGAGGGAAGATATGCTCTATAAAATAATGAATGGTGTGAAACATGTCATCAGTTGTTTACTTCTTCAAAAAGTAGAAAGACTTGGGGGCATGCAATATTGCACATTTAACTAATCGGAGAAAATATTTTTTCACTCAATGTGTAATCAAAATTTGGAATTCGTTAGCAGAGGCTGTAGTAAAAGCTGTTAGTAAGCTGGATTTAAAAATGGTTTGCATGAGTTCCTGGAGGAAAAATCCATAAATGGACCATGGAAATCCACTGCTTACCCATGAGACAAGCAGAATGAAATCTGGATACCTTTTGGGAATCTGACAGGTATTTGTGACCTACATAGATTGGCCACTTCTGGAAACAGGCTACTGGGCTTGGTGGACCCTTGGTCTTATGTTCTTTGGGACTGCTCTTTGCTTCCCCCGCAGACAGGACCATCTAGTCTACTCAATGGTTATATTAATAAATACAGAGAAGCTAGACACATGTGATAAGTTAACCGCTTTGATTGTTTGATAAGGCGGTATATAAATACTATTAAATAAATAAATAAATAATTGACTTACTGAGGCATTTGTCAGATGCAGCTCATGCCTTGTTGTTTTTACCCCTACAGATTAACATAGTCACCCCTCTAGGTTGTCACTGCTGTTATGGGTCCTTCTTATATACATTTGCTACATAAGCTGCTCTATTACGGGCATGTTTACTGAGTCCTGAGCCAGTAATTCACACGTGGGCTTTGTTACTAGCGCAAGGGGTCAGTGGTAACTGCAGGGTGCATATGCTTCCATCTCCCTGCAGTTAGCACGGGCCCAGTCTGCAGCACCACACAAGCCGCCACATTGACGCAACTAATGCCACCCATTGAGTTGGCATTAATTATACCCACGATATCAGTATCAAGGGCAGTTAGCGCGGGCCACCAATGCTCATACTAGTCTTGATGTACTGGCATGCCTGCAATATATCCTGTCTCGCTTATTCCCTGCCCCAACACGCATAGGGTTTTTAGCTCTTGGGCCTAAATCATGCGCTAAACCCCTCACTACCAGGTACCTTGGCTTAGTAAAAATGCCTCTTAGGGGTATATTTACTAAACGGCGCTAACATCGCAGCTGCGACGTTATCGCGTGATACGTGATGTTATCACGTGATAATGGCGCATTACCATGCGAGAACATCACGTATCACGCAATAACGTCTCCGGTGGCGTTAAGGTGCGCAGAGGGTGGAGTAAGGCTCCCCAGAGGGCAGAGTAAGGCTCCCCAGGAGTGGAGATAAGGGGTCAATGGGCAGAGAGTGGGCGGGGAGAGGCCCCATGCACACTAACGCCATGAAATGAAGGTCTGAAAAATAGCGCCAGTGAAAACCTCGCGCTAGAGGCACATTTGCAGGGGAGAGAGACCATTTCAGTCAGCAATGTGCAGCAAAGGCAGGGAAACCAAGAAAAGTGATAGTAGTGATACATGTGCAGCAACATCAAGTGCCCAAATACGAGAGGGTACTACGGTGAGACTACAAATGGGGTACAGGGGGCTGCAGGCGGGACATGCAGTGTGGCAGCTGGGGCACAGGGTGGGCTAGGCAGATGTCTAGGTGACACACAGGAATGTAGAAGCGGAAAACCAGCAAGACAGCAACTGACCAAGGGCAAACATGGCCACGAGTGTGTGTCCCACAGTGTCCCAGGGGACAGTACCCAGCAAGTACCCCAAAGGGCACATAACATCAGCAGGCGGTGCCGGGGGGAAGCGTGGATGTCTATGCAGGCACCCCTACCCCGTATCATGCACCATAGCCAGCCGCCTACCGGCACACTGGATGGCCTAGGACTGCGCACCACCAGCACCACTAGCATATGTCAGCATGGTGGCGGAGGGGTGCTGGTAGCAGAGGGGGCAGTGGCATCTGCCCACAGCAGACCACGGCTAAGCCCCGTTTAGGTGGGTGCCGTGCACTGCAACAGACAAGGTCTGTCTGACAAACAGTCATGGTATCCCCAGGGAATGATCTGCCTCTGTGGCAACAGTTTGGTGCAGTACACACAGCCAGTGTGTTCAGGGGCAGAAAGTTACAGGTTCAAGTCCCAGCTGTGGCTCCTACAAACCATGTCCCTATATTTTACCCAGTATTAAACAGTGGTAATAAAGACGGAACCTTTATTGCAGATAAAATAAACATGCCATAAACGCCTATATTTTACCCTACAGAGCACAGACACCATAAACATGTGCAATCCTTAGAGCACAGTTTCCCAACTGCAGTCCTGGAGGGCCAAACACCATTCAGGTTTCATTGTGTCCCTAATAAATATGCCTGTGCTGCATTTGTATGCACCGCCCCATTATATGCAAATGTATCTCATGCATATTCATTAGGGACAGCATGAAAACCTGAACCGTGTTTGGCCCACCAGGACCGGAGTTGGGAACCTCTGCCCTAGAGCAATGGCCAACAGGGGCACAAACACCCACACCCACAGGCTCCACTATCCAAAGCCTCATGGAGAGTCAGGCTGTTGGGCCCTGCGCGGAGCAGCATCTCCCAATACTAGCACCTTCATACCTTAGCAATGCCGTCCTGAACTTGGGAACACATTCCACATATATCAAAAGGTTGCTATGATTAATGTCAGATAACAAATCCTAAGTTAAACACAATTTGTTGACAGAGATTCATCATAGCAACCTTTCTGATATCTGTCGAGTGTGTTTCAGTTTTTGCTTCTGACAGTGTTTACCACCCCTGTGAGTGACCCCAACAGTATTGCGTACCATAGCAATGCCCGCACTGTGCCCAGGACTGGTGTGGCGGCCAGGGCTGCCAAAAACCTCTCTATTTGCACAATGCTGGCATAGGTGTGGGAGTGTGTGTATGTCTATCCAGTGTTTTGTGGCTGTAGACACCTTACTGAGCCCACACTGCTTGCACTGTTTCCAGTGTTAGCCTGCCAATGTGCATAATGAGGAGCAAGGTATTGTGGGTATGGCCCGGACAGGGTGGCCTGGGCAGGATGCATCTGCAGAGGGCATAGGGCAATGGCTGGAACATTGTAATGCCTGACCGCCACCTGCACGGACAGGGTGGCAACAGCATGTCATGCTGGGGGGTCACTTTCACCCTGACTGAGCAGTGACCCTGGCATGGCTAGGTTCCCCCATAGTGCTATACAGTATTTCTCTTAAGTGATATCTATGGGTTCCATTTTCTGGGGTCCAATCACTGACATACCTGCTTGGTGTGTGTGCTCACATCCCATTTGTGGGTGCACACAGTTCCTCCAGGAATATGCACTATGTACTAGCTAGCAGACTGTCTGCAGTTAGCATGTGTATGGCTGGAATACCTTGTCGGGTGCAGCGGGTGGAGACTGACTGTGCCTTCTGCTGGTGAATGTCAGATAGAGATGGGGGGCAGCTGAGCTTTTCTAGGCCTACTGCTTGTCTGCCAGTGCCCTATGTGATGTGTACAGATCTGCATTGACTGCCCTGTAGGGATGCCTATTCCCCTGCAGGACTGGGGTTGATGGTCCCCTCTACTGCCACCATTGCAGAGATGTAGAATGTGGATCTGTTGGTGGGAGATCCTGTCCCTCCACCCTGACCCACAGAGGGCGGGTTGGGTGGTGCTACATAATCTGCTTTTGGGGCCAACCACTGCCCTTCTCTTGTAACATGTTACCATGGCAACCCCACAAGATATGCACTATTCTGGGTGCATCATAGTCCACAAGTTCTAGATGTGACTGGGAAATACAGATGGACACAGGTGTATCCTAGATGTGTCTGCAAGGACTACCTATCACACACTGGCACTGATTGGGACCTGCAACACAGCCTATCTCAGCCAAGCCAGGTGCTGCGGACCTGGTGATGGACGCCCCACCTCACCCTCAGGGTGAGCACAGGAACTGCACAATGTTACGGTCTGTAGCTACTCTGTGCCTGTAACACACACGGTCATTTCCCCCTACCAAGCCGGGGTGCTATAGAGGAGCATACCCCATCTTTTGAGCAGCTGTAGGCTGCTGATCTGCATGTGCAGTGCATCATGGATACGGGTGGTTTACCCTATCCTGGTAACCACAGCAGACAGTTTGTGTGGTGACCTGCATTCTTTCTGTAGCCAGCCAGCGGTGTGTTAGATGTTATAGAGATGTAGCCCACTGGTTGCTTCAATGACTGTAGAGGCAAAGGTCATGGTTTTGATCCCACAGTGGTGTTATTTAATAAGTCTGTTTGAGGCATTTCCCTTTAATTTAAATCAGTGCTTCCAGCAAAAACACCCTCACAGTGCCGTAGCCTAAGGTGCCTCATAAGGCGCCCTATAAGGCACCCTATAAATTGCCCTATAGGGCACATTATAAGGTACCTTGGCAGACAGTACACTTTATAATGTGCCCTATGGAGTGCCTTATAGGGCGCCTTATGCGGCACCTTAGGTTACGGCACTGTGAGGGTGTTTTTGCTGGCAGCACTGATTTAAATTTAAAAAGAAAATGCCTCAGACAGCACTGATTTAAATTAAAAGGAAATGCCTCAGACAGCCTTCTTACATAAAGCCATGACTTCTGCCTCCGCAGTCATTGCAGTAACTAGTGGGCTACATCTTTATTGCTTCTAACACTGCGCTGGCATGAACTTAGGATTAACGCACGTTAATGTGCCACGGCACCAACTATCGCGTGATACAGATTCTTGCTATCTTGCCGCCAGAACGCCCACTCCTTATATGACATTCTTCACATTATCACTGCAACTAGTGTCGGTAACATTAAGATGGTTTAGTAAACATACCCCTTAGTGTGCATGCTAAATCAAGCTTCATCTCTGGCCCTTTTCAAATTTAGGCTGAAAACTCACCTCTTCGAGGCTGCTTTTGGAATCTGATCCACTTGATCTCCTATGAGTTTCCTTGCCACTCCCTTAGATGTGTCCTTATCCTCAGCTATTTTGTTTTCTATCTTGACTTGATTGTAAGTTCTGATGAGCAGGGATCGTCTTTTACATGTAACATAGTAACATAGTAAATGACGGCAGATAAAGACCAGCATGGTCCATCTAGTCTGCCCAGTAAGATGGCAAGAGTAGGTGCACCTGCCGCTCCGTGTCTGTACAATGCAGCATACACCTTGTAGCCTATACAAATGATAAGTAGTAGTAGTAGTAGTAAATTGATTTAATGCATTTTGACCTATGAAGTAGCACAGATTAAGTAAATTGGCACACATTACAAAGTACTAATGAATATTGTCACGCTCCCCTGCTACTGGCCGAAGGCTTTATAGTAGGGGTGACCGCTGTTTTGCTTCTGAGTGTCCTTTATACTATCTAGCAGCAAGGGTTGCTGGGATATGTAGTTTTTGGTTTCACTCTCACAAAAATGTGTTGTGGCACAAGGGTCTTTTGGAACAGATAAATTTATTATTGTTGGGTTTTTCCCCTCACATAGGTTCTCAGGCAAATAAGCAAAGCAATATAATTCTTTTCCAGAATAAACAGAAAAACAGGAGCAAATGAAAAGCATCAAATAAAAGTGGAAAAACTGTTTCTTCACAGCAGCACAAAACTTCCAAACAACTTTGTAATTCTTCTTACCAAAGCTTGTTTAACATAAGTTCATGTCCACTCTATTACACATAGAACAGTCCATCTCAAAGAACCAGAGGACTCAGGAACATCTGCTGCGTCAATGATCATGTCCTCGCTTTCATTCTCACAGCTCTGCCTAGGAGAACTTCTAGGCTGGCATTCTGGAATAGCCTTTTGCAGCTGCTCTAGAAGATTCCCTCCTCTACTAGCCATGACGTCCTCTAGCTCAGGAGTTTGGTTAGTACATAAGCTTCTCTTTATGGTTTCTACATCTGCATTAAACCATTTATTCCAAGTGTTTCTGCTAGGTGGTTTTACAGTCGTGCTATCATGGTACTTGTTAGCACTGGCTTTTAGTTCTTTTACAATGTCTTCAACAAGACTCTGATTAGGCAGAAAATCCAACGTACCTTGTCTGCTATCACTGCCCGGTCTGTGCTTGGAGCTCTCTTCCCTTCTACAGGTAAAATGCTTGTCCCTGTCTTCAGGTAGCTCCCACGACGGCGTTGACTTAGCTTTAAGGTAACTGGGATTGGACCCACCAGAATCCCTCTTGCCTGGAGCTGGGTTCCAAGACTTCCTCAGTTGCTGCCTTCCTTGTTGAAATGGTTTAGACACTTGTAAAGGCTTTTCCCTACCTTCTTGTCTGTCCAGTTTCCTTCTCTGCTGACAATCCTGTCGGCTGTTCTGGTACTGCGTGCTGTTCTGCAAGACTAGCCCTGAAGCTGGTTTAAAATGGCTTCCTTGTTCAGGCACGCCCTTCTGACTATCCAGGTGCACCTTGTTAGGGCTGCTTCCAGCTCTTACTCATGAATCTGACTGAGCTGCATTCTCTCTGAAAGCTTCCTGCTGTCATGGAAACCTGGCTTGCTCTGGCTTTTAAAGGTGCAGTGCTCGCTATTTTGCCATTCCATCTGCTCAGGCATGCTTTCAGTACCACAATATTAAAACATTTTTAATGTATAATGAATGTATAAAATGAAAAAAAGTTTACAAATTGGGTAAAAATTCCAAACACACCGAAAAACAAATCAAAATGTCGCCCTGTGCACATATCTGTTAAAAAGCAATGCCCATTGATAGTTCTGGAGAAACAAACAGATGAAACTGGATTGATAAATCTGCAAAAACTGTTTTACACTGAAATAAGATTGATTCTTGTCTAAGAACCATTCTTCAATCAGGAACCAGGATTCAAATTTCAATACAGAAAATATATATCACAGATTGAGGATTTCTGTTTTTAAGTGTTTATAAATTGGTGTTTACTTTTGAGATGACTAGAGGTTCTTAGATGGTACCAAAATGCTGATGTTTTTCTGTATTGCACTGCAGATACTTTTAGTAGTTGAATCAAATACATACATTTTTATAGCTCAGGAATTTTCAGCATGGGAAAGGCATAAAGGCAGAGAATCCAAAGCAGGCAAGGGGAGGGGTGAAAAGAACCAGGGGAGGTGGTGTTTTTCCAGTGTTTATCCAATAAATGCTTATTCCTTATTGTCCCTCCAGTTCAATCCAGATTCGTGGATTTACACTCTCCTGCCAGCAGATGGAGACTGAGAACCACTGATTTGATCATGCCACTCTATAAGTCCACTGACCAGCTAGCACTTCTCAGTCTCCAATAGGAGATGACGTAGTTCCTGTGCAGCCTGGAACTTGGTATGAAGGGTTGTTAAGGAAGGTGTTCCAGTGAGGGCCAGGAAAAGCTGCTATTGGAAGGGCCCTGGGATGCAGAACATGGTAGATCCAGGTTCTTTCCCCTCTGGCTAGCCTCTGTGGTACAGTCCTGGGTTTTGAGCTCAAAGGCAGCTCCCCCAGTCATTCTTCACAACGTTTGGGAGAGGGTCAGAAGTTGTGGTTTCACAGGTGATAAAGTTCTATTTTTTAAAAAAGCAGGGAAAAAGCTGCAGTGGAGATCCGAGCCTGGGGCAAGTGGAGACCTTGCCACAGTCATTGGGGACCAGCAGTTTGTTGGCAGAAGAGGGAGTCAGATTTTGCAGCACATCGGAGCACATAGCCTCACAGACTGAATGCAGCTGCCACTGCACAGCCTGCATCAGCCACCAAGCACTTCTATCAGTTGCCTGACACTGTGACAGCTCCCAATGAGGACATACTGCAAGCAACAGGGAAGGCAGCAAGTACTGGTCCTGGGGCGGAATCTTCTAAAAGTGCTCATGGAGCTGGGAACACTAACAAAGTCAGGCAGAATTGAGGTGGGAGAATTGCCGATTAACGTGGTCAGCAATTTCTTCAACAGTGATTCTGGGGGATGTGCCTCCCACACTCAGTCCCATGCTGGTATCTTCTAAGGAGACTGTGGGTCAGAAGCTGGCAACAGGGAATCCTTTCTCCCCTGAGTTTGTTTTATTACTCCATCAGGTCTTTTGTATTTAAAAAAAGGTTTGTTGGAGGTCACAGTGAGTTTCCTGCTTCAGCATGGCCCACAGCTCCATCAAAAGTCTCCCTGCCCACTAAGAGGGCCCACAGACAGCCTGAAGAGGATCTGGAGGACAGGCTCTTGGACCTCTCTGGGGATTCCATGGACCCGGTGGAGGGCCATTCAGACCTTCTGGAAGAGGCTCCTGGAGTGCTGGAAGAGAGGGAGCTCCTGGTGGGGGAAGATCCCACTATGGCCCATATTTTCCACAGGGATGAGCTTCCATCCCTTGGCAGCCCTGAAAATTATAGAGGAGCATCCTCTGGCTGCAGGTCCCATGGAGGACCCCTTTTTTGTAAGGGATTCAAAAGCCTCCTGGTTCTTTTCCCTTTCACAGAGCCATTAAGGATATGATCGCTGCAAAGTGGGACACTGCAGATGCGGCCTTCAAGGTGGGGAAATCTATGTCTAACCTTTATCCTATTCACCTGACTTAAAAGGAGAGATTGGAACTGCTGAAGGTAGATGCCCTGACTACAGAAGTGACAAAGAAGACTACCATCTTTGTTGAGGGTGGTGCAGCACTGAAAGACCTGCAAGGCAGGAGAGTGAAATTGCTGTTAAAGCTGTATTTTTGGCAAAGTACGCGGCCATTTCTGTTGCCTATGTGTCCAGGGCTCGCTTGCGGTGGTCTCAGAAGTTGCCAGAGCAGGCCCTGCGGGAGTTGGGAAGTTTCACAAGGTGATGCGCCTGTAGCTGGACTTAGCCTTTTAGGCAGATGCCCGGTATAATTTGGTGAGGATGTTGGCAAAGAATATGGCCATGGTGGTGATGGCACACCATCTACAATGATTGAGGAATTGGCTGGTGGTGTGACTTCAAAGGCGCGCCTTATATAGTTAAAACATGTTGTGCCCACTGTTCCCTCTAAGCTGTGCGCATGTGCGCGCGCACACACCTCACCGAGCGAGCGCACATACTTTACAACAGAGCGCACAAAAATTATGGTTCTGATTCTGATAGAAAACAACACAGTCGTCTTAAAATTTAAAAGTTGTTATGTATTTACGGTTTTCACAAGTTCTACAATGTTTTCTAGTGCAATCAATGTGGTGTACATACTGTATTCTGATGTGTAGTCAAATTTTAAAGTATATAACTCTGAGTGTCGTTATGTGGCGCACAAAAATTTAACCTTCCTTCAAAAACTGCACAGCTGATATTTTATGCGCACACAACCTACAGAAAATTAGAGGGAACATTGGTTGTGCCAATATTCAGTAGCAGCAGCTGCTACTGCTACTATTACTAATCATTTGTACAGTGCTTCACGGCATAGGCATCGCTGCACATATACATGTAAGACACAGTCACTGCTCATCAGAGCTTACAATCAAGACAAAACACACAGTGAAACTGGGGACTACAGTAAGATAAGATACACATAAGTAGTAGACAAGAGAGTGAGGAGCATCAGGATCCAAAAGTGGCCTTGCTTGCTAATTGGCATTCCTTGAGTAACTCCAGCTCAGTTCCACACCTCTGGGTAGTCATCCTCCTCCAATAGCATGGAGATTGAGCATGTCATCTTTTGATGACATCAGTCATACTTAGGCAGCTGGCACCCCCCTTTCAGCCCCAGTAACCTATTGACAAAGCAGACTCACAGGAGAAACAAATAAGTAGTCAAATCTTATAAACAAGTATAAATAACTATATACCTATCAAATTATGGGCCCTCTAACCCTGGTAGAGCCCCTATTTTCCTCCCCAAAACGAGGAGGCTTACCTGTGGAATGCCTCGCTGTGAAGACCCGGAGGTGCCCGCATAATCCTGACCAACCAGCCATCTTAAAATACTAAAGCGCAAGGCCGAGGGCAAGCCACAGACAGCACTTGAGCTCTGCTCCCCTTTTCCTCAAAGCCACCCCCAAGCAGTAGCCACTGGCCATGGTAACCATCTTCAAGCCCGGCAGCGCCTAGCTGAAAACTGTAATTGAGTCGGGAGGGGATTCGGGATTGGACTGGAATTACTCAAGGAACGCCATTTAGTAGGTAAGGTCTAATTTAACTTTCCTTATTGTCCCTCCAGTCCAGTCCCGCACCTCTGGGATGTAACAGAGCAATACTAACCATGGGAGGGACCCACAATACTGGCTTAAAGCACTGCCGCCCCGAATCTGGCATCCCCTGCCGCCTGGACGTCCAGCCGATAATGCTTTGCAAAAGTGTGAAGGGAAGACCAGGTGGCCGTTCTACAAATTTTGGCTGGCGGAACCATACTATATTTGCCAATAAAGCCACTTGCGCCCTAGTCAAATGTGCCCACAGCCCCACTGGCACCGACCCTTCAAGATGTATGCTGATGCCTCATCTGGAGATGGAGGCTGTGGCTGCTGCTTCTCCCTTATGTGGTCCCCCAAACAGCACAAACAAATGATCCGATTTCCGTAATGAAGGGGGTCTTTTCAAGTACCCCCACAGAGCTCTCTATACGTCTAGTCGATGCAATTGCGGATCGGTGCCCCCCTCCCCTCCCGAAAGCGCCAGCAGGGAGGCCGGCTGATTCAAGTGAAAAGGCGACCCATCCTTGGGAAAAAAGGAAGGTACTGGCCGGAGAACCACCTTTTCTTTCAAGATGGAAAGGAAGGGCTTCCTACATGAGAGAGCCTGGCGTTCCAAAATTCTGCGAGCTAAGCAAATCACCACTAAAAACACTGTCTTGAGAGTTAAATCCTTCAGCAAAGAACCTCTCAAAGGCTCAAAAAGCTCCTTTGACAGGGCTGCCAACACCAAATTGAGATCCCACAGAGGAATGATGGACCGTAACGGTGTCCGGAGCTGCTTCACTGCATTCAGGAACAGGACCACATTGGATGCATCTCTAGCGACACCCTTTGGATCCTGCCCCGATAACAAGAAATGGCCGCCACTTACACTCTCAAAGAACTAGCAGCCAAGCCCTTCTCAAAACCAACTTGCAGAAAAGCCAACAGGTCTGATACTGAACCTAACAATGGCCAACCCCGCCGTTCAGTATTCCATGCCTCAAAAATGCACCAGACGTGGATATAAGTCATTGAAGTGGACTTATTCTGGGCCTTTAGTAGCATCATGATTAACGGTCCTGAATAGCCGCGCTTCCTCAACTGCACCCTTTCAAGAGCCATGCCATAAGCAAAAATCAATCCACTTGAGGCATCTGCACCGGCCCCTGGGTCAAGAGGTCCTCCCTGGCTGGCAGGCGCCAAGGTTGGTCTGCCTGAAGTCGCACCAGATCCACATATCAAGGGCACTTCGGCCAATCTGGGGCAATGATGATGACCAGTCCCCCATGAGCCTCGATCCACAGCACAACATGGCCTATGAGCACCCACAGAGGAAAGACATATAGGATGCCCTCTGTGGGCCACCTCTGCACCAAGGCATCCAAGCCCTCTGACATCCTCTCTCATCTTCTGCTGAAAAATTGGCTCATTTTGGCTGTTGTCAACATCGCCATTAGGTCCATGATTGGCTCACCCCCATCTTCTCACCACTTGCAAGAAGACCTCCTCGCAGAGCATCCATTCCCCGGGATCCTTCTTCAGTTTCCATCCTCAGACACACTTTTCTCTCCTGAGTTTCTTTCCCTTTCAGTTGACCTCCAGGCCCAATGCTGGGACTCTACACTCTCCTCCGCTTTGTCTAAGGTTGCCCCTTTCTGCCCTGCCTCTACCACCACCCAGCGCCATCCCAGCTCCCCCTGGTTCCATCCGGGTCTTCTGATCCATTGTTCCTATCTCCGCTGAGCTATACACCGTTGGCATAAATGCCCCTCCCCAGCCACTTTGTCCCACTTCAGTTACTGCCACAAACATTATCGCTCCCTTCTTTTTTTCAGCAAAAAAGGATCACTTCTCCAAACTTGTCTCCTCCTCAGCCAACTCCTCACGTCAATTATATAGCATTCTTCACTCTCTTTCTGCTTCTCAGGTTCCCTCTACTTCTGGTCCTCCCCCATTGAATACTCCCACTTCAGCCGCATTGGCCTCCTACTTTGCTTCTAAAGTACTTTCCATTCGTCATCTTTTTCCTGCTTGCCCTCTCCCTCTCTCTCCCCCTCTTGCTTCTTCCCCCCCCCCCTTCCCTTTCGCTCCCAGCTTCTTCACCCGTCCCGCCCCTTTCCTATCATTGGTCCTCCTTCCAGCCTATTACCCTACCAGACTTGACTAAGGTCCTTACGGCTACCCGAAAAAGTCCCTCTGATCCCATTCCCTCACAGTGGCTCCGAGCCCCCGTTGGCTTTGCCCCCCCTGATTCTTTCCATTTTCAATAACAGTCTTCTATCTGGCACCTTTCCCTCACAGTGGAAACACGCCCTAATTCGACCACTCCTGAAAAAAGCCTCCCTAGATCCTTCCCTACCAACAAACTGGCGTCCTATTTCTAATCTTCATTTTCTTTCTAAACTTCCTGAAAGGCTAGTCTTTTCTCAACTTTCTTTTCATCTTGAAGCTTCCCTAGCCCTCCACCCCCGCCAATCAGGTTTTCGTCCCGGTCACAGCACTGAATCTATTCTTATTTCTTAATGAGTTGCACATTGCTCATGATCGGGGTTCTATATCTATTGCTGTTTCACTTGATCTTTCCGCTGCTTTCAACGTCGTTGACCACAGCACCCTTCTTTCCCGTCTTCGTTCCGCTGGTCTATCTGGCACAGTTTTACACTGGTTTCACTCTTTTCTTTTCAATTGATCTTTCTCGGTTCTCTCTGGCACTGATTCCTCCCCTTCGACACCCCTTCTTTGTGGTGTTCCCCAGGGTTCCATCTTAGCACCTCCACTGTTTAACATCTTTTTGGCCCCCTTGTCCCTACTAATCTAACAATATGGTATTTCTGCGTACTACGACGCAGATGATATTCTTCTCCTCTATCACTCTGATTCACTCACTCCCGATATTGGCCCACTTAACGCCTGTCTTTCTGCTGTAGCTTCCTGGTTCTCTGATAATTTTCTACACGTTAATCTCTCAAAAACTTTGACTATTTGGTTCTCTGCTGGTAAACCTATTCCCTCTCTTGTCCCGTTTCTCTCATCTGCTCCGATTCCTATTGTCACTTCACTACGATATCTTGGTGTTACTCTTGACTCGGCGTTGACTTTTAAGGATCATGTTTCTTCGATCGTCCAGCGTTCTTTTAACACCATAAGGCAATTTCGTGCGGTCCGCCCCTTTCTTTCTACGTCTTCTTTAACCACATTGCTTCTCTCTCTTGTTATCTCACGTTTAGATTATTGTAATGCATCCCTAGCTTGTCGCCCCTCTTCCCAACTGCGTAGGCTCCAACAGGTACACCACACCCCGCCCGCATTCTGACTCACGCCCCCCTTCTCATCTGTTTGCACTGGCTTCCCATTCCTTTCCGGATTCAATATAAGATTCTCATTTTCGTACACAAATCACTTCACACCGGTATCCCTCTCTACCTCTCTGATCTAGTTAATTTCCACTGTCCCCCTAGAATTCTCAGGTCAATTCACACCAATTGGTTATCTCTTCCCTCCCCTTCCCAGGTCCATCTGGAATCCACACGCTCTTCTGCCTTTTCTTTCTGGGTCCCCGTTTATGGAACTCTCTGCCACCTACGCTTCGTCTCGAGCTCCCTTTTTCCACCTTTAAAGCTAGACTTAAGACACATCTTTTTTGCATGGCTTTTGATCTTCCTCCCCCTTCTTCCCCTCTTTCCTCTCCCCCCCCCCCTTTGATATTTAGTTCTGTCTGTTTTGCTCCTGGCTGTCCCCCCTTTTTTCTTTCTCCCTTTTCTCTCTGACTATCTCTTTCCTATTTATTTTATGGCGTTCTTTTCCTTTCTTTTCGGTAGTGCTTTTATGATTTTATTGTAAACCGCTATATGCCTATGGTTTCGGCGGTATATTAAGTTTTTAAATAAAGATAAAGGTAAAGATCCTCCCGGATTCGCTCAGGTAATCTGCTATCACATTGTCTGTCCCTGCAATGTGCACTGCCAACAGCACCTGGAGATGTTCCTCTGCTCAAATTAGCAGCACCTCAGCCTCTGCTTCCAAAACCACACTGCCTGTGCCTCCTTGTCAATTGATGTAAGCCATGGTGGTCTGAGAAGACCCGTACTGCCCTCCCATGGAGCTAAGGCCGAAGGTTCTGTAGCACCAGTGTGATTGCGTGCATCTCCGGTCTGTTTATGGCCCAGATTCTTTCCTGCGGACTCCACTGCCCCTGGGCAAAGTGGCCTTCACAGTGGGCCCCCCAACCCGGCAGACTCACATCCATCGTCACCGGGACCCAGCATAGCACCTCGAGAGGCATTCCTGCCATTAGTGTCCCAGAGTACAGCCACCACCTGAGTGCTCTCCTGGTTTCTGTCGGGCAAGGCAACCTCTGGGACAAGGGATGGTCCTGGTGTGACCAATGGCAAAGCAGTGCTTGCTGCAATGGTCGCATATGCGCCCTTACCCATGGCATGAGCTTGATGATGGCTGCCATAGTACTGAGCAACTGCAGGTAATGCCAAGCTGACGGAGCTGGCATCCACAGAAATTCCCGTACCAGCTGTTGCAGCCCTCATGTCCGCTGCTCTGGCAGGTACACATTTACAATTTGAGTGTCGAAGCGCACCTCCAGTCCTGGGACAGCACCAAATGGCTTTTTGACACATTGATCATCCAACTGAGAGACTGCAGGAATTCGACCACTCTTCCTGTTGCTTGTTCGCTCTCCTTCTCTGACTTTGCTCGGATGAGCCAGACAGCAAGGTATGGATGCACCAGGACCCTCTCCTTATGCAGTACCGCCGCCACCATCACCATGATCTCAGTGAAGGTCCAAGGGGCAGTTGCTAGCCCAAAGGGGAAGGCTCGAAATTGAAAATGGCCCATGGGCACTGCGAAGTGGAGGAACTGCTGATTCTCTGGTCAGATAGGAATGTGTAGGTACACTTCGGTGAGATCGAGGGAGGTCAAGAACTCCCCCTTCCTCACTGCCACTATGACCGACTGTAGTGTTTCCATGTGGAATCACAGCACTCGTAAGCACTGGTTCACGTGTTTTAGGTCGAGAATCGGCCAAAACGATCCATTCTTTTTGGGCACCCCAAAATGAATTGAGTACCAACCTAAGCCGCACTGATCTTTGGGGACAGGAACCACAGCCCCCAACTGCTGAAGTCATCTAAGGTAATGTGCACTGCCTCCACCTTCTCATGTGCCTTGCAGGGAGTCTGCATGAAGGCTGGGCCCAGCAGCCTGGCAAACTCCAGCATGTAGCCCTCTCTGATGACCTCCAGCACCCATTGGTCAGAAGTGATCTGGACCCAACCTCTAAAATGGACCCTCACCGGGCTCTGCACGCCCCACACAGTGGCTTTGCCGGCATAGTCCCTCTGCCACATGGACAGACTCTTCTATCCACCCGGAGCTGCTGCCTGCTGGGGCCTACTGCTATATCTGCCAGCCTGCCAGAGAAACCTCAGCTCCTTCTTTTTTTTAAGAAACAGTAAAAATGACCTGGGCACCAATCAAAAGCAAACAAAATCGTGGGGTCCCCCACCTTAATCACAGTGAGTCCTCTTCCCCGCAGACAGCACTAACTAATGCAGGCCCATTGTAAAATGGCGCACTTTTTCCCACACTCCCGAGGAGTTGCTGAGTACCATGCAGCTAACTTAAGCAGGCTGTCCATCGAGTTCTCTGGTTGCGAAAAACCCCACTTACCAACACCACTCTTCACAACAGAGCTCAACCGCACCTACTCGTGCCTTGCGCTTAGCCTTCTTTCCCCGACTTTGGCGCAAAGGTGGGAGTGCCTCAAGTTCTGTCTGCTGGCCTTACCATGCTCGCGGCTCCTCACTCGGTGTCTAACTTTCCTTCAAGGTGCCTAATTTTCGCCACTTAGCAATAACTGGGCAGCAGCTGAATATCGTTGCTGCTCAGTTATCACCGGGTGCAGCCTCTGCTCCACCACCGGAATGCACCAGTGCTAGCCAGCAAGCATCAGGTTGTGCAGCAGTGGCACCCATGGATATTCAGCAGCACTAACTGCATTAATGCCACAGAATATCCCAGTCACTGCAATTAACCCGGTTAGCAGATCTGCTCAATATCGGGCCCATCATTTCTTTCTCTATAACATCAGCAAACTTTGTCCCTTCCTTTCTCAACGTAATACCAAGACCCTTATCCATTCTCTAGTGGCCTCCTGTTCAGACAATTGCAGCTTACTCTTCATTGGTTTTCCCCAGAATTATCTCTGTCTCCTTCAGTCCATTCAAAACTCAGCATATAGCTAATCTTTATTTATTTATTTATTTTATTTATTTATTTAGCAAACACTTATATACCGCTGCTTCCAGCGATCAGCAGCGGTCCGATTACAATAGGAGAACTGTCAAATCAGTTCAGTCTGTGTTGCTACACTCACGTAATCCCTCTTCTCAAGTCCCTTCATATTTCTGTGCTCTTCCTTTTTACTGCCAACCTCAGGCTTCATTGGGTCCATCTGGCTGCACCATGTACATGGAACTGACTACTTGAGTCGGTATGTCAGGCTCCATCTCTGGTCATAAGAACATAAGAACTGCCATACTGGGTCAGACCAAAGGTCCATCAAACCCAGTATCTTGTTTCCAACCGTGGCCAATGCAGATCATAAGTACCTGTCATATTCCCAATAGGTAGACAGATTCCATGTTGCTTATCTAAAGGGTAAGCAGGGATTTCCCCAGTCCATTCTAATAATGGTTCATGGACTTTTCCTCCAGATCCTTGTTCAAACGCAGCTACATTAACAGCTTTTACTGCATCCTCTGGCAATGAATTCCGGATTTTGAATATGCTTTGAGTGAAAAGATAATTTCTTTGATTAGTCTTAAATATGCTAAATTATGTGTCCCCCAGTCTTTCTAATTTTTTGAAGGAGTAAACAACTGATCTATGTTTACCCGTTCCACTTCACTCATTTTATAGACTGTTATCATATCTCCACTCAGCCGTCTCTTTTCCAAGTTGAAGAGCCCTAACCTTTAAAGCCTTTCCTCATAAGGATATCCTTCCATCCGCTTTATCATTTTCGTCGCTGTTCTCTGTATCTTTTCCAATTGCACTATATCCTTTTTTTAGATAAGGCAACCAGAATTGCACACAATACAGAGGCATTATAATATCCTTGACCCTCCACTGCTGTTGCTTACACTTTCTTCATCACTGTGCCCATTCATTATAAATATTCTAATGTTAAAAAAAGGTTTATTCACCATTCCGTTCCTAATGATTCCTAGCATTGTATTTGCTTTCTTGGCCGCTGCTGTGCACTGAGCAGAGGGTTTTAGTGTATTATCCACAATGATGCCTAGATCCTTTTCCTGCATGGTGATTTCTAATATGGAACGATGCATCATGCATAGACATATTCGTAAATGACCTGGAAATGGGAATAACGAGTGAGGTAATCAAATTTGCAGATGACACAAAATTATTCAAAGTTGTTAAAACCCATGAGATTGTGAAAAATTGCAAGAGGACCTTGATAAATTGGAAGACTGTATGTTCAAATGGCAGATGAAATTTAATGTGGACAAGTGCAAAGTTTTGCACCTAGGAAAGAACAACCCAAACTATGGTTACACAATGCAAGGTTCAAAATTAGAAACCACCACCCAAGAAAAAGATTTAGGCGTCATTGTGGATAACATGTTGAAACCCTCTGCACAGTGTGCCGCGGCAGCTAAGAAGGCAAATAGTATGCTAGGAATCATAAGGAAAGGAATGGAGAATAAAACAAAGGATATTATAATGCCTCTGTATCATTCCATGGTGCGACCGCACCATAAATATTGTGTGCAGTTCTGGTCACCATATCTTAAAAAGGATACAGCGTTATTAGAAAAGGTACAGAGGTCACTAAAATGGTAAAGGGGATGGAAGGATACCCCTATGAAAAGAGGCTAAAAAGGTTAGGGCTCTTCAACCTGGAAAAGAGACAGCTGAGGGGAGATATGATAGAAGTCTATAAATTAATGAACAGAGTGGAATGGGTAAACATAGATCAATTCACCATAGATGGATTCACCAGAGGCAGGTCTTGTCAGACAAATCTGATTGATTTCTTTGACTGGGTGACCAGGGAGTTGGACCAAGGGAGAGCCCTAGATTTGCTGTATTTCGATTTCAGTAAAGCCTTTGACACCGTTCCTCACAGGCAACTTATAAACAAACTAAGCACCCTAGGGATGGACCCTAAAGTTACTGCTTGGGTTAGAAATTGGTTGAGTGGGAGGTGACAAAGAGTACAGGTAAATGGAGCTCATTCTGAGGAGAAGGAAGTTACCAGTATTGTGCCCCAGGGATCTGCCCTTGGTCCGATTCTTCTTAACATCTTTGTTAGTGATATAGCAGAAGGGCTGTCGGGTAAGGTTTGCCTCTTTACGGATGATACCAAAATCTGCAATAGAGTAGACACTCAGGAAGGTGTAGATAACATGAGAAGGGATCTAGCTAAGCTTGAAGAATGGTCTAGAATTTAGCAGCTGGGATTTAATGTTAAAAAATGCAAGGTCATGCATTTTGGCTGCAGCAATCCAAGGGAGCAATATAGTATAGGGGGTGAAGTTCTTTTGTCTACTAAAGAAGAGCAGGACCTAGGCATGGTTGTGTCTGATGATCTTAAAGTAGCTAAACAGGTAGAAAAGGTGACAGCAAAAGCTAGAAGGATGCTTGGATGCATATGGAGAGGAATGGCTAGCAGAAAAAGGAGGTGATAGTGCCTCTTTATAAGTCTTTGGTGCGAACTCATTTGGAGTATATTTTATTTATTTATTTAACGTCTCTTCTATACCGCGCTATTCACATCAGTGCGGTGTACATTTAACAGAACCTTATACAATGCAGTCAGGGCTGCATTGTATTTACAGAGAACAGGGACTGTAACTTGGACATAACTGGGGTAACTTTCTACAAATTATTTACACTAATAAATATACACCTGAAATCTACTTGGGGTTGTACCAGTGGGGCTAGTTGCAATTCTGGAGACCGCACCTTCAAAAGGATATAAACAGGATGGAGTCAGTATAGAGGGTGGCTACTAAAATGGTTAGTGGTCTTCATTATAAAGCATATGAGGACAGACTTAAGGATCTTAATATGTACACCTTAGAGGAAAGGCAGGATAGAGGTGATATGACTGAGATGTTTAAATACCTCCATGGCATAAATACACAGGGGGAGAGCCTCTTTTGATTGAAAGCAAGTTCTGCTACGAGGGGACATGGGATGAGGGTGAAAGGGGATAGATTAAGGAGTGATATGCGGAAATATTTCTTTACGGAAAGAGCGATGGATCTGTGGAATAGTCTCCCAGTGGAGGTGGTAGAGATGAGGACAGTATATGAATTCAAAAAAGCATGGGACAAACACAGAGGATCTCTAAAGGAAAAAAGGGGACTGTTGTAGTTGTTGATATGGAAAGACAGACTAGATAGGCCATGTGGTCTTTTTCTTTTTTTTTTTTTTACTGTGCTGCTCAAGCTGTCTGGGAAACAGTGTGCACATATGGGTAAAGTCCTGTAGAATGGTTCGTACCCCAACCTCCTTTTTTTTTGTCCTGTGTCCATTCCCAGTGCCATCATCCTTCTCCTCCACACCAATCCGCTCTCACTAGATCTTTCTCCGCTCAACTCTTGTCTTGCTAAGATCTCCAACTGGATGGCTACTAACTACCTTCATCTGAATCCCGGGAAAACGTTTGCCATATGGCTCACTGGTGGTGATCCCTGTCCCTCCCTTTCATCTCTGCTCCATGATGCCCCAATCCCCCCCAACCCTTCCCTCCACTACTTGGGGGGGTTGTCCTTGATTCTTCCCTGTCCTTTCATGAACACCTCTCTGTCCTCGTTTGTTGTTCTTTTTATTCCCTCCATCAAATTTACGCTGTTCGTCCTTTTCTCTCCATCTCCTCTCTGACCACCTTGCTTCTCACTCTCGTAATGTCCCACCTAGACTACTGTAATCTTGTTCTTGCCAATATTCCTGCCTAGCAATATCAGCGTATACAACTTTTACAAAACACCATCTTTAGGAGCCTCACGCACGACTCACGTTTCAACCATGTAACTCCCCTGCTTATTTATTTATTTATCTAGGCTTATATACCACTTTTCTACAAGTCAAAGTGGTGTACATTCAGGTACAGGGCTATTCTGAGCCATGAATACCAGGGATGGACGTCCATCTCTGCTATTCGTGGCTTCTCTTGCCCGTGAATAATTTCCCCGCTAGCCCTCCACCAATTTGATCTACCCTATCATTATAACGTAATTTGCACCTTGGTATCACAGCATCTCCTTGGTTATTCTCCTTTCACCAGGTCTCTGAGATGCCAATTATATCTAACCTTTCATACAGTGATATATATTCTAACTCTCCCATCTTATTTTTTAGACTTCTAGCATTTGCATACAGGCATCTCAAAGTTTGTTTTTTGTTCATAGTAATAGTCTGGGGGCAGTTTCATGCAGTCATGAACCTCACTCCTGAGCCAGGGTATGTGGAGTATGGTCTCAGTCTCTCAAATTTACTGCTAATGCTTGGCATAGTACCTGCATCATGCCAAAGAGAGCCTCCTTCTGGAGTTTGTAAGATGTAACATGTCTGGGTAGTTTGTCAAGATGCGCTTGGAAATTCTTCTTTATCAAGCCTGTGGCTCCCAGTACAATGGGAAATATTTCTGTATCTTTCTGCCACATTTTCATGGTCTCTGACTCTATTTCCTGGTATTTCAGGATCTTCTGCCTCTCCACACGATTCACAGAATAATCACTCTGAACCGAAACCTCTATTATCAATGCTGCTTTGGGGTTTTTCTCCTTTACCCCTATGTCAGGTTTCCTCGCATCCAGTTTCTTACTAGTCGGAATGGGAATGCCCCAGGTGAACATAACCTTTTCATTCTGTAATTCTCTTAGGGTCATTATCCCAGTGCTTTTCAGGCACAGTGATGTTGTAGTGTTTACAGAGCTTCCAAAGGATGAGTCTGGTTATCAGATAACAGGGGTAATTTGGAATCTTTCATTTCTGCTTTTTACTTAAAAGCACCTGGGTTACTTTTATCTTTATTGGAATCTCTCTATCAGGATTAGGGTTACCAACTTTTTCACCGAGAAAAACCCGACACCTGTGGCTCGCCATGCTCCACCCATTCTCCGCTCCTAGTCCCACCCCTGCCCCGCCCCCAGCCCCACCCACAAAAATTACCGAGGATACGTGTAGGCTAACTTCCTTGGTCAGATAATAATTAAACTGGGAACCCCAAAATCCAAACATGAAATGTACAACACTGGAGAAATAAAACTATAAAGTCATTTCCTCTTGCACTAAAGAAAAACGCAAAGATGTTAGCAATACACACTTCCCAGACCAGACATATTCCAGTTAATAAATTCAAAATAAAAAGTATTTTTCTACCTTCTGTTTGGGCATTTTATTTTTCAGTTGCAATTGCTCCAGTCACTTTCTTCTGGTTTCTTTGTGTCTTCTACGAGCTATCCATTTGTCCTTCCTTCTCTTTTCCATTCTCTCTCTATTTCTGCTTTAACATACTGATTGTTTCCCTTTTGCTCTTTCCCCCAATTCTTTCCTTATTCCTTTATCATCCATTTAAATTTCACCCTTCCATTCTCAAGCCCCTCTTACTCTCCCAATACCCAGCCCATCATAGACTTTTCTTCCACACAAAATATTTTTTCCCCTCTCCATTCTCATTCCCCATCTATTCTAGTCCTCCCCCAAAATCAGTTCCCTTATAGTTCTAGACCCACCCAGCATCCACTCCCTTCTAGTCCCATTCTCCCATGCCCCACATCAGCCCATTTCCAGTCCTATTCCAGCTCTTCATCAGCCCATTTCCAGTGCTAGCCCTCACATCACAGACCATTTCCAGTCCTAGCCCCCCCCAATCACAGCCCATTTCCAGTCCAAGTCCCCCATCACAGCCTATTTCCAGTCCTAGGCCCCCCCACCATCACATCCCATTTGCAGTCTGAGTCCCCCCGCACCATCACAGCCCATTTGCAGTCCTAGCCCCCCTAATCACAGCCTATTTCCAGTCCAAGTTCCCCCTCCCTCCACCATAGCCCATTTCCAGTCCAAGTTCCCCCCCCCATAGCCCTTTTCCAGTCCAGGTCCCCCTCCCCATCACAACCCATTTCCAGTCCATGTCCCCCCCCCCACACATAGCCCTTTTACATTCCAGGTCCCCCTCCCCATCACAGCCCATTTCTTTCCAGTCCAATGCCCCCCCATAGCCCTTTTCCAGTCCAGGTCCCCACCCCTTCACAACCCATTTCCAGTCCAAGTCCCCCTAATCACAGCCTATTTCCAGTCCAGGTCCCCCTCCCCATCACAACCCATTTCCAGTCCATGTCCCCCCCCCCCATAGCCCTTTTCCAGTCCAGGTCCCCCTCCCCATCACAACCCATTTCCAGTCCATCTCCCCTCCCCCCATCGCCCTTTTACCGTCCAGGTCCCCCCCCCCATCACATCCAATTTCTTTCCCGTCCAATTCCCCACCCCGGATTTTCACTTTTGTGGTGCAGGTCCCCCCCCCCATTCACAACCCATTTCCAGTCCAAGTCCCCCCCCTAACCCTTTTCCAGTCCAGGTCCCCTCCCCCCATCACAGCCCATGCAGTCCTTGGCCTCCTCCCCCCCCCCAAAACCAGGCTTTAGAGGGAGCCGGGGAAGCCCGTGCGAGGCCCCGGCTCCCTCTGTACAGCCGCCAGCGTGAAGAGCCTTTTCCTTCACGCTGGCGGCTGTTTCTGTGAAGCCGCGAATGCTGGGAAAGGTTAAAGGGCAACGAAGACAACAGCACTCACATGACTCGGGGACTCCGGGTCCACTCGAGGCAACTTGGCAGGCCTCTCCGACTCCGAGGACCCGGGACGGCGGTTGGGGCTATGCGACCTGGCCCTCGAGGGGCCAAGAGCGTCCACCGACGCCACCCTCACGGGTTTCTTCTTCCTTCTGTGTTCCCGAGAAGGAGACCCCCTTTCAGAGGAGCCTCGACGGTGCTCGGGGTCAGACTCCCGAGATGTCGAGGCCTCTGACGAGGTCCAGGCCCGGCCGGACGCGGAGTCAGAAAAAAGTCTTTCACGCTGATGCTAACAGCTCCTCAGTGCCTTAGAGGACGTTTTGCCGCACGGGACACAGACCACCGGGTCATGGTCGGGCCCGAGGCACCAGTCATGTGTGTCAGTGAGAGACATCAGCCTCTTACACCGATCACACTTCTTGAACCCGCTGGCAGCCATCGGGGGAAAAAGGACTCCTGTAAGGTCAAAAGACCGGGCTGCCAGTGAAAAAGAGAAAAAAGCGGGAACGCTAGTCACGATGGACAAAAACCGAAAAACTAGCTCCGGGCTCGATACCAGTGTACCGGGCCCAGGCGGGAAGGGGAACTGGCATCGAACTGGGCAAAAAACACAAATCCAACGCAGGAAAAATCAACTTTTTACCGGGTGACAACGACACACGTCCGTCGGGCTCTGCGGAAAAAAGAAGACGGAGCAAGATGGCACCCTTGGGCGGGAAGGGGACCGCGCATGCGCGCTGCATTCTCAAAGGCTTTCTTTGAAAGCTGGGGAAATGCTCCGCACGAGGGCTCCGTCGGCGCCGACGTCACCCATATGTGAGGACTGACTTCCTGCTTGGTCCTGGAGAAAGAATTAAAACTGCAATGAATTTTAATGAGTGTCCTGAAGAGGGATAAGAGAAAGAAAAATAAATCAAATTCAATTGTGGCAATCACTTATAGCACTCTCATTTCAGGAAAAACACTCAGCTTTGCAATTGTTATCTCGTAATGGGAATGATTAGCACTATGAAAGTATGACCTTTCTCTGCCACTTCAGAAAGGTTCCTGCTTCAGAAGCTAGATTTATTTCAGCAAATACACACTTTAATTGTGTCCTTGTGCTGAGCCCTTCTTGTGACATGCAAAGTAGTACAAATCCTGGCTCCCCTGTGTGGATGAATCCCTGAGCCGAGTCCCTCCCAAGTAGTCTGTGATTCCAAGTTGTGTCAGTCTCTTAAATACCAAGGCTCTCCACCAAATCCCTATAATTGAGCTCAATTACTGGCCAGTGTAAGTGTGTGGGTACATGCATCAGGCTTACGACAGGTTTCTCTGCCTAATGTAGCGCTGCTCCACTAGATTCTGCAGGGCTTCCTGGTGCTGGAGGTCCCATGATGTAGGCTACAAGGCCCGCCTGTCCCACCCTGCACCTATCTAAATAAGGCAAACAAAAACCTCTCTATAGCAGCTGGCACTGCTGCCTGGTTATCTCCGGGTGCTACCCCCAGAATGCTGGCTAGCATCAGGGCAGCTAGCGGCAGCACCCGCAGATATTCAGAAGCTCAGTCCAGTCAGTATAAATATGGAAGTAACTTCAATTTTCAGGAGAAATCTCTCAGTGTCTTCCCCATGATGGGCACAATTGCTTAAATGCACGCTAGGCAACCCGTGTCTATTAAAGTCCTCTTCTCCATCACCTTCTTCAGCTTAGCAGAAATGTTCTGCCTTTCTTCAGTTTGTTGGCGTCCAGTAAACATTGTATTGCAGTTGTCACTAGCACATAGCACACGCCTCAACTAAATGGTTCTGTGTCATTGACTGTGCTCTGGAGCTCTATCAGCTTAGTCTGTTTTTTCTGTTTCTTAGGCTGTTTTCTTCTCCTGTTCTGTCTGCCTGCTCTCTAAGCTTTCCTGTCCCATATTGTAGTTCCTTTCCTTTCCGGCCTCTGGACTGCTGTATTTTTTATTTTTTTTTTGGCTATTGTAAACCGCCCTGATGTTATGAAGGGCGGTCTATCAAATTGAATAAACCTAAACATAAACCACCGTTTTCCCAGCCAAAATGTTATATCATCAGCAGAAAAGGTTTGGTAGCTCTATGATTATAATTATCTATGGTTATATCACTTTCGAGTGCTTTTAGGACACAGTCCACACTTGCTTCTGTCTTTGTCCTGGCATTCAAAAATCTCTGGCTATTTCTTAATCAGAAAACTCCTCCTTCAGTAAGAAAGAAGTTCAGTCCATTGGCTTATAGCAAAAACTCCTTCAGCTGCAGATGTTGAATCTTCTACTTTGTTGCAAGGTTTGTAAAAAAGGTCTGCTAAGTCTGAAGATTAGCTCTCTTCTTGAACAAGCTTCTTATACTTATCTGAGTCTATGTGGCCTTGGAAATCAGCAGCACCCAGTAGACATTTGCATCTTGGCATTTTATTTACAGATTAGTGGGGCGCTGCCTCCTATTCCTTCTATTACTTTCTTTCTTGAAAGAAGGAACTGCTTTCAGACAAAAGCGAACTATGTATATTAGTGATAGTCACTTCCTACCTAACCTACTGTAAGTCCTCTTTTTTCTATGTTAACCAAGGAGGCAGGGGAGCAGACTGAATTGGAGAGACCTCATTGCAGGAACCCTATAAGAACCCAGAGACCATACAGCAGCCCACGGCCAGCACAACCATTAGGCAATCCAGGCAGTCACCTAGGGCAGCAATCTCTAGGGCATGGCAAAGAGCAGGGCATTCAAAGCTAAACAATAGATTTTGACAACGAGGGGGGACATAAGACTTAAGGTTTGTCTAGGGTGCCAACACCATGAACCAACTCTGGGGCCAGCCCTGCAGCAGCCACAGAGAGAACATCAAGTGATCAGAGGTCCAGAGAGAACAGAGAGGAGATCAGCCTCCAGGGTCTGGTGCACTGTTCCCTCTAAGCTGTGCGCGTGTGCGCGCGCACACACCTCGCTGAGCGAGCGCACATACTTTACAACAGAGCGCACAAAATTTACGGCTCTGATTCTGATAGAAAACAACACAGACGTCTTAAAATTTAAAAGTTATGATTGTAATTACTAGAAATTTCCCGCTTCATTTAGTAATCGTCTATTTTCATTTAATTTGATTAAAATCAATGTGGTGTACATACTGTATTCTGATGTTTAGTCAAATTTTAAAGTATATAACTCCAAGTGTCGTTATGTGGCGCACAAAAATTTAACCTTCCTTCTAATATTTTATGCGCACACAGCCTACAGAAAATTAGAGGGAACATTGGTCTGGTGCCCCTCTTTCTCCTTAGCAACCTCATGTGTCCAGATCAACTAATAGGCAGGATTTGGTAGGCATGTTGGTCATAGAAAGATTTCTTTCCTATAAAAATGAGGACATTTTCCTAAAAAAAAAAAGAGGACACACCTAAAGGAGCTCAAAATGATAATATTGTAGCCCTTTTAAAAGCGGCATCAGGAAGGGCTCCATAGCATTGATCTCTCAGATTCTGTTTGCATCCAATACTACTACTACTACTATTTAGCACTTATATAGCGCTACGCACGCAGCGCTGTACAGAATACATGTAAAGACAGTTCCTGCTCATCAGAGCTCACAATCTAGTCCAATAGTGACTCATGCATATTTATTTGAGACTCACTCCTGCTAATGTTCACACCACAAGGCAAAGATGATTACTCCAGGATACTGGATAATCTTCCACCAGTATCACTATGCTCACATAACCCTTCTTCTCAAATCACTTTATTGGCTCCCTATATACTTCTCTATACAGTTCAAACCTTCTATTTACCTACAAGTGCATGGACTCTGTAGCTCCTCGTTACCTCTCCTCATTTATCTCTTCCTATACCCTTCCTCAGGAACTCCGTTTCTCAAGCAAATCCCTCTCATCTGTGCCTTTCTCTTCTACTGCCAACTCAAGAATTTGCTCGTTTCAGCTCACTGTGCTATATTCCTGGAACATAAGAAATGCCTTACTGGATCAGACCAAGGTCCATCAAGCCCAGCAGTGGCCAATCCAGGTCACAAAAGCCTGGCAGGTTCCCAAAAAGGCACACAGGTTCCACAATGCTTGTCCTGGGGCAAGCAGGGGATTACCCGGGTCCTCTTTAATAATGGTTTATGGACCTATCCTCCAGAAACTTGTCCAAACCTTTTTTAAACCCATCTAACAGCTTTTACTACATCCTCCTGTGATGAATTCCCAAGTTTGAATACGTGTTGAGTGAAAAAATATTTTCTCTTATTAGTCTTAAATGTCTCCTAGCGCCTGATTCAGAGAGGGGATCCCTGGGCCCGACCGCCGGATTAGTGCTGCTTATTCCACCTTCAAGGGGAATAAGCAGCATGTCCCCTTTGACCTGGCAGGATGTAGAGGGCCATGATCGGAATCGGCCCTGTACGTCCTGCTGACGGCCTGCCCTCCTCCACCCAGATCCTGCCCCCTCCCGCTCCCTGCTGGCTTTCCCCGTCCTACTGCTCAGAACGTGTGGGGAGAGCAGGAAGGGGAATAGGGTCCCAATGGCTTGTAGGGCTGCACAGGGACATGCAGCCCCCGCAACCCGCGTCTCTGAATTGGGCCCCTAATCTTTCTACTTTTACAACATTTACAAGTTCCACTCCATTCATTAATTTATAGGCCTCTATCTTATCTCCCTTCAGTAGTCTCTTTTCCAAGTTGAATCATCTTTCCCCTGGTTCAAGGCCCTTCTCAAGACCCACCTCTACTGCCAGGCTTATGATCTTCCCACCCCATCCGATCACTCCACATTCCACTAAGCAGACCCTCCATTTGCAACAACCTCATGATCCAATTTGGCCACAATTGACACAGCCCCCTTTCTCCCTCCCACCCTTAACCCTCCATTATGTCTAATATCTGTGGTGTCATTTGTCCATTGCTGTCCTTTGATATCCTTCTTTCTCCTCTCTCTATTTGCTTTCCTATCAATTTGATGGCGTTCTTTTCCTCCTCTGTTTTCAGCAGTTGCAACTTTTTATTGTTCACCGCCATGACACTTGGGTAATGGGCGGTATATCAAATGATACAAATAAAGATAGAGATAACGTTGAAGGCCCTCGCCTTTTTAGCCTTTCTTCATAGAGGTATTCTTCCATCCCCTTTACCATTTTGGTGGCTCTTCTCTGTACCTTGTCTAATTCTGCTATATCTTTTTAAAGATATCGTGTCCAGAATTGCACACAATATTCAAAGTGCAGTCTACTTGAGTCAGCATATCAGACGTCATCTCTGGTCTTATTAAGATCTGGACTAAAAACTCACCTCTTCGAGGCTGCTTTTGGTTCCTGACTCCTCTTCTCTCCTGTTCAACACCCATATGTACATTAATCACTTCCCTCTTGAATTATCCTAGTCGCTGTTTGTTGTGTTTGTCTGTCTTGATTCGATTGTAAGCTCTGTGGAGCAGGAACTATCTTGTACATGTTTGTGTACAGTGCTGCATATGCCTTGTAGTGCTATACAAACAATTAGTAGTAGTATTAGTAGCAGATACAAATATGAGTGAACGAAGTTTCAGAGAGCAATTTTATAAAGAACTAGCTGAGTTAGCCAGTGTTGTTCAGGAAATTCGATATCTAATGGTTAACATACGAGAAAATGGTCAAAGTCAAAAAAGCTTTGTAGGGGGAGATATTCAAAGCAATTTACATGGTTTGCAGACCTGCTGAGTGGGATATTGAGTGGCACTATGTTAGTGCCACTGAATATCCACGGATGCCGCCACTGAAACGCCCTGATGAGTGGTTAGCATCAGGGCGTGCCGGGGGTGTTCCGAGGCGGCGTGCATCAATAATCAGGCAGTAGCAATATTAAGCTGCTGTCCAGTAAGCAACATGCAGCTATAGGGCTGGTGCTACCTGTTAAGCTGGGTAAGCACAGCAGGAGGGTGCCGGCAGTGGGGGATGTCGTCGCTAGCCACCCGTCACTCACCACTTCAAAAAAGAAAGCAGCCACGGGAACATTTCTCTGTTCCTGCGGCTTTGCTTTCTTTTAAACTGCTTGGTTGCGGAGTTTCTAATAGCAAGAATAAGCATTTTCTGTTTCTCGTAAGAAATAGGAAATGCTTATTCTTGCCTTTAGAAACTCTGTGACCTAGCAGTTTAAAAAAGAGCAGAGTCACGGGAACAGAGAAATGTTCCTGCAGCTGCTTTCTTTTTCGAAGGATGAATCGGAGCAGACACGGGGGGGGGGGCCTAAAGGGAGCAGACACAGGGGAGCTGGAAGGGAGCAAACATGGGGTGGGGGAGCTGGAAGGGAGCAGACACATGGGGAGCTGAAAGGGAGCAGATACTGGGGAGCTGGAAGGGAGCAGACACTGGGAACCTGGAAGGGAGCAGATACTGGGGGGGGGGGGCTGAAAGGGAGCAGACATGGGGGGCTACAAGGGGCAGGCATGCATGGGGGAGCTGGAAGGTATCAGACATGGGGGGAGCTGAAAGGGAGAAGATACTGCAGAGCTGGAAGGGAGCAGACAAGGGGTGGGGCTGAAAGGGAGCAGACATGGGGGGCTACAAGGGAGCAGACACAGGAGGGAAGCTGAAAGGGAGCAGATACTGAGGAGCTGGAAGGGAGCAGACACAGAGGGGGAGCTGAAATGGAGCAGACATGGGGGACTACAAGGGAGCAGACACTGAAGAGCTAGAAGAGAGCAGACACAGAGGGGGTACAAGGGAGCAGATATGGGGGGGTGGAGCTGGAAGGAAGCAGACCTGGGGGAGCTACATGGGGGGAGCTGGAAGGGAGCAGACACTTGGGAATGGGGCTGGAAGGTGGCTGGGTAATAGGAGGGGGGTTGGAAGTGAACGGACATGGGGAAGGTGGAGGCTAGAAGGGAGATCACATGGGGGGTTGGAAGGGAGCAGAAAAGATGGGAAGGAAGAGGCTGGAGGGAAGATGGGGGCTTGAAGGGAACTGACACCCAGGGATGGCACTGGAAGGCAGATGGACAGAGGAGAGGGTGACTGGAAGGGAACTGACATGGGAGGGGGCACTGGGACTGGAAGTTCGCTGATACCCGGGATGGTATTTGGGCTAGAAGGGGCTGGACAATGGAGAAGGAGGGAGACTAAAAGGGAATAGACACCAGTAGTGGTGCTGGGAATGCAAGGGTGTTGACACTGGAAGGTACTGGGAGGGGAGGCTGTAAAGGGGGCTGATACTGGAGAGGGTTACTGGAACTGTAAAAAGGCTGCTGGAAGAAAATGAAGAAAGCAAAAGGAGAGACAAGAAATGGAAGATGGACTACAGACCATAGAAAAAGAGCTAAGAGAAGACAGAGGAAAACAGAAACCTCAGATCAGGACCAGCATGATCAAAAATCATCAGACAACAAAGGTAGAAAAAATCATTTTATTTTCAATTTAGTGACTGGACTTTGCGCTATCTTTATATTTCACACAGTATGGGGAACTGCATCTCTTATCTGGTGTGGCATCACATGGGAGTCTGGTTTCTTGGGGTTTCAAGTCAATGTTCGAAACCTCCGAAGATTGTAAAACAGACGTACCATTAAGATCTACTAAGAAGGAATGCCAAACCTGGAGATCCTTGCACAAACATTTAGACACTCGAATGCAATGATGTGGCTGGACGACTCCTGACATGTCGGTTGAAAGATGCTAGGAAAAAACCCGACCCATCGGGATCAATCTGCAAGCAAAATTCAAAGATCCCACCAAAGCCTGCATCTCGCACAATGTCACCTTGTTGGCCGATGCTGCGGATGCAACCAACACCTGTAGTTCGCACACCTTGTCCATGGGAAGACAAGCCACCATTGCCACCATATCCAGCTCGATACCTAAAAAAGTGAGCTTTGGCGTAGGGCCCTCCATCTTCCCTGCCACCAAAGAGATGCCAAATTTCCAGGACAAGCTGAGAAAGCCCTCTAGCAAAAATGCACATGCGTCAGAATTCACAGGTTCCACAAACAGAAAATCATCCAAGTAATGTGGACCACGTTGGGAATTCCCATATGCTGAATTAGCATCCAATGCAAGAAAGTGCTAACTTCTTGAAATACACACAGGAAATCAAACAACCCAACGGCATGCATTTGTCAAGCTAGAACGAGACCTGGAAGCAGAAGCCCAACAAATGAAAGGCCATGATGTGAACTGGTAGCAAGCGAAAAGCCGACTTCATATCTGCTTTTGTCAGGAAAGTGTTGGGACCACCCTGATGAACAAGGGTGACCGTGCTGTCAAAGGACGTGTAATGGACATCACAAGATTCCTTAGGAATGCAGTCATTGACTGATGTGTCCGGGGGGAAATGACAGATTATGAATTAAATGAAATTTCACCGGCTCATTCTTAGGCAGCACTCCTAGAAGAGGAACAACGAACACTGGGAAGGGATGCTGCCTAAATGGGCCTACTATCCTGCCCAGCCCCCTCTCCACAGCCAGCTTCTCCTGCACAACTGAAGAAAAATGCTGCACAGAAGGTGCATTGCGCACCATTGAACTAACAATCAAACCTTGAATGGGAATAACAAACCTGACCGAAAGCCACTCTCAAGGATGTATCAATCCTGCCACCACGGGTAACGCAGCAACCATGTACGCAAGGCCTCAAGCCGCACCAGGGTATGGGCCATGCTAAAACAAGTCAAATCACTTGCCCAGTGTGTTAGGGCCCCCAGGGATGCCTTTCCGGCTGCACTTGATAGCTGAATGCCTGCAGCCTCACAAGGAACAGACATGGTGGCATTTGCAATCAGTAAAGGGGCAAGAAGACTTGTTGAACTGCCTACAGATGTCTCCTGATCCACCACCACCCCCTTTCTTCTGGGCCCCGCCAACCCCGGTACTAAAAGGAGTGATCTGAAGCTGCCAGAACTGCTAGGTGACCCTTACCAGATACCCTGCGCCAACATCTGAGTCAACATCTGAGTCAACCATAAATTAATAACCTGGGTCCTCCAAAACATATGTTTGTTCTCCTCCATATTATTCCTGAACTTTTCATCATAATTCAACTAAGCCCATCCCTCATGTGTCTGGGAAGCCTCCATGATGGAATCAGCATAAGTCAGCAAAAGACTGTACTGCTCCAGCATATGGTACCCCCACTCACTAGTCAAACACAAGAATGTCCTCATCCAGTTCACTACATTTCACAAGACCTTCTTGAGTCTACCAACCTTCTCATCCTCCTTCCTCTTCTTCTTACTCTTGCCAGACGTCTTCCTGCCCTTAAGCAGAAGGAAAATATCAATATAATGTCTCTTCCGAATCTTAAGGCGCAGTGCCCGAGGCTTTTAGGTAGGAAGTTGAAATCCAGAAATTCCAGGATAGCATTCTCCAAAATGATTCCCGTTCCATGCGCAGGACCCAGGCACACAGAGCTCCAGAGTCTCAATTCTGGATGAGACGATGGTGTAAGGGAGAGAGTTTTAAATTTGTTAGGAACTGGGCAACATTCTGGGGAAAGGAGGGACTTTTCTGAAGGGATGGGCTCCACCTTAACTGGGATGGAACCAGGCTGGTGGCATTAACCTTTAGAAAGGAGATAGAGCAGCTTTTAAACTAGATAATAGGAGAAAGTCGACTGTCGCCCAAGAGCGCATGGTTCAGAACAATGTATCCTTGAAGGATACTAGTAAAAGACTGAAGTTAGGCAATATCGACAGAGAGGTTCCATAAAGAGCAAAGTAACCCAATGCCCTTAAATACAGAGCAGACAGAGCTTAAAGATTCCAAATTACTCCTGCCTACCGATAACCAGGGCGGCTCAAGGCAATCTGCTGCCTGAGGCGAAGTATGAAAAGGCACCTCACCCTCCACCTTAGAGGGGGGCGGGGCTTTTTCAGAAATCCAATCAGAGACTGAACCAAACCAAAAAGCCAATTAGATTATATGGAGGAAATGAAGAAATTAGACCTTACCTGCTAATTGTCTTTCCTTGAGTTCTCTCCGGGCCAGTCCAGGGAACGGTAGGGTTGTCAATCCCCTTCAGCAGCTGAGGACTGAAAAACTTAAAGCTTTTGTTGAGAGTCTTAGCCACTCCCCCTGGTGACAGTGCTCCAGTCTCCCCTTGCCAAAGCAGCTTAACCTACAACCAGCAACAACCATAACAGACTAAAAGAACAACCTAACCAAAAGCGTTTCAAAGACTGTATACTTCCCCAGCAGAGGAGTGCACATGCGAAATCTCATGTGACCCTCTGAAACAGTGTTACTAAGAATTTCCAATCCTTATTCTTTCCCTTTTTTTTTTTTCACAGAAATAGTCAATGGAAATCTAAAAAAAAAAATCTTGCGCTACTGCTCCTGCGCTCAGGTAGGCGTAAAGACACCAAACACAGTCTCTGACTAAAACTTTGGGTGGGCCCTGGACTGGCCCGGAGAGAACTCAAGGAAAGACAATTAGCAGGTAAGGTCTAATTTCTTCTACCTTATCGTTTCTCCGGGCCAGTCCAGGGAACGGTAGGGCAGTACCAAAGCAGTACCTAAACACGGGAGGGACCCGCGAGCCCCGCCACAACAGCCGAGGCCCCCACTCTAGCATCCTCTCTGGCGTGAACATCAAGCCGATAGTGTCTAGCAAACGTATGCAGCGAGGACCAAGTAGCGGCCCTACAAATATCCACCGAAGGAACCAACGCATACTCCGCCCAAGATGCTGCCTGACTACGCGTGGAATGAGCCTTGAGTCCTTCCGGGGGCGACTGCCCTGCGGACTCATACGCCGCTCTTATCGCATGCTTCACCCACCTAGTAATTGAAGCTTTTGTAGCCGCCTGACCTTTGCGTGGGCCCGCAAAAAGCACGAATAACCTATCCGACTTGCGAAAAGATTTAGAGGCCTTGATATACTTCCGCAAAACACGCCCAAGATCCACTGTCTTCAACGACCGATCCACTGGAGAACCCGTTAGATCAGAGAAAACGGGCAACACAACCGCCTGATTTACATGAAAGGACGACACCACTTTCGGAAGAAATGAGGGTACTGGCCGCAAGACCACTTTCTCCGCCAAAAATTGAAGGTATGGTTCCCGGCACGATAGCGCATGCAAATCCGAAATCCTCCTCGCCGAACACAATGCCACAAGGAACGCCGTTTTCCACAACAGTTCCCTCAAACTTATGGATGACGCTGACTCAAAGGGTGGTCTCGTTAAAGCTTCCAGCACTATATTCAAATCCCACGGAGGCACCACCTTCCTCACCGGGAGCTGGATGAGCTTGGCCGCTCGAAAAAAACGTTGCACATCCACATGAGCTGTCAATCTGCAACCCTGCACTGACCCTCGTTAAAGCTTCCAGCACTATATTCAAATCCCACGGAGGCACCACCTTCCTCACCGGGGGCCGGATGAGCTTGGCCGCTCGAAAAAAACGTTGCACATCCACATGAGCTGTCAACCTGCGACCCTGCACTGACCCTCTATAACAGGTCAGGGCCGCCAAATGAACTTTGAGAGTGCTGAGCACTAACCCTTTCTCCAGACCGCTCTGCAGAAAAGACAGCAGCTCTGGCAATGCCGCAGACAAAGGACTAATGCTCCGCTGAGCACACCATGTCTCAAAAACTCTCCAGACTCTAATATACACTAGCGAAGAGGACACTCTCTTAGACCGCAGCAACGTGGCTACCACCGACTCAGGATAGCCTTTCTGTCTCAGCCGGTCCCCTTCAAGAGCCAAGCCGTAAGCAAGAAGCGACCCACCTGCGGCATCAACACGGGACCCTGAGCCAGCAGATTTATCCGGTCGGGTAGTCACCAAGGCATATCCACCAAGAGCCGCATCAGGTCTGCGTACCAAGGTCTTCTGGGCCAATCTGGAGCGATAAGAATCACCTTCCCGTTGTGCTCTGCTATCCTCTGAACGACCCGACCGATCATTGGCCAAGGAGGAAACACGTACAGCAGCTGGTCCGCCGGCCAGGGCTGGAGCAACCCATCCAGCCCCTCCAACATGTGCTCTCTGCATCGGCTGTAAAACCGAGACGCTTTGGCATTGCGGAGCGTAGCCATCAAATCCATCACCGGCCGCCCCCAGCTCTCCGTGATGTCGTGAAATACCGCCGCGTTGAGTTCTTACTCTCCGGGATCGAGCACATTCCAACTGAGAAAATCGGCCTGCACATTGTCTTTTCCTGCTACATGCGCCGCCGAGAACGCTAACAGATGGGACTCCGCCCAGAGCATCAACTCCTGGCTCTCTTCCAACAAGAGCACACTGCCGGTCCCCCCCTGCCGATTGATATAGGACACCGTCACCAAATTGTCAGAGAAAACTCGTTCCGCTTTTCCTTTGAGCAAGAATACGAAGTGTTGAAGCGCAAGACGCACCGCCCTGAGCTCCAACCGATTGATGGACCACAAGCTCTCCACCGCGGACCAGAGTCCTTGCGTCACGCGAGCCTGACAATGAGCCCCCCAGCCCAACACGCTGGCATCTGTCGTCACTAGTATCCACTCCGGGTCCTGCAAGGGAATCCCTGTTCGAAGATGACACTTGCATCCAGCCACCAAAGCAGACTGTTGCGCACCAACCCCGGACAGACCAATCTCTGTGTGAGCGGTTGAAGTTGCGGCGACCATCTGGACAGCAAGACATGCTGCAGAGGCCGCATACGTGCCCTTGCCCATGGCACGAGATCTAAGGTTGCCGCCATGGAGCCCAAGAGCTGCAGATACCTCCAGGCCGAAGGAGCTTTTAGCCGTAAGAACGCTCGCACCTGAGCTAAGATCTTTAACACTCTGCTCTCAGGGAGGAATACGGAACCCACTTCCATGTCGAACAAAGCTCCGAGGTAAATGAGCCATCTTACTGGCTGTAGTTGACTCTTCACCCGGTTTATTACCCAGCCGAGTTGTTCTAGCACTTGAACCACCCGAGAGGTCGCCGCAAGAGAGTCCTCCCAGGACCCAGCCCTGATCAACCAGTCGTCCAGATAAGGATGGACCCGCACCCCTTCCTTTCGTAATGCTGCCGCTACTACCACCATGACCTTCATGAAGGTCTGCGGCGCCCGGAACTGAAAATGTCCCATGGGCACGGCAAATCTCAAAAAACGTTGATGTTCCGCTCTGATCGGAATGTGCAAGTAGGCTTCCGTGAGATCTATAGCTGAGAGCAGCTCCCCCGGACGCACCGTACGTACCACCACTCTCAGGGTCTCCATCCGAAAATGAGGCACTCTCAACGCGCGATTCACATGCTTGAGGTCCAGAATAGGGCATAAAGATCCTTCCTTTTTGGGCACCACAAAATAAATCGAGTATCGACCTAACCTGTATTGGTCGGGGGGAACCGGTACGACCACCTGCAGCCGTAACAGACGCAATTGCATGTCCTCTATAGCTTGTCTCTTTGGCCCCGGACCACACAGAGAAACCATGAAGGCTTCCCCCAATGGGTGAGCGAATTCCAGCGCATAGCCGTCTCGAATGATCTCTAGCACCCATCTGTCTGTAGTTATCGTGGCCCAGGCTGCAAGAAACTTCCGTAAGCGGCCGCCCACAGGAATTTCCGCCTGGGCCAGTTGACCTTCATTGTGCCTTTTTAGAGGTGCTCTGCTGGGCATTGAAATAATTTCTGCCGAACCCCCTAGCACCTCGAAAGGACTGACCTCTAGGACCAAAGCGACCTCTGGAATAGGGTGCAAATCGAGCTCCTCGAAACCTTCGAGCCTCTCTGCCTTGCCCCCGTTGCACCGTTCCTGCTCTAGGAACCTTGGGCTGATCCTCCGGCAAACGCCCTCCCTTGGAGTTCCCGAGATCCTTAACAATCTTCTCCAAGGCCTCCCCAAAGAGCAGCTTGCCCTTATAAGGAAGTTTACTGAGCCGAGACTTTGAAGAGGTATCTGTCGCCCAATTTCACAGCCACAGGAAGCATCTGGCCGCTATTAGCGACGCCATGGATTTTGCTGAAATTCTAACCAAATCATAGAAGGCATCCACTTGGTAAGCAGCCGCTAACTCCAACTTAGCCCCCTCAGCGGAAGAACCTTCTCCTGAATCCAGAGAGGAATCCCCTTGGAGCCAACGAATGGACGCCCTGGACACATAGGCGCCACAGATGGACGCCTGTAAGGCAGGCGCACAAGAATCAAAGGCCTGCTTCAGGAGAACCTCCAGCTTGCGATCCTGCAGATCCTTAAGCGCCGCTCCTCCTTTCACCGGAATCGTGGTCTTTTTTGTCACCGCAGCCACTAAAGCCATCCACCTTAGGCATTTTCAACAACTCTTTCTCCTCCTGCGGGACTGGGTAGAGGCAACCTAAGGCGCGACTACCCCTCAGAGACGCCTCTGGGAATTCCCACTCCGACTCTATCATCTGTTTGATCACGCGGTGCACCGGAAAACACCTGTGCTCTGCTTTGAATCCCTGTAATAAGGGATCCTCCAGAGGTTCCTGAGACACCGTAGGCAGCAGAATACTTAGAGCAGTCAAAGAATGTGAGATAAGTGCCCCAACTCCTCTTTGCGAAAAACCCTAAAGACATTAGGGTCTTCGCCCGGCGTAATCTCACCATCTTCTAGCTCTCTAGCCCAACCGTCAAAACTTGCCTCTGAGAAAATTTCTCCTTCCTCCAACCCTCGAGGATCTGAGAAGGGAAGCTCACTGCTCTCTAAGCCGGAGCCTGTACCTGGCAGTTTTTGGGAAGGAACCTCCCCCGGGTCCATCCCCCTCATATTAGGGGACCCCATATCCAAGAGCTGGGACCTCAGAGGACTACTGGCCACCTGTGAGGCTTTTAACAAATAGGCCTTATGTAAGGCCAATATAAAATCGGGAGAAAATAAGGCATTCACATCTTCCTGAACTGCCGGTAACTTTTTAGCCACTTTACTAGCAGATTCCTTATCCGATTTTGCCTTTCTTTTGCCCTGCTTGTGATGGCCCGCGGGACCGGCTGGCTCCCCAAAATGGCTGCCGTTCCCACCTTTTCAGCAGAGGGCAGAGGTCTTTCTGCCTCCGTTACGGGCTTTCAGCGGCTCCCTGGCGCCCTCAGCAAACGCGGTAACTGAAACCGCCGAAAAATCACTTTCCGCTGCTGTGCCGGTCTCCACAGAGCCGAACGGTGCCACGCACGTGGCCCGCAACCCGCACAAGAGCTCTAGAGACAAAAACACCCACCTGAGTGCAGGGCTTCTCCGCCACGTTCCCGCTCCCCCGCTGCTAGCGGGACCAAGGAACTCGCGGCTGAACAGCACAGAGAGGTGGAAACTGGGGCTCCCAGCTCCAAAACCTCTCTGCTGCAGAGAAGGACCGGAGGAAAGACAGGCTCTGCCTTTACCGCTGCTCTCAAATCACAGCCAAGGTCCGTCTACACTCCCGATCTCTCTCTGTTTTTTTTTTTTTATTATATGCCAGGGAAATATAGCAGCCAAAGTAGACCAGCCAGAGTTAAACTGCCTTAGAAATCAACTGAAATAAAAAGTCCTAACACTCAATTTGACGGAGAAGGTCAGCTTCGACATCCAGTTCAGCTGCTGAGGACTGAAAGACTGGAGCACTGTCACCAGGGGGAGTGGCTAAGACTTTCAGCAAAAGCTTTAAGTTTTTCAGTCCTCAACTGCTGAAGGGGATCGAGCTGCAATCGCACCCTGTGCGACTTGCAGCTCGGGCGCACGCACCCCCTCTTCCCCCATACCTCTGTCCAGCATTGTCTGCTCTTTCCCTGCTGCTGCCGCCCTCTGTTTTTTTCACGGTGGCGCCAGCAGCAGGGAAAGAGCAGGCAGCGCTGGACGGAGGTATGGGGAGGAGGAGTGGGGCATGCGCGCGATCTGAAAGGCACCGGCACTTTAAGCAGATCTGCCCCTCCCTACTCTGACATTGCATCGGAGGAGGGAGGTACCAGACCTGCTTAAAGTGCTGCAAAAAGGCTTGGGGAGCACATTTCGGCCGCCTGCTATTGTCCTGCAAGTGGCGGCAGAGCAACAGCAGACAGCCGAAATGCGCCCCCCAAGCCTTTCTGCCCTGTGCGGCTGCACCGCTTGCATAGGGCTAGGTACGGTCCCGTTTGCACACCAAGGAACTAAAAGACAGCAAGAACCAACAGCACAGTTTATAAAACTAAATTATAACTAATTTTTATTTTGTTGTTATAAACTGCGTTATGGTTCTTGCTTTTTCTTTTTCAACATATATTTTGCATCCACGGTAGGTGCAGAGCTGAACCAGGGCATTCACCCACAGAACTCAATATTTTAAAAAAATATCTGATTCTGATCATCTCACTAACAGCAACAACCACTATTCTCCAGTACCAGGCATATTGTGAACTAATACAAAACCCTACAACAAAGCGCAAAGCTACCATACCATACCATACCATATCAGCACAAACTTACAAAACTCACATAAGGAGCCCATCCAAAAAAGTGTTACTGTAAATACTACAGTGGGCCCTGGAACATCCATACACAAATTTGAAAAGCTGAACAAGTCAAATTACTACAGTACAGTACAGATCTTTATGTACAAACTCCATGTTAACAGAATACCTGACCTCAGTCACACACTCGCAACATCGACCCTCACCAAGTACAGAATAAGTAACCACAATCTAAAGTAAAAATAAAAATATGTAGACAAAATTTAAATTGAAACCCCAAGAAGCAAGAGTCCACATGCAGTGCAACATCAGATAAATAAGAGATGCAGTTCCCCAATACTGTGTAAAATATAAAAATAGCACAAAGTCCAATCACTAAAATTAAATAAAATTATTTTTTCTACCTTTGTTGTCTGACCATTTTATTCTCTGATCAAGCTGGTCCCGATCTGAGGCTTCTGCTTTCCTGTCTTCTCTTGGCTTTCTTTCTGTGGTCTATGGTCCATGGTCCATCTGCCATTTCTTATCTCTTCTTTTGTTTTCTTCACTTCCTTCCATCAGCCCATTTTCAGTTACAGTAATTCTCCCCAGTATCAGCCCCCTTTCCAGTCCTTCACTCCCAGTACCTTCCAATGTCAACCGCCTTGCATTCCCACGACTGCAACTGGTGTCCATTCTCTTCCAGTCCCCCTCCTTCCGCACTGTCCAGCCCCTTCTAGTCCAAATACCATCCCAGATATCAGCTCACATCCTCAGTGCCACCCCCCAAGTCAGCTCCCTTCCAGTCGCCCTACCCTCTGTCCATCCCCCTTCCAGTGCCATTTGCATGTCAGCTCCCTTCCAGCCTTCTCCCCATTACCCAACCACATATCACTCCCATCCCCAAGTGTCAGCTCCCTTCCAGTCCCCCTTCAGTGCATCCCAGGTGTCAGCTCCTTTCCAGCCCCTCCTTCCCCCATGTCAGCTCCCTTCGTGCCCCCTCCTTCCCCTGACAAACCCTCTCATTATCCGCTCCCTTCCAGTCCTATTCTACCATCCTTCCGCATCAGTCCATTTGTAGCCCTAGCCCCTAGTTTTCTTCCAGGGCCAGCAGCACTCTCCTCCTCTCCCCCATTAGCCCATTTCCAGTCCCAGCTCATTTCCAGTCCTATCCACCTTATCAGCCCACTCTAGTCCTAGCCCCCCAATCAGCCCATTACCAGTCCTTGCTCATTTCCAGTGCTAGCCCCCATCTGCCCATTACCAGTTCTAACCCCCCCCCCCAGTAAGTCCATTTCCAGTCCTAGCCCCCTAATCAGCCCATTTCTTGTCCTAGTCCCCCCATCAGCCCATTTCCAGTTCTAGCCTCCCCTCCCGATCAGCCCATTTCCAGTCCTAGCCCCCCATAGCCCATTACCAGTCCTAACCCGCCCATCAGCCCACTTCCAGAACCTCCCCCATCAGCTCATTTCCAGTTCTAGCCCCCCCCTCCCGATCAGCCCATTTCTAGTTCTAACCCCCCCATCAGCCCATTTCCAATCCTAGCAACCCAATAGCCCATTACCAGTCCTAGCCCCGTCTCCCAATCAGCCCATTTCCATTTCTAACCCCCCATCAGCACATTTACAGTCCTAGCCCCCCCATAGCCCATTACCAGTCCTAACCCCCCATCAGCCACTTCCAGTCCAAACCCCCACCCATCAGCCCATTTCCAGTCCTAGCCCCCCATAGCCCATTATCAGTCCTAAAACCCCCATCAGCCCACTTCCAATCCTAACCCCCCCCCCCCCAAATGTCTGCCTGGTGCCAAAATCGAAGATGTTATGGAGAGTTTGCCGAGACGCATCAAGCCCACTGACTATTACCCAATGTTGCTAATCCATGTTGGAACAAATGATACTGACAGGTATCCCTCTGAGCATATCAAAAGTGACTCATGGCTCTGGGACAGAGGGTGAAGCAGTTAGGTGCACAGGTGGTGTTCTCTTCAATCCTCCCAGTTGAGGGTAAAGGCCAAGGCAGAGAGGCTCGCATCCTGGAGATGAATGCATGTAGATAGTTTCCCCTGTTATCCAAGTTTACTGCTCCTGTTCATTGTAATGACCTGACTCTTGTTTATTGTCGGATATGGTTTGTTCTATGTAAACCGCGCTGATCGCAAATAGTGCGGTATATAAGAGATGTAAATAAATAAATAAATAAATAATGGCTGCATGGATGGTGTCATCAAGAGCGTTTTGGTTTCCTAGACCACGGGATGCTGTTCCAAGGGTTGCAGAGCAGAGATGGCATCCATCTGTCCAAGAAAGGTCGAAGCGTCTTCAGTAGTAGACTGGCTAATCTACTGAAGAGGGCTTTAAACTAGATTTATTGGGGATGGGTGAAGAAAGCCCCCAGGTAAGTGAAACATTAAATACCTTTATGGAAATGGGTAACAGGGGTAACATATGGAAAGCAGTGTGTATAAATGCCCGTAGCATAGGAAATAAGATCCCTGATGTTGAAGCTTTGGTGGAAGTGGCCGACTTGGATTTAGTGGCAGTTACAGAAACATGGTTCACAGAAAACCATGACTGGAATGTAACTATACCTGGCTATACTTTATTCAGAAAGGATAGGGTAGGAAGAAGGGGAGGAGGAGTGGCACTATCTGTAAAAAATACTATTAAAGCTTGGGAATTACAGAGCTTAAAAGGGAGAGAGAAGGCATTGTGGGTTAAACTAGAAAGAGGAAAAGAGAAATCTATTTGCATTGGCGTGATATACAGACCTCCCTCACAAGAGGAAGAGGTGGACAGAGAGTTACTTGAAGACATATGCTGCATTGCTAGGAAAGGGGAAGTGCTACTGATAGGGGATTTCAATATGCCAGATGTTGATTGGCACATTCCTGCTGCAGTATCATCTAGAAGTAAAGTGATCCTGGATTCTCTACAGGGAGAACTATTCAGGCAATTGGTAACAGACCCCACATGTGAAGGGGCCATACAGGCCTTGGTGCTTACCAATGGTGAAAGTGTTTCTGATGTTATAGTGGGAGATCATTTTGCATCCAGTAATCACCAGACGGTGTGGTTCAGTATTAGGACTAGGGCTGTTAGAATCCATTCAAAGGTGAGGGTCTTAGACTTTAGGAAGACTAACTTTGCTAAGATGGGCCAATACCTCAGGGAGTTGTTAGCGGGATGGGAACAGCTGGGGGATGTAGAAAAACCGTGGGCAAAATTGAAAGGGGATATATTAAGGGCAACCAACCTTTTTGCTAAAATGGTAAATAAAGGTAAAAGGAAAAGGAGACCGCTATGGCTTTCGAAAGAAGTAGCTGAAAAGGTGAGAAAAAGAGGGAGGCCTTCATGAAATATAAGAGATCACAGAGAGAGAAAGACAGGCATCTATATTTGGAAAAACTTAGAGAAGCTAGCAAAGTAGTCAGGAAAGCAAAGATTCAAAAAGAGGAGGAAATAGCCAATGCAATAAAATGTGGGGATAAGACATTTTTCAGATATGTTAGCAAGAAGAGGAAGGGCAAAAGTGGTATTGTGAGACTCAAGGGTGAAGGGGAGGAATATGTAGAAACTGATGAGGATAAAGCGGAATTACTTAACAAATATTTCTGTTCTGTGTTCACAGATGAAGAACCTGGAGCAGGACCTCAGAAAATACCCACAAACACGAACAGAAGCGAGGGACATCTTGAACAATTTTTAGAAGACTGTGTTCTTGAGAAACTAGCTCAACTTAAAGTAGACAAAGCGATGGGATCGGATGGGATACACCCTAGAATACTGAGGGAACTTGGGGACATTCTAGCAGCTCCACTGACTGACCTTTTCAATGCCTCGTTGGAGTCGGGAGTGGTGCCAAAGGACTGGAGAGAGGCTCATGTGGTGCCTTTACACAAAAGCGGAAGTAAGGATGTAGTTGAAAACTACAGACCGATTAGTTTAACTTTGGTCGTGAGTAAATTATTGGAAACGCTGCTGAAAGAGAAAAGAGTGAGGTTTCTGGAGTCCAGCGGATTACAGGATCCAAGGCAGCATGGATTCACCAGAGGCAGGTCTTGTCAGACAAATCTGATTGATTTCTTTGACTGGTTGACCAGGGAGTTGGACAGAGGGAGAGCCCTAGATGTGATGTATTTAGATTTCAGTAAAGCCTTTGACACTGTTCCTCACAGGCAACTTATAAACAAACTGAGCACCCTAGGGATGGACCCAAAAGTTACTGCTTGGGTTAGAAATTCATTGTGTGGGAGGCGACAAAGAGTACAGGTAAATGGAGTTCACTCTGAGGAGAAGGATGTTACCAGTGGTGTGCGCCAGGGATCTGCCCTTGGTCCGATTCTTTTTAATATCTTTGTTAGTGATATAGCGGAAGGGCTGTTGGGTAAGGTTTGCCTCTTTGCGGATGATACCAAAATCTGCAATAGAGTAGACACCCAGTAAGGTATAGATAACATGAGGAGGGATCTAGCTAAGCTTGAAGAATGGTCTAGAATTTGGCAGCTGGGATTTAATGTTAAAAAATGTAAGGCCATGCATTTGGGCTGCAGAAATCCAAGGGAGCAATATAGTATAGGGGATGAAGTACTTTTGTCCATTAAAGAAGAGCGGGACCTGGGCGTGGTTGAAAAGGCGATGGCAAAAGCTAGAATGATGCTTGGGTGCATACGGAGAGGAATGGCTAGCAGAAAAAAGGAGGTGATAGTGCCTCTGTATAAGTCTTTGGTGCGACCTCATTTGGAGTATTGTATGCAGTTCTGGAGACCGCACCTTCAAAAGGATATAAACAGGATGGAGTTGGTACAGAGGGTGGCTACTAAAATGGTTAGTGGTCTTCATTATAAAGCATATGAGGACAGACTTAAGGATCTTAATATGTACACCTCAGAGGAAAGGCGGGATAGAGGTGATATGATTGACATGTTTAAATACCTCCATGGCATAAATGTACAGGGGGAGAGCCTCTTTTAATTGAAAGCAAGTCCTGCTACGAGGGGACATGGGATGAGGGTGAAGGGGGATAGATTCAGGAGTGATATGCGGAAATATTTCTTTACAGAAAGAGTGGTGGATCCATGGAACAGTCTCCCAGTGGAGGTGGTAGAGATGATGACAGTATCTGAATTCAAAAAAGCATGGGACAAACATAGAGGATCTCTAAAGGAAAAAAGGGAACTGTTGTAGTTGATGATATGGAAGGACAGACTAGATAGCCCATGTGGTCTTTTTCTGTCATCATATTTCTATGTTTCTATCATCCCATTTCCAGTTCTAGCCCCCCATAGCCAATTACCAGTCCTAACACCCACCCATCAGCCCATTTCCAGTCCTAGCCCCCCCCCCCATAGCCCACTTCCAGTCCTAACCCCACCCCATTAGCCCATTTCCAGTCCTAGCCCCCTCTCATAGAACATTACCAGTCCCAACCCCCCCCCCCCCCCAACATCAGCCCATTTCCAGTCCAGGAAATGCCTGTTTCCCATCAGCGCCGGCGGGCTTAACAGAGCCGCAAGAAAGGGAAACTCTCCCTTTGCGGCTCTGAAATGCCATGCTGAGGGAGACAGGAGGGCTCTGCCGGGGCGGCAGTGGGGCACTTTATTCTGCTGCTGCTGTGGCAGCAGTGGCAGTGGCTCCTCTCCTCTGTTTTTATTTTTTGAAGGCCAAGTGAAGCGGGCTTTTTGGGGGCAATTTTTGCTGCCCCCAAAATGTTGCTACTTGAGGCCACCGCCTCACTCGGCCTCATTATAGAGTCGCCCTTGCCGATAACCAGATTAATATGAACAAAATATAGCCTCTAAAATGCTTGCATGCAAATGCTAGACGTCTAGAAAAGAAGATATGAGAGTTAGACTATATGGCACTAAATGTGAGGTTAGATTTGATTGGTATCTCAGGGACAATCAGTGGGACACTGTGATACCTGGGTACAAATTATATTGTAATGATAGAGCAGATTAAACTAGTGGAGGGGTTGCATTTTATGTTAGAGAGGGCATTGAGTCACAAAGGATTAAAGTTTTGCAGGAAACAAAATACACTGCAGAATCTCTATGGATTGAAATTCTATGTAAAAAGTGGAAGGGGATGGCAGTGGTGATGTACTATCGACTGCCTGGCCAGAATGAACAAATAGATGATGAAATGCTCAAAGAGATCAGGGAAGCTAACAAAAGTTACAGCACTGTAATAATAATGAGTGATTTCAATTATCCCAGTATTGATTGGATCAGTGTCACGGCAGGACCTGCTAGTGAGATAAAGTTTCTAGATGAAATAAATGATAAATGATTGTTTTTTGGAGCAGCTGGTTCATGAACCGACAAGAGGGGAAGCCATTTTAGATATAGTCCTTAGTGGAACACAAGATCTGGTGCAAGAGAAAAGATTGTTGGGGCCACTTGGCAATAGTGATCATAGCATAATTGTGTTTGATTTAAATAATGGAGGAAGGATGGCAAGGAAAGCCATAGTACTACCTTTTAACTTTCAAAAGGGAGACTATGATAAAATGAGGAAAATAGTTAAGTAAAAACTAAAAGCATGGATGTTGTTTAAAAATACTATCTTGGAAGCTCAGGCAAGCTCCATTCCACATTTTAAAAAAAGCGGAAGGAAGTCCAAAAAACTGCCAGCATGGTTTAAGGGTGAGGTCAGAGAGGCTGTTGTTGCCAGAAAAGCATCTTTCAGAAAATGGAAAAAGGAGCCAAATTATGAAAACTGGAAACAACATAAGCACTAACAAGTTAGATGCACGGCATTGATAAAGCAGGCAAAGAGACAATTTGAGAAGAAGCTTGCTGTGGAAGCAAAAACACATAATAAAGACTTTTTCAAGTACATTCATAGTAAAAAACCTATGAGAAAGTCAGTTGGACCATTAGATGATAGAGGGGTAAAAGGGGCACTAAGAGGGGAAAAGTCCATAGTGGAAAGACTGAACAAATTTTTTGCTTCGGTCTTAGGTGAGGAAGATGTAGGGACATTACCCATAACTGAAATGGTATTTAATGGTGATGCTGCAGAGGAATTGAAAGAAATATCGCTACATCGGGAAGATATATTACAACTATTTGATAAACTGAAGAGTAGCAAATCACCTGGACTGGATGGTATACATCCAAGGGTATTGAAAGAACTGAAATATGAGATTGCAGATGTACTATTAGTAATCTGTGAACTATCATTAAAATCATCTGTAATAATTGAAGACTGGATTTTTTTTTTGAAACTTTATTTATTGACCACCAACAAATATCAACAACCACATTACAGCAAACCTCTGAACGGGGTTGACTCTTACCCCCATCCATGAAGCATAACAATGTTTACAGGTGGATTTTAACAGTATAAACATCCCCGCCTCTCCCCCTCCCCCCACCCCCTCCCGATCGCAACCACATCTAAGCTCTCTAAACAACTCTTTTCTATACCCACACCCTTTATCATATCTGAACCTTTGTCCTATCCCCGCTCCTTAACCAATTAGTTACCCACCTGCAATATTTCGTTACAACTATGAGGACCTAAGTTTTGAATATATGGTTCCCAAATCAACAAAAAAGAGGACCAGCGGCCGACACTGCCCCGTGCTCGCCATCGTTCTGTGAGCAGCAATTGGTGAAAGCTGTTGCGCCATTCCCAAAAGGTAGGGGAAACCTATCGGACCCTTACCCACCAGACATGCCTTTCGCATCAGCAATCGCTCCCACTTCCCCTTAGGATGGGTGGGGCCCAAGTGACCCAAAACAACAAAGGTCCCAATCCAACGGACCCTCTGGTGAAGCAGCCTACCCAGAAAGGCACTGATCCATGCCCAATAAGAGCGAAGGAGTCTACATTCCCACCACATGTGTATCAAGTTAGCCAGTGGCTTAGAACACCTGGGACAACTACCATCTACTGCTATACGCCTCCGAAATGCTCTCCTGGGCGAAAAATGCACCCTGGTTATACACTTGTATTGTTTTTCCCTCCATCTTGCTCCCTCCACCAGGCCTACAATCCAACACAGAGCCTTCTTAACGGAGCCAGGTGGCACCTCTCGACCCAGCTCTGATGTCCAGGCGGTCTCAACTCCCCTATAATCTGGTGCATCCCCATAGCGATCCAGTCGTGCCTTCAGCGCCGCTATCGACAGAGGGTGGTCCTCCCCCAAATCAAAATATTCTAAAATCTGTGCAAATCCTTCAATACTAAGCTCAGACTCCGGCAATGAGGCCACATAATGAGAGAGCTGCATGTATGCAAAGTAGTGGTGGGGGTGTAACTCATATTCCCCACATAGGGACACAAAAGATTTACATTTACCTGAGGGATCCACTACATGTCCCATATTCCGAATTCCACATTCTTTCCAATCTCGAAAAGTGGCTGTTTCAGACCCCGGGGTGAAGTTCACATTACCTTGCAGCGGCAACCAGCTCGAGAGCTGTTCCAATACAAATTTAGTTGCCTCCAGGTGCACCTTACAGAGCTCAACATCACACTCCCTTTTATTCTGCTCGGAAGCAGCAGGTTATCCAGATGCAACACTGCCAATACTGTTTGAGAGGCTACGAAGGCTTCCTCAAATGCCCTGGACGTGTAAACTTCCGTTCCCCCTATCCAATCCCCAGTATGCCGGGCCTGACAGGCTAACGCATATAGCCATAAGTCAGGGAATCCCACCCCTCCAGCACTCCATCTCCCTATCAAACGGTTCAGCGGGATACGTGCTCCACAAAAACCCACGTATTTCCTTTTCAAGGCGGTGCAAGTCACATTGTAACAACCACACAGGGAGAGTCTGCATCCAGTAAAGTATGCGCGGTAAAACCACCATCTTCACCGCTGCCACTCTCCCCAACAAGGACAACAGAAGAGGATTTCATGCTTTTAACTGCGTCCGCACGCGGTACATAATTCTGTCCAAATTGTTGTTGTTGTTGTTGTTAAGTGCCATCGAGTCGGAGTCGACTCATGGCGACCCTCTGGATAGCTATCCTAAATTGTGTTCGGTCTTCAGTCAGGCGGCTCATTGTTGACAGACTGGTACCCGTAGCTGCTGTTATTGTATCGATCCATCTCATTGCTGGCCTTCCTCTTTTGCGTTGACCTTCTATCTTGCCAAGCATAATGTCTTTCTCTAATGATTTCTCTCTTCGCATGATGTGTCCAAAGTATGAAAGTCGAAGTCTTGTCATCTGAGCTTCTAAAGAAAGCTTAGGTTTGATCTCCTCTAGTACCGACTGGTTTGTTCTTCGGGCAGTTCATGGTATACACAGTATTCGCCGCCAACACCATAATTCAAAGGCATCAATTTTCTTCCTATCTGTCTTTTTCACTGTCCAGCTTTCACATCCATATGATGTTATTGAAAATACCATGGCTTGAACAAGTCAAATCTTTGTATGGAGAGAGACATCTCTGCTCTTGAGAATCTTATCTAGGTCTTTCATAGCCATTCTGCCAAGAGCAATGTGTCATCTGATTTCTTGACTGCTTGTTGCTTCTTTATTGATAGTTGATCCAAGTAGGTTAAAGTTGTTCACAATTTCAATTTCTTCTCCTTCAACTATGAACCTGTTGATTATGCCAGTTGTCATGATCTTTGTCTTCTTTACATTAAGGTGCAAGCCCATTTTGAGACTATGTTCTTTGATTGTGAGAAGCAAATGTTTCAGATCATCTTCACTTTCAGCCAATAATGTGGTATCATCAGCATAGCGAAGGTTGTTGATGAGTCTTCCACCAATCTTCACACCTCTGTTGTCTTCATACAATCCTGCTTCTCTGATGATTTGTTCTGCATATAAATTAAACAGGTAGGGGGAAAGTATGCAGCCTTGTCTTACACCTTTGCTTATTTTAAACCATTCTGTTTCTCCTTGTTCCGTTCAAACTGTTGCTTTTTGATCAATGTACAGATTGCGCAAGAGAACGATCAGGTGTTCTGGTATACCCATGCTTCTTAATGTGGTCCAGAGTTTCTCATGGTTTACACAGTCAAAAGCCTTGCTATAGTCGATAAAGCACAAATAGATATCCTTTTGGTATTCTTTAGTCTTTTCAAGGATCCATCTCACATCTGCAATGATGTCTCTCGTTCCTCGCCCTTTCCTGAACCCTCCTTGCTCTTCAGGTAGTTCTTGTTCCAGGTATGGTTTTAGCCTCTTTTGAATAATCTTCAGTAGAATCTTGCTGGCATGTGGGATCAGAGCGATTGTGCGATAATTTCCACAGTCAGTTGGATCACCTTTCTTTAGTATTGGTATAAACACAGATCTTTTCCAGTCAGTTGGCCATGATGTTGTCTTCCATATTTCTTGGCAGAGCCTTGTAAGTATGGTAACAGCTGCATCAGATTGCTGCAATACTTCTATGGGAATGCTATCAATGCCTGGTGCTTTGTTCTTTGATAAGGCTTTCAATGCTGCTTCAACTTCTTCTTTCATCACCAATGGTTCCCGATCATAAGGTACAGGTTGAAACGGCTGTTGGTCCACTTGATCTTTATCATATAAAAACTCTGTATATTCCTTCCACCTTTTCTTGATTTTCTCAGCATCATTCAACATAGAACCTTGAGCATCTTGTAACATTCCAATTCGAGGCTGGAACTTTTTCTTTAACTCTCATAGCTTTAGGAAAGCCGATCTTGTTCTTCCTCTAATAGTTTCTGCTTCTATTTCCTTGCAAGTGTCATTGTAGTACTTTTCCTTGTCCTGTCTTGCTGCACGTTGGAAATCTCTGTTGAGTTCTGCGATTGTCTTTCTTTCTCCTCTGGCTTTAGCTTCTCTGCGTTTCTGGGCAATTTTCAGAGTTTCTTCCGTCATCCATTTTGGCCGTTTTTGCTTTTTCACTTTTTGTAGAGACTTCTCGCTTTCTTCCAACACAACCTTCTTAATGTCATTCCATAACTCTTCTGGAGCTCTGTCATTTGTATCTAAAGCAGCAAATCGATTTTGCAGGCAGTCTTTAAATTCCAGTGGTATATTCTCAAGGTCATATTTTGCTGCAGTCATGAGTGGTTTGCTGTTTTTCAACTTTAGCTTGAGTTTGCATACTAGTAGTTGATGATCTGTACCACAGTCAGCTCCAGGTTTTGTCTTTGTTGACGTTACAGAGCTTTTCCATTGTTGACTTCCACAGATGTAGTCAATTTGATTTTTATACAATCCATTGGGTGAAGTCCATGTGTACAGTCGCCGCTTGTGTTGCTGGAAGAAGGTATTTGAGATGAATAGATCATTGGTCTTGCAGAATTCTATCAGTCTTTCTCCAGCTTCATTTCTGTTGCCAAGTCCATATTTTCCAACTACTTTGCCTTCTTCTTTGTTGCCAACTTTTGCGTTCCAGTCACCCATGACTATCAGGATATCCTGTTTGCATGTTCTGTCAATTTCAGCTTGTACTTGTTCATAGAACTCTTCAATTTCATTCTCTTCTGCAGCTGTTGTTGGGGCATATACTTGAATTATAGTTGTGTTGATAGGCAATCCTCGCAGACGAATAGAGATTAAGCGTTCGCTGACTGCATTGTATTTCATTACAGTTCTTGCAAGTTTCTTCTTTATTATAAATGCAACACCATTTCTTCTTTGTCTTTCATTTCCAGCATAGTAGACCATGTGATCATCTGATGCAAAGTGCCTCATGCCAGTCCATTTCAGTTCGTTGACACCCAATAGATCAAGTTGTACACGTTCCATTTCATTCTTGACCACCTCCAACTTCCCTTGGTTCATGCTTCGTACGTTCCATGTTCCAATGTGTAAGACATCTTTACAGCTTCTGACTCTCATTTCATGCGCAGCTACATCAGCAGTCAGATTTCCCAAGGGCTTTGATCCAACCACATCATAAATGCTGGCTTTACTCTGAAAAGTCTTCAGCTCTTCCCCAGTAGCTAGTTGAGTGCCTTCCGACCTGGGGGTCTCATCTTCCAGCACCATAGCACAATTTGTTTTGTTGTAACTATCCATTGGGTTTTCATAGCAAGATCCAGAAGTAGATTGTCGGGCCTTTCTTCCACGCAGTATAAGTTTGGTGTTGTTGCCATTGTCACAAAAATGTGATCCTCCGCTGTCAACACTGTCCCATTCTGCTGCTGCCCAGATGGGTGGTTTGTCTTGGTCTGGCACCTCAGCTGAGACCTGTCCATCTTGGGAGACCCTGCCAGTAGTTAAACTACTGATAGTTTAGCTCTCAGCATCACTGATGCACCCAAGCCCTCACAGCACGACAAGCTGCAAACCAAGTGTTATATGATCAAACCAAATTATGATCATATAACTCCTGTGGTTTTCTGGTCAATACGATACCGCACCTTGAATATTGTGTGCAATTCTGGTCGCCGTATCTTAAAAAGGATATAGCGTTATTAGAAAAGGTTCAGAGAAGAGCCACCAAAATGGTAAAGAGGATAGAAGGATACTCCTATGAAGAAAGGCTAAAAAGGTTAGGGCTCATTAACCTGGAAAAGAGACGGCTGAGGGGAGATATGATAGAAGTATATAAATTAATGAACGGAGTGGAACGGGTAAACGTAGATCGATTGTTTACGTTATCAGAATATAGAAAGACTAGGGGACATGCAATGAAGCTACAGGGTAAACTATTTAAAACTAATAAAAGAAAATATTTCTTCACTCAACGTGTAATCAAACTCTGGAATTTGTTACCGGAGGATGTAGTAAAGGCTGTTAGTGTAGCTGGGTTTAAAAAAGGTTTGGACAAGTTCCTGGAGGAAAGGTCCATAAACCATTATTAAGAAGGGACCCAGGATATCAATGCTTGACCCAGTACAAGCATTGCGGAACCTGTGTCTTTTTGGGAATCTGCTAGGTACGTATGACCTAGATTGGCCACTGTTGGAAACAGGATACTGGGCTTGATGGACCTTGGTCTGACCCAGTATGGCATATCTTATGTTCTTATGTTAATGTAGGCCGAGTCCACCTACAAAGGATCTCTAATTTTCACCAAGATTGCCTGGGCACATGGGAGCCGTACACCAGGAAAATAAAAGAACATAGATCACAGTCACTTGTCAGCAAAATTCCTTTATTCAGTACAAGCAAAAACTGCAAGCACAGATACACAAGTGTCTGTCTGAGGGACCCAGGTGCAGGCAACGTTCTCTGCCTCCAACACAGTGGAGGAAAGAAGGCTGCCCGCTGAAGCTCTATAGGCACTCTCTTATATACTTTCTCTGTCCCAAAGTTCCAGTGAATTCTGCTTGAATTACTGACGTCATTTGAAAAACTTACAAAAAACCTGCAAGGTCAGAAGGTCAGAAGAACTTCTGCAAGTGCTCTTCCCTCAGGACCCTCCCATGTTTATCACCAAACAACAGTTGGTATTTCAAGGTCTGCTCAAGGTCCGCTTATCAGCTGGTCATAGCCCCCCTGTCTCTGCCTGTGCTGTGTACATGCCTTTCCATTTCCTGGAACTCCATCTCTTGGCACTGTCTGTTATCTTCAGGGCTCAGAGTATGTGTGTTAAAGGTCTTTGCTTCCAGCTTGGCCTATATTTTTCTTAGCCTGTATTTTCCTAGGGCCATATTCTTTGTACACTTCTGTGCAAAGTGTGGTTCCCTAGGCTGTCTTATACAAGGCCGCATATTCTCCCTCTTGTAGCCCACAAATGCTGTTTCTTCTTGTGCCATTCGACTGTGTACAGTTCAAGCAGACAGGGGTGCAGTTGCAGAAAGCAAGAGGCTGACCTGAAATCTAGACCTAAACCAAATTATCCCCACAATCCCCACTTTTACTTTTTCTTTTCTTGTGGAGGGAAGTAAAAGTAATCCCACTAAGGGGCATGGACAACAACCATTTGAGACAGAGAGGGATCATCAAGAGGCAGCTTCTGGTACTGTTCCCTAGAGATTGGCGCTTTGTAACATCATTTTCTTGCAGCAACCCAATAATATTGAAAACACATAACATGAAAGTATGTCAAAAAGCAGCAGTGCTTAATAATGTGCTAACGAAAGCTCTGAGAATAGTACAGAAAAACTTGAGCTGGTGTGGGTATTGCAATTGCTGAAGCCTAAATGGCTTGTAGATTTTAGTTACTTTCTAAGAAAAACAATAAGGAAAGGATAACAATACAATCATTCACAAAAGTTCCCAATCAGCTATATAGTCCATTACTTATTTTCAGATAATTTAGTCCTGCTTCTCAGCAGTTCTTCAGGAGTGTGCTTCGCCTTTCTCTGAAGGTTAAGTTTGGTTTCTCTCAAAATTTGAAACTCTCATTCTCATAGGTGAATATGTTTGTCCAATCCCCTCGCAGTGATGCGGGTATGGAACCATGGATAGGGACACACAGTCACTTCGCACCCAAAGGTACGTACAGTCTCATGCATACACCAATCAATCCTGGAGATATAAAGACCTAATGTCTGGGCAAAAAACTTTCTTTTCCTAATATTTGCAACTAGGTACCAAAAACACTCTAATATTTTCTACATAACAGAACATAGGTTACATAAAATGCATATACAGGTGTGAATTCACTACTGTCACACCCTTGCCCCTTACTTCCAGTATGGAGGGGCATGGTTATCATAGAGAGTTTCACCTTTTAGCCTTTAACTGACTTGTTTTTTTGCAATGCCTCTTGGGAAAGGTAGTTCAGTCACAATTCACTTGGCTTCAGGTAAAAACACTTGTAGTTGGCTCAAATAGTAAGGCAATAACAGAATTTATTGACTCAAACGCAAAGGTTCACAAATACTACCCTTGGATTCTTTCTCCAGGATTCTTCACAATACACATCAGGACATAAACTCAAAGCAAGCTTTCAGCTTATATTGCTCTTCAGCTCAAAGATAAAGCCTTCTAACAGTCAATGCTACCAGCTTGGCTAGCATTTCTGTTTAAAGCAAACAAAAACAGCATTTCTCAATGGCAGTTTTCTGTTCTCATAGTCCCAAACACTTCCAGGATGTTTGTCTCCTTACAAACAAAGTAAAACTTTTAACAGGAACAAAAACTTCTTATAAGCAAATAACGCTCTATTCCAGGCTTTAGGAATATTCAAAAACAAAGCCAAAAACTTTACTTCCTTTCACCATTAGCTCGGCTTCTTGCCGGTGCACTGCTCTGGATAACAGGTGTTTAATAAGCCCAATCAGAGAGCTTCAGCTTGCTCTGGCTTTCTCAGCAAACGTATTTCTTCTTCAACACAGAACATGCACAAAACCATCTACAGGCTTCCAAAGTTACCTGACTCTGAAGGTTTTCTCTTAAGGATGGTTTTCCTTCAATCCCTCTGCAGTAAAGGATTGGCACAAGGAGCAATCCATGTATGAGTCCTCGTCATTCACAGCTAGGTCTGGTTCACCTAGTTGCATAGGCTCTACCTCTCCTTCCAGTTCACAGGGTTCAGCTGACTGCCTTCCGCTAGAGCTGAGAGTATCCCTTGCAACTCTGCACTGCTCTGTATTAGACAAGCTTTCGAGGCTCCTACCTGGGCCTGGGCTCGTAGCAGCTTCTCCTCCCTCATGCTCTGGCCACCATTCCCCTGTGCTTCCTCGTCCTGTCCTCCAGCTTATGTTTCTGCTTGGGTCTCTCCCTGAGACTCTCTCTGGGACTCTCCTCCTCCTCTCTCCTGCTTCTTTCTCTATCCTAGACTTAAATCCCCAAGGCTCCAGCCCCACCTCTTCTCCTCTCAGGTGACAGAGATCAGCTTGCCTCCTGGCAGCTGGGTAATTAGGGAACTCAGTGACGTAAGGGTCCTTTACCCTGGGTCTGTATTCCTTCTCCTTTTCTCCACTAGGGAAACTCTGAAACCTATCCCATCTGGGAATTTCCTGCTTTCTAGGTGTGATTGGGGTTTTGTTTCTCTGACCTTGCCAAATAGGTCCTTTTATAAGGGTGAATTCCTTTCCTTTATCCCTTTCTCCTCTGTCATGATAAGCTTCCTTATCACACTACTCACTCACTAGCTAAACCAGCTAAGTCTTCTGTCCTTGGGGGTAGACAGGAAACAAAAATACTCACCACTGGAGTCTTCCTAGGGAATCCAAATCTCTCGTTCGTACTGGAAGATATCCTTTTTCTCTCTCGTCGACAGTAACCCATCCTCGGAGTCCTATAACCCCAAGGGAATCCTCATCCACTGTGTATGATTTGGAGGACAGTGGGAATTCTCATCCCTGGCTGATCGATCACGTCAGCCAGAGGTATCTTTGGACAATTTGGATAAAAAGAATTTAGGAGCCTATTGCTCGGGCCCCCGGGTCCCTGAAGTCCCTGTTCGGGAGCCAATTTGTAGGCCGGGTCCACCTACAAAGGATCTCTAATTTTCACCAAGATTGCCTGGGCACATGGGAGCCGTACACCAGGAAAATAAAAGAACTTAGATCACAGTCACTTGTCAGCAAAATTCCTTTATTCAGTACAAGCAAAAACTGCAAGCACAGATACACAAGTGTCTGTCTGAGGGACCCAGGTGCAGGCAACGTTCTCTGCCTCCAACACAGTGGGGGAAAGAAGGCTGCCCGCTGAAGCTCTATAGGCACTCTCTTATATACTTTCTTTGTCCCAAAGTTCCAGTGAATTCTGCTTGAATTACTGTCATCATTTCAAAAACTTGCAAAAAGCCTGCAAGGTCAGAAGGTCAGAAGAACTTCTGCAAGTGCTCTTCCCTCAGGACCCTCCCATGTCTATCACCAAACAACAGTTGGTATTTCAAGGTCTGCTTATCAGCTGGTCGTAGCCCCCCTGTCTCTGCCTGTGCTGTGTACATGCCTTTCCATTTCCTGGAACTCCACCTCTTGGTACTGTCTGTTACTTTCAGGGCTCAGAGTATGTGTGTTAAAGGTCTTTGCTTCCAGCTTAGCCTGTATTTTTCTTAGCCTGTATTTTCCTGGGCCCATATTCTTTGTACACTTCTGTGCAAAGTGTGGTTCCCTAGGCTGTCTTATACAAGACTGCATATTCTCCTTCTTGTAGCACACAAACGCTGTTTCTCCTTGTGCCATTCGACTGTGTACAGTTCAAGCAGACAGGAGTGCAGTTGCAGAAAGCAAGAGGCTGACCTGAAATCTAGACCTAAACCAAATTATCCCCACAATAAACACATTTATTCTCTGCCCATTTAAGTGGAAAGGTACCTCCCCATTGACCCTGAAGCTGTCCCGACACATCCAACGCTTCTAACTTGTCCTCATTGATGCAAAGTCCTGCAAACCTTCCAAAGTTCGCAAATTCCTTGATCAATCGGGGCAATGATTCCCTAGGGGATAACAAATGCACCAGCAGATCATCCGCAAAAGCCGACAGCTTAAACCCCAGCGAACCAATTCGCACTCCTCATATAATCCAGGCGTCCTCTATCCTCCTAATCAGAGGATCCAAGGACAAAACAAACAGGAGAGGGGAGAGCAGACACCCCTGTCTTGTACCTCTTCCCAGAAATAAGGCCTCTGACAGCACCCCATTACAAAGCCCTCCCGCTGTTGGTTCAGCATAGAGACTTTCCACCATTTTACAAAAGGAAGACCCTAGCCCATAAAGGGGCAGCAGGTACCTCAAGTAGTGCCAGTTCACTCTATCAAATGCTTTTTCTGCATCAAAGCTCACCAAGAGTAACTGCAATTATTGGTCCTGCACCCATTCAAGTGAAGCCAATATTTTTTGCAAATTGCGCACCGCATATCACCCCTTCACAAAGCCTACTTGTGATTCATGCACCAAATTGCCCAATACGCTTGCCAGGCAGTCTGCCAAGATTTTTGCTAACACTTTGAAATCAAAGTTTAATAGCGATATGGGCCTATATGAGGCTGCCTGAACCGGATCTTTACCCGGCTTAGGTATTAATATAATATGTGCATGATTCCTCCCCCATTGAAAGGTGCCTTGCTCGGCTCTTCGGTTATGGACTGCCACTAATATTGGAGTTATAAGATCACGCAATAATTTATAGAATTCAGCCCCAAATCCATCGGGACCAGGTGCCTTATAACAATTTGCCTTCATAATGACCTGTTGCACTTCCTGGGCTGATATAGGCTGACCCAATTGAGCACTTTGTTCCTCGCTTAATCTAGGCAGATCCAACTCCCTCAGATAGTCTTTCATCCTTGCGGGGGAACCCCTCTCCGCTGATAAAAAGACCTGAATACTCGGTCTTTAGCTGTACTATCTTTATGCAAGACGCCCTGGTTTTCACGTATCGCTGCTATCGTTTTCGTACCCCTGTGACCTTTCAAGCAATGCGCCAACAGTTTACCAGGCTTGTCCCCATGGCAATGTAACTGATATCGGTAGTATAATATCAACTTCTTGGATCTCCAGTGTAATAGCTCGTTTAGATTTACCTGAAATTCCCATAATCTCTTCCTATTCTGTGCAGTGGGAAACTTCACATTTAAACGTCTAGCCTGCATGACTTGCTGCTCAAGTCGTATGATTTGCTCCGCCATCAATCTCCGCTTCCTTTTTAAAAATCCAATTATATCGCCTCTCAACACCACCTTAGCAGTCTCCCAGACCAGCTCAGGATCCACCTGATGGCATAATCTCAAAGTCCTACCATCTCTGTCTAAGGAACTGGTGAAACTGGGTATCCCCATACAGCTCTAAGGGAAATCGCCAAATGCAAGTGTTTCGTATGTCTCCTCCCTACTGCAGCTCAACCCACATCATTGCATGATCCGAGATCTCCAAGGGACCGATTCATGCTTCCCCGATTCGGGCAAAAAGTCCCTCTGATATCAGGATGTAATCAATTCATGCACTAGAACCATGTGCCCGAGATTGATGTGTAAAATCTTTTTCTAAGGGGTGCAACAGCCTTCACAGGTCCACTGCTCCTAATCTTGATCGAAATCTTTTCAACACATGGGCCGTCTGACTTCTCTCCCGTGTTCCATCCCCCCTGGACGTGTCTAGGTCCACATCAAAGACCCCATTAAAATCTCCACCTAATATCAAAGGAAACTCCTGCATTTGTTCCACTTTGGAAGCGAGGCAGTTGTATAAGTCTTGGTCCAACACATTGGGACTGTATAAATCCCCCAATATCACCGATTTTCCCTCCAAAACTCCCTGCAGTAACACAAACCTCCCATTCGGATCAGTAACCTCTCTTTCTGCCACAAATCGCACTCTCTTATGGATCAAGATAGCCACTCCCCCTTTTTTCCCTATTGCAGGGGCACCCCACACCTGTCCCACCCAGTCCCTACAAAGTTTAAGATGTTCTTCAGCAGTCTGGTGGGTTTCTTGCAACAGCGCTACATCGCATTGTTGTCTGGCTAAGGCTTTCAAAATTTTATATTGCTTTATCGGATTACCCATTCCGCAAACGTTTCACGAAATTATCTTCAAGGCAACTGGGCAGTGTCAGGCCCAATCCACACGGTGAGTATTATTCCCCCGGAAGAAGCTCTCCCAGCCTGAAGCTTCCCCCCAAACTCTCCACAATAGCTATCAAGTTGCTCCCCTCTGGTCTCTTGAGTGCAATCTTCCTCCCCTATTAACCCCCCCTACATTTATACCCCCCTTCTCTCCCCTCCCCTCCTGCTCTCATCTGCTTCTCTCCCTCTTCCAACAGTATGACCCTGACGTCTAACTACCTAATTTAACAAGGTCTCGCTTAATGCGTACGGTCCCCCCCTCTAAGTCGGCCCCTTATAATCTGTGCCTTTGTCCCCCCTCGCTCCTCCCCACAGCCAACTGCAAAATAACAACATTCATTGTCCTATAAGAGAATCTGTATAGAGCCAAAGACACAAGATAAAAATACAGTTCAGCACATTATCAACAAGTTAACTTAAACATATTATATGTTATATATATTCTCTATCTAGGCACACTACCAGGCGTTACCAAGCCAGGCCTCTTAAGGACCAGTCCTTCTGTTCCAAAGCCACTGCATCCCCAACAGCATTCATGTAGCTAGCATTTCTTCTGACTCCGCTGATGGCTCAGTCACCAAAAATTGATCCCATCAGTACAGCTAGTCAGTTGAGACTCTCATTTCTGTGTCCCCGTAGAGCCAAGGTCTCCTCGCACAATTTTCTCAATGTAGTGACTAGCCTCCTCAGCTGTTTCAAATGTCCGGTGCGTCCCATCATGGATCACATGCAATCTGGCTGGATATTGCACAGAAAATTTTATCTTTGCTTCTATGAGTTCTTGGCAGAGGGGGAAATATGCTCTCCTTTGTTGGCTTAACGCTGCTGAATAATCCTGAGCAATTCGCAGCTTTAAATTGTCCCGCATAATAACCCCTTTCTTCCATGCTTCCCTCAACACAGCCTATTTTTGTGGAAACTGCAGGAATTTGGCTAACACCACACTTGGCCTCTGATCTCAGGCCTGTTTATTCCCCACTCGGTGTGCCCTTTCAATTATCAGCTTACCGCCTTCCTCCAGGCCTTCAAACAGCTGTGGGAGTAATGTTTCCAGGTAATGTTTCAAGTCTCTATCGGCAATACTGTCCGGTATACCCATGAATCTCAGATTATTACGTTGAGACCTGTTCTCCAGGTCCTCAAGTTTGGTCTTGTGCACTTGCAGCTTCGTTCGCAGACCTTCCACCTCCTGTGTCAGCATCTCGAGTCCATCTTCTGTGTGCCCAATGCGGTCTTCAGCTTCCTGCAGCCGCGTTCCCACGGCTCGCACGGAGCTATGCAGGGAGTCCATTTTCTCTTGCAGGGCTTCAAATTGTGCCGAGAGCGCCCCTGCCATTGCTGCCGAGACCTCTTCGAGGAAAGCGGGGGACGTTGGCAAACTCGGCCCTGTTGCTCCATCCGCCATCTTGCTTGGCCCTCCTAAGCGTTCTCTCTCTCTCCGTCCTGTTTTTACTGCCGCCGCCATCAGCCGAGTTGTTCCCCGCGGGTATCGGCAGGTCCAGCAATTCCTCCGGATTACTGCTGTTAACTTTTTATGGCGTTTTAGCCCCTCTGATCGCTCTTATTTTCCAGGTTCGGGGAGGGGGGGCAGCCGGAGCATGAGCAAGTCGCATCTGCTTGCGCTCCCGCATCACGTGACCTCTCAGGAGTAGAATTTAACGCCAATTTTTAAAAAGAGTTCCAGGGGTGATCCGGGAAACTACAGACCAGTGATCCTGATGTCAGTACCGAGAAAAATAGTAGAAACCATTATAAAGAAGAAAATTTGCTGAACATGTAGATAGTCATGGCTTAATGAGAGACAGCCAACTTGGCTTTAGCCAAGGAAGGTCTTTTCTTGCTAATCTGTTATGTTTTTTTGAATGTGTGAATAAAGAGGTAGACAAAGGCGTGTCATTTGATATAGTGTATCTGGATTTTCAGAAAGCCTTTGACAAGATCCCTCATCAGAGACTTTTGGCAAAACTAAAAAGTCATGGGATTGGAGGCTGCGTACTGAAGTGGATCAGGAACTGGTTAAAAAAGAGAAAGCAGAGGGTAGGGCTAAATGGCCAATTTTTCCAATGGAGAAAAGTGAATAGTAGAGTACCGCAGGGATCTGTGCTGGGTCCACAAATTCGTAAATGACCTGGAAATGGGAATAACGAGTGAGGTAATTAAGTTTGCATATGACACAAAATAAATCAAAATTGTTAAAACCCAAGAGGTTTGTGAAAAATTGCAGGAGGACCTTGATAAATTGGAAGACTGGATGTTCAAATGGCAGATGAAATTTAATGTGGACAAGTGCAAAGTTATGCACCTAGGAAAGAACAACCTAAACTATGGTTGCACAATGCAAGGTTCCATATTAGGAACCAACACCCAGGAAAAAGATTTAGGTGTCATCATGGATAACATGTTGAAACCCTCCGCCCAGTGTGCAGCGACGGTCAAGAAGGCAAATAGAATGCTAGGGATATAAGGAAAGGAATGGAGAATAAACAAAGGATATTATAATGCCTCTGTATCGTTCCATGGTGAGACTGCACCTTGAATATTGTGTGCAATTCTGGTCACCATATCTTAAAAAGGATATAGTAGAATTAGAAAAGGTACAGAGAAGAGCCACCAAAATGGTAAAGAGGATGGAAGGATACCCCTATGAGGAGAGGCTTAAAAGGTTCGGGCTCTTCAACCTGGAAAAGAGACAGCTAAGGGGAGATATGATAGAGGTCTATAAATTAATGAACTAAGTGGAATGGGTAAACGGAGATTGATTGTTTATGCATCGTAAAGTAGAAAGACTAGGGGACATGCAATGAAGCTACAGTGTAATCCGTTTAAGACTAATAAGAGAAAATATTTTTTCACTCAACACATAATCAAACTCTGGAATTCATTACTGGCTGGAGGATGTAGTAAAAGCTATTATTTTATTTATTTATTTATTTATTGTATTGTTCTTATATACCGCACTCTTAGAAATCAGCGCGGTTTACATACAACAGTATTGAGCCACTAAAGGAGCTTACAATGAACCGGACAATTAAACTTAGGTTTCAACTGGGAGTAACTATGTACAGCAATTTCAGCTTATCTACAGTCTGTATCTACAGTATGTACATCCTTGATAGTGATTCATGTGTTCATGGTTGGTTGTATGCTCGAGGGTGTCAGGTTGGAGGGCTGTGAGTAGTGTAAGAGAAAGAGATGGTGTTTAAGCGCTTTTCTGAATTGGGCTAGCTCTGTTATGGCTCTGATGGCTATGTTAGTGCAGCTGGGTTTAAAAAAGGTTTGGACAAGTTCCCGGAGGAAAGATCCATAAACCATTATTAAAGAGGACCCGGTAAATCCACTGCTTGCTCTAATAGAAGCAATGTGGAACCTGTGTATCTTTTGGAAAATGGCTAGGTACTTGTGACCTGGATTGGCCTCTGTTGGAAACAGGATACTGGGCTTAATGGACCTTGGTGTGACCCAGTATGGCATTTCTTAAGTTCTTATGTTCTTAATGGGAAAAAGCCAGCATGGATTTAGCCAAGGAAAGTCTTTTTTTACTAATATGTTATATTGTTTTGAAAATGTGAATAAACAGGTAGATAAAGGTGAGCCGATTGATATAGGGAGTCTTTTACTAAGCTGTGGTAAGCAGTTACTGCGAGTTTAACGTGTGTTAAACCCCATGGTTACCGCTACCATGGACCAATTGCAAACAGTGTATGTCAAGAACCATACTGTCTGCATTTTCCAAAGGTGGGCGGGATTGGGGCCCAAAGGAGATATTTCAGCTGATGACAGCTTGCGTGTCCCACAATGGCACAAGCTAGCTGTCATGACTGTCGATAGTGCAGCTGCAATTACTGCAACCCAAAGAGGAAGCAGCAAGTGCAGCCACAGCACAAGCAGTGAAATAGCGTTCCTGCAGTCGGTGCCTAGCTGCCAATCAGCACCCCCAGTGATCACCTTCCCCACGATCCACCCTCACCCATTGCATTCTACCCCAACATACCCCCCAATGTGTCCCCCTGAAATACCCTCCACCAATTGGAATCCCTTTTCAGGACCACCATGGTTGGAAAGTGATCCGGCCATGGAGGCTCTGCAAAGGAGCCCAACAACTGCCTGGAAGCAAGCCCCCCTCCCTTAAAATACACCTGCAACCTCCCCCTGCTCCACACAGCACTTGCCTAGTGCCCAACTAGGTCTTCCCTGGTGGCCTAGTGGTGATCAGGCCAGAAGCAGTCCCCTCCCCCCCCCCCCCCACTCCTGCCCTGGCTCCAGCAGCCTTCAAAATAGTACTGGGGTCACCTTGTGCTAATCTCACGACCCCTAATGGTGATATCATGAGATTAGCTCAAGGTGACCATGGTGCCCTACCGCCTTTTAGTAAAAGGGGCTCATAGTGTATCTGGATTTTCAGAAAGTCTTTTAAAGGGCTCGTATGTGAGATTCTTGAGGAAATTAAAAAGTCATGGGATCAGAGGCAGTGTACTGTTGATTAGGAACTGGTTAAAAGAGAGAAAACAGAGAGTAGGGCTAAATGGCCAATCTTCTCAATGGAGAAAGGTGAATAGTGGAGTAACCCAGTCATCTGTGCTGGGACTGCTGCATTTTAATATATTTATAAATGATTTGGGAAATGGGAGATCACATTTGCAGATGACACAATTATGCAAAGTTGTTAAAACACAAGAGGATTGGGAAGTCAGTTTGAACTGTTGACACATGCATTAGATGGGGAAGAGTAAAGGGAAAGCAGCTAAGCCTTCTCCAGCTGGTTGCGCCCCAGCCACTAATTTACTGTTGAAGGATCCTTTCGACCATTTCCTGCAGCTATGTGTGGTGCAGCAGCCAGCCAGTGGTGGAGAGATGGTTGGCCCAGTTGTGGAGGCATCAGAGCAGGTGAACACAGCATCCTCGGGAGTCAATCTAACCCCTCCAAAGGTGTGGTGCCCATTGCAGTTGTCAGACACTGCCATATACCTGAAGTCCAGGAGCTTGGCTTCAGTCCAGTGATTGTTGTGGTATCTAACTCATGGGGGCTGGTAACCAGAAGTGATGGGGGATGTCTGGAGACCCCAGAGGGTCAGCAAACTGGCAGTGGAACTTCAGAGAGGACGGATACTAGCAGAGCTTGTGTATCTGTGGCTGAGCATGCTGGGATTGCAGAGCTGGAAGGTGCTGTTGGCAGAGCTCAATGTTTTCTTCACTCCACCCTTCAGGATTACCCTTGAATCTATTTGGTGTGCCATCAAGCAATTTGTTGAAGCATTGCTCCCACAAGCTTAGAACATGAAGATGCAATTGCAGACCACTCAACTGGAGTGCTAAGAATACTGAAGACGTTTCTAAACTACAAGTACTTTGCAATGATTTGGCTGTCCGTATGAATAGCATGGATGATTGTACTGAGGCTACTGTGAAAGACTCCACTTTCCTGAAGGCGAAAATTGAAGAGTTGAAAAATACCTCCAGACTTTCAAACTTGTGTTTTTTTTTATATTACTTTATTTATATCCACCAATAAAATACAAACAAACAGGAACAATTAACAAAACCTCCACGAGGGGTGTACTCTTATCCCCTTCGGGAGACACCAGGAAAGTTCAACAGGTGGCTTATATCATTTTATCCCCTCCCCCCCCCTCCACCCACCCACCCACCCCCCTCCCTCACTTCCACCCCCACCTCTCCACACACTCCCTCAACAGCAAGTTAGAACTCTAAGCAAGACATGGCAACAACGGCTACACACCCCACCTCCCCCATGGTCAGTTCCCCTTCAAATTCCCACTTGCAGAATTTCATTGCGACTGCGGGCCCCTAGTTGTTGTATATAAGGTTCCCATATTGACATAAACACAGTCCAACGCTTGACACTGCCCCTTGCCATCCTACGTTCCATCAACATCAGGTGGTGGAAACTGTTTCGCCATTCACTAAAAGTTGGCGGCTGACGGTCTCTCCACAACCGGAGAAGCGGCCCTTTACCCACCAGACAAGCCTTCCGCATCAGTAAACGCGCCCCTGCTTTCGCAGGCCAGGGAGGCGCCAGCTGATCCAAAACCACAAAGAAACCAGTCCATCTAATCCGTTGTTGCAACAGCTGACTAAGGAAGTCTCGTATCTTAGCCCAATAAGGCCGCACTCTACGACATCCCCACCACATGTGCAGCAAAGTCGCCAGAGGTTCGGAACATCGGGGGCAGCTACCATCTGTCTCCAACCTACTATGAAGGGCACGTCGTGGCGAAAAGTGAACTCTAGTCACACACTTGAATTGGATCTCTCTCCAACGGGCCCCCTGCGCCACGCGAACAATCCTTTTCAAGGCCTTACCCACCAATCCCAGGGCCACCTCACTACCCAATTCAACAGCCCAAGCCAACTCGACCTCTCGGTAGTTGGGAGGTGCCCGGTAACAATCCAGCCGACTCTTCAACTGGGAGATGGACGGGGGACTATCCTCCCCTATCGCAAAAAATTCCAAAATCTGGGCCGAACGGTCGACATGAAGCGCTTCCCGTGGTAATGAGGCCACGTAATGAGATACCTGTATATAGGCAAAACAATATTTAGTGGGCAAGTTGTACTCCCGGCTCAGGGCCAGAAAGGACTTGCAGCATCCCGATGGTTCGACTAGATGCCCTACATTCCGTATTCCACGTACCCACCAGTCCCGAAACGCAATCGTCTCGGACCCCGGGAGGAATTGTACATTCCCCCGAAGGGGTAACCAACTGGAAGTACTCCATGGCGTATGCCAATACTTATTAAGCTGCTGCCATGTACGTCTAGCCGAGTCCACTATGACACTCCTCCGGACCGTCTCCGTCAAATCACACTGCCGCCCATGCAAGACCCCCAACAGCGTCCCCGGGGCTACTAAGCATTCTTCCACAATTCGAGGCGTATAAACATCCGTCCCACCTAACCAATCTCCCAGATGCCTCGCTTGGCACGCTAAAGCATACAGCTTCAGGTCAGGCAACCCCATACCCCCTTCCTTCCACTTCCCCAATAACCTGCCCCACGGAATGCGAGCCCTCTTCCCTCTCCAAGGAAACGCCTTGATGGAGACTTCTACCCTACGCAAATCTCGACTTAAAAACCAGACAGGCAAGGTCTGCAACCAGGCCTTCAACTGTAGCGTCAGGCGCCGCAGGATGTGATCTAGATTACGTTTATAAAGCGCTTGGGGTTGACGAGGCAGCACTATACCCAAATACACAAACTCCTCAGTTGCCCACCGAAGGGGGAAGAGGCCGCCCCAGGACCCCCTGAGTTGCCCCAGAGTATCCAATGCTTCAGATTTATCTTTGTTAATGCGAAGGCCTGCTAGGGCCCCAAAGCGCCCAAACTCCGCCAACAGATTCTGGAGAGAAACAGCCGGGGCGGTCACATGGACCAACAGGTCATCCGTGAAAGCCGAAATCACAAATTCCTGCGAGCCCATCGCCACACCTTTGATCACTCCCGAGTTCACAACCGTGCGAATCAAAGGGTCCAGTGAAAGAACAAATAACAGCGGAGATAAGGGGCAGCCCTGTCGCATACCCCGCTCCAAAGCAAACCCTTCCGAGAGCACTCCGTTACACAAAATCCCCGCTGTCGGTGTTATATATAAACTTCGCACCAATTCGCAAAAAGCAGCCCCTATACCGTAATGCGGCAACAGCTCCCATAGATATTGCCAATTCACTCTATCGAAAGCCTTTTCAGCATCAAAGCTGACCAGTAACGAGGGTATTTGATGTGCATGTACCCATTCCAAGGAGGCTAGAATCTTCCGAAGGTTCCGGACGGCATATCGTCCCTTAACAAAGCCCACTTGGGCATCATGCAGTAAATTCCCCAACACTCCAGCTAGCCGTAGAGCCAAAACTTTCGCAAGAACTTTGAGGTCAAAGTTGAGGAGGGAGATAGGCCGATAGGAGGCTGCGAACATCGGGTCTTTACTTGGTTTTGGAATCAGAGTAATATAGGCATGGTTCTGCCCCCACCGAAAGGCCCCCCGTTCCCCCCTCACACTAAAGACTTCCCTTAACACAGGGCTGATACCATTTCCCAGAATCTTGTAGAATTCGGCACCCAAGCCATCCGGCCCTCAAACTTGTGTTTAATAAATTTTCCTAAATCTCAATTAGCTACACCTAAGGATATGTTTAAGAATTACAATGCTGAAGTTTTGGTTGTTCCACCTGAAACTCAAACGCCAGTTAATAAAATATACTATTTGCCACAAGGGAAGAAGACCCCTGTACAAGAAGAGTTACTTTCCCTTCAGCAAATGGATGAATTAAATATTTCAGCAATTTTGGAAAGTCCGCAGTTGGATGCCATCGTTCCAGTGATCTCCTTAGTTCAATTTGCTTTGTCATCAGAAAGAGATTGTTTTTTGAGGATATTTTTCAGGAAGAGGAGTGTTAGATATCAAGGGTTGCTGGTTCGGGCATTTCCTGATCTGGCTCGGGAGACCCAGTGACAAAGGAGGTAATTTCTTCTCCTTCACCCCCTGGTCAACCATCTAGGTGCTCACAAATATTTAATCAAGTATCAGTCTAATTTCTGTACCCTTCTCAGCTTGTTTTATTTCTGAATGCTCACTCAGTTCCTAGTTCTGCTATGGAAGTATCTGAGCTACCTCAGAATTATGTATCTGGCTATAACACTGGTTTCTTTTTCCTTCATGTTTTGATTTTAATTTTCTTATTGGAACCTCCCTCGTGTAGTGGGTTAGGGTTTGTGTTGGGAGTAATTGCTTTTGCTTCTTTTTTTTGTATTTTATTATGTACATTTTTTGTATTTTATTATGTACAGTACATTACAATCATTACCCGTGTTTTTCCACAAGTTGTGGTTTCTTGCCCTTGTTTTTGTAAAATGAATCAATTTAAAATTTTAAAAATCTCCAAAATACCACAAGAGGATTCTGAAAAACTACAAGAGGACCGCAAAAAATTGGGAGACTGGGCGACCAAATGGCAGATGAAATTTAATGTGGACAAATGCAAAGTTATGCATTTATAGAAGAAGAATCCAAACTACAGTTACACAATGCAAGGTTCACATTAGGAATCACCACCCAGAAAAAAGGATCTGCCCTGCCCTGTTAAGGCATTCCTAACAGGGGCTCTACAGGTCACACAATGGTAAGGATTTGAGGGTTTATTATTTTTTTTTTAAATCTTTTATTTAAGGCTTTTCTGCTTGAATACAACAATAAACATAGGAAAACATCATAAAAATTCAAAATACAATTCAAAAAGAAGCAAGAGAATTAAATTCAAACACATTACGGAGAAACAATCAGTGACATAAGTAATATAGAGACAACATATCAGAAGTCTATAGCAATAAGGAGTTTAAATAAATAAACTCCACATTAGGGAGCACATACAAAACAACTATCCCACCCCCTTATTCTCAACCAGTTCCCTATCACAAAGAAATTTCTGTAACTGCTCAACATCAATAAAGGCAAAATTTTGTCCCTGGTATACAACCAGGCAACGACAAGGAAACTTTAAAAAAAAGGTTGCACCCAAAGCAACTACTCTGGTTCTAAATCCCAAAAACTGCTTGCGCCTCAGCTGTGTCACTCTACCTACATCAGGGAACACTTGAAGCTTAGCACCACAAAATAAAGCTTCTCTGTGCTTAAAGTAAGCTCTCAGCACAGATAATTTAACAGATTCAGACTCAAACGTCGCAACTAAGGTGCAGCGCTTGGGAATTGAATCTGTAGAATCTTCTAAGAATGCTGTCAAGTCTTGGCCTACGGATTGAACAGAAGGAGCAGAAGCACCTCCTGTACCAGATGCCGTTAGGCCATTAGAAGAAGAAAAAGAATACACCTGAACTACTTCCACAGAGCTTTTCAGTTGTAAAATTTCAGAGAAATACTTCTGAAGCAACATCTTAGGAGCCAGTAGATGCGTAGAGGGAAAATTAAGAAAACGAAGATTCCTAGCCCGCTGCTGATTCTCCAACATTTCTACACGATAGGAAACAGCAGAAATATCTTTAAGCAACGGAAGAGGAGAATCAACGCGGGCAGGAATCTGACTTAAAGCATTCAACTGTTGATCAACAATATTAAATCTATCAACAACTTTGCCTGTAAAACAGCATAATGATGCAACAGTAGATGACAGGCGTGTATCGATCTGCTGAATGGCAGACCAAATATCAATTAATGTAACCTCCCCAGGAATAAGAGGAGGGTTCTGGTCAGGACCAGCTGGACACACCGGTCTTAAAGGGGAACACAGAGGTGCAATAGGAGCTTCTAATAAAGTAGAAGAGGAAAGGGGCTGGGGGAGGGGAGGCGGCAGCCGGAACTCCGGGCTTAAAGAAGCTTGGTCCGACGAAATGTTAGCAGGCTGCAATGACGAAACATGTCTGTCCATAGGGCCAGTCACTTTACCTCCAACAGCCTGCTCTCCAGCACCAGATTTCACCATCGATTTACCTTTACGTTTCCCCATGGACACAACAGGCGACGTCAAGCTCTCTCAGAAACTTCTCTGGAGCGCCGAAGGAGCGCAAAAGGGGCGTGTCCTGACCCTTGTGACACGCCCCTTAGGACACGGCCCCGCAAGCCACGACTCGGAAGCCGCGAGTAGCACTCACAGAGTTTTATGTGGATTGCAGGGGGGGTCCTCCACGGCAGGAACATCCGCCCAGGTGCCTGCAGCTGTACCGCCGGGTCTCCTTCCTTCCTGCAGCCCTGCTCCGCGAAGATGGAAACCGCGGGTGCTCCCAGGTTAAGCTGACATCTCCCAACCAAGTTCTGCTCGCACAGAGCTTTATGGGGATCGCAGGGGGGGTCCTCCACGGCAGGAATGTCCGCCCAGGTGCCTGCAGCTGTACCGCCGGGTCTCCTTTCTTCCTGCAGCCCTGCTCCGCGAAGATGGAAACCGCGGGTGCTCCCAGGTTAAGCTGACATCTCCCAACCAAGTTCTGCTCGCACAGAGCTTTATGGGGATTGCAGGGGGAGTCCTCCACAGCAGGAACGTCCGCCCAGGTGCCTGCAGCTGTACCGCCGGGTCTCCTTCCTTCCTGCAGCCCTGCTCCGCGAAGATGGAAACCGCGGGTGCTCCCAGGTTAAGCTGACATTTCCCAACCAAGTTCTGCTCGCACATAGCTTTATGGGGATCGCAGGGGGGGTCCTCCACGGCAGGAACGTCTGCCCAGGTGCCTGCAGCTGTACCGCCGGGTCTCCTTCCTTCCTGCAGCCCTGCTCCGCGAAGATGGAAACCGCGGGTGCTCCCAGGTTAAGCTGACATCTCCCAACCAAGTTCTGCTCAAACAGAGCTTTATGGGGATCGCAGGGGGGGTCCTCCACGGCAGGAACGTCCGCCCAGGTGCCTGCAGCTGTACCGCCGGGTCTCCTTTCTTCCTGCAGCCCTGCTCCGCGAAGATGGAAACCGCGGGTGCTCCCAGGTTAAGCTGACATCTCCCAACCAAGTTCTGCTCGCACAGAGCTTTATGGGGATCGCAGGGGGGGTCCTCCATGGCAGGAACGTCCGCCCAGGTGCCTGCAGCTGTACCGCCGGGTCTCCTTCCTTCCTGCAGCCCTGCTCCACGAAGATGGAAACCGCGGGTGCTCCCAGGTTAAGCTGACATTTCCCAACCAAGTTCTGCTCGCACATAGCTTTATGGGGATCGCAGGGGGGGTCCTCCACGGCAGGAACGTCTGCCCAGGTGCCTGCAGCTGTACCACCGGGTCTCCTTCCTTCCTGCAGCCCTGCTCCGCGAAGATGGAAACCGCGGGTGCTCCCAGGTTAAGCTGACATCTCCCCTTGAGGGTTTATTTTTATTAAATAACTAGCTCTCTGACTGGGAGCTCTTAAAAGGGTTTTGGTATATTTTTAAAACAAAGTTACATTCCTTTTGGTACTTTAGTAGAACTATTTTCTTTAGTGGGGTAGTTTTTAAACTCTGCTAACTTTCTCAGCTCTTGGGAACTGCTGACACCTAATTAGGTGTTAGTTCCCTCCCTACCCACCCCAACTCCCACCCACCCCTAGTGAGCAGTCTTGCTTTATATGACACCTCAACATTTAACAAACCACAGGGACAACAGCACATTTTGAATATAATTGAAGAGATTTAACTGCTTTTTCTCTGAAAGGACAGCTGGGAAACTGGCTGGTACTTTGGTAGATCTCTCTCTTTTGCTTTAACAGATACCTAAGCTCTACGAACAGAACAATGGCTGGGAAAAATCATATCGCTAAAGCTGTTGCCCCCATTACAGCTCCTGCCTCTGTCCAGACAGAGATCTCAATGCCAGTTGAAGGACTGATTCCATGTGCAGGGTGCCTGCATGCTGAAGCTATGAGGAAACAAGTGGAGGAACTCAGAGAGGAGGTGGTGAGGCTGAGGAGCATTCAAGACAGTGAGAAGTACATTGATGAGATGCTTCTTGCAGCAACCAAGCTCTCCAGCACAGGAGAAGAAGGGTGCCAACAGAATGACAAAGGTTGGACACAAGTCACCAGGGCCTGCAGAATCACCAATCAAACTTCTCCAGCCCTTGAATTGGAGAACCATTATGCAGCCCTGGAGGTGGAGGAGGTGAAAGCATCCCTGGAAAGGGAAGAACCAGAGCTCAAGTACCCCAAAGTTGCAGAATCAGTGACCACAAGGAAGCGAAGTGTAGTGGTAGTTGGTGACTCTCTTCTGAGGGGTACTGAGGCATCCATCTGCTGACCAGACTTGATGTCCAGAGAGGTATGCAGTCTGCCTGGTGCCAAAATCCAAGATGTTATGGAGAGTTTGCCGAGACTCATCAAGCCCACTGACTATTACCCAATGTTGCTATTTCATGTCGGAACAAGTGATACTGCCAGGTATCCCTCTGAGCGTATCAAAAGTGACTTCATGGCTCTGGGACAGAGGGTGAAGCAGTTAGGTGCACAGGTGGCGTTCTCTTCAATCCTCCCTGTTGAGGGTTAAGGCCAAGGCAGAGGCTCGTATCCTGGAGATGAATGCATGGCTGTGTGGATGGTGTCATCGAGAGCATTTTGGTTTCCTAGACCATCGGATGCTGTTCCAAGGGTTGCAGAGAAGAGATGGCATCCTTCTGTCCAAGAAAGGTCGATGCGTCTTCTGTAGTAGACTGGCTAATTTACTGAAGAGGGCTTTAAACCAGATTTGTTGGGGATGGGTGAAGAAAGCCCCCAGGTAAGTGAAAGCCCCCAGGTAAGTGATACATTAAATACCTTTATGGAAATGGGTAACAGGGGTAACATATGGAAAGCAGTGTGTATAAATGCCCGTAGTATGGGAAATAAGATCCCTGATGTTGAAGCTTTGGTGGGAGTGGCCGACTTGGATTTAGTGGCAGTTACAGAAACATGGTTCACAGAAAACCATGACTGGAATGTAACTATACCTGGCTATACTTTATTCAGAAAGGACAGGGTAGGAAGAAGGGGAGAAGGAGTGGCACTATCTGTAAAAAATACTATTAAAGCTTGGGAATTACAGAGCTTAAAAGGGAGAGAGGAGGCATTGTGGTTTAAACTAGAAAGAGGAAAAGAGAAATCTATTTGCATTGGTGTGATATACAGACCTTCCTCACAAGAGGAAGAGGTGGACAGAGAGTTAATTGAAGACATACGCAGCATTGCTAGGAAAGGGAAAGTGCTACTGATAGGGGATTTCAATATGCAAGATGTTGATTGGCACATTCCTGCTGCAGTATTATCTAGAAGTAAAGAGATCCTGGATTCTCTACAGGGAGAACTATTCAGGCAATTGGTAACAGACCCCACACGTGAAGGGGCCATACTGGACTTGGTGCTTACCAATGGTGAAAGTGTTTCTGATGTTATAGTGAGAGATCATTTTGCATCCAGTGATCACCAGATGGTATGGTTCAGTATTAGGACTAGGGCTGTTAGAATCCATTCAAAGGTGAGGGTCTTAGACTTTAGGAAGACTAACTTTGCCAAGATGGGCCAATACCTCAGGGAGTTGTTAGCGGGATGGGAACAGCTGGGGGATGTAGAAAAACAGTGGGCAAAACTGAAAGGGGATATTTTAAGGGCAACCAACATTTTTGTTAAAATGGTAAATAAAGGTAAAAGGAAAAGGAGACCACTATGGTTTTCGAAAGAAGTAGCTGAAAAGGTGAAGAAAAAGAGGGAGGTCTTCATGAAATACAAGAGATCACAGAGAGAGGAAGACAGGCATCTATATTTGGAAAAACTTAGAGAAGCTAGCAAAGTAGTCAGGAAAGCAAAGATACAAAAAGAGGAGGAAATAGCCAATGCAATAAAATGGGGGGGGGGGGGGAGGGGTGGAGGGTAAGACATTTTTAAAATATGTTAGTGAGAAGAGGAAAGGCAAAAGTGGTATTGTCAGACTCAAGGGTGAAGGGGAGGAATATGTAGAAGCTGATGAACATAAAGTGGAATTGCTTAATAAATATTTCTGTTCTGTGTTCACAAATGAAGAACCAGGAGCAGGACCTCAGAAAACACCCACAAACAGGAACAGAAGCGAGGGACATCTTGAACAATTTTTAGAAGACTGTGTTTGTGAGAAACTAGCTAAACTTAAAGTAGACAAAGCGATGGGACCGGATGGGATGCACCCTAGAATATTAAGGGAACTTGGGGACGTTCTAGCAGCTCCACTGACTGACCTTTTCAATGCCTCATTAGAGTCGGGAGTGGTGCAAAAGGACTGGAGAGAGGCTCATGTGGTGCCTTTACACAAAAGCGGAAGTAAGGATGTGGTTGAAAACTACAGGCTGTTTAGTTTAACTTCGGTCGTGAGTAAATTATTGGAAACGCTGCTGAAAGAGAAAATAGTGAGGTTTCTAGAGTCCAGTGGATTACAGGATCCGAGGCAGCATGGATTCACCAGAGGCAGTTCTTGTCAGACAAATCTGATTGATTTCTTTGACTGGGTGACCAGGGAGTTGGACCGAGGGAGAGCCCTAGATGTGGTGTATTTAGATTTCAGTAAAGCCTTTGACACTGTTCCTCACAGGTGACTTATAAACAAACTGAGCACCCTAGGGATGGCCCCAAAGTTACTGCTTGGGTTAGAAATTGGTTGGGTGGGAGGTGGCAAAGAGTACAGGTAAATGGAGCTCACTGTGAGGAGAAGGATGTTACCAGTGGTGTGCCCCAGAGATCTGTCCTTGGTCCGATTCTTTTTAACATCTTTGTTAGTGATATAGCGGAAGGGCTATCAGGTAAGCTTTGCCTTTTTGCAGATGATACCAAAATCTGCAATAGAGTAGACACCCAGGAAGGTGTAGGTAACATGAGGAGGGATCTAGCTAATCTTGAAGAATGGTCTAGAATTTGGCAGCTGGGATTTAATGTTAAAAAATGTAAGGTCATGCATTTGGGCTGCAGCAATCCAAGGGAGCAATATTATAGGGGGTGAAGTACTTTTGTCCACTAAAGAAGAGCGGGACCTAAGCGTGGTTGTGTCTGATGATCTTAAAGTAGCTAAACAGGAAGAAAAGGTGACGGCAAAAGCTAGAAGGATGCTTGGGTGCATACAGAGAGGAATGGCTAGCAAAAAAAAGGAGGTGATAGTGCCTCTGTATAAGTCTTTGGTGTGACCTCATTTGGAGTATAGTGTGCAATTCTGGAGACCGCACTTTCAAAAGGATCTGAACAGGATGGAGTCGGTGCAGAGAGTGGCTACTAAAATGGTTAGTGGTATTTATTATAAAGCATATGAGGACAGAGTTAAGGATCTTAATATGTACACCTTAGAGGAAAGGCGGGATAGAGGTGATATGATTGAGATGTTTAAATACCTCCGTGGCATAAATGTTCAGGGGGAGAGCCTCTTTCAATTGAAAGCAAGTTCTGCTACGAGGGGATATGGGATGAGGGTGAAAGGGGATAGATTCAGGAGTGATATGCGGAAATATTTTCTTTAGGGAAACAGTAGTGTAGCCATGGAATAGTCTCCCAGTGGAGGTGGTAGAGATGAGGACAGTAACTGAATTCAAAAAAGCATAGGACAAACACAGAGGATCTCTAAAGGAAAAAAAGGGGACTGTTGTAGGGAACCCAACCTCGCAGAATAGTTTTATCAATTCGGCTGCCACTGTGCGAGCCGAAATGCTACGCAGGGGTACCGCCCAAGGGAACCTGGTTGCATGATCAACCATCACTAAGATGTATTGGAATCCCCGCGGTGTTTTTATCAGGGGACCCACAATGTCTATGGCTATCCTATGAATAGGGACCGAGACGACGGGAACTGGGATCATGGGGACCTCCACGGGCCTGATTGACGTGACCCTCTGGCAGGCAGGGCACGCTTCACAGAACCTTGTTGTCTCTTTGTACACTCCGGGCCAGTAGAACCGGGCCAAGACCTGGTCTAAGGTTCCCTGGATACCTTTGTGCGCCCCTACAGGATGGTCATGGGCTAATCTCAGCACTAAGGCCCTAAATGTGTTCGGGACTACCAACTGCCTGCGTGTGTCTCCCGTAAAGGGGTCCAGGCTTTCCTGATATAAGACCCCTTGGTCTATTTGAAACTTGGGCAACGAATCTCGCCCCTCTCTGGCAAATTTAAATGCTTGGGAAAGAGCAGGGTCAGCCTCTTGCTCTTTTGTAAAGGAGGGAAATTTAGCCATTAATTCCCCCGGAACCCAAGGCAATTCCATCCCATCCCTGACTTCCTCTCTACTCTGAGAACGAACTCGTCGCTCACGACGCTTCTCACCCTTCGGTTTTTTTACTTTGTCTACGGGGATGGTCACTAAATCTTCATGGGAGGGAAGATCTTCCGTCTCCCCCACTATAGGTTCTTCCTCTGCTGCCTTTAGGGCTTTGGACTGGGTTCATGTAGAAACCATTCCCTTCTTGGCACCCAGACCTTGTTGCACACCTCTCTGGAATTGGGGCCAATCCCTCCCGAGCACTACCTCCTGCGGTAATCGGGGAACTATTGCCACAGGGATCTCTCTTTCAATCCCTAAAGCCTTCACTCGGACATGGTAAACAGGATATGTGGACGCGGTTCCCTGAACACACCTTATTTTTACTGTGCCCATGGGTGAACAGGGTGTCTCTGAATCCGGGGCCCTTATCTTGCGCCATAAGCTTTTGGACAGCATGGACTGATCCGAGCCTGAATCAAGCAATGCTTTTGTGGGTATACCTTGCACTGTAATATCTAATAGGAAGCCCTCTCCAACCTTACTAGGCTCATTCAAAATTAAGGCTGTCCTCATTTTACAGTCCCTCTGTAAATGCTGTTCGCTACCACACCGGTAACACGCTCGGTTCACAGGCTTTCTTCTAACTATGGGAACACATTCATTCTTTGCATTCTTTCTATCCCTATCTGACACAGCAGCAGACATTTTAGTAAAAGCCAGTTTTGTCCTTAGCTACAGCCTCTGCTTCTAAAAAACGTTCAGAGAGCACTATAGCTTTCTGCGTACTTTTACACCCTTGTAACATGAGGAAATTCTGCATTCTTTCTGGAACAGCTGCTAGAAATTGTTCAAGAATAATATCATCCAATATCATCTCCAATGTTTTATGCTCTGGCTCCAGCCATTTGGATACCAGCCCCTTTAACCGGTGATAAAACGCCCTTGGTGTCTCACCTGAACGCAATTTAGCGTTCCTTAACTGACGGTGATAGACTGAGGGTGTCAATCCCAGCCTATCCTTTATTGCTCTTTTGACTTCATAATAGTCATTGGCCAAAGTTGTAGGTACGGCTTGGTAGGCAGCTAATGCTTCACCCGTTAGCGAAACAGCCAGCCTCACCGCCCATTGCTCTTGTGGCCAACTGGCTATTCGAGCCACCTTCTCAAACGCCTCTAAGAAGTTGTCCAAGTTATCTTCCTCCTTTAACTGTCCAAAGTTAAGGGTCTCTTTGGACCACGGTCCAATTGCTCGGGCTAACCCCAGTCCTGTGAAACCTGTGGTGGCTGGGTCCGGCTCTGGTGTCTTCTTAGTCTCCTTTACCCAGACCTCCATTAAGTCCACCAATGGCTTCTGTTGGGCCTGCAACCTGACGGCAGCTCTCTCCTGGAGCTCCAACAATAACTCCTTCTGGCGGTCAAATTGCGAAGCCATCCACTTAAGAACTTCCTCTACTTCCATGATTCTTGTATTTCTGTATCAAAGACAAAAGAACAAACACACCACCCAAGTGTGGCACAAAACATTCGGTGTCTTTCCCTCTACCTGCTCCAACCGCCCCACCCAGTACCGGTATCCTTAACTACCCTTTAGTTAAATACCCTGTACCTGGTACTGGTGGTGCGTCTCACTCAGCAGCAGTGTAGGGTCTCCGCAGGACCTTGGACTCCCTGGACCAGTCGAACTCTGGACTCTCTCTCTCCCAGTCTCAGCCACTCGTACTTCCAGTCGGCGTCCTCCTGTAGAGTTCTGGAATACGCTGTGCAGTTTCCTTTGCGCATGCGTGTTCAGCGCTGATCCGTAGCAACTACGCCACTCTGTCACCCCCACCTGGCTGGGCGTATAGCCGGGCACCAGGATGGAGTCGCCTTGCTGCCCTAGAATAAGTCCTCCCAATATGGCTGCCAGGAGGGCTTCTGGGATATGTAGTTTCACTTATCCATATTAGGCAAAAGTAGTTGTGCAGACAAGTGGTCAGGCGAAACAGAGAAATATTTATTTGTTGTGTTCTGGGGTTTCCATCATATTCACAAGTAACAGGCTGAATAAACAATAATGGGATTCTTCTCCAAAGCAAAGGTATAACTTTTACAAAAGTATGCACAGGATTACTGGTATCAGCATTAGTAGCTTCTTAGGAACTTGCTTTCAAAGCTCAGATTATAAAGCTTCTCATGGGCACATTAACTTCTTATGGGAGTGTTTACTTCACAGCTCCTTTATAACAGAAACAGCTTTAAAAATGTCCACTGAGCGTTCCCTTCAGTTTCAGGCCTTACAGAGCAACAGCTTGATTAACAATGTTCAGCTGTTCTCTGTGCTGCGTCCTTCAATCAGGTAAGTTCCTTACTATGGCATTCACTCATTCAAACAGGTTTTAAGCTTAACACACTTCTAATTTATTAGCTTTACAATAAGAACACTGCATCTCATCGGAGCTATCTTCATAGTCTTCATAGCAGCTTCCTATATCCATTTCCTCAATGGCATCCTCACAACATTCTTCAGAGGGTACCTGGCTGTAGAGCTGACTAGTTTGTTTCTGGAGCATTTCATTCAATCTCTCTAATAGAACCTTTTTCTGCTCTATTTCTTCAGAGAGCTGGGAGTGCTGACCTGCAGACAAGCTATTGTTTCTACTGCTAAAGCTTAGCTGGTTATTATAATTATTCCTTCTATCAGGAACTAATTCTCTTAACTTTCTTTCAGGCAGGAATTCTGGAAGACACACTTGCCTTAGTTCAGGGCCGTTTAGTAGCTCTCCTCTTTCCTTGCCAGAGCCATGCTGCTTTCTCTCTGCAGACACTTCTCTCCGTTGTAGCAAACTTCCTTTCTGCTGAGACTGCCTTGGACCGGTTCCAAGCAGATCCCACTGCTTGTCTTTGAGCTTGAGCCCAGCACTTCTCGTACCTCCTTGGGCCCCTTCTCCTCTAGCTCCAGTTCCTCTGGATTCTCTTCCAGGTCCTCTGGGTTCACTGCCACTCCTTCTTCTCTCTTCTCCTTGTCTTCCTCCTTCACTTTCCGGTCCTCCTCTCTCTGACTCTCCAAACACAGGAGTTTTAAACTGCTCCCTCTCAGGGACCACGCCTTTTTCACAGCACACGTGGGAGCTGCTAGGCTTCACTCCAGCCCTGACATGCTGAAGTGGGCGGGGCTTAATGGTGACTGTGCTATGAGTCAAAGGTTCTTGGTTGCTGGGGAAACCCTGAATGCTCTCACTCTTAAAGGCACAGAGTTCATTCTCCTGGCATTCCATAGCCTCTGAACTGCCTTCATCATCACAAAGGACAGACTAGATAAGCCATGTGGTCTTTTTCTGTCATCATATTTCTATGTTTCTAATACATTGAAACCCTCTGCCCAGTGTGTAACTGTAGCCAAGAAAACAAATAAAATGCTAGGAATCATAAGGTAGGGAATGGAGAATAAAGCCAAAAATATTATAATGCCTCTGTATTGCTCCATGCTGCGACCACACCTTGAATAGTCTATGCAATTCTGATTGCCATATCTTAAAAAGGATATAACAGAATTAGAAAAGGTACAGAGAAGAGCGACAAAAATGGTAAAAGAGATGGAAGGATACCCCTATGAGGAAAGGCTTAAAAAGTAAGGGCTCCTCAGCTTGGAAAAGAGACACCTTAAGGGACATATGTAGAGGTCTATAAAATAATGAATGGAGTGGAAGGGTAAACTTAGATTAGTTGTTTACTCCTTCAAAAAGTAGAAAGACTAGGGGACAAGCAATAAAGCTACAATGTAGCACATTTAAGACAAATCAGAGAAAATATTTTTTCACTCAAAACGTAATCAAACTCTGGAATTTGTTACCAAAGGATGCAGTAAAAGCTGTTAGTGTACAGTAGCTGGGTTTAAGAGAGATTTGGACAAGTTCCTGGAGGAAAGTTCTATAAACCATTATTAAAGTGTACTGGAGAAATCCACTGCTTATACCTGAGATAAGCAGCATGGAATCTGTCTACCTTTTGGGAACCTGACAGGACCTTGTGTCCTGGATTACCAACTTTTCGAAACAGGATACTGGGCTTGATGGATACTTTGTCTGACCCAGTATGGAATATCTTAAATGTTCTTATGTTCTAACTGTAGAGCGGTGAAACTGACTTTGATTCTAACCTAAAAGGTAGAAATTATCCTAAAATACAAAATTACTGAACACATACATACAGTTGTGGTCAACATTATTGGCACCCTTGCATTTAGGTATGTTGTGTACAATATCTTGAGAAATAATTGGAAATATTCCAACTGTATGTCACATAATATTTTAATAGCATGTTCAAAGGTATACAACAAAAAAAAGATGTCTGTGCAACTTAGACATAGTAATTTCTGAGAAAAAACAGGACAGCATTAATGGCACCCTCACTAATTTTTAGTTACACAACCCTTGGCAATGAAGACAGCCTCCAAACATTTCTTGTAGCCATGTGTATGTTTTGTACAACTGTCTGCTGGTAGTTTCTCTCACTCTTCAACTACAATTTGTTTCAGCTCATGAATGTTTCCAAGATTCTTTTACCAATGACAGCTTTCAGCTCTTTCTAAAAGGTTCTTGATTGGATTGAGATCAGGACTCATTGCTGGGCTAGTTTAAAACAGTCCTGCTGGAGGACCCATGACTTTTGATCCAGACCTAGCTTTCTGACACTAGGTAACACATTATGCTCCAAAATACCTTGCTAGTCCTCTGACTTCATGATTCCTTTAATACATTCCAGGCCTCCATTTCCTGAGGCAGCAAAACAGCTCCACAACATTATGGAACCTCCATCATATTTAACTGGAAGGGGATTTTCTTCCTTATAAGCTTCATTTTTTTGCTTGTAAACATATCGTTGGTCTGCATTGCCAAAGAGCTAAAGTTTGGTTTCATCTGTCCACTGAACATTTTCCCAGAGGATTGTGGTTTCTCAAGGTGGATTTGGGCAAAGATCAGGCGTGCCTTTTTATGTCTGTCTTTAAGCAGTGGGCTCCTCCTTGGCCTTCGCCCATGAAGTCCTTCTTTGTTTAGTGCACGGCGTATGGTGCAGGTAGAAACCACCACTCCAGATTGCTCCAGGTCAGTTTTAAGCTCTTTGGATGTTGTACGTGGTGTTTTTCCAACAGTTCGCACTAACCTTCAAAGACTTCTTGTATTAATTTTCCTCTTCCCACCACATCCTGGGAGTTTCTCAACAGTTCCATGAGCAGAAAAATTCTTAATAGCATTATGAACTGTAGACACAGGAATCTCAAGGTCTTTGGAGATGGCCTTGTACCCCTTTGAAGTTTGGTGTTTGGTGATATTAGCTTTTCTGACAGTCTCAGGCAGCTCTCTTATCTTCACCATTGTGAAAATGGAACAGGGAGTGAATGTGGCCATTTTAAATATTAGAGCCATCATTCATTGGTTGATTCAAGTCATGTGAGTACTGGCAATTGATCACATGTGTGTCTAATTGTACTGCAATGGGAATGTGGTTCTTCTGTTCATACTGATTTAACTGTTTATAAGGGTACCAATAATCATTTCCTGGCAATACACAATTTTTATATTATTTCCTACTATTTCCTTGAATATTGTATGCAATTCTGGTTCCCATATCCTAAAAAAGATATAGCAGAATTAGAAAAGGTACAGAGAAGAGTGACAAAACTGGTAAAGAGGATGGAAGGATACCCCTATGAGGAAAGGCTTAAAAGGTTAGGGTTCTTCAACTTGGAAAAAAGAGAGTTGAGAAGAGATATGATAGAGGTCTATAAATTAATGAATGGAGGCAAATGGGTAAATGTAGATCGGTTGTTCACACCATCAAAAAGTAGAAAGAATAGGGGACACACAATGAAGCTACAGTGTAATCCATTTAAGACTAATACATACTTATTCAAATAGCACTTCAAAGACTAACTTTGTGACATTATGTGACACCAAAGACATCAGAACCTACACCCCTCCAGAACTCCCCCCCCCTCAAAGAAACCCCTACACTTCACATCCACCTCCCCCACTACAGGTTGGATGACTTCCACCCAATCCATGACTCTAAACAACCAAGACTGCTTACATTATTACTTCTTTCTTGTTAAATCTAAACCCCAAAGAATTTATTGACAATGTTCCTTGTGACTTGTTATCTTATTAGATAGTTACTCTGTTTTCTCTGTTCATTGTTCTATGTGGCACAGTTAATTGTTTTTGTTGTATGTAAACCACTATGATTCCCTAGATAAGGCGGATGAAAGGAGGGTGATTAGTGGGGTACCCCAGGGTCCAGTCTGGGACCAGTACTGTTCAATGTATTTGTGAGTGATATTGCTGAAGGACTAAATGGAAAAGTCTGTCTTTTTGCAGATGACATGAAAATTTGCAACAGAGTGGATTCCCCTGAGGGAGAGGAGAACATGAGGAAAGATCTATAAATGCTGGAAGAATGGTCTAATGCTTGGCAATTAAGATTTAATGTGAAGAAGTGCACTGTCATGCACTTGGGAAGCAGAAATCCAAGGGAATTGTACGCGATAGGGGGCGAGAGGTTGGTGTGCACGCATCAGGAGAAGGACCTTAGTGGGATTATTTCTGAGGATCTCAAGGCGATGAAACAGTGCAACAAGGTGGTGGCAAAAGCCAGGAGGATGCTGAGTTGCATACAAAGAGGAATTACCAGCAGAAAGGAAGAGGTACTAATGCCGATATAAAAAGACTGGAAACGGTTCAGAGGAAGGCGACCAAAATGATTTGGAGCCTGTGTCAGAAGACTTATGAGAAGAAGACCTAAATATGTACACTCTGGAGGAGAGGAGGGACAGGAGAGATATGATCATCCCTTAAATACTTCAGATCTGGGGCACACCCCCCAGAAATGTATGTATGTCGTGACACCTCTGTGAAATGTTCACCCCTCGTTACATCCCAAACCACTTTGATTGAAGGAAAAGGTGGTATACAAAACTGGCCAAATAAATAAAATAAATAAATCCCTCTCAGCTTTACTCTTCAACTTGTACCTACAGCCAGTTTGCAAAATACTACAAGCCTACAACATTCACTACCACCTATATGTGGACGACCTAATGATCTGCACCACTCTAGAAACAAAGAATCCCGACTACTCCACCATCTCATCCTGCATGACAGCAATAACTGAATGGTTAACTTTAAGGAACCTTGAGATCAACTACAAAAAATCGGAAGCCCTTATTGTCACAAAGAACTCCACATTCAACCCCCCAGACAACATAACAATTGGAACCAGATCAATCCCAGTAAAAAATTAGGTAAAATACCTAGGAATTCACCTCGATCAGAGACTCAATTTACAGACTCACATCAGCAAGACCATCTCCAAAATATACTATAAGATGAAATCCTTGCAAAACCTACTTCCCCTACCTGAGCAGAACCATTTCCGAACAGTGTGTCAAGCGCACATCACTTCACACCTCGATTACTGCAACCTAATCCTACATGGCCTACCAAAAAGCTCAATCCATGCCTTACAGCTAGCTCAGAACGCAGAAGCTCGTCTAATCACAAGATCCAGCAAACATGACCACATCACCCCCATCTTCGAATCCCTCCATTGGCTACCCATCATCTCCAGAATAAAATATAAAAACATAATGCTGGCATTCAAAATTCAACATAACGAATCTGCCGGTTGCCTAAATGAACTAATCCGAAAAACTCCTGACAACAGATCACGAAGAACACAACATCAAGACTCACTTGCAAGCTCCACATCCCGCACAGGAATATCCCAGAATACTCTAAAGAGAACTTTCGAACTCTACACCCCTGCACTCTGGAATTCCCTCCCCCACTCCCTGAGAGCCACCACAGATGCTTCTACCTTCAGGAAGCTCTTGAAAACGTACCTATTTACTGAATACTTCTATACCCCACCATCCTTGTAACGGACAGCCTACCACCTCACAGACCGAACACTAGGCACCAAGCAGAGCACAGACTTTATGTAAATAGTTAAATGTAAACACGGTAAACATTGCTATATATAGTTTTGGAAAAAAACATACTATGTAAACCAAATTCTGTTCTATGTAAACCTGTATATAGTTTTGAAAAACGTTCTATATAAATGAAGTTTTGTTCTATGTAATCCACCTTGAGATTCTGAAAGGCGGTATATAAAAAATGTTAAATAAATAAATGATTCAGATCTTTAAATACTTAAAGAGTATTAATGAACAAACAAACCTTTTCCAAAGATGGGGAAGCTGTAAAACTAGAGGGCATAACATGAAGCTGCAAGGGGGTAAATTGAAAGGCAATGTCAGGAAATACTTTTTCACTGAAAGGGTGGTGGATGCTTGGAATGCCCTCCTGATGGAAGTGGTAGGGGCAAAAACAGTGACAGAATTCAAAATGGCATGGGACAGACACAGTGGATCCCTTTATAGCAACAGGATAAAATAAAAATAAACTTAACTATCTCTTATATCTCAACAAACAGGGGTGCCCTACACGGAGTGGTGGGTACACCCCTAAACAAAGGCCTGGGGAGGGGTGACCTTCACAAAGCAACAGGTGCACCTACTTTTGCCACCTTGCTGGGCAGACTAGATGGACTATACTGGTCTTTATCTGCCGTCATATACTATGGGGCATGTTTACTAAAAACCGCCAATGTGCGCAGCCGCACAATAGCGCACTAAAAGCGTATTTAAGAGCGCTTAAGCGCCCCGCAAATGTACGATGAAGCCCCGCACCCTTGCGTGTCACAGTAATGGGTGCCGCAGAAGTACGCGCCCGCAAATGTCCGATAGAGGCGTGGAAAGGCTAACGGAGGGCGGAGGAAGGCCCCGGAGGGGCGGAGAGAAGGGGTTAATGGGCGGGGAAGGGGAGGGGAGAGGCCCCTCGCACAGTTGCGTTGCCGAATTTACAAGGAAAAAATAGCGCGAGTGAAACACTCGCGGTAGAGGGCATTTAAAGGGAAGAGAAACCATTTCCGTCAGCAATGTACAACAAAACCGGGGAAACCTGCAAAACGTGAGCAGTGTGATACATCTGCACAGCCCAAAAGTGGAATTAAAAATAGAAAAGGACCACAACAAAAATTGTAAAAATAGTAAGTCAGCTGGGGAACAGTTATAGTAATGGGCAAAACTAAAAAACATGCCCAGGAAAGCTCCAGCAAAAAGAAATGATTTTTGGAAAGGTGTACGGAGCGGAGACTCCTCCAAAACACATTTCCTTTTTGCTGGAGCTTTCCTGGGAGTGTTTTCTATGGTTGCCCATTAATATCACTGTTGCCCAGCGTGGTGATATTGTGTCCCCCATTTTCCGTGGTCATTTCTGGGGTTTATGTGCACGTTTGTCACCAGACAGGGTGCATGTGCCCACAGTAAAAATGCGTAGAGCAGGGTTTGCGACTCCATCCTGCCAGGTTTACTACCTCCAGGGGCTGCACTGTCTCTGTGGGCATAGTGTGGTGCAGCAGACAGAACCAGTACCTTGAGGGTCAGAGGTTCAAATCCCAGCTGGGGCACTTGCCAGCCCAGTCCCTATATTTTACCCACCACTAAACAAAGATAGCGCAGAATCCCTTGTATTGCAGGGAACATAAGCATGGGGAAAACACCCATATTTTACCCAACACCACACACACACCACAACAATGGGCATTACCTACAGCCACGTCCCCCAAATGCAGTCCCGTACTGCCACATTGCAATCAGGTCATCTGCTTTTTCTGAGAGAAGCTCATGCCAGTATGTTGGCAGACGAGTACATGTGGTGCAGGGGGCAGTGGCTGCTAGCCACAGAAGACAGAGGCCTAGCCATGTGCAGGCTGGCACAGTCCACTGCAACAGACAGGCCCTGCCGGATCCACAGTCATGGATGTTCCAGGGAATCCAGCCAATCTGCGGCTACAAGGTGGTGCAGTGCACACAGACAGTGCATGCAAGAACAGAAGGTCACAGGTTCAAAGCCCAGCTGGGGCTACTACCAATCCTGCTCACATATTTTTCCCACAACTAAACAGTGATAGTAAGGACACACCTTTCGTGGCGAGGACATATGCAATGGTACTACGTCTATCTTTTACCCCACTGAGCACAGACACCATGAACAGGGGCAGTACCCAGAGCAGAATCTCCCAAATGCAGTCCTGGTGGGCCACACACCAGTCAGGTTCCATGCTGCCACTCATACAAATGCCTGTGCTGTATATCTATGCACCACCCCCATGGCATGTAGATGTAGCTCATGCATATTCATGAGGGACAGCAGGAAAACCCGAACAGTGTGATGCAAACCTGGACTGGAGTTGGGAATCTCTGCCGTAAAGCAGCAGCCAACAGGGCCAGACACACCCACACCCACACCCACAGGCCCCATTGGCCAATGTCTCCTGGAGAGGCAGAACATTGGACCCTGCGTGCATCTCCCAGTACTAGCACCTGCATACCTTAGCAATGTCACCCTACACCTGAGGTATACGGTACACAGCTCTGAGACGTTTGCTAGGAGTACTGGCAGATAGATATCCATACGTTACGCACATACTGCTAGTTGACCCCATCAGAACAATCTGTTAGGTGTTTGCGGTGCATGCTCCAGGCCTGGCCTCTGACGGTGTTTACCACCATGGGGAGTGACCCCCAGCAGTACTGCGTACCATATCCTTGCCTTGCCGTGCCCAGAACCGGTTTGGTGGGCAAGGCTAATTACCTCCTCAATAGTAGCACCATGATGGCATAGGTGTGGAAGTGTGTGTCTGTCTATACCAGGGGTGGGCAAACTTGGTCCTGGAGGGCCGCAGGCCAGTCAGGTTTTCGGGATATCTCTAATGAATATGCATGAGATATATATGCATTAGAGATATCCTGCCAACCTGACTGGTTTGTGGCCCTCCAGGGCTGGATCTGGAGACCCCTGCCTTGCACCTCTGTCATTTAAGATTGTGAGTGGACAAGGTGCAGATGTCCAAGACATCAAAAAGTTTAGATAGAATTTGTCACAGTCCTCCTCACTTCTCACCACCACCAAAAAATTGTCTATTAGACAACTTTTTGGTGGTGGTGAGAATCGAGGAGGAATGTGACACATTCTATATACCCTTTCAATGTCTAGGTCATCTGTACCTTGCCCACTCATGATCTTAAATGACAGAGGTGTAAGGCAGGGGTCTCCAAATCCAGCCCTGGAGGGCCACAAACAGTCAGGTTGGCAGGATATCTCTAATGCATATATATCTCATGCATGTTCATTAGGGATATCCCAAAAACCTGACTGGTCTGCGGCCCTCCAGGACCGGAGGTGCCCACCCCTGGTCTATACAGTGGGTGTTGGCTGCAAGCCCCTTCCACAGCCCACACTGCCAGCACTGTTGCCAGTATTGGCCTGCCAATGTGCATAATGAGTAGCAAGGGACCATGGGTACATCTCAGACAGGGTGGGCTGACCAGGATGCAGCTGCACAGGGCATAGGGCACTGACAGGGACATGGTAGTGCCCGGCCACCACCTACACAGACAGGGTGACCTCTGTATGTGCTGCTGGGGGATCACTCTCACCCTGAGTGTGCAGTGATGGCAGCATGGCTAGGCACCCCCATAGTGCTGTATTGTGTTTCTCTCATGTGATATATATGGGTTTCCTGTTGGGGCCTCTTCACTGACTTATCTGCTTGTGTGTGCTGCCACCCCAGTTGTGGGTGCATGCATTTCCATCAGGACCAACCAGCAGACTGTGCACAGATGGTATGTGTCTTGATGGAGCGCCTTGCAGGGTGCAGTGGCTGATGGCTTGCTTCAGGAGAATATCAGATAGTGGTGGGGTGCATCTGTGAATATCCAGGCCTAATGTGTGTGTGGAGCTGCTTGGACTGCCCTGTAGGGTGTCTGTTCCCCAGCAGGACTGGGGTTGATAGTCCACTCTGCTGCCATTGGGGGGGGTGGGATGGGGATCTGTTGGTGAGGGACTGTGTTTTGTCCACCTAGGGGGTCCATGGGGGGGTGGTGTGGGTGTTCCACTAACTGAGGCAGACAGAGATCTCCAAGATGTTTATGCAGCACCTACCTATTTCACAGGTTATTGCTGCTTTGGAGCTCTGGCATGGCCGCATTCAGCCATGGAAGGTGTTGTGGACCTGGTCCTGGGCGCAACATCACGAACTCAGGGTGAGCACAGTAACCGCACAATGTGATGGTGTTTAGCTACTCTTTGCCGTTTGTCCACCCACTCAGGACACCCTACCAGGCCGAGGTGCTGTGTGGGTGCACACAGACACGTCCCCCTACCAGGCCGGGGAGCGTTAGGGGTGCATTTCCCATCCTGTGTACATCTGTGGACAGCTGACTTGCATGTGCAGTGCATCATGGGTACGGGTGGCCTAACCCTATCCTGTTTACACCAGCAGACTGTCTGTGAGGTGATGTGCAGGCTATCTGCAGCCAGGCAGGGACTTGCTTACAGCTATAGAGCTGTAGCCCAATGGTTATGTCACTGCCTGTGCAGCCAGAGGTCATGGGTTCAAACCCACAGTGGGATTCTGTGATAGAGTTATCCAAAGCATTTTTTTTAATTTACTGTACATATGTTGATGCCTGCAATAACACCCTCAGCGTACTGTACCCATAAGGTGCCTCTGAGGGTGCTTTATGGGGCGCCCTATAGGGCAATTTATGGTTGGCATCCATATAGGGTGCACTATACATTATCCTGTGTCGCAACATACATGCTGCCCTATAGGGGACATTCTAGGGTGCCTTGGCAGACGGTGCACTGTAACATGTGCCTTATGGGCCGCCTTATGTTAACATGCTGTGAGAGTGCGTTTGCTAGTAGTTATCACAAAATAAAATTAAAAAGCCTCCTACAGCACTCCACAACATAAAACATACTGCCTCAGCTAGCCTTTTTCACTGGGCATTGTGAGGGATTGAACCCCTGGTCCCTACACCATTGGTCAGTGTCTTAACCATTGTGCTGTGGCTGTGTTCCTTTGCTTTAGCATCAGCGCGCCGCCTTGTGCCCATCAGCGTGCTGCATCCTGCTGCCCACAATTAACAGTGTGCCGCCTTATGCCGCCCAAAATGAACAGTGCGCCGCCTTATGCCGCCCAAAATGAACAGTGCGCCGCCTTATGCAGCCCAAAATGAACAGTGTGCTGCCTTATGCTGTACAAATTTACTTTGCCTCCTGATGCACTTTTCCACATTCAAGGTGGTGCCTCAGCCAGCTTTTTTGGGTTGTGCACACTGGGGGATTGAATCCGTGGCCCCTGCACTATTGGTTATTGTCTTCACCGTTGTGCTACGGCTCTGCTCCTATATGTGCCCAGCTGCGCCCCACTTAGCCTTCCCATGCGCTAATATGGGCCCCGCACATTAACGCGACGCGCACACGTATGGTCGGGTTTTTTTCTTTTTACTGCCTGAACCGCCCACTCCTTATATGGCACAGGCACACTACCACGGCCCCGCACGTTAGGAATGTTTAGTAAACATGCCCCTATGTTACTATGTTAGAAGAACAGAAAAATAAATAAAAAGAGAAAGCATTTTTTTCACTCAACATGTCATCAAAATCTAGAATTTGTTATCACAGTATATAATAAAATCTGTTAGTGTATCTAGTTTTAAAAAAGGTTTGGATAAGTTCCCGGAGGAAAGGTCCATAAACCATTATTAAAGAGGACCGTGGAAATCCACTGCTTATCTTGGGAGAAGCATTGTGGAACCTGTGCACCTTTTTGGAAACCTGCCAGGTACTGGTGACCTGGATTGGCCACTGTTGGAAACAGGATATTAGCCTTGACTGACCTTGAGTCTGACTCAGTATGGCATTTCTTATGTTCTTATTTGCATGTGTAATTGCCTATGTACACAAGTATGACTAAAATACCAAGATCTGTTGTTTGCTTCTAAATCTGGACAACTCCTTATAAAATTACCCCCTTAGTATTAATTTCAGAATTAACTGTAGACACAAGAGGGCATGCATCTACATTTAATTCTAGATGGTAATTTCTCAATATGAACAGAAAAAGGAGTGAAGCTAAATTATTAACAAAGAAGTGAAAACAAAAGGAATTAGACCACGAATAAGAGGAATAGTGGATAAAAACCTGTGTCTATCACTGAGTCCTCCATTCCTAGAGTTATACCCATCCCTAGTCCTCCAGTCCTAGAGATGATAGGTTCTGTATCCTTGCACCCATCCAGTGAGTCCTCAAGTCCTGGAGATGACAGGCTTTGTATCCCTACATACATCCCCTGAGTCCTCCAGTCCTAGAGAAGACAGGTTCTATATCCCTTCACCCATCCCCTGAGTCCTCCAGGCATGGAGATGACAGGTTCTGTATGACTGCACCCATTCTCTGAGTCCTCCAGTCCTGGAGATGACAGGTTCCATATCTCTATATCCATCCCTCTGATCCTGTCAGTCCTAGAGGTGACAGGCTCTGTATACCTCCACCCCTCCATGAGTCCTCCAGTCCTGGAGATGACAGTTCTGTATGCCTGCATCCATTTCCTGAGTCCTCCAGTCCTGGAGATGACAGGTTCTGTATCCCTACACCCCTCCCCTGAGTCCTCCAGTCCTGGAGATGACAGATTCTGTATCCCTACACCCCTCCACGAGTCATCCAGTGCTGGAGATGACAGTTCTGTATGCCAGCATCCATTTCCTGAGTCCTCCAGTCCTGGAGATGACAGGTTCTGTATCCCTGTACCCATCCCCTGAGTGCTCCAATCCCAGGGCCAGTGAATCTCATCCCTTGTGTCTCCCTCCCCCTCTCTGGTGTGCATTGCCACAATTGCTGCCCCTCTCCGGGACCTGCAGCAGTGGCAATAGCTGCCAACAGCCCTGCAGGGCTTGCCTTACAACTTCGGCACCAAGGGGGAGACTGTTTACTTCCGCCCCCTTCGACACCCAATGCCGACTTCCTGTTTGTGGACATTGCTGCCTCTGCATGTCCTGAAGAGAGGCGGCAGCAGATTGCCTCTGGACCATTGGTGCTCTAGGAAGCCACCTAATTTGCCTAATGGTTGCGCCGGCCCTGCCTATGTCCATCCCCTAAAATCTTCCAGTCTTAGAGGTGACAGGCTCTGTCTTCTGGCATTCATCTCTTGTTTCATACAACCCTCATCAGATGAGATGCTTTCAGTACTGAATATACACAAATTCATTTTCTCTCCTGCATCAGGCATTAATAGGAGTTAATTTCTCTATTGAAAGGGGCATCACTATGATGTAATATATGGAAAGTATCTGAAGGCATCTTTAGACCTGGTTTATACTAAACCATCCAGACAGAACTGATCAAGGTTCACTGTACACTCAGGGCAGCTGATTTGGGCACAAAAGTAACTTATTTTGGCACTGATCCAGGTGAATGTTCTCCATGTCTTCATTTAACAAAAAGATTGATAACTTTTATTATGTGACCTTCACAGGCATATCAAAGTCACTGGACCAAGTCTCCAGGCCCAGTTGCTTCTGTTTTTGCCCATTGCATGCAGGGACCTTGTGTCACTTGACTATTGAGCCCCTTATTGGTCTTATTCGTAGTTTTCCTTTCTTTTTGTTTTCTTTTGTCCTATTTACTTATATTTACTTTTATTATTCAAGATGGGTATTTCCAATGACATGAGTCAACTGTTCTCTTTACAGACATGTTTAGGCACCGCTAGTGTTTGACCAGGGGCTACAGATATATTAATTTTAAACTGAAGTGAAGAATCCTCATAAAACCCAGAGACTGCCATACTGCCTGTGATATGATCCCACAACTGTGGAGATTTCTAGGGCATTCAGGGTGTTTTACTGAGTATTTAAAGCTACTAGCTCAGACACCCCTAATCACACAAGGGGGCATGTTTACTAAACACCGTTGCTGTGCGGGTTCCCGTTAGTGTGCTGGTGCCATATAAGGAGTGGGCGGGCCAGGCAGAAAAAAGCAAAAAACCGGACCGTACGTGTGTGCGTCGCGCTAATGTGCGGGGCCCACATTAGCGCGTGGGAAGGCTAAGTGGGGCGCTGCTGCAAAGCCAAGCAACAGAGCTGTAGTACAACGGTGAAGACACCGACCAATGGTGCAGGGGCCAGGGGTTCAAACCCCCATTGCACTCAACAAAAAAGACCAGCTGAGGCACCAACATTTATGGGCAAAAGTGGTTAGGAGGCATATTAATTTTGGGCGGCAGAAGGCGGCGCACTGTTTTTTTTATTACGGCATGAGGCGGCGCACTGTTTAGTGTGGGCGGCAGATGGCGGCGCATTGTTAAGTTTGGGCGGCAGAAGGCGGTGCGCTGATAAATGTGGGCAACAGAAGGCGGCGAGCCGGTGGGCAGAAGGCGACGCGCTGATGTGTGAGGGGGCAGTCCAATAGTGGGAGGGATAAGTGGCGAGCTGATGTGCAAATAGCAGGAACAGAGCCATAGCACAATGGTTAAGACACTGACCACTCGTGCAGGGATCATGGGTTCAATTCCCCACAGTGCCCATTGAAGACAGCTGGCTGAGGCATTACTTTAGGGGCATTTCCATGTTGTGCAGCATAAGGCGGCGCGCTGTTAATTTAGTGCGCCACAAGATGGCACGCTGATGGCTACAAGGCTGCGCACGGATGCACAAACACAGGAACAGAGCCACCGCACAATAGTTAAGACACTGACCAATGGTACAGGGGCCAGGGGTTGAATCCCTCACAGTGCCCAGTGAACAAGGCTGGCTGGGGCAGTATGTATCATGGTGAGGAGTGCTGTAGGAGGCCTTCCATTTATATTTTATTTCCCACCACTAGTAAACCCGCTCTCACAGTGTGTTAACATACGGATGCCCGTAAGGCACATGTTACAGTGCACTGTCCGCCAAGGCACCCTAGAATGTCCCCTATAGGGCACCATGTATGTTGCGACACAGGATAATGTATAGTGCCCCCTATATGGATGGCAACCATAAGGTGGCCTATAGGGCGCCCTATAAAGCACCCTCAGAGGCACCTAATGGGTATAGTAAGCTGTGTGTGGTTTTGCCGGCATAGACATATGTACAGTAAATAAAAATAAAGCTGTGGACAGCCCTATCAAAGGGCCCCACTGTGGGTTTGAACCCATGACCTCTGGCTGTACAGGGAGTGATGTAACCATTGGGCTACAGCTCTATAGCTGACAGCAAGCCCCTGGCTGGCTGCAGAGAGCCTGCATGTCACCCCACAGACAGTCTGCTGTTGTAGACAGGATAGGGTTAGGCCACCCGTACCCATGATGCACTGCACATGCAAATCAGCTGTCCACAGATGCACACAAGATGGGGAATGCACCCCAACAGCTACCCGGCCTGGTAGGGGGAATTGTCCATGTGCACCCGGTCCTGAGCGGGTGGACTACCAGCAAAGAGTAGCTACACACCGTCACATTGTGCGGGTACTGTGCTCACCCTGAGGGTGTGATGTGGCGGCCAGGACCAGGTCCACAACACCAGCCATGGCTGGATGAGACCATGACAGAGCTCCAAAACAGTACTAACCTGTGAGATAGGAAGGTGCTGCAGAAACATGTTGGATATCTCTGTCTGTCTCAGTTAGTGCAAACCCCCATGGACTCCCCCCCATCATGCAACATCCCTAGCTGCCTTGGGAGATATTCTATCTATCTATTGAGTATTTATATAGCACTATTAGTCATACACAGCACTGTACAGACATATATGAGACAGTCCCTGCTCGTCAGAGCTTACAATCTAGTCAAGACAAAACAAAGAGCTAACAGTCCAGTCAGGGCAAAACACTAAAACAAGGATTAGAGTTATAGGTCCTAGCATGTTAGATATGTGCTCCCTTTCCTTGTATTGCATGAATCATCCAGCTTTCTTCATTTCCCTGAGTCATTCGTCAAAGACTTACTTGATGAAGAGTAAATTGTTAACCAGTTGACAAACTCAATTCCTGAAAGACCTTGACATAAGGGCACAAACACACAGAAGACTGAGGGCTCCTAGCAGGACACATCCTTCTTGCCCATTGCCATGGCCTTCCGGAAACTGATTGAGGAGGAGAAACATATGGGACCTTTCCAATTAGCGCACGCCACTTTGATGTGCTTCCCACTGCTGCTGGTAGGCAGCCACAATCTCATGCAGATCTTCACAGCAGCTGTTCCTGCCCATCACTGCCACTTCAAGACAGATGAAGCTCACAAGGCCAACACCACTCACTACTGCAATATCACCAAAGACTCCTGGCGTGCATTTGTTCCTATGGACCCAGACCAGAAGCCAGAGCAGTGCTTGCGCTTCATAGCACCCCAATGGCAGCTCCTGGCTAGTAATGAATCATCCATGGGATATGAGACAGAGCCCTGCCATGAAGGGTGGGAATATGACAGGAGCGTCTTCACATCCACCATTGTGAGCCAGGTAAAACAGAAACAATATCTGAGAAATCATCCTAATCCCTACCAGAGGGAAAAGCTGTTTAAGAAACAAAACAGTTACATTCTCCAGTGGTGCCAGAATGAGTTAATAATTATTGTCTTTGTTGCTTTGTGGGCCTCTCCTGGCGCCATTTCTCCTGACATACTGAAACTCATCCTCACTTCTTCTATCTCCTTCTCTTTCTCCTTTGCAGTGGAATCTGGTTTGTGACCTACACTCGTCAAAGGAATTTGCTCAGTCTGTATATATGGCTGGAGTGCTGGTGGGTGCCTTTGTATTTGGAAGCCTTGCTGACAGGTGGGTTGTCGTATATAACCTGAATTCCCAGGCAGACTACAAATAAAGTTGCATGCAGGGATTTATAGTTCTGAATTTCCCATTGATTTCCCTAAGAAAATTAGCACTATATCTCCATACATGCAATGGAAAATACTTGTGCCAGGATGCGCACTCAGTTGAGCTGCCATGAGGTGGCATCTCTAAATACGAACTATATACACACTTTGAATGTTAGGCTGCTAGCCAAAGGATACTGGAACACAACTCCTTTTAGGCCAATGCAAGGTTTATTCACATATAGTAGAATTGCCACAAAGGATAGCCAAGTTCTCTTCACCTTGTGAGCTAGGTTCTTGTCAGCTATGGAGCACAGATATTTCTCACCATTCCAGTGCCACAACAACAAAACAGGCCAGGTCAGGTATTCACAATCAGTCCTGTCGAGGTCACAATATTCTAATTAACTTCCACGGACACTATAAACAGCTCAACAGGCTCGGCAGGGTTTTGATTCTCCCTCTTTGCAGGATCCACGGCACAGCTAACAGTCCTTATTTGCTGAGAATAATGCCTTGTTCTCAGCCAGCCCCTATGACATCTCTGAATACCTGTCTGGATCCTTAGGGCATGGTCATAGGGCTGAGCCTGTGTGGGTGGACAAGCCCTTACTGCATGCATAGCTTTTACTTTACTGTGGTCACCTGATGGCTCAATAACCAAGCTCCAGCTTCGAGCCCCAACAATCTTCTGGTCTGAGGCTAGTCAGAGCCATTTTGCCCTAACATAGGATTGGCAGTTGGCAATATGTTACGAGGAACAGGCTGATCTACTTCCGGTTTTACACCCTCCTTCACTCCCCTAAATCCAGTCTATGGATTGGTAGTTCTAATTTCTCCTAAGAAATACAGAGTACAAGCACCAGCATGAATTAGGGGTAAAACTGGGACATAAAAAGCAACAGAAGAAAAGCCAGACTTGGTCAGAGCAAAATCCATCAGACTCAATCTTGTTTCTGACAGTGGCTAGTCCAAGTCACAAATACCCAGTAGATGCAGTGGAGGATAATTTTATAACAGGTTGCCTACATATGAAGGCTAAGTAGGCATCTATTTTGAGGCTATTTTATAAAAACCCATAGGCACCCATGTGTCTTTATAAAATACTACGGCCGAAAAGCAGAAATCAAGATTAGACTGAAGCTGCAGACATTTATGTCTGCTTGGTAATAGGCATACATTTTCACGCATAAAACACATGCGGAAATCGTAACTCCTCTCATGCTCTGCCCAAACGTTGTCCCTGAACACATGAAATTTTACGCCTTCTTGGCATATGTTTACATGCATAATCCACAAAAAAAGGCCTATATGAATGAAAACTCCTTTATTAAATTACTCCCAAGAGTAGATCTGTTTCTCATAGCTCATTTTGAGAGATAAGAGATGGTTCTCCCAAGACTACCTGGTTAATAATTTTTTACAGACTTTTTCACCTAGAGCATGCCCAAACTCTACAGCAGTGGTATTCATGTCTGGTCTTTAAGGGTCTCAAACAATTCTGGTTTTCAGGATATCCCTAACAGATTTGCACACAATAGAGGTGGCATTCATGCATGTCTATCTCATGCATATTCATTAGGGATATCCTGAAAAGCAACCCATTTGTGGTCCTTCAGGACCATCAGTAGAAATCAGTGCCCTATAGGTTTGTGCATCTTTTCCCTTAATTGCATAAATGTTCAGTGTTACTTGTTTATTTTGAAAATGTGCATCAGATCCTGCTTTTGTGCAACAAATCAGCTTTTTAACATGTTCATAAATGACCTAGAAATGGGAATAACGAGTGAGATGATCAAATTTGCAAAAGACAAAATATTATTCAAAGTTGTTAAAAACACAAGTGGATTGTGAAAAATTGCAAGAGGACCTTGATAAATTGGAAGACTGAGCATCCAAATGGCAGATGAAATCTAAAGTGGACAAGTGCAAAGTTATGTACTTGGTTATGTACTTAGGGGGGCATTCTGTCCCACCAATAGCATGGTTGGAAGTGGGGCTGCTCTGATTCCGCTGCCAGTGCTTCCCGCACATACACAACATTTGTACGGGGAGTGCTGGACATGAACAGGAGAGGCAGTCCTGGGGCAGAGCGGTAGAGTGGCCAGGTGCCAGGACTTACAGAGGCTATTCAGGACAAGCCTCTCTTCGCAGCCCGGCACAGAGATGGATGCCCGGTTTATTCCACCCCAATGGTGGAATAAGTGCCAGGCACTGCATCCCCCAACCCCATTGCGCTGCCACGGTACAGCACCCACCACCTGATCCAGGCCTTGGGGCCCCTGCTAAGGGTCGGACAGCGGTATGCTGAAATGGCTCTCGCTTGGGGCATTCTGCAGCTCTGGCTGGACATGCCAGTGCCATAGCGATGGGACGCCACTGCACTGGCACATCAGATGCAGTGTTGTGCAGTCTGGGCGGGCAGCCTCTGGGACATTTGAAGCTGAACATTTATCGGTCCGGAGTCTAGTTCAGTGTCTTCTACATTTTTATTCTTGTCTTGTAAGTATAGCGCCATGAAGTGTGGGCTGAGGGCTTTGTTTGTAGGTTTTGTGTGCGGGTTCTTTATGAGGGAGTTAGCTATGTTGAAAAGATCTCATGGTTTATTAATTGATTTTTTTATAAGGTTTGTGTAGTATTCGTTTTTGGCCTTCTTCGTGATTTCTTAGCCCTTGCATGTAGAAAATCTGTGTTTGTTCATCTGGGATGTGTCTCCACTTTAATCGGCGTAGATCACTTTTTAGTTGTTTCAATTCAGTTGAGAACCAGGGGGCAATTTTGTTGCGTTTGGAGGCGTGGGTGTTGGTTGGAGTTTGTGATGCATTTGCCATTGTTTCATTCTAGGTTTTTATTAATGTATCTATGGTTTCCACAGGGTTGTTTTCTGTCAGCTGTGGTGTAATTCTGGAGGTGAATTCTAGTATGTCTATTGATACAAATTTCCTCTTGGTAGGTTTGTATTTTATTTTCGTTGTCACTCCGTGTTGGTGAGGTAGTGCAAATGTTATCTGGTGATGGTCTGACCAAGGTATAGGTGTGGTGGCTTAGAGTCATTGTTTGATGGAAAGAAAATAAGGTCTAGAGTGGCTCCTTTTGTGTGTGTGGGATCTTTGATGATTTGAGAGTATTGTAAGTCATTCATCGCCTCTAAGAATGTTGATGCTAGAGACTTGGTTACTGAGGTCAGGTTGAAGTCACCTGCCAAGAAGGTGTTTCTTTTGGTGAAGTGCATGCATGCGACATCTAGAATGTTTGAAAGTTCATCAGGGTTGAATGTGGGAGCTCTGTAGGCTAGGCAGATGGTGTAGTATTTGTTTGATATGGTTAGGAGATCCAGATTAGGTGTGGATAATGTGTCGATTTGCGTGAAGTTTAGCTGTTTGTTGGTGAGAATGCATACTCCACTGCCTCTTCCAGATGTTCTCATGCAATTGTGTATGTTATGTGTATCTGTGTTTAGTTGATTTCTGAGGACATTGTCTGTTTGTGCTAGCCATGTTTCGGTTATCAACATGATATCTATCTTTTGATCTACAATAAGATTGTGGATAGTTTGCAGTTTGTTGTGCACTGATCTGACATTGATTAAGGCACAGGTTATTTCTTTGTTGTTGGAGAGGTTCTGTGATGGGGTGCTGCTGCTTGTAAGTGGAATTCTTATGAGGTTCTTGGAGGTATCCAGCAGTTACTTTTGGTGCCTAGGGTTGTAAGTTCTGATGAGCAGGGACTGTTTCTTACATCTATATGTACAACACTGCATATACCTTGTAGCACTAATACAAATGATTAGTAGTAGTAGCAGTACTAGGAATAATGTTGCCCAGCTGCGTGGCTGATTATATCCTGCTTGTCCATGAAGAAAGTCTTCAAATGAGTGTGACATACTCCTAATGAGTGAGAGAGACTTAGAAGCTCTGGAGAAACAGAGAACTCTACTTCTCTGCACCCATTCCTGGGAGAATTTTGTTGGTTAGTCTAGGAAAGTTCCAAATGAATGATTATACTCTATCAGATTAATACTCCAAGGCAATTATGTGTTCACCGATACATGAATAGTTAGCCTATCCGTGTATTTTCAAAAAATATACAGATAAGGTTACCAGATTTTTTTTTGTGGGCAAATCTGAGTCACATCCTAAATGAAGGGTGGGGGGTGAAGAAGGAAGGGACACCTTAGTTCCAGGTTTGAGCAGTAATAGAGGGAAGAGGAGTCTTTACCCTACTTCCCCCATCCATACCATATCATTTCCAAGCAGACAAACAGATAGAAAAATAGAAATAGAGATGCATTTACCCCCTACTGTGCAAAATATAAAGATAATGGATCTAAATTCTAAAAACTGACATATTCAAATCACTAAACTAAAAATAAACTATTTTTTCTACCCCTCTGACCCCATTGCTGGAATCGGGGACAGGAGGCTGCCAAACAGATAGGAATCAGGAACACAGCTCTAAAATTGGGTACAATCTCCAAAGATCGGGGACATTTGGTAACCTTATCTACAGATAATATCAGGCTGTTTAATACCCGTTTTGGACCAGTGTATGTTTTACATACATAAGGTTTCCATACTTACTACTCAACTGTTTATTAATTAATGGTTATAAATTCAATGGAACTATGTTTAGCTATTATCGTTATGTCAAAAAGCGTTATATACAGATTTTTTATCTGAGATCTAGTTAGTTTAATAGGTATTCGAAGTTTGCTGATTTTGACGGTACTAGCGGCTCAACATAAAAAGATCACAAAAAATAGTAAGTAGCTAATAATGCTGTAATAGCTACTATTTTTCAAATAAAAGTATTTGTAGACTTTAGAAAATAGGTTTAGATAACTGTAAGTTACTTAGGGGCATGTTTACTAAAAGCCGTACAATTGCGTGCCGCACAATAGCGCACGGAAACGCGGCACTCAAACGCTCAGAAACGCTCTTAAACGCCCCGCACAAGTGCGCTTGGGCCCCGCACGATTGCGCGCCGCACTAACGTGCCCTGCAAAAGTACCCGGCCCGCAAATGTCCGATAGAGGCGTGGAAAGGCATTCTGAGGGCGGAGGAAGGCTCCCGAGGGGCGGAGAGACGGGGTCAATGGGCGGGGAAGGGGAGGGGAGAGGCTCCCCGCACAGTATCGGGGACGAATTTGCAGGTTAAAAATAGCGCGAGTGAAACACTCACGGTAGAGGGCATTTAAAGGGAAGAGAAACCATTTCCGTCAGCAATGTACAGGGAAACCGGGGAAACCTGCAAAACGTGAGCAGTGTGATACATGTGCACAGAACAAAAGTGCAAATAAAGATAGAAAAAGACCCAAACAAACATATTAAAAATAGGAAGTCAGCTGGGGAACCCTGATATTAATGGGCAAACATAAGAAACACACCCAGGAAAGCTCCAAAAAAATGAAATGAAGTATGGAAGGGGCTACGGAGCGGAGACCCTTCCAAACACCATTTCCTTTTTTCTGAGCCTTCCTGGGAGTGTTTGCTATGGTTGCCCATTCATATCACTGTTGCCCAGCTTGGATATATTTATCCCCAGTTCGTCGTGGTCGGTTGAGGGGTTTATTTGCACGTTTGTCACCAGACAAGGTGACTGAGCCCACAGTACAAATGTGCAGAGCAGGGTTTGTGACTCCTTTGGTCAGGTTTCCCACCCCCAGGGACTGCACTATCACTGTGGCCACAGTGTGGTGCAGCAGACAGAGGCAGTACCTCTAGGACCAGAGGGTCACAGGTTCAAATCCAAGCTGGGGCTCCTGCCAACCCAGTCCCCATATTTTACCCACCACTAAACAGAGATAGTAAAGACACTCCTTTATTGCAGAGAACATAAGCATGGTTCACACACCCATTTTGTACCCAACACCACACACACCATAACAATGGGCATTACCGACAGCCGAGTCCCCCAAATGCAGTCCTGGAGTGCCACAACTCAATCAGGTCATATGCTTTTCCAAGATACGGACATGCCAGCATGTTGGCGGTAGGGTACAGGTGGTGGAGGGGGCAGTGGCTGCTAGCCACAGAAGACAGTGGCCGAGCCATGTGCAGGCTGGCACGTCCACTGCAACATAGGCCCTGTCAGATGTACAGTCATGGACTTCCCAGGGAATTCAGCACATCTGTGGTAACACAGTGGTGCAGTGCACACAGATAGTGTGTGCAGGAGCAAAAGGTCACAGGTTCAAAGCCCAGCTGGGGCTACTGCCAATCCTGTCCACATATTTTCCCCACAACTAAACCATGTTAGTAAGGGCAATCCTTTATTGCTGGGGATATACGCATTGGTCATACGCCTATCTTTTACACCACCAAGCACAGACACCATGACCAGGGGCATTACCTAGAGCAGAGTCTCACAAATGCAGTCCTGGAGGACCACACACCATTCAGGTTCCATGCTGCCACTCATACCAATAACCGTGCTGTATATCTATGCACCACCCCCATGGCATGTAGATGTAGCTCATGCATATTCATGAGGGACAGCAGGAAACCCCAACCAGTGTATTGCAAACCTGGACTGGATTTGGGAACCTCTGCCGTACAGCAGCAGCCAACAGGGACAGACACACCCACACCCACACCCACAGGCCCCATTGGCCAATGCCTCCTGGTGAGGCAGGACATTGGGCCCTGCGTGCATCTCCCAATACCAGCACTTGCATACCTTAGCAATGTCACCCTACACCAGGGTATATGGTACACAGCTCTCAAACGTTTGCTATGAGTACTGGCAGATAGATATCCCTACGTTACGCACAGTCTGCTCTATGAGCTCCATCATAATAATCTATCTGATGTCTGCGGTGTGTGCGTCAGGTCTGGCCCCTGACAGTGTTTACCACCCTAGGGAGGGACCCCCAATGGTATTGCATACCATACCCATGCCTGTACTGTGCCCAGGACTGGTGTGGTGGGCAAGGATTCTGAACCCCTCTATAGTAGCACAATGCTGGCATACGTGTGGGAGTGTGTGTCTGTCTATACAGTGTGTGTTGGCTGCAAACACTGTCCACAGTTGTGGCCTGATGATGTGCATAATGAGCAGCATGGTACCATGGGTATAGCTCAGACAGGGTGGGCTGGCCAGGATGCATCTGCACAGGGCATAGGGCACTGGCAGGGACATTGTAGTGGCCGTCCACCACCTCCACAGACAGGGTGACCTCTGTATGTGCTGCTGGGCTTTCACTCCACCCTGACTGTGCAGTGATGGCAGCATGGCTAGGCACCCCCATAGTGCTTCATAGCATTTTCCTCATGTGATATATATGGGTCACCTGTTGGGGCCTAGTCACTGATGTATCTGCTTGTGTGTGCTGCCATCCCAGTTGTGGGTGCATGCATTTCCAGTGGGACTAACCAGCAGACTGTTCACAGCTGGTATGTGCCCTGCTGGAGTGCCTTGCAGGGTGCAGTGGCTGATGGCTTGATGCAGGGGAATATCAGATAGTGGTGGGGTGCATCTTAGCATATCCAGGCCTACTGTCTGTCTGATATTGTGGTCTGGGTGTGTGTGGGGCTGCTTGGACTGCCCTGTAGGGTGTCTGTTCCCCAACAGGACTGGGGTTGATGGTCCACTCTACTGCCATCATTGCGGGGGGGGGGGGGGGTGTATAATGGGGATCTGTTGATAGGAGACCCTGCCTGTTTGCCACCCTTAGCTGGGGGGGGGTTGGTGGTACATGGCCCACCTAGGGGTCTGTGGGGTTTCCCCTGACTGAGACAGACAGAGATATCCAAGGTGTTCCTGCAAAAACTCACAGATTATGACTGTTTTGGAGCTCTGCCATGGCCTCTCTCAGCTGTGGACCTGGTCCAGGGCGCCTCATCGCACACTCAGGGTGAGCACAGTTCCCGCACAGTGTGGCTGTGTGTAGCTACTCTGTGCAAATTAAACACCCGGTCAGTACCTCCTACCAGGCCAAGGTGCTGTGTGGGTGCACACGGACACGTCCCCCTACCAGGCCGGGGAGCTGTTGGGGTGCATTCCCCATCTTGTGTTCATCTGTGGACAGCTGATTTGCATGTGCAGTGCATCATGGGTATGGGTGGCCTAACCCTATCCTGGTTCCCACAGCAGACTGTCTGTGTGGTGACATGCAGGCTCTCTGCAGCCAGCTAGGGGCTTGCTGGCAACTATATAGCTGTAGCCCAATGGTTACTTCACTGCCTGTGGAGCCAGCGGTAATGGGTTCGAGCCCACAGTGGGGTTATTTGATAGGGTTGTCCAAAGCTTTTTTTAGATTTAATGTGCATATGTTGCTGCCATCAAACACACCCTCAGTGTACTGTACCCATAAGGTGCCTCTGAGGGTGCTTTATAGGGCACCCTATAGGGCACCTTATGGTTGCCGTCCATATAAGGTGCACTATACATTATCCTGTGACGCAACATATATGGTGCCCTATAGGGGACATTCAAGGGTGCCTTGGCGGACAGTGAACTTTAACATGTGCCTTATGGGCCGCCTTATGTTAACACGCTTTGTGAGTGCGTTTGCTAGTAGTGATAACTGAAATAAAAATAGCTTGCCCCCTACAGCACTCATCCCCATAATACACACTGCCTCAGTGAGCCTTCTTCATTGGGCACTGTGGGGGATTGAACCCCTGATCTCTGCACCATTGGTCAGTGTCTTAACCATTGCGCTGTGGCTCTGTTCCTATGCTTGGGCATCTGCGCACCGCCTTATGCCGCCCAAACCTAACAGTGCACCGCCTTATGCCGCCTGAGATTAACAGTGCACCGCCTTATGCCGCCCAAAATTAACAGTGCACCGCCTTATGCCGCCCAAAATTAATATGCCTCCTAAAGCACTTTTACCCATTACAGTTAATGCCTCAGCCAGCCCTTTTTGTTGTGCACAATGGGGAATTGAACCCATGGCAGCTGCACCCACAGTCAGTGTTTTAACCATTGTACTATGGCTCTGCTCCTTTGTGTGTGCACATCAGGCGCCACTTAGCCTTCCCACGCACTATTGTGCCCCGCGCAAATGTGCGATCTCTTACTCCCGTTTTTTTTCTTTTCTCTGCCTGAACCGCCCACTCCTTATATGGCACAGGCACACTACCACGGCCCCGCACATTAGGAATGTTTAGTAAACAGACCCCTTAGTGTCAGAATTATTGGTGCGTATATCGGCCTTGTATGTTTTTCATACGCTGGGCTAATATGTTGTCGAAACTAATTGCTGTCAAGCATTCTGTTCTAGGTGTTTCAATGGTGCAATATCGACGCACTGCATCAGAAGCATTTTCACATGTATCATATTCCGCCATCAGAATGGACTGTTGACAAACTATATTATATCATAATAAAGTGTTTCAAATGAAAACTGCAGTTTCAATAGTATCATACAGTATGTTTGTCAATGAATATTGGAACTGAATCCTATCTTTTCTGAAGACGGACAATATACTATATTGGACCAGTGTATGAAAAACATACACTATGTTAAACTTCTATTTTCTGCAAAGTTTTAATATTTTTATTATTGTCAGTATTTCATAGTTGTTTGAGTGTAACAAATCTAATAAATCATCCAGAACAGAGAAAGAATATGTGAGCTGTCCAAAACGGGTTAAACTGTTAAATGGCCAGCTTGTAGCCATATATTTATGGGCCATGTTAGACTGAATAGCAGACCTAAACTAAACAGATAATGCTGGCACAGTCACTGTACTATCTATATATTCAGTGCTGCTACCTATGGAGAAATTTCACTTACCATTAATTTCCTTTCCTGGAATACTGCTAGACCAGTCCAGACAAGCGGGTTATGCCCCCTGCCAGCAGATGTTGGAGACAGAGAAAAAACACTCCAGAGCTATGATTGGTTGGGCTCTGAGTGACATAGGAGTGCCCCTAGAGGACCTAGTCAGTATTCCTTTGACGAGCACCAACATAAGGAGAAAACCTGACTAACCAACTCAACAATGTACAGGTAACAACTAATTCAATTAAAACCCTCAGCTCGAACCATGAAGGGTGGAGAAGGATCAAACATCATTCCTTGGAGAAAAAACCTGAATCCACTGTTGTGGACGTTCTCCGGAATATGCAATTGTTTATGTCTGAAGTAAGAAGAACGTTGGCTCCCAATGTTCCCTCTAATTTTCTGTAGGCTGTGTGCGCATAAAATATCAGCTGTGCAGCTTTTGAAGGAAGGTTAAATTTTTGTGTGCCACATAACGACACTCGGCGTTATATACTTTAAAATTTGACTACACGTCAGAATACAGTATGTACACCACATTGATTTTAATCAAATTAAATGAAAACAGACGATTACTAAATGAAGCAGAAAATTTCTAGTAATTACAATCACAACTTTTAAATTTTAAGATGTCTGTGTTGTTTTCTATCAGAATCAGAACCGTAATTTTTGTGTGCTCTGTTGTAAAGTATGTGCGCTCGCTCGGCGAGGTGTGTGCGCACGCACGCACACGCGCACAGCTTAGAGGGAACAGTGTTGGCTCCTCTGCACCAGCAGTCATGACACTGACAATGGGGTGGGTTCTGGACTGGTCTAGTAGTATTCAGGAAAGGAAATTAATGGTAAGTGAAATTTCTACTTCCAGTTTATACTGCTAGACCAGTCCAGACAAGCAGGAAGTACCCAAGCTAATGAACTCCAGGGTGGGCAGAGAGCCACTGACAGCACACTACCCCCAAAACGACTGTCCTCACGTGCCTGAACGTCCAGGCAATAATGCTGGACAAAAGTAGACAAGGAAGACATGGTTGCTGCTCGACAAATATCAAGAGGGACTACGTGTGATCACTCGGCCAAAGACGTGGCTTGAACTCGAGACGAATGTGCACGAAGACTGGCAGGCACTGGCCTGCCTTGCAGAATATAGGTTGATTCGATGGTATGGCATATCCATCTGGTGATAGTAGATTTTGAAGCTGCCATACCTCAGTGCGGTCCCGCAAAAAGCACAAATAGATGGTTGGTCTTGCGAAAAGAATTGGTGACTTTGAGATAGGGAAGGAGAATCCTTTTGAGATCAACCACCTGGAGATTCTTGGAACGTTCAGAACATTGTTCCTTTCAAAAGGCAGGCAAAAAAAGAGGCTGATTGACATGAAAAGGAGTAATCACCTTAGGCAAGAATGAGGGAAGAGTGCGAAGGGAAACTCCCTCTGCGGAGGATGACAAGTACAGATCCCTACAAGAGAGGGCCTGTAGTTCCGAAATGCGACGAGCCGAAGTTATTGCCACTAAGAAAACCATCTTAAGTGTCAAATCCGTTAAGGAAACTTCCTTTAGAGGCTCAAAGGGCGGAGAAATCAAGGCCCGTAGTACCAAAATAAGGTCCCAAGAAGGGACAAGTGGATGGACCGGAGGGCGTAGAAGCTTGATTCCTTTAAGAAAACGCGACACATCGGAGTGGGATGCAAGAAAATGACCGCAAATCGGTCCTTTATAACACGTCAGCGCTGAAATCTGTACCCGTAGAGTGCCAAGAGTTAAGCCTTTGTTGAGGCCCTCCTGAAGAAAGGCAAGAATGTCGGGAATTTCTGTACTCCAAGGAGAAAGATGATGTTGAGTACACCAGGACTCAAACACTCGCCACACCCTAGCGTATGCTAACGACGTAGACAAACAGCGAGCGTTGAGGAGAGTCGATACTACCTTGGAAGAGTAACCTTTAAGGGCTAATCTATGGTGTTCAAGAGCCAAGCCATAAGTAGGGAGTTGGATCTTCCATCGAGATAGGTCCTTGCCTGAGAAGTCCGAAGGGAGTTAGTAGTCGCAGAGAAGGGAGACGAGATAATCTTATGAGATCGGCATACCATGGTCTTCGGGGCCAGTCCAGGATCACTAAGATTACTGGACCCTGGTGTTCCCTGATCCGTTGCAGGACTCTTCCGATCATTGGCCAAGGTGGGAATACAGAGCAACTGGTGTTTCAGCCATGGCTGTGCCAAGGCATCTATGCCTTGAGATTTGTGTTCCCTCCAGCGACTGAAGAAGATCGGAACTTTTGCATTCATGGCTGACGCCATGAGATCTACTTTTGGCTGCCCCCAGTTCTGAACTATCATCTGGAACGCTTGTGGGGCCAGTTCCCATTCACCGGGATTGAGAGTGTGTCAGCTTAGAAAATCTGCCTTCACGTTGCTGGTCCCTGCTATATGCTGTGCTGAGAGAGCTTGAAGGTTCCTTTCTGCCCAAGGGAAGAGAAGGGACATCTCCTTCGATACCCCTGTGCACTTGGTGCCACCCTGGCTGTTGAGGTAGGACACTGCAGTGGCATTGTCGCATAGGATCCGAACTGCTTGACCCTGTAGGAACCACTGAAACTTCAGTAAGGCGAATCGAGCTGCTCTCGCTTCGAGTCTGTTGATCGTCCATTGCACGTTGTCCAAGTTCTTTGTGCTGAGTGAGTGCGACAGTGTGCTCCCGATCCGGACAGACTGGCGTCAGTTGTCAGCAAGATCCAGTGTGGGTTTTCCAACGGTACTCCCTTGAGGAGATTGTGAGATGCAAGCCACCACTGTAGACTGCAGCAGACCTGCAGCTGTAACAGGAGACAGGTCTGGTAGTCTTCTGTCACTGGGGACCATCTGGAAAGTAGAGCGGCCTGTAGACAGCACATGTGAGCCTTTGCCCAAGGCATGAGCTTGATGATGGCGGCCATGGATCCCAGGACTTGGAGGTAATCTCATGTCCGGGGGCCTCTTTGGGCCAAAAAACTTCGGAGTTGAGAAGCCAGCTTTAGGAAACCTGCTTGAGTCAGGAATACAAGCCCTTGACAGGTATTGAAGCGTGCTCTGAGAAATTTGATCTCTTGAGACAGATGGAGGCAACTTTTTGTGCGGTTGAACACCCAACGGAGCTGCTGTACGAAGGCAACTACTGTGGAAACAGTTTTGCGAGCTTCTGGAAGGGAGTCCGCGCGAATGAGCCAATTGTCCAAGTAGGGTGTACTCTGATTCCCTGCTTGCGTAAGGCTGCCGCCACAACTACCATCACCTTTGAGAAGGTTCGAGGTGCCGAGGCTAGGCCAAAGGGCATTGCCCAAAAAGAAAAATGTTGGCCAAGGACTGAAAAACGCAGGAAACGCTGGTGATCTTCTCAAATGGGAATATGAAAATATGCTTCCGCGAGATCCAAGGATGCTAGAAACTCTCCCCAGCGTACTGAGTGAATGACTGACCATAGGGTCTCCATCCAGAAGTGAGGTACTCGAAGGTTGCGATTTACACCTTTCAGGTCCAAAATTGGATGAAAAGAGCCATCTATCTTGGGCACCATGAAATAGATGGAATAACAGCCTAGCCCTCTTTCTAACGGAGGGACTGGACAAATGGCTTTTAAGGAGAGAAGCCTCTGAATGGTAGTTTGAATGGCCACTTGTTTTTCCGCTGAGCCTCCTGGAGAGACCAGGAAGGCATCATGAATGGGTCGGCAACATTCGAGAGAATAGCCGTGAGAAACTATATCGAGGACCCATCGATCTGAAGTTATGAGTGCCTACAGGTGGAAGGATCTCGAGTGGGTGGACTGTCCCGTCAGTGGGAAGAACGGGAGGCTCCAGGGAACTTCCCTGGGCCAGAGTACGAGTCCGTTCCTTTGTGGGCTCCTTGAAAGGACTGAGCTCTCTGTCCAAAGCGATGGGCAGAAGCGGAAGAAGCACCTGGCTTAAAGGCGCGGTATCTTCATGAATCCTAAGATTTAGAAAATCGTCGAAAACCGTGGGATCCAGATCCACAACGAGAGGATGTCTTTGGCCTGTCCTCAGGTAAACGTTGTGGCTTCACCTCTCCCAGATCTTTCACCAATTTATCAAGATCCTCGCCAAAAAGAAGTCTCCCTTTAAAAGGCAACTTAGACAGACGGGTCTTAGAGGCAACATCCGCTGCCCATTAACGCAACCATAGCCATCTTCTAGCCACTGCCACCACCGCCATGGAACAAGCTGACAGTCGTAGAAGATCATACAAGGCATCTGCCAGGAATGCAAAGACTGATTCAAGACACGCCAACTCTGGTTCGTCTGTAAGCTGCTGAATCCATCGGAGGGAGGCTCGAGCCGCCAAACCTCCACAAACCGCAGCTTGTAGGGAAAGAGTGGAAGAAGAAAAAGCTGTCTTAAGTAGGCTCTCGACCTTACGGTCCTGTTGGTCTCAGAGTGCCGCTCTGCTCTCAACCGGAATAGTTGTATGCTTAGTGACCCCGGTCACCAAAGCATCCACTTTCGGGTATGTCAGCCAACGGTCGAGGTCAGTGGGAGACCAAGGATACAACTGACCAATACGGCGTGCGGTGCGGAAAGAAGAATCTGGAGAGTCCCATTCCTGAGATACCATTTGCTGCAATTCTGCTGAAAAGGAAAAGGCTTTGGAAGGTTTACGAATACCTTGCAAAATAGGATCCGGCTGCAACAGAGCTTGGGAACTCTGTGGATCAGGCGTGTCAGCGAGGCGTAGCGACTATCACCTGTGTGATTAGGGCCGGCAACTCCTCTTTCCGAAAAAGTCTGATATCTTGAGAGTCCTCTTGAACTGTCAGCGAAGAATCAGACGGAGAATATTCCCCCATCTTCTTTCCCTGACGAATCAGGGCTCACCTCCGAAGATTTAAAGCCTTCTTGGATATCTGTAGTGTCCCGCAAGCCACATGCAATGTTCTTGGGAAGATGTACTGCTTTAAGGTCTTATGGGACTGCTTGTGAGACCCCGCCATATCTTTGTCTGCTATCGGGGCGGGTGCTGGAGGTATTCCAAAAGACTCCAAACACCACAGATGCCATGCCTGGCGGAAGAGTGTCAGGAACTTACTGTCAGCCAAAGCTGCTGTGGCTTCCAGTGGCTGTGGAAGCAAAATGGGAGCTGACTGAGTCCTTTCTGCAGGTAGACCCGGCTGCAGGGGCTCTAAGGAGGGAGGCGCTGGTGTCCCCAGCTGGCAGCGCAGTGGGTATGGAGGAAGAAGATTCTCCTGGATGCAGCATACAGGTGGAACACAAGCGATCTATTAACTCCTTCTGCTTCTTATTACATACAATGCACCTGTGCAGAGAAACAGGCATTGCAGAGGCTTAAACCTTTTTTTTTTAAACAAAAATCTATGTAGGCTTAAGGAAAAGACTCTTCAAAGAAAAGGGATTTTGAAACTCCTTGCCTTCACAGCATGTTAAATGCTTTGAAAAGGCAACCCAGAATTGTTCCCGCCAAAAAAAGCCCTGAAGAGAAATTTCTCCCGATTCAAAATGGCCGCCGGCACAGAAAAACTGCAAAATAAAAAAAAGGTTTCCTAAGCTCTAAAATCCTCAAAAACATGGCAAAATTGCTGGGGAATAGAAGTACAGACCCGGTGTTCCCCGTGCCATTAAAAAACAGAAAGTAAGAAAATCGCTGCGAGGGAACCCAAGCAGGTACTCACTGTGCTCAGAGAAGTAGAGACGTGCAGGGCAGGTACTCACTGTGCTGCAGAGAAGCAGAGGCTTGCAGGGAAATGCTCTAAAGATGCTGTAAAAATTATAACGGTAACTGGATGGCAAAGAATTTGATAGATTGATCCACCCCAACTACACAGGCAGAGGCTAGGAGCTGATTATAATGGGGAGCTCCACTGATCTAAAGATCAGGAGCTCAGACTCTGCTGTATTGTCACTAACTATAGTTTAAAAGCAATAAAGCTATAAGAGAGGGGACCTGGGAAACTCAGAGAAACACCTCTTGTGTGCTCTGAGTGCATCCGGTTAAGAGACAAGATTGTTTAACACCTTCATCTGCTGGAGACAGAGAAAATACTGACTAGGTCCTCTAGGGGCACTCCTATGTCACCAGAGCCCAACCAATCACAGCTATGGAGTGTTTTTTCTCTGTCTCCAACATCTGCTGGCAGGGGGACATAACCCGCTTGTCTGGACTGGTCTAGCAGTATGGACTGGAAATGGATAGTGGTGTTGAATATATGGATTAAGTTAAATGGCAGCACCGGCTGAAAATTTGCCCCTATTCGCACAGGTCATTCTGCAAGATCGGTGCCAAGAGGGGGGTGCAAAAGCAAAGTTGACCTGCCCCTGCCCTCATTCATTGTTTGACAGTTCTTTCCCGAGCCCCAACCTGATCCTGCCACAGCCCCTCCCCCCCCCTCCCTTTGCAGCCTGGGTATATTTAGCCAGAGTGGAGGAGAGTGTGGGCCAGTTTTCAGCCCCAGATTTTACCCAGTATTGTGACACTATCTATGCTGGACTATGAATCTATACAAAACACTGCTATTCGTGTCCTATCATTTGCCCAACTATATGACTATGTGACACCGTTATTAATCTACTATCATTGGCTCCCCATAACTGCACGCATTCATCATAAAATATAGCTCTAACTTAGAAGGCCTCCATCAAGACACAGCGTATTATCTCTCAACGGCAGTTACAACTACTCTAGCCATCTTACAGGGCAGACTAGATGGACCATACTGGTCTTTAACTGCCATCATATACTATGTTAATATGACAATCTCTCTTCTTCTTCTTTCTGGCCCCTTCTTTATAGAATGGCCTACCTCTTTATCTTTGCCTCCAATCAACTTTCAAAGATTTCAAAGCCATTCTGAAGATCCATCTTTTTGAGCAAATGTTTGAGATTATGGACTAGAGTGTGGGCTAGCTGCCGGCCCTTCCACCAGGATTGTCCCGATGGCCGTCTATAGATAGAATGGCGGGTTGTGTAATCTGCTGCTGTAACTTGTACAATGTTGCTCTTTTTCTTTTCCTTTTCTTCTATTCTTGATATATATATTTTTTGTCCTTCCTTTCCTATTTCATTGATTTTGTTTTTATTGTAAGCCACTTTGTAACCTGGAAAAGCAGTATAGTAAACAAAATAAACCATAAACCTAGTAAACTGCTTAGTGACCTGGGTAAAAGCTTTTGAAAATTCCTGTAATGGGGCAAGAGGGAAAACTCATGTTTAGCTCTGTAAAAACATGGATTTATTGGGTCCTCCATATCTGTAAGTAAAAGTAGATTGAGTTAGTTCTCAGAAGGGGAATAACACATGTAATCAATCTCTGTATATCGTTTCTGGCATATAATTTTGTTTCTGTTTCTATGCAGATGTAAAAGCACGTGGGCACTTTATACTTTTGCTCTATATGCCAACCAAATTTTAATAGGGAAGCTCCACAATGAGTTTCCCTTTAAAAATAGGATTGCATACCCCAAAATACCCATGGGACTGCCATCTCCATGAGGAGTTTTATTATTAGCTTCAAAATGTTTAATGACAGTTTTAAAATTGATTAATTTTTTTGGTTTTTGATAATTTTTCATCTGGCAGATAATGCTTGTGGGTTTTTTTTAAATTTATTTATTTATTCTACATTGAAAAATTGTAATTGTAATGTATTCAATATTTCTTGTAAGTGTTTATTACTATTCTTGAAATTCAAAATAAATTGGGAAAATCAAATTTTTTTTTGTCTCCCCCAATTCTGTAATTTAGGTTTGGCCGGCGGTCGATCCTGCTCTGGTGTTCACTACAAATTTCAGCTTTGGGGTCTGGAGCTGCCTTCTCCCCCAGCTTCCCAGCCTATTGTATCTTCCGCTTCTTGACGGGCATGGGGATCTGTGGTCTTCTCCTTAATAACTTCAGTCTAGGTAAGGACAAATGAACTTTCAAGTAGGAAGCCTTACAGGCTCCAGTTTTACAGTTAGTAGATCAATAGTCACCGTTTCCTCAGGCAGTCCAAGGGTAGAAATCTGCAGCAAAGTTTCAAAAATTCTGAAGCAAATGTGGCTCATTTGCCTTAGGGTTACCAACCAGCCAGTATTCAGCTGGCCTGGCCAGTTTTTATATGGCCAGGCTGGCCGCCAGCAGAGAGCTAAAACCGACCGTTGAAAAGCCGTTTTTTTTGCTATTGCCGCTCCTAATCCCATGGCCAGAGCAAAAAAACGGCTTTTCATCAATCTCTCCTTGTGCCCCCACAACCTCACCCTCTCCTGCGATCCAGCTGTGGCTCCTGCATCTTACAGACAGGGCCGGCCCGTCCATTGAGCAAGAATGTTTTTTGCACAGGGCCCCGCGTTTCGGGGGGCCCCGCGCAAAGAACATTCTGCTTTTTTTTCTTAATTAAATTAAAAAAAAAAAAAAAGCTGGCCGCTGCCGCCGCGGCAGCATGGAGTGTCCCGCGGGGCTCCCTCTGCCCGGCGGAACTCTTCCGGCATGGCTGAGCCCCTCTGTGCCGGCTTGCAGATACGTGAAGGGAGAGTGTCTCCCTCGCGTCTCTGTTAAGCCCGCAGGGGCAGATGGGAAGCAGGGGCTGATGGGAAATTTCCCATCTGCCCCTGCGGGCTTAACAGAGACGCGAGGGAGACACTCTCCCTTCGCATATCTGCAAGCCGGCACAGAGGGGCTCAGCCGCGCCGGAAGAGTTCGGCCGGGCAGAGGGAGCCCCGCGGGACACTCCATGCCGCCGCCGCGGCAGCGGCCAGCTTTTTTTTTTTTTTTTAAATTGCCATGAGCCCAGGGGGGGGGGGGGCGGGTAGGAAGGGCAATGGGCTCGGGAGGGGGGGTTAAGACGGGCAATGGGCTAGGGAGGGAGGGAGGGGGGTTAAGACTGGCAATGGGCTAGGGAGGGAGGGAGGGGGGGTTGAGACTGGCACTGGGCTATGGGGTGGTTAAGACTGGCAGTGGGCTGGGGAGGGGCTGTTAAGACTGGCAATGGGCTAGGGGGGGTTAAGACTGGCAGTGGGCTGGGGGGGTTAAGACTGGCAGTGGGCTATGGGGGGGGTTAAGACTGGCAATGGGCTGTGGGCTGATGAGGGCTGGCAATGGGCTATGGGGGGGGTTAAGACTGGCAGTGCGCTAGGGGGGGTTAAGACTGGAGGTTAAGACTGGCAATGGGCTATGGGGGGGGGTTAAGACTGGCAAGGGGCTGGGGGGGGTTAAGACTGGCAATGGGCTGGGGGGGGTTAAGACTGGTAGTGGGCTAGGGAGGGGGGGTTAAGACTGGCAATGGGGAGGGGGGGTTAAGACTGGCAGTGGGCTGGGGAGGGGGGGTTAAGACTGGCAGTGGGCTATGGGGGGGTTAAGACTGGCAATGGGCTGTGGGGTGGGTAAAGACTGGAAGTGGGAGTTGGGGGGGTAAAAAATACACAAGGCAGATGGGCTGATTAGGACTGGAAATGGGCTATGGGGGGGTTAAGACTGGCAATGGGCTGTGGGCTGATGAGGGCTGTCTGGAAATGGGGTGATGGGGGGTTAGGACTGGCAATTGGCTATGGGGGGGGTTAAGACTGGCAATGGGCTATGGGGGAGTTAAGACTGGCAGTGGACTGTGGGCTGATGAGGGCTGTCTGGAAATGGGGTGATGGGGGTTAGGACTGGTAGTGGGCTGATTGGGGGGGTTAGGACTGGTAATGGGCTATGGGGGGTTAAGACTGGTAATGGGCTGTGGGCTGATGGGGGCTGTCTGGAAATGGGGTGATTGGGGGTTAGGACTGGTAATGGGCTATGGGCTGATGGGGGCTGTCTGGAAATGGGGTGATTGGGGGTTAGGACTGGTAATGGGCTATGGGGGGTTAAGACTGGTAGTGGGCTGATGGGGGGGGTTAGGACTGGTAGTGGGCTGATGGGGGGGTTAGGACTGATAATGGGCTATGGGGGGCTAGGACAGGAAATGGGCTGATGGGGAGGGGTTAGGACTTGAGGTGGGCTGATGTGGTTAGGACTGGTAATGGGCTGTGGGCTGATGGGGGGGAGTTAGGACTGGCAATGGGCTATGGGGAGCTGACTGGAAATGGGCTGATGGGGGGTTAGGGACTGGTAATGGGTTATAGGGGGGGCTTAAACTGAAAATGGGGTGATGGGGGTTAGGACTGGAATTTGATTGACGGGGGTCTAGGACTGGTACTGGGTTGGGGGTTGCTAGGACTGGAAATGGGCTGAGTGGAAGGGGAGGCTTGAACTGCAAATAGCTGATGGGGAGGGGGCTTGGAATGGAAATGGGCTGTGAGGGAAGGGAGCTAGGACTGAAAATCGGCTGATGGAACAGCTAGGATAGGACTGGAAATGGGCTGTTGGGGGGAGCTAAGATTGGAAATGGGCTGTGGTGGGGCTTGAGTTGAAATGGACTCATGGAGGGGCTAGAACTGGAAGTAGGCTCATGGGGGGGCTTGGACTGGAATTGGGCTGAGTGGAGGGGAGCTATGATTGGAAATGGGCTGTGGTGGGGGCTAGGAAATGACTAGAAATGGGCTGATGGGGGGCTAGGATTGGAAATGAGCTGATGAAGGGACTTGGACTGGAAATGGATGGAGGAGCTAGGACTGGAAATGGGCTGATGGGGGGGGCTAGGACTGGAAATGGGCTGATGCAGGGACTAGAAGGGAATGGATGCTGGGTGAGACTGGAACTAGAAGGGAGCTGATGTTGGGGGAGGATTAGAATGGGATGGGGCTGGGAGAGTAAAATGGAGAGGGGAAAAATATTTTGTGTAGGAGGGATGAAAAATCTACAATTGGCCGGGTATTGGGAGAGTAATTGGGGATTGAGGATGGAGGGGTAAAATTTGTGTGGATGAAATAGGAATGAGGAAAGAGCAAAATGAGAAAGATTAGTATGTTAAAGCAGATGTAGAGAGAGAGAATGGAAAAAAAACTAGAAGAGAGAAGAAAGGACAAATGGACAGCAGACGATGGAGAAGTTAGCAGAAAACATGAAGAAACCAGAAGGAAGTGGCTGGACCAATTGCAACTGAAAAAAAATGCACAAAAGGTAGAAAGATATCTCTTTATTTTGAATTTATTAACTGGAATATGAAAGCTCTGGGAAATGTGCATCATTAACGTCTGCGCTTTGTTTGGTACAAGAGGAAATTAATTTATAGTTTTATTTCTACAGTGTTGTTGTACATTCCAAGTTTGGCTTTTGGGGTTCCCAGTTTAATTATTGCCTTCCTGTTTCTAAATTGTGATTCCTTGTTTGGTGATGGTCTATGTTCTGCATGTGTAACTGAGCTGAGGTATTCTGTTTATGTAATTCCTATTTGACGTTGCCACTTGTTCTCTTTCCCCAGTATTCTCTGAAATGTATTGGTTTAATATTTGCAGTGTTGCCTTTTGATAGGTAGGGTATGGTGCTTTGTGAGTCCTGGTAATGCTGTCAGGATTTTCGACACACTCTGCTGGTCACACTCTTGACCTCTTCATTTCTCCCCTAAGTGCTCCTTTTACCCTCTCTTCCCTCTCCTCCCTATCCCTTCCTTGGACTGACCACTACTGTCTTTTTTCTTCCCTTTCACTCCCATTACACTCTCCCGCCTCCCCCTCTCCCTCCACCCCTCCCCCCCCTGTTCTTACCCGCCGCATTACCCCAGACACTTTGCTTCAGTTTCCTTCCCCCGACACCTTATTCTCTTCCGATTTTCATCTTCTTTCTGTTGATGCCCAGGTCCATGCTTGGAATGATACTCTTTCTACTACTCTTAACAACATAGCTCCCCTTCAATCACGTCCTGCTCCCCGCCACCCTCGTCGTCACCCCTGGTTTCACCCTGGTCTTTCCCTCCACCGCAGATACCTCCGCCGGGCTGAAAGACTATGGCGTAAGCATCCCTCCCCCTCCTCGCTGAACCATTTCCAAACATGTTATCATCACTACCGTACTCTCCTCCACGCTGCAAAGCGAGACTACTTTTCTACCCTTATCTCAACGTCTGCCAACTCCTCTCGCCAGCTCTATTCTGTCCTTCATTCCTTGTCTGCCCCCCGTTCCTTCTCCTCACCTTCCCCCTCTCCTGTTTCCCCTGACCCAGCTGTTTTGGCTGCTTTCTTCTCTTCCAAGATACTTTCCCTCCGCCTTTCCTTCCCTTCCTGTCCCCCTCCCCTCTCTCCTCCTCCACTCAATCCCCTGCCCACTCCCCCTCTTTCTCCCCTATGCTCCCCCCTCTCTCTCACAGATGGTCCTCCTTCGAGCTCATTTCTGCCTCCATCCTCTCTAAGGTCTTTCACTCCGTTCGCAAAACCTCATATCCCTCTGATCCCATTCCTTCCCGTTGGCTACTAGATCCCTCCTTGGCTCTATCCCCTTATCTTCTCTCCATTATCAACAATAGCTTATCCACTGGTATCTTCCCCACCTCTTGGAAGCACGCTGTCATCCGTCCTGTCTTGAAAAAGAGTTCCCTTGACCCATCCTCCCCCTCTAACTGGCGTCCCATCTCCAACCTTCCTTTTCCCTCCAAGCTCCTTGAAAAACTTGTCTTTTCACAGCTGTCCTCACATCTTGAAGCTTCACTTACTCTGCACCCTCTCCAATCTGGTTTTCGCCCCGGCTATAGCACCGAAACTGTTCTTCTTTCCCTCCTTAATGAGCTTCACTCTGCCCACGACCGCGGTCTCTTCACTATTGCTGTCTCACTTGATCTCTCTGCTGCATTTGACCTTGTTGATCACCGCACCCTCCTTTCACGCCTACTCGATGCAGGTCTTTCTGGCACCGTCCTCCGTTGGTTCCAGTCCTTTCTCTCAGGTCGTTCCTTCTGTGTGTCCACTGGTTCCCTCTCCTCACCCCCCACTCCCCTTCCCTGTGGTGTCCCACAAGGGTCTGTTCTTGCCCCCCTCTTGTTTAATGTCTTTCTTGCTCCTCTTGCTCTCTTAGTACAACAACAGGGTATATCTGCTCACTACTACGCTGACGACATTTTCCTGCTCTATCACACAAACTCTGCTTCCCCTGACATTACACCTCTCAATGACTGTCTCTCCACTGTGGCTTCTTGGCTCTCTTCCAACTTTTTGCATGTTAACCTCACCAAGACTTCTGCAATATGGTTCACCGCTGGTAGTCCTGCTCCATCTATTCTTCCTGTGCTTTTCTCCTCTCCTGTCCCTCTTGTCTCTTCTTTACGATATTTAGGCGTTACCCTCGACTCTTCCTTATCCTTTAAACCCCATATTTCCTCTGTTGTTCAACGCTGTTTTTCTACCCTGCGTCAACTTCGTTCTGTTCGTCCTTTCCTCTCTTTCTCGTCCATGACCACTCTTCTCCTTTCACTTATCGTCACTCGCCTTGATTACTGTAATGCTTCTCTGGCCGGTCTTCCCCAGTCCCAATTACAACGCCTCCAGAGGGTCCATCATACTGCAGCTCGTATTCTCACCTGCTCTTCCCGATTTGATCACGTCACTCCTCTTCTCATACGACTGCACTGGCTCCCAGTCCCCTTCCGCATTCAATATAAGGTCCTCACTTTGGTTCACAAATCTATCCACTTAGGTACCCCTCTTTATCTCGCAGATCAGATCCATCTCCACACTCCCCACCGCTCACTTCGCTCCATACACGCCAACCGTTTGCTCCTACCATCCCCCTCACAGGCTCACCTTGAATCCACCCGCTCCTCTGCCTTTTATTTCCTTGGACCTCGTCTCTGGAATTCGCTTCCCCCGGACCTCCGCCTGGAACCTACCCTGAAAACCTTTAAGGCCAACTTAAAAACCTACCTTTTCTGTCTCGCCTTTGACCTCTCCCCACCTCCTTCCCCCCTCCCTTCCCTTCACTGACTTCTCTCTAGCAATTTTTCCTGTTACTTCTCCTTCCCTTTAGCTTTTCTCCTTTCTCCTAAATCTTTTCTGTCACATATTTGGCGTTCTTTTCCTTCCTTCCTGCAGCTATTTTGAATATTGTACACCGCTCTGACGCATTTTTGCCTGAGCGGTATATTAAGTTACCAATAAAGATAAAGATAAAGATAAAGGATACGGCGGGTTTGCTATGGGTTCTAAATGGGCAGCGTTTGTAGTAGTTCCTAATGTGCCTGGCGGTTGGCACTGGATTATAGTAATGTAGAAATCTTTTAGTCTTTCTTTATCCATACACTCATTAAGAGACATGTTTACTAAAAGTTAGTGTATGGTAACATTATGCAAATATTTATGCAAATAAGGCCACTTATGCAAATGAGGCCCCGCACTGAGTCTCCGCACATGGCCCCGCAGCCCCCTTGGGCCGCCCCTGCTTACAGAGCTACAGCTGCGATAGCGATAATAATTTCAAATAAAACCAAAACCGGTGCAGAGCCTTCTGGCTTCTGCTATGGAAACCCTGCTGCTGTGTCCCACTCCCAAAAGGAAGTTACACTAGTGGGAGCAAGGTGCTACAGCAGGGGTACCATAGCTGAAGACAGAAGGTTCCGCATTGGTTCTGGTTTTAAATTATTATAGCTATCGCAGCTGTGGCTCTGTAAGATGCAGGAGCCACAGCTGCCAGGGATGGCTGTACGCATGATTGTGGTTGAGTGGCACTTGGCTGGGTTCAAGCAGCATATGGGTTCATGGCAGGCGTCAGGGAGAGCCATGATCACCATGGCTGCTCCCGTTTAAAGCCTGCGCTGCTTCTGGCTATTCCCAGGTGCGGCCGCTGCAATCCCCGCAGCAGTCCAGCAGTCTAGAGTAGCCATAAGCACGGCAGGCCTTAAATGGGAGCAGCTAGGGTGATCATGACTCTCCCCAAAGCCTGCCATGACCCCATTTGCTGCCTGAGTCCAGCCCCGCAGTTCCACTCAGTCATCATCATGTGGCTTCATTTTTCTTTTCAAATTCTGCCACTGCTGCCCAGGGTGGTAGTCAGGCCCACCATGGCCGCTGACAGCCCCGATTGCAGCCCAAAGCTGTTCTGCTGCTCTGCCTCGATATCCACAAGAAACTGCGGCTGCATTTTCTTTAAAATAAACAAACCTCTCCGCTGCAGCTCTCCAGCATGGTCCAGCAGATGCCTGATCTGCTAATGCCATGGAATCCTAGTAAATACGTTTAATTTTTCTTTACACCTTGGGTTACATTAGCACTGGAATAGGACTGGAAATGGGCTGATGCTGGAGGATGGGAGGACTGGAAGGGAGATGATACTGGAGGAGGACTGATGCTGAAGGGGAGGGGCTGGAATTAGAAGTGATGATGTTAGGAGGGACAGGGACTGGAAGGGAGCTGCTGTTGGGAGGGACTGGGACTAGAAGGGAACTCATGCTGGTTAGTGCTGGGACAGGATGGGAGCTGTTGCTGGAAGGGGCTGGAACTAGAGGAGTAGCCTTATGTTAGAGCACTGGTTTGTAACCAAGAGACCAGGGCCCAATTCCTACTATCACTCCTTGTAGCCTTGGGCAAGTCACTTAACTCTCCATTGCCTCAAAAGAAAGGCCTGGCAATCTACTTCCATTCGTACTGACAAGAAAACTCAGAAGCTGCTGCCTAAAGTCTACTAGCAAGCTGTACCTTTTTCAGTCTCAGACAGATGTGAGGCCCTCTCTGGCTTGTGGGTCCAGAGCAATTGCCAGGTTTCATCCCTCCTAATGCCTATCCTGACATCTGCTGTCTTTTATTTTGTACAATAGAGGGGGAAATGCATTTCTATTTCTCTTGTGTTTAGGGTTGCCAACTTTTCACCGAGAAAAACCCGACACCTGTGGCTTGCCATGCCCCACCCATTCTCCGCCCCTAGTCCCACCCCTGCCCCGCCCCCAGCCCCACCCACAAAAATTACCGAGGATACGTGTAGGCTAACTTCCTTGGTCAGATAATAATTAAAACTGGGAACCCCAAAATCCAAACATGAAATGTACAACACTGGAGAAATAAAACTATAAAGTAATTTCCTCTTGCACTAAACAAAAACGCAAAGATGTTAGCAATACACACTTCCCAGACCAGACATATTCCAGTTAATAAATTCAAAATAAAAAGTATTTTTCTACCTTCTGTTTGGACGTTTTATTTTTCAGTTGCAATTGCTCCAGTCACTTTCTTCTGGTTTCTTTGTGTCTTCTGCGAGCTATCCATTTGTCCTTTCTTCTCTTTTAGATGTTTTCCATTCTCTCTCTATTTCTGCTTTAACATACTGATTGTTTCCCTTTTGCTCTTTCCCCCAATTCTTTCCTTATTCCTTTATCATCCGTTTAAATTTCACCCTTCCATTCTCAAGCCCCTCTTACTCTCCCAATACCGGCCCATCATAGACTTTTCTTCCACACAAAATATTTTTCCCCTCTCCATTCTCATTCCCCATCCATTCTAGTCCTCCCCCAAATCAATTCCCTTATAGTTCTAGGCCCACCCAGCATCCACTCCCTTCTAGTCCCATTCTCCCATGCCCCACATCAGCCCATTTCCAGTCCTATTCCAGCTCTTCATCAGCCCATTTCCAGTGCTAGCCCTCACATCACAGGCCATTTCCAGTCCTAGCTCCCCCCCCCCAATCACAGCCCATTTCCCGTCCAAGTCCCCCATCCCAGCCTTTTTCCAGTCCTTGGCCCCCCCCCCCCCACCATCACAGCCCATTTGCAGTCCGAGTCCCCCCGCACAATCACAGCACATTTGCAGTCCGAGTCCCCCCGCACCATCACAGCCCATTTGCAGTCCTAGCCCCCCTAATCACAGCCTATTTCCAGTCCAAGATCCCCCTTCCTCCACCATAGCCCTTTTCTGGTCCAGGTCCCCTCCACCCCATCACAACCCATTTCCAGGCCATGTCCTCCCCCATAACCCTTTTACAGTCCAGGTCCCCCCCCCATCACAGCCTATTTCCAGTCCAAGTCCCCCCCCCTTAGCCCTTTTACAGTCCAAGTCCCCCCCCCCCTTAGCCCTTTTCCAGTCCAAGTCCCCCCCTTTAGCCCTTTTCCAGTCCAAGTCCCACCCCCTTAAGCCCTTTTCCAGTCCAAGTCCCACCCCCTTAGCCCTTTTCCAGTCCAAGTCCCCCCCTCCTTAGCCCTTTTCCAGTCCATGTCCCCCCCTTAGCCCTTTTCCAGTCCAAGTCCCCCCCCCTTAGCCCTTTTCCAGTCCAAGTCCCCCCACCCCCTTAGCCCTTTTCCATTCCAACTCCCCCCCCCCTTAGCCCTTTTCCAGTCCAGGTCCCCCCCCCCATTAGCCCTTATCCCGTCCAAGTCCCTCCCTTAGCCCTTTTCCAGTCCAAGTCCCACCCCCTTAGCCCTTTTCCAGTCCAAGTCCCCCCCTTAGCCCTTTTCCAGTCCAAGTCCCCCCCCCCCTTAGCCCTTTTCCAGTCCAAGTCCCCCCACCCCGTTAGCCCTTTGCCAGTCCAAGTCCCCCCCCCCTTAGCCCTTTTCCAGTCCAGGTCCCCCCCCCCTTAGCCCTTATCCAGTCCAAGTCCCCCCCTTAGCCCTTTTCCAGTCTGAGTCCCCCCCCCTTAGCCCTTTTCCAGTCCAAGTCCCCCCCCCCTTAGCCCTTTTCCAGTCCGAGTCCCCCCCTTAGCCCTTTTCCAGTCTGAGTCCCCCCCCTTAGCACTTTTCCAGTCCAAGTCCCCCCCCCCCCTTAGCCCTTTTCCAGTCCAAGTCCCCCCCCCCTTAGCCCTTTTCCAGTCCAGGTCCCCCCCCCCTTAGCCCTTTTCCAGTCCAAGTCCCCCCACCCCCTTAGCCCTTTTCCAGTCCAAGTCCCCCCCTTTAGCCCTTTTCCAGTCCAGGTCCCCCCCCCATCACAGCCAATGCAGTCCTTGCCCCCCCCCCCGACCAGCATCGCGGCTGTCTGAGGCTTCAGAGGGAGCCGGGGAAGCCCGCGCGAGGCCCCGGCTCCCTCTGAACAGCCACCAGCGTGAAGAGCCTTTCCTTCACGCTGACGGCTGTTCCTGTGAAGCCGCGAATGCTGGGAAAGGTTAAAGGGCAACCTTTAACCTTTCCCAGCATTCGCGGCTTCACAGGAACAGCCGCCAGCGTGAAGGTAAAGGCTCTTCACGCTGGTGGCTGTTCAGAGGGAGCCGGGGGCCTCGCGCGGGCTTACCCGGCTCCCTCTGAAGCGGAGGAGAAAAGCCGGTTTTTTTTGCTCTGGCCGCTCCCGATCTTGCGGCCAGAGCAAAAAAACCGGCTTTTAAAGGGCCGGTTTTGCCTCTGCGCCGGCAGCCGGCCTGGCCGTGGAAAAACCGGCCAGGCCGGCTGAAAACCGGCCAGTTGGCAACCCTACTTGTGTTGCACTACAAACAGCGTCTGGTTTCTGAAGTTTTATATTAATTTTTGTCTATATATTTCTTTTTTCATTTTTTGCTCATTTATTGATGAAGGGCACTGGTCAACATTGAAATTGTTACTGACTTTAAAAGGCCCTAATCTGTAGTATCTTGGTGAGCTGAACACGAATATAACATTAAAAAAATGTTATTGGCTCTCGTTTTGAAGATATTGCATGTAGTTCATTTTTGACATTTCACCATGTAAATTTATCCAGTAGGACATCAACAACATCCCAAATAAGCCTTGAATGATGTACAATATTGCATCACATTGCATAATACAGCATGCACACATCATCCAGAGTTGATTGCATCATTTTCTGATGCATTGCAATACTACTGCCAGACGGCTGCTGAAGCCATCTGACATCAGCAGTGTTCTATACGCAGTCGGAAAGGTTGAGCATTTAAAATATTTCAGACTGTGTGTGAGACAGTTTAAGCTACTGTTACTTGTAACTTTTATTAATCATATAATTTTAGCCATTTAGGTACAATACAGAACAGTAATGCCGCGAAAGTGCGTTAATACCGTTGACAATTTCTGCTACATTTGTAGGGAAGTGACATTTGCCAACCAGAAGAAAAGTATCACTTCTCAACTGAAGAAGGCATAACATCTTTACTTCGGATGCAAGATTGGTAACCAAGACAAGCCTTGGGCCCTGCATATATGCTGTACTACATGTACAACCCAGCTTTCACAGTGGTTGAATTGCAAAAGACCATCAATGCCGTTTGCAGTCCCCATGGTGTGGAGAGAGCCAAGAAACCACATAAATGACTGTTACTTCTGCTTGGTTCCTCCTCTTTCAAGCGGAATAACGAAGCAAAAGAAGTCGAGCATAGTCTACTCAAACATTCCGTCTGCATTGAGACCAGTTCCACATGGTGAGGGACTTCCTATTCCAGAACCTCCATCAGAATATTCTCTTGATTCATCTGATGAGGGCAAGGGTGAGCCGACCTGTTCTTCTCCTGGTCCGTCAGCATGTAGTGACCCATATTTTCACTGGGATGCATATCAACTCCACACAGAATAACACAGGAAGAACTAAATGACCTGGTTCGTGATTTGGACTTATCCAAGAACAAGGCAGAATTGCTAGGATCAATTGCTAGAAGAAGATGTCAACATTACTTCATATCGAAAGCGCCACCAGCAGTTGGAGCCTTTCTTCAGAAAGGAAAGTAATCTGGTATTCTGTTCAGATATTGAAAGCCTCATGAATGCCTTAAAAATCACTCATGACCCACAAGACTGGAGACTATTTATAGACTCTTCGAAACTGAGTCTGAAGGCTGTGTTTTTGAACAATGGAAACCGTCTTCCATCTATTCCAGTAGCACATGCCGTCCACATGAAAGAGACATATAAGCATCTACTGACTTCCATTAACTATAACAAGTACAGCTGGCACCTCTGTGGTGACTTGAAGGTAGTTGCCCTTTTAATGGGACTGCAGCAGGGATATATAAAATACATGTGTTTCTTATGTGAGTGGGATAGCCGAGCAAGGGATTGGCACTACTTGCGGAAGGAATGGAATCGCAGACAAAATGTAACAGTTGGAGAGAAGAATATCCAGCACCCAGCTCTGGTTGAGGCTCACAAAATCCTGCTACCACCCCTTCACACCAAACTAGGTTTGATGAAAAACTTCGTGAAAGCCATGGACCGCACTTCGCCAGTTTTCCGATACCCACATGAAAAATTCCCTCGACTCAGCAAAGCAAAGATTAAAGAGGGAGTTTTTGTGGGTCCTCAGATTCAAGAGCTCTTCAAAAATGACCGGTTCAACAACTTGCTGCAGGATGATGCTAAACAAGCATGGAATGCTTTTCGCCTAGTGTCAACAAACTTTCTCGGGAATGTTAGGGCAGAAAACTACAAGGAACTAGTAGAAGACATGCTGATGCAGTATCAGAAACTTGGCTGCAATATGTCTCTAAAGATCCATTTCCTTGATTCCCATCTCAATTTTTTTCCTGACAACTGTGGTATGGTTAGTGATGAACAGGGCGAACGTTTTCACCAGGATATCGCAACGATGGAGCAAAGATACCAGGGAAAATATTCCACTACAATGCTGGCTGACTACTGCTGGACACTCCCCAGAGAAGCTCCCGAACAGCTGTACAAGAGACAGGCAAAAAAATCTAGGAAGTAGTCTATGACTTGGTTTTTTACAGGTATTAACCGAAGGCCTATTATATTTACTATTGACATGCATTTCGTGATGTAAACATTAATTCTTGTAGATTACAAAGAAATTTGCAATTTCACTGTCATATTCGTGTTCAGCATATAAAAATTGATAAGAAATGACTGTTTTTATTTCAGTAACATGACTTTTGTAAAATTTTGTTGACCAGTGAGGCCTATCTGTATTGTGTGTGTGTGTTTATAATCAATACTGGGTTTTCTGTTAGTATGGACTTTCTGTTTAAAAATATGTAGCAATCTTGCTTGTTCAACTTGCACACTGCCCTCTCTGCAATTATTTTTTAGGGGCAGGGCAGGGCGGGGCGGGGCAGGGATGGGGCAAGGGCAGGGCATGGGTGGACATGGGCAGGGCATGGCTAGCCACAGGTAATGGGTTTTTCTCTTTCAAAAAGTTGGCAACCCTAGTTTGAATACATTTTTAATATTGTTAATGCACATTTTATTTTTCATTAGAAAAGTCAAGCAGTTGTCCAGACTTGCTTGCATGGTGTTTGTCCTGCCACCAGGTGTTAACACCAGGTGGCAGGACAAAAGGCCATTTTGAAAGACTCCTTCTATCCAAGCAAGGACTGTTAATCATCCAGGAAGTTAGTCACAGCTTACCTCAGCAGCACAGGCATAAATAGCTCAACCAGAGCTCTGTGATCTTCAGTCTTGCAGGACTACAAAAGGGGGCTGTTACTTCTGGAGAGAGATCTGCAATTGTGAGTATATACTTCTGGGAATTTTCTGTAAGGAATTCTTTGTATTAAAGCTAATTAATCTGTGCACCCACTATTTTTTGTTAAATCAGTCAGGGCCTAGTAGCAGCAGTTTAAGTTTAAATTTAAAACACAGAAGACAACTTTCTGGTTACATATCATACCCAGCAGAGAGCTTGTAGTTTAAATTAATAGTCACTCAGGGCCTAGTATCAGCAAAGTACTTTTAGTTTAAATTTAAAACACAGAAGAGAGCTTTCTGGTTTAATTTGGAACCCAGCAGAGAGCTTGTAGTTTAAATTTAATAGTCACTCAGGGCCTAGCATCAGCAAAGTACTTTTAGTTTAAATTTAAAACACAGACGAGAGCTTTCTGGTTAAATTTAGAACCCAGCAGATAGCTTGTAGTTTAAATTTCATAATAAGTCAGAGCCTAGCAGCAGCAAAGAGCTATAATTTAAATAAGAATATAGATTAGCACAAAAGGCAAAATAGCGTCAGTACTCTTTGAAGAGCAAATAAAGTCTTCTAGAGACCTTTACAAAGAGGCCTTCTACCTAGGGGGCAAGTTAGAGCCTAGCAGCAGCAAAGAGCTATAATTTAAATAAGAATATAGATTAGCACAAAAGGCAAAAGAGGGTCAGTACTCTTTGAAGAGCAAATAAAGTCTTCTAGAGACCTTTACAAAGAGGCCTTCTACCTAGGGGGCAAGAGACCTGTGAAAATTTTTCAATAGGTGTTAACACCAGGTGGCAGGACAAAAGGCCATTTTGAAAGACTCCTTCTATCCAAGCAAGGACTATTAATCATCCAGGAAGTTAGTCACAGCTTACCTCAGCAGCACAGGCATAAATAGCTCAACCAGAGCTCTGTGATCTTCAGTCTTGCAGGACTACAAAAGGGAACTGTTACTTCTGGAGAGAGATCTGCAATTGTGATTATATACTTCTGGGAATTTTCTGTAAGGAATTCTTTGTATTAAAGCTAATTAATCTGTGAACCCACTATTTTTTGTTAAATCAGTCAGGGCCTAGTAGCAGCAGTTTAAGTTTAAATTTTAAACACAGAAGACAACTTTCTGGTTACATATCATACCCAGCAGAGAGCTTGTAGTTTAAATTAATAGTCACTCAGGGACTAGTATCAGCAAAGTACTTTTAGTTTAAATTTAAAACACAGAAGCGAGCTTTCTGGTTTAATTTGGAACCCAGCAGAGAGCTTGTAGTTTAAATTTAATAGTCACTCAGGGCCTAGCATCAGCAAAGTACTTTTAGTTTAAATTTAAAACACAGAAGAGAGCTTTATGGTTAAATTTAGAACCCAGCAGAGAGCTTGTAGTTTAAATTTCATAATAAGTTAGAGCCTAGCAGCAGCAAAGAGCTATAATTTAAAATTTAAAATCAAATAAAAATATAGCTTACCACAGCAGCACAGGACAGGGTACTGTGTAGCAGCCCTCTTTTAATAAGTGTTATTTCCCTAACTCCCTCCCCACACCCCCCCACCCCTGGGATAATCGTAGCTTTATAGGTACTTACACATCTTAAAAGACAGGGAGTGCTCTCAGGTGCAACTCGTTACCCAAATCAGTCATACACTAAGGACCTGAGATTAATTAAGCTTCAAGTGAACAAGGTATATTAAACGTATTAGGTACAGTTTTATTAGTATAAATATCCATAGCAACCCTTAGGAAGTAAAGAACTTAAAGATCTAAACAAAAACTTAAAACTAAAGATGCAGACAGCAGTCCAGCAGCGAGATGGGGGCTTTCCAGTCTTTTGCATTGAGTGTCACATGTATGATTTTCTCCCAGTTGGTGAGAGGTCTTACGTGTGCACTAGATGCAAGGAGCTCTTTGCTCTCAGGGAACAAGTCTGTTCTCTAGAGGCTAGAGTAGCAGACTTGGAAAATATAAGAAAGACAGAGAGGTACATAGATGAGACCTACAGGGATATAGTCCTGAAGTCCCACCTCCAGTCTGGCAGCATCCCTGTTGCCATGGAGGAGAGAGGTCACGTGACAGGAGAGCATCACCCTGGTGTGGCAGGAAGTGATCCTGTAACTAGGACCTGTCCTCCAGGTGATGTAAAACCCTCTCGCACCGAGGACATTTCTCCAGGGCCATGTGCCCATAAGGGAAGGGTTAGGACAGCTGTTATAGTTGGTGATTCGATCATTAGGCATGTAGATAGCTGGGTGGCTGGTGGACATGAGGATCGCCTGGTAACATGCCTGCCTGGTGCGAAGGTAGCGGACCTCACGCGCCACCTAGATAAGGTCTTAGATAGTGCTGGGGAGGAGTCTGCTGTCTTGGTACATGTCGGCACCAATGACATAGGAAAATGTGGTAGGGAGGTTCTGGAGGCTAAATTTAGGCTTTTAGGTAGGAAGTTGAAATCCAGAACTTCCAGGGTAGCGTTCTCCGAAATGCTTCCCGTTCCACGTGCAGGACCCAAAAGGCAGGCAGAGCTCCGGAGTTTCAATGCGTGGATGAGACAATGGTGCAGAGATGAGGGTTTTGGATTTGTTAGGAACTGGGGAACATTCTGGGGAAAGGAGAGGCTCTTCCGAAGGGATGGGCTTCACCTTAACCGGGATGGAACCAGGCTGCTGGCATTAACCTTTAAAAAGGAGATAGAGCAGCTTTTAAATTAGATAATAGGGGAAAGCCGACAGTCACCCAAGAGCGGATGGTTCGGAAGAATGTATCCTTGAAGGATACTACCAAAAGCAGAGAGGTTCCAAAAAAGAGTAAAGTAGCCCCAAATGCCCTCGAGTATGGAGCAGACAGAGCTTAAAGATCCCAAATTACCCATGTCTACCAACAGCCAAATTAATATGAATAAAATACAGTCTCTAAAATGCTTGTATGCAAATGCTAGAAGTCTAAAAAATAAGATGGGAGAGATAGAATATATAGCACTAAATGAGAGGTTAGATATGATTGGGATATCAGAGACATGGTGGAAGGAGGACAACCAGTGGGACACTGTGATACCTGGATACAAACTATATCGTAATGATAGAGCTGATCAAATTGGTGGAGGGGTTGCGCTCTATGTTAGAGAGGGCATTGAGTCAGAAAAGATTAAAGTTTTGCAGGAAACAAAATTTGCTGTAGAATCTCTATGGATTGAAATTCCATGTAAAAAGGGGAAGGCGATGGCAGTGGGGGTGTACTATCGACCGCCTGGCCAGAATGAACAAATGGATGATGAAATGCTCAAAGAAATCAAGGAAGCTAACAAACGTTATAGCGCAGTAATAATAATGGGTGATTTCAATTACCCCGGTATCGACTGGGTCAGTGTCACAGCAGGACATGCTAGGGAGATAAAGTTCCTAGATGACATAAATGACTGCTTCTTGGAGCAGCTGGTTCATGAACTGACCAGAGGCGAAGCCATATTAGACCTAGTCCTTAGTGGAACACCAGATCTAGTGCAAGAGATAAGGGTGTTGGTGCCACTTGGCAATAATGATCATAGCATGATCGCCTTTGATTTAATTAGTGGAGGAGGGATAGTAAGGAAATCCACAGTACTACCTTTTAACTTTCGAAAGGGAGACTATGATAAAATGAGGAAAATAGTTAAGAAAAAACTAAAAGGAGCAGTTGCAAAGGTTAAAGACTTACATCAAGCTTGGGTGTTGTTGAAAAATACTATCTTGGAAGCCCAGACCAGCTGTATTCCACGCTTTAAGAAAAGTGGAAGGAAGTACAAAAAACTGCCAGCATGGTTTAAAGGGGAGGTCAGAGAGGCTGCATCTTTCAGGAAATGGAAAAAAGAGCCAAACGACAAAACCTGGAAACAGCACAAGCACTGGCAAGTCAAATGCAAGGCATTGATAAAGCAGGCAAAGGGAGAATTTGAGAAGAAGCTTGCTGCGGAAGCAAAAACGTGAAATAAAGATTTTTTCAAGTACATTCATAGCAAAAAACCTGTGAGAGAGTCAGTTGGTCCATTTGATGATAGAGGAGTTAAAGGGGCAGTAAGAGGCGACAAGGCGATAGAGGAGAGACTGAATGAATTCTTTGCTTCGGTCTTTACTGAGGAAGATGTAGGGATGTTACCTATGACTGAAGTGGTATTTAAAGGTGCGGAAGAATTGAAGGAAATATCGATACATCGGGAAGATGTATTACAACTATTAGATAAACTGAAGAGTAGCAAATCATCTGGGCCGGATGGTATACATCCAAGGGTATTGAAAGAACTGAAATATGAGATTGCAGACCTGCTATTAGTTATCTTTGAATTTTCATTAAAATCATCTGTAATACCTGAAGATTGGAGGATCGCCAATTTTTATTTATTTATTTATTTATTTATCTATTTCTTCTATACCGCCCCTTCCAGAGATCAGGGGCGGTTTACATGGAACAATTTAACAGTTTTGTATACGTTCGTATAACATTACATTGAACAAGAACTTTTTAACTTTTTACATATAACAGAACAGTAAATTATTAAAACTATTTACAAGGTGTATATCTTGATCAGAAGTTTCTAACTTTTTACAGGGAATAGGCAGCGAGCTGACATTTCTATTTACAGGTGTTATTTACAAAAAGGTTAGGATACAGTGTAGTGAATTCACTATTCAAGTGTGTGTGTGTGTGTGTGTGTGTGTGTGTGTGTGTGTGCGTGTGTGTGTGATGGAATGTAACACCAATTTTTAAAAAGGGTTCCAGGGGTGATCCGGGAAACTACAGACCGGTGAGCCTCACGTCAGTACCGGGAAAAATGGTAGAAACCATCATAAAGAATAAAATTACTCAGCATATAGATAGTCATGGCCTAATGGGAGACAGCCAACATGGTTTTAGACAAGGAAGATCTTGTCTTACTAATCTATTATGTTTTTTTGAAAGTGTGAATAAACAGGTGGACAAAGGTGAGTCAGTTGATATAGTGTGTCTGGACTTTCAGAAAGCCTTTGACAAGGTCCCTCATCAGAGACATTTGGCAAAACTAAAGAGTCATGGGATAGGAGGCAGTGTACTACTGTGGATCAAGAACTGGTTAAAAGATAGAAAGCAGAGGGTTGGGCTAAATGGCCAATTTTCCCAATGGAGAAAAGTGAATAGTGGTGTACCCCAGGGATCTGTGCTGGGTCCGCTGCTTTTTGACATATTCATAAATGACCTGGAAAGTGGAATAACGAGTGAGGTTATCAAATTTGCAGATGACACAAAACTTTTAAAGTTGTTAAAACCCAAGAGGATTGTGGAAAATTGCAAGAGGATCTTGATAAATTGGAAGACTGGGCATCAAAATGGCAGATGAAATTTAATGTCGACAAGTGCAAAGTTATGCACCTAGTGTGGTGAGGAGAGCTGTGCAGAGGAAATGGAATGGCAGGGAGAGGAGCCCTGTTCCTTTAAATCTGGAGAGAAAGGCAGTTCCCATAGAAACCACAAGCCTCCAAGGCAGAGTATTCCGAGTGCTAAGCTCCGCCCACCTAGTGATGTCAGGGCTAGGTTGTGCACTGATGAGCTGCACGTGGGCAGGAAGAAAGGCGTGGTGCCTGGAAACCAGCAGTTAAAACGTGTTTCAGCTTTAGAACAAATGGAAGGGAAAGAGGAAAGAGAAGAAGTGCAACAGGAAGAGGAAAAAGCACAGCAGAGAGGAACACAGCAGCAGCAAGATGAGCAGGCAGTGTTTGGAGTCTGTCAAGTTCCAGGAACAGTTCAAGTAAGAGGAGCTGATTCTAAAGGGGACAAGCCTGGAAGCAGAGACTTGCTGGGTTGGGAAAACTCACAAGCAAGAGTAAAGGAGAAACAGAGGGTGTCTGGAACCCAGTGCAGGACACAATTGCCAAGTCAGAGAAGTGTTTCCAGAAGGGGAAATAGTCCAAGACAGCATTTAAACACAGAAGGTAATGAGAATGTCTTTTCTTTATTTCCTAACCAAAGCCATACTGAAGGCATTGTTCAAGAGTTAAGAGACAGTGCTAAATGCTGTGTGCCCCTGAATTCTGGAAAACAAAGCTTTAGTAAACCCAGAGCTTATGCCAGTGACTGCCAAACCTCCACTCTAACCGAGCTTTGTAAATTCTTAAAAGAGAGAGAAACTCCATTGCAAAAGCCTGTGGCTGGAGACCATAGGAAACAGCTGTTGTTACGTTTGCAGGAGCTAATAAGGCAGGAGAAGAACCAGACAGCTGATGTTCAGGATAGACGCTGTGATTCAGGAGATGAAATGGATATAGACCTGCTGGAGGAGCCTAACGGTTCAGATGTTGAAGATATGCAATGTTCTCTATGTCTGGCTAAGAGCATGAATAACTGCTGAGTATTTGCCTAGCTAAAAGACTGTATCATGAAAGCCATTTAAAGACTTGTGCTGTGCATGGCTTGAAGAGAGGAAGCTGTTTTGAAAGTAATTGACAATGAAGCTAATCTGGAGCACAGATGAAGCTTCAGAAGCCTGTTCCTCACAGGAAGTGGAATATTAATGTTTTAAAAGGAAGTCCTGTATTTTTCTGTTCAACTTGTTTCACATTTTCGGGTTTTGCCATATTGGAGAATTATCCAGTTTATGTTGAGGTTCATTTTGAATTCAATGCGGAGGGGAAACCCCAAAATAAAATTCTCTGTTTTGCCTATTTACTGGGTGGTCACACTCCTTGCTTCATGAACTACATTACCCAGCAGCCTTCCTTGGCGGCCATCTTGAACAAGTAATTGTAGGGAGCAAGACAGGCGAGTTCACCTGCCCCCAGGCTACCGCCTGGACGGGTGACCTACGACAGAGTGGCGTAGTTGCTACGGATTTTTTTGGACCTCGACTACGCATGCGCCAGAATCGTGAAGCTGACAGAACAACTCCAAGTTTACAGGAAACTTCGTGGGAAGTTGAGCGAGTCCGTGACGGAGACTGCAGGTCCCGTGGTGACCCAACCTTGGAGCTGAGCGCGAAACACACCAGTACCAGGTAAAGGGTATCTAACTGGGCTGGCTAGGATACCGGTACTGGGAGGAGTACAGAGATTGGGAACCAGAGAGTAGTGCACCAATTGTGGTATCGCACTTGGGTCGTCTCTTTTCTCTTTTCTCGTTGCAGAGCAAAGATGTCGCTGGAAGTAAAAGAAGTCCTATCGTGGATTGCAAACCAGTTTGAGAGGCAAAAAGATCTGTCTCTGGAAATCCAGGAGCGGGCTGCTGCAAGGCTGGAGGCACAGCAGAAGCCGCTGGTCGACCTGATGCAGGCGTGGATGAAAGACTCCAAGAAGACTTCAGAGCCTAATCCACCACCTACAGAGTCGCCAGGACTGGGTTTGTCTAATATCTTTGGGCCATGGTCCAAGGACACATTAAGGTTTGGGCAATTGAGGGACAATGACAACCTTGATGACTTTCTAGAAGCGTTTGAGCGCGTGGCTCAACTGGCTGGTTGGCTAAAAGGACAGTGGGCAGTACGCTTGGCGTTATCGCTTACGGGCGAGGCGTTAGCGGCCTACCAAGCGGTGCCAGCAGACATTGCTAATGATTATATGGAGGTAAAACGTGCCATAAAGGAGAGGCTGGGTCTAACACCGTCAGTATATCACCAGAAGTTTCGGCATGCTAAACCAATTGCTGGTGAAACACCGAGAGCGTTGTTCCACCGCCTAAAAAGTCTGGCTACTAAATGGCTAGAGCCAGAGGGCAAAACGCTAGAAATGATAATTGATGTAATTATTTTGGAGCAGTTTATGACTTCTATTCCAGAAAAGATTCGTTCCTTCCTGATCTTGCAAGGGTGCAAAAATACGCAAGAAGCCATTACGCTCGCTGAGAGATTTCTCGAGGCAGATAGAGGAGCTCAAGAGCGGAGCCTATCTTTTGGAAAAGACCCTTATGCAATGTCAGAAAGTGATCTGAAGCCAAAACAGGTTGCTAAAGATGTTTTTCTACCAGATGTGAGAAGGAAAAATGTTAGGAAAGCATGTTTTAAGTGTGGGAGTGAGAAGCATCTACAGCGTGACTGTAGAATGAGAACCGCTTTGGTTTTGGATGATTCAGGGAAAACCAGGGAGGGTTTCCTATTGGCAGTCACTGTGCAAGGGATAGCAGCCAAAGCATTGTTGGATTCGGGTTTCAATCAGTCCATGGTGTCTAAGAACCTCTGGAACAGGATAAAAGCCCAAGGTAGGGAGACACCCCGTTTATCTACTGGCACAGTTAACATCAAGTGTGTCCATGGTACTGCGTCCACCTATCCCCTTTATCAAGTCCTAGTAAAAGGACTAGGAGTAGAAAAAGAGATACCTGTGGCCGTAGTATCCCAGTTACCCCAAGAAGTTGTGCTAGGAAGAGATTGGCCTCAATTCCAGAGGGGTATGCAGGAACGATTGGATAAAAAGGACGAGATAGAAGTCAAGAGAACTCCACCTAAGATGCCCAGTCCGAAGCCAGTGAAATCAGTAGTAACTCCTAAACCGTTGTTTGGGAAGGGTTCAAAGTCCACTCCACAATTTCCCAAGGAGGAGTCCAATAAGAAGCCTGTATTCGTATTGCGATACTGTAAGATGAGTCTGGAAGCTCGTGCCCCGAAGAGAGCCACCCCGCACGCGGCTGGTTTTGATTTGTACAGTGCCGAGGACATAATTGTCCCTAGGCATGGCAAAGCATTGATCAATACGGCACTGCAGATAGAAGTACCTATTGGCTGCTACGGCCGTATCGCGCCTCGATCGGGTCTGGCAGTAAAACATTTTATTGATGTCGGAGCCGGAGTAATTGATCCAGATTACAGGGGTGCAGTGAAGATTCTCCTATTTAATTTCAGATCGGAGGACTTTTCAGTGAGCGTGGGTGATCGTATTGCCCAGATCATCTGCGAAAGGATCGGATTCCCACCTCTGGAGGAGGTGTCTATAATTTCAGAGACCGCACGTGGAGCCCAGGGGTTCGGCTCTACAGGATATGCTGATCTGCAGGGACTGGCAGCGTCAGTGGAGGAAAAGGTGGACGATGACCTGGGTCCTCAGCTGGGGGATTGTTGGAAGAATCTTGAGCCAGGGATGGGAGAAGGCCTCTCCTGGACTCAGAAACAGGAATTACAACGCCTGATTGGAGATTTTGCTGATGTCCTGTGTAATGGGGAAAAGATATCCTGTGATAGAAAAACAGAGGAACCTAGGAGCAATAGGGCTGTTTCTAGCAGGAAGGAAGATATCAGGACACCCAGTTGCCAAGAGCAACACAAACATTCCCAGCCACGAGGGAAAGAACCCCGCACAGCTGATAAGCAATCCCCAGCTCATAGCTCTAATAGCTTTCACCTGGGAGGGGGAAGGGCTGGATTAGAGCCTCAGCAAATGTATAAGGGACGTTCACTAGAGTTAGTGAGCAGCAGTGGCAGTAGGAGGAGCAGGAGCTTTGGCTTTGGTAGCTCCAGAGAAAGCAGCTCAGGGAATTCAGAGAAGCCAGCAACAGGAAGCAGGAAAGACGTGGTGAATCAGAACCAGCTGGAGTCTGTGTGCAAGCTGAGGTCTGAATCTGGGAAGCAACGTCTGCCCTGGGCTGGTAGGAAAACTTACGTGTGTGACTCTGATTCTGAATGGGAAAGAGAAAGGCAGCTAACAGCTAATAGAGTTAATTGGAGGAGAAAGGCACAGAAACCTTTTAACCAAACCTCAAAACCTATTCCTTATAGTGAAGGCATTCACAAGGAGAAAGTACCAGTCAGGATAACTGGAAAGTATTTGCAAGCTTCAAGAAAGTGAGAATATACGGTGCCAGACATTTGTATGTTGGAAGAGGGTGCTGAGCAGCCTGAACGTAGAGAAAAGCCTCTAAGGTTTAAACCCCTTCTAAAAGGAGCAGTGCACAGACTTTCTCTTGCCTCAAACCCTGAAAGTAGGCCAATTAGCCAATGTAAAGCTGGATACAAGACTTTCTCACGTAGGAGTTATAAGGGACATAACTCTCATTATAATTATATGCCAAGATATGGTGATACAGACCCTTACCTGCTAGAGGAGATAGTAGGGAGGTCACGAGAGCTGGCAGAGGAGAATAATCTGCCAACACTTTATAGGCAGCAGCAGAGTGGTACAGATGATAGTCAGATTGAATCAATGATAATTGATCCACCAGAAACAGAATTATCTGACAATCAGATGGACTGTTCATTGGCTGTATTAAGTGATGTGGTTTCACTGTGCTGAAGAGATACAGTTGTGGAAATAATTTAACTGCCTGTTTAAAAGTACAAGACTTTACTTTATCCTATCCTTTTTGCCAGAGTGTATGGCTTATGTTTCTTTATTACCTGTGTTTGGAATCCGTCCCCGGGAGGGGAAATAAAACCCTGTCTTGACCTTAACCATTCGTGCCTCAACTACCTTATTGAAAAGGAGCCCAACTACAACCTTTCAATAAAAGGTCCCCCTGCAGCCCAACCAGTACGCTAACGCTACAGGCGGCCCAGGGTGTGACACCTGACGCCGGTGCCCGGAGAGACAAGGCTTGTCGCACATGAGATCCTGACGCCACCAGGGGAAGTGGTACGACAGCATCCGTACCGTCTGCCCGAAGCCAGGAGGCAAGAGGTGGTACAGCAAGTGAGAGAAATGCTCAATTTAGGAGTAATTGAGGAGTCTAAAAGTCCATGGAACAGCCCGATAGTGCTGGTTCCCAAGCCGGACGGATCCCTGAGGTTCTGTATCGATTTTAGGAGGGTAAATGCAATTTCCAAATTCGATACGTACCCTATGCCTCGGATCGAGGAACTCCTAGATCGATTGGGACAAGCTCATTATCTGACAACACTCGATATGACAAAAGGCTACTGGCAGATTCCCCTGACCAGGGAATCACGCCAGAAGACCGCTTTCAGCACGCCAGTAGGCCTTTTCCAATTCAGACGAATGCCATTCGGTCTGCACGGAGCAGCGGCTACGTGCCAGCGCCTCATCGACCTGGTGCTTCGTCCCCATCAGGAATACGCTACAGCGTATATGGACGACATTGTCATTCACAGTGTCAGATGGGATCAACATTTGTTCCGGGTGCGAGCGGTGTTACAGGCAATGAGGAGTGCGGGCCTGACACTGAATCCGGCCAAGTGTCTGTTCGGCGGCCAGGAGGTTAAATACCTCGGACATCTGGTGGGTCATGGAGTGGTGAAGCCCCTGGTGAATAAAGTTGAAAGCGTAAAAGCTTTTCCGAAACCCACTAGCAAGAAACAGATGCGCAGCTTTCTTGGCCTGGTAGGCTATTACCGGAGATTTATAGCGCATTTCGCAGAAAAGAGCGCACCGTTGTCTGACATGCTGAAGAAGAATAGGCCCAATCAGCTGAGATGGACTACGGAAGCGGACACAGCTTTTGAGACGCTGAAGGCTGTGTGCGGCCCCAGTGTTGCGTGGGGTAGACTTTGGTCTGCCATTCATTCTTCAGACGGATGCTTCTGAGACGGGGCTGGGAGCTGTGCTCTCCCAGAAGTACGATGGCGCCAAGCATCCGGTACTTTTCCTCAGTCGGAAGCTATCCCCGGCAGAAAGGAATTATTCTACAATTGAGAGAGAGTGCCTGGCTGTAAAATGGGCTGTGGAATCACTAAAATTTTATCTGGCAGGCAGAAGATTCCTATTAATGACGGATCACACCCCATTGAAGTGGCTTGGCCAGATGAAAGACCACAATCCCAGATTGACAAGATGGTACATGGCACTCCAAGCGTATGACTTCAGGATAGAGCATAGAGCTGGCAAGCTCCACCAGAACGCAGACGCATTATCCAGGCTCACCAGTGAAGAACAGGGTGCAGAGTATTCAGCGAGAATTACGTGCTGTGATACGAATCGCACCCCAGCCCGTAATATCTTAAGGGGGGGAATGTGTGGTGAGGAGAGCTGTGCAGAGGAAATGGAATGGCAGGGAGAGGAGCCCTGTTCCTTTAAATCTGGAGAGAAAGGCAGTTCCCATAGAAACCACAAGCCTCCAAGGCAGAGTATTCCGAGTGCTAAGCTCCGCCCACCTAGTGATGTCAGGGCTAGGTTGTGCACGTGGGCAGGAAGAAAAGCGTGGTGCCTGGAAACCAGCAGTTAAAAAGTGTTTCAGCTTTAGAACAAACGGAAGGGAAGGAGGAAAGAGAAGAAGTGCAACAGGAAGAGGAAAAAGCACAGCAGAGAGGAACACAGCAGCAGCAAGATGAGCAGGCAGTGTTTGGAGTCTGTCAAGTTCCAGGAACAGTTCAAGTAAGAGGAGCTGATTCTAAAGGGGACAAGCCTGGAAGCAGAGACTTGCTGGGTTGGGAAAACTCACAAGCAAGAGTAAAGGAGAAACAGAGGGTGTCTGCAACCCAGTGCAGGACACAATTGCCAAGTCAGAGAAGTGTTTCCAGAAGGGGAAATAGTCCAAGACAGCATTTAAACACAGAAGGTAATGAGAATGTCTTTTCTTTATTTCCTAACCAAAGCCATACTGAAGGCATTGTTCAAGAGTTAAGAGACAGTGCTAAATGCTGTGTGCCCCTGAATTCTGGAAAACAAAGCAAGAACATAAGAACATCAGAGATGCCATATTAGATCAAACCAAGGGTCCATCAAGCCCAGTATCCTGTTTCCAACAGTGGCCAATCCAGGTCCCAAGTATCTGTCAGGTTCCCAAAAAGGTATACAGATTCCACGCTGCTTATCCCAGGGGTAAGCAATGAAACGACTGGAAGTAGATTGCCAGGCCTTCTTCCACACAGAGAGTTTACGGCTCCTGGTATTCCAAGGAGACCAAAACCTATAAATCACTGAATAGCTACAAAAAAAAAAAGCAATACAAAAAATGTAGCCCAAACCTTTAAATCAGGTAATAAAAAAAGCAAATATCCATTTATTACATTTAATACATATCAAAATTAAACATTAAAATTGTTTAAAAGCAGAAAATCCACTTAGCTGAGTAACGGTAGAAGCAATGATCGTCTCACATCAAAGAGTGCAGAATAAATACACTCCCAATCTTCTTGTATATCTGGCCGGTCTCTAAGTTCATTCACCAGATCTGCTGGAATATAGGCAAAGCCACAGCATTTTCAGAGAACAGCTAAAAGACTAAGCCGCTATGAGTTGAAAAAGTCCCATAAATACACTGGCAAAAGCACAGCACAAATAGCTGGAGTTATATCCCTTCAGAGAGTGCTGTGAATTGAAAAAGCTCTTGCCCAACAAGAAAAATTCAGCATAAATGGCTGTGATCATGTCCACCTCTGGTAATAATCAGTCAAACAAAGAGGAAATCCCAAACCATGCATAGAACAGCAAGGGCAGACTAGATAGGCCATGTGGTCTTTTTCTGTCATCATATTTCTATGTTTCTATGTGAAACATCTTGTAATCTCAACAACAGAGAGTCACAGCTGCAAAGAATGACAGAACCCCTGGTAAATCTCCGTGGGATTCAGTCACTCATGCTGAGCACCAGAATGGATAATAAGAGTATTGCACCAACATCCATGCAAAAGTCCAACTCCGGCCAAGAGTGGTTAGGACAAGTACCTTGGGAGGAGTGGTCTAGTGGTTAGGACAAGGTACTTCAGGCTGGAGGGCCGGTGGTTCAAGTCCCACCTGGGGACAGCAATCTCAGGCTGGAGGGACTGGGATTTCTAGTCCTGTAGGCACTCCTTGTGGTCTTGGGCAAGCCACTTAACCCTCCATTGCCCATGTTCCCTGTAAGTATTAGCGTATGTGTCTCATATCCCCTCGTGTTAAATGTATCCCCCAATTGACCACTTTGACCTGGTGAAAAGTGGGATATAAATACAGCTAAATAAATAAATAAGAGTTTCGCCACACATGGCGGCTGTCTCAGGAACTCCTAAAAGACATTAAAACCAAAGGCTGAAACCAACATACAGAAGTAAACATATGTCTAAACCCAAATATACAACAAAATTGACACTAAAAAATATTTCAAGATGAACAATACCTCAAGGAGATATGTAGCCTGCCTAGACAATGGCAGGGCATTTCAAAGAAGAAACACTGTGTGTGCGCATAGTGGAGAGACATTTAAATACCAGATGGTAATAGGGCCCAAAGCATCTGAAATCTGCAAGAGTTTCCCGATAGAGAAGCCAGATGTTGCAGGCTTTTTCAATCTGTCCCCTAGTGATGAGAAGGATGCTCCTATTTTAGGGGACTGTTTATGGTCTGTGTTTCAGATACCAGCGTTTAGAAAATTTGAGAGTTACTTTAGGAAATATACAAAAATATTCAATTGCAGATACATGTCTCATATATGTGTTGAGGGAATCACCTTCCCATTTAGATGCTGGTTATATGAGAAAATTGTAACATTTCTTTGTGAAGGAGTTTATCCATCAGAGATGGGACAAATTATATTAACACCAATCCCAAAGGATCCAAAGGCAAGTTTAGAAGATGTGGCCAACTTTTGCCCGATAGCGAATATACCTTGCTTTGCGAAAATAATGGAAGCAATAGTAGCTGATCAACTGGTTCATGAACCGACCAGAGGGGAAGCCATATTAGACCTAGTCCTTAGTGGAACACCAGATCTAGTGCAAGAGATAAGGTTGTTGGGGCCACTTGGCAATAGTGATCATAGCATGATTGCCTTTGATTTAATTAGTGGAGGAGGGATAGTAAGGAAATCCGCAGTACTACCTTTTAACTTTCGAAAGGGAGACTATGATAAAATGAGGAAAACAGTTAAGAAAAAACTAAAAGGAGCAGTTGCTAAGGTTAAAGACGTACATCAGGCTTGGCTGATGTTAAAAAATACTATCTTGGAAGCCCAAACCAGCTGTATTCCACGCTTTAAGAAAAGTGGAAGGAAGTACAAAAAACTGCCAGCATGGTTTAAAGGTGAGGTCAGAGAGGCTGTTGTTGCCAAAAAAGCATCTTTCAGGAAATGGAAAAAAGAGCCAAACGACGAAACCTGGAAACAGCACAAGCACTGGCAAGTCAAATGCAAGGCATTGATAAGGCAGGCAAAGGGAGAATTTGAGAAGAAGCTTGCTGCGGAAGCAAAAACGCGAAGTAAAGACCTTTTCAAGTACATTCGTAGCAAAAAACCTGTGAGAAAGTCAGTTGGTCCATTAGATGATAAAGGGGTTAAAGGAGCACTAAGAGGCGACAAGGCGATAGCGGAGAGACTGAATGAATTCTTTGCTTCGGTCTTTACTGAGGAAGATGTAGGGATGTTACCCATGACTGAAGTGGTATTTAAAGGTGCGGAAGAATTGAAGGAAATATCGATACATCGGGAAGATGTATTACAACTATTAGATAAACTGAAGAGTAGCAAATCACCTGGGCCGGATGGTATACATCCAAGGGTGTTGAAAGAACTGAAATATGAGATTGCAGACCTGCTATTAGTAATCTGTGAACTATCATTAAAATCATCTGTAATACCTGAAGATTGGAGGATCGCCAATGTAACACCAATTTTTAAAAAGGGTTCCAGGGGTGATCCGGGAAACTACAGACCGGTGAGCCTGACGTCAGTACCGGGAAAAATGGTAGAAACCATCATAAAGAATAAAATTACTCAGCATGTAGATAGTCATGACCTAATTGGAGACAGCCAACATGGCTTTAGACAAGGAAGATCTTGTCTTACTAATCTGTTATGTTTTTTTGAAGGAGTGAATAATCAGGTGGACAAATGAGTCGGTTGATATTGTGTATCTGGACTTTCAGAAGGTTTTTGACAAGGTCCCTCATGAGAGACTTTTGGCAAAACTAAAGAGTACATAGTTTATCCTGTTCTGTATTTGCATACACTGTTTGACTTATACTATGTTTATTGATATAAGATGTTCCATGTAAAACAAACCCTGCTTTGTTGATTGTTGTTTACTGTAAACCGCATCTGATCTCTGGAAGATGCGGTATATAAATGAGTGTTAAATAAATAAAATAAATAAAGAGTCATGGGATAGGAGGCAGTGTACTATTGTGGATCAGGAACTGGTTAAAAGATAGAAAGCAGAGGGTAGGGCTAAATGGCCAATTTTCCCAATGGAGAAAGGTGAATAGTGGTGTACCCCAGGGATCTGTGCTGGGTCCGCTGCTTTTTGACATATTCATAAATGACCTGGAAAGTGGAATAACGAGTGAGGTTATCAAATTTGCAGATGACTCAAAACTATTTAAAGTTGTTAAAACCCAAGAGGATTGTGGAAAATTGCAAGAGGATCTTGATAAATTGGAAGACTGGGCATCAAAATGGCAGATGAAATTTAATGTGGACAAGTGCAAGGTTATGCACCTAGGGAAGAACAACCCAAACTATGGTTACACGATGCAAGGTTCCACATTAGGAACTACCACCCAGGAAAAAGATTTAGGCGTCATTGTGGATACCATGTTAAAACCCTCGGCCCAGTGTGCAGCAGCGGCCAAGAGAGCAAATAGAATGCTAGGTATGATAAGGAAAGGAATGGAAAATAAAACAAAAGATATTATAATGCCTCTATATCGTTCCATGGTGAGACTGCACCTTGAATATTGTGTGCAATTCTGGTTGCCGTATCTTAAAAAGGATATAGCGATTTTAGAAAAGGTTCAGAGAAGAGCCACCAAAATGGTAAAGGGGATGGAAGGATACTCCTATGAAGAAAGGCTAAAAAGGTTAGGGCTCTTTAACCTGGAAAAGAGACGGCTGAGGGGAGATATGATAGAAGTCTATAAATTAATGAACGGAGTGGAACGGGTAAACGTAGATCGATTGTTTACCTTATCAGAATATAGAAAGACTAGGGGACATGCAATGAAGCTACAGGGTAAACTATTTAAGACTAATAAAAGAAAATATTTTTTCACTCAACGTGTAATCAAACTCTGGAATTTGTTACCGGAGGATGTATTAAAGGCTGTTAGTGTAGCTGGGTTTAAAAAAGGTTTGGACAAGTTCCTGGAGGAAAGGTCCATAAACCATTATTAAGAAGGGACCCAGGATATCAATGCTTGAACCAATACAAGCTTTGTGGAACCTGTGTCCCTTGGGGAAACTGCTAGGTACATATGACCTAGATTGGCCACTGTTGGAAACAGAATACTGGGCTTGATGGACCTTGGTCTGACCCAGTATGGCATATCTTATGTTCTTATGTTCTTAACTTATTCAGTTTTTAGAAAAATATAATTGTCTTAGTGATGCACAAGATGGAGTTTGTAAAGGATATAACACAGAACTTCTTGTGGGGTTCTTAGTTTCAAATTTGAATAATATTTTGGCACAAGGCTGCGTTGCTGTCCTGTTACAGTTTGATCTAAGCTCTACGTTTGATATTGTTAATCATGAGATATTATTAGCCATGCTGGATTATTTAGGGGTGTTGGGCAAGGTAGCAGATTGGTTTGCGGCTTTTTTACAAAAGCGCATTTATACTGTCCAAGTGAAGAATGAATGTTCGACATCATGAAAGTCATCCTGTGGGATCCCTCAGGGATCACCATAGCCGAGGCAAGCGGACCCGGTGCTTCAGGCCCAGCAAACATGCACCCCCCCCCCTTTTCCTCCGCTCCTTCAACCACAAGAAGAAAACACTACACAAGACTCTTATGGGAACAAACTGGTCACAGCTTTATTAACCATAAAACATTTAAACATTCCAACATCATAAACCTTAACCAGCCCCAGCGGAGTAGTGCCACACCAGCCATACCTTAGCAAAGTGCATTACCACTGCTACGGCCATAAACCTGCCCCGGCAAGCTTCCAATCCCTTTCCCCGACTTCGCCATGCACATAGCAAAGGTCGGCCAGGGTTTGTCCAGGTCAGGGGCACCCCACCCCCGCCCAAGTGTACCCTGAGGCACCGGACCCCGGAAACCTCCGGGATCCCGCCACCGGCACAGATGACAACTCTGTCTCTGCGCCGCCCCCCAAAACACAAAGCTGCGACCAGCGAGCGTCCCGCAAAATGACATACTCCAAAGCCTCCTGCCATTGAGGAGCAGATCCATGCCAACAGGAGACAAATGCACACCATCACCTCTATAGAGCCCCTCACAACCCACTTCTACCCATGAATGCATGATCTGATAACCCCCCCCCGCTCACAAATCCAACGCCCAATCTGCCGGTTTATCTTAGTCAGACCCCTGGTCCAACGCTGCTGACTCCAGCACGCCGGCCGCAGGATAATGTCGGACCACAGCAAAATAGTCCCCGGGAACATTCGGAGAACAGCCTCAAAGTCCCGCTGCGCGGCTCTGATCAGCTGTCGACACGACCAGGAGACAAGGTCATTGCCCCCCAGATGCACAAGCAGCACTGCCGGTTGTCGCGACGTCCTCCTGTAGTGCCGAAGCAAAGGGAGCAGCTGCATCCAACGGAGTCCTCGCTCACCCAGCCATGATACCGACACCACAGCAGGATCCATCCCCAAATTCAGGCCCACAGGCCTTGTCGCAGCACGCCGTCCCGCCCAGTGGACAAATGAATGCCCAATCACCCAGGCTCCACCAGGCTCGAGACCCCCATCTGCAAAACAAATGAACAGTTAGTATCCCCACCCCCCGAACACAGCCGACCACTCACAAACAAACATAACCCTTGAACGCCTGAGATCGCCATCTCCCAATGCTCATAATATCATTATCGGGCAGCCCGGACCCCGCTGCACTCGTGGCCGCACCAATACGAAATGAGTGAGGCGCGAAGCGCATGGGGTCCTCACCCAGAAAACGCAGCACCAGCCGCAGCACTGCAGTTACTTGAAAACGGGTCAACACCCGCCCGTCCGCATGCAGAAAATGACCCCCAGCGCGATCGGGACGCACCTGAAGATACCGCCTCACCGCCCCCACAGGGCACGACACGAGCCCCGTGACCTCCCTCAGTATGACCCACAAACCCCTCCCCCGCTGATCCGTCTTGGATTTCACCAAAAGGATCCATAGCTGCCCTGCCTCCAAGCGCGCATGGTGCCGCTGCAGGGTACTCCCGCCCCCCACCCTGCCAGAATTCGCCACCAGCTCCCCAATGCGAAAGGCCCCAAAAAAGGCAAGACAAAAAACCGCCCGGAATAGCACAACCTCGAAACCGGATGTAGCCACCCGAGGCAATACTGTCAGTAGTCTTACCAGCAACTCGTGCATAATGGGTCTACGCGGATCCGGGAGCGACGGCCATACCCGCTCCCACCCTTGCAGGAGCCTGCGCGCCAAGACTCCTCCCGCAGACGATCCCCACCCCACCGCACTCACAAAAAAGTTAAACCCCGCCAAATGCGAACGCACCGCCGACCTGGACAACCCGCGACCGTGGGCCTCAGCAATATAACAGCCAATGAGGCCCTCTGGCACCCTGCCTGCACACCACCCCCGCTCCCCCAAAAATTCGGCCACCTTGTCACAGCCACGCTGGTACGCCAACCATGTCCAGCCGCCACCGAACTCTGCAGCAAGCTCAGCATCCTGCCAGGCCAATGCTCCACAATGTCTCTGGGACTACGGATCCTTCTCTGTCCGCCTCCGGGGCCAACGCACGAAACCGCTCCCACTGAAAATGAGAAAGAGCATCAGCTATCGCATTACTACAGCCCGGGATATGCCGAGCCCTCACAGCTACATTCAACTGCAGGCATGCCAATACCACTTCCCGCATCAACCCCGCCACCTGCAAACACTTGGGAGAGAAACGATTGACTACGCTGACTACAGCTTCATTATCACACCACCAAACTATCCGCCGATCGCGCAACTTATCCGGCCATAATTCCAATACTACCCGCAGCGGAAACAATTCCAGGAAAGTTATGTTGGTGGTCAAACCCGAGGCATGCCAAGCCTGTGGCCACCTAACGGCACACCAGGCCCCGCCAAAGTACACCCCAATCCCGCGTCCCCCGCTGCATCCGTAAAAAGCTCCAACTCCGGGCTAGAGACCTCAGCCCCCAGCAGAACCGAAGTCCCATTAAAATCCTACAAAAAACGGCTCCAAACCCGCAAATCAGCCTTCATCACTTCCGTGACTCTAATCCGGTAGTACAGCCTCCGCACCCCCGCAGTTGAAGCCGCCAGGCGCCTGGAAAACACCCTGCCCATGGGTATCACCTTACATGCAAAGTTCAAAGAGCCTACCAAAGCTTGCATCTCCCACAAGGCAATCTTGGAGGATGCCAATACGGTAGCCATCAACCCCCGCAAACCGGCCACTTTCTCCGGAGGCAAATGCGCTATCATATCCATGGAGTCCAACTCCACGCCCAGGAAGGTGAGCCGCGTCGTAGGGCCCTCCATCTTATCCGCTGCCAAGGGCACACCCATCTCCTGTGCTAAGTCCCAGAACCCACTCAACAACTGCTGACACCCATCCGACTGCGCCGGGCCCACAAACAGGAAATCATCCAGGTAGTGCACAACATTCCCCGAGCCCTTCTTCTGACCCAACACCCACTGCAAAAATGTGCTGAACATCTCAAAATAGGCGCAAGAGACAGAACAGCCCATTGGCATGCATTTGTCAAAATAATACTCCCCCACGAAAACAAAACCCCAGCAAAGGAAAAGAGGAAGGATGCACTGGCAGCAAACGGAAGGCCGACTCAATATCAACCTTAGCCATCAATGCCGCCCTCCCCGCCAATCTCACCAACTCTGCAGCCCTATCAAATGAAGCATACCGCACTGTGCAAAGCTCACGTCGAATATGGTCATTCACCGACGCGCCCAATGGACAGGACAAATTGTGTATGAGCCGGAACTTCCCCGGCTCCTTCTTAGGGACGATCCCCAGTGGCGAAATCACCATGTCCAGGAAAGGAGGGTCACTAAACGGACCTGCGATACGCCCAAGCTCCAACTCCCCCGACAACTTGACCTGCAGCACCGTTGCGAAATGCCGCACCGAAGGCGAATTCCGGGCGCTAGAAGCCACCACCATGCCCCGCACTGGAATACTAAATCCTGACCGAAAACCCTCCCCTAACACCTCCCTATCCCGCCTTCTCGGATACCGCTGGAGCCAAAAACGCAAGGCATCCAACCGTATCGGAGATGGCGCCCGGCTACCCAACTCATTGAGGTTTGGGTCTGGGCCCTGCGGCACCGTTGGACCCCTTTCTGCTGCACTTAGTCGTGGAGTGCCCCCCGCCACAAATGGAGCAGGAGTGCTTGAATTTACAGTCTGGAAAGGGGCAGGTAGTCCTGTTGAATCGCCAGCACACATCGCTGACCCCTCCCAAGCTAGCCTTCTGCTGCAACCCACCCACCGACTGAAAGGAACGACCACCCCCCCGGCACACCAACCGCACCCCCCCTCCTCCCACTACCCCCCCCCCCCACCAAAGCCCGGTCTAGCAGACATTTGCGTCAACCAGAGGTGTATGTCCTGCGTGCCCCAGGACAACAATCTATTCTCCTCCATCTTATCCCTAAACTTCTCCTCGTAATTTAACCACGCCCAACCCTCGTGGGTCTGCGACGCCTCCAAAATAGAATCCGCATACGCCAGCAACATACCATAATGCGCCAGCGAATAATGCCCCCACACACTGGCCAGGTGCAGAAAGGCCCGAGTCCAATTTACCACATTGCGCACCACTTTCCTAATCCGACCCGCCTTCTCATCCTCCTTCCTCTTCTTCCGTCTCTCCCCCGACCGCTTTCTACCCTCCAAAAGCCGAAAGATATCGATGTAACGCCGCTTCCGTATCTTACGTCGCAGCTTCTTCGGGACCCCCTCCCAAAGCTCCTGTAATGCGACCACGGATGGGGCCCCACCCCCAGCCCCGGACCCTGACACCCCGCCGCTGTCCCCCACCTGACACCCCACCTCAGCCCCAGACGATGATGACGACTCACCCGAAGAGGAGGAAGAAGACGACCCAGAGCTACGCTGACGACGGCAAGAACGACGCCTCCGTTTCCCAGATCCACGCCCCGCTTTGCCCCGCCCAGGCAGGATGAAAGGCCCCACACCCTGGTCCCCCGACAACTCACCTGTCGCCTGTCCATCCGGCTGAGAAGCCGCTGCGGGCACTTGAACCACCTGGCCACACTCTCCATCAAGCTGACCTGCTTCGACCAGGCCCCCGCTGGCCGCCACCCACGTGGAACCACGCCTCACAGCCGCTTCCCCGTCAGCTGACTGCATCTGAGTTGGACTCACTGCACTCTGCCCCCACGAAGGCTGCATCATCCCTCTCACCTGTGGAGATAAAAGAGAAAAAACAGGGGGGGGAACTGCCAGAGACCACATGGGGGACCACGCCGCACCCCATTCCGCAGCCAAAGTACCTTGGCCCCCACTTACCCAATGTTCCCAAGGGGACGGCTCCCCCCCTGCCCCAAATCCCCCCTGCATCGACGGCCACCCTGTATGGAAGATAGCCCCCTGACCATAAGGTGCCCAACCCGGCTGCACCAACCCACCTTGCCCCTGCCCACCATTAGCATTCACCCCCCACCACTGCCAGCACCCACTTCACTCACACTCCCCCCAGTGTCACCGCTCGGTGGCACCCCGCTCCCGCGCTGTGCACCGCCAGCCCGTGAAGACCCACGTGGTGTGTGCCCCCTTGCTCGGCCCCCCTTACCCGGGAACCTCCCCCCCGTGCCCCATGCACCCCCTGAGTTCCCCCCCTCCCCGAGTCACCCCCCGCAACCCCAAAGCACCTACCCCCCTAGCTGCAACCCCACGCAACCCCCTGCCAGCAGCAGAACACCCCACTACACTCCCGACCTCCCCTTCGCCCCCTCTTACCCCACCTACTGCTGTCTCCGCCCTGGAAGACGGACGACGGGTCCCTGCGGCCTTACTCTGCCCGCCTGCCCTGCCCACGCAACCCCCGCGGTGTGGCATCAGTCCCTTCTCACCACCCGACTCCCCCAACTAAGCTCAGCTGGCTTTAGTTGTGTTTGTATGCTTAAGTAGCCTGAAACCACTGCACCTCTATCTGTGTTGCTTTTTTTTTTTTTAAATTATTAAAACTGAAAAAACCTCCACATTACAACTGGAAAGCTGAAAATGTAACTAAATAGTGACATGCAAAATGTCTCAGCATAGTTATACACTCTTCAAAAGCAATATTTCTTATTAGAGATGTATATTCTCTAGCAATTAAAGGTCTCAGTTCTAAGAGGAAGCCAATAGACTCAACTAATCGTCTAGTGGACTTATATCCTTGTTCACATCAGTGACCTTTTTGCAGAAGAGTGTAAATCAAGGTTTGTTCAAAAATTATTAATGAATAAAGTGCTTAACTTTCAGGAAAATTGGGCTTGCATTGTCCCGACGCTGACAGACGCGCCACTTCGTGCGTTTCACCCTTGTATAGGTTTCGTCAGGGGAACTTCATGAAGCACTAAAACAGATGAAAAACATGTTCATAGGTAACCAGCTTTCAACAATACTTTATAAGAAAGCAACGAACACTATAAAAAGATCCATAACTCATTAGAATACTGCACCTCAAACCCAGAAAGTCCATTCTTATTCAAAGACGGTGTTTGTGAGAATCGTTGAAACTCCGCGCATGCGAAGTACTTATATAGAACACATGTGATCATGTCATCCAATCAGCTGTAAATTACAGACACACCTCCCATTCAACTCTGGCATTAAGCCCTTCAGGGATTGTAGATTGTAATTTAAAGATCCAGCGTTGTTCATTAAAGAGCAGGGTCTGATCAAGAGACTTCCCACCGTAGGCTGTTTGGATCTGCATAATGCAGAAACATCGTAGATCAGAAAATTGATGATGGTGTTGAAGACAATGGTCTACCATTGGCGCCTCTCTCCGTTGGCATTTAAGTTTGCTTTTATGTTCTAGCATGCGCGTTCTAAACATGCGATTAGTCTTCCCAACATACAGCAGCGCACAGGGGCACCGAACCACATATACCACCTGTGTGGAGGTGCAAGAGGTGACATCTCGCAATTTGTAGGTTGTACCGTGATAATCAAACTCAGTCAGTTCTTGCATAACTTCACAAATGGTGCAAGCCCCACATCTCCGATGTCCTGCAAGTAGAGGTATATCTGATGTCAGTTCCCTTTTCAAAACCGTCGGACATAAGATCTCCTTAAAATTCTGTTGTCTTGTCCAGACACAGCAAACCTGGTGTTGCTCTAAACCCGGGATGCTATTGAGAACATTCTTGTGACGCTTAAGGCTGCGTTGCAGATGATGACTATAGGGAGAAAAAGACGTGATCAGATTGATATGCCGCTCATCAAAAGCCCGGTTATGAACCAAAGGCGGGCGGAGCATCAAATCCCGATTACTGTATAGTGCTCTTTTATAAGCCGTAGTAATGACCCTATCTGGGTAACCTCTCTGTCGAAACTGATCTTTCAAAATTTTAGCTTGTGTTTTGAAATCTCGTATATCAGAACAATTTCGCCGATACCGGAAAAATTGTGACACTGGCAAGCTGTTACGCAAAGACACAGGATGTGCACTAGAATAGTGCAAAAAGGTATTTTTAGCTGTCGATTTGCGATGAACAGAGGTATTCCATCCGGCTGGGGTCTTCTGAATAGACACATCCAAAAAAGTAACTTCCTGAGCATTATAAGTAAGAGTGAATTGAATATTATTCTCTCTCTCATTAAGCCACTTAAAAAAAGATTGCAACTGCATCTCAGATCCACTCCAGAGGACAAAAATGTCGTCAATAAACCTTTTCCAGAGTTTTACTGAATCTTTGAAAGGGGAAACCGCTAACCATTTTTTCTCGAACCATTGCATATAAAGGTTCGCGATGGAGGGCGCACAGGTGGCGCCCATCGCCACCCCTGTGAGTTGATGATAAAGCTCTCGATCAAAAAGGAAAAAATTATGGTTCAGGATAAGTTCAGTAAATGCTGATAGAAAATCCAATTGTGCACGAGACAAATCTCCCCTCTCTTCCAATGCTTCCATTACTATTGTTCGAGCAGACGATTGCGGAATAACTGTATAAAGTGAAGTGATATCTAGTGTCACTAAAATCAAATCAGGTAACATAACCAACTGTTGGTGATCTTCCAGAATACACAAAAAATGAGTGGTATCTTTAATAAACGCTGGTATGGAAGACATTAGAGGCCGTAAAAAGGAGTCGAGGTACACAGACAAAGGTTCCAATACTGATTTACGAGTGGAAACAATTGGACGTCCTGGTGGGTTAATGAGGTTTTTGTGAACTTTGGGAACCAAATAAAATTTGGCTATCGTTGGATTCGGTGAATTCAAATATATGTGTTCTTTTTTAGAGATAAGACGTGTCGCAAGTGCAGCATCAGTTAGAGCTTTTATTTGTTGTTGTAGACATGGTGTTGGGTCAGTCTGCAGGACTTCATAAACTCCCTTATCTGTAAGTTGACGAAAAGCCTCTGTATAATATTGATCACGGCTTAATATCACTATTCCTCCACCTTTGTCAGCGCGTCGTATAACAATATCTGGTCGAGATCGCAATATCCGAAGCACATTCCTCTCAGCCTGACTAAGTACATATTTAGTACTAGAATGAGCAGATTCTACTCGCTGCATATCCTGTAAGACCAGAGCACGAAAAAGTGACAAGGAAGGATGTAAGGGACCCGGAGGCATCCAATTGGACTTCAACAATAGCGGAGCTCGAGTGTTGGTATCTAAAGGCTGATCAGACGAAGGGTGATCATAATTATGAAAAAACATTTTAAGATTAAGTTTACGAATCAGTTGTTCAAGATCCAATCGGAACTGAAACGCATCAAAGCGAACATGGGGAACAAAGGATAAGCCTTTCTCCAAAAGAAGAAGTTGGTCAGATGGTATATCAATTCCAGAAATATTAAAGACTAGGGAACTGGTGTTTTGCGTCGAGAATTGTCCCCTCGTTGTGGTAACTGTCGTTCTCCCTCTTTCTTTTTCTTTTTCTCTTCTTTTTGTATCACCTGGGGAAAATCCTTTCTGCGGGAACCTTCTCCTGAATCAGCAGAATCAGTATCATCAGAGGTATCGAAGGTGACCCGTTTCTTCTTTGGTCTATCCTTCCGTTTTGCGTTCATCCAAGGATAAACATAACCTCTGGTATAATCCTCGTAATCACGACGCAATTTCTTCTCTTTTGTCTTTCTAACCTCATCCTGAAGCGTTTTAACTTGTGTTTCAATCTGCTCCAGTTTTTGTTCTACTTGTTCAGACTTGTCTTTATCGTTTTGTTTCAGCTGTTCCATATGATCTTCAATCTCTCCAGTTACTGCAGCGAGATTAGTAGTAGTGGTATCAATGATGTGGACCATAAGGTCAAGGGAACATTTATTTAAAATTTGGTTCCATTTATCAAGAAACCCGCTGTCTGTATTAAATAATCGAGGTTCCTTATAAATTCGTAACCCCCTCGGGATGTTTTTTAAACAGCTCCCCTGCCAACCACCGTCAACCTGCCACAAGCTCCCCACAGCCCTCTCACCCCCCGCAGGCAAGGGACCCCGCCGCCAACACTCCAACCGGCCCACCGTCCACACTTGCCTCGCTTTTCCAGCTGCCCGGGCCCCGCCGCCGTGCTGTAGGCCCCAATCCGCCGGACACACAAGCAGAAGCAAGCAGCCACCGGTTAGACCTCCGCGCCCGCAACTGACCATGCGGAGGCCCCAGCCTACTCCTCCTCCCGCCGCGCCCACCCGACAGTTCGCCCATTGGCTCCCACGTGGCCGCATTCGCCGGGAGCCAATGGATTTAAACCGCCTCGCCCACGTGCCCTCAGCCTCGGCCACGCGCAGGGTCCCCGCACCGGGCCGCGCGCCCAGTTACGGTCGGCCGCCGGGACCCTGCCCGCGGCCTCACTAATTATCGCCTATTTTGTTTAATATTTTGACAATATCATTAAGCTGGATATTAGACAGGGGAGGTATTAAACATATACATTTATGCGGATGATATTTTAGCACTAGCATCCTTCCCTGTAGATTCGAAAGACTGTTATAATATGTTGAAAGAAGTCATCTTAACATTAGAAAAATGGGCGGCATTGCTTTGTTTATGGATGAATGTGGCGAAAACAAAAGTTTTGTGTTTAAACAATGGCTAGCAGATTCCCATATAACTTTTGGATGCCATTAAAATTTTGAAGCTCCAAAGGGATACTTAGATGAAGATTTATCCATGGATCCACAGGTCAATTCAATAACATCTAAATGTTTTTTGAAGATGTGGCAACTTTGAAGATTGTGACACTTACTTTACAACTGCATTTTTTCAATTAATAGTACAAAGTATGGTATTAAATTATTTAGATTATTGCAATATAGTTTTATTAAATGTTTCAAGACAACAGATTAAGAAATTACAAAATTTGCCAGAATACAGCAGCAAGGCTGATTTTCACAGCTAGGAAATCTAACCATGTATCACCACTTTTTGAAAAGCTTCACTGGTTGAGGATTAGGGAAAGAATACATTTTAAGCTGTATGTGATGATACATAAATCCTTTTATGGATCGATGCCGAGTTCTTTTTTGGATAGCTTATTGCCATGCTTGAGGATTAGTTCTAAGCATCTTCAAAACTCCTTGATGTTAGTTTTTCCGTCAAGTCAGGGTTTAAGTAATAAAAGAAGGTTTGGTAATACAGTTGGGTTCAAAGCAGCGGAATTCTGTGCTAAATTACCTGCAACAGTAAAGGGGATTTCTTTGATTACTATGTTTCTAAAAAAATTAAATCTTGTTGTTCTTTTAATATTTTACTTTGGTAAATGTTTTTAGATATGTTATTGTAAACCACATTGAACTAATTTCTATTGGGAATGCAGGGGTATAGAAATGTTTAGTAATAATAATAATAATAACAATAATTATAAATGTCTCTATTAGATCTCCCCTATCCTGCCTTTCTTCTAAAGTATACATAGTAAGATCCTTAAGTCTGTCTTCATATGCTTTATAACGAAGACCACTAACCATTTTAATAGCCACCTTCTGCACTGACTCCAACCTGCTTATATCCTTTTGAAGGTGCAGTCTCCAGAATTGCACACAATTCTCCAAATGAGGTCACACCAGAAACATATATAGATGCATTTTTTATGTTGGCCATTCCTCTCCCTATAAACCCAAAAATCCTTCTGGCTTTCGCAGCCTCCTTAACTACTTTAAAATCGTCAAATACAATTATGCCCAGGTCCCGCTCTTCTTTCGTGGATGGAAGTACCTCACTCCCTACGCTGTATCGCTCCTTTGAATTTTTACAGGCCAAATACATGACCCTGCATTTTTTAGCATTAATATAAGTTTGTTCCAGAGGCAACAGAAAGTTAAATGACTTGCCCAAGATCACAAGGAGAGTCAGTGGGATTTGAACCCTAACTTCCCAGCTCACTGGTTTAACCACTTGCTAACTCAGCCACACCATCACTGAAGAAGGATCCCAGGGCTAGTCTTCTTTGGCATAATTTGCCTTTACTCCAGTTACTGTGTCTGTGTCCCCATGGTTATGCTGAAGCTCTTTGCTCAGAAGAGCATTCTATTTCAGTGGAAATTCAAGATGAAATACTAGTGCAAACTCCTCTCTCTACTAAACGTTGTAGAGTAAGCACAAACCTTTTCATGTGGATGGATGATCGTGTCAGCTAAGTATGATACGATGTTGTGTAGAATATGCTATAATGTTTAAAGTAAGGCATGTCCTCTCAGTGACTCACTTTCTTTGCTTGATACATGTTGGTTCCTTAGTTTAGTTTCACTCTTGTGCTCACAATGGTGTATTATCCTAGTTGTTTGCTAGAGAAGCAAATAGAGCCACCCTGCTGGTTAGACCAAGTTTGCAAGAGGACTCACTAGCCAAGGTTCCAATTCTCTTGCGGGCAGTGTCTCCAAAAGGGTTAGTTTTTCACAGTGAAAATATAAAATGTTTCTGGGTAAAGCAAATATGAATCAACTCACAAATCAATAAAATAATAAGGAAGGAAAGATCTCAGAAGTTTAGGAACCCCACTTTGCTGAAACAGTTACTTGGAGTTCAAGTTACAAACATTAGTTAGTAAAACTTCCTAAAGTCCTTTATTTTTCTCACCAACATTTTAACTCTTTTTTTGAAAATAAGAAAAGGGACTTGAAGACCTAAATATGCATACCCTTAAGGAGAGGAGGGACAGGGGAGATATGATATAGACGTTTAAATGCTGAAAGGGTATTAATGAACAAATAAACCTTTTTGAAAGAAGGGGAAGCTGTAAAAATAGAGGACATAAAATAAAGCTGCAAGGAGGTAAACATAAAAGCAATGTCAGGAAATACTTTTTCACTGAAAGGGTGGTGGATGCTTGGAATGCCCTCCCGATGGAGGTGGTGGGGGCAAATAAAGTGACGGAATTCAAAATGGCAGGGGACAGACAAGGTGGATCCTTTTATAGCAAGAGGATAAAATCAAAATAAACTTAACGATCTTTTATACTTCAACAAATAAAGGGGGTGACCTGCTCAGAGTGGTGGGTACAATCCTGAACAAAGGCATAGAGGGGACTGGCCTACACGGAGCAGCGGATACACCTACCCCAGCTACCTTACTGGGCAGGACACTATTGGTCTTTATCTGCCGTCATATACTATGTTACTTTATTTATAAAATATATAAACAAAGTACTGATCTTGTTTATGGCAGCCTGATAACCCAGAAAGAGCTCTCTTATTTCTGGCAGCTCTGTACCTCGACAAAAGCCTTTGGGGCACATACCACTGTGTCAGGGCACAACCCACTGGCTGCTGCTGCTCACTGCTGTTCACTTAAGTCATAAATCATGCTGCTCTTATCTGAGGGCACTTTCACTTCTTGACGACTTAGTTTCCACATATCATGATAGGGTAATTTTATGACAGCTTGTCTATGCATCAGGCCAAAAAGGCACCTTTCCAAGCCTAGCTTATAAAGACATAGCCTGTGTGTCTTTATGAGATACTAGCACAAATCCTACTGAAATCCCAGCTAAATTGAATCCTTGGAGAGTAGTTGTAAATGTTCACATGTAAAATGTGCATTGCATTCGTATTAACCTCCACCCAAACTATTCCCCAAACATGCCTACACTCAGGTCGCATAAAAGTATATACGTCCTTATTTATTATATTTTATTTATTTGCAAGTATTTCTATATCGCCCCTTCCTGAGATCAATGGTGGTTTACAATATAGCAAACCAAACCATAGTACATAGAACTCATGATTGCAGTGCAACGTTATCTTCTAGTAACTATTTCCAAGAACTATTTACATGAACTATTTACAGAAACACTATTTACAGATCAAGTCAGACAGCTAAAGAGATGAGCAGTTTGTATGCAGCATTTTTACAGTGTAGTTAGTTACAATGGGTAGGATTGTAATTCATGGAACATTATTACTATTGAATTAAGTGTTGAATTTGTAGTTGTTATGGCGTAGATGTTGAGTAGAGTACAGAGTGTGATATTGTGGTACGTGTGTTAGTTGGGTTATCTTCATTCCCGCTAGTTCTATCACTATAGTGATCAACAAATAGGTGGGTTTTCATTTTTTTCTGGAATGTTTGTAGGTCCTTAATTGCTCTTAATGCATCTGGTAATGCATTCCAAAAGATAGGTGCTACATAGGTGAAAGCTCTGTTACTTGTTGCTTTGTTTGTTTTACGATAGTCAGTGGGTACTGATATTGTGTTATGTGTACAGCCTCTTCTGGTCCTATCAGTGTTTGGTAAAATGATTAGTGAGGATAGGTAAGAAGGTGCAATGTTGTTGATAAGTTTAAAGGTTATAATTAGTATTTTATAGTGGATCCTACTTGCGATTGGCAGCCAGTGGAGATTATATAGAATGGGTGTGATATGATCTATTCTATGGGAGTTGCATATTATACGAGCAGCAACGTTTTGTGCAATTTGGAGTTGTGCTGTGGCCTTCTTTGGTAAACCTTGCAGTATACTGTTGCAGTAATCGAAATGTGGCATGATCAATGCTTGGAGCACAGATCGGAAATCATGGCTGTCAAGCAATGGCTTTAGGTGTTGTATCATTCTTAACTTGTAAAATATTGATCTAGTGACTGATTTTATATGAGATACCATGCTCAGTGATTAATCAATAGCGATCCCAAGGTATTTCACTTTGTTTTTTACTTCTAGATGACGTTCATGTAACATGAGATTTGGTGGTATAATAAGGTTTTGGTTTCTGTTAATGTAAAGAGCTTCAGTTTTGTTGAAGTTTATTTTTAGGTTATGTTCATTTAACCACTTTGTTGCTTCAATAAAGCATGTTGACAGCTTATTTGGTGTAGGATTTACTAAATCTATGGGGATGTATATCATAATGTCATCCGCATAAATATGGTATCTGACTTCTATTTTTTTAAAGATGTTACAGATGGGTTGGAGATACAGATTAAAGAGTAAAGCTGATAGTGATGATCCTTGCGGTATGCCTTGATCTTGTTTAAATATTGCTGATATCTGTTCGCCTATTTGTACTAGTTGGGTCCAGTCAGTTATATATGATTGAAACCATCTGTATACAGTGCCCTCCAGGACTCCCTCCAGCTCTGCCACCGTCCCGCGTGCAGCTCTCCCAGGAGGTATCGAGCCGCCGGGACCGAAGTTCTGCCCCTACACGTCGGGCTGAGCTGCCAAATCGGGGCAGCCAGCCTGGATTTAAAACAAAGCGCCATCGGGCGCAGGACTCCCTCCAGCTCTGCCGCCGTCCCGCGTGCAGCTCTCCCAGGAGGGATGGAGCCGCCGGGACCGAAGCTCCGCCCCTACACGTCGGGCTGAGCTGCCCAATCGGGACAGCCAGCTGGGATTTAAAACAAAGCGCCATCGGGCGCGCCCATGCCTGGCAGGCCCGTGTCTTTGGCAGGACCCTTAGGCACAGCCACAGGAGCAGCCACAGCACAACCACAACCCCAAAATAAGAAGGCCCAACAGTAGATTGACAGCATCAAACTCCAAGAGAGGACCCATCAGCAAAAAGAAGAAGCCTAAAGCTACATCTTAAGTAGTCCACCCAAACGCAACATGGCTGCAACCATATACCTGCTGATATTCCTCCTCCTAACCCAACTCATCCCCCAGCAAACAGCCACTCACCACCAACACACAAACACCCTATGGCTAACAACAACCATGCTGACCTACACCCCTCCACAGCACACAAGCTGGAGTGCACTCAAGAAAAACAAGCACAACAAACAATCCAACCACAAACCCAACACAAACCTAAAAAGAGACGCCAGAGCAGCAAACACTCCAAACACCACCTTCATAGAGCTCATCAACACCAGATCAATAAGAAACAAAATAAACACGCTCACAGACCACATAGAGGATCAGCAACCCGATATCCTCTGCATCACCGAAACATGGCTCACCCCCACTGACAATGTACTCCTCAATCAATTAGTCCCCCCCACACACACATACACAGCATTCAACAGCCCACGCACACACAGGAGAGGAGAAGGGGTTTTGATCATCGCAAATAACACCCTAAAGCTTAAATCCCAAAGCTCCCCAAACTCAGACCAATGCAACACAATCATTGTAGAAAACAAACAGATGGCCCTCTGCCTCATCTACAGAGCTCCCCATGCTCCAACAGATGAACTAGCCTCCACACTAGAGGCTGTCTGTGCAGTCAACACAAACCACAAGCCACTACTACTATTGGGAGACTTCAATCTCAGATCTGCTACCAGCAAAGACAAAGAAACCTTCCTACAAGCTATGGACTCCTTACAATACACTCAACTGATCAACACTCCGACACACAGACATGGATCATCACCAGACCTCATATTCATCCCCAACTACCTACTCAACAGAGGTGACATCTCAACACCCACAGTTACTCCGGTACCTTGGTCAGACCACTACAGAATTAAAATAGAAATCATATCACAAGAGAAGAGACACAACAAGCCACCCGTGCAAAGAAGATTCAAAAGCTTTGACAAGGACCAATTCCTACAGGACACACTACCCCACCTGGACCCTGAAACAGAGGAGCTAGACGAGCAAGTAAGCAAATGGAACAGTGTCATCAATGCTGCAGCCACAGCCAACGAACACAAAGCAAGGAAAGCATCCAGCAATAAAAAGCAGCACACCCTATGGTACTCAAAGACATACGTAATGCAAAAAGAGAGCTAAGAAAGCTAGAACGCCGCTGGAGATGCTCCAAATCTCCCACCATCCAAGCACTATACCTAACGAAGCAAAGGAAATACAGTGAACTCATTAACCAGACAAAAAGGGAACACCACACAAACATCATACTAAAAGCCTACAACAAACCAAGGGAACTATTCGAGATAGTAAAAAACCTTACCAATGAACCCAACCCTAAATAAGACGTGCAGATAGACCCACAAGCCTTCGCAGATCACCTACAAGAAAAACTGTATTCTACACCACAACTAATGACAAACGGAACCGCCAACCCAATCAAATCCACCAAAACATGGGATAAATTCAGCACCCCATCCACAAGACAGCTTTCAGACATCATCACCGCGCTCAACACAAGCACCGCACCAACAGACCCATGCCCGGTAACATGGATTAAGGCAATGAAGGAAAGCTTCATCCATACCATACACAACATAGTACACAATTCACTGGCACAAGGAACCATGCCAAACCAACTGAAGCTAGCCACTATAAGACCGATCCCAAAGAAATCCACACTAGACAAAAGCAACCCAGCAGTCTACAGACCCATCTCCAGCATACCACTACTGGCAAAGATTACAGAAAAAGCTGTACAAAACCAACTCCAGGACCATATCGACACACATGCCCCACTGGACATACACCAGCATGGCTTCCGCCCAAACCACGGAGTCGAAACACTCCTGTTATATCTATTCAACAACATAATTCAAATCATAGACAACCACAAAAAAGGAACACTAATGATCTTCCTAGACATCTCAGTTGCGTTTGACACAGTGGACCACAGAATCCTCCTAACCAGACTACAGAGCATTGGACTAAATGGCACCACCCTAAGATGGTTCAACTCATACCTAACAGACAGACAATTCCAGGTCAAGATTGGCTCCAACACTTCACGACCCACAAAGATCAAGCAAGGGGTGCACTATTACTCAACCTCTATATTCAATCGATTTGCAACATCATGAAAGAACACAAGATACATTACACAATCTATGCAGACGACATCATGATATATACCCCAGTCAACCTCGACAACCCTGACTACACCAAAATAATAGACTGCCTCAACCACATGTCCAACTAGCTCCAAGACAAAAACCTGACCATAAACTACAAGACAGAAGCACTAATCATCACACGAAACACCAGCTTCATCCCTCCACCCTTTATCAATGTCAACAATACAACAATACCTTTAAAACAGGAAGTAAAATACCTCAGAGTGACGATTGACAGGGAGCTAAACGTACAGTCACACATCAGCAGGACCACCAAAAACACATACTTCAAGATGAGAATAATCAGACGCCTCAATCCCCTCCTCATGCAAGATCATTTCCGCACAGTCTGTCAAGCCCTAATAACTCCCCATCCTTGACTTCTGCAACCTAATCTATATTAGCATGTCTAAACAGTCACTCAGACCACTACAAATGGCTCAAAACACGGCGGCATGAATAATATCTGGATCATCAAAACAAGACCACATCACCCCCATACTAAAAGACCTCCACTGGCTCCCAATCAGCTCCCGCATCAGATACAAGACAATCCTAAACATATTCTGAATCAAACACAGGAACTCAGCACTCAGCCTTCAACCTCTCATACAACCTGACATCAGCACAAGACCTTGGAGGAGAGCCACGTCGGACACAATCAACACTCCAAAAGACTACACAAAGGCGCGCAGGACTAGCACACAAAGAGCACTATCAATGGCGGCTCCTATAATATGGAACACACTCCCTGATGAACTTCGATCAACAGATGACACTAAGAACTTTCGAAAGTAGCTAAAGACTTTGCTCTTCTTGGAGCACTACGGCCCGAGCACATAAGGGGATCCCCAACACCGAACTAATGACTTACCCCGCATGCTCATTGTACATACCACTGTATATGACCTACCCCGCATGCTCATTGTACATAACACTGTATAAAGCTCATGCTGTAAATAGTACACTCCAATCAATCTGACTTACACTCATACACATCCACTGTACAGTATAAGAATACATGAGAACACAAATGCCAATATAAATTGATTGTTTGCTGTGTACACCGCCTTGATTGAAGGATAAGGCGGGATATAAATACCCTTTAAATAAATAAATAAAATAAAATAGTCTGGAAATCAATTTGCTGTGGCTAAGGCTATCAAAGGCTGCTGTTATATCCAGGAATATGAGGATAAATGCCTGTTTTGGGTTGTCTAGGCCACAAATTAGTTTGTCAAGGAGTGTTAGCATGAGGGTCTCAACCCCACGATATGGCCTAAAGCCATATTGGGGATCATCCAGAGGGTAGTACATGTCTATGTGATCTTGCAGATGTGTTTGGACAATCTTCTCAATAATTTTTGTTACAAAAGGAAGACTGGATATTGGTCGATATGAATTAGGGTTTTTCTTGTCAAGAGCTTTGTTTTTCAGAATTGGGCGGATCATCGCGTGTTTTAGGTCTATTGGCATGTCTCCCTCAATCAACTCTCAATCCGTTGCAACTTGCCATGAATGCCGCAGCCAGAGTCTTAGTGGGAGCAGCAAGATGCGACCATATAACGCCTATCCTAATACAACTTCATTGGCTCCCCATACAAGGAAGGCTTGCATTCAAATCTTTGTTACTCACCTTCAAATCCATCCATGGCATTACCTCCCCCTCATTAACCGACATCATCCAGCCCATTCCTCCCAACAGAATAAGGAGAACCCCATCAACAAATGCGCTAGTAATACCAAAGGCTTCAACAAAGTACACAACCGCAACATCTAACAGGGCATTCAGTATCTATGCCCCAAAATGTTGGAACGCATTACCACCAGGCATCCGTGCGATTACTGACTTAACACAATTCAGAAAGGCTCTCAAATTCCATTTATTTACTCAGTACTACCAGATTAACCCAACCCCTACATAATTGCCTCTCCCTTACCTCCTCAAGTTAACATATCAACCATATCGTACACATGTACACCCTAAATTCTCAGCACTCGATCTCATTGTACATATGTAATTAGTTCAGTTTGCATTCCCTGTGTTATCCAAGTTGTAACTCCTGTTCTCTGTAAAGCATAAACATGTTATCCAAGTTGTTACTCCTGTTCTATGTGAAGCCAAGCAGTTTGTTATGGTCATTTTGTTGTATGTAAACCGCGCTGACAATAGTGCGGTATATAAGAAATTGTAATAAATAAATAAATAAAATAAATAATAATGTAACCTTGTTGTAATGATTGGTTGACTATTGTAAGGATCAATGGTGCAAGATTTGCTTTGGTTGATTTGATCCAATTAACAGGGCATGGGTCAAATGGAGAAGTGGTGTTGTTGACTTTAGATATTATGTTCTTTATGTATTTTAGGTCAGGCATATGGAAATTGTGCCAAGTGTTTATGTGTAGTAGATCATATTTGTCTTGTGCAGTGGAAACGTCGCCGATGTCTTGTCATTTCAATTTATTCATATAGTGGTCGGCGAGTGTTTGTGGGCTAATGCTAATATTTTCTTCTGCATTATGCATCTGAGTAAGTGTTTTTACAATCTCAAATAGTTCTGTTGGCCGATTGAGTGATTTATTAAGGGTCAAGATGTGATATTCTTTTTTTCTGTTGTTGATTGATATCTTGTAAGCATTAAGGGTACTCGTGTAAGTTAATTTATCATTTTCAGATTTAGATGGCCTCCATTTATTTTCTAATTTCCTTAATTTTTGTTTTACTTCTCTTAATTCTTTTGTATGCCATTTTTCATTGTTTTTAGGTGGATTTATGAAGGTTGAGTTTAGCGTAGCAGCTATAGAAATTGAGGAATTCCAGTTTTCTATCATTTCATCTAGATTAGTTAATAGGGTCTAAATTAGGTAGTGTGTCATTCAGAAAGTCTTCCTTGCCATTATGTGTACTTTTATGCCTGGAATAATTCTATGAGGCAATGTATGCACATATATTGACACATACAGTACATATGAATAAAGGCTTCATAAAATTATACTCAGTATGTGGAACACTTGGTGTGAATTCTCTGAGTGGGGAGAAGAGATCCACCACTTCAAGACCCTGGAGGAACTTCATAGCATTCTAAAGTGGCTCATCGCATTTCTTCAATTAATAGTCATTCTTAGGAAAAACTTCACTGATAAATATAACTTTGTGCTTTTGGTCACACACATCCCAGCCCTGTGCCTCTGTCCCTGGTTACTCTAGGGGCACAAGATACCATTTTAGTTCAGATTTCACTTTCCTGCACTTTTAAGGGTCCCTGGAACTACACCTCTTTATCCACTCTGTTCTCTCCTGTGCCATTTACTTTGCTCTATCCATACATTTCAGTATCTACCCCATGGGACTTCTACCTCCAGATCCCAAGTGGGGACCCCAAACTCCTCCAGTGGTTCTTCAAATGCTCCAAGACTTCTATTTCCTTAAACACTCTATCATAACACAGGCAATCAGAATCTCCCTCTGTTGTACCCGCCTGTCCCCCTCCCCCCCTAGGTTAGAAACAGCAGGGTTGCTCTCTCTCCTGTCTCCTGCTTCACACACTCCTTTCCCACTTTACTCTGCTCTCAGGATAAGACTTCTCTTACTCTTCTTCTGACTATAAGGGGTGTGTTTACTAAACCACGGTAAAGTCACTGGCGGTAAGGGCAAGGTTAAGGTGCCTGAAGCCATATAAGGCAGTGGGCAGGTAGGGGTGTGCCGGCGTTAGGGTGCCTTGGGCCATTTAACGTGAGTTAACAGGACCAAGTATGGTAAGGTGACAAGACGTCCTAAGGAGAGACAAGGTGCCTTAAGATGTGATAAGTAGCAACAAGTAGACCCAGTCTAGTGAACTGAAAAATCACATCAACAAACAAAATCCCATCAGCCCCGGCGGGATTAACAGAGCCGCGAGAAAGGAAACTCTCGCGGCTCTGAAAGAAGCCTGCGTTTTGGGACTTGAAGGTAGCTGATGATGCAGGGAGGCTCTGCCGGGCAGGGGGGGGGCCCCGCGGCAGAACTCTTGATGCTGCCGCAGCAGAACTCTTGATGCTGCCGCGGCAGAAGCAGCCGGTTTTTTTTTTTTTAAACTTGGGATGCTGAAGAATGTTTTTTGCGCGGGGCCCCCTGAAACGCGGGGCCCTGTGCAAAAAACATTCTTGCTCAATGGACGGGTCGGCCCTGATTACATGTGCACAGAGCAACCATGGACACCCAGCAGTTGGTTCAATGACTGGGCCCCCAGGACAGGAAGCGCACCCACATTACTAGAACCAGAAACTATACAGTACTATGTGGATACATAGCTGTGCCATGGTCACTGCTCAGTCAGAATGAGAGTGCCCTCTCAGCATGACATGATGTGGCCACCCGCTCCATGCAGGTGGCAGTCAGGCACTAGAATGTCCCAGCCATTGCCCTACACCCAATGCAGACGCATCCTGGCCAATCCACCCTGTTCGGGCCATACCCACAATACTTTGCACCTCATCATGCACATTTGCAGGCTAACACTGGAAACAACTTAAGCACTGCAAAGCTCAGTGAGGAATAGACAGCCATAAAACAATGGATAGACACACACACACACTTTCACACTCTCACATCAACGCACTGTGCAAAATGGGGATGGTTGGCATTCCTGCCTGCCATTCTAGTCCCAGTCTCAGCTCAGGCATTGTTAAGGTGTACTGATTGTGCAGAGGCTAGTAGTGCGCTCTGTTAACGGCTGCTCAGTGTGCCAGTGCTGTCAGCTTGACTCTCCATCCAGCTGGAGCTTGTCTGTGTGGGTGTTTGTATCCTTGTTTGCCGATTCATTGGGGGTTGAACATGTTGGTGTCGTACCTACACTGTGAGATAAAATATAACCACGGGACATGCATTGCATGATCCAGAGCCAGGAGCTGGACATGTGACCCTCTGTTCCTATACACACCAACTGTGTGTAGCATGCCACAATGTTACAACAGTCCCTGGGGCTGACATGCTTCCCATCAGATGGACCTTGGCACATGTTGCACTGTGTATGGAGCACTGGATCAGGGCATGGCTTTGGTCTGCTTCAAGCAGGTGCCACTGCCCCCTCTGACAACACCTCCCCCGCCATGCTGACATGCCCATGTGCTGTCAGTGTTGGTGGTGTGCAGCCCCAGGCCAGCCAACATGGTAACATGGTTGTAGGTGTGTACCTAGTGCACAGGGTCTGGTGGGGGGGCGGGAGGGTAGAGGCATAAATGGACGGCCACACATCCCCCCCCCCCCCCCCCACAACCATCTGCCTTTCCAGGGACCCCATCACCACTTGCCAATGTTATGTCTCTTCAACCTGGGGAAGAGACGGCTGAGGGGTGTTATGTTAGAGGTCCAGAAAATATTGCCTGGAGTGGAACGGGTAATGTAGAAAGATTAGGGAACATGCAATGTGGCTACAGTATAACCCATTTAGGACTACTAGCTGAAGATATTTTTCCATCAACACGTTATCAAACCCTGCAATTCATTACCGGAATATGTAGTGAAGGCTGTAGCTGGGTTTAGAAAATATTTGGACACGTTCCTGGGGAGGGTCCATAAACCATTGTTAAAGAGGACCCGGGATATGCACTGCTTGCCCCATTACAAGCATTGTGGATCTGGTGGTTCTTTTGGGGAAACTGCTAGGTACCTGTGACCTAGATTGGCCACTGTTGGACACAGGATACTTGCCAGAACTGCGGATTACAAATAAAAAAAAAAATGTCAGCAGAAACAACAAAAGGAGGAATAGGGAAGCACAGATTGGGAAAAATATACACATATATAAACAATGAAAAAAGATAATAGTGATACAACGTTTCTGTACCACATGACCTCCATTCCATTGATCTCTGATATCACCCTCTCCTCCCTTTTCCCTCCCTTTCCTGCTCTGTACGACTGTGATCTTTCCTGTCCAAAATTGTAGTTCTTTTCCTTTCTCGGCCTCGGCTATTTATGATTTTGGTTAAATTGTAAACCTCTCTGATGCTATGAAGATGCAATACATTAAGTGGTAATAAAGAATAAAGAATAATAAACAAAGCAAGATTATAAGAACAATAGGAAGAAGAGAAGAGAGGAGGGAGGAGAGAAAATATTTTTTCACTCAACACGTAATAAAACTCTGGAATTTGTTACCAGAGGATGTAGTAAAAGCTGTTAGTGTAACTGGATTTAAAAAAGGTTTGGACAAGTTCTTGGAGGAAAGGTCTATAAACCATTATTAAAGGGGACCTGGGAAAGCCACTGCTTGCCCCAATACAAGCATTGTGGAACCTCTGTCTTTTGGGGAAACTAGGTACTTATGATCACGGGCGGCCCAAGGGGGGTGCGGGGCCATGTGCGGAGACTCGGTGCGGGGCCTCATTTGCATAAGGGGCCTCATTTGCATAAATATTTGCATAATGTTACCATACACTAACTTTTAGTAAACATTCCTCTTAATGAGTGTATGGATAAAGAAAGACTAAAAGACTTCTAAATTACTATAATCCAGTGCCAACTGCCAGACACATTAGGAACTACTACAAACACTGCCCATTTAGAACCCATAGCAAACCCGCCGTATCCTGACAGCACTACCAGGATTCACAAAGCACCATACCCTAACTATCAAAAGGAAAAGCTGCAAATATTAAACCAATACATTTCAGAGAACAACAATACATGACCTACTGGGGAAAGAGAACAAGTGGCAATGTCAAATAGGAATTACATAAACAGAATACTTCAGCTCAGTTACACATGCAGAACATAGACCGTCACCAAACAAGGAATCACAATTTAGAAACAGGAAGACAATAATTAAACTGGGAATCCCAAAAGCCAAACTTGGAATGTACAACACTGTAGAAATAAAACTATACATTAATTTGCTCTTGTACTAAACAAAGCGCAGACGTTAATGATGCACATTTCCCAGAGCTGACATATTCCAATTAATAAATTCAAAATAAAGAGATATTTTTCTACCTTTTGTGCATTTTTTTTTCAGCTGCAATTGCTCCAGCCACTTTCTTCTGGTGTCTTCCGCTAACTCTTCATCGTCTGCTGTCCATTTGTCTTTTCTTCTCTCTTCTAGTTTTTTTCCATTCTCTCTCTACATCTGCTTTAACATACTAATCTTTCTCCTTTTGCTCTTTCCTCATTCCTATTTCATCCACTCAAATTTTACCCCTCCATCCTCAATCCCCACTTACTCTCCCAATATCCGGACAATTGTAGATTTGTCTTCCCTCCCACACAAAATATTTTTCCCTCTCCATTTCACTCTCCCAGCTCCATCCCATTCTAATCCTCCCCCAACATCAGCTCCATTCTAGTTCCAGTCCCACCCAGAATCCGCTCCCTTCTAGTCCCCGCATCAGCCCATTTCCAGTCCTAGCCCCCCATAAGCCCATTTCCAGTCCTATCCTAGCCCTACCATCAGCCTATTTCCAGTCCTAGCTCCCCCATCTATTTGCAGTCCCATCCGAGTCCCTCCATCAGCTCATTTCCAATCCCAGCCCCCCATGAGCCCATTTCTAGTCCTTTCCTAGCCCCACCATCAGCCCATGTCAAATCCTAGCTCCCCTCCACTCAGCCCATTTCCAATCCAAGCCCCCCATGAACCTACTTCCAGTTCTAGCCCCTTCATGAGTCCATTTCAATCCAAACTCCCACCACAGTCCATTTCCAATCTTAGCACCCCCCCAACAGCCAATTTCCAGTCCTATTCTAGCCACTCCATCAGCCCATTTCCTGTCCTAGCCCCCCCCCACTCACCCATTTCCAGTCCTAGCTCCCTCCCCCTCACAACCCATTTCCATTCCAAGCCCCCGTCCCCATCAGCTATTTGCAGTTCAAGCCCTCCTTCCACTCAGCCCATTTCCAGTCCTAGCCTCCTCATAGCCCATTACTAGTCCTAACCCCCCATCAGCCCATTATGTCCTAACCCCCCATCACCCTATTTCCAGTCCTAGCCCCCATCAGCCTATTTCCAGTCTTAGCCCCCCCCCATAGCCAATTACCAGTCCTAACCCCCCATCAGCCCATTTCCAGTCTTAGCCCCCCCCATAGCCCATTACCATTCCTAACCCCCCCATCAGCCCATTTACAGTCTTAGACCCCCCCATAACCCATTACCAGTCCTAAACCTCCCCATCAGCACATTTCCAGTCTTAGCCCCCCCCCATAGCCCATTACCAGTCCTAACCCCCCCCACCACCACCACCACCAGCCCACTTCCAGCCTTAGCACCCCCCATGGCCCATTACTAGTCCTAACCCTCCCCCATCAGCCCACTTCCAGTCTTAGCCTCCCCCCATAGCCCATTACCAGTCCTAAACCCCTTCCCCCCTATCATCCCAAATAGCCCATAGCCCATTACCAGTCCTAACCCCCCCATCAGCCCATTTCCAGTCTTAGCCCCCCTCATGGCCAATTACATCCTAACCCCCCCCATCAGCCCATTTCCAGTCTTAGCCCCCTCCCCATAGCCCATTACCAGTCCTAACCCCCCCCCCCCCCATCAACCCACTTCCAGTATTAGCACCCCCCCATGGCCCATTACCAGTCCTAACCCCACCCCCCCCCATCAGCCCACTTCCAGTCTTAGCCTCCCCCCATAGCCCATTACCAGTCCTAAACCCCCTTCCCCCCTATCATCCCAAATTAAAAAAAAAAAACCAAACAAACCGGCTGCTTCTGCCGCGGCAGCATCAAGAGTTCTGCCGCGGGGCCCCCCCTGCCCGGCAGAGCCTCCCTGCATCATCAGCTACCTTCAAGTCCCAAAACGCGGGCTTCTTTCAGAGCCGCGAGAGTTTCCTTTCTCGCGGCTCTGTTAATCCCGCCGAGGGTGATGGGAAATCCCATCAGCCCCGGCGGGATTAACAGAGCCGCGAGAAAGGAAACTCTCGCGGCTCTGAAAGAAGCCCGCGTTTTGGGACTTGAAGGTAGCTGATGATGCAGGGAGGCTCTGCCGGGCAGAGGGGGCCCCGCGGCAGAATTCTTGATGCTGCCGCGGCAGAACTCTTGATGCTGCCACAGCTGAAGCAGCCGGTTTTTTTTTTTTTTTTAAATTTGGGATGATGAAGAATGTTTTTTGCGCGGGGCCCCCTGAAACGCGGGGCCCTGTGCAAAAAACATTCTTGCTCAATGGACGGGCCGGCCCTGCTTATGACCTAGATTGGCCACTGTTGGAAACAGGAAATTAGGCTTGATGGACCTTGGTCTGACCCAGTATGACATATCCTATGGGGCATGTTTACTAAACATTCCTAACGTGCGGGGCCGTGCTAGTGTGCCTGTGCCATATAAGGAGTGGGCGGTTCAGGCAGAAAATAGAAAAAAAACGGTAGTAAGCAACCGGACGTGTGTGCGTCGAGCTAATGTGCGGGGGTCGACATTAGCGCGTGGAAAGGCAAAGTGGCGCGCTGCTGAGTATACAAAACAACAGAGCCGTGGTACAACGGTGAAGACACTGACCAATGGTGCAGGGGCCATGGGTTCAATCCCCCAGTGTGTGCAACGACAAAGGTCAGCTGAGGCAGTAACTGTAATGATTAACATTGTTTTAGGAGGCAAATTAATTTGGAACGGCATAAGGCGGCGCACAGTTATTTTTGGGCGGCAGAAAGCGGCGCACAGTGCTTTTTGGGCGGCATAAGGCGGCGCACAGTTATTTTTGGGCAGCAGAAGGCGGCGCACTGGTCCCCTTGGGCGGCAGAAGGCGGCGCGCTGATAGGCACAAGGCGGCGCGCTGATGCATAAGCACAGGAACAGAGCCACAGCACAATGGTTAAAACACTGACCTATGGTGCAGGGATCAGGGGTTCAACTCCTCACAATGCCCAGTGAAAAATGCCTGCTGAGGCAGTATGTATTATGTTGAGGAGTGCTGTAGGAGGCTGTATAATTATATTTTGTTATCACTACTAGCAAACGCACTCTCCCAGCATGTTAACATACGGCGGCCCATAAGGCACATGTTACAGTGCACTGTTCGCCAAGGCACCCTTGAATGACCCCTATAGGGCAGCATGTATGTTGCGACACAGGATAATGTATAGTGCACCCTATAGGGATGGCAACCATAAGGTGGCCTACAGGGCGCCCTATGAAGCACCCTCAGAGGCACCTAATGGGTATAGTAAGCTGAGGGTGGTCTTGCCGGCATAGACATATGTACAGTAAATAAAAATAAAGCTGTGGACAGCCCTACCAAAGGGCCCCACTGTGGGTTTGAACCCATGACCTCTGGCTGCACAGGCAGTGATGTAACCATTGCACTACAGCTCCATAGCTGTAAGCAGGCCCCTGGCTGGCTGCAGATAGCCTACACGTCACCTCACAGACAGTCTGCTGGTGTCAACAGGATAGGGTTAGGCCACCCGTACCCATGATGCACTGCACATGCAAATTAGCTGTCCGCAGATGGACACAAGATGGGGAATGCACCCCCACAGCACCTCGGCCCTGTTGGGGGAAGTGACCGGGTGCACCCACACAGCACCTTGGCCTAGTAGGGGGCACTGACCGGGTGTTTTACTGGCACAGAGTAGCCACACACCGTTACATCGTGCGGGTACTGTGCTCACCCTGAGTGTGCAATGAGGTGGCCAGGACCAGGTCAACAACACCTGCCATGGCTGATGGAGGCCAAGCGGGCGTTCCAAAGCAGTGTTAATGTGTAAGATAGCTAGTTTCTGCACAAACACCATGGATATCCCTGTCTGCCGCCATCAGGCACCCCCCCACCAGGCAAACATGGTCCCCATCAAGGGATCCACACTCTACCTCCCTGCAAAGGTGGCAGTAGAGGGCAACATCAACCCCCCCCCAGGCAGCTCCATACACAGCCATAACACAATAGCAGACAGACATAAGCCCAGGGTATGGTAAGCTGCACTCCACCACCAGATATTCCCCTGCAGCAAGCCAACAGCCACTGCACCCTGCAAGCCATTATAGCAAGACATTTACCAGCTACAAACAGTCTGCTGGTTAGTCCATAGTGCATGTTCCCAATGGAGATGCATGCACCCAGAACTGGGCTGTCTGCATGCACAGCAAACAGATAGATCAGTGACTAGGCCCCAAAGAGAAACCCATATCTATCACATGAGAGAACTACTATACAGCACTATGGGGGGGCCTAGCCATGCTGTGGTCACTGCACAGTCAGGGTGAGCGTGATCCCCCAGAAGGACATGCTTTGGCCACCCTGTCTGTGTAGGTGGTGGCCGGACACTACAATATCCCAGCCAATGTCCCTGCCAGGGCCCTATGCCCAGTGCAGATGCATCCTGGCCACGTCACCCTGCCCTGGCTATACCCATGGTACCTTGCACCTCATTATGCACATTGACTGGCCAATACTGGCAACAGTGCTGGCAGTGCGGGCTGTTGAAGGGGCTTGCAGCCAACACCCACTGTATAGACAGACACACACTTCCACACCTCTGCCATCATGGTGCTACGATTGAGGGGGTAAGTAGCCTTGCCCACCAAACCGTTCCTGAGCACAGCAAGGCATGGATATGGTACGCATTACAGCTGGTGGTCACTCCCCAGGGTGGTAAGCACCGTCAGAGGCCAGGCCTGGAGCATGCCCCGCAAACACCTAACAGATTGTTTGGATGGGGTCAACTAGCAGTATGTACGTAACGTATGGATAACTGCCTGCCTGTGCTCCTAGCAAACGTCTCCGAGCTGTGTACCGTATACCTCAGGTGTAGGGTGACATTGGTAAGTTATGCAAGTGCTCGTTTTGGGTGCTGCATGCACGGTCCAATGTTCTGCCTTTCCAGGAGACATTGGCCAATGGGGCCTGTGGGTGTGGGTGTGTCTGCCCTTGATGGCTGCTGCTTTACGGCACAGATTCCCAACTCCAGTCCAGGTTTGCATCACACTGTTCGGGTTTTCCTGCTATCCCTCATGAATATGCATGGGCTACATCTACATGCCATGGGGGTGGTGCATAGATATACAGCACAGGCATTTGTATGAGTGTCAGCATGGAACCTGACTGGTGTGTGGCCCACCAGGACTGCATTTGGGTGATTCTGCTCTAGGTACTGCCCCTGTTCATGGTGTCTGTGCTCAGTGGGGTAAAAGATAGATGTCTTACCATTGCATATGTCCCCGCCATGAAAGGTGTGTCCTTACTATCACTGTTTAGTTGTGGGAAAAATATGTGGGCAGGATTGGCAGTAGCCCCAGCTGGGCTTTGAACCTGTGACCTTCTGTTCTTGTATGCAGTGTCTGTGTGCACTGCACCACTGTGTAGCCACAGATTGGTTGGATTCCCTGGACTGTCCATGACTGTGGATCCGGCAGGACCTGTCTGTTGCAGTGGACTGTGCCAGCCTGCACATGGCTAGGCCTCTGTCTTCTGTGGTTAGCAGCCACTGCCCCCTGCACCACATGTACTTGTCCGCCAACATGCTGGCATGAACTTCTCTCAGAAAAAGCAGTTGACCTGATTGCAATGTGGCAGTATGGGACTGCATTTGGGGGACTTGGCTGTAGGTAATGCCCATTGTTGTGGGGTGTGTGCGGTGTTGGGTAAAATATGGGTGTTTTCCCCATGCATACAGGGGTGTCTGCGCTATCTTTATTTAGTGGTGGGTAAAATATAGGGACTGGGCTGGCGGGTGCCCCAGCTGGGTTTTGAACCTCTGCCCTTTGGTCCTAGAGGTAATAACTCTGTCCGCTGTACCACACTTTGGCCACAGAGACAGTGCAGCCCCTGGAGGCAGTAAGCCTGGCAGGATGGAGTCACAAACCCTGCTCTACGCAATTCTACTGTGGGCATATGCACCCTGTCTGGTGACAAACGTGCACATAAACCCCGGAAATGACCACGGGAAATGTGGGACAAAATATCACCACGCTGGGCAACAGTGATATTAATGGGCAACCATAGCAAACACTCCCAGGAAAGCTCCAAAACGTGGAAATGTTTTTTGGAAGAGTCTCCTCTCAGTAGACCCTTCCAAACTTCATTTCTTTTTTCTGGAGCTTTGCTGGGTGTGATTTCTGTATTTGCCCATCACTATAACTGTTCCCCAGCTGAATTACTATTTTTAATAGTTCTGTTGTGGTCATTTTCTATTTTTATTTTCACTTTTGTGCTGTGCACATGTATCACACTGCTCACGTTTTGCTGGTTTCCCCGGTTTTCCTGTACATTGCTGACGGAAATGGTTTCTCTTCCCTTTAAATGCTTTCTACCGCGAGTGTTTCACTCGCGGTAGTTTTTACATGCAAATTCGGGCCCGATACTGTGCGGGGAGCCTCTCCCCTCCCACTCTCCACCCATTGACCCCGTCCCTCCGCCCCTCCGGAGCCTTCCTCCGCCCTCCTTTCGCCGTTCCACGCCTCTATCGGACATTTGCGGGCCCGCACTTGTACGGGGCCCGTTAGTGAGCCGCGTACCTGTGCGGGGGTGACACGCACGTGTGCGGGGCGTTTAAACGCGTTTCTGCGCGTTTCAGTGCCGCGTTGCCGTGCGCTATTTTGCGGCGCGCTATTTTGCGGATTTTAGTAAACATGCCCCTATGTTCTTATGACAGGGGGATTTGATAAAAAGTTTAAATACATAAAGGGTATTAATGAACAAGCAAACCTTTTTCAAAGACGAGTAAGCTGTAAAACTAGAGGACATGAAATGAAGCGGCAAGGAAGTAAACTTAAAAGCAACATCAGGAAATACGTTTTCACAGAAAGGGTGATGGATATCTGGTGGGAGCAAAAACGGTGACGGAATTCAAAAAGGCATGGGACAGACACAGAGGATCACTACATACAGTAGCAAAAGGATGGCATCAAAGCAGACCTGCAAACTGTGTTAATCCCCTTGTCTGGGATATTCAGCGGCACTAACAAGGTTAGTAGTTTATGGTTTATTAAAAACTTTGCAAAAACAGAGCAGTTTACAATAGGTACAATTAAAAATAATAGGAAGGAAAAGAACTCCATTGAAATAATAGGAAAGATAAGATGGAGACAGTGAGGAAAGGTGGGAGAAGACAGGTCACGGATGGGTGCAGAATCCTAGGGAATATATGGAAGGAGAGCCTCTGAATATCTCTTAGTGCCGCTTCTGCATGCCCTGATGCTAACTATTTAGCATCAGGGCATTCTGGGGACCATCTGGTGGCAGCACTCGGGATAACTAGGCAGCAGCAATATTGAACCATTGCTCAGTTATTGCAAAGCAGCAAAAGTCAGGTGCAGCAAAGGCTGGCCTAACCTTTGCAGCTGAAGCTAACCAGGCAGTGGCTGAATATCACCACTGCACTGTTAGCTTCATCACTATCTAGGCAAACCAGAAATTCAATGCTGGGACCCATATATGGCCTGGCATTGAATATCTGGGTCTAATGCTCCAAAAAACAATGCACAGCCAATTGGTACACTGCAGAGTTAAAGGACTCAAATACAAAACTAAGGAAACTGGAACGAAAGTGGTGTCAAACAAAAAGCCCACAGGATCAAGAAACCTACATGACCAATCTTCAACTACACCAAAAAATGATAGATGAAAAACAAAGGAATACCACAAGAAACTCCTCATGCACTCCCTAAATGACCACATGAACTATTTGAGATAGTCAAATCCCTGTTAAAAGACCCCAACAAAAACTCCAACATCAGTGCTCCACATCCATAAATCTTCGCAAGCTACTACCTAAACAAACATAAAGGAAATTACAGCAACCCGATAAACACACAAAACATTGATGCCTCCATTCCCAAATTATCCTCCTTCAATTCATTCACTAAAGACGACATTGAAGACATCATCCAGGGTCTCAATGCCACCACATCACCATGCAACCCATGCCCAACCAGCTGGATCAAGATAGCTTGAACTGAATTAAGTACCATCATCGCCAAGATAGCAAACCTATCTCTATCGCTTGGTATTGTATGGACAGCCTTCAAAATGGCCTCAATAAGGCCATTACTAAAAAATGCAAAACTTGACCATCTCAACCCAAGCTCATATAGACCATATCCAATCTCCCTCATCTGGCAAAGATAATAGATAAAATAGTTCTTTAACAACTCCAATTCCACATTGACACTCATGTTCCACTAGACTCACAACAGCACGGATTCAGAGAACACCATGGAGTCGAAACACTCATGACCTCCCTACTCGACAGACTCATCAAAGGCATTGAGAAATCAAAGCAAGGATTCATTTTGTTATTCATGGACTTGGCCTCAGCATTCGACTCAACTCAGTACCCTATTATGTAGCTTGCAGGAAATTAGAATACAATATACAGCCTTACAGGACTTACAGTCAACTACCAGAAGACAGAAGGAATGTATACAACCAGAGATCTGACATTCACCTCCCCATCAACTTTGAGAGTAAGAAATGCAGAACTAAAGGTAAAACCTGAAGTCCACTACCTCGGAATCACCCTTGATCAATGTTTAAGCATGCTCAGTAAAACCACCGAATCAGTATAACCAGTATACCACAAAATCAGAACACTTCACCATCTTCGCTCCCTCCTCGACGCATATGATTTCCGCACTGTGTTCCAGGCCATCATCTTTCCGCGCTTTGACTACTGCAACCTTATTTACCAAGGCCTCCCAAAACATACCCTGCACCACTACAAATGACACAAAACACTGCTGCCCATGCCATTTACAGAGCCTCAAAGTCAGGCCACATCACACCAATTCTAATACACTTGCTTTGACTAACTGTAATTCGCCGCATAAAATTTAAAGCACTACTAGCGATATTTAAAATCATACATACAGCCTATCTGCGACTCTCTTTCATCACTCATACACATGACACCCAACAACAGAAGTAGAAGGCAAAACATGGGAAACACCCTCAAGATCCCCATTACAAAAGTAAAAAACAGTCAAGCAACCTGCAATTGAGCACTTTCCTTATATGCACCAAACCCTCTGGAACACACTCCCAGAAATGATTTGAACTAACCCAGAACTCACAAGCCTCCATCGAGCACTAAAAAGGCACTTATTCAAACGCTACTATGAAAACATACCATAGTAGCTGGAAGGAACCTCCAGCAGCAAACCCCAGAATCTTCCTGCCCAGCACCTCATTGAACTTACCCCATTCCCACCCTTCCCACCATAAGGAATGTTGTCAATTGCCACTGGTTAATCAGTGCCCTGCCTCCATCTTACCCAACTACCCCTTTCATTAATTAACCTGTAAATATGTACATAGTTATGTGTTGATTCATGTATGCTCATATTTAAAGAGTTCCATTCTATGTAGAACAGATGTGACACTTTGGGGCATGTTTACTAAAACCCCGCTAATGTGCGGGCCGCGGTAGTGTGCGGATGCCATATAAGGAGTGGGCGTTCCGTCCTGAAAAAGAAAAGCCGTGATTGACAAATGCACTAAGGTGCGCGGCGCCCATGTGCGCCCCGCACATTAGCGCATGAGGAAGCTGCGCGGGAGGCATAAGTGGCGCGCTGATGTGCACACAGAAGAGCAGAGCCATAGCACAATGGTCAAGGCACCTACCAATGGTGCAGGGATCAGGGGTTCAATCCCCCACAGTGCCCAACGAAGACTGCTGGCTGAGGCATTAATTTATGAGGCATTTAAATAATAGGCGGCACGCTAATGTTTTCGGAGGCATTTTAATACTGGGTGGCATAAGTGGCGCGCTGATGTGCAAGAAAAAAAGCAGAGTCACAGCACAAAGGGTAAGACACTGACCAATGGTGCAGGGATCAGGGGCTCAAACCCCCATAGTGCTTAATGAAAACAGCTGGCTGAGGCATTACTTTAGGAGCTAGTCCAATATTGTGCAGCATAAGGCAGCACACTGATGGGCATTAGGCAGCATGCTATTGATTTAGGAGGCTTTTTAGTATTGGGCGGCATAAGGCGGCGCGCTAATGTACAAGCACAGGAACAGAACAACAGCACAATGGGTAAGACACTGACCAATGGTGCAGGGATCAAGGGTGCAATCCCCCACAGTGCACAATGAACAAGGCTGGCTGAGACATTATGTATTATGGGGAAGATTGCTTTTGGAGTCATTTTATGTTTATTTTAATTATCACTACTAGCAAACGCACTCTCAAAGCGTGTTAACATAAGGCGCCCTATAAGGCACATTTTAAAGTGCACTGTCAGCCAAGGCACCCTAGAATGTTGCTTATAGGGTGCTTCAGAGGGTGCAGTATGAGGTACCGCAAGGTCAGAGTACTGTTTTTTATGGCAGCACTGTGCAGTTTAAGGAATGAAAAGCATAAGTAGGTGCGCTGACAGGCAAGGAGGAGCAGCTGTGGAGCACAATGGTTAAAGCACTGACTGCTGATACAGGAGTCATGAGTTTGCTCCCCAGTGTGCCTAATACATAAGGCTGGCTGTGGCATCGGCTTTGCATTGTACATATTTTTTCCTGCAGCACTTTAGTTTTATTTTATTAATTGTTGCCAGCAAACACGCCCTCACATGCTGTAATTGAAGGTGCCGTATAAGGCACCCTATAAGGCACTCCATAGGGCACATTATAAATTGCACTGTCCACCACAGCACCCTAAAATGTCCCCTATAGGGCACCCTATAAGTTGCGTCACAGGATAATGTATAGTGCACCTTATATGGACGGGAACCATAAGGTGCCCGATAGGGCACCCTATAAAGCACCCTCAGAGGCACCTCATGGGTACAGTACGCTGAGGGTGTTTTTGCTGGCAGCAAAATATGTACATTAAAAAAATATAATGCATTGGACAACCCAATCAAACAACCCCACTGTGGGTTTGAACCCATGACCTCTGGCTTCACAGACAGTGAAGTAACCATTGGACTACAGCTCTATAGCTGCTAGCAAGCCCCTGGCTGGCTGCAGAGAGCCTGCACATCACCACACAGACAGTCTGCTGTGTTCACCAGGATAGGGTTAGCCCACCCATACCCATGATGCACTGCACATGCAAATCAGCTGTCCACAGATAAACACAAGATGGGCAATGCACCCCCACAGCACCTCGGCCTGGTAGGGGGAAGTGACCATGTGCACCCACACAGCACCTCGGCCTGGTAGGGGGTACTGACCGTGTGTTGTACTGGCACAGAGCAGCTACACACCGTCACATTGTGCGGGTACTGTGCTCACCCTGAGGGAGCAATGAGGCGCCCACGACCAGGTCCACAACACCTTTCATGGCTGAAAGAGGCCATGCTGGAGGTCCAAAGCAGTGTTAATGTGTGAGATAGGTAGTTTCTGCACAAACACCTTGAATATCTCTGTCTGTTTCAGTCAGGTGTAGTCTCCATGGACCCCTAGGTGGGCCATGCACCCCCCCCCCCCAGGGCCAAGGGTGGCAAACAGGGTCTCCCATCAATAGATCCACATTCTACCTCCCTGCAAAGATGGCAGTAGAGGGGACCATCAACCCCAGTCCTGCTGAGGAACAGACAGCCCACAGGGCAGTCAATGCAGCTCTATACACATCCATAACACAATAGCAGACAGACATTAGGCCTGGATATGGTAAGCTGCACCCCACCACTGTCTGATATTCCCCTGCAGCAAGTCATCAGCCATTGCACCCTGCAAGCCACTCCATCAAGACACATACCAGCTGCAAACAGTGTGCTAGTTAGTCCATAGTGCATGTTCCCAGTGGAGATGCATACACAGCAAGCAGATAAATCAGTGACTGGGCCCCAAAAGGAAACCCATATCTATCACATGAGAGAGATACTATATAGCACTATGGGGGTGCCTAGCCATGCTGTGGTCACTGCACAGTCAGGATGAGAGTGATCTCTCAGCAGGACATACTGAGGTCACCCTGTCTGTGTAGGTGGTGGCCGGGCATAAAATGTCCCAGTCAGTGCCCTATGCCCTGTGCAGATGCACCCTGGCCAGGCCACCCTGTCCGGCCTATACCCATGGTACCTTGCTCCTCATTATGCACATTGGCAGCCCAATACTGGCAACATTAGTGGCAGTGTGGGCTGTGGAAGGTGTTTGCAGCCACCACACACTGGATAGACAGACAGCCACCCCCACACCTATGCCAGCATTGTGCTACTATAGAGGAGTTCAGCAGCCATACCCACCACACCAGTCCTGGGCACAGTACAGGCATGGATATGGTACGCAATACTGTTGGGGGTCACTCCCCAGGGTGGTAAACACTGTCAGAGACCAGACCTGCAGCACACACCGCAGACATCAGAATGATTGTTATGGTGGAGCTCAATGAGCAAAATGTGCTTAATGTAGGAATTGATATCTGCCAGTTATCATGGGAAATGTTTGATAGCTGTGTACCATATACCCAGGTGTAGGATGGCATTGCTAAGGTATGCAACTGCTAGTATTGGGAGATACAGGCAGGGCCCAATGTCCTGCCTCTCCAGGAGGCATTGGCCAATGGGGCCTGTGGGTGTGTCTGGCCCTGTTGGCTGCTGCTTTACGGCAGAGTTTCCCAACTCCAGTCCTGGTGTTCCAACCACTGTTCGGGTTTTCATGCTGTCCCTCATAAATATGCATGAGCCACATCTGCATACCATGGGGGTGGTGCATAGATATGCAGCACAGGCATCTTTATTAGAGGCAGCATGGAACCTGAATGGTGTGGGGCCCTCCAGGACTGCATTTGGGAGACTCTGCTCTAGGTAATGCGGCTGTTTATGGTGTCTGTGTTTGGTGTGGTAAAATATAGGCGTATTAACCATGCGTATGTTCTCAGCAATAAAGGTTTGTCCTTACTATCACGGTTTAGTTGTGGGGAAAAATATGTGGACAGGATTGGCAGTAGCCCCAGCTGGCCTTTGAACCTGTGACCTTCTGTTCTTGCACACACTGTCTGTGTGCACTGCACCACCGTGTTGCCACAGATATGCTGCATTCCCTGGGGAGTCCATGACTGTACATCCAACAGAGCCTGTCTGTTGCGGTGGACGGTGCCAGCCTGCACAGGCCTAGGCCACTGTCTGCTGTGGCTTGCAGCCACTGCCCCCTCCACCACCTGTACCCTTCCGCCAACATGAAGACATGTCCTTATCTGGGAAAAAGCATATGACCTGATTGAGTTGTGGCACTTCAGGACTGAATTTGGGGGACTCGGCTGTAGGTAATGCCCATTGTTATGGTTTGTGTGCGGTGTAGGGTAAAATATGGGTGTTTGAACCATGCTTACGTTCTCTGCAATAAAGGAGTGTCTTCACTATCACTGTTTAGTGGTGGGTGAAAATGTGGAGACTGGGTTGGCAGGAGCCCCAGCTGGGATTTCAACCTGTGATCCTCTGGTCTTACAGGAACTGGCTGTGTCTGTTGCACCACACTGTGGCCACAGAGACAGTGCAGTCCCTGGAGATAGGAAACCTGGCCTGACGAGTCAGAAACCCTGCTCTGCACAATTTTACTGTGGGCTCATTTACCTTGTATGGGGACAAAAATGCAAATAAACCTCAAAAATGACCTCGAAAAAAGGGGAAAAAAACCAAAACCAAGCTGGGCAACAGTGATATCACTGGGCAACATTAAAAAACTCTCCCAGGAAAGCTCCAATAAACTGAAATGATTTTTGAAAGGGTCTATGGAGCGTAGACACTTCCAAAAATCATTTCTTTTTTTTGGAGCTTTCCTGGGAGTGTTTTTTATTGTTGCCCATTGATATCACTGTTGCCCAGCTGAATTATAATTTTAACAATTTTTCTTGTGGTCATTTTACTGTTTTATTTGAGATTTTGTTCTGTGCACATGTATCACACTGCTCACGTTTTGTAGGTTTCCCCGGTTTTGCTGTACATTGCTGACGGAAATGGTTTCTCTTCCCTTTAAATCGGCTCTAACGCGAGGTTTTCACTCGCGGTATTTTTTTGACCGAAATTCAGCCCCGCTCCTGTGCGGGGAGCCTCTCCCCTCCCACTCTCCACTCATTGACCCCGTCCCCCCGCCCCTCGGGAGCCTTCCTCCGCCCTCGAAATGCCTTTTCACGCCTCTATCGCACATCAGTGCGCCGCACACTTGAGCGTGCTGCGCGCACTTGTGCGTGCGGCGCGCACGTGTGTGGGGCACCAAAAACGCACTATTAGCGGGCGCTAAGGTACCTTAGCGCACACTCAAGTGCGCCCCGCACAATTGCGCGGTTTAGTAAACATACCCCTTTGTTATGTTATGTTCCTTATAAACCGTCTTGAATTGTAGAAGGATGGTTTATAAAAACAATAAATAAATTACTAAATAAATATATTATACTACAGGTTACTCAAGTTCTGTTATAAATCATCCAAGTTAACGCTCCTGTTTAATGTATAAAGCTATTCTGTTATGAAATGTTTTCTGTAAACCGTTCTGTCTATAAATAGAGTGGTATATAAATCCAGTTAAATAAATAAATAATGTTCAGTGGCCGCTGCTAGTCTGTTTATTACTGCAAGCTGCCACCATCACTGAATATTGAGCCCTTCATAAATAGAGGGGGGTAATCTGCCTTGAGCAGCAGGTACAACCTTAAGCAAAGGCATAGATGGGGGGAGGGGTAACCTGCACAGAGCAGCAGGAGCAGCTCTATAACTCTAGCCACCTTACTGGGCAGTCTAGATGGACCATGCTGGTCTTTATCTGCAGTCATTTACTATGTTACTATATAAGAGGACTTCATAGCATACTAAGCATAGTTACTCACCTGTAATAGGTGTTCTCCAGGGACAGCAGGAATCAGTCCTCACATATGGGTGACATCAGTGCCGATATAGCCCTCATGCAGAGCAATTCCCCAGCTTTCAAAGAAAGCCTTTGGGATTGTATCGCGCATGCACGATCCCCTTCCCGCCCAAAGGTGACATCTTGATCAGTCAAATGACATAGCTAAAAAGACAGCAAAATGAATAAAAATCAATAGTAGGACTGCAACTCCAGGGGAGGAGGGAGGGTTGTGAGGACTGATTCCTGCTGTCCCTGGAGAACACCTGTTACAGGTGAGTAACTACGCTTTCTCCAGGAACAAGCAGGAAGTCAGTCCTCAAATATGGGACTCCCTAGCTATAGGCTACCGAGAACCCCTAGCTGAAAAATGGCTCCCTCTAGAAGAGCCGCAGCAGTTGTGATAGGAATTCAGCGGAGACGCCACACCCCCGGTAGCCTGCCACCAGAGGGCCGGAGGGTAGGAATTGCCTAAACCTCAAATAAGTTACGGAGTACTGCCTGGCCAAAAGCACTCTCCCGTTGGGATTCTCCATCCAAGCAGTAATGGGCTGCAAAAGTCTGACTTGAAAACCAGGTTGCGGCCTGGCAGATGTCTGCCAGCAGAACAGAGCGGAAGTGAGTCACTGATGTGGCCTTAGCCCTGACACAGTGGGCCGTGACTCGACCCTGCAACGGGAGGTCAGCCACCCTGTACGCCCAGGCAATGCAGTCTGCCACCCAGGTGGACAACGTGCGCTTGGAGACAGGTAGCCCTAGTTTACTGGGGTCATAAGAGACGAAGAGCTGGGTAGCCCTTCGATGTCCTCGCATAAACTCCAGGTAGAAGGCTAATGCCCTCTTACAATCAAGGGTATGCAGAACCGCTTCTGCCCGGCTGGCATGCGGTATGGGAAAGAATGTCGGAAGAACCACCTCTTGGTTGAGGTGGAATGGAGAGACCACTTTTGAAAGAAACTTGGGGTGGGTGTGGAGGACCACCCTGTTCCTATAAAACCGTGTGTACGGTCTTTCTGACACAAGAGCTTATAGCTCACTCACTCGCCTGGCAGATGTGAGTGCCACCAGGAAGAGCACCTTCCAGGATAGGAAGCGCAGATGGCAAGCGGACATTGGCTCAAAAAATGGGCAAGTAAGCTGTTGCAAGACCACATTCAAATCCCACTCGGTTGCCGGAGGACAAACCGGGGGTTTTAGTAGAAGTAGACCTCTGAGGAATCTGGACACCAAGGGGTGAACCAAAAGAGGTTGTCCTTCCACTGGAGAGTGGTGTGCTGACAAAGCACTCAGGTGGACCAGGACAGAGTTAGACTTGAGGCCTAATTTATTTATTCATTTATTTATTTATTTAATGGTATTTATATACCGCCTTATCATTCAATCAAAGCGGTTTGCACAGCAAACAATCAAGGGGGCAAGTGTTTTCATGCAGTGTAGAGTGTGGCGTGTGTGTGTTGGCGGGGAAGTGATTAGGGTTGGATTAAATACATAGGGGTAGGTTTACTAAACCGTGCAATTGTGCGGGGTGCACTTGAGCGTGCGCTAAGGTACCTAATAGTGCTTTTTTGTGCCCCGCACACGTGCGCGCTGCACTAACGGGCCCACACAAGTGCGCGGCGCGCTGATGTGCGATAGAGGCGTGGAAAGGCATTCTGAGGGCGGAGGAAGGCTCCCGAGGGGCGGAGAGACGGGGTCAATGGGTGGAGAGTGGGAGGGGAGAGGCTCAGGAGTGGGATGGGAGAGGCACAGGAGCGGGGCTGAAATTCAACTAAAAAAATACCGCGAGTGAAAACCTCGCGGTAGAGCCGATTTAAAGGGAAGAGAAACCATTTCTGTCAGCAATGTACAGCAAAACCAGGGAAACCTACAAAACGTGAGCAGTGTGATACATGTGCACAGAACAAAATAGCAAATAAAAATAGAAAATGACCACACCAAAATTCTAAAAAATGATAATCCAGCTGGGCAACAGTGATATCAATAGTCAACAATAAAAAACACTCCCAGGAAAGCTCCAAAAAAAGGAAATGATTTTTGGAAGGGTCTACGCTCCGTAGACCCTTTCAAAAAGCTCTTTTTTTTGGAGCTTTCCTGGGAGTGTATTTTACTGTTGCCCATTGATATCACTTTTGCCCAGCTTGGTTATGTTTTATTTCCCTTTTTTTTTTAGGCCATTTCTAATGTTTATTTGCCCTTTGGTCTCCATACAAGGTGAATGAGCCCACAGTGAAATTGTGCAGAGCAGGGTTTCTGATTTCTTTGGCCAGGTTTCCTATCTCCAAGGACTGCACTGTCTCTGTGGCCACAGTGTGGTGCAGTGAACACAGACAGTGTGTTCAGGAGCCAAAGGTCAGCAGCTCAAGTCCCAGCTGGGGCCCCTGCAAACCCAGTCTCCATATTTTACCCACCACTAAACCGTGATAGTAACGACCAACATTTTTTGCAGAGAACATAAGCATGGTCCAAACACCTGTATTTTACCCTACAGAGCACAGACACCAGAAACATGCGCATTACCTAGACCACAGTCCCCTAAATGCAGTCCTGGAGGGCCACATATCATTCAGCTGTGATGCTGTCTCCAATATAAGGCCATGTCAGCATGGTGGAGGAGGGGTACCGTTGGTGGAGGGGGCAGTGGCTGCTGCCCACAGCAGACGGTGGCCTAGCCCCCTTCACGTGGGTGCAGTGCACTCCAACAGACAGGCCCTGTCTGACAAACAGCCATGGACGCCCCAAGGAATACACAGTTGTCGTGCTAAGACGGTGGTGCAGCAAACACAGCCAGTGCCTTTAGGATTAGAAGGTCACAGGTTCAAATCCCAGCTGAGGTTCCTGCCAACCCAGTCCCTTTATTTTACCTATGTAGAAAACATGGTAGTAAAGACTGAACCTTTATTGCTGAAAACATAAGCATGGGTCAAACACCTATATTTTACCCCACACAGCACAAACATCATAGAAATGTGCATTACCTAGAGCAGAGTCTCCCAAATGCAGTCCTGGAGGGCCAAACACCATTCAGGTTCCATGCTGCCTCTAATAAAGATGCCTGTGCTGCATATCTATGCACCACCCCCATGGTATGCAGATGTAGCTCATGCATATTCAAGAGGGACAGCATGAAAACCCGAACAGTGTTTGGCATACCAGGACTGGAGTTGGGAACCTCTGCCGTAAAGCAGCAGCCAACAAGGGCAGACACACCCACACCCACAGGCCCCATTAGCCAATGCCTCCTGGAGAGGCAGGACATTGGGCCCTGCGTGCATCCCCCAATACTAGCACTTGCATACCTTAGCAATGTCACCCTACACCTGGGTATATGGTACACAGCTATCAAACGTTTTTTATGATTACTGCCAGATAGCGATTTCTACGTTAAGCACAGTTTGCTGTTTGAGCTCCATCATAACAATCTTTCGGATGTCTGTGGTGTGTGCTTCAGGTCTGGTCTCTGACAGTGTTTACCACCCTGGGGAGTGCCCCCCAACAGTATTGCGTACCATATCCATGCCTGTACTGTGCCCAGGACTAGTGTGGTGGCCAGGGCTGATAGACTCCTCTATAGTAGCACAATGCTGGCATAGGTGTCGGAGTGTGTGTCTGTCTATACAGTGTGTGGTGGCTGCAAACACCTTCCACAGCCCACACTGCCAGCACTGTTGCCAGTATTGGCCTGCCAATGTGCATAATGAGGAGCAAGGTACCATGGGTATAGCCCAGACAGGGTGGCCTGGCCAGGGTGCATCTGCACAGGGCATAGGGCACTGACTGGGACATTTTAGTGCCTTGCCACCACCTACACAGACAGGGTGACTTCAGTATGTCCTGCTGGGAGATCACTCTCACCCTGACTGTGCAGTGACGACAGCATGGCTAGGCACCCCCATAGTGCTATATAGTATTTTTGTCATGTGATATTTATGGGTTTTCTTTTGGGGGCCAGTCACTGACTTATCTGCTTGTTGTGTGTGCTGCCATCCCAGTTCTGGGTGCATGCATTTCCACCAGGAACATGCACTATGGACTATAGCAGACTGTTTGCAGCAGGTATGTGTCTTGATGGAGTGCCTTGCAGGGTGCAGTGGCTGAAGGCTTGCTGCAGGAGAATATCAGATAGTGGTGGGGTGCAGCTTAGCCTATACAGGCCTAATGTTGGTCTGCTATTGTGTTATGGATATGTACAGAGCTGCATTGACTTCCCTGAAGGGTGTCTTTTCCACAGCAGGACTGGGGTTGATGGTCCCCTCTACTGCCACCATTGCAGGGAGATAGAATGTGGATCTGTTGATGGTAGACCCTGTTTACCACCCTCAGCCCTGGAGAAGGAGAGTGATGGTACATAATCCTCCGGGGGGTCCATGGGGGCTACACCTGACTGAGACAGACAGATATATCCAAGGTGTTTCTGCAGAAACTACCTATCTCACACATTAACACTGCTTTGAACCTGCATCATGACCTATTTCTGCCATGGAAGGTGCTGTGGACCTGGTGCTGGGCGCCTCACCACACCATCAGGGTGAGCACAGTACCCGCACAATGTGACGGTGTGTAACTACTCTGTGCCTGTAAAACACACGGTCTGTACCCCCTACCAGGCCGAGGTGTTGTGGAAGTGCATACCCCATCTTGTGTTCATCTGTGGACAGCTGATTTGCATGTGCAGTGCATCATGGGTACGGGTGTGCTAACCCTATCCTGGTGACCACAACAGACTATCTGTGTGGTGACATGCAGGCTCTCTGCAGCCAGCCAGCCAGGGGCTTGCTAGTAGCTGTAGCCCAATGGTTACTTCACTGCCTATGAAGCCAGAAGTCATGGGTCCAAACCCACAGTGGGGTTATTTGATAGGGCTGCCCAAAGCATTATCTCTTTTTAATGTACATTTTTGCTGCCAGCAAAAACACCCTCAGCGTACCGTACCCATAAGGTGCCTCTGAGGGCGCTTTATAGGTCGCCCTATAGGGCACCTTATGGTTCCCGTCCATATAAGGTGCACTATACATTATCCTGTGACGCAACTTATAGGGTGCCCTGTAGGGGACATTTTAGGGTGCCGTGGCGGACAGTGCACTTTATAATGTGCCCTATGGAGTGCCTTATAGGGTGCCTTATACGGCACCTTCAATTACGGCACGTGAGGGCGTGTTTGCTGGCAGCAATTAATAAAATAAAAATAAAGTGCTGCAAGAAACAAAATGTACATTGCAAAGCTGATGCCTCAGCCAGCCTTACATATTAGGCACACTGGGGAGCAAACTCATGACCCCTGCATCAGCAGTCAGTGCCTTAACCATTGTGCTCCACTGCTGCTCCTCCTTGCATGTCAGCTGTGATAAGGAAGCTTATCATAGCTCAGGAAGGAGCTATAGAAAAGGTGAAGTGACTCTGAACAAGCAACCTGTCAGTTCTGGTAGAAATAAGAAAACAGAATTTTCCCATAAAAGACTACCAGTCCCAGAATGCACCAGGTTTCCAACAGCCATTAGAGGAGCTGAAGTGGGGAAACGTGTGTTCAATCAGGAGGGCTATGAGGTAATCCCTAAGCACTCATCTCAAAGGGCAGAGCCTGATCCAGAACAGCTGCGCTGTGTTAGGGAGGAGCAGAATATTCCAAGCAGAATAAAGGTAGAGTTTATTCTACAGAGAATCAGCTTGAGCTTGATCATCTTCATCATCTGAAGGATTATCAGAAGCAGAAGCCAAACCGGATGGACAGAGAGGGAAAGAAACCCTTTGGAAGAAAGAGGAGAAAAGCCTTTGAGGGGTCTAGAAGAGTCCAGAGCAGTACGTATACTGGGAGGCATTCCAAGGGCCAGCATACACCATTGGACTGGGGAAAGCCAGAGGAATGGTGCTGCAGAGCTAGGAATCTCCAGACGGTACCTGTGAGGGAGACGGCTGCACGTGGAAGGGACCCTAAGTCCCGTGCCAGAAGGTATGTGAAGAGAGATCCAGTGTCCAGGGATCTGGATTGGAAGGCTGGACATAAGAACTGGACTACATACTGACCAGGCTATATAGAGAGGAACTCTAACAGCAATGGAAGCTCAGGTATGAACACTGATCTATGCCCTAGCTATAACCTTGAAAGACAGCAGGGAAACAAGTATTCTCCTGAAAGTGCTCCATTGGGGGATTCATCTGTGTCAATCCATGATATTGAACCCATGCTTGTTGAAGAAGAGGGGGTGATAGCAGATGAAGAATCTGTTTACATGGACTGCTCTCTGTCTAAACTCCTTTGGTGATTTTCTGTTATAAAGTACAGCAGCCATCACAAAGAAATACAAACTTGTTCTTTAATCTACTCAGAAAAGCTCCTGTGTAGGATTTCTAGCCACGCAGTAGAAAGCAAGCCAGCTAAGGGGTTTCAGCTGGATAACTGCTAGCAATTGAGCCTTACCTAATTGCTTGTGAGCTAGGAGAGAATCACTTCGGAATCTATGTGGGAAGATATAAGAAGTTTACCTGAAAAGAACAGTTTTTTTCTTTCTTTGTGGCTTTTGGATTGTTGTTTGATACATGCTAAGAGAATATTAGCTAAGCCTACAGAAAAGACCAGTTTGTACCAACCAGGTCTTATTTCTTTTGCTTTGCTTGCCTGACAAGTTTAAATGTTGTTTTCCTGATTTTGGTTTTCTTTCAAGTTTAACACTGAAAGCAAGTAACCTGATTTATGTGCTACCAAGCATATCTGTGTTGGGAGAAATAACCCCATAAATAAATATCTTATTGGCTTTAACACTTGAGCACAACTAAATTATTGTCAGCAGCTGTGTCTGGTGTGAATGAACTGCATTGCCCACAATCCCTTGCAAATCATATAGATATATGCACTTGCCAAGACTGTGAAGATTCTCACCCAGGCAGCCATCTGACAAATGGCATAGTTTTTCGGATTGCTTTTGCACAAAGGGGATTTACTTGCTGAGGATTACAACTAAAGTTCAAGTTTAAAGCTGGTAAAAAAGATTTTCCCTCAACTGCACTTTGGAGGAGAAGTGGATGTTCCAGGCAGCTGTCCCAGGAGGAAAAGACCCTGTGCAGAGCTGGATTCATCACTGACACAAGGTAATAAGTACCTGGGCATGTCTAGTGGTGGATGGGAGTAAGGCACATGGTAATTGAAGAAAAAAAAAAAAGTAGAAGAAAAAAAAAACACCTGTTTGGAAGGTGGTGCACTTTGTTTTTTTTCTTTGTTTCTTGCAGGGATCAAGATAGATCCAAGGGAACTAGCTGATTGGATGGCAGCCCAGTTTAGCAGGCAACAGGAGCTAGCACAGCAGGCTCAGGACACTGCTATGAAAGCCTTAATGGAACAGCAGAGGCCAGTGCTTGATCTGGTGCAAACCCTAGTTCAGCTGCAGAACCAAAGTGGAACAGATGCAAGACCAGCAGTAAATACTGGTACACCACATGTGGACAGTGTGGGACTCAATCAGGGAATTGGGGCATTTAGTTTTGGGAAGCTAACTCCAGATGATAATGTTGATGATTTTCTAGAGTCTTTTGAAAGAGTGGCACAAGCTTTAGCATGGCCAGAGACCCAGTGGGCAGTAAGGCTGGCAGCCTCATTAACTGGAGAGGCGCTTGCAGCTTATAGAGCAATGCCAGCAGCCCAGGCTTTGAATTATAAGGATGTAAAGGCTGCTATTAGAGATCGCCTAGGGTTGTCTATTTCAGAGTATAGGCGAATGTTTAGAGCTACTACATTGAGAGTGGGTGAAACACCCAGGGCTCTGAGTCAGAGAATCAGAGGTTTAGCTGTAAAATGGTTGGAGCCTGAGCAAAAGACGATAGAAATGTTATTAGACATTATAATGCTTGAACAATTTATGTCTGCGGTCCCTAATGATTTGCACACTTTCCTTATACAGCAAAATTGCCAAAATCTTGGAGAGGCAACCATGCTAGCAGAGAGAGTCTTGGAAGCCACGCAGGCTTGCCATAGAATGGGTGGCCCTCTGAAGATTGGTGCTGAGGCAAGATGTGCTGTATCAGAAAAGAAAATAATTAAAAATGTTTCTGAAAATGAATGTACTGTATCAAACCAGATGACACAGTGGAATAGAAAGAAATGTTTCAAGTGTGGAAAATGGGGACATTTAGAAAAGAGATGCCAGACACACACTAGCTTAATGAGGGTGGATTTAAAACAGCCCAAAGAAGGATTTCTTTTGATGGTTGATGTGCAAGGAATTACCACAAATGCTTTGTTAGACTCTGGGGCAGACCAGAGTATGATGTCAAAAAGGCTTTGGAAGAGAATAGAGGCCGAAGAAGGATTTGTGCCTAGAACCCCTGAAAGCCAAGTTCACATCAGATGCATTCATGGTGCTGCAACATCATATCCCACCTATAGGCTAAAGGTTAAGTGCCTGGGGGGACAAGAGGAAGTCCTGTTAGCAGTGGTGCCTAGGCTACCCTTTGATTTGGTTCTAGGAAGAGACTGGCCAAGATTTAAGCAGGGTCTAGTGGAAGGACTAGGAAAGAAGGAGGGAGAAGGTTTAATGGTAATAGCTCCCGGGCCTTTATTTGGAAGTCCTCAGACCCCAGCTAAAAAGATGGTTAAGCGTCCAGAAGACCAAGCTACCCCAAAGCAGACATTCGTCCTAAAGTACCATAGGGTCACAGAGAAGGCCCAAGCTCCTAAGCGGGCAACCCCTCGCTGCTGGGTTTGACCTGTGCAGCATAGAAAGTGTGACTGTACCTAGCCAAGGGAGAGCCCTGGTTGACACCGGTCTCCAAGTGGAAATACCTATTGGATGCTATGGGAGAGTAGCCCCAAGGTCCGGATTAGCCCTTAAATATTTCATCGATGTGGGTGCGGGAGTAATTGATCCCGATTACAGGGGCAATATTAAAGTTCTGTTATTTAATTTTGGACAGAATGATTATCACGTGAAGACAGGAGACAGAATTGCCCAATTGATCTGTGAGAGGCTGGGTTTTCCACCTGTGGAGGAGGTCACATCCCTGGAAAATTCTGAGCGTGGAACCAAAGGCTTTGGTTCTACTGACGTCAAAGGGGTTAAAAGCCTAGCTGCCACCTGTGCCCGAGAGAGGGAGGTGAATGAAGAAGAAGATTTGGGACCCCAGGTAACTGATTGTAAAGAAAAATCAGAGCCCCAAATAGGTGAGGACCTCACAGTGGTACAACAGGAAGAAATTAGGAAATTGCTTAAAGAATTCCCAGATGTGTTGACACCCATACCTGGGGAGACACATTTGGTTGCCCATGAAATAATAACTCCACCTGGGAAATTAGTTCGTCAAAGGCCATACCGCTTGCCTGAAGCCAAGAGACAGGAAGTAGTGGCACAAGTCCAGGAGATGTTGGACATGGGAGTAATAGAGGAGTCAAAGAGTCCCTGGAATAGCCCCATAGTCTTGGTGCCGAAGCCTGATGGATCTTTAAGATTTTGTATTGACTTCCGGCAGGTAAACGCCATATCAGTTTTTGATGCATATCCAATGCCAAGAATTGAAGAGCTGTTGGACCAGCTGGGACAGGCTCAATACTTAACCACCCTTGATATGACAAAAGGATATTGGCAAATCCCTCTCACCAGGGAGTCGAAGCCGAAGACTGCGTTCAGCACCCCCGTTGGCCTTTTCCAGTTCAAGAGGATGCCTTTCGGACTGCATGGAGCAGCGGCTACCTACCAAAGGTTAGTGGATCAGGTACTTCGACCACACCAAAATTATGCTTTTGCATATATGGATGATGTCATAATCCATAGTAACACCTGGGAGGAGCATCTAAAGAGGATCAGGGCAGTCTTGTGCTCCATGAAGCAAGCGGGAATCACTTTAACCCCGAAGAAGTGTGCCTTTGCAAATAGGGAGGTAAAATACCTGGGCCTAGTGGGAAGAGGAAAAATTAAACCTCTAATGAGTAAAGTAGATAGCATCAGGAATTTTCCTCCTCCAACAACAAAGAAACAACTAAGAAGTTTCTTAGGACTTATTGGATACTACCGCAGATTTATACCGCAATTTGCAGAGAAAAGTGCAATTTTCACGGATATGCTGCGGAAGAATTGTCCAAACCAGCTAAAGTGGACACCTGAAGCTGAAAAAGCTTTTTCAGTCCTAAAAGGAAAATTGTGTACAGGACCGGTACTGAAAGGGGTGGACTTCAAGAAACCCTTTCTGGTTCAAACCGATGCATCGGATGTAGGGCTAGGAGCGGTTCTATCCCAGTGTCATGAAGGGGAGGAGCATCCTGTGATGTACCTGAGCAGGAAGTTGTCACCGGCTGAACAAAAGTATTCCACAATAGAAAAAGAATGTTTAGCTATTAAGTGGTCAGTGGAGGCGTTAAGGTTTTACCTTACAGGGAGAAAGTTCCAGTTGGTCACAGACCATGCCCCACTTAAGTGGTTGCAGCAAATGAAGAACCACAATGCCAGGTTGACACGCTGGTACATGGCCTTACAGGCATTTGATTTTCAAGTTGAACATCGTGCTGGGAAGTTACACAAGAATGCGGATGCCCTTTCCCGTATTACGGACTGTAGAGAAGAAGTTTCACCAGTGACACCAGTCCGTAATAACTTAAGCAGGGGGGTATGTGATAAGGAAGCTTATCATAGCTCAGGAAGGAGCTATAGAAAAGGTGAAGTGACTCTGAACAAGCAACCTGTCAGTTCTGGTAGAAATAAGAAAACATAATTTTCCCATAAAAGACTACCAGTCCCAGAATGCACCAGGTTTCCAACAGCCATTAGAGGAGCTGAAGTGGGGAAATGTGTCTTCAATCAGGAGGGCTATGAGGTAATCCCTAAGCACTCATCTCAAAGGGCAGGGCCTGATCCAGAACAGCTGCGCTGTGTTAGGGAGGAGCACTCATCCAAGCAGAATAAAGGTAGAGTTTATTCTACAGAGAATCAGCTTGAGCTTGATCATCTTCATCATCTGAAGGATTATCAGAAGCAGAAGCCAAACCGGACGGACAGAGAGGGAAAGAAACCCTTTGGAAGAAAGAGGAGAAAAGTCTATGAGGGGTCTAGAAGAGTCCAGAGCAGTACGTATACTGGGAGGCATTCCAAGGGCCAGCATACACCATTGGACTGGGGAAAGCCAGAGGAATGGTGCTGCAGAGCTAGGAATCTCCAGACGGTACCTGTGAGGGAGACGGCTGCACGTGGAAGGGACCCTAAGACCCGTGCCAGAAGGTATGTGAAGAGAGATCCAGTGTCCAGGGATCTGGATTGGAAGGCTGGACATAAGAACTGGACTACATACTGGCCAGGCTATATAGAGAGGAACTCTAACAGCAATGGAAGCTCAGGTATGAACACTGATCTATGCCCTAGCTATAACCTTGAAAGACAGCAGGGAAACAAGTATTCTCCTGAAAGTGCTCCATTGGGGGATTCATCTGTGTCAATCCATGATATTGAACCCATGCTTGTTGAAGAAGAGGGGGTGATAGCAGATGAAGAATCTGTTTACATGGACTGCTCTCTGTCTAAACTCCTTTGGTGATTTTCTGTTATAAAGTATAGCAACCATCACAAAGAAATACAAACTTGTTCTTTAATCTACTCAGAAAAGCTCCTGTGTAGGATTTCTAGCCACGCAGTAGAAAGCAAGCCAGCTAAGGGGTTTCAGCTGGATAACTGCTAGCAATTGAGCCTTACCTAATTGCTTGTGAGCTAGGAGAGAATCACTTCGGAATCTATGTGGGAAGATATAAGAACTTTACCTGAAAAGAACAGTTTTTTTCTTTCTTTGTGGCTTTTGGTTTGTTGTTTGATACATGCTAAGAGAATATTAGCTAAGCCTACAGAAAAGGCCAGTTTGTATCAACCAGGTCTTATTTCTTTTGCTTTGCTTGCCTGACAAGTTTAAATGTTGTTTTCCTGATTTTGGTTTTCTTTCAAGTTTAACACTGAAAGCAAGTAACCTGATTTATGTGCTACCAAGCATATCTGTGTTGGGAGAAATAACCCCATAAATAAATATCTTATTGGCTTTAACACTTGAGCACAACTAAATTATTGTCAGCAGCTGTGTCTGGTGTGAATGAACTGCATTGCCCACAATCCCTTGCAAATCATATAGATATATGCACTTGCCAAGACTGTGAAGATTCTCACCCAGGCAGCCGTCTGACACAGCGCACCTACTTATGCTTTTCATTCCTTAAACTGCACAGTGCTGCCATCAAAAACAGTACTCTGACCTTGTGGTACCTCATACGGCACCCTATAAAGCGCCCTATAAGCAACATTCTAGGGTGCCTTGGCAGACAGTGCACTTTAAAATGTGCCTTATGGGGCGCCTTATGTTAACACGCTTTGAGAGTGCGTTTGCTAGTAGTGATAATTAAAATAAAAATAAAATGCCTCCTAAAGCAATCTTCCCCATAATACATAATGCCTCAGCCAGCTTTGTTCATTGGGCACTGTGGGGGATTGAACCCCTGATCCCTGCACTATTGGTCAGTGTCTTAACCATTGTGCTGTGGTTCTGTTCTTGTGTTTGCACATCAGCGCGCCACCTTATGCCGCCCAATATTAAAATGCCTCCTAAAGCAATAGCACGCCACCTTATGCCCATCAGCGCGCCGCCTTATGCTGCCCAATATTAAACTGGCTCCTAAAGTAATGCCTCAGCCAGCTGTCTTCATTGGGCACTGTGGGGGATTGAACCCCTGATCCCTGCTCTATTGGTAAGTGTTTTAACCATTGTGCTGTGGCTCTGCTTTTCTATTTGCACATCAGCGCGCCACTTATGCCTCCCGCGCAGCTTTCTCATGCGCTAATGTGCGGGGCGCACATGGGCGCCGCACACCTTAGCGCATATTTAAATCCCGGTTTTGCTTTTTCAGAAAGAATCGCCCACTCCTTATATGGCACCCGCACACTAGCGCGGCCCGCATATTACCGGGGTTTTAGTAAACATACCCCATAGTGCGCTATAATACATCATGAGCTATTATACAGTCTTATGTACAGTCTCGGGGTGGAGGGTGGGGGCAGATGATCTGAATTGGATGTTGGTTCAGGGGGTATGTCCATAGTATTCGAGGAAAAGGGTTGTCTTCAGTTGTTTTCGGAAGTCCTTTATTTCTGTGTTTAGTCTCAGATCATCTGGGAGGGAGATAATTCTGAGAGGTGAAGCAGGTACTGTAACTCCACTGGTACTAGACAAGAGAAAGGGTTTTCATTGTGCTGGTTACACCACACCTCAAACCTACGCCACTTGAAGGCATAGGTTTTTCTAGTGGACTGCCTCCTTGAGGCCAGTAGCACTTCTTCCATGTTTTTAGGCAAGAGGAGAGAAGCCAGCACTACCCTTTCAGCAGCCATGCCATCAGGTTGAGGTTGGGGTGTAAGATAGAGCCCTGCTCCTGGGACAGGAGGTCGGGCTGCGTCCCCAGAGGGAGTGGGATTTCCACTGCCAGCTGGAGGAGAAGCGGAAACCAAGGTTGTCTTGGCCATCTGGGGGCTACCAGGATGACTGAGGCCTTGTCTCGAAGGATTTTGAATAGAGTCCGTGCCACCAGAGGCGTGGGAGGAAACGCATACAGAAGGCCCGTGGACCAGGAAATCAGAAAAGCATCTACAGCCACCTTTGGGGGTGTGGCTGTCTGGAGCAAAAGTTGTGCAACTGATGATTCTGCGGACTGGCAAAGAGATCTATGACCAGATGTCCCCAGCAATGGAAGATCTGTTGGGCTACTTCCAGATTCAGTTGCCACTCGTGAGGTTGGAGAATTCTGCTTAGCTTGTCTGCTAGGCAGTTCTCCTGACCTGGCAAGTAAACTGCTTTGAGAGACATACCCTGTCGGATTGCAAAGGAACAGAGGTCCAGTGTCTCCTGACACAGGATGCGGGACCCCGTCCCTCCATGCTTGTTCACATAGAACATAGCCACCTGGTTGTCTGTTTGTACTAAGACAGACTGATGTGAGAGAACATGAGAGAAGGTTTGAAGAGCTAGGCGTATCGCCCGGAGCTCTAAGAGGTTGATTTGTTTCGTCTTCTCTTGAGGAGACCACAACCCTTGAGTGCATAAATCCTGGCAATGGGCTCCCCAGCCCAGCAAAGATGCATCTGTCGTCAGCACTCTTGTGTACGAGGGAGGCTGGAAAGGAACTCCCTCGAGCAGGATGGCTGAAGCCACCAGGTCAACGACTTCAGTAGTCGTTTGGACACTCTGATCCTGTCTCGGAGCCTTCCTGTGGCTTGTGTCCACTGATCTCTGAGGCACCACTTAGCTGTCCTCATGTGGAGATGGGCATTTGGGGTCACATGAACCGTGGAGGCCATGTGTCCTAGAAGGCATAAAAAGTGCCTCGCTGATATCTGAGACTTGTGGCTGATTTGGTGCACCAGCTCCAGAAGTCTCTGTGCTCTGCCCTCTGGCAGGTAAGCCTTCGCTTGAAGGGTGTCTAACCTTGCTCCTATGAACTCTAAATTTTGAGTGGGGAGCAAAGTGGACTTTGCTTGATTTATGACAAAGCCTAGATGCTGCAGTATGTTGATAGTGTGAGCTGTGGCCTGTTGGGCTTCTTGAGGCGACGGGGCCTTGATGAGCCAATCGTCCAGACATTGCCAGACATTTGGTAAACACTGCCAGACATTTGGTAAACACTCTGGGGGCAGAGGCTAGGCCAAATGGAAGTACTCTGTACTGAAAATGGTTTCCTCCCACTACAAATCTGAGATATTGTCTGTGGTCTGGATGTATGAGGATGTGCGTATAAGCATCCTTCAGGTCTAAAGAGCATAGCCAGTCTCCCTGGTGGAGGTAAGGCAGCAATATTCCAAGGAAAAGCATCATGAACTTTTCCCTCGCCAGGAACTTGTTTAAGTTTCGCAGGTCGAGGATAGGCCTGAGGCCTCCTGTTTATTTATTTTATTTATTTATTTATTGTTTTTATATACCGCGCTCTTTAAAATCAGTGCGGTTTACATTTAACATTTTTGCGCATAACAGACATACTGCTGTGCACTTACAATGAACGGGTACATACAACTTGGTTCAAATGGGGTAACTATCTACATCTTTTTACAGTTATATACAAACTTGACATGGCAAGGAGTATGGTTGGTGATGTTAAATTACTGGGTTGAATTACTGGGTTGAGAGTAGTGTAGGAGAAAGAGGTGATGCTTTAGTGCTGTTCTCTTTGGTATCAGGAAATACATGGAGTAAAAGCCTTGTCCTAGCAGGCTGTGGGGCACCGGCTCCACCGCCTGATCCTCTAGAAGACCGGCCAACTCTTGTAAGAAGAGGTTCCTGTGTAGAGGGGGTCTGAGAGGCCATCCTGGAAAGTAGGAGGGAGTTACCTGGTTGAAGTGAAGCAAATAGCCCTTTTGGACTATTTGTAAGACCCAGGCATCGGTGGTGATTGCAGGCCACCTGTGGGCGTACAGGGTCAACCTTCCTCCTGTGCAAAGCCGCACCCCTGGCTGGAGAGAGACTATACTGTGACAGTCAAAAACCCCCTACCGGCTGGGAAGGAGCCGGTGTCTGGGGCTTGGGGGTCCTCTGCTTACGCGGGACATGCCCCTGTCCCTTGGCCTGCTGCCCCTGTTGGGGAGCCGGGGAGGCCTGGTGAGTAGGGTAGTTGCGGTAAGCAGTACCCTTCCTTGGGAAAAAGGACTTTTTACCAGAGCCCTTCTTTTTAGAAGGGGCAGAAGTCTTTTTGGAGAGTGCTGTCCAGGTCAAGTACTCGGTCTCGATTTCAGCAGCCTTCTCAGTCATGGGTTTGCTAAAAAGGTTGTCACTTCTGCAAGGGACATCGACCAACTTGTCCTGTACCCATGGCTCTAGGTCTGACGACATTAGCTACGCCTGGCGTCGGGCACCGATGCCGGCTGCGGCTACCCGGGCCGAAGCCTCGAAGCCGTCACAGGCTGCCCGAGACATAAACTTTGAGCACTCCCAAATCCCAGTGGACAAGTTCTTGAAGCGCTGCAAGGGTTCCTCGGAGAAGCCAGCTGAGAACCCGGCAATCTCCTTTGCCAGGTCCCGTAAGTACATGCCCATGTACCGCTGGTATGTTTGGACATGGCATGATAGCATCGAGCCCTGGTAGCACTTTCTGCAGAGGGCATCCAGGTTCTGGGCCTCCCTGCCAGGGAGCAACGAGGAGTGTGTTTTCTGGCTCTTGAGCATGTGCATGGCCGATTCCACAACCATGGAGTTGTGCAGCAGCTGTGCCTTTTGGAATCCAGCGCTCTTGGGGACTCGATAAATGGAATTGACCCGCTTGCTGAGAACCGGCATTGAGGCCGGTGACTCCTACATGCAGAGCATCAGCAGTTCCAACATCAGAGGAACCGGTACCGTAAAGGCTTCCAGAGGGGGAAAATCATACTGGAGGGCTTCAAGCTCTTCGGCTCGAAGCTCCTCCTCAGTGTCTGCCAGGAATGCCAAAGCCTTGGACATGTCCCTGACGAAGTCCGAGAACAGAGTATCCTCCAGGGGGGACCGTCTCTGAGGCTCGGACCCCGGCGAGTCCAATGGGACACACTGAGTCCGGTCGCTGTCCAGGGACAGTTCATCTTCCGTTTCCCATGCTGAGTCCAACGAGGAGGAATCGATGGGCTCCGGCCATGAGGGCTTCGATCTCGACCACCACGACGCTGAGGGCATCGGCATCGATGACCTCAGTCCCAAACAGGGGGGTCGATGGAGACCTCTGCTGAGGATCGACTCGAGCTTGAAGAGATCCCGGTGGTCGGGGCGGATGGACCAGTGAGACTGGCTATCAGCACCCGCTGCTGCTCCATGAAGGCAGACATGCTGCGCTCCAAGGCCGTCATTCTGAGACCGAGCTCAGAAGACTCCGCAGCCTCTGGCTCGGGTCTCGACGCCGTTGAGCCCGATGCCGGTTTTCCCGGAGGAGAGTCAACGAGGACAACAGCAGTTACCTTCCTCGGCGTCTCCAGCTCCATGCGAGGTACTTTTGCAGGGCGCTCCGGCTCCGAGGACCCGGGGCGGCGGTCAGGACTCCACAACCTGGTCCGCGAGGGCCCAGGCCGATCAGAGGCATCCAACGACGACGCCCTCGCAGGTTTCTTCTTCCTCCGGTGTTCCTGCGAGGGAGACACCCGCTCAGAAGACCCCCGACGATGCTCAGAATCAGACAGCTCCCGAGACGTCGAGACTTCTGACGAGGTCCGGACCCGGGTGGATTCGGACTCTGAGAAAATCGTTTCACACTGCTGCTGCCTACTTCTAATTGCCTTAGAGGACATTTTGCAGCATGGGCTACAGACCTTCGGGTCTTGGCTAGCCCCAAGGCACCGGAGACAGCAGTCATTTGTGTCGGTGAGGGACATTAATTTTTTACACCAATCACACTTTTTAAAACCGCTGGCAGCCATCAGGGAAAAAAGGGCCCCTGAGAGGTCGAATGACCGGGCTGCCAGTGAAAAATAAAAAAGGGCGAATGCTAGTCACGAAGGACAAAAACGAAAATAAAGACTGGACTCGATACTGGTGTACCGAAACTGAGGCAGGAAGGGGAACCGGCGTCGAACCGGGTCAAAGAAAAAAATCTTCAGGAGTTTTGACGCACTTTTTCTGCGAGGGAAGTTGGACTACGTCCGTTGGGCTCCGCGGAAAAAGGGAGACTGAGCAAGATGGCACCTTTGGGCGGGAAGGGAATCATGCATTCACGATGCAATCCCAAAGGCTTTCTTTGAAAGCTGGGGAATTGCTCCGCATGAGGGCTCTGTTGGCGCTGACATCACCCATATGTGAGGACTGACTTCCTGCTTGTTCCTGGAGAAATATAATGCCAGTAAAAGTAACAAGAGTACAAGCAACAGAGACACAAAAGAGGAGAAAACGGCATGACCGCCAATACATAGATTGAAGCCCACCTTGAAATATGGGGAAATTAGGCATTAGGAAAGGCCTGGTGGAATTACCATGCTTTCATGCCAGACTTGAATTTAATAAAGGAGCTTTCTGAGCGAACAACATGATTATGGTCCAGGAAGCAAAAGTCTGATTAGCAGGTGTGCTCAACTCTTACCGTGATGAGGAGGGCAGCTAAGAGATTAGCTTGAGATAACCTGACCATCTTTTCAATGTTCAAATACAGGAAACTCAATCAAGCTGGGGGGTTCAAAGTTAAGGAAAATAAAAAATATGTTTATAAGGAGAAATTAGGCCTTACCTGCTAATTGTCTTTCCTGGAGTCTTCTCCGGGCCAGTCCAGGGAATGCTAGGGTTGTCAATCCTGTCCAGCAGCTGAGGACTGACATACTAAAAGTTTTGCTGACAGCTTAAACTCCTCCTCCTAAAGCCAGCACTCTATATCCCCCAGGCACGGACTACACATGCAACGCAAAGTGAGCCGTAGACTTAATACACCAGAAGAGTACTTCCTGTCGGTGCACAGAGACCGTGGCAACATCAGAAACTATGTGTCTTACCACCGTAAATTTTTTTTTTTTCTCTCCATTATGGATTCGCCTAGCACCATCGGTATTGTGCAGAATGGAGCTAGAAAATTCTTGATAAAGCTCTTGCTATCAGCCAGACCAAAGCCGACGAGCGGAACACTGTTGAGAATGATCAGAAACACCGGGTGGGACCCTGGACTGGCCCGGAGAAGACTCCAGGAAAGACAATTAGCAGGTAAGGCACAATTTCTCCTTCCTAATCGCTTCTCCGGGCCAGTCCAGGGAACGCTAGGGCAGTACCAAAGCAGAACCTAAACACGGGAGGGACCCGCGAGCCCGGCCACTATCGCTACCGCTCCTACCTTCGCATCCCCTCTTGCCAAAACATCCAGCTTATAATGTCTAGTGAAAGTATGCAGAGAAGACCACGTAGCAGCCCTACAAATATCCACCGGAGGTATCAACGCCAATTCCGCCCAAGACGCCGCTTGAGACCGCGTAGAATGGGCTCGGAGCCCTTCCGGAGGCACTTTACCCCCAGCCGTGTAAGCTGCCACAATTGCTTGTCTCACCCAGTGGGCTATAGAGGCCTTCGTAGCCGCCTGACCTTTACGGCGACCCGCAAACAGCACAAACAACCGGTCGGACCGGCGAAAATCCGCAGTGACTCTAAGGTACTTTCGAAGCACTCGTCTGAGATCCAACCTCCGGAGAGCACAGTCCATAGGAGAGCCCGAAAGATCAGTGAAAACGGGCAAAGCCACTGACTGATTCACATGGAAGGAAGACACCACTTTAGGCAAGAAGGACGGCACCGGGCACAATAACACCTTCTCCGGTAAAAATTGCAGATACGGCTCTCAACAAGATAGAGCTTGCAAGTCCGAAATTCGTCTAGCCGAACACAACGCAACCAAGAAGGCCGTCTTCCAGGAAAACTCCTTCACATTCACCCCAGAAGCTGACTCAAAAGGCGCATGCGTCAAGGCCTCTAGCACTACGTTCAAATCCCAAGAAGGAACGACGTTCCGTACAGGGGGATGGAGGAGTTTAGCTGCACGAAAGAAGCGCCGCACATCAACATGCAGCGAGAGACAGCGCCTACGCACCGGCCCCCGAAAACAAGTCAAGGCCGCCATATGCACTTTCAGAGTGCCGACCGACAAGCCCTTATCCAAACCTTCTTGAAGAAACAACAGGAGCTGCGGCACAGTGGTAGACATGGGCGCAAAGCCCTGAAGCGCACACCATCTTTCAAAGACGCGCCAGACACGGACGTACGCCAGGGAAGTCGAAGACCTTTTCGAATGCAACAGGGTGGATACAACAGCCTCCGAATATCCCTTGCGTCTTAAATGAGCCCTCTCAAGAGCCAAGCCGTAAGCAAGAAGCGATCCACCTGGGACATCAACACGGGACCCTGAGCCAACAGGTTGCACCGAGCCGGAAGCCTCCAAGGAGAGTCTATCACCAGACGCACTAAGTCCGCATACCACGGCCGTCGAGGCCAATCCGGCGCTATGAGAATCACCGTTCCCCTGTGCCCGGCTATGCGGTGAATGACCCGACTGAGCATCGGCCATGGCAGAAAAACATACAAGAGGGAGTCGAGAGGCCAAGGCTGAACCAACGCATCGAGTCCCTCTGACATGTGTTCCCTGCGCCTGCTGTAAAAACGAGACGCTTTGGCATTGTTGAAGGTAGCCATTAGATCCATTGACGGCTGGCCCCAGCGCAGCATGATGTCGTGAAACACCGCCGCATTCAGCTCCCATTCCCCGGGATCGATCACATGGCGACTGAGATAATCTGCCTGAACATTGTCCTTGCCGGCCACGTGCGCTGCTGACAACACTACGAGACGGGTTTCCGCCCAAGCAAACAACTCCTGACTCTCCTCCAGCAACGGCAGACTCCTGGTGCCGCCCTGTCGATTGATGTAGGAAACGGTCACCGCATTGTCGGAAAAAACGCGGACCGCCATCCCTTCGAGTAGAGGCTCGAAATGAAGAAGCGCCAACCAAACGGCCCGGAGCTCTAAGAGATTGATAGAGAAGGAGCTCTCTTCCTGCGACCAGACGCCCTGCGTCACCTGGGCCTGACAGTGAGCCCCCCAGCCCGAGAGACTGGCGGCCATCGTCAGAAGAACCCACTGAGGATCTTGAAGGGGAACCCCCGCTGATAGATGCCCGGGATCTAGCCACCAGCATAGACCGTCGCGCACCGAGTCCGGGCAGATCAACTTTTGCGAAAGAGGATGGAGTTGAGGCGACCATCTGGAAAGCAAGGCCTGTTAAAGAGGTCGCATATGCGCCCTGGCCCACGGAACCAAGTCCAGAGCCGCTGCCATGGACCCCAAGAGCTGTAAATAGGTCCATGTCGAAGGAGCCGAAGTCTTCAAGAACAGTCATACCTGCCTAACAAGCTTTTGAACTCTGTCCTCGGGCAGAAACACCGAACCGGTTTCCGTGTCGAAGAAAGCCCCGAGGTACGAGAGCCGTTGCACAGGCTGCAACTGACTTTTCGCCTGGTTGATAACCCAACCGAGTTGTTCCAAGAATTGAACCACCCGAGCCACTGCCACGACCGCGTCCGCCCGGGAATCGGCTCTGATCAACCAGTCGTCCAGATAAGGGTGAACGCGAACTCCTTCTTTCCGTAGGGCTGCTGCTACCACCACCATCACCTTCGTGAATGTGCGAGGAGCAGTCGCGAGACCGAAAGGCAACGCTCGAAACTGGAAATGTCCCATGGGCAGCGCAAACCTCAAAAACCGTTGATGATCCGCTCGGATGGGAATGTGTAGATAAGCCTCTGTGAGGTCTATAGCCGAGAGGAACTCTCCCGGACACACTGCCCGAATAACTGATCTCAACGTCTCCATCCGAAAGTGCGGAACCCGCAGGGCGCAATTGACATGCTTGAGATCGAGGATTGGTCGAAAAGAACCCTTTTTCTTGGGGACCACAAAATATATCGAGTATCGACCTAAACCACACTGGTCTGGAGGAACCGGCACTACGGCTTGCAGTGCTATTAAGCGTGCGAGCGTGTCGGCTACCGCCTGCCTCTTCGGGCCGGAAGCACAAGGAGATACCATGAAGGCATCCGCCAACGGGCATGCAAAATCTAGGGCATACCCCTCGCGAATAATCTCTAGCACACATGCGTCGGAAGTGATTGTGGCCCAGGCCGGGAGAAACTCCTGCAAGCGTCCTCCCACAGGTACCACGGCCTGGACCGGCCGACCTTCATTGCGACTTCTTAACGGCGGATTGCTGAGAACTGAAGTAGCCTCTAGCAAATCCTTGAGCACCTCGAAAGGACTGCCCACGAGAACCGAAGCGGGCCCTGGGATACGGAAGAAACCGAGCCCCTCGAAATCTACGAGAATCCCTACTTTGGCCTCGCAGCGCCGAACCCCCTCTAGGAGGCCTGGGACGATCCTCAGGTAACCGACCACCCTTGGAATCGCCGCGATCCTTAACAATCTTTTCCAACGCCTCTCCAAAAAGTAACTTCCCTTTATAAGGTAGTTTACTGAGACGCGATTTAGAGGACACGTCCGCCGCCCAATTTCGCAACCAGAGAAAACGTCTAGCCGCCACCAAGGAAGCCATGGACTTTGCAGCAATGCGAACCAAATCATAAAATGCGTCTGCCAGATAAGCCGCTGCCGACTCGAGCTTCGCGCCCTCAGCGGAAGACGGCTCGGCAGCCTCAGCCGTGACCTCTCCCTGGAGCCATCGAATTGAAGCCCGAGACACATATGCCCCAGAAATGGAAGCTTGCAGCGCCAGCACACTGGAATCAAACGCTTGCTTCAAAAGCACTTCCAATTTACGATCCTGCAAATCCTTAAGCGCTGCCGCGCCCTCAACTGGAATCGTTGTCTTCTTTGTCACTGCTGAAACTAAGGCATCTACCTTGGGCATCTTTAGCAACTCTTTTTCCTCCTGAGGCACTGGGTATAGGCGACCTAAGGCGCGACTGCCCCTTAACGTAGCCTCTGGACATTCCCACTCAGACTCTATCATTTGCTTAATGACCCGGTGAACCGGAAAACAGCATTGTTCCGCTTTGAAGCCTTGCAGCAAGGGATCTTCGAGCGGCTCCTGAGACATGGATGGCACTTGAATATTCAGCGCCGCCAAAGATTGCGATATTAGCGCTCCGAGCTCCTCCTTGCGGAACACGCAAAACACATTAGGATCTTCTCCAGGAGCAATCTCCCCCTCTTCCAGCTCCCCCAGCCAATGATCTAAGCCTGACTCCGAGAGAAGCTCACCCTCCTCGCCTAAATGCGGCTCCCCGGCCAGGGGAGAGGTAAGATCCTCTGCAGCAAGCTTACTCAACATCCCCTGGGAAGAACCCTCCCCCGGGTCTTTCTGAGGCCTTTCTGGCTGCTCCCTAAGATCCTGCCAGGAATCAAGAGCCACTGTAGCTTGTGCAGACTTCATTAAAAACGCCCGATGCAGCGCCAAAATAAATTCGGGGGAAAAAAGAGCAGAGAAGCCTTCCTAAGCCTCAGGAGGCTTCTCCTGCGGCTGAACCGCCACCGGAGCTTCCTTCGCGGTTTTAGACTTCCTTTTACTGTGCTTCGGAGGCCCCGCGGCAGACACCGAAGGATCCCCTAAAATGGCGGCCGTTCCCGCCTTTTCTGAGGGAAGGGAAGGCCGCTCTGCTTCTGCCGACTTGTTCTCCATGCTGCCGACAAGAGAACCAAGACCAACGCGAGACACCGGACCCGAATCCGCTCAAAGCCCCCGGCGCAACAACAACGAACCAACGTCCCTAACGAGAGGAACCACTGAAACCTGCAAGCGCACGGTGTTACCTGAGCAGTGCCGCTCTGCCCCGCAGGCCCCGGAGAGCTGAACGCAAGAGCGCCGGTCTTTCTCCCGCACCCCCGCTGCTAGCGGGTGAAGAGAAAAAGGCGGCGGGTTTGTCTGGAGGGTGATTCCTGATGCTCTCAGGATCAGAGCTCCAATATGTCAAATTTAGGCCCCGGAGCAGGCAGGCTCTGCCCCCTCGTGCTGCCCCCACTCGGTATCAAAAGATCGCAGCCGCTAAATTTGAAAACCGGAATTAAAGAAAGGTGCAGCTAAGGGGAATATAGGAGCATCAGCCCTGCTAGAGCCCGCTCACTGTCCGGTTGAAAAATAAATAAAATCTCCCTGTCTAACTAGGAGCCTGTCAGCACGTCGTCCTGTTCAGCTGCTGAGGACTGAAAGACTGGAGTGCTGGCTTCAGGAGGAGGAGCTTAAGCTGTCAGCAAAACTTTTAGTATGTCAGTCCTTAGCTGCTGGACAGGATTGACAACCCTAGCGTTCCCTGGACTGGCCCGGAGAAGCGATTAGGAATTACAATTTTAATTTTAACCCAAAATTTGAATCAGTAGGCTAGGTTTATAACTTTACTTACAAATGTGCCAATCAGGCCTACTTGTTGTACTTCTTTATAGAGTGGATTTTCTTCAAAATAGCAATATTTTCACTTAGATAATTGATACATTCTGGGCAAATCAACTCAAATTTTTACTTTACAATTATTAGACATTTCAGAGTCTCTATATGCAGTTGGGGTTTTTCCGTAGACCACACTTTGTTCATGATTGAAAAGTACCTTTCAGTTGGAGCATTAGAACCTGGCAAACGTTTTTAAAATTCTGTATCCTAGGTACTGCTCCCACCTCCCCCTGCTCCCTGTTGGCTGGCTGTCTCTGCTGCAGCCTATTGGCTGGCTTTATCTGATTGATGGTTGCCTGGGCCCTGTGGAGGAAGCAGAGCCAGAACTGTCAGATGTGCTGAGAACTCAGGAGTTTAGGTTTGCCAACCATCTAAATTTATTTTAGGATTTTACAACTTGATAAAGTAGCTGTCTTAGAATGATGTCTAAATTGTCTGGGTATTTTTTAGAGTTTAGCGCTACAGCTCGCCAATGCAACCCCCTCGCTGTGCAGAGTAAGTGGTAGGTTCCAGCCAATTAATTCATCTTCAGTCCATAAGAACATAAGATATACCATACTGGGTCAAACCAAGGTCCATCAAGCCCAGTATCCTGTTTCCAACAGTGGCCAATCTAGGTCATACGTACCTAGCACTTTCCCCAAAAGACATACTCAAGAGAATTTTCTCTATGACTGCTCCATCTATTTGGAATGCTTTGCCAATTGATTTGTGTGCTGAAGAAGAACTGATTACTTTTTGAAAAAATCTGAAATGCCATTTAAACAGGCTTTTCCTGAATTTGTCTGAAGTCTGATGGGCAAGTTTAGTGTGTGAGCATTTATAACCTGTGTTGAGCTTCTGATGGCAATTATGATATAATATAGCAGTTTTTTTTATGGCTATTTTAAATTGTGGCAGGTGCAGGCCTGTGATCCACGGTGTCTGACATAAGCAGGCCAGCATGGCTAGCTTGACCTGTAAATGAGGCCTGTGGAGAGGCATATAGGATTGCACATCCCCCAATATGCTGCTATTGTAAGATAGAACTCAGTAGAAGTATTGAATTAGCTTAGGTAAGCAGAACCGAGAGATGGAAAAATACAGAAAAACATGTTTAAAAGTTACTGATAAGAAAAAGTACATCTGCAAAGAAATAATTGGGAGTGCTGACAGATGAGTTGCAGAGCCCTGCTCCTCTGCATGCACAAATTGGCTATATGGCCTTGAGAGTGTGAAAGTAACAAGTTGATGAACTGACCATTGTAATTGGGACTAGAAGGGGGGTATGCAGGTGTCATGCCCACTGAAGGGACATAATTGGATAAACTTATCAGTACCGGGACCAATGGAAGGGGTACGGGAGGTACGGGAGAGTACCGGGACCAATGAAATGTTTTTCTATACCTAGAATGGAACAGAAGTCTATAAAAGTTGTTGTAATGCTTGAAAACTTTGCTCAGCCATTTTGAAATTGACTGGTTCGAGACTTGTGCACAAATAAATGATTTGGACCTTCTGAACAGACTCCTGGTATCATTGGTTTGTCTGCGCTTTGCTGCTACATATTCTTGGTGCGTTGGCCGGGAAGTTGTGGAATCAAAGTGTATATAGGGCAATATACCACGACTTTCCGCCTCTATAGGCTTGGGCCTGCCGGGATCGCGCCCTTCCGACGAGGGCTGCTCCCTGGCGCCACCGGTCCCTTGTATCGGAGGGAGCTGGTCGGACCTCGGCGGGTGCCGGGCCCGGTTGGAGCCAACGCCTCGAACCCGAGTGAGGGGAGTCCGAGGTCCAACTCATGCGCCTGCTTGGGAAGTTTGAGGACCGGATCCGGTGAGTATAGTTTTGATTTGGTGTCTAGACAGAAATAGAAAGAGCAGTACTGCCATTGGAACTTGGAATTTGGAATTTGTAATCTCGAGATATTGGGAATTGGTAAGAGAGCTTGATCACCTCTCAAGGAAGGGCCGAGTAACCCCGCATGGGAATTCGCCGGGTGAAACCCCCATCCTTATTGTAATTGGGAAAAGACTAGTCAGAATAGATAGAAACGAATGCATTCTGGGATACGTTGCTAGCATGATTGTGTGAACGAAGTGTGAATGAGAGGTCTGGCAGCACGGACCAAGTGAAGGCGGACCCCTGAGTAGCGCATTTCCTGACCGGGCGACCGCGTTCAGGTCGCGAAAAGGGGGAAGCGATTGTCGTCTTGTCTTGTTATTTGTATTCCTTATACGTTTCCAGGGCCGTGAGGACCCCTTACCCACGGTCCGCCCTCCTTTTCCCTTCTGTCTGTTGTTGCGCGCACACATCGAAATGGGAGGGGCGGGGTCTACTAGAAACACTCCATTAGAATGTATGATCGCACATTTTAAAGAGGGATATTCAGGAGATTATGGTATTAAAATGACAGCAGCCCGTTTGCAGATTCTGTGTACTAGGGAGTGGCCCGATTTAGACCCCATCTGGCCCCGAGAGGGAATGTTCAATGTAGAGATTATTCAGTCAATACACCATAGAGTGCGGATAGCGCACCCCGATCAGTACCCCTATATAGATTCCTGGTTAAGTATTTGTGAAGATCCGCCCCCCTGGGCGCAGAGCTGTTATGAGGAACAGTGCCGAATAATGTTAGCAAAAACAGATTCTAGACAGAAAACGGAACAGCCTAAAATGAAAGAGCAGGATAAGAAAGCCAGAAAGAAGCCCATCCTGGTAGATCCTGAGTCCCCAGAAATAATTCTCAGGCAGCCCCGAACCCCAGGTCCAATAAGAGTAGCCCGGCGTCCTGCCCCAGTACCCCAGAGACGGCCGGAGCAGGAGCGGGACCCAACCCCTGACCCACCTCCCGGAGGGGAGGAAGAGGAAGAATTATTAGCTGAAAGAGAAGAAGAGGAGGTTATAAAAAGTGAGTTAGAAGCGGAGGTAGAAGAAGGAGAAAAAGAGAATGCCCCAGATGAGGAGGACAGTGTACAAGCGATTGCTAGCACTAGCACGCCAGTAAAAGATATACCCAAAGTGAAACCTGTTGGGAAAAAGAAAGTGACCCCTTCAAAGACAATTACAACAATAACCCTTAGATCCCAAAAGACACCTACAGCGGCCAAAATGTTTCCCTTACGGCAAGTCCCGGGAGTGCCCGTAAAGAATGATAATGATGAGGTGGTAGCGGGACCCCTAACTTATGTGTATATCCCTTTCTCTACAACTGATTTATTAAATTGGAGGTCGCATTATGCCTCCTATACTAGTAAGCCCCAGGAGCTGACAGAATTAGTAACTACTATTATGGAAACTCACCAACCCACTTGGCCAGATTGTCGCCAGCTCCTGACTACCCTATTCACGACAGAAGAGCGAGCACGAATTAGAAAAGCAGCTATTGAATGGATGGCAGAGAACCCCGTAGCTCCGGGACCAGGGCAGAATATAATAGACCGTCGGGAAGCAGCCCAGAGAGAATTCCCGAATGAGGACCCCCATTGGGATCCAAATACAGAAGAAGGAACCACAGCCCTAGCCCGTTTTCGCCAAGGCTTTTTACAAGGCCTGAAAAGGGGGGGCCAAAAAGCTATGAACCTTTCCAAAGTTGCAGGAGTTATCCAAGGTATAGATGAGAGCCCAGCAGATTTTCATGAAAGATTAACTGAAGCATACAGAATGTATACTCCCTATGATCCCGAAGCACCAGGAAGTTTATGTATGGTGAATTCTGCTTTTGTAAACCAGTCTCAACCAGACATTAGACGTAAATTACAGAAATTAGAAGGGTTTGCGGGCATGAATGCAACACAGTTATTGGAAGTCGCTCATAAAGTGTATGTGAATCGTGATAATGAAAGACAGAGAGAATGTGATAGAAAGATGAAGAAGAAAGCTGATTTTTTGGCTGCGGCCATAGTTGAACAGAAAAGGGGAGGTGTCCCTAGTCGAAGGAGCAGAGGAAGAGGGCGGGGTCAAGGCGGAGGCCGGACCCAGAGGCTAGGCGTGAACCAATGCGCCTACTGCAGAGAGGAAGGACATTGGAGAGATACGTGCCCGCAACTTGTAGACGCCCAGCAAGATGACGACAACGATCATCAGTGGCGAGAAGAGAGACGAGGCTATCCCCGAAATCGAGGAGGAGCCAATCGAGAACAATTCCAGCGAGAAAGAGGAGGAGGAGCCATTCAAGCATTGGCCACAACGACCCATGATGAAAATGACGTGGATTAGGACAGACTGGGCTCCCAGTTTGCTTTAGGTCTCCAGGAGCCTATGGTCGGAATACAAATAGGAGACCAAATTATGGACTTTATGGTTGATACTGGAGCACAACATTCAGTAATAGACAAAAAGATAGCCCCACTCTCTACAAAAGCAGTCACCATTATAGGAGCAACTGGTGCCTAAGCTACAAAATCTTTTCTTCAGAATCGTATATGCAGTCTAGGAGGACAGCAAATAACTCATCAATTCCTTTACATGCCCGAATGTCCAGTGCCATTACTGGGACGAGATATGTTAGCCAAGCTTCAAGCACAAATATCCTTCTCTGAACAAGGAGAAATGCAAATGACAGTAAATCCCCAAGCCAAACCAGCAGGAATAATGCTGCTGACAGTTCCCCGAGAAGAAGAATGGAGATACTACATTGATGATTCTGTCCAAGACACCTATTTTGAACAAACTTTGAAAAGTATTGATGCACCACCTGGAGTATGGGCAGAAGGCAGTCCCCCAGGCCTAGCCAAGCATATAGCTCCAGTGATTGTAACCCTCAAGCCTAGTGCTACACCAGTGCACGTCAAACAGTACCCTCTCCCAAGAGCTGCGATCGAAGGCATTCATCGCCATCTACAAAGATTGCTCGAGTATGGCCTACTAAAAGTATGTCAATCCCCATGGAACACTCCACTTTTGCCAGTAAAGAAACCTGGGACGGAGGATTACCGCCCAGTACAAGACTTAAGAAGAGTAAATGATGCAGTTGAAACTATACATCCAGTAGTACCCAATCCTTACACTCTTCTAGGACTGATACCTGCTGAAGCTACCCATTTCACTGTACTGGATTTGAAAGATGCATTCTTTTGCATAAGATTAGCCCCTATAAGTCAAATATTGTTTGCATTCGAATGGCAGGACCCCGTCTCTGGAAGAGGGGGCCAACTCACCTGGACAAGATTACCCCAAGGATTCAAGAATTCGCCTACCATCTTTAGTGCTGCACTGAATCAAGACTTTTCAAGCTATCCAGTAGCCCTGGGGAAGAGAGTGCTTCTCCAATACGTGGATGATCTGTTGATAGCTGCCATATCAGAAAGTGAATGTATACTAGCCACCAAAGACCTCTTGCAGTTACTAGATGAAGCTGGATACAAAGTTTCCAGAGCCAAAGCACAGCTATGCCAAAAGAAGTGAAATACTTGGGTTTTCGTATTACCCAAGGAAGCAGAAGATTAGGCAGAGAAAGAAAAGAAGCAGTATGTAGAATTCCAACTCCAACAACCAGAAAGCAAGTCAGAGCTTTTCTGGGAGCGGCAGGATATTGCCGAATCTGGATACCCAACTTTGCCCAAATTGCCAAACCACTGTATGAAGCCACAAAAGGAGAAGAAAAGTCGCCACTGGAGTGGGGACTTGAGCAGGATACAGCCTTCAAGACGTTAAAGGAAGAATTGATGTCATCACCAGCACTTGGACTACCAGATGTCCACAAACCTTTCCACTTGTTTGTACATGAAGCACAGGGAAATGCCTTAGGCATGTTGACTCAGAAATTGGGAAATTGGGAGCGACCTGTAGTATACCTATCGAAACAATTGGACCCTGTGGCCAAAGGATGGCCACCTTGCTTGAGAGCAGTTGCAGCTACAGCGCTACTAGTGAGCGAAGCAGACAAGCTCACACTAGGACAGAACATACGAGTCACTGTGCCACATGCAGTCCTTGCCCTTATGGAACAAAAAGCAAATTATTGGCTCACCAATTCCCGAATGTTGAAGTATCAGAGCATGCTATGTGAAAATCCACAGATACAACTTGAAGTGAGTCATGCTTTGAACCCAGCCACCTTGATACCCATCAGTGAAGAACTCCCAGAACATGACTGTATCGAAGTCATGGAAACTGTGTTCTCCAGTCGACCTGACTTGACAGATGTGCCCATAGACAATCCTGACCAAATCTATTATGTTGATGGGAGCAGTCTCATCCTCGATGGACGACGCTGTGCCGGATATGCAGTCGTCACTCAGCATGAAGTAATTGAATCATCAGCTCTAGCCTCAGGCACATCAGCCCAGAAAGCCGAATTGATAGCATTCACCAGAGCATTGTTGTTAGGAGAAAAACTTGTGCTAAATGTATATACAGATTCCAAATATGCCTTCACTACCTTGCATGCCCATGGAGCTCTCTATAAAGAAAGAGGACTCATCACATCCGGAGGAAAATCAGTCAAGTATGGTCCCGAGATATTGATGTTACTTGATGCAGTTTGGGCCCCAACACGTGTAGCTGTCATGCATTGCAGAGGACATCAAGCAGGAAAAGGAGAAGTTGCCCGAGGAAATAGATTTGCAGATGCCTCAGCACGACAAGCAGCTATGACAGGACAGATTGCCCCACAAGCTATGCCAATGCAAGCAGCATTGTTTCCAGTACCTTTGAATTTATGGACACCACGATATACCACCAAAGAATTGAATTACTACTGTAACAGAGAAGATGGAGTACTGAAAGATGGATGGATTGAGCTGCCACCAGAAGAGGGCAGTCAACCCCCTGGACGAATAGTAATTCCTGAACTATTGGGACCATCTTTTGTCAAAGCTTTTCACGAAGCCACCCACTATGGGAAGAGTGCTATGGAAAAAGCACTCAGACCACATTTCTACATCCCTCTGATGACAACCATATCAGCCTCAGTAGCACATCAATGTCTAACCTGTGCCAAAAATAATGCCAAGCAAGGCCTTATAACGGCACCCCGAGTTCAGTCAGGAGGTGTCACCCCCATGCACAACCTCCAAGTTGATTTTACCGAAATGCCCAGAGCCAATGGATACCATTACCTATTAGTATTAGTTTGTACTTTCTCTGGGTGGGTAGAAGCATTCCCAACCAGAACTGAGAAAGTCCGAGAAGTTACCAAAGTCTTAATGAGAGAGATTGTTCCTAGATTCGGAATTCCAGCAGTAATAGGGTCAGACAATGGACCCTCATTTGTCTCCCAAGTTACTCAGCAGTTAGCAAAAGCTTTACAGATACAATGGAAACTCCACACTGCATACAGACCCCAGAGTTCAGGGAAAGTTGAGCGAATGAATCGTACCTTGAAAGCCCAAATGTCCAAGCTTTGTCAGGAGACACACTTGAAGTGGCCCCAAGTGCTCCCCATAGCTTTACTCAGAATACGCTCAGCTCCTGTAAAGTCAACAGGATTTTCCCCTTTTGAAGTTCTGTATGGTAAACCCCCACCAATAGTGCAGGGAGTCAAAGGAAGTTTAGCCCAAATTGGTTCAGAAGTAACCAGACAAGAACTCCTAGCTCTTAGTTTTGTTCTGCAGACTCTCCATACGTGGATCCAAGACCAGTTGCCTATCAACTTGACGGAACCCTTGCATCCCTATCAGCCTGGTACTTCGGTGTGGATCAAAGATTGGAAGAAGACACCGTTGGAACCCCATTGGAAGGGACCGTACACCGTCATCCTGTCTACCCCAACTGCAGTAAAGGTAGCCGAGATCGACGCCTGGATCCACCACAGCAGAGTCAAGCCCGCCGCTGATCCTGAACCAGAGCAGTGGACAGCAGAACAGCATCTTGATGCACCCTTGCGAGTTACTCTGAGACGGCAACCAGCAGCTTAGACACTTCATCACAAGTGCTTTGCAGTAGCCAAGTCTTTCGAAGAGGATTGCTGTTTTCCATGCAGCAACAGCTTTGTTTCAACGAACCCAATTTGTGTGTGATTTGACACACTACTTTGAGACTACATTGACTAAACCAGACTTCACCAGCCAACTGAAGTTGCTAATAAGTTGGTTAATGTGTACTGGACAACTTGAGGATCTTCAATCAACACTCAGCACCCGTTAAATTGCTTCATTAGCAAACGGGACGAAGAATAAAAGACCGTCGTGATCAAGATCAGCAAGCTGAGGATTCAGAAGAACTCCAATCAACATCAACATGCATCTTTACTTTTGTTTTGCTTTGGTTGCCTTCTTTGGAGGTTTTGAACTGACTTATGCTTTACCTCCATGCACTGCTTGCATTACCTCTACTCGAACTGGACTGAAAGTAACTCAGACTTTGCTCTATCATTTTTACTATACCTGCAAGGGAACAGTAACTCGGTGTATCTATAACACCACTGAACTAAATGTTTGCACTCATGGCAAAATTAAAGCATGCTATAATCCGCATCAGAATCCATCCTATTACATGATGGAAATAAGATGGAAGGATGCAGATGGACCTATATTAGCTGCTACGCCACCACTTAAGGACATTACTAAACCTGCTGTTTTGAATTTTGATGCATGTAATGCTATTAATAGAGATAGTTATTCCACCTGTGGTACATGGGAGAAAGCGTATCGAAATGACCATAAGTACATGTGTCCAGAAGGTGCCACAGGATGGAGAAAGTGTACAGGTAAAAAGGAACCAGGCTATAGTACTGCCCCAGCAGCAGACTACTATTGCCCGTATTGGGAATGTGTTTTTTATGCTACCTGGAATACTGGTGTAACTGATGAGAAAATAGATAAACGAATGGCTACTTTAACCAAGCCAACCACAAATGATAAATGTCAGAAAGATGCTTGCAACCCCTTACATTTACGTATACACAATCCCTATGCTTGGAAACAAGGATACAAGTTTGGTTTACGTATTGCTGGAGGGGCAATAGATCCAGGAACCATTGTGTATATCAGATTGAATACCCAAGCCCACAAGTCATCCAAATATCATATTCATAATACCTTTTATGAAGCCATGCATGTAAATAAGTTTGAGATCCCTCATCCTTCACAGAATCTATTCCTAGAATTAGCTGGAGCAGTAGTATCTAGTCTTAAGATCTCAGATTGCTATTTCTGTGGTGGGACCCAAATGGGAGATCAATGGCCATGGGAAGCCCAAGAATTGAATTATTCTATGACTTACAATCAGACTGAATTACACAAGACTACCAGTGAGTGGGTGCTAGCGCACTCAATCGTTGGACATCTTTGCTATGCTAGAACTGGACCCCAGTTCACCCAGAAGGTAGGACAGCTGGTCTGTCTTAGCCAGAAGTACTATAATGCCACGACCAAAAAGACAGCATGGTGGTCAGGAATCAAACACCCTGAACCTCCTAACCCATTAGCCAGATTTCCTGAACTTGCTGGTTTATGGACTAACCTTGCCAAAGTCCAAGCCTGGCAAGCCCCACCTGGCCTATATTGGATCTGTGGAAACCGAGCATATGCACAACTCCCGCCACACTGGGGAGGAGCATGTGTCTTAGGAACCATCAGACCTTCTTTCTTTCTTTTAAACACTGAGCATGGAGAACAATTAGGATACCCTGTATACACTACCCACCGACACAAGAGAGCATTAAGACAGAAAAGAGAAGCCTTACAGATAGGCAAGTGGGAGAAGTGGCAAGGTGATGATTGGCCACCAGAAAGAATTATTGAGTATTATGGACCTGCCACTTGGAATGATGATGGTATGTATGGTTATCGTACTCCAATTTATATGATTAATCGTATTATTCGCTTACAAGCAGTAGTTGAAATAATAACTAATGAAACTAGTCATGCTCTTACGCTCTTAGCTAGACAAAGTACTCAGATGCGCACTGCTATATATCAGAACCGCTTAGCACTTGATTATTTGTTAGCAGCTGAAGGAGGAGTATGTGGTAAACTGAATTTAACTAATTGCTGTTTGAAAATAGATGATAAAGGTCAAGTAGTTGAAGAAATTGCTAAAGATATGCAAAGACATGCTTATGTGCCAGTACAGACTTGGCACTCATTGAAATTTCCTAACTGGTTTGCTAACCTCTTTTCATGGGTGGGAGGATTTAAGACTTTCATTGTTTTAGTACTAATCCTTGTTGCTGTTATCTTTTTATTACCATGTTTAATCCCATGTTGTATGCGTTCCATTCATAACACTATTGATAGTACAGTAGAGCGGAAGACCGCAACTAAAATAATGGCTTTATACAAAGCTAGTCCTAGTCGAAATCCTTCAATCATGATGTGATTCTTCAAAAGGTGATTTAATTCTCACACCTTATTAAGTAATAGGGTGAGATTAATCAAAGGGGGGAATGTGGCAGGTGCAGGCCTGTGATCCACGGTGTCTGACATAAGCAGGCCAGCATGGCTAGCTTGACCTGTAAATGAGGCCTGTGGAGAGGCATATAGGATTGCACATCCCCCAATATGCTGCTATTGTAAGATAGAACTCAGTAGAAGTATTGAATTAGCTTAGGTAAGCAGAACCGAGAGATGGAAAAATACAGAAAAACATGTTTAAAATTTACTGATAAGAAAAAGTACATCTGCAAAGAAATAATTGGGAGTGCTGACAGATGAGTTGCAGAGCCCTGCTCCTCTGCATGCACAAATTGGCTATATGGCCTTGAGAGTGTGAAAGTAACAAGTTGATGAACTGACCATTGCAATTGGGACTAGAAGGGGGGTATGCAGGTGTCATGCCCACTGAAGGGACATAATTGGATAAACTTATCAGTACCGGGACCAATGGAAGGGGTACGGGAGGTACGGGAGAGTACCGGGACCAATGAAATGTTTTTCTATACCTAGAATGGAACAGAAGTCTATAAAAGTTGTTGTAATGCTTGAAAACTTTGCTCAGCCATTTTGAAATTGACTGGTTCGAGACTTGTGCACAAATAAATGATTTGGACCTTCTGAACAGACTCCTGGTATCATTGGTTTGTCTGCGCTTTGCTGCTACAAAATTATAATGTTTGTATTTGTTTTTGTCCCTGTTGTACATGATGACTTATTGTATATTTATTTTGTAACCTGCCTCTGCGATTGTGCAGGATATAAATCCTTTTAAATAAATAAATTAATTAGTTAATGCAAAAGCTGCACTAGTCACAAGAAGGGGGTGGGATGATTTTCTGCACAGGGTCTGGGAGAAAATCAGTGGATAAGTGAGTAGGGGTGAGTGGAGTTGCTGAGAAAGGGCAGAAATATAAGGAATAGGGTAAAGTGTGAGGGGGCTATTGCAGGTTGAGAAAAAGAACTGGTAGCAAAAGCAAGAACTGGAGGCACTGAAGTAGAGGAGTGCAGAAGCAGCACAGCACCTATAGTAGACAGTCAGAGGCAGAATTTGTCTGTCTGAAAAGTGCTAGTGTGCATGTTTGTACCTGATTTGGGGGGTGGATGAATGTATGTGTGTGTGACTGAAGTACAACAGAGTGCATGCATGTGTATAGGTTTCTGTGTCTCTGATAGAAATAGTCTCATATAAATAGTTTCCCTTTGAAAATTTCAGCTGGAGTGGAGAAGTCTGCTGGTACAAATGTGGAGGAGTGTAAGAGTGGGACTCGCGTTTTAAAACAGGGGACATTTAGGTGTCCCATACGATTCCAGGGACAAATCCACAGGACTGTCCTGTATAATACGCGATGGTTGGTCACTTTACTTGAGAAGATTTCAATTGTCTCAGTGGGCAACAAGACGTGGCCAAGACATGCAGATACTGAGGAAGACCAGAATAGAAAGCTTGATGGGCTAATTTTATATTTTATTCAATAAAATATTGGGATCCAGTGTTGATAAATGAGCAACAGTGACCCCCTTCAAGAAGATCTCTCTAATAGGGAAGCACCACCTAGACCAGCGATGGCGAACCTATGGCACGCGTGCCAGCTGTGGCACGCGAAGGCCTTGCAGCTGGCACGCGGGAAGGTCCGCAATCGAAAAAAAAAAAACAACCCTGTCTGCTGCCGTTGTCGGGGCCGCCGCGGGGCCCCCCTGTACCCGGCAGATCCTGCCCTCCCCGTAGCAGCTCTCTCTTTGGAGCTACAGTCAGACGCGCCGGCTTGCAGAGCGCGAAGGGAAGAGTTTCCCTTTCGCGACTCAGTTAAGAACTTCCCATCAGCCCCCGCGGGCTTAACAGAGCAGCGAGGGAACTCTTCCCTCGCGCTCTGCAAGCCGGCGCTTCTGACTGCAGCTCCAAAGAGAGAGCTGCTACGGGGAGGGCAGGCTCTGCCGGGTGGGTACAGGGGGGCCCCGCGGCACGCTCGATTCTGCCGCGGCGGCCCCGACAACGGCAGCAGACAGGGTTGTTGTTTTTTTTAATTTTCCCTGGGCTGGGCTGGGCTGGGCTGGGGGGGTGGGTGGGGGTTAGGAGTGGTGATGGGCTGGGCTGGGCTGGGCTGGGGGGGGTTAGGAGTGGTGATGGGCTGGGCTGGGCTGGGGGGGTTAGGAGTGGTGATGGGCTGGAGGGGGGGTTAGGAGTGGTGATGGGCTGGGCTGGGCTGGGGGGGTTAGGAGTGGTGATGGGCTGGGCTGGGCTGGGCTGGGGGGGGGTTAGGAGTGGTGATTGGCTGGGCTGGGCTGGGGGGGTTAGGAGTAGTGATGGGCTGGGCTGGGCTGGGCTGGGGGGTGTTAGGAGTCGTGATGGGCTGGGGTGGGGGGTTAGGAGTGGTGATGGGCACTGGGCTGGGGGGTTAGGAGTGGTGATGGGCACTGGGCTGGCTGGGGGGGTTAGGAGTGGTGATGGGCGCTGGGCTGGGGGGGTAGGAGTGGTGATGGGCGCTGGGGGGGTTAGGAGTGGTGATTGGCTGGGCTGGGCTGGGGGGGGTTAGGAGTAGTGATGGGCTGGGCTGGGCTGGGGGGTGTTAGGAGTAGTGATGAGCTGGGGTGGGGGGGGTTAGGAGTGGTGATGGGCACTGGGCTGGGGGGGTTAGGAGTGGTGATGGGCACTGGGCTGGGTGGGTTAGGAGTTTTGATGTGCGCTGGGCTGGGGTGGTAGGAGTGTTGATGGGCGCTGGGGGGGTTAGTAGTGGTAATATGCGCTGGGGAGGCTAAAACTAAAAATTGAGTGATGGGGGATTAGGACTGGGAGTGGGCTGATGGGGAGGTTAGGACTGGAAATGGGCTGGTGGGATTAGGACTGGGAGTGGGCTATGGGGGGCTAGGACTGGTAATGTGTTGGGGGGTTGCTAGGACTGGAAATGGGCTGAGTGGAAGGGGGCTTGAACTGCAAATAGCTGTTGGGGATGGGGCTTGGAATGGAAATGGGCTGAGGGGAAGTGGGGGGCTTGAACTGCAAATAGCTGATGGGGACGGGGCTTGGAATGGAAATGGGCTGAGGGGAAGTGGGGGGCTTGAAGAAGGGAATGGATGCTGGGTGAGACTGGAACTAGAAGGGAGCTGATGTTGGGGGAGGATTAGAATGGGATGGGGCTGGGAGAGTAAAATGGAGAGGGGAAAAATATTTTGTGTAGGAGGGATGAAAAATCTACAATTGGCCAGGTATTGGGAGAGTAATTGGGGATTGAGGATGGAGGGGTAAAATTTGTGTGGATGAAATAGGAATGAGGAAAGAGCAAAAGGAGAAAGATTAGTATGTTAAAGCAGATGTAGAGAGAGAGAGAATGGAAAAAAAACTAGAAGAGAGAAGAAAGGACAAATGGACAGCAGACGATGGAGAGTTAGCAGAAAACATGAAGAAACCAGAAGAAAATGGCTGGACCAATTGCAACTGAAAAAAAATGCACAAAAGGTAGAAAGATATCTCTTTATTTTGAATTTATTAACTGGAATATGTCAGCTCTGGGAAATGTGCATCATTAACATCTGCGCTTTGTTTGGTACAAGAGGAAATTCCTATTTGACGTTGCCACTTGTTCTCTTTCCCCAGTATTCACTGAAATGTATTGGTTTAATATTTGCAGTGTTGCCTTTTGATAGGTAGGGTATGGTGCTTTGTGAGTCCTGGTAATGCTGTCAGGATACGGCGGGTTTGCTATGGGTTCTAAATGGGCAGCGTTTGTAGTAGTTCCTAATGTGCCTGGCGGTTGGCACTGGATTATAGTAATGTAGAAATCTTTTAGTCTTTCTTTATCCATACACTCATTAAGAGACATGTTTACTAAAAGTTAGTGTATGGTAACATTATGCAAATATTTATGCAAATAAGACCACTTATGCAAATGACGTGCTGGCACTTTGAGGAAATTCTTTGGTTTTGTGCGGCAGTTTGGGCACTCGGGCTCAAAAAGGTTAGCCATCACTGACCTAGACTCTCTTTAAATACTTCACTTTTTACTATACGTATTTTATCCTAGTACTCTGACTTGGAGAGGCACATTGCTAGGAAAGTAGATCAGTAGATCTGCTTACACAGATAAAAGATTGTGAGATAACACTGTCTGCTTGGCTTCTTCTCCAAGAATAATATCCCCATCATAACCAATAGGGAAGAAATCAGGACCAGATCTGCCAGGAAACTCTAGCTCTTAAGCTGGAATCCTGTGCGCAGTGATTGGCTCAGATCTCATCCTCTAATCTGTCATATTACCCAGTTCTGATTTTCAACTTACATCTGATAGCAATGTGGTATTTGTAGTCCCTGATTCTACCCATCAAAATCAGTGCTGAAGTTTTCAGGGCTGTCAGAAATCCAGGATCTGACTAAAATCTCACTGCTGATGCTGGGAAACTTGGCATTTCTGGATCTCTAACACCTCCTCATATCGGCTTCCTTAAAAACAAGTTAGGTTTCTGGTCTAATAGCACAATTAATTGACATATTTTTGGGGAACCCTGAAACTAGGCCTGTTAAAGGAGGAATGGATTTGAGAGGCTGCACCATTTACTTTCCAAAGTGCTGAAACCATATGATTTGTTTCCCCCCTCCCCTCCAGCTGTGGAATGGATGCCCACCAAATTTCGAGGCATTGTCTGTACAATCCAAGGCTATTGTTCCACCCTTGGCCAACTGATCCTTGCCGGTGTAGCATATGGGATCCGGGACTGGCGCTATCTACAGTTGATTCTCTCGCTGCCATATTTCATCGTCTTCCTGTACAGTTGGTATGTTACCAGGATGTGTTATAACCCTTCTTCTGGGAAGTCAGGGCAGAGAACCTTCCCCCTCCCCACAGCATGCTGGGATTTATAGTTCTGTGCGATGGAGGAAAACCAGGCCATAGCTTCCAGAAAGCTTAGGAATAGTGGTTTGGAATGTCAGCCAGTGAGTGGCTTTGTTGCCATTAGTATGAGAAGTGATGGCCTGTTCATGTTTTATGGTGACCACTGATCATCTGTCCCTGGCCTTTTCATTTGAATTTGATTCCATTCATAGTTGATAACAGTTATATGAAGTTTGAGTACCTAGTAATTGTATTTATGATATTTTTTCCATAGGTAACTGTACCTTGTCACTTCTAAAGCGACTCTGATCATTGTTGCTCAGTCAGTGCACCTTCAGACCAGATCATGTGTGCTACAGAAAAGTCACCACTGCATACTTAGATCCAGATCAGCATCTGGGCTCTGTATGCAGCAACAAGAGACATTCCTTATCATTCCTCCAGTCCAGTCCAGACCATAGAGTTCTCACCCCCCACACGCAGTTTGGAGTCTGAGCATGCCAAGTCTTGATGATGTCACCTACTTAGGCTACCAACACCTCCCCTCAAGACTCAGTATTCTCAGTCTCCAGGCAGCTTGGGGTACTCTCTGTTTAGTTAGGACTCCACTGGAAAGATAGGAATAACTTGCAAAGTTCGTAGCCAAAAAAGTAGGAAAGTGGAGGAAAGAAGTTCAAAAGCAGGTTCCCTCCAAAGAGCCTCAAGGCTAAAGTTTCAAAAACAAAACAAAAAAACAATCTCCAGAGAACAGAAGCAGAAGGGGAGGCAGTCGGAGAAGGCCTTGACCACTGCAGCTGCAGACTGAAAGTATTCTTACCTCCCGATCCCTCCGGGTGGGAGAGCTACAGATGCTGGCAGGCTGAAACTTGTGGGCTGTGAGATGTAAGAGGGCAGCAGTTGTCTCTAGAGTAGGGAGGCTCAGCACCTCCACAGTAGTCTGGGGATGGCTCGAAGGAGGGTAGTCTGGGAGCATGGTAGGTCAGCACTCAATAGATATCCGGAGTTGCGAGAGAACTGGGGCCAGATTGTAGTTTTGGCTAGCTCTATGAACTCAATCAGGCACCATTTTGTTTTCAGCGTGTTGGGCCGTTTGCTTCGGGAGAGCATCGGGGGAGACACCAGAGTGCAGGGAAAGTGAGTGGGCTGGGCCACAAGTGGAGAAATTCAAGAGATCCACTGCTCCACACAGCCTACCTAGAACTACTCAAACTCTTCAATGAAGAAACGCTCAAATGATAAAGTGAATACAATATCAATCTCCTCAACAAAGCAATAAATAGACCAAGAGAACTATTCACCATAGCAAAAATGCTTCTAAAGGAACCATCCAAAGGAAGACTGCAAGAAGACATTCTCTGCTAAATATGCTCATAAGAGGATTAAAAACCCATAAAAATGGTTTCATTGTATTATTCCTTGACATTGCCTCTGCCTTTGACTCCATTCCTCACCATATGCTACTTCAGAGGCTATCTGAAATCAGACACCAAGGGACCACACTCACCTGGTTCCACTCTTACCTAGACTCTCAAAAACAGCAGGTAAGAGTCAACAGAAAGACCTCATCCCCATTCACTCTATAGACAGGAGTTCCTCAGGGCTCAAGCCTCTCAGCCCTCCTCTTTAATATTTTCATACTGCCAGTTTGCCAGATCTTCCACAAATACAACATCCAATATCAAATTTATGCAGATGACATAATGATCTTCACATCCATTAACCTCCTTTCTCCCGACCTCACTAACCTCCAAAACTGTTTCAAGGATGCAAAGAAATGGCTCACTCAATACAACCTACACATTAACAATGAAAAGACTGAAGCCTTATACATAACTACTGACCCAACCTTCTGCTCACTGCCAACATTGAAAGTGGACGATGCAGAAATCAAAGTCAAATCTGAAACAAAATACCTGAGCATAACACTTGATTAGCATCTAACTTTCCAGCCACATATAAAGAGAACAACATCCGTTGTTTACCAAAAGCTAAAAACCCTGAGGAATCTCCACGCCCTTCTCTCTACAGACCTATTCCGTACCGTCTGCCAAGCCATAGTTACACCTGTTCTGGATTATTGCGACATCATTTACCAAGGCCTCCCCAAATATACCCTTCACACCTTGCAAATGGCCCAGAACATGACTGCAGGCATAATCACCAGAGCCCCTCACCGAGACCACATCATCCCATTGCTTATACAGTTACATTGGCTATCCATGCCAGAAGCAAATTCAAAGCCCTTACCATAACATTTAAAATTCTACACAAGGAATCTTCAAACTGCTTTCTGCCTCTGATCTCCAAATCCACAGCTGAGCGCTTCCAAAGAACCTTCACTCTTAGGGGCTTGTTTACAAAGCCGCGGTAGCGGTTCGCGATTGTTATCGAAGCCGCGGCCCATTGGGGCCGCGGCTTCGATAACGATCGCGAACCGCAGCTTTGTAAACAAGCCCCTTAAACTCCTAAAGATCCCAATCGAGAAAATCAAGAACAAGCACTTCATCTGCAAAAGAGCCTTTTCGCTATTAGCCCACATACTATGGAACTGCCAACTCTAAGGGGTATATTTACTAAACCGCAGTAAAGGAGCAAATCTGCCGTTAACACGCGTTATTGGCACACTTGCACTCTTAACGTGTCTAAAATGCTGCTTTAACATGCGCTAAAGGCTCCTGCAGCATAAAGCGCCTTGTGGGCTGAGAGTGGGCGTTAATAGGGCAGAGAGAAGGAGTTAACAATGTGTGTAACCTTAACGTGCCTTGTAACCTTAACAGTGGGCATCCTAAAGCAAAGTAAAACCACGCGGAAAGGGTGTATTTTGAGAAGAGAGAACCTATTTTAACGCCTGCAATGTGATGCACAGACAGGAGAGCCCAAGATAGTGATAGTAGTGCTCCATTACAGCAACAGCATAGTGCCCAAGTATGACAAAGTACTATATTGATTGTGCAAATGGGGCAAAAGAAGTGACACATGTGATATATAGTGGGGGCTACTGGTGCTCAGGGCAGACCAGGCAGCTGCCTAGGTGGCACATAAGAACATAAGATTAGAAAATATGTCAGATTGTGTCAGACCAAGGTCCATCATGCCCAGTATCTTGTGTCCAACAGTGGCCAATCTAGGCCACAAGTACCTAGAGGTTTCCCCAAAAGACACACAGGATCCACAAAGCATGTAATGGGGCAAGCGGTGCCTATCCTGAGTCCTCTTTAACAATGGCTTATGGACCGTTCCCCAGGAACCTGTCCAAACATTTTTTTAAACAATATTTTATTAAACTTTGTGACAGACAGGGAAAGTTACATCCAATGCGAAACTGTTCCAAAACCATCCAAACATCTGTTTACAATGTCATCCCTTATCCACCATATCTGATAAGTTTCGCTGATCATCCGCTTCCTTCCTATTACAAGTCAACCTTTCCTGGAAATGCTTGCTTTCCCCTCTTTATTTTACTTGTGTAATTCACTTCCTGTTCATTCCCCCCTTTACATGTCTAACCATAGCTCAACAACATAATTCAACTCATAACTCACAACATGTGCTCATGCTGTCCCCACTTTCACTATTACCTACTGTACAATTGTCCGCTCTGGTCTTTTGCGCCCCTTTCATGTTTTCAAGCAAATATGTGTCCCAAATTTTGTGAAACATCCATTCCTTCCCCCTCAATCTATAAGTTAAAAAATCAAATCTCACCGCCTCCTCAATTTTCAAATGCCAGTCTTCCCCTGAAGGGCCGTTCCCGCATTTCCATTTCCATGCTACTGCCACTCTAGCTGCCAATTTAAGCTTTTCCTCCAACAACCCCCTCCATTTTACACTTCCCTCCCTCTCCCCCCCCCCCCCCCCAATATATAGTCCCTCGGACCCTCCTGCCCAAGCCCATGGCTCTGCCCCTGGTTAAACCCCTTCTTCCCCCCCCCTCCCCCGAGGCTCTCCCTTATCACCCCCCAATATCTCTGGATCACCGGGCACTCCCACCACAAGTGGAAAAAAGTCCCCACCTTTCCACACCCTCTCCAACACAAACCTGTTTGTGTTCCTCCGGCCTGAAACAACTTACTTGGGGTAATATACGCCCTGTTTAAAATTTGCAGTTGAGTCTGCCTCCATGAGGACACCCCCGTGTTCCTATAGATACTCTCATGAATCTTCCTCCACTCGTTTTCTTCCAGCTCTTCCCCCAACCATTTGTGTCACTTATTCCTATGGGCTTGTGTGTCTCTATCCTCCTCCTCCCTCAATTGGACTTTATATATCTTTGATATAATAGCCTTGTCCGAGTTTCCGTGGTATAAAGCTAATTCCATTTGTGAGCTGGCCCTATTAATCTGCGTTTTATTCTCCCCGGTATTTAAGAAGTGTCTTAGTTGAAAATATTGATAAAATGTAATTTTCCCTTGAGGTTTGGTTTCCAACTCCTTATGTGAGCAGACCATCCCCCTGTCTACTAGGTCTGCCAATTTTACCACTCCTCCCTGTTTAATCTGCATTCCCCTCTTACACCAATCCGTATTTCCAAAAGGGAGGTAATCCCTAACCCTAGACCAGGGCGATAACGGAAATGGAAACCACCCTTGTTTCTTCCCTGTTTTATTAATCATTGAAAGGGCCTCTATCAGTAGGTGTTCGTACCCCTTTACCCCATGCCTGTCTCTTCTCCTTTCTCTAACCACTGAATCAAATACTGGGATCTTAATATGAATCGTTCCATTTCCACCCACATCGCGTCATTTCCTCTGTGGTAATGATCCCTCCATGCCTTCACTATGCAGGCCAGATAGTACCATTTCAGAGACGGGAAACGAATCCCCCCCCCCCCCATCTTTGGATAGTAATAATCTACTCATTTTTATCTGCGCCCTTCTACTTCCCCATACAAATCTCATCAGCTTTGCCTCCCACATTTTAATAATAAACCCCGGGATCCGAATGGGTAGTTGAGTAAATAGAAAAATAAATTTCGGAACAATATTCATCTTTATAGCCTCCAGTCGCCCGACCCAACTTAATTGCAACGATGACCACTCCGCCAACTGCTCCCTAATTTTCCCTGCTAAAGGTTTATAATTAAGCTCAAACAGCTTCTCAGATTTCTCCGTGATTCTGATTCCTAGATATTTATTATTGTCCTGAGCCCACCTAAATGGAAAATTCTTTATTTCCTCCTTTTTTAACCCCCCTAGCGCCAGTGCCTCTGTCTTTGCTAAGTTCACCTTAAAACCTGACACTTCTGAAAAATCTTCCAACTCCTTCACTAATACTGGGAGAGATTCCTCCGGCCTTGACATAAATAGCAATGTATCGTCTGCATACAGGAGGATCTTATGCTGAGTGTTGCCGATCCTCACCGGCACTATACTCTGTTGTTCCCATATTCGAATTGCCGCATACAATTCTTTTATAGTGGCTCCTTGATTAATTTTGACTATCTTCGGCATGTTAACTCCTTTTTCCTTTGGGTTTCTAGCCGGGGGGGGGGGGGTGGAGGAGGCTGATTCTACACGTTTTTTATCTGTGTGGGCCGGAGAGCGCTCTCACTCGCATCTCTCTCCCTCCGTGGCTAAACTGAAAGTCCGTCCAAACATTTTTTAGAGCCAGCTACACTAACAGCTTTTACTATATCCTCCAGTCATGAATTGCAGGGTTTGATTACATGTTGATTGAAAAAATATTTTCACCTTGTAGTCTTAATTGGGTTACACTGTAGCCGCATTGCATGTCCTCTAGTCTTTCTACATTCTGATGGGATAAACAATTGACCTGGGGCTTCCGGTGACATCACCGAACCGCATGGACGGCTGAAAAAGAGCTCCGCCGTTCATTCCCACAAAAGTAACTAATCTCCCCTACAAAAGTGAACCAAATACCCCAGAGAGGATTGTATTGGATAGAGGATGCAGAGGCTGGTGGAATGACGACAGCAAGGAAAAAAATGGCATACATAAGAGAGTACACATTCTCAGTGGTACGAGGAGAGCAGAAAGAAGGAGAAAAAATGGGAGGCAAGGTGAATACAGAGGCCGAGTCTGAAGAGCAGCTGGGTACCTTGGAAGAGGTGCAGAGTAAAAGCGCCGTGGTACAAATCTCCAAAGAAGAGCTGTGGTCCTGGTTCGGTGAGCTGCGGTCAGAAATGGCGGGATTCAGAGCGGACATGGAGGTGGCCATAACAAAGTTCCACGCTGATGTGCAGGAGCTGGGGAAAAGAGTGGAGGAGGCGGAAGGGCTAGTAGAGGAGGTGTGAAGCAATATGAGTGCAATAAATAAAGCAGTGAACAGCTTGGAAGTTGCGAAGGAACAGATTGAGTTGAAGCTTGAAGACTTGGAAAACTGGGCAAGAAGGCAAAATTTAAGGGGGCGCCGGAAAGTGAAGAATATAGAGACTGTGAACAGACGGCACGAGATATATGTATGGCGGTGCTGGAGGACCCCAAATACAGAGGGAAGGCACAGAAAGTGAAAATAGACTGAGCGCATCATTCGCTCGGCCCATGGAGAAGGGAGGCACCAAGAGATATTATTATATGCCTCCAGGACTTTAAAACAAAAGAAAAAACAATTAATAAGATAAGAGGAGCAGGTCCCCTTGAGTGGAAAGGAAACAAGGTGGCAATCTTTTTGGACTTGGCTGCGGCCACGCTACAATGCAGAAGAGAATGGAGAGGATTTACAATGAGGTTGCGGGAAGAGAATATTAAATACAAATGGTTGTACCCAGCAGGAATTGCATTTACCAGCAATGGCATCACAAGGCTGGCATTAACAGCAACTCAGTTGGCGGCAGAGATGAAGGAAGCAGGAGTAACACATTTACCAGAGGTGAGAGAAATGAGAACACCAGCGAATGGGCAGACAACAAGATGGCAGAAATTGGAGAGTAAAGAGAGGAAAAGTAAACGTGTAATGCAAAACAGAAAGGAGATGGGATTGAGTAAATAAGCAGAGGTGAGAGAAATGAAAAAAGAATGGAAGACAACAGCAAGGTTAAAGAAGCCACAAAGATGGATTGAGTGCATCATATGAAGGGGAAGAGGGGGGTAAGGTAAAATGAGCAAGGATAAGAATGGGGGGGGGGGGGATTAAGATAAGAAGAGAGTATGTTGTGAACTATGTATCATGAGTGGGAGGGGGAAAATGATTCCACTGAGGAAGTGGAAGCTACTAAATGGTAGTAAGAAGGAGGAGGGGGGGAGGTCGGGAGGGAAAGAACTAAGAGGCGGAGGGAGGGGTGGGAAGAGGGGGGTACCTGGATCCTGTGTATGTAAGAAGAGGAGGTACAGCGATTTGAAGCTATGGGCAGTAAGCAAAAGCAGCTTAATGAATGTAAGATTGTAACCATAAATGTGAAAGGCCTTAATGCCTGGTATAAAAGGCAGGCCCTATTAAAAGAGGGCAGCAGAACAAGAGCGGATTTTGTGCTTATACAAGAAACGCACTTAAAAAAAGTATAAGAAAGATGGTTGATGAGTAAAGAATATGACAAAGTGTACCTGGCCCATAACTGGGATTCACCAAAGAGGGGGGGAGTGGGAATTCCTTTTGCAAAAGAGTTCAGTGTGGAAGAAAAGTATGTAGAGAGAGACCCGGGGGAGGGCTTTTTATTTTCTGGAAAGGGAAAATAGTAGGGAGGCCCGTAGAAGTAGGGAGTATGTATGCACCAAACACACAGCAAGGGAGGTTTTATGGGAAGCTCTGTGAGGTAGTGGAACCATATATGCAAAGCCTGGTGTTATTAGGAGGGGATTTCAACGCAACCCTGAACCCCAGAATAGATACTACGGGGGGCAATAAGCAAGGTACTAGGGGGGTAAGTAAGACGTTAGGGTAATTGCTCTATAAATTGGGCACAGTAGATGTTTGGAGATACATACATGGGAATAAGAGAGAATATACACACTACTCACACCCACACAAGAGTTACAGTAGATTGGACATGATATGGGTGGATGGAAGGATAATAGAAATGGTTAAGCGGGTGGATATAGCACCCATAAGCTGGACAGACCATGCACCTTTGGAGGCTTCTTTGAGGTAACTAAGAGCAGGAGGAGGTCTGCGTTTTTGGAGGTTGAATGAGCCCCTTATAGATGAGGTGGAAGGGCAAAAAAGTATCCAGAGCACTATAAGGGACTATGTGCATCACAAGGAGGGGGGGGGGGGTGAAGTGATGCCAGCCGGTGTATGGGACTGTCTGAAGGCAGTGGTAAGGGGGCAACGTATAGCACTGGCGGCGAGACGGAAGCGAGGAAAAGAATAGAAAGAGCGTGAGTTGTTAACAAAGTTGAGAATAGAAGAGACACTGCATAAGTAGAGAGGTGGAAGGAAGAGGCTGCAACAGATTAGAAAATTACAGGAAGAATTAGGAGGATTAAATGAAGTGGAAGAGGCATTTAAGTTGAACCAACTTAAACATGAATTTTATGTACAGGGGAATAGACCAGGTAGGTATCTTGCACGAAAACGTAGGGAGATAAGGATGCAACAGCAGATCCTGAGAATAAAAGATGAGCAGGGAAGGTGGGTTAGTGGTATTGAATAAATACAAAAAGTATTTCAGGAATACTATTGTAAGCTTTATGAATCGGAACAGCAAGGAAAGGGAGTGGATATAGAGAAGTACCTGGCAGAGATCACATTGAAGCAATTGGATTTAGAGCAACAGAAGTGGATGAATAGAGAGATCACTAGAGAAGAAGGAGTAGAGGCTATAAAACATTTAAAGGAGGGCAAGGCACCAGGATTGGGTGGATTTACAGCCAGGTTTTATAAAAAGATTCTGTGAGGATGTGAGTCCGATACTGAGAGATGTCTTTAATGAAGTACTAAAAGGGGAAAAGCTACCAAGCTCTATGGAAGTAGCTGGTGTGGTAGTGATACCCAAACCTGGTAAGGACCATGGGAAGTGTGAGTCATATAGACCCATCTCACTTATAAATTTGGATGCTAAGATACTAGCTAAAATACTGGCGGCCAGGTTGCAGAAATATATCCCATGGTTGATAAAGGAGGATCAAGCAGGGTTTATTCCGGGTAGACAAGCGAGTGATAATGTACGTAAATTGCTGAATTTAATATGGCAAGTACGTACATAATGATGGCAGTGAATGCAGAGAAAGCCTTTGACAGAGTAGAATGGGCTTTTATGTTTGCAGTTATGAAGAAGATGGGTCTGGGAGATAACTTCACAAAGAACCTAAGGCACGCATACGGATAAATGGGGCATATTCAGAGCAATTTAAGCTAGGCAGAGGTACAAGGCAGGGGTACCCGATATGTCCTTTGCTGTTTGCAATAGTGACAGAGCCACTGGCCGAAAGTGTCAGACAGAATAAGGAAATACATGGAATAAAGGTAGGTGAGGAGGATTATAAAATCTCACTATTTGCGGATGATGTGATGTATACATTAGGACAACCGAAGGAATCTATACCAGCATTAGTACAGGAGATTAAGAAATATAGTGTAGTATCAGGGTACAAAATAAATATGGGGAAAACAGAAGTGCTAAAACTTTGGTTGGACTCACAGGAAGAGGGTATGGTGCAAAACACATTCCCGTTTAAGTGGGCTAATAAAAAGGTGAGATACCTGGGGATCCAGATTAGTGCAGAGGGGTCTGAGCTATACAAGTTGTATTATGAGCCAGCTATAAAGAAAGTACAGTCAAACCTCGGTTTTCGTTGGCCCCGGTTTTCGTACGTTTCGGTTTTCGACATCTTTTCTGACTGAGATGTTGTCTCGGTTATCGGATATCGCCTCGGTTTTCGTTGTGTTACTGAACAGCTGATGGTCCCAATAGTGGCTGGTGCTGCTCCTCCTATGGGCAAGGGCAGGAATGTGGACAAATTGCCAGCCTCCATGTGCCTCCCCAGTCCCGGCAGCACTACCCCCCGGACTCACCGATCGCGTGTTGAAGCGAAAGTCAGCTGAGCAAGAGTCAGAGTCAAGAGCCAAGGATTGCACAGAGAGGAAGGCCCCGATCTCTCCACCCCCTGCCTGTTCTCTGGAGCGCCCCCTCAGGCTCGGAGGTAGCAGGGTAGCTGTCAATGTAAGCAGGAGATGTTGCAGTGCCGTACAGTACAATATCTGTGTGTTTGCTATCCTGTGGACGATCAGGCAGGTGAGAGAAGTGACAGGAGCTGGGTGTCTGGAACGGATTAATTGAATTTACATTATTTCCTATGGGAAATATTGCTTCGGTTTTCGTACGTTTCGGTTTTAGTCAGTCTTCTTAGAACGGATTAATAATGAAAACCGAGGTTTGACTGTACTAACGGATTTAGTAAGATGGGATAAACCCATTTTCTCTTGGATGGGAAGGATTGCCATAGTGAAGATGAATATACTACCCAGATTGCTCTTTCTGTTTATGACCTTACCTATAGAGATCCCCACTGCAACGTTAAATTTGGTGCAGAGAAGAATCTTCTCCTTTATTTGGAGATGCAGGCCCCCTAGGGTGCAAAGGAAAATAATGTATAGAGAGAAAAAGGTAGGAGGTCTGGCAGTCCCTGAGATTACAAGGTATTATGAGGCGGCACAGTTGCGAGCGTTAATAGGGTGGAGGTTGGAGAAGGATAGGCCTGAATTGACTAGAATAGAACAGGAGATGGTAAGACCAAATTACCTTACTGATTTGATGTGGAAGAGAAGGGAGGAGAGAGGAAGAGGTTCAGATAAGAACCCACACATGACAAGTACACTTCGAGCCTGGGACAGGAAACATAAAGGGGCATGTTTACTAAACTGCGGTAATGTCATTCGCGTTAGGTTCCACGGTAAAGGTACAGATGCCCATATAAAGGTGTGGGCGGGGCATCATTATGGCAAACCATGTCAGGTAACGCGCCTTATAAGGCGCATTATAAGGCACGTTACAAGGCACCTTTATTAGGCACAGTACAAGGCACCTTATTAGGCACAGTACAAGGCACGTTATAAGGCACAGTACAAGGCACGTTATAAGGCACAGTACAAGGCACCTTTATTAGGCACAGTACAAGGCACCTTATTAGGCACAGTACAAGGCACGTTATAAGGCACAGTACAAGGCACGTGCCTTAACTTCATGAAGCTGTGGATAGTGGAGCCCTTGTGAGTGGGTGTCCGTACCCCTGTCCACCACTGCATTGGGGTTTGCCCATGTTGTTGTGGCTGCATTGTGGGCTAAAACTCTGGGGAGATGCTCTGCAGGATCCACAGATGGGACCTGAACCTCTGACCCTCTGCTCCTGGACATGCTGGCTGAGTGTACTGCACCACACTGTTGCCACAGCAGCATAATGGTCCCTGGGGCTACCCTTACATTCCTCAGCCAGACCTCTTCTGTTGCACTGCACACCACGTATTGGTACAGGGCATGGCCTAGGTCCACTGCAGGCGGGTGCCACTGCTCCCTCCAGCACAATCACCCACCTCCTCTGCCATGCTGCCATGACCATATGCTGCCGGTGCTGGTGGTGCGCCATCCCAGGCCATCCAGGGGGCAAGTAGGCGTCTGCCTAAGGTGTGTTTTCTGGGGTAGGGGTGCCTACATGGATGTCCACGCTTCCCCAGGCACCACCTGTCAATGTTATGTGCCCCTTGGGGTGCCTGCTGGGTAGTGTCTCCTGGATGGGACACTGTGGGCCACAGACTCATGGGCATGTCTGACCCTGGTCAGTTGCTGTCTTGCTGGTTTCCATTTTCTGCGTTCCTATGTGCCACCTCGGCAGCCGCCTAGTCCACCCTGTGCCCCAGTAGCCCCCACTGTATGTCCCGCCTGCAGCTCCCATGCCCCATTTGCGCCATCACCATAGTGGCCTTTCATACCAGGGCACTATGCTGTTGCTGCAAATGGAGCACTACTATCACTTTCTTCGGCTCCCCGCCTATGCTGTACATTGCTGACGTTGAAATGGTTTCTCTCTCTTGCAAATGTGTGCTGACGCCAGGTTTTCAGTTGCGTTAGGATTCAGCCCTTAATTTCTCCGCGTTAGTGTGGAAGGGGCCTCTCCCCGCCCACTCCCTGCCCATTGACCCCTTCTCTCCGCCCTCTCTCCACCCTCTGCGGGACTTACCGCGGCCGGGAACGTTAAGGTGCGTTATGTAATGTTAAGGCGCCTTAACATTACATAACGCGCCTTAACGTTACATAACGTGCCTTAACATTACATAACGTGCCTTAACGTAGCCACTGCTACGTTGCCGCAGTTTAGTAAACATGCCCCAAAGTGTTAACACATGTGGGAGGAGATATTAGAGCACAGTGGATCACACAATGTGAGGGGTTTTTGGTGGGAGAAAGTTCTGGGATATTTCAAAAATGGCATGAGAAAGGGTTACAGTGTATGGGACAGGTATTATCTGCGGAGGGCCAATTAAGGCTGTTTGAGGAGCTTCAGCGAGAGTTCCAAATAGAGAAGAGTGATTGGAATGGCTATTTCCAATTGGCACACTTTCTGGGGGAAAAACAAATAAAAGATTTCCTGAGCAGCAAAAAGACACAATTTGAAAACATGTTTAGGTTGGGAGATTTATCAAGCGGTATAATTTCTAGGCTCTACAAAGCATTGAGTGGACCCATGGACCAAGGAACACACATGTGGGCCTGGGAGGTGGACTTGGGGGGTCAGTGGGACTCTCAGAGATGTGAAAAAATATATGAAGGGGTAAAAATACCTGTGGTCTCGGCAGCAATCCAAGAACATTGTTATAAGATGTTTTTCCGAATGTATTTAACTCCAGTCCAATTGTGTAAGATGGGAAGATATAAAGATTCGAAGTGTTGGAGGGGTGTGGAGAAAGAGGGGATTATATGCACATGTGGTGGAGATGCCCAGTGCTACAGCAACCGTGGCAGTGGATGTCGGATATTACACGGGAGATGGTGGGCTGGGTGGGAGCTATCACACCAGCTGGAGTGTTATTGAATGATTAGAGGGAAGATCTGAAAAGCGATCTGGTGTATATGTTGAAGATGCTTGCAAATGGAATGCGGATGGAAATAGCAAAGGGATGGAGGTCTGAGAGAGCACCTGTCCCTGAGAGGATATTAAGTAGACTAGCTTCTATTTATAGGATGAGTGAAATTACTGCATATAAAAGTTTGAAAAACCCCAATGTACCCCCCTATCCTCCCTGTACATAACCATTTGTATATACCTCATCCTGTAAATAGCACACCAAGAAATCATCACCTCCACTCAGTGTTAACACAGCATGCCTATCCCTACTGACACTGATTTTTGATTGTTTGAAGTGTAAACCGCTTTGATTTCAGGACAAAGCCATATATAAATCCTTTTAAATAAATAAATAAAATGCATAGGTTTGAGACCTTTCAAATGAGATGGGAAAAGTCTCCTAATAGAAAGTCCAACAAGCATCAGAAACATTCCCACAAGGACAGGGAATACCCCAAGGATCGGCCCTTTCAGCCCTCCTATTTAACCTGTACCTCCAACCGATAACAAACATATTTAAAAAACACAAGATTAACCATTTTATTTATGCCGATGACATCATGCTAGCTATCCCCATAACCATTAAAAACCCTACATATGACTCACTATTCAAATGCATGGCAGAGACCTCCTCCTGGATGGAATCTCACCACCTCAGCATCAACCTCAAAAAAACTGAGGCAATGTTTGTAACGAGGTCATCTATGACTGAAAACACCTGCCCTGAAACAATCACAATCAACAAAACCTCCATACCTGTTAAAAAACAAGTAAAATACTTAGGAGTAATAATAGACCACACTCTCACCATGATACCACACATAAAACAAACAGTAAAAACTATTTTCTACAAACTCAAAACTATTCAACACCTAAGACCACTCCTCGAAACACAAGACTTTAGATCTGTAGTAAGTACCCTGATCACCCCTCATTTCGACTATTGCAATAGTCTCCTTATAGGCCTTCCTCAAAAAAACACATACCTCCTACAAAGAGCTCAAAACATCTGTGCTAAAGTAATTGCTAAAGCTCGCTTAACAGATCACGTAACCCCAATACTGTTAGAACTCCACTGGCTCCCTATAAACAGTCGAATTAAATACAAAATTATCCTAACAACCTATAAACTTATAAATGACATAACCCCCTCACACCTATCCACATTACTGCACTCTCCAACATCGACAAGGGCCCACAGACAAAACACAGCCCACTCCCTTATCATACCAAAAGCCATCCGGAAGACTAAGAAAACCACTAGCTCCAGAGCATTCTCATTCACTGCTCCTACACTCTGGAACAACCTCCCTATTGAACTTCGCACCATAAAAGACCTCATCCAATTCAGAAAAGAATTAAAGACTTACCTGTTCACTGAACATTTTGAAATCCCCTACTCCCCCAAAGCCAGCCCCACTACAAACGTGGAAACAATTACACAAACTCCCTTAATCCCAACACCATAACCGCATGCCAACACCATAACCGCATGCCTGCCCACCCTCACACACGCCCCAAAGAAGACATAAAAGGAACTAAATTCCAGCACCTACACAAATACCCGCACTACACACCACACACTGTAAATATACATTTGTAAAAAAGTTTGATGTTTTGTTCTGCTTTAATACCCACTAAGTTAAATTTTATTGTTCAATGTAAATAGTTAGTTTCTATTGTTCTATGTAAAGAATGTATACAAATGTGTACAAGACTGTTAACCTGTTATATGTAAACCGCCCTTGATCTCTGGAAGGGGCGGTATAAAAGAAATAGTTAAATAAATAAATAAATAAATAAAAGTACAATGAGTGGTTACAAAGGGTGGACAACGAATTAACAGGTTGAGACTAATCAAGCTCAAGGAAGGAAATAGTAAAAAGAGGAAGGGTGTATCACAGAATCCAGGGGGAGGGGGGAGAGGGGAGAAGAAGGGAATATCAGAATAAAAATAAAAATGTATAGGTACATGGAGAGAAGTATATAATGTAAAGTAAGGATAAAATGGTAATCAGGTAAATGATGGGCTGATGAATACAGCCGGATGCATGTTATGCCAGTGATTGTAAAGAAGAAAAATGATGTACAAACTTGTGCTGTACCAAATAAAACCTAAAATTAAAAAAAACAACAACAATCAACCTACGTGTACCTGTTCCACTCCAGTCAATAATTTATAGAACTCCATCATACAGTAACTCTCCTCCGGGGGCGGCTCAAGGCAATATGCTGCCTGAGGCAAGAAATGAACTGGCGCCCCCCCCCCCTGTAGCCAAAATGGAGGGGTATCCTCAGAGCTCTAGCAAGGATTAGGGGTTTCCCACACTCAGAGCATCAGTTAGGTGGTTGCCCCAAGAAAAAAGAAAACAAAATATTCCAAACCTAAATAATGTAAAAAACGCAAATAAAAAACAAAATAAACCACAACTTTGCAATAATGTTCAGATATGCAACAAAAGTTTAGCAGTTTAATTATGTAGACTGGGAATCTAATAGAAAACATATCGACTCCTGGATATTGCACACCTATGGTATTATGTTTATGTTTATGTTTATTTTGAATTTGATATACCGCTCAGGCCAGAGGCATTAATTAAATTTAAATATATAATCTGCAAAAGACAAAGGAGGTAAGAGGTGATCACACATCAAAGAAACAAAAACAAAAAGAACCACAGCACAGTTTATAACACCAAAATAAAATTATTATAACTAATTTTATTTGGTGTTTTAAACTGTACTTTTTGCTTTTTCTTCTTGAACATATATATCTACATCCAAAGAAGCTCCTCTTCCAATAATGGGCGCAGGGCAAAAATAGGACATTTTCTACAGAACACAATACCAAAAATATTTCTAATTCTGTTGTCATTTCAGTAACAGCGATTCTAAACCCTTACCAGTACTGGGCATATTGTGAAGTAATACAAAACTTTACAAAAATTACTTAGGACCTAAAGAGAAAAATATATCACACCATACCAGCATCAACTTCCAAAACTTACACAGGAGGCCTACCCAGAAAAAAGCAGCACCATAAATATTGCAATACCCCCCAAAACATCCATACACCTATTCAGAAAAACAAACAAACCAGATTACTACCAATCCCTACATAGAAACTCATGCTAACGGAATACCTGGCCTTAGTCACACAATCAGAATATGGATAGAGCCTCACTGAGTAAGGAATAAACTATCACAAACTAAAAACAGCTGTACATAGTGTCACCGCCCCTCTCTCCCAGAGGCCTCTGCGTGGGTTAAGCGAGTGGGGTGATGTGTTCCTTAAGCTTGTGAACTTGAATTTGAGGCTTTGCAAAGCCTCCTGGGAATTGTAGTTCCGTGGCTTAAAGAAAAATAGTTGTGTACACGAATGGTAAGGTTTCAAAATGGATTTATTCCCTTCCCAGGGTTGGAATTTGACCTTTAGAACATCACAACAGAAAAGTCCATACTTCTGGTATAAGGTAACAAAGGAACCAAACAACTTAGGCAATGCTTATCTTCAGCTTAACAGAAAAATGAAATATAAAAACAGTTTTCCTCCAAACTTGCTTTTGGACTGTTTTTCTCCTGCAGCAGTGGTTATAGCAAGACTAGCACAAGGATTGTATATTATCTGATACCGTGTACGTACAGTCCATATAGGTTTCAGTGTCTGAAGTTGGATAAAATTCACATTGCATTTCATGCACGTTATCCTCAACTTCCTCCGGGGAGAACTCTGCCCTTTGCTCATTCACAGTGTTCCCATCCCCCAACAGCTTAGCTGAACTCAGGTGTTTTGCATAAAGCTCTCGGTCAGCTCTCTCACACAACTCTTGATACGTACAAGGGCTATTATCAAACTCCTCTGCAAAGCTATTTGGAAATATTCTTCTGTCTTCCAGCCACTGCTTATCCAGGGACCTTTCTTGGCTATAATATGGCTCCCTGTAAAACTCTTTCCTTTTAGTTTGCCTAGGGTTTCTTACAGGCAAAAACTCCTCTTCAGAACAACAAGTTTCCCTTCCACTATATTTAGTGCTAGAGGACTGAGACTGTCTTCTCAGGGGATTTAAAAGGTATTGCTTGCCTTTAGGAGAGTGGAGTTCCTCTGTGCTTTGTCCAGCCGTGTATTGCTTTCTCCGGCGTGGAATTGCCTGCTTCCTGGAGTCAGCGTGGCTTTCACAGCTCCCTTCTCTAGATGAGCCTTCCCAGGTAAGATAGGGTTTTTCCTCCCTTCTCTTATCCTGTCTTTCACCTTTTTCCCCTTTCTCATGCCATTCAATCCTTTCCGTCCTCTCAGACCTTGTTCTGTCTGTCGTGGTTCTTGCTCTCCTGGTTCCTGTCCCAGTTCTATCCTCTCCCCTAACTAGAGGATTTTTAACTGTGTTGCTTTTCCCGGTGGCTGAAACTCCGCCCCCCCATCAGCTGTTTCTCTTTTGCTAATGAGCCATGTGTTAGCTCTTGGCTCGGGCGTTCCCTAGCACTGAGTGACCTCATTTGTTTGGGGTTTCTATGCCAACCCTTCTCTCTGTTTTGCTCTGAGCTGTCAAACATGCATTCATTCTGATATGAAGTCCCTGTTTCCATGGGCTCTGACTCTTGTTCCTTATGACAATAGACAAAACTGAAACGGAAACCCCAGAAGCCAGCTCCTGCATCAGTGGTGTAGCCAGGACTGATTTTTTGGTGAGGCCTGGGATTAACATACGTGGGCAAAAAACAGTGTGAATGTTGACACTGCCTTCAGTTATCCTCTCATTCAACTATTTTTCTGCCGTTGACTGGATGGGTCTTATTCCAAACTGGAGAGACCATCATCTACCCAGGTCAATCCTTGGCTACACTCCCGTATACAGTACAATACCAGGGAAAGAAAGATGCATATGCCTCTGTACAATGCAAAATAGAAAGATAGAACATGGAAATTCCAAAGACTGACATATTTCAATCATTAAATTGAAAATAAAATTCATTTTTCTACCTTTGTTGACTGGCCATTTTATTCTCTAATTTGTTGATCTCAGCCTCTGGCTTCTGCTTTCTTCTGTCTTCTCTTAATACACTTTCTAGGGTCTCCGGCCCATCTGTCATTTCTCTCCCCTCTTGTCTTCACTTTCCATATATCTCTGGTATTTATCTTTTCCTTTCAGCTTTCTTCCATTTATTTCTCTCGATCCTCAACCCTCACTCATTACTGCATCAACCACTTTCCAACCCTTAACACAGTCCTCTCATTCCCTGTCTCTCTATCCTTTTACAGCCTCTTTTTCCCCAGGGTCAGCCCCAGAGCTGGTTCAAAGTGTTGGCACCCTAGGCTTTACACCTTTACACCCCTCCTGGCCATCAAAATCTATTGGTTAGCTTTAAATACCCTGTTCTTTGCTGCACCCCTCCCCTCTAAGCAACCACTTAGTTTGCTTGGTTGGGCCAGCCCCGACTCTTCCCTTTCTCTCTTCCTCATTCAGTATCCATCATCTCTCCCCTTTTCTCTTCCCCTGGCCATTGTCTCTCCCCTCTCCCCTCTCTCCTCCATTCTGCACCTCCCCCCAAGCCACCGTGTACACTATTCCCCCTCTCTCCCTAATCCTCTCCTAGTGTTCATCCCTTCTCTCCCTTTCTGTGTCCAGTATCTACCCACACCCCTTGTCCAGCATTTCACATCTTCCTCTCCTTCCCCCTTCCTGTCTTACATTTCCACCTAGCTCTCCACCACATGCCCAGCATCTTCCTTCTCTCTCCATCCCCTTTATCCACCATCTGCTGTGTGTTAGAAAGGCCATGCCAGCCCCGTCTCCTCTGATGCAATGAAGAGGCGGGACCAACAGAGCCTTACAAGCATGCGGCAGGCCCGCACTTCTGTTTGCCTCAGGGGCAGCTCAAGGCAATATGCCTAATGATAGAACCACCCCAGGCTTGCCGGTTTGCTTTTTGTGGGGGGCTGCTTGCTGCTCCTTGTCGGGTCTGAATTGGCGGCAGCAGGAGGGGGACTAATGTCACTGCTGCCGCCGCAACGAAGCCTTTGATTTTTTTTTTTAAAGAAAAGACAGAGTGAGGCGGCCGTTGCTCGGGGGTTTTGGGAGCATTTTTGCCGCTCCCAAAACTTTGCCGCCTGAGGCAATCACCTAATGATAGAACCGCCCCTGCTCTCATCAGCCATCTCTTCCACAGGTTGAAGACCCCCCCAACCTTTTTAGCCTCTCCACAAAGGAGTATCCTGCCATCTGCATTACCATCAGTGATATACGTCATGATCCCACAGTGACAATGGCAGCACACAGACATGCTACTGTTGCGGAAAGGAGATCTGCCACATGGGCCTGTCCAAGAGTCCTGGCACCTCAGGCAGAGACCCCGGCTGCCCATCTCTGCTGCCACTGAACCCAGCTGTGGGGAAGAGGCAGATAGTGCCAGCAACTGTAGCCTTCCAGGTAGCTGCAACATGCAGGCACCCAGGGGTCTACCACAGAAATGGCTGTCATCCTCTCCCCAAGACGCATCATTGGCAGGTGGTGATGGGGCCCCTGCGGAGGCAAACGGGTGGGAGAGCTGTGTGGCCATCCAAGTATGCCTCTGCCCCCCATCCAGACCTTACACCCAAGGCACCCACTTAACCCGCATGTTTAACATACTGGGACTGTGCACCACTAACACAGACAGTACATGGGCATGTTAGCATGGTGTGGGGGTGTTGGCAGAGGGGGCAGTGGCACCCACTTGCAGCAGACCAAAGCCATGTCCTGATCCTGGGCACCATGCGCATTGCAAATGTGCCAAGCATGTCAGCCCCAGGGAGTACTGTATCCATATGGTAGCACTGTAGCTCAATGCACACAGTTTGTGTGTATATGAGTAGAGGGTCACAGGTTTGGGTCCTGGCTGTGGATAATTTATTTATTTTATTTATGTTCTCTTATATACCACACTATTCTGCATCAGTGCAGTTTACATTGAACAAACTGAAATTACATTGAACAGGGCATTATAACTTGGAGATAACTATTTTACAGGGAGCATGGGCTATGGAGGGTTAAGTGGCTTGCCCAAGACCACCTGTGGGACTAGAAATCTCAGTCCTTCCGGCCCAAGGTTGCTGTCCTCTAGTGGGATTTGAACCCCCGACCTTCCGGCCTGAAGTACCTTGCCCCAACCGCTAGGCCACTCCTCCACCCATGCATTGCATTGCATCATGCATTACATCTCCCTGTGGCTAAACTTTAGCCCACAGTGCAAGTACAACACCCACATGTGCAACCCCCAATGAATCAGCCAGCAAGGATACAAACACCCATCATCCACACAGTCAGGAGAGTCAGGCTAATAGCACTGGCACACTGAATGGTCGTTAACATCAGAGCATGCTACTAGCTCCTGCACAATGAGCACACATAAACAATACTCAAGCTGATATTAGGACTAAGGTGGCAGGCAGGAATGCCAATCATCCTCATTTTTGCACAGTTCATCGATATGAGTGTATGTGTATATGTATGACTATCCATTGTTTTGTGGCTTTCTACACCTCACTGAGCCTTGCAGTGCCTAAACTGTTTCCAGCGTTAGTCTGCAAATGTGCATGATGAGGAGCAGAAGATTGTGGGTATGGCCTGAAACAGGGTAGATTGGCCAGGATGTGTCTGCATTGGAGCTAGGGCCATCTGCCACGTTCATGGACTGGGTGGCCATAGCATGTCATGCTGGGAAGGCACTCTCACTCTGACCAAGCAGTGACCATGGCACGGCTATGTAGCCACATAGTGTTTATATAGTGTATGGCTTCAGTGATGTGAGTACACTTTCTGTTCTAGGGGCCTGATCACTGAACCAAATGCTGAGTGCACTGGCCTGTCTGCAGTTGGTATGTGTATAGCTGGAAAACCCAGTGGTGGGCAGCAGGCACATTCTGACTGTGCTTGCTGTGGGTGATTGTTAGACCTAGGTTGTTGTGAAGTGAGGTGTTCCAGGCCTACTCCCTGTGGTAATGGTAGGGCCAGCAGAATTCTAGTAGCAACCCCAGATACCTTCCCCCAGGTAGTTGACATCAGCAGTTTAACACTGGGCATTGACATGCACAGTTCTAGGAAGATCCCTAGCCAACAAGGCCAGATGTGACCGACACATACAGCAAGTCTACAGAAAACAAGGTGACTAGCATATCACACTGGCAGTGATGGGAATCTGCAGCAGAGACCATCTCTAGCACTGCAAGTTCTGGGGACCAGGTGCTGGGGCGCCCATCCTCACCCTCAGGGTGACCGCAGAAATTGCTCAGTAGCACGATTTGTAGCTGCTCTGTGCTTGAATCACACATTGTCAGTGCATCTTATTGAGCTGAGGTGATGGATAAGTGCATTCTCCATTTGGTGATCAGTTGTAGACTGCTGTTCTGCATGTGCACTGCATCATGGGTACTGGTGAGGCTTCTCTATACCAGCACACACAGCAGACATTTTAGGCAGTTACCTGCAGTCCCTCTGTATCCAGCCATTGCTGCACAGAGCCTTGTGGAGTTGTAGCCTACTGGGTGGTGCAATCTCTCTATAAGTAGGGGACAGGGGTTTGATTCCAATTTGTTCTTTTTTGTGATTGTGTGCTACTCAGATTTTCATGCCTGTAACAGTCAGGGCTCTGAACATCGGTGCTGCCAGCCTATACCACCCTCTCCTCAGCCACCAACTTTCATTCAGCCCATCTATCTGCCTCTGTCAGCTGTATATAGTCTTGTCTTCTTGTGCAAGTTGCTACACCATGACCTACACTGGTATTCTTTTCCGCATTTTGGCTCTTTGAACTTGCCTCTCCTGTGCCTGATTGCATGTCACCACTCCTAATCCGGTCTCCTGTCACTGCAAACATCCAGCCGCTTCTGGCTCAGCTGGGGGACACGTCTTCCCCATCTTATGCCACACACTGACTTCGCAGCACTTTACATTGGCATCATCCTGTGCCTCCCACATGCTCGTCTGCTTTACTGGCTGCCACGTAGGGTGCCCAACGATATGGCTGGTCCATCAGCTCCCATTGTCCTTCCTTCCATCACCTTTACATTGACTTTCCTTGGTGCTCTGTCCAGCATGAGGATTACAGCCATTTTCATGCCTTAAGGTGCATGCTTGTCATCTTAAGCACGTTTTGTCACCTTAGCGCACCTTAAAGCATGTTTGTCACCCTAACATTCCTTAAGGTGCATGCTTGTCACTTTAAAGCACCTTAAAGCATGTTTGTCACCTTAATGTGCATTAAGGTGCATGCTTGTCACCTTAACGCGAGATGTCCTGTTAACGTGCGTTAAACGGCCCATAGGGCACTTTATGCTAGAACGCCCCCTACCCGCCCAACACCTTTTAAGGATTACTGCCCTTTATCACTGCCATTACCGCCTGTTATCTTACCGCCATTTAGTAAACATACCCCTAAGAGAAAGCACAGACCTGTCAGAATTCAGGAAAAAGCTTAAAACATATCTCTTTAGTAATGAATACAATGTGGACAGGGAACCAGGGACTCAGCCACCATAAAATATACTCTAAGTACACAATGGACAAATACTGCGCTATATAAAATCAGTAGACAAATCTAACCAGTGAATCCATAACTGTAAATAGTTGGAATTTAAACTGTTAAACTATTGTACCTTTCGAAGTTCCTGTTTATATAAACATAAATGGACTAATCTAACCAGTAAAACCATAACAGTAAATAGCTGGAAGTTAATCTGTTAAACTAATTTGTACCTTTTTACTGTTCCTGTTTCATATAAAACAGTGTGCTGACCAAGTCCTGTGTTATTTGTACACCACTTTGAATTGTAGAAAGGTGGTATAGAAGCAAGTTTAAATAAATAAATAAATTCTCATCCATTTTGGAGAAAAAGAACTCCTGTGGAAACATTTGCTGTGTTACTTCATCATCACAGGGAAACATGGTGCTAAAAGCACAAACATCCAAACAAAGGGGCATGTTTACTAAAAACCGCTAATTTGCGCGCCGCAAAATAGCGCACGGCAACGCAGCATTGAAACGCACATAAACGTGTTTAAACGCCCCGCACACGTGCGTGTCACCCCCGCACAGGTACGCGGCACACTAACGGGCCCCGTACAAGTGCGGGCCCGCAAATGTACGATAGAGGCGTGGAACGGCTAAAGAAGGGCGGAGGAAGGCCCCGGAGAGGCGGAGGGACGGGGTCAATGGGTGGAGAGTGGAGAGTGGGAGGGGAGAGTCTCCCCGCACAGTACCGGGCCAGAATTTCCATGTAAAAACTACCGCGAGTGAAACACTCGCGGTAGAAAGCATTTAAAGGGAAGAGAAACCATTTCCGTCATCAATGTACAGCAAACCGGGGAAAACCTGCAAACCGTCAGCAGTGTGATACATGTGCACAGAACAAAAGTGCAAATAAAAAGCGAAAATGACCACAAACAACATCTAAAAAATTAAAAGTCTGCGGGGGAACAGTGCTAGCAATGGGCACAAATAAGAAACACACCCAGGAAAGTTTACAAAAAAATGAATGAACCATGGAAAGGTGTATGGAGGGGAGACTCAACCAAAAAAAAAACAACCCCTCTTTTGTAGCTGTCCTGGGAGTGTCCCCCATGTTTGTTCATGAAAATCTCTGTAGGCCATGTTGGTTATATCTTATCGCCCCTTTCCGTGGTCATGTCTGGGTATGATTTGCACGTTTGTCACCGGACAGGGTGAAGGAGCCCATAGTAAAATTGTGCAGAGCAGGGTGTGTGACCCCATCCTGCCAGTTTTATTATCCCCAGGTACTGCACCATCTCTGTGGCAACAGTGTAGTGCAGTGGACAGAGCCAGTACCTGTAAGACCATAGGGTCACAGGTTCAAATCCCATCTAGGGCTCATGGCAATATGTTCTCCACCACTAATCAGAGATATGGAAGACACCCCTTGTTTTGCAGAGAACATTAGCATGTTGCAAACATCCTTCTTATACTCCACACCGCACACACATCAGAACAATGGGCATCAGCCACATCCGAGTTGCCCAAATGCAGTCCTGGAGTGGCTCCACTCAATTAGGACATATGCTTATGCTAAGATAAGGACATGCTAGCATGTTGGTGGGACTGTACAGATGGTGGAGAGGGAAGTGGCTGCCAGCCACAGCATACATTTGACTAGCGAGGTGCAGGCTGTCACCGTCCACTAGTGACAGACAGCCCCTGTTGGATGTACAGTCATGGACGTCCCAGGGAACTCCGCCAAGCTGTAGATACACAGTGGTGCAGTGTACACAGAAAGTGTATGAAACAACAGAAGGTCACAGGTTCAAAGTTCGGCTGGGGATATTGCCAATCATGAGCACATATTTTACTCACAAATAAACCATGGTAGTAAGCAAAACCTTTAAGGCAGAGGACAGTGGCCTCAGTAAAACCCCCAACATTTACCATCACAACCACACACACCATGAACAGGGCGATCACCTAGAGCAGAGTATCCCAAATACAGTTTTGGACGACCACACAACAGTCAGGTTCCATGCTGCCTCTAATACAAATGACTGTGCTGCATATCTATGTACCACCCTCATGTCATGCAGATGTAGCACATGCATATCCAGGAGGGACAGCATAAAACTACAACAGTGTCAGCCACACCATGAGATGATGTGGGAATGCCTGATGAAAAGCACCAGCCAACAGGCCCTGACACACCCACGCCCACAGGCTGCATTGGACAATGCATCCTGGAAAGGCAGGACATTGGGCCCTGCCTGTAACCGCCAATAGTAGCAGTTGCAGATGTCACCAATGCCACCCCACACCTGGGGACATGGTACACAGCTATCTAATGTCATCATTGAACACAGTGAAATATGGATGTATATGTTCAGCACATTTTGCCCATTGAGCACCACATGACAATCATGCAGATGTGGGTCATGTGTGCAGCAGGTCTGTTGTATGACAGTGTGTACATCCTGGGTGGGTGACCCCCACCAGCTATGTGTAACATATCCATGCCTGTACTGTTCCCAGGACTGTTGTGTCGCATAGGGCTGTTAAACCACTTGATTGTACCACACAAGACGACCAACCCTGGTAATGGTCACAGCAATGTGAAACATCAACATACACTCACAAGAAAGGCAGGGCTAAAAGATAGGCATGTTGGAAGGGTTTCTGGCTCATGCAGCATAACATGTGCATGAGTCAACATTGCTGAAGGAGAGAGCATGTGTCCCCACACCAATGGATTTTTTCCCCTAGGTAGTCACCCCAAACCCATAATGCACAGCATAGGTAGTTGCATACATGCACAGTGGATGTTCAACAACTGAGTGGCACCAGCACTAACAGGGCCTGCAGCATGTTAGCCGAGGTGTACTGGTATCAGTGGGGTCAGTGGCAGGTGGCCAGAGAAGATGGAGCCAGAGACCCTGACACGTGGGTGCACTGGCCCATAACAGAAAGGGCCGCTAGGACAAACAGACATGCTATTTGCAGGGTCTACATTGACTCAGTGTCCGCATGGTGGTGCAGGGGACACAGCCAGTGTGTTGTGGAGACAAAGATAACAAGTTCAACTCCCAGCTGGGGCCATCGGCAACACAGTGCACATATTTTATCCACCAGTAAACCGTTATTGGGAATAAAACCCACACCTGCAGAGAAGAAAAGTGTTTTCTGAGGATTGTTATTTTACCATAAGTAGCTCATAGCCCTCAGAAATGTCCAACACCTACAGCAGAGTACACACAATGCAGTACCGGAGGGCCACATGTCAGTTAGCTGTGATGCTGTCCCCAATATAACGCCTCTTTATCATGGTGGTGTACGCCTACTGCTGGCAGAGGGGGCAGTGGCTGCTGCACCACAGCAGATGCTGGCCTAGCTACCCTCATGTGGCTGCAGTCCAATCCACCAGACAGGCACTGTGTGACAAACAGCCATGGACTCCCCCGGGAATGAGCTGTTGCTGTGCTAAGACAGTGGTGCAGTACATATAGCAAGTGCCCCAAGAGCAGAAGGCCCTAGGTTCAAATCTCAGCTGGGGCACCTGCCATCCCACCCCCCATTTTCTTTCACATGCACAAAACCTGCTATTAAAGACTGCAATTCCCCTGCTGATGACAGAAGCGTTGGAAAAGACAACTTATTTTACAATAAACAGCACACACCACATAAACATATGCCTCGCCCACAGTACAGTCCCCCAAATGCAGCCATGCAGGCACAAAGAACACCCATGTTTGCTGATGTATCCAATAAAGATGCGTGTGCTGCAAGTTAATTGAACACCACCATGGTATGCATCTGTCTGAGAGGCATATTCATCACGGACATCATGAAAACCTGACCAGTGTGTGTGCCATATTGCCTGGTTTTTCTGAAAATATGGCCTACAGCAGTGGGCAACAGGGCCAGAAACAGCTGCAACTGCAGGCCCCAATATCTGATGACCAATGCAGTGGCAGGATGTCGGGCCCTGTGTGCCCCTCCAATAACTAGCATGTGCAGACATTACCAATCACACACTACACATGGCGATACCTCACACGCATATCAGAAGCCTGGTATGAGCAGTGACTGTTAGAAATGTCTATGCGAAGCACAAGCAGATCATCGAGCTGTAACATACCAACGTCTCAGATGTATGTACAATGTGTGTCAGGTCAGGTGCCCTCCAGAGATTGTCAGCCTGGAACATATCACAACAAATGTACCCCAACGTTGCCATACCCCCAGTGTGCCCATTACTGTTGCGTTGGTCTCTGCTCCTAAATAACCGTACATCGTCTCACTGCTGTCCTAGGTGTAGGGAGTGTGTGTCTGTTGATCCAGTGTGTGCTGGCTGCCAACACCTCCCACAGCCCACAATGATAGCACCGTTGCCAGTATTGGTCTGCAAATGTGCATAATGAGGAGCAAAGTACTCTGGGTATAGAACACACAGGGTGGCAGGAGCAGGATGCAGCTACACAGGGCAAATGTGCATGCCTAGGACCATGTTGTGCCTTGCTATCACCTCCACAAACATGGTGCCCATAGCATGTACGGTGAGGAGGCAACCCTCACCACGAATGATCAGTGACCACGCCATGGCTAGGTTACAACATATTGCCATACAGTAGTTCTCCTCTGTGATTTCTATGGGTCGTGTGTATATATAGGGGGCCCAATCACTGAGTCAACTGCATGGGGGTTGTGCAAACATCCCAGTAATGGGTGCACAGAGTGTCCCTGGTAGCATGCAGTATGGACCGTCAAGCGGCCTGAAAGCAGTTACCATGTGTTTGGCTGGAACACCTTGCAGGGTCAGTAGCTGGCCACACACTGTGGCCTCTGCTGCAAAATGTCAGATGGTGTTGGTTGAGCTGGGTGGCTCTGGCTTAGCTGTTTGTCTGCCTGATCTAGACATATGGATATGTTCAAAATTGCAGAGAGTGACCTGTAGGTTCTGAGTACGACAGGCGGAATGAGGTTGCTGGCAACTGCTAGCACCGTAGTTGGGCTACAGAATATGCATATTGTAATATTGTGCAAAGTGTGTTTGACAGAAAAGTGCAGGTGGTCAGACACATATAGCCAATGTGGCCAGAAATCTCCCTTATCCCTTCACATATATTATGAAGGGCAGGGCTCTCACAAAGGAGATGCACCCTTGGGTGAGCATTGTAGCCCACAAGGCCCAGATGGGTCAAGGAGATACAGATGCCTGAAGGAGGACTGTATGCGTCAACCTATCAGACATCGTCTGACAAGCTGATCTGATGTTCTTGGCCCTCACAGCCAGGACAGGTGCTGTGTGTCTCACCTCACACTCAGGGTGATTAAAAGCCACACACACTGTGAGGTTCTGTACCCACTCTGTACCTGCAACACAGAAGGTCTGTGCACAAAACTATGTCCAGGTGCTGTGTGGTTGCACACCCTATCGTTGGACCATTAGTAGACTGCTGCTTTGCATGTGCAGTGCATCATGGGGGTGAGTGGACTGACGTTACCCTGTTAACTGCAGCACAAAGTCTGCCTAGGTCATATTGCAGACAGCCAGATAGTCTCATCACAACCCCAGAGCTGTAGTCCAGTGGTGACTGCAATGCCTCAGGAGCAAAAGGTTGTTAGTTCAAATTCTAAATGTGGTTCTACAAGGAAAGTATTTTATATATCCTGACTTTGGCCCATAGACTCCACCAGTCAGCAGTAGTGTGGGGAAACGTTCTGAAAATAAACATACATTGAACAAGGCAGTGTCACATTAGTTAAATTTGTTTTTACAAGGTCCATGGGGGCTCTCAGGTGTGGAACGTGGGTAATGTCCTCAAGTACTGGCAACTTAAACACCATCACAGTGCATTAACCCAGGTAGACCCTATAAGGTGGTCTGTGGGGTACCTGCTGCTGACAGCACTGTGAGGATCTTACAACAACCACCAGTACTCCACAGTCATGGACATGTCATTGGCTGCACCCACCAATAACCTCACTGTATATGGACGTATGCAACCTCTGGCTCCCCATGCATCAAGGTTAGGTGTGGGCCACAGCTAGATTGATAAGAACAGATGCCTGGCTGGCCAAAGAGGCAATCATGCAGACAGTGTGTTGTTGTTACCAGGGTTGTGGTGCTCCATCAGTGAGAATGGTGTATGACATATGATGTCTGCAGCAGTGTGAGTGTCTTGCCACCAGCAGCACCTCTGTAATGTAGAAAGGGCTCTGGGGCAAGTAATAATGTTGCAAAGTATGAAAATATATGCTTGTGCACAGCATAGATGTAGATGGAAAGCACCATGGCCAATGGTGTTACAACGTATGATAATGTGAGCTGCCTGAGACAGGCACTCCAGAGCGCAAAAGGAAGATGTAAGCCATGATGCCTCGTTAAGCAGCCAATGTATCCACCATTGCGCTATATCTCAGCCCCCAGGACTGTATGCCAGCAGATCTACCAAATTGTAATGTGGATTGTGGTGACATGCTGTCCACATTGCCCCCTAATGTCTAACACGCAACCTATTTTTCTTGTGTAATGCACACATATGAACCCCCGCAAAACACCTATGGCAACCACCAAATCATTGATGTCTGTACATGGTGAGTCAACACAGAACAGAGCCAACTAACACACATCATGCCATATCACCAGGTTGCTTGACCCCTGACGCTGATGGTTTGTTTGCACCCATTGCTATCAGTGGCAGAGCACTATCTGCTATGTGACACACATAGCACACCTCATCTGACAATGGCCTTGGAATCAGTGCATATGTGTCCAGAGGTTCAAGACCACATTGTGTGAACAAGTAATATTCAGAATAATTAAATTATGTTATAGTGATATGTGAGTTTACTTTTAGATATGTGATCATGCAAACAACATGAAACCTATTTGTATTAATAAATGTAAAACATGTGTATGAATGATGCGTGCCGCTAATATTTGCACTTTTCAGGAGCGCAGCAATGCGGAACGCATGGGCAAGCAGTTATGAGGGCCGCAGCCATGCGGCGCGCACGTGCTTGCTCCGATACGCGCAAATGCGGAAGTGGCGTCGTTAGCGTTCGCGCGCGTCTACACGCCCACAAACAAAATGGCGTCAAGGAGCAGGAAGCCCGCCTTCAGCTACAGGGAGCTGTGCCTCCTGGCCTCCCTTATTGGCCCGAAACAAAACATCCTTTTCCCAGGGCCCTCCAGGAGGATAAACATGGGGAAGGTGCTGAGGGCCTGGGAGAGGGTGACCAGGCGCTTTAAAACCGTGAGGCAGACCACCCACGTGAGGTAAGTGAATGGCCACAGGTCACAAAACCCTATCCACTGACAGGGTTATTGTCAGCTGTCCATGCTGTTGTGTGTAAGTAGGCTAGTTAATGTACGTGTAGTAGGGAAACCACATGCCAGATGCATTGTGTACCACATCTGAGTGTTTGCCCATGTAGCCATTTTCAGATCCATGTGCCCACAGAGGGCATGATGACCCCATGGCCTCATGACAGCTGCTGGCATTGATGTACTACAGACCACTGTAACACAGCTAGGCCAACCATCAGCCTAAGGAGTGTCTAGAATCACCATGTGCTGATGGAGGTATCTGCATCTGGAGGGTAACACATAGGGGCAACCATCAGGGGTCGTGGAACCTTCAGCACAAAGGCCCTGACGCACACAGGTGGCCAGGGGTTGTTTACAAATGTGGTATAATACATTCCCCTCCCCTCAGGGCTACAGAGAGCCACTCAAAGTGTGCCCTGGCAACCTGGAGATATGGATCTGCGTCCTCATGTACTATGAAACATAACCCATATCTCCAGGAGGTCTGAGAGCGCCATCCAAGTGGGTCCCCTATCACCCTGGGCCTATGGTTGTGTGTCCTATGTAGTTTGAACCCTCCTCCCTAACTCCAGGAGTGCAGAGAGGCCATCCAAGTGGGCTCTCCATCACCCTGGAGCTATGGATCTGTGTCCTAATGTAGTTTGAACCCTCCTCCCTAACTCCAGGAGTGCAGAGAGGCCATCCAAGTGGGCTCTCTATCACCCTGGAGCTATGGATCTGTGACCTAATGTAGTTTGAACCCTCCTCCCTAACTCCAGGAGTGCAGAGAGGCCATCCAAGTGGGCTCTCTATCACCTTGGAGCTATGGATCTGTGTCCTAATGTAGTTTGACCCCTCCTCCCTAACTCCAGGAGTGCAGAGAGGCCATCCAAGTGGGTCCCCTATCACCCTGGGCCTATGGTTGTGTGTCCTAATGTAGTTTGAACCCTCCTCCCTAACTCCAGGAGTGCAGAGAGGCCATCCAAGTGGGCTCTCTATCACCCTGGAGCTATGGATCTGTGTCCTAATGTAGTTTGAACCCTCCTCCCTAACTCCAGGAGTGCAGAGAGGCCATCCAAGTGGGCTCTCTATCACCCTGGAGCTATGGATCTGTGACCTAATGTAGTTTGAACCCTCCTCCCTAACTCCAGGAGTGCAGAGAGGCCATCCAAGTGGGCTCTCTATCACCTTGGAGCTATGGATCTGTGTCCTAATGTAGTTTGAACCCTCCTCCCTAAATCCAGGAGTGCAGAGAGGCCATCCAAGTGGGTCCCCTATCACCCTGGGCCTATGGTTGTGTGTCCTAATGTAGTTTGAACCCTCCTCCCTAACTCCAGGAGTGCAGAGAGGCCATCCAAGTGGGCTCTCTATCACCCTGGAGCTCTGGATCTGTGACCTATTGTAGTTTGAACCCTCCTCCCTAACTCCAGGAGTGCAGAGAGGCCATCCAAGTGGGCTCTCTATCACCTTGGAGCTATGGATCTGTGTCCTAATGTAGTTTGAACCCTCCTCCCTAACTCCAAGAGTGCAGAGAGGCCATCCAAGTGGGTCCCCTATCACCCTGGGCCTATGGTTGTGTGTCCTAATGTAGTTTGAACCCTCCTCCCTAACTCCAGGAGTGCAGAGAGGCCATCCAAGTGGGCTCTCTATCACCCTGGAGCTATGGATCTGTGTCCTAATGTAGTGTGAACCTCCACCCTAACTCCAGGAGTGCAGAGAGGCCATCCAAGTGGGCTCTCTATCACCCTGGAGCTATGGATCTGTGTCCTAATGTAGTTTGAACCCTCCTCCCTAACTCCAGGAGTGCAGAGAGGCCATCCAAGTGGGTCCCCTATCACCCTGGGCCTATGGTTGTGTGTCCTAATGTAGTTTGAACCCTCCTCCCTAACTCCAGGAGTGCAGAGAGGCCATCCAAGTGGGCTCTCTATCACCCTGGAGCAATGGATCTGTGTCCTAATGTAGTTTGAACCCTCCTCCCTAACTCCAGGAGTGCAGAGAGGCCCTCCAAGTGGGCTCTCTATCACCCTGGAGCTATGGATCTGTGACCTAATGTAGTTTGAACCCTCCTCCCTAACTCCAGGAGTGCAGAGAGGCCATCCAAGTGGGCTCTCTATCACCTTGGAGCTATGGATCTGTGTCCTAATGTAGTTTGAACCCTCCTCCCTAACTCCAGGAGTGCAGAGAGGCCATCCAAGTGGCTCTCTATCACCCTGGAGCTATGGATCTGTGTGTCCTAATGTAGTTTGACCCCTCCTCCCTAACTCCAGAGTGCAGAGAGGCCATCCAAGTGGGTCCCCTATCACCCTGGGCCTATGGTTGTGTGTCCTAATGTAGTTTGAACCCTCCTCCCTAACTCCAGGAGTGCAGAGAGGCCATCCAAGTGGGCTCTCTATCACCCTGGAGCTATGGATCTGTGTCCTAATGTATTTTGAACCCTCCTCCCTAACTCCAGGAGTGCAGAGAGGCCATCCAAGTGGGCTCTCCATCACCCTGGAGCTATGGATCTGTGTCCTAATGTAGTTTGAACCCCTCCTCCCTAACTCCAGGAGTGCAGAGAGGCCATCCAAGTGGGCTCTATCACCCTGGAGCTATGGATCTGTGACCTAATGTAGTTTGAAACCCTCCTCCCTAACTCCAGGAGTGCAGAGAGGCCATCCAAGTGGGCTCTCTATCACCTTGGAGCTATGGATCTGTGTCCTAATGTAGTTTGAAACCCTCCTCCCTAATTCCAGGAGTGCAGAGAGGCCATCCAAGTGGGTCCCCTATCACCCTGGGCCTATGGTTGTGTGTCCTAATGTAGTTTGAAACCCTCCTCCCTAACTCCAGGAGTGCAGAGAGGCCATCCAAGTGGGCTCTCTATCACCCTGGAGCTATGGATCTGTGTCCTAATGTAGTTTGAACCCTCCTCCCTAACTCCAGGAGTGCAGAGAGGCCATCCAAGTGGGCTCTCTATCACCCTGGAGCTATGGATCTGTGTCCTAATGTAGTTTGAACCCTCCTCCCTAACTCCAGGAGTGCAGAGAGGCCATCCAAGTGGGTCCCCTATCACCCTGGGCCATTGGTTGTGTGTCCTAATGTAGTTTGAACCCTCCTCCCTAACTCCAGGAGTGCAGAGAGGCCATCCAAGTGGGCTCTCTATCACCCTGGAGCTATGGATCTGTGTCCTAATGTAGTTTGAACCCTCCTCCCTAACTCCAGGAGTGCAGAGAGGCCATCCAAGTGGCTCTCTATCACCCCGGAGCTATGGATCTGTGACCTAATGTAGTTTGAACCCTCCTCCCTAACTCCAGGAGTGCAGAGAGGCCATCCAAGTGGGCTCTCTATCACCATGGACCATTGGTTCTGTGTCCTCACGAATTTTTAACCCTCCTCCCTAACTCCAGGAGTGCAGAGAGGCCATCCAAGTGGGCTCTCTATCACCCTGGAGCTATGGATCTGTGTCCTAATGTAGTTTGACCCCTCCTCCCTAACTCCAGGAGTGCAGAGTGGCCATCCAAGTGGGTCCCCTATCACCCTGGGCCTATGGTTGTGTGTCCTAATGTAGTTTGAACCCTCCTCCCTAACTCCAGGAGTGCAGAGAGGCCATCCAAGTGGGCTCACTATCACCCTGGAGCTATGGATCTGTGTCCTAATGTAGTTTGACCCCTCCTCCCTAACTCCAGGAGTGCAGAGAGGCCATCCAAGTGGGTCCCCTATCACCCTGGGCCTATGGTTGTGTGTCCTAATGTACTTTGAACCCTCCTCCCTAACTCCAGGAGTGCAGAGAGGCCATCCAAGTGGGCTCTCTATCACCCTGGAGCTATGGATCTGTGTCCTAATGTAGTTTGACCCCTCCTCCCTAACTCCAGGAGTGCAGAGAGGCCATCCAAGTGGGTCCCCTATCACCCTGGGCCTATGGTTGTGTGTCCTAATGTAGTATTAAACAGACTCCCTAACTCCAGGAGTGCAGAGAGGCCATCCAAGTGGGTCCCCTATCACCCTGGGCCTATGGTTGTGTGTCCTAATGTAGTTTGAACCCTCCTCCCTAACTCCAGGAGTGCAGAGAGGCCATCCAAGTGGGTCCCCTATCACCCTGGAGCTATGGATCTGTGACCTAATGTAGTTTGAACCCTCCTCCCTAACTCCAGGAGTGCAGAGAGGCCATCCAAGTGGGTCCTATCACCTGGAGCTATGGTTTCTGTGTCCTAATGTAGTTTGAACCTCCTCCTCCCTAACTCCAGGAGTGCGAGAGGCCATCCAAGTGGGGTGTCTGACACCATGGAGATAGGTATGCATGTGAAAGTGTAGGCTAACACATCCTCCAAACCCCAGTTGTCTGACCAGCCCATCACAGTATGCCACAGTCCACCCTGGTGATATGGTGCCGTGTGAGGTTGGTGGTTCAGTTTCAGTCAATTATCTGTACCACTCATGCAGGCCTGATATGCATCTGGCGTCCAGGGTGTCACCCATGTTGCAATGCTGTATCTTTGCTTGATTGGATGATATGCCTAGGAACCCATACGTGGTGTACCGGTGTTGGCTAATAGCTTATTGTAACGGTAGGGTATCTCAGTCCCATATTCACCTAGGGTATATTGGTCTTGTTGCAACTCCCACACCTGCCCTATGTGGCACATAGTCCCCAACACACAGCACTGTACATGTATGGACATGTTATGTAGATGATGCTGATATGTTTGTGCGTTCACAAAAGCTATCACACAGTAGCCTCGAGAGAGGAAGCCCAACCCTTGCGAGAAGGACATGTCCGGCCAGCTATGTATGTATGCAAATTTATTGAGGTTTACCTACACAAAAGCCTACAGGCACAATGACCCTTTTGTCTACATGTACCTCACAGCTGCCTCTGGGGTTTGGTTCCAGACACACATCCAGGTTGCACACTACAGCCTATCATCCACAAATGTAAACAGGGGCCGAACAGCACATAATCCGTGTACTGTGTCATTTGGTCCGTAGTGTGTGCACGCACAGTTCTCATAGAACCCTCAGGACACAGGTCAGAGGAACATAAAACCACCCTAGAAGCTGGAAGGTGACAGATGCATGTCCACCATCGCCAGTATGCTTTGTCTCACAGTCGTCAAGGTCACGTCTGATGTAGCTATCAGTAGCCCTATACATACAGGACACACAACTCATGTTGTTCAGGTCAGTATTACCAATCCATGGCCTCCTAGATATCCATGTGTCCATGGACCTGTCCCCCTGCCACGGTGCTTAGGGCAAACCACTCAATGTGCACATGTATGTGAACACCAACATGTTTAAACCGTTACACATCTGGGTGCCATTGTGCGTTTGGATTGCATGACATTACATTTAATGTGAACCCCACATGTTCCTAATGTAAATACCTACTGGGCTAAAGGCCTCCCCATGGACATCCACATTGCCAAACAAATGTGCCATGCCAATGCCATGTTCTTGTCAAAGGGTGCCAAGGAGACGTTCCCTCATCGCATTTAGGTGAGACCATTGGAACATTGCTCATAGGTGTCGCTGTGGGCACACATGTCCACACCCACATTGAGGCATGTATGTGGCACTGGGGACAGATGTCACATGCTGAAATATGCATGTGAAGGCACTGACCCATATCTGTCCCTGTGATGCAGTGTGCAAGACGCATTTGCGACGCTCGCCCCCCATCCACCATAAAAGGCCTATGGTAGGTCCCCACAGCTCATGTGGTCTGCCCTTGTTTAAAAGCCAATTGCTCGCTCCCCATTGCTAATGTACCACGGAAAAAGGTCATCTCTGTGTCCGTCTAAGTGGTCAATACACCTGTCTTGGGGACAGCAACCCCGTGTGGTTTCTCTGCTGCGAGGGCCCCACTAACTGTGACCACTGGTGTATCTGGATATCCCAGCAACTAGTAGCTGTGTTGTTTTACATGATTCAAAGACAACACCAGGGGAAACACTGAGAATTAACCCAAGTACTTGCTCTTTCCTATGTATGGCATGGCCCAAACCATGCCATTAGCATGGAGAACCACCATGTGCGGGAGGACAATGCTCCAGGAGTGCCAAACACTCATTTTGGTCACTGTCAGCCATGCCTAGTGTGCTGACTTGCCAGGCCCCACATGTGACCTGTCACCATGATTGACCCAGGTGGATGGCATCCCGGTGTGTGTTTGGCCGGACTTCCAGCCATGCGCAAACAAGCCCCCCCACCCCCCACAAATGTGGCTGTGTTGTACCATTTCCCCAGTGTTTTCAACCAACCCTGGTCGTGTGGTATCACATCTAGACCAACATATTTGGCATGTTTCCCAGAGAGGGACATAAACCCCACAACTATAGGATGCCCCTGGCAGTGGCACTGGGACAAATGCAGTTGTGACAACAGCTCTGGTTTTACCACCAGTCCCAACAAAGGGAGTCAATTAACCACTATACCAGTGGGATTCGTCGGCCATGCTTCATAACACCACGTGTATAGCATTGGGCAGGAATGTGTCCATGGACAACTGCAAAGGCTAGCAGGTGTCACTATCACACAGATTGATGTGGCAAAGAAACGTGCCTGCGCCATCCCTAGTACACCATGTTACCAGACAACCCCCCCAGGACACACATATTGTGTTCATTTGGGCACACACAATTTTTTTGGCCGGCACAGCATGGGCATAGGCCTCAATGCAGTGTCTATTGTGTGGGACACTTGGTACCATGTAAACCGCAGACACTACCTACTCTCTGTGTTCACAACCACTGCATGCTCCCCAAAAAACCACAGGGACAACATATGGTGCAATCCCCCTAGGTGCCTAGAGAATAGGGACGGCTCAAGAGTCCATTAATGTGAATTGCAGGGGGTGCCAGATGTCCAAAACGGAAAGTAGTCCACAACCCTAAGTTTCAGACCCACTGGGGCTGTCGCTGCCTGTGGACATGGTTCCACTCAGTTGTCAGTCGAAAATGAGATGTCAACACAAGGGACATGAGGCTGATATCCATCCATATAGCCACATACGCCAGGGGAGGGTCCCACCCTGGCTGGACATCAAGACATACAGGATAATCCCTGAACAGGAGGGGATATCCCCCCCCAACCCTACCCACATGGCACATTTTTGATAATAACTAGGCATCGTTAGACGACTTAGCCTATGGTGCAAAATGGAAAGCCCCCTGTGCACCCCATTGTGGTGTAGGTCGGTTATGTTGGTCACAAGGACAACACAATGGTACCGAGACATGTTGTCAGACACTCTGTTACTACCTGGTGTACCTTAACAAACAATGCTTGTGTTGGCTGCGTGGGGTGTTGCCATGGATCCTTGCCCTCACACAAGGATACTGTCCCAAACAGGTTGCAGGGGATGTATTGTAAGGCGTCTCATGAACGTAGAGCACCTAATTGTGCCCTCCCATATGACATGGGTGAAGGTACTGGTTTCGTTGCCTGACAGTCATGGTTGTAGCGAGGGCAAATGATGGGCAAAAGGTTATCATTGGGGCTGGTGTGGACACATGGGGGTTAGTCCCCTGCCCTTGACATTGTGGCATAATGCATCCAAAGTGACATGTCTGTCTACAAAACGATAATGTCTGATTACACCCCCACTGTATGTGTTTCTAACTGTCATGGACAATGTGACAGCACAGTATTCTATGAGGTGGATGCTGACACTTCTGGGCCTGTGCATGGGGTCAAGAACAGTACTAACAACAGCAAATGCAAGGACAACAATGACTACACACTGTGCATGTCTAATGTAGCCCATGCGGGGGTGCATATGGCCATCATGGACCACACCCAGCTCTTAAACATGACATAATGTACATGTTCCACACGCCACATATCTGGGAACAACCAGGCGTACTTGTTACAGTCGCAATACCAAATAGAGGCATCCCACCACCTGGTCAGGTACATCCCCACCCGCCCTTGCAAACCAACTGGACAGAGATATGGGACAGCTCATGATCACCATGTAACCCCCATGCATGTTTGGGTTGCATACACACCATAGTGAGGACTGGGACACTGTCCAACCATGGGAGGTGCCCCAGGGGCAAACACCCAAACACAGACCCACGCTCCTTGCCTCACAACACAAGTGTGAGGACATCTCATACTATTAACCCTGCATGCCGTGTGGGAGCTGGCCACACTAGCTTACAAGGGTCAAGTAGGGCCATCGCAGCAGGCGGTTGTGTATGACACATCCCCAATATGCGCCTAAGCACCACGCTACATGAATGGCACAGAAGACACACCTAAGGGCATGCGATGTGTTATGGTGCTGGGCTGTGACAGACCAGGTACACACATGGTGTCCATGAGGCAACACCCATAGAGGGGTACACAGAAGCCCACTGTGGTAGGTGAGCTGCCCCACAGGGATACACACTAATGGGAATCATACAGTGGCAAACGCTCAGAGTTTGTCACCTCCATTGTTCACCATGTCCTGCCCCTTCCGGGATACATCAACACACACACCCTTGACAGCTGCCTGTCATTGCACAGCAGGGATGTGACCTACAATGCACACCATGTGCCCTAGGTGATCTCTCCCTCCCTCATCCCCCTCTGTCTTCTGTGACGTCCCACCTATGGCCACTCTCCTGTCTCCACAACATCTACAACCCCTGTCTCTCACAGTTCACCCCACACCAGTCCACCGTTCTGACAGGTTGTTGTGGGATATGGGTGAGGAGCAGCATGCAGTCACTTTGTTGATGCTGATTTGTGATGCCCTACATGACAGTGCAGGTGGATGTAAGCTATGGCTCATGTCAATACGGCAGTGACACCCTATTTGCTAACTATCCAGTATTTGCACAATGTGGGAGGGACTGTACTGCTGGGGGTCTGATTACTATCTGCTCTATATCCCCAAACAGCAGGGGTTGGGGCGAAGCCATGGTGTGGGCCACACAGTCAACGTCATGTTCGACCCAATCACTTCCAGATCCCTAGTGTACAGTGGTTATGTGTGTGACAACCTGACAACTTTTGCATATCCACAGGTGGAGGACCTGAGGAAGAATGGGCGCTAACTTCCTTCGCAAATTCCACCCGGAGTTCCTCACACGTGCCCTGCAGTGAGCGCCAGCAACCACCACGATGGTGAGTTATTGGAATGGGCAACTCACAGGTTTCCAGGTGTGGCCATATGGCCGACCAGCCCTGTCTCCCACCTGCATCTGCCATCTTTGGTATGTGCACCACATGGACATCACCTGATGTACGGTCCTCCTTCGCAGACATTGATGCCACGCGCCGGCCTCGCCACAAACACCTCTGCCCATTCTCCAGAGAGGGGTGAAGGGGGAGGGAATGGGGATGAGGGATCTCACGGAGGCCCACCACCCGGCACACAAGACCGAGGAGGAGGGGAGGAGGTGGAGGAGCGGACGACTCAGCCTGGTGGGATTGGAGCAGCCGCTCACATCCAGGACGGCAGATAGGGCAGATGTGTGGTTTTCGGTTTCCTCCAGTGATGTGGAGAGAGACGAGGCAGATGGCAGCAGGGCACACCCCTAACCAGGGGCAGCATTGGGATGGGACAGAGGGGGGTGCAGGACATAGGGGCAACGGGGGCAGGGTGCAGGCAGGGAGGGGGGGAGTTTTGGGGTGATTGTGTGGGCAGGGAGGGTGGGGGTGGGTATGGAAGTGATCGGGGAGGTGTTTGAGTTGGTTGGGGGGGAACACAGCCCGCAGAGGGCCAGCCGGGGCACCAGTCCCGGCATTGCATAGGCGTCTGCACGGCAACGGACGATGAGCACGATCGTGCGTCACCCAGGCCCACGGTACACCTCATGCTCATGCCCAGCACACAGACCACAGACAATTTGTGTGGTCTGTGTGCTGGCAGGTGTATCGACGATGTGGGCATGGCCCTAGGATGACGTACGACACGACATCCGGATCCTTGTTCCACACGCCCTGCAGTGTTTGTGAACTGGGGCTGTTCGGCAGTGGCCAGTGAGTGTTTGTGCATCTGGCATCCCGATGGCCACCTGCCGAACAGCATTACAAGTTACCCCGAGGCTGGCACCTGTGTTCCCCTATGGTGCCCTAGTGCTGCGTTTGTGTTTCCCCCGCCCCCACCTCATGCGTTGTGTTTTAGTTGGTCCATGTTGGCCATTGTGTGTTAGTTTTTTCATAATAAACATGTTTTTGAAACCTGCATCACTGGTCCCGTGTGTACCTTCACCACACACTATGTCGGCAAGCATGGGAAGAGTTCGATACACCTGGTTTGGACATGTAGCGTGGCCATGGCCATCATAATGTTACCTGCACCACATGCGTAGCTGTGTGTAATGAACATGTGTGCATAGGAATGGGTCATGGGATAACCACAGGTCATGTTGCGGTTGATAGCTCCCCCCGCCTAAACAGTCCAGTGTCACACACGATGTTTCTTTCCCCCACACAAGTGCCTGGGTGCAGAGCCCATCGCAGCACAACGCATGTCAACCCATTTGTCCCTCATGACACATGTGTGGTCCAATGAGGGTCGGAGCACCGCAACATGTCACTCCCTGCCAATTCAGGAGCCAATGGTCACAGAGCCTCACCCAATGTGCAAAACAAAACATATCATGGTGTGAACCGTGGAATGGCCACGATAGTGTTGTTGTAACCCTGCAGCTGCCCACAATGTGGCATTGGGGCCTATGTGAACATTGGTGTATTGCTGCCATGGGCCCAATGTCACATATCTTATTGCACGTTATGAAAATGGCAGGCAATGCCATGTGTGCAGTAATCCAAGACAGTATGGACACCCCGGCAATACCGGGCCAGATCTGTAACCCCTCAGGTAATGGTCAGGGCATGCATGTGCACACAAACTATGCTATAAAAAGTAGATAAACATTGGACGGAGACTTTATATGTATGCAATGTTACAGGAATAGGTATTGCCCTATTGGCGACGGCGCTGCCTCTCACGTCTGGCCACTCTTGCAAAATACGTTCCCCTGCAGCTGGCCCCACACGGTCCATCTTTGGTGCCTGGGGGGGGTGTGGGTGGTGGTGGTGGCGTTGCCGTTGTGGGCGGCCGGGCGGTGGTGCCATCCTTTCCATGGCAGCTTGGATGGCACTCCATGGCCACCCACATCCTCCCAAAAGGCCTATCTTGGATGTTTTGGCGCAGAAGCACCACCTCCTGTATGAGGCTTTCTCTCCATTGTGCCGTATAGCTGCAAGTTCCTGACGAATGCCTGTGTGGTGAATAGAATGGTGGTCCTTGAGTTACCTGTGGCGGGTAACAATTGTCAAGCAGGACTAGGCAAAACATATCACACAAATACCCTTTGCATGGTCCAAACTGTACTACTTAGATCCATATTTTGATGTATAGACACATTACACAAAGGTGTCGTCCCCATGGCCACACACAGGGACATACACCATGTACGTTTTGCTAATGACGCCATCTCATGGCCTCAGGTAGGAGTTATAGAAAGGGTTGGATGTGACTCTGAACAAGACTCCTGTCAGTCCTGTTAGAGGTAATACCACATAGCTCCACATAAAAGCCTACCAGTCCCAGAATGCACCAGGTGTCCAGCATCCATGATAGGGGGGCTGAAGTGAGAATACATGTGGTTCAATCAAGAGCGTATGATGTAATCCCTAGGCACTCATCCAAAAGAGCAGGGGCCTGATTCAGCACAGCTGCGGCTGTGATAGGGAGGAGCACCCATCAAGACCAGCATAACAAGTAAGAGCTTATTCTACAGATAGCAGCTACAGCAAGACCTACAAGCGCCAGTCCCTCATGTACAAGCTCACAGGCCCCCTCTACAAGCTCCAGCCCAGCTACAGCAAGGGCTACAGGTTTTACACATCACCTGTAGAAGCAGAAGCCAAGCCAAAACGATAGAGAAGTGAAGCAACCCTCTGAAAGGAATAGCAGAAAGGCCATTGAGGAGATCTAGGGAGAGTCCAAGGCAGGTAACCTATCTGTGACTGGGAGGTAGTGCAAGTCCAAGCAGAGACCATGTGGACTGGTGTCACCCAGAAGGAATGGAGTTGGCAGAGATAGGAATCACCTGTGGCTACTGTTGAGAGAGACGACTGCACGTGTAAGGGACCATAGGACCTATGCCAGAAGGTCTGTGAGTAGTAGATCCAGTGTCCCATGTAAAGATTGGAAGTCTGGACATAAGAACTGGAGATTTGTCTGGCCAGGCTATACAGAGAGAACCCATGGCAGCAAGGGGTGTTCAGGTTATGAAACACTGATTCCCGGACACTGTCTCTAATAGGGAATGGCAGCAGGGCAATGAAGCCATTTCCTCTTTGGATAGTTCCCTACTGAAAGACTCCTCTGGTGCTATTTTATGAATATTCACCCTATGCTTTATTGATTGAGGGGGAAATCACAGCAGATGAAACTATTGTTTACATGGAGTGTTCTTCTATCAAAGTGCGATTGCTAAGCTCTCTGTGAGGAAACACATCAGCCATAACAATAACCCTAACCTTGTTTCTTTATTGCACTAACTTCAGAACAGTTCCTAACAGCCAGTATAATGGCCCGCCACAGTATCAGCCAGCCAGCTCAAGGTTTTCATCTGGGGAATTGATATTAATGAAAGCTGCAGCCCTAATTGTGTGTGTGAGCAAAGGAGAGAATCACTGCATGATCTGTGTGGTCCATAACGCAGAGGTTCCACTCAGCCGCAAGGGTGTAATTCATCTTTGCTGACCTTAATCATTTGGTTATTCTTCTTTGCTAGGCAAAACAGGCTACTTGCCTGACAGGGTGAAGGTTGTTTTCATGAGTTGATTTGTGTGACTTTATGTTCTCAATTTAAATACTGCACGCAAGTAACCTCATTTATATAAGCTACCGATCATACTTGTGCTGGTGTTAAAACCCATCACTATAAAGACGTTAGTTATTGGCTTATACCACTGGTTTCATCACACAAAGGTATTGTCTCCGGCTTGTGTTTGTGGTAAATTAACTACAGTATTACCCACAATACCTTTAATGTATCATATGAATCTTGGCATCATCATGATTGGGTAGGTTCACCGACACTAGGCAGCCGTCTGAGAACGTGCTGTGAAGACACAGACAGGCACACCTGATACACTGTGTGTGTGCAAGAACTAGACAAAGTCCCTCAGAATGTACCAGTACTGATTAAGAGACAGACAGCAGATCAGTTGTAACCATTGTGTGGGTGGCTGAGAGGGTGTGCGACTGACTGACAAACGCACCTAGCCGGGATACACACTGAGTCGGAGATATGCGAATGCATACAGGCACGGGCACGTTGGGGTGGGCGAGCCAGATTGACACACACACACCGTCCATTGCCTGACCAGTGCCGTGCTCATGGACAATTTGCTATGGGGTTTGCCTTCGATGTGCAACAGCTGTTCCCCCAGACATTCACAGGGCCCTGACCCAACCACTCCCACATAGCTGGGTGACAGACTAAGGTTCTCTCACAACACCAACCCCATCTCCGCGGGGTGACCCCATTGGGCATAAAACAGTGCATGTACACCTATGACGGAGGCGCCCATTTGGTGGTGCACGCAAGGGCCATACGGTTATGTAGTTCTGCTGCTGCACAGGGTCCCAGACTCCAGACGTTACATGTACAATGGGTATGCTAGGCATGCAAAATGCTAAGTGGCACAGGCCCTCAGATAATTGTGTTCTGACCTTGATATAGGAGAGTGTGCCATCCCTTATTGTGCCTGGCAGGATGCAAGGCAGGGGTGAGTTGTGAAGCGGGTCACATCACATCACGGGCCCTATTGACATGTGTTGTTCCAACCACGGTTCCATATTGAGCATCCATACAAATGCAGACAGCAGTGCGCCTATTGCATTGCTCCCTCTGACCACCCACAAGCCCTGGGTAGGAAAAGAGTACAAACTTGTACACACCTTACTTGGGGGATGGCTCACCTAAGCATACATCCCAAGGGAGACATAGCTCACAAACAAACACATCCAATGCTAGCCTACAGGCACACCCAGGTCGCCACAAGCACGGGAGGGTTACAGAAGGTGGTACACTGTGCTGGCGGCAACATGGCAGGCATCTCAACTGTTCAAAGTCGACAGGTGATGGTATCCCCAGGGCATACACCAACCACGAGACAATGTGCTGTGGATGCAATAGCCTGGTGAGCACTATGACAACAGGGATGCTGCGTATTCCATTAGTGGATACAGCAATGGCAGGGCTCATACATCTTGGGTATCCCCGAGGTGGATAACCCAAACCTCCACTGCAAGTACCAGGGTCAAGGGGGGGAATGAAATGTGTGAGGATCCCAGGTACTACAGCTGTCACTTGGAGACCAACCGTCCCAAACCACGGGCATTGGGCAAAACATTTTCCACGTCCCTAGGAATGGAATGATGTTGAGTACTCACGTTACAACACACCTGCCCTATGTATGATCCCTCAGGGGAAAGATGGGGCATGTGTCCTTGAGATATGGTCAAGATGGATGACGGAATCCCTAGTGGGCGAAATGAGCAGTCTGCTCACACCAAGCCACAGGCCAGATGTTCCCTGGTTGTATACCAGCCCCTCCGTCCGCACAGCACAGAGGGTGAGTTAGCCGTTGCATTTGGCCAACTACGAACGTACGTCTCCCCTGGTCAGTTCATGGAAATGTGCCCTTCTGCCAGGGCCCAATGTATAGCCTCCTGTATGGGGTGTGGTGGGTCACAATATGAAATGTGTGTCTGCCGTCTATAGAGGCTATTTGGTGGACGCCATGGGAAGGGTGAGCACAATCTGACCTGTCCATCCAGCCATTGCTCACATGGCGGACCTGTATGAGACTGCCTGTTCATCGACCTGCCTACCATGCCACATGGCATCACACGGTATTCCCCAGCGGCTGAGCGCAACGGTACATACATGTTTGAATGGGCCTGTTACCGAGAGTGCGACCGGTTTTTATCACGTGAACTGTCTGGAACTGCAATGTCAGGAGTGTGCTGAATAGTCTGTTGCTGGCCGCCGCTTAACGTTTCCTTTTTGGGGATGTAGGTTTGGGATTTGGGATATTGTGTCTGTTTGGGGTCAGGGGAAACTTATACCGGGTCTTCCTGTGTAGCTGCTGACCCCAAAACGCAACTTGGCCTCATCACAGGTTTACCTGTGTGATGCCATACAGTTTGGACTTCATCTTTATGTCCCCCCCAGCCACATCACCTGATGGCCGTCATCCACCAATGCTGATTGCCAGTACACACGTAATTTTGGCGTATAGACCCTAATGGCCATACTTACGCCTCAGACGACTGTACATTAGGAATATACATGTGGCTGGACAGCGTCGCCACTCTGGCTGTATGTCCCACAGCCAACCCTAGTGGTTGGGCATGTCAGGTGACTGCAGGGGCGTGTTTGCCCCCCAAAAACAGGGGAACGGAACATCGTGATCCTGCCCGGTGTTGAGATAGTGCTCTCTGTGTGTATGAGGCACTGTACAACGATAATGTCTTCTATCTGCTTGGGTGAACACCTTTGATAAAGGCCTATGTTGAGTGGGGGGGGGGCCCCCCCTTATCACGTTGCCATCCACAACTAGTTTCCCGCCTGTGTATGTGAACCCGGAGTTGCGCTGCTGCTACGGTACAGTTGTCACAATGTATCACTGTCACCTGGGTGTGCTACAGTCAGGGGCCGAGACCTTCCTGTTATATGTTTCACATTTTGTGTACCCTCACAAACAGAGGCACCTGACGCATCAGTAACTGTTACATCTGCATCTGTAGCTGTACACACTCTCTTTGGCTGTCAGGCTGTGTGTAACAGTGTCATATGTCAACAAAGGCACAAAGATTAGGTAACTCAAATGTGTAATTGTGTTAATGTGGACCACGCATATCACAAGCTGTATAGGGTATGCTGTCACCTACACCACATACACACCCCTGATATGGATTAGAGGTGTGTGTGTTTTTGTGTGTGTTGTCCACCGCCCCCTCCCACATCTCCCTCTTAGCTGTGCACAGGTGTGTGGGCCAACTACACTGCGCAGTATACCTAGGGAATGTATACCCGGTGGTCACAGTGCTTGCTTGCTGTACGACTGGTCCGGCACAGTCAATTGTTGTTTCATGAATATATCGGATGCTGTGGCATGTGTGGCTCACACTTTTGATTTCCCATGCAGGCACTGTGTTGCACATAGTGCAAACGCGGATGTGTGGGGTCACAAAGATCGCTTCTGTAACAACCAAGGTGTCTTTGTGTGGCATCTTAAACCTTGACAGGCCCGCCCGCAGGGTGCACATCTGTGAGCCTATTTACACACAGCATAGTGATGGTTAATGTGAAGGAATGTTAATTACCCACCCACTCAGTGTCCGCGTTGCGATTGCAGCACCACGGGCACAGCAGCTCCTGTAGTAGCACCTCCTCGCCAGTTTCCCGTTGCGCCTTGGTGCTGCTAGCAGCATAGCCTATCCTGGCTGCAGACAACATTGGTGGTTTGGGGCTTCCGTGGAGGTCCCATGTGACCCTCCCGGGGACCATGCCCGCTCTCCCCCTGGCGACTACTTCCACCACATCAACCACCGTATCAGGGCTCTCTGTTCCAGGTGCGTGCCACACCTCCTCTTTCCCCCTCCTCCTCCTTCTTCCAGCTCCTCCTCCTCCTCTTCCTCCTCCTGCTCCACAGTTGTCGGCAATGTAATAATAGTCCACCTGTATTGTGTGCACACACAGTATAAATACATATGTGTAAGCTGTACAGCAACCATCTACGGGTGTGATCCAGAACCACCCATATGTGATATTCAGAGTACCCTGAATGTGGGGTACATACCAGAGCCCGCCCATACCCAGCTACCTATCGCCCCACCAACCATGTACCTGTGTCATTAAAACTGGTCTGGTAGTCAGACGCGTGCATGCCCTGTGTGGCCTCCAGGTTTGACTATATCCTCATATGGCCCCTATTCAGCAGTCGATCCCACACCCCATGTGTGTAATGGTTATAACGTGCTGACAGGGCTACAACAGCACCAACAGGTTACTCCATCCTTGACGAGTCTAAGGTTTGGGTTGGGCATGCCATTGCCTCCCCGGCATATTCACATGGGGACATTCTGTCTCCCCCAGTGCTACATGGACCTTCCACGAACCCTACAATTGTAGGACGATACCAACCGCAGAGGATCCTGAGACAATTGACAGGCACATGTAGCAGTGTGCGTATAGAGTATGTCATAATAACAGGAAACAGTCACACACAAATGCACAGGTGACATATGAGATGACATAGGGCAGTGATGGTGCAGGTTGTTTAGGGGCTTTCTACTCCATGACAATGTCTGTACACAGTGTCACACACTGCTGGGAATGTGTTAACCACATGTTGGATGTCCTCCCTGTACCCTAGGTGGGGGCCATGGATAAACACGCCAATACAGGGCTAGCTGCAACTGAGAGGGTACACAACATGTCTCATGGTGGACATATGTCTCATCCATAGCACGAGGTCATGTGTTACTGCAGCCACCAGGGTCCAGGGGAAGGCGTGACACATCTGCCCTTCGGTCATGTTAGTTACGTGTATTGTGACACACCTGGCCCAGGACACCCTTTTTTTTTCCCATAACCATGTGTCAGGGAATATCCTATGCCATCGCACTGCTGTACTGTCTGCCTGCTGTACTGGCAGGTGTGGATACTAGGCTACCCATGGTGCACCACCACCCATACTCTGTGCGTTCCCCGTTCCCCACCCAACAGTCACATGTCACCACATTTGCCTGGCCATGTACATGTGTGAGTGTGACGGAGGGGAGGGTGTTAGAACTGAGCCAGATTGCAAGTGTAGGGGTATGTGCATTACCTCTACCCATGCCACCCACCCACAAGATACATGGATCCCCACGATTCCCTAGTCCTTTTCAAACCTAGCCCGCTCAGAAGTTGTATGGGATGTGTTGGTTAAGGATGTAAAAACTATCCCTGATACGTTGGGGGGGGGGGCCCCGTCAGGATAGTCATTGGCCCATGGGGCTGGCAGCAAATCATAGCCTATGTAGGGTACCTGACCAGCTGGTGTATCACACCGCTACATATTTGTCCCTCTGGGGATTGCATCGGGTGGTGTTTTTGTGGGGTGACATGGGGGGGGGGGGACTTGTGACATGATTGCATACACAACGTCCATGTGGACCGATGTCCGTCCATGGGTAAGGTTCCTGTTCATGCAGGTGCATGCACCGTTTTATAATAGTTTACCACACGGAACACATGTCCAATCCGCTAACACGCAGCACCTTGTGAGAGGGGGATGACTGGGACACGGATGGAACACAGCACATCAGGGGGATGAATGCCCGATGCAGGTGCAGCTTGCTAAACACAGAGATACAGAGTGACAGATGGTGTGTGGCTGGGATCCAGGGGAGCTGAAGATGGTGATGTGAAACATTGTGAAGGCCAGGGACATGCACATTTCGCTTGTAACATTTGGCTGATTAGGGCAAGCCCATGGCTAGCAGAATTCATATGGCACGGTCTTTGCAACCCACACACCAGCAGTTTTGCTAGGGTGAGCCTGTTACTGGCAAGACCATTCCGGAAAACGTGAGGTGTGTGTGCCGTGATAGACACAGGAATGGTGTCCCGGCACCTCTGGTGGAACATCTGACCCATGGGGGGGTGGACATAGTTGGCACAAATATGCGTGGACTCCCCACGACATGGTACATGGTGGTCCCTCATCCCAGTGACAGTTTCTAGTAGCAGCACGGTTGCTGACCACCCTGTCTTTCACCTAATTACAGGCAGACATTAAGGGGGCGGGTGCATGCAGGCTGACGTGGGTTGGGGCATACCCATAATATATTCCACACACATCTGTGAGATGTACCCTGTACTCTTGTGATACGTTAAACAACATATCTCTGTGGAGGGGATATTATCCATGTGGAATCTGAGTGTCGTACGTGTGATACCACTGTTTTCCCGGACACGCCACATAATATTAACTAGTGTCAGCCACTACTTGCCTACACACACAGTGGGAGAGGGGTTACCACGAATGCATGAACAGAGATGTGTAGACCAGATAACATCATGTGTCATCCACATCTGACATCTGCCAGCCATAACCCTTGTCAAAGTGGGGTTGAGCCGCTGCAAACTCCCCCCCATTCCCAGCTGTACTGACGCCATAGTTACCCCTGTAATGAGCCTCTGAGATCCGCATAAGATGCGGATGACAGACATGGCCAGCATTTGTTTTGGTTGCAATCATGTTGGGAACCCTACGTGGTTGATAACCCTTGGCTTCCACAATGTTCAATGATTGTGGTTTCACAATTACAAAGTGTTTGCAGAACGTGTCCAGACTGACAAGGGATTGTTATGGCAGAGGCCTGGATGCTTCGCTCCACTATCCTCATACATCTGCTAGTGGTGTGTACCAGCCGTCCAGTTGGTGGGATCCTGACCAAGGGTCACATGACGCCCGGGGTAACTGGGTTACAGATACAGGTACATTATAGTGTGTTTCCCCATGTTTACAATACGTCTTTAAAACATGTACACATGACGGATTGTTAAATCCAGTTGTGGATGTAGTATTTTCCGTATACTCCTATTACGGCAATTTGTGGGTGACCATTCCCCCTTCGCCGCCCCTACCCCTGTCAAATATACATTCCATTAACAACTGTTTTCCACATGCCACCATGTGGGTGTGCAGACACTAATCACCATCTACATATGATTACACGGGCCCGCTTTAAAAAAAACGCTTTTTTTGTTAAAAATAAAACCCTCATTCCACCCGCAGTGAAACAACCCCATACACCTTGGCGCACAAACATCTCTGACCCTCACGTCTACCCGACATAAGTTGTTTCGCACTGTGTCCTATGTGTTTGGCCACCATAGGGTATGATTGGGTGTTCACACAGAGTCACGCCTCATACACAAGGCTAACGACATCCTTCCTTGGGATTGGGGAGATAGGTATGTTGTGCAATTCTGGCCAATGTCAGCTGGTATACACAATGCTCATCTCATGGGGGTTTAGGCGATGTGATGGATATGCATGACAAAATACTACCCTGCAATGTGGTATCTTGCTTATCCAGCAGCGCAGGGCAGAGAGGAATACCATAGGTGTAGACCGGACCGAGGCTTTCTGGCCAGCTGTTTGCTCCATGGGCGTCCAGCATGGCTGGCAGGGGTCCCCCTCCTCCTGTACCCCTAGCATGTTTTGTTTCGGCCACAACAGAGGTGCTGCCGTACCAGACCATCTTTTTGATGTTCGGAATACATCTTTTCTTCAGGCTATCTATGTCCCGTGGGTTGGCCCCTGCCTCTGCGACCCCTCGCTGGACCGACCTCCCGCACCGGGGGCGTAACGCCCTGCTGTGCCTGTCCTTGTGCCTCTGTCGGCCAAACAGAACCTCGTAATTTTCAAGGACCATGGTAGGAGGTGTGTGGTTTCTTCATCGTCTGTGACTTTTAATGCCCTCCTCCTTAGAGCCTCAGACACAGGGACAGACTCTTCCGCTTCCCTGTGTTGCCTGCTGTGAGCAGCTTGTGCATGTACTGATGGCCCTGTCACTGCCCCCACCTCCACAGGTCCCTCAGTAAAGAGTCCCCGCAGGCCCTGCCCCTAGTTGTACTTGGCTGCACCACCTCACCCCGCAACTACACCATGCTCAGCCTCCCCCACCCTCGGGCCTCCCTCTGCCCCTCTCTCTGTCCCTCTCTGTCTGTGTCCCTCCCTGCCTATTCCCTATCCCTCTCTCTATCCCTCTCTGTCTCTGTCCCTGGCTCCCTAATCTCTCTCTGTACCCCTGTGTGTCTCCCTGTCACTCCCCCTCCCCCGCGGGCTTGTCGGGTCTGTCTCTCCATCGGCCTCCTCCCTCCTCTCTGCTCCC